>OY728147.1:887188835-889588835 GCA_963277665.1 Viscum album
CAGCCCTCCCACCCCCCATGGGCAACCCCGACCCCCCCTGGACAGCCCCACAACCCCTCTGGATATCCCCCCCTGGCAGCACCCCCTACCCCACTAGACAGCCACAACCCCCGTGGACAAGCCACCAACCCCCTTGACACCCCCTGCCCCCTGGACAGCCTCGCCACAAGTGGGGATAGCCCACCCACACCCCGCGGACACCCCCAAACCCCCGTAGACTGTCTGCCCACCCCCAGGACACAATGTACCCCTCTTGATAGCCCTATCACCCCCATGGGTAGCCCACCCACCCTAGATAGCCGCACCCCCATGGAAATCCCTCTCCCTGGACACCTCGTACCCACCTGGATAACCCCCACCCCCAAGGACAACCCCCCCCCCCACCCTCGACGCCCTCTACCCCCTGGACTGCCCCGCCACCACCGTTGACAGCTCGCCCACCACCTAAACACCCTATACCCCTGGACAGCCCCACCACCCCCATGGTACAGCCTTCCTCCTGGATAGCCCCCCCCCCCACCCTCGTTGATATCCCACCCACCCACATGGACACCCCGTACCCCCTAGATATCTACCACCCTCGTAAAAAGCCTGCCCACCTCCCCTGACACCCCCTACACCCTCGACAGCCCCGCCACCCCTGTGGGAAGCTTGCCCACCCCCTTGACATCCCGCACCCCCTAGAACCCCCACACCCCTATGGACACCCCCAATCCCTGTGGATAGCCCACCCACCCCCTGGATATCCCCCCCACCTCCGTGCATAGCTCTCCCACCCCCTTGGACACCCCACAACCCTTCTAGATAGCCCCCCACCCCTATGCATATCCCGCCCACACCCTTCGACGCCCCCCTTACCCCACATGGACACCCCCCCCCCCCATGTACACCCCCCCCCCCCCGACAACCTGTTCCCATTGGATAGTTCGCCCACCCCCTCGACACACCTACCCACCTGGTAGCCTCGTCACCCCCGTGGACAGCTCGTCCACCTCCCTAAACACCATGTACCCCCTGGAAAACACCTCCACCCCCCGTTCAAAGCCTGCCCACACCCTGGACACCCCGCACCCCCATGGACAGCCATTCCACCCACGTGGATAGCCCACCCACCCCCTGGACCCCCCCCCCCCCCCCACACACACCCATGGATAGCCCGCCCACCGCCCAGGACACCCCCGACCCCCCTGGACAGCCCCCCACCCCCCGTGGACACCCCCACTCCCCACCCCACCCCCATGGATATCCCACCCACCCCTGGATACCTTGTACCCCTGTGGACATCCCCCACACCTGTGGATAGCCCTCCCACCCCCTAGACACCCCTCCACCCCCATGGACAGCCCTCCACCCTCTGGACACCCCTACCCTCTGGACAGTCCTGCAACACACGATGACAACCCACCCACCCCCTGGAGCCCCCCTACCCCTTGGACAGCCCCCCACCCCCGTGGACAGGCCACCCGCCCCCCTGGACACCCCTACCCCAGGACATCCTCGCCACCCCTGTGGAAATCTCGCCCACCACTTGGACACCCTATACCCACTGGACAGCCCTGCCATACCTGTGGAATGCTCCCCCCCCCCATGGACACCCCCAACCACCATGGACATCCTCCCCACCCCCCTGGACACCCCGTACTCCCTGGACAGCACCTCCACCCCCGTGGATAGCCTTCCCACTCCCCTGGACACCCTGTACCGCCTGGACAGTCCCCCACCCCCGTGGACAGCCTACTGATCCCCCTCGACACCCCCCTACCCTCTAGATAGCCCTGCCACCCCCGTGCATAGCTCATCCACCCCCTGGACAGCCCTGCCACCCCCGTGGATAGCCATCCCACTCCCCTATACATCCACCCCACCCTGGTGGACAACCCCACCCCCAAGGACCCCCCATCCCCCCAGGACACCCCCACCCCCGAACACCCCCAACCCCCATGGACAATCCGCCCACCCCCATGACACGCAATACCCCCAAGGACAACATGCCGCCCTTGTGGATAGCCCGCTCACCCCCATGGACAATCCACCCACCCCCAGGACCCCCCAAACCCCCTTGGATAGCCCGCCCACCCCTTGGACACTCGTACCCCCCTGGATAGCCCCTACCCCCGTGGATACCCCCCTTCGATAGCCCTACCCCCTGGACACCCCTACCCCCTGGGCACACCCTATGGATAAGCCCACCCAATCCCTGGACACCCCCTACCCCCTAGACAGCCCCACCGCCCCCATGGACAGTTCACCCACCACCTAGACACCCCGTACTACCCTAGATAGCCCCACAACACCCATGGACAGCCCTCCCACCCCCGTGGACACCCCGAATCATAGTGGATAGCCCACCCCACCCCACTGGACAGCCCCTCCACCCCCGTGGACAACCCGACCACAGCCCTGGACACCCCGTACTCCCTTGGACATCCCCCCACCCTATGGACAGCCCGCCCACCCCCCACAACACCACTACCCCTAGACTGCCCCGCCACCCTTATGGACAGCTCGCCCACCCCACAGGACACCCCATACCCCCTGGATAGCCTGACACCCCTGTGGACAACTCTCCCACTCCCCTCTACACCCCCCACCCTCGTAGACTTGCCCATACACCCCCACCCCCGAACACCCCCACCCTCCAGAGACCCTCTATCCCCCCAGACACCCTCACCCCCTAGACACCCTAATCCCCTTGGACATCCCCCAAACCCCCTAGACAGCCACCCACCCCCATGGACACCCCCTACCCAGCCCTGTGGACACCCCCAACCCCCGTGGAAAGTCCACCAACACCCTGGACCTCCTCGTACCCCCGGGACAGCCGACCACCCTCATGGATAGCCTGCCCACCCCTAGATTGCCCATCAACCCCCCCCCCCCCCCGGACACCCCCTACCCCTAGACATCCCACCACCCCCATGGACAGGCCGCCCACCCCCCTGGACACCCCTCCCCCCGTGGAAATCCCCCCACCCCTGTGGATAGCCCGCCCAGCCCCATGGACACCACCTACCCCCTAGACAGCCCTGTCACCCCCGTGGATAGCCCTCCCACCCCCTGGACAGCCCGTACACCCTAGACAAGCCCCCACCCAACCCATGTAGATAGCCTGCATGCACCCCTGGATAGCCCACCAACCCCCTAGACACCCTTACCCCCCTGGACAGCCCCACTACCCTCGTGGACAGCCCACCCATCTCCCTGGACACCCCTCCCCCTGTGGACAACCCCCCTTCCCCCACCCCGTGGACATCCTTCCCACCTTCTGGACACCCCCTACACCCATGGACAACTTCCTAGTCAAAATTAATTTTTTATTACATGTTTTACTAATTATTTAATTCATTATATATCCATTCGATATCACCTAAAGCAATGGATTGTTAAATTATCCATCAACCCCCCTATTCCCTCTCATATATTTTCTTTTTTTGGTTTCACATTAGTTATTATTTTCTAATTAATTCCATATTTGTTATCAAATGTAGGAAATGCAACCAATTGAAGAGAGGAAACATAAAAAGATGATAGACAACAATTGTCGCATGGATGAGATGGTAATTCCACCACTCGTGCCTGTACTGAGTATTTTATTTCAAATATATAAATTTAAATAATATATAATGGCATGTGATTAATTTCGTTTTAAATATTTTTGCAGGATCCACCTCTTAGGTAACTATTATTTGATGAGAAATCTAGTAGTTGTCCCAATACTCAGGGTGTTCGTAAGAGGGGGTGGTACGAAATCTAGCCGATATGGTCGCCATACCTAATTAGACCCAGCCCCTCCCACTAACATACCATCTATCCCACATTCTGATCATGGTGTGTTGTTATGGACGCATAGGATATTTAGGCCTCCCATGTTTTCACCAAAATTTACATCTATTTATCCTCACCAGTCTATACCATATCCAATGATGTTTCCTGCTCCCCATCCAACATTCGGCCAATCATTTATGCCATCTTCTTTTACTTATTCTTCCTTATCTATGATATTTTATATTCCATCTTCTTTGACTCTTGCTCTGCCAGAGTCTGTACCTGCGGAGCATACATTGGGATCCACTCCACCAGCAGAGGGTGTTCCATCAGATTTTGTGGATCCAGCGACACCCATTGATTAGACTGCCTTAGGTATATTTATATAACCCTAACAAATTTTTATATCATTATGTATTTTCATTATAACATGTATTGATAAAATATTTGTTTTTCTTTCATAATAGATACATCTACTGATAGAGGAGGGGTGGGGGCATACATGCATGAGTGTGGTGTGGAACCTCCACACGCAGTTTATGGTGGACTATAATGAAGATAGTCATATGATAGAAAAAACAGGGCAACAATTTCAGATTTTTTTGGCGACGCTTTCCAAAATCTCAGACATCATTCTTATCTGCCCACTTTCATGGAGACATTTTCCAAATGAAGTCAAGGATAATGCTTGGGCGGAGATATTAGTAAAAAAATCAGTTTTATTTAATGCAATATATATTTTTTTGGAATTATATGAATGAATATTTTGATTTCAACTTCACTTTAATTTCCATGAGGGTGAGGGTGCATGACCAGCATGTCTAAATGATTTATGTGAGTATTGGAGAGTCTACATGCACAAGTTGTATACTGGATGGCATGCTAGAGTTGGTATAGAGTTATAGGTGGTCCCTGTCATTGATGATTATTTAATAGAACAGTATCGACAAATGATTACTTATTGGATGTCTACTTAGTTTAAGGTATTAATCACATTTAAGGTATTTAAATGAAAAATTTCTTGTCTTGCGTTAATGCTATCTTTTGTATTATGGAATTTTACTTAGGAATAATTTAGAATAAATAAAGAAACATTGATTCTAAAAAATAACTCCACACATTGGTATGTACTATGATACCAGATCATGAGAGAAAGCAGATATGACAGTTGTTTATAATTTTTCTTTATGACTTTCACTTTCAATTATTTCATCCGTAATTTATCTAATTTCTAAAGTTTTTATATAATTTTAGTTATGAAATTAATTATTGGTATCATGTTTTTAATTATGGTCTCCTACATTCAATTTTATTGTAGAGGGAAAAATTTAATATTAAAGGATGGGTGCCTTGAGCAAAACTGTTTTTCTCTAGTCGAAGGAAGAAACATTGAAGTTCGGTTAATAAACCAACTCACCAGTAGATTGTAAGTTTTAATATGTTGATTTTAAATTTTAATATCAATTTTGTAACCTAATAATCTATTTATATTTGTAACAAGTTTTTTTAGTGGCCCCTGATGCTAAGGAACCTAACAATTTTGGGCCAAACGATCACTTACATCTGGTGTGGGGAGATGAGCACCCTGTCAGAGTATGCAACTAGACTGGGAAGAGTACAATCCAAACGAGATATTGGCCCTCCTCAGGTAAGATTTTTAGTTCCACTGAGTTCCAGAAGGCTATGTTACAGGTAGAACATGCTAAAAAACGAGCCACAGAGACGAAAAAACAGTCTGCTAGGGAAAACACAACATTTATGAAACTGATGGATGTTTTTCATCCAACACTTACACCAGAGTCTAGAACAACTTGTGATAAATATATGTCGTCGATGTATTCTATATATGGTGCACCATGTGGTATTTTGAGTGGTAGTTGCGATGATGGAAAAGAGGAGGTTGAGGTGGAGGAGGAGGAGGGTGAGGGTGAGGCTGAGGAGGAGTACAAGGTAGAGAAGGAGGCTGAGGGGGAGGTCGAGGAGGGGTACAAGGGTGAGGAGGAGGGCGTTGAGGAGGGAGATGACAATTATGGGGATGATGATGGGGACGGGGGTGAGGCTAATGATGACGGTGATGATAGTGATGGTTATGAGGGACATATTGACCTGTTACATTTTTTGACTGATATTACTGACATTTGATGTTTGATTATTTGTTGTGCTTGAATATATGTGTGATTAGGTAGGTCTTGTTATCTTTATTTCATAATATATAAATAATGAAACTTGACTTGATGATTTTTTGTGAATGATTCACCACTCCTCTGGACACCCCCACCCCCTGCACAACCCCACCCCCGGGACACCCCCACCCCTGGGACACCCCCATCCCATAGACACCTCCCCACCCCCCAGGATACCACCCCACCCCCTTGGACAGCCCCCCATGTACACCCCCTACCCCCTAGGAAAGCACCCCAACCCCCCGGACAATCCCCACCCCCCAAAGACACCACCCCACCCCCGGGACCCCCACCCCCTGGACACCCCCACTAGAATCCATATTTTAATTGGATATTAGGATGTTCATATAAAATTTATATATTCTATTATCAATTTTATATTTATAAGGTAGATGTATGGAAGTTTTATTTATGTATATTGAATGACACAAGAATTTATATATTATTTTTTAATTTCATAATGTGTTTTTATGCCTATGGTTTATATTCCTAAATATGTTTTTTGATTTTTAGAGAAATGGTATATATAAATGTGTTATTATATTTAATATTAACCAAAATCATCACTTACATGTATAAAATAATGATGAAATGAAAGATAGAAACAATAGAAAAGTATATATATGAATGGTGGTAATCAAGATCCTGAATAATATATTCCTAAGTGTGTAAATATTATAAATAAATTATGTTATAATAAGATCTGTATGGAAGGTTATTGGTTTCTAAAAAATGGAATTCCCTATATTACCCTCCCCCACCCCATGGACACCCCTACCCCCTCGGACATCCCCCAACCCCCCAAAACATCCCACCACCCCCTGGACACCCCCACCCCTAGACACCCCTACCCCCTTGGATAGCACCTCGTACACCCTTGGACAGCCCCCAAACCCCATATACATCCCCCACCCACCTAGAAACCACCCCACCAACTGAGGCCCCTCCCCCTGGACATCCCCTACCCCATTGGATAGCCCCCAACCCCCTGGACAGCCCCCACCCTCCAGGACACCACCCCACCCCACCCCCCTGGACACCCCCTACCCCTTGGACATCCCCCTATCCATGGATATCCACCCTAGACACAACCTAGCCCCCCACCCACCTGGAAACCCCCTCCCCCTTAGATAGCCCCCAAACCCCGGGACAACCGCCACCCCCTTGGACACCCCCTACCCTATGGAGACCCCCCCCCACCCCCTGGACAGCCCCCCGGACAACCCAAAAGGAGATCCCCCCGAACATCCTACACCCCCTTTTTAACAGAATATTACTATCTTCTAAACCAAATATTTCCTAGTGTTGTTTTTTTTCTTTTATATCATGAATTATTTCATTCACGTTCATTTTCATCAAATGGAAGTTCTTTTGGAAGAAAAATGAGGTGACCAAACTAGAAGAAGGGGTGGATTAGAGTTATGGATGTAGTGCCTCGACTACCTAGTGTCAAATGTTGAATCATGGTAGTTTTATCAATTGTAATATACAACTTCCATAAATTGATATTCTCCTACTTGGCCTAAAAAGTAGTATCAAGTCTTGGTTATATTTTATTGGCTAACCAAATTACCAAGACTCAGAATCTGAGATTGGTTGGAAGACTAATGAGAAAACATTCAGTTATTACCTGGTTTCAGTATTTAGTAATGTAGAAGGTGACAGTTTGGAATGAAACTACTAAGACTAGGTAAAATATTATAAAATGTGTATCTTCTTGTGAATATGGAATGTAATTTTTATAATGTATACAATGTTGGAGTCTGGTGTATGAAATATTTGATTCTATTTGTAGGTGTATTGGCATATGTCTCCAGGTGTATTTGATTTGCTGCCAGTGTATTGGAGTCTGGTGTATGCAATATTTTAGGCTTCTGCATATTGGATTCTGTGTGCAGGTGATATTGGATTATGTGTGGTGTATTGGCTTAGGTGCATTGGCTTCTTGCAGGTGTATTGGGTTCTGTATACTTTCTGGGTGTTGGGTTCAACATGCTGCTATGAAATCTGGGTGAAGGATATACCAATGGTTTATAACCTTTGGTATACTGCTGAAAGAAGTTTTAATACTATACCAATAGTTATAAACTGGTGGTATAGGGGTGAAAGAAATGTGAAAGTTATACAAATTTTTACAAATCCATTGGTATATCAAAGGACTTCGGCATTTTACCAATGGTTTTATGCAACCGTTGAAAAAAAACTATACCAATGGTTTTTGAACTGTTGGTAAAACACTGAATGCTTTGTAAACAAATGGTTTTAAACCATTGGTATAGATTTTTTCCAACAGTTCTAGGTAACTATTAGGAAGCTGTGATTTATTATAGCATATACCAAAGGTTATTTAGAAACTGTTGGTATATATCTATCCCTACGCCAGACTTACCAACGGTTTTCCCTTCAATATCAATGGTTTTTAACAATTGGTATAGTTTAACTTTCCATTATTGAATGTTTTTAACTACTAAAACATATTTAGAAATTAGCTTTATAAAAAGAGTAGGATCATCAATTCCATTTATAAAACATTTTAAAACTATAAAATGATAAAATCTATCATACCAAGCTCTTGGAGCTTGTTTTAAACCATATAAATCGTTTTTCAATTTGAAAACAAGATTTTCAAAATGATTGTTTGAAAAACCATAGGTTTTCCCAAAAAACCATCCTCAACTATATATCCATTTAGGAATGCACTTTTATCATCCAATTGATTATGTTTGAAATAATGATGGGCATCATAAGTTAGTATGATTCTGATGGATTCAGGTCTAGAAACAGGTGAAAATTTTCTTCATACTCAAAGCCTTCTTCTTGGATATAACCTTGTAAAACTAATATAGATTTATTTCTAACAATATCTACTTTGTTTCTAAAAACCCACTTATTTCCTATGGTTAAGGAGTCTTTGGATATATCAACAAGTTTCCAAACATTATTTCTTTCAAATTGATTAAATTCTTCTTACATAGCCATCCCCCAAAATTATTCCTTAATTGCATCATTGATTTTTTTATGTTCAATCTATGATAAGAAGGCTTGTTGTTCAACATAATTTCTAAGAGAAGCTCTAGTTTGTGTTCTTTTATCTATGTATCCAACACCATCATCTAGTAGATGGTTATTGATAGTTATAGTTGGTCTAGAAAAGGAGGGACTAGTAACTACATGATCATATATAGGTTCAGGTTCATCATGTTCAGATTCTGAAGAATTTCCAGAACTGTTTCATTTCACAGATTTCATGACAGAATAATTAGATGATTTTTAATTAATTTCGAGGTTTGATATATCATCTTCAAGGTTCTCTAGAGAGGTATTATGTTCATGTGGATATGTTTCATCATATTTGATATGAACAAATTCTTCCACACACTTTGTTATTTTATTAAACACAATATAGGATTTACTAGAAATTGAGTAACCTAGGAAGAATTATTCATCACTCTTGGATGAGAATTTGTCAAGATTATTCTTTGTATTAAGAATATATACTTTGAAAAAAAAACATTGAAATAAATAACTTTGGGTTTCCTATTGTTCTACAACTCATAAGGAGTCTTCTTGAGGATATGTTTAATTAAGACTCTATTAATTATGTAACAAGATGTATTCATAGCCTCAGCCCAGAAGTAAATAGGTAAATCATTTGCATTAAGCATTGTTCAGGTTATCTCTTATATGTTTATATTTCTTCTTTCAACAACTCCATTTTTTTGAGGTGTCCTAGGGGCAGAGAATTTATTACTATATCCATTGTGTGAGAAAAGATATTAAAAGTCTTGATTTTCAAACTCACGTACATGATCACTTCTTAAAGATTTTATTCAAAGTCCCCTAATATTTTCTACAGTTTTAGCACACTTAGTGAAGTAATTACATGCTTTATTTTTTTGAGCTATGAAATAAGTCCAACTATACCAAGAATAGTCATCCACGATAACATAAACATAGTGTTTCCCATTTAATCTATAAAATTGAGATGGTCCAAACATATCCATTTGAACCAACACTAAATGTTGATAAGTTGAAACTTATTTCTTTGATTTGAAATATATCTTGTGATGTTTACCCTTTTGTAAAGGATTACAGAATTTTTCATTTGGAAACTCAATTTTGTGTAGATACTTGACTAGGCCTTTTCTAGTAATATTTCTAAGAGTGTGTACATTATAGTGTCCTTGTCTCTTATTCCACGGACAAGACTAATTATGAATGGAGATTAATCAAGAAACATTTTGAGAGGCTAAAAAATCAATGTTAACCGAATATACATTTTCAATTCTAAAAGTAGAAAATATTAATTCATATATAGATTTAAAAACATTACAAGAATCATTTTTAAACATAACATGAAATCCATCATCACATAATTATGAAATACTAAGCATATTTTACTTTAATACATCATCAAAAAGTACTTTAGAAATTAAAATAGAGTTTGGGATAGCAATCTGGCCTAAGCCAATTATTTTTCCATTACAATTGTTACAAAAAGTGAAATATCCATAATAAATCATGATTAGGTTCTTGAAACATGAGTAGTATTTTATCATGTGTCTTGAAAATACACTGTCTAAGTACCATTAACTCTTGCAATAGATTTTCAAACTGCTTTCCTACGTGATAATAAGACAAAAACATATTTTGGTACCAAGACATGTTTCAGTCCAGTGAAATTAATAATCAATGATTTATGTACCCACATTTTCCTTATGGGTTTCATATAGAAATTTTGTAACATATTTGAAAAATATTATCTATTTGGTCTAGAAAAACTAGAGGTAGTAAAATATTATTCAGAACTGGTACTAGTACCAATACATTGATTTTTAGGTAGAAATACAGTTTTTCTAGATTTAGTTGTGAAATGTGTTTTAGATATGTTTCTCCATCCAGGTTGATATACTATACCAAATTTTTAATTACGAACTATCTATTTACCAAGAATTTGAGTAAGAGTGTCTTTCCCATTGGGGAATATTTCTAAATCTTTCTTCAATTTCTCATTAGACATTTTTAATTCATTGTTTTCCTTGAGCAGTTGATAATTATTTTATTTATCAGTAATAAGTAATGGTTTAACAGTTATAGTAAGAGAATTATTTCTATTTAAAGATTTATATTTATCTTTTAGTTCATTACCTGTCTCTTCCAGCATGTTATATTGTTCAAATATATCGTCATTTGTCAAATTCTCAGACTCACTTTCATTCTCAGAATAATAAGAATTATGTTCAAGTGAATATATGGTTACCTCATATGTGTTTTTCATAAAATATATATTTTCCTAGTTATATTTATCATCATGATATTATGTTGATTCACTGGAGATGTCCTCAGAAGCACTCCATATGGATTTTATATATTTCTTATACTTCTTGTCTTTATCTTCTTACTTCTTTTTGTATTTTAACTTTGAAAAGTCACCTTTGACATGTACTCTCCTCTTGAATTCATAGTAGAAAATCCCTTCTGATTTGTCATTTGTTTTCCATTACTTCTTCCAAATTCCCTTATTATCATACGTTTTTTTGTAATTGGGCTTCTTGAAAAACAACTTCTTTCTATAGAATTTCCTAAATATTCTGGCCAATTGATTCATCTATCCATCACTCTCACATGTTGACTCATAAGTACTGTATATTTTGACAGAGGATAGTACCTTCACTTTTTACTTAATCTTAGATTTAGTAGTCTTAAATGCCACAAATTTTCTTTTGGGTCCATCCCCTTCTTCCTTTTCGACTTTAAGATCTTCTTCGTACAACATAAGAATGCCAATGAGTTCTTTGACTTGTAATTTTATAATTTCACATGATTATCTAATTGAGAAATAGGTTCCTCTCCATCTAACAGGTAGGCATCTAAGAATTCTAATGATTTTTTGTTTAGCATTAACATCTCTTCATAGAGAGATCATAATGTTCACTATTTCATTGATCCTGAGATACATGATAGAAATAGAATCATCAGACTTTATCTTAAAGTTATCATATTTAATAGTTTATGTGTTAAGTCTCATTTCCTTAATACTAGAAGTTCTTTCCTGTGAAATAGAAAAATTATCCCAAATTTCATGGGTTGTTTTACATGCAGAAATTTTGTTGAATTCCTCATCTCCTAAAGAGAAATATAATTCATTAATGGCCTTATAGCTATTGTTATTAGAAGTCTTAGTTGGGTTATCCCATGTAGTTTGATTAGTATCAGGAATCTTATACTTGTTTATAGTTGAATTCCTAATTTCAAAACCCATAATTTATAAATTATTTTTCATGTTAATTTTCCATTTTGAATAATTGGTTCTATTAAAGAATTGAGGTTTGTTATTAGAAGCACCTTCCAGTCTATTTTCCATTATAAAATTTGGAAATCTTTTTAAAGAGATACAAATTTAGAAATAACAGAAATTTTATGATCTTTGAAATCCAACTACAATAATTGTTGAAAAGGTTTGAAAAAGCATTGTAAACTGAAAATTTGAAAACAAAAGAACCTATTATATCAAATTTTGGATAGAGTGGAGTACTCAAGAGGGGGTGAATGGGGTGTTTATAAAAAATTCTGTTAAAAATTGTTTCTTTGAAAATTTCCAAATTAAAACTATAGTCTAAGTATGTTTTTAGTGAATTTATAAATGTCCTAAATGTTCAATTAATTTCTCCAAAGTTTGATTAGTTATAATATATACTAATCTAAATATTAATACAACTTTTGAAACTAACTTAGTAGTTAAAAATAGTTAAAAGAACTTTCTAAACTAACAATCAAAGTTTAATTTAGTTTTACGAAATATGTGATAAAAAAGGGTAAAACTGTGGAGTTATAACAGAGTGGAAATAAAAAAGAGGTTCAGTCTCAAGTTGAGACATAGTCTTCTCCACCTAGTGATCAACTTCTTCCAAGTAGTTTATATTAATAAATAGTGTGATCCAAACCCTGGATCGGGGTTCAAAAGAGCACACAGGGCTGTCCAGGTCACACTTGACCTCTGCCATAGTTCTACATGGGAAAATAGAAAACAGGTCACACAATACCTCTTCTATAGTTCTATATAGGATAAAAATGGATAAAAAGAGTGTGAGGTTGAGGATATTAATTATCCTCTAGTTATACGCTTGAATCTCTGTGTGTGTGTAACAAATAGATACTCACACTACTCAGAAATGTAAATAAGTGAACATAATAGAGCTAAATATGTAGAATAAGATTTAGAAGGCTCTTTGTGTTATTAAGTGCAGCTCTGGACATGTTTGATGTCCTGGAAATGAAGTTCTAGTCCTCTCCTAGAAGTTGGATCCAAAATAGAGTATTGTAGTCTTTATGATTTGGATTCTTATAGGAGTATGAAGTGTTTAGCTTCTTTTTGTTAGGATGTTCAGGTTAGCTCAACGAATTTATATAGTCTTTTTTATCTTCCCGTATGATCTTCCTTTGAGTTCTTGGAATTTTCGAAATAAGCTTGAGAGATTAGGAGTTTTCATTTTGTCTTTCCTTGCTACTATTTCTTCTATATACATAATCTAGCTTATAATTCTTTTACAATTAGAGGTCCAATAGACATGAATATCTCCCCAAGTGTATATACCTCGTACTGCCTACATAATATCCTATAGGAAACAATAAATAGTGTCAGAAACATGAATTTTTATAATTATGACTCTTAGATATAACTTCGAATTAAAAAAATAAGAATATTTTTTATATCTATCAGTGAGTCATAAGTATTGGTGTCTCATTGGCATCGGTCTGTAATCATTGTTCTATTAGAATCAGTGAATCTCTGCATCGGTGAGTCCATTCTATCGGTATTGGTGACACTCGGTATTAGTGTCTCCATTCATCGATGAGATAGATGAAATAACGATGACTCATATCAATGGGTCCTTCTTTCAGGGAGACAGTTGAGGCAACAATAACTCATTTTAACTAACGGTGAGTCCTTGCATTGGTATAATCATGAAATGATAGGTCCTTTGAACTAATGGTAATTCATCTGAATTGGTAGCATGTGAAACGGCGAGTCTTTTTTCTATCAGTGTCATGTCTAATGGTAAGTCTTTTTTCTATTGGTGTCGGCTTCACATACATAGAACATGATCATGTTTGATCTGTATGTCAGTAAGTCATGTGTCTAACAGTGATTCATCTTCCTGTTAGATTCAGTGACTCTTATTTAAACAATTTTTAGATGTTCTGTCTGTCCTTCATTTCAACAAAGTTATAACCTGGTAATCCTCAAAATTACACACAGATAATCAATTAAAGTCTTATTTAGACTTAAGCACACATAAATAGTTATATGAATGAAATGATCTGATATTCAAGATAATGTTTTGTCATAATATATGATCTAACATAAGATAAGATATATATTAATATATGACATGATTTGTGATAATTAAAACATTCATAGTTAGATATAGTGGCCAATAGCATCTATCGGCCAACATAAAGAATATAATCTACTAGGAAAAAGATTTAAAAATCTTTGATCAATTATGATTGGTGAACATGTATGCCATAAATTCATAGATCTTTTCATAGTTTGTGGAATTGTTTCACAAATCACTCCTCCTCTAACATTATAATGGAATGGTGTGTCTAAAATTTCTAATTGTACACTATTAGACATGGTTTAATTAAAGATCATTATTTGTGTCCTTCTAGTTATGTTTTGGGGTTATGCAATGGAGTCTTTCACACTATCTATAAGTCATATTTCATGAAAAGAATTCACAAAACACCCCTTTATATATGTTAATGGAAACATTCCAGTTTCACTATTATGAGGATTTAGGGCTATGAAGCCCTTATATGATGATTGGATTATAAAAAAATAGGCCATATGTTAGAAAAAATGATTATTTTTTTGTTATCCCATAGAAACTAAGGTATTGTTTTCTGAAATCCAACCAAACACAAATTATTTGTGGATTGAGATATATTTTTCTTTGAAATAAAATATAAGGATCTAAGTAGTCTATGGGAGGAAATATGAACATAGAGAAGTTCAACACCAAAAAATAGTATTATTTCTTGAGATGGATGATGATATGGTTACAAAAATATTTATGGAATAATAACTAACTCATGTTATACAGTAACCCTAATGGTATTATAGGATTCATCAGAGATCTAAGAGATATGAACTTCTCATAGAAAACAGTGATGAAGTATCAATTTTAGGGGATGAACCTACTTCTTACAAAGAGTCTATTAAGAGTTCTAGTTTTGAGAAATGGTTAAAATACATGGAATCTAAGATTGAATTTGTGTACAATAACAAAAAAAATTCATAGTAGATGAAACTGAAGGGGTGATACCCATAAGGTGAAAGTATATTTTTCTTATGAAAATTAGCCTAGATGGTATATTTTTTACCTTTAAACCGTTCATTGTGGATAATGGTTACTAAAGTTCATGTTATTAACTATGAATAAACCACTAAAACTATAACGATGATAAATTATATCTATATTTTTTTAGAAATATAAATTCATTTTGATTATAAGATATCAAATGGATGTCAAAATCACTTTTCTTAATCATAATTTGGTCAATAATGTTTCTATGATATATCCAGTAGGTTTTGAAGTTCCAATTGGGTATGATATAGTGTTTAAGATACAATAGTCATTTTATGAAATGAATCAATATTCTCAAAGTTTTAATATCTTGTTTGATGAAGTAATCAATTAGATTGGTTTCATCAAATTGGTAGATTATTAATGGGTTTATAAGTAGATTAGTTGGACGGTATTGATGTTTCTGATATTGTATGTAGATTAAATACTACTTATAAAAAATGATATTCTAACACTTCTTTACAAAAAATCAAGCGGTCAATAAAATTATTCTCAATAAAATACAAGGTGAAATATCATATATACCTAGTATAAAGATCTATTGAGAAAGATATGAAAGTCTATATGTACTCAATAAACCCATAAATATTGGTAAATTTATAATGAAGTTTTTTATGGATAACTCAAAGAAGTTAACTTAACTAGTATTTCATGGCATGAATCCGAGTTTGATTCATGATAAATATAATGTGTTTTATAAGATGGATATAATTATTAATGTTTTGGCTATAGGTTTGAGAATTTATGTCATGGTGTATTCTTAGACTAATATCACCTATGCTCTTAACATTATGGGTAGATACTAATTTAATCTAGTTTACATTCACCCAATTATTTTGAAGAACATATTAACATACTTTAGAAGAGCTAATGATATGTTATTGTTATTTTTGGGATAGGATGATATTTGAGTAAAGGGTTGCATGGATTCTTGCTTCCAATATGAAAAAAGATGATTCTGAATCTTTATCTGGATTTATGATTTGTATAAATAGAGGAACTATCACTTCGAATAGTTCCAAACAAGCCATCGTAGAAGGATTATAACTGAATGATTATTACATCACTACATCATGTTATATAAAGTAAGTAGTTTATATTAGAAATTTTATCTCTAAACTTGAGGTGGTCCCAAGAATTCAATGATTTGTTGACCTATACTATTAAAACAACGATTTTGTTTCTTTGGATAAGGAACCAAAATTCATAGAAGTTGAAAATATATCCTTTTCAAAAACTATCTCATTCCAGAGATCATTGAGATGGGTGATGTGAAGATCAATTAGGTGTCTACTGAAGAAAATTTAGTATATCTTTTTATAAATCCATTAATGCATCAATAACATGAAGGTAATGTTACATATCATAGTATTTAATAAATAATATATTCATTTAATGGTTTTATAATGTATAATGGTTTTATAATAACATGATCTTCATTAATTATTCATTCATTTGTGTTGCAATTTACATTACATGAATGGTTGAATGATAAGATCCCATCAATGTATAAAACATGAAATTGTCCCTAATCAATGATCGTCATGGATTACTATGAGTTGTGATGATATTTTGAGGTTGGATTAAATATAATATTTCACACATTGAAAATATATGTATATTAGATTTGAAGAATAGATTAATTAGGTAATAATTAGAGACTTATTAATTGGAGTGATGTATTACTATATATCTCCTGGAATGTTATACAGTCATCGATATACTTTGGGTTGTATGCTTATTATTAATCTATATTACTTGATTTTAGAAATATAACTACCATGAGATGATTCATACTTTGATACCCTTTATATGAAAGTTAAAATATGAAGTTAGTTAATTAGGGGTGGTTGGGTATTTTACTGATCAAGCCACTATTTAGTGTGAAACCAAGATGAGATTTTTCCATTTGCATGATAATAAAACTAATCTAGAACTGGATTGAATTAGAAATAAGAATATAAATGGACATGCTTAGTTGAGTCACCTATGAATTTCTGAACTACTTGGATTAAGGAATTTTGATGCACTCATCTATTAAATGATGAACATATGGTTTATTCATTAACATGGTCAATCTTTTTTAGAAAATCTACAAAGGAAGAATTGACTTATAATATATTGACATATTCCATTTCTAGTGGACAGTTTTTGTTTTGGATAAAAGGATTATATATTTATACATATGATATATATAATATACCTAGTTATGGGAATATTTGTATCACGATGAGAGTATGTTTAATGGAGATCATACTAGACCCCTTGATTTCTTGAGTAGCATTGATGCTCTTCTAGAGGATGTGATTTTCCTACATATAAGAAATTGGGATTTTATATTTTTTTCAATACTAATAAGGCCTACACGATTACATAGATAGGGTTCAAGCTAAGGATTAATTCATTGAAAAAAATTTTGGTCCAAAATAAATAGATTATAATTAAACCATACCTAATATGGAGTTTTGGATGAATTTACAATGAGTTGTGATGTTTTTTATAAATTCATTATGGGATTTTTGTGAAAGTGGAAGAATATTGGATGTGTACAAAAATAATCATGTAAATGATTTAAATTCAGGTGCATGTATCCTGCCAAATGTTTTCATTGGTTATAGTCTATTATGAATGGATCAAAAGGAATCATCTATGAATTAATTAAATGGATTTCACTGGTTGAAGTAATTCAATGAATAATTGCATTTGGAATAAATTAATACTAATAGGTTGAATATGGAAAATATGTTTTATTAAATTAAACTCCATATAAAGAGATGATACCCCTCTTATTTGTCATGATAAATTGCATGTAAGCCTCCTAAAACTCTATTCTTCCTGATACATCTTTTATCACAAGGTGAAGTAACTACCACCTCTTCTACATTTAGGGATCCTCAAAAAACATTCACGTAAACTTTAACTGGTGTAATTTCCTTGGATGTAGGGGGTGTTTTTCTCTAAATCTATTGATAAAAATCAAGTAAACTCTATCAAGGATTAATTATAGAGCTTATAGTTATCTCTGAATTCATGATTATATTCTTCATTCCTATTACATGTTGATTTTTTTTTAGGAAATATAATACAAGTAAGTGTTTGATTTAGATTTCAAGTGGATATTATGACCCAATAAAACCCAAAAATTATCGAACATTACAAGTTCATATATATATAATTTTCAAGGATACTAAGTAGGATTACATTGAGTTTGATTATTAAATGTATAGATATTGGAGCCTCAGTTGTGAATGTATGCATGATGTACATTTTCATAATAAAATTTTCCATTAGTTGATTTAATTTTTTATTTTCAAATAAATACTTTTATTTTTTATAAAGGAGTATATATCACTAATATATGGAGGTAAAATCCTATGAAGAAAATATGGACTCATTTTTCCTCATATAACATTTACATAAAAACATTCAAACGGAAGAACCTGGATTTTCACTAAAAAATCATTACTAGTTTAAAGGTTTGGAAGGAAACTAATAGGTGATAGAATATTCTTAATACCAATAATAAAGAGAAAAAAAATATACATTCTAATCATATATTATATATTTTATTTGTTTTCAAAACTTTTTCCTTTTTATTTTTATAGAATTATTAGATTCCCTTTGCAATAAATATAGATACACATAAGATTTATTTTTAAGATCCAAAGAATCCATATATGATTAGTGAACCACACATGATTACTTTTATCAATTTATAATAGAATAAATTAAAAATTTTACAAATAAGAGTAAAATTATTCTTTTTATTTTATGTTTTAATGAGAATTTGTTTATAATTAGGTGTATAAATATCAATACAATCATTGTACTAAGATGAACTAGGACAATAATAATCCTATTTATTTCTAAAAATGAGATATTAATATGGTATATACAATAATATTTCAATATCAAAATATATATATATAAATATTTCCTATTTATCTCAATGATTATACATTTTCCTATAAAAATTAATGACTTTGACTATTTTTATTTAGTTAATAAATTTATTTAATATATCACATTCCATTAGTAAACTAAAATCCCTAAATATGTAATCATATTCATAATTATAATTTTATCTAGAATATTTTTTAACCATTTGTTATTTATATTATCTAGTACATTGAAGATCGTTGACCATCCACATATTCAAAATAGGAAGAAGATTTTTTAGAACTGAGTTGTTAGAATAAATGGTTTAATAATGTTCACAAGAATCATGACGAAGTGATTTTCTACTAATTATATAGTTAAATATATTATCATTTTATCTAAAAATTATCTATTTAATTTTCATATCATTTTTATCAGTAAATTATTTATTTAAATTTAAATTATATCATGAATATGTGTTTTCCAATAGATTTTTTTCCATGCATTTATTCTTATGAAGAGAAAAAAATGCCTCCATAAGAGTTCTGGGTAATTATTTAAAGCTTAAATTAATTCCATGGAGACAAAACCTTGATTACATAGTGGAAATAATTAGTTTACATTAATTTGGTTTCTAAAGTTAAAATGATTTTAGAATTCCAAAAATACCCTTAACACTACATGGAGGCCTTTTTTATCTTCATAGGCACAAAATTATTTGAGAAAAAGAAATTCGTAATGAAGGATTTGATAAGGATGATGCACTACGGAATGGTTTTGTGTTATATCCATGTAGTTGGTTGTTATTTATTTATTTTTTATATATTTATTAAATGTGTTTATTTTTATTAGTGATCTAGTGCATTTCCTTTTGGATCCAAGACCATTTATTAAACTATTTATGAGTAAAAAATCATTGAAAATCTATTTATTTAATTTAATATAGTATGTGATTAGGCTAGAAAAAATATCACTAGTATAAATTTTATCCTACTACCTTTAGGATACTTTTAAAAATTTCTTCTTACTCACTTCATGATTCTACAAAATTGTTTTAGGGTATTCATTCCACTCAATGTAACATTTTATCTCACAGTGCATGTCACATAGTCAAAACATAAAAAAACACTCGTAGATTGACTTCAAACATTAAGAAAAAGATTTTTTATTCATTCTTTCCTTGTGGGAATCATCCACTTGTCAATATGAGATACAATGTATCTGGAATATCTCAATGTTCACTTTTTCATTTAGACATGTCATTTTAGTTTAAAACAAATACCGAATACTAAAATTTAAGAAAAAATACACTTATTGTCCAAATATTGTAGAAAAAAATATATGTTATTAATTTTAAATGTTTAGTAATTATATTAACATCAATATGATACACAATGTAGCCGGTATCATGAAAATAAATTGTTTTCCTTTAAAATTGATATTTTAGTTCAAAACATATGTCACATACTAAGAATTTATTAAACAGATTCATATCATAATGATACTTTAGGAAAATTATTCATGAATAATTTTTAATGTTATGTAATTAATCTCACATATATTCAATACAAGGGGTGGATTTCTTGACTAGAATTTCAATTTTTCATTTTTAATGTGGAATATTAGTCTAAAACACACATCACATGCATAAAATTCAGTAAATAAGATTAGGTAGTCTTGATACAGTAGGAAAATGATATGTAATTTATTTGTGATGTGTTGGGATTAAATTCAAATCCATCTGAGATGTGGTGTTTCCATTATGACCAATAGTTCATCTTTTCATTTTAAAAAGAAATTTTAGTTCAAAACATACATGAAATACTCCATACTATGAAAATGAACTCCTATTTTCCTAATATTTTATGAAAATGACCACCAATTCATTTTCAGTGTGTAGGAATTAACCTCACAATAATTCAAGACATAATGTCATAGGTATGATATAAAATGAATGATTTTGGGTTAAAAGTGATATTTTTTATGAAATACACATCACATTCTAATAAAAAGAGAATATTCTTGGATTGGCTTGATAAATTAAGATCGTTTTCAATGATTCATTTGAATCATGTAAAAATTAACATAAAGTCAATCTAGTACACGATTTGGTCATTCTGATCGATAATGTATGTTTTCATTTATAAATGAAATATTAGTTTAAAACATGCATTACACATTAAAAATTGAGAAAAAACACTTTCATTGTCATAATAATTTAGTAAAATGATTTATAATTCTTTTTTTACATGTAGAAATGAATTTCATGAAAATTAGGCACTTGGTGTGGATTGTTTGATAGAAAGTGTCTATTTTTTTTAAAAATGAAAATTTAGTTCAAAATGTCAATCACATAGTCAAAAATAAGAAAAATTTCTCCAATTTTATTGATATATTAGGAAAATAGTGCATAATTCACTAATGATGTGTAAGAATCAATCGCATATCAATCCAAAACATGGTGTGGCTGCTGTGAATAGAAGTGTGTATTTTTATTTAAAAATGAAATTTTACTTCAAAACATATTCTACACACTCAAAACTAGAAAATAGAAACATGGATTATCTTGATATTATATGAAAAATATAAATAATTCATTTGTGGTGTGTATAAATCTAGTGCATATCAATCCAACCTATGATAGTGTGTTTAGAATCTTGTGGTGGGGGATGAGAGGGGGTGAGGGTATAGTTACTGATTCATTTTATCTAATATATTATATTTTTATAATAATAATAATAATAATAATAATAGTTTTATTAAAATAATTATATAACAAAACCCCAAGATCTATGCATTTGTTGGGTTCAGACCACCTAATTTTTGAGATTTCAAGGGTCCATAATTTGACCAGATAAAAAAGAATAATACCATTATATAACTAAAGCATAGAATCCACATTAAGATATGTATCCATATAAATGGAGGATTTTCATTCGTCCATCCCATTCCTCAGCATCAAATCCTCCGGGATGGATGTCCACACCTATATAATTTCACTCTAATTTATACTTCTCCCCCTCACATTCCTCATCTCGGCCCAGCTGTTGTCATATACTACTGCCGGCATTCATAATAATTTTCTCCACTAATTCTCCCTCCATGGGAACCCCACCTCCATATCTAGACTCATATACATCCCATATAATTCATCATAATCCTCAATCATTCATTTTCACATCTCTGATCGGAGGTTCCTACAACCCACCACCCCCTTCGGTATTTAATAATAAAAAATACATCTATGTGACCTAGCCACTCTCAGAATCTCCATTCTCTATCATTTGGAAGACTGTATACCAACCAGCGGTTAGTTCAACCCCGGTGTACCTTACTCTCTATGGTGGGTGGATGAGATATATTCTGGTGATGGTGATTCCATACTCGTATAGAGCCTTGAACATGTACCATTTCAAGTATGTAGTGTTTTGGGGAGAAGAAGAGCAGACAATGCACACGAGGATTATGGAAAGGATTAGAATTCCTTACACATTCATGGAGTTTTATGTTTTGAGTTTTTTGAGGGCCATGTATGTGAACTTCTGGGATCTTGACATTAGGACCAACAATATTTCTGGTGGCACGAGCTACGTGTTGACCATCCTTTGGGGTGAGAAGTACTTCAATAAAACATTGTGAGGATGGTAAAGGTGACGGAGATATTTCATCCAGGGAACTTCTTTTAGAAAAATAATAGAGTTATAGTATTGAAATATTATGAATTAATTGGTGTTATAAATAATTTTAATTTACTTATTAATGTTTTTCTGATATATGTTTTATTTCTTTTTTGTGACTGAAAATTTTTGAAGGTATGGGGGATTATGATGGTTGATTACAAAGTATTCATAATGTATATTCAGATTGCCATTCTAATTGCATTATGATTTCTTATTCTTTATGAAATAATGATAATCAAATATGTTGAAAGTGAAACTTCTATTTATTAAATAAATATTATTTATTTTTTTTAAATAATTATATGATATATTTTATCATTATATAGAAAAGTAAATTGGAAAATAAAATTCAAAATATAGTAACTTATTTTGAAATCTAGAAATTTTCTATAGATAATAATGATTCTATGTTTGATTACTACTCCTTGAAAAAGTGATTAATATAATAAACTTATTCATTTTTTTTGTATTATTTAAAATGATATATTCCAAAAAAATAATATGTTTTTGTTTCCATTCCATAAAAGTTTAAAGAGGGAGAAATTTAATAGAATAGAAATTAAAAATCATTTAAATTTTCATGATTTTAATATGTGTTAAATACCTTGTATTTGACATGAAAAAACTAGGAAGAGTTTAAGATCTATTAATGATGACGATCTTCTAGATTATAATTCTGGCCAAATTGATGAAATGATTCATGATATTTAAGTAGAAAAAATTGTGATAAATCTAACAATTATGTTTCTATATTATTAATATTAAATCTTATTATATCTATTTTTTATGGAATTTATAGATTTGTCAATATTTCTATGATTTATAAATGTAAAGGTGAAAAATGTATAGAGTGATAAGAGTTTAATAATGTTTCTATAGTAGTAGAAAATTTAATTCTTAATGACAGTGGTCTTCCAGATTCACATTATAATATGAAGAAAATATTACATTATATGGGTTTGGAGTGAAAGAAGATAAATTCCTACCATAATTACAATGTGCTATATATGAAGGACTAGAATGGTCTTATAGAGTGTCCTAAATGTGGGACATCATGTTATAAGTTGAAAGAACAATCACATGTTCATTTTGGATTTCTAGAGACTCCTTCTAAGGAAATTTTATATCTTCCGATAATTTCTCATTTGAAACATTTATTTGATAATAAAAATGAGGTATAAATGTTAATATAGAATGTAAATGAGTATATATCTGAATGAAAATTACATTATTTCACTGATTATCTGCTATGGAAGAAAATTGATCAACATTCTCAGATATTTGGAAATGAATTTTAAAATAACATACTTGGACTATTCATAGTTTGAGTTAATCCATATATAGTCTTTTGTAGAAATAATAGTTCATGTTCTGTTTTATTAATATTTTTTATCTTATCTCCTCAATTTTGAATGAATTATAAATATACCAAGTTGTGTTTACTGATTTTTGGAATAAAATTTCCTATAAAAGGTATTGATGTTTTATTGTCAATATTAACTGATATTTTGAAACTTTTATTTAGGGAAGGTATTATAATTTATGTTTCTTATAAAATTTCACATTATTAACTTCATTAAATTATTATGTTCACTATAAAAAACTTCTTAACATATAGAAATTTTTCTAGATACAATGTTATGGGGCATAATGCTTGTCCAAATTGTGAACAAGGGCCATCATATTATTAACTACAACATGGGAGAAAAAATATTATACATGGGTCATTGGATCTTTTTTGTATGGATCACTATTGTAAAATTTTAAAAAAAGTCATCTTATGACTCTAAATAAATTAATATTACTCCCAAACCTTTTTTAATAGGTCTGTATTTTGGGAGGGTGAAAAATATTTATGTCACATAAATAAAGACAAAACAATACCATATTGATTGTTATATTTGGAAAAAAGATCAAAAACTATTTATCTTCCATATTATATATATCATGAGGTGAGACATAAAATAAATTTCATGCATGTGGATAATAATATATGTGATATTTTGATTGGAACACTATTATATATTTAAGAAAATACAAAAGTTGGGTTGAATGTAATATTGGAATTACTCTCAAAGCAAATACATTTGGAATCATCTCCTATTCATAATAGAATATAAAGATACCCACATTTGGATTTTCATATATTATCCAAGACGGAGAAATTTGTTTTTTTAGTGTCACCATGGAATTAAATACCTACATGGTTATTCTTCAAATGAAAAAAATGGGTCACTAAAAGATTTGAAGTTGAAAGGAACGAAATATCATTATTATCACATACTGATACAACAAATCATACAAATTTCATTTCATTTAATATTTCCCATTCATGTAAATATGATAATCATGAAGATGTGTTATTTTTTCCGTTCAATTTGTAAAAAAAAGTAATTGATTTGAATTCCTTGAAAATTTTGAGGAATGGTGAAATTTATATACTTTTTCTACTAGAAATGTATTTTACTTCAATATTGTTGATATCAAGATACATTTAATGGTTCATTTGGTGGGATAAATAAATATTTTTAGACTTTTATATCCATATTGGATGTATCCTTTTGAAAGGTATATAGTGATATTGAAGGGATATGTTAATAATTAATATCAAACATAAACCTCCTTTATTTGGATGTATATTTATGAGGAGGTTTCATTGTTTCTTAAAAGTTACATGACTATAGTGGAGCACATATATTTTCCTACATCTCACCCTGAGTGAGATAATTATGGGGAAAGTGTATTCATCGCTTGAAAGTAAAATCATTGAAAAGATAATAAATAAAGAAGATACTTTTTTTACATAATAAATAAAATAGTTTCTTCTCATCCATATAAATTATTTCATATTTTAAAAAATAATATAAAGAATAATGGTATGTGGATTTTGAATGAAAAAAATCCATGGTTTAAGGAGACTGTGCATGGTAGATCAGATGAATCAAAAATGTTGAGACCTTTAACTAGTGATCTAATCTTAAATTTAATAGCATGGTTTATCTATGAATTTAACTGTTATACATTTCATATGAACAATCATAAAAACTAAAGGGAAGATTATAATTTCAGTGTATTAGTGTCCGCAGAAGCAATTGATTTTTCAAGTTCCAAATTTAGATCCCCAATATCTATTCCAAGTGCATATTATGGAGTTATTGATGAAATATTATAGGTTTATCATATTAAATTTAGAGTTTTGGTACTTAAGTAAAAATAGTATATTGGTAACAATAGTATCAAAAATGAAGAATTCAAAATGACACTAGTCAATTTGAATATATTAGAATACTCAACTAGTTTATTTATCGGGCAAACAGGTGTAAATTGTTTTTTTATACTCTTGATCCATTAAATATGTAGTGATATATCATTTTACAAGGAAAAAAATAAAATGTTTGTGATGAAAAAAATTGATGATGATGTTTATTTAAGTGAGATCCATACATCATGGAAAAAGTAGAAGATAATATTGATGACCATATCATTGAAATTGTTTTCCCATACAGACTGATCATGAGGAAGTAATATGGTAAAACAAACCTTTTGTAATTTCTTAATATTTTTTGATAAGAAATATTTATTTTTTACATACATTTTTAAATTTTATAAAATGGTAGATATATTAGAATATTTTATACTTTTATGTTTAATATATTTAATTGTTTGGTTAAATTTGTTTAGTTTTGTTTCTTTCATTTTTCAATAAATCTACATTATACACAACTTTAGGTTTTTTAAAAAAAAATTCATAAACTTTTCTTCTTTTGTCTATATCATTTTTCAATTAACCAACAACCTAGTGGGTGGATAGAACTATGCACGAGACATCATTTTGGGTGAGTAGTAATTCAATGGAAACTTTTAGAGGATGTTGAAGGTGAATATGAAGGTGGATCTATGGAACCTCTTCCATAATGAGTAGTGTGTAATAGTCTTTAAAAATTGAGAAGAATAAGAAGAACCACCCCAAAAAACATTCCTTGTACTTTTTTCATACAAAATTTTTTCTAAGTATGAATAACCATAATGAATATTAATATAAAAAAATGAAACCATTCATAATTTTAAAAAATTTATAAGTTATAATAGATTCATAATTATTTTGTGATTTGTAAAAATTTGGCTTATGATCCAATCAAGTTAAAAAATAAATAGAAAAGAAAATTTTGTTAATTTTTTCTTTTAGGGGAAAATACATAAATTTTCAAGGGTGATAAAATTTTATTTTTAAATAAAATGGGTTAACTAGGGTTTATGTGAAATATATAAATATTCAATATAATGTAAACTTAACTAGAAAATATATTCATTCAAAATTAATTATTGAATAATATATGTGAAAATTGTTTTTGACATTAATAATTTAATAACCAATATTGGAGATCGAATAAATAACTTCTTCCACATGGGTTATTTAATAACTGGTGTGAAAGGTATTTAAAAGTATATTTCACAATATATATTTAAATAATTTATCTAAAAAATAATAATAATATGATATTCTAACCCTAATTCACTCATAATGTTGCAACCTCCTTTCATTCACTCTAAAATACCACATAGCTCCACCTCCCTTAAATGATTTATCTCATTATTCATGTAACCCTTTAGACATTTAATAGTACCAAACACATATAAGGAGAAACTTTTTCATATAAAAAAAATATATATAATCTAATAAATTATTTTTAATGTTGGTTATTTAAAAAAATGAATGAAAAATATTATATATTTGTTTTTTATATGAGTTATAAAAAAAGTATGTGAAAAAACTGTAATATATTTATGAAATTTTGGGAGGAGTCGTTTTGTCTTTATTCATTCAAGTGGCATACACTAGTATTCTCTCATATAATGAACCCTAACCATTAATTGTTCGATATGGTGGGCTCGAATATCTTCTCATTGGCATTAACTATCATTTTACACCCTCATCCATCATCATTCATAGAATTACCTCTCTTTTAATTGTCTTCCATTGTCCTTTCCTTCTTAATATTTACCATTCAAATATCAATTTTTCAGTTCTGTTTATGGTTTTTATTTTTCTTGCATCATAGGTATTTTCATTTTTATTTGTACTTTTAATTTTTCATTTTATTTTTCAATAAATTCACATTACATTCACTATTTGTATTCTCAGTTCTAATAATTTATGAATCTATGATATTTTTTAATTAAAGAATTCATTTTTTCATATTAAGGTTTTATTATATGATTATTTGTTGATTTTATGTTATAAATATTTCTATTATTCGTATTAATGTCTATCTAAAGGATGTTTTTTATACATTGTAAAACTATGAAGAATTCAAGATCTATTGATGATAATGATCTTTAATATTATAACACTAATAAAATTGAAGAAATGATTTGTGATATTTAAGTAGAAGCAATTGTAAAAGAACAGTTAATTGAGCGTCTAAATAGTTATTTCGAAAAACTATTATATCTAGGTTGTACAAAATTTGTATTTTTACCATCAATGTTACTATTGATTAACATAAAGAAAACAAATGGATGTACTGAAAAGAGTTTTATAGAGTTTCTACAACTCTTCAAATGCATACTTTTTTAAAGATAATGATCTTACATATTCACATTATAATGTGAAGAAAATATTATGCCTGATGGGTTTGGAGTACAAGATGGAAAATTCTTTCTTGAATGGTTGTGTGATATATACGAAGGAATTGAAAGGAAAATAATAATTTCTTAAATGTGGGACGTCATGGTATAACTTGAAATAATAATAATGGGTTGTTTTAGCAGTTCTAAAGACTATTACTAAGGAAAATTGTTATATTCCTATAATTTCTGATTTTAAAATTTTATTTGAAAATTAAAATGTTGCCAAAAGGATAAGATGACATGTATATGTGTAGATATATGATCTTAAATTACATTATCTAGATTATTTTCCACAATAGAAAACATTTGATCAATAGTTTCCAATATTTGGAGATAAATTTAGAAATATAAAACTGGGAATGTGCATAGATTAAAATATTCCATATAAAAACATTACTAGAAAAAATATTACATTGACTCGTTTATTTATAATTTACAACTTATCTTTAAAATGTTTCATGAAAAATAAAAAATATCATGTTTATTTTATTGATATTTGGACTAAAACAGTCTGGAAATGATATTTTTGTTTTCTTTTTACCATTAATTGATGATTTGAAACTTATCTAGGATGAAGGTATTATATGTATAGTTCTCATAAAATATAACATTTTCAACTCCGTGTAATGATTATGTTCACTATAAATCACTTAATAGTATATAGAAATTTTCCTAGATACAATTTTAGGGGCATAAATCATGTATAGCTTGTGAATAACAGACGTTATAATATCCACTACATCATTAGATAAAAATAGTAAACATGGGTCATTGGATTTTTTTATCTATGTATCACTATTAAAAAAATTAAAAAATGTATTAAATAGTACATAATAATTTTATATATCACTAAAACCTTTTTTAATTGATCAAATATTTTACAGGGTTAAAAAATTGATTTCACCTTTAAAAAGACAAAAAATTTAGGTAATGATTAAAATATTTGGATGAAACAATAATTTTTTTTAAGAACTAATATACAATATATCATGATGTAAAACATAACATTGATGTCATGCATGTGGATAAAAATATTAATGACTGTTTTATTGGAACATTATTAGGTATTAAAGGAAATACTAATGATGGGTTGAATATAAAATTGACCATATAATCAATGGGTATATGTTTGGAGTTGTCTCCCACTCCCAATGGAAGAAAATCATACCTACCTCAAGATTTTCATACATAATCCAAGAGGGTGAAAATTAATTTTTGTTAGTTTCTCCATGGTATCAAAGTGCCATATAGTTATTTATAAAATTTTAAAAAAAGTATTTCACTAATAGATGTTATGTTGCCATGCATAAAATCTCATGATTGTCACACCAGGATGGAACAAATACAACCAATTTCATTATGTGGAATATTTCTCATCCATGTAAGAATGAGTATCAATAAGGTGTGTAATTTTTTAAATTAAATTTTTTAAAAATTTATTTATTTTAATTCATTAAACAATTTGGAGGATAATTATGTTTCCATAATTTGTCTACTATAAATGTATTTTTTTCATCTTTTTTTGACACCATGGTGAATTTAACGTTTCATTTTCTGTAATAAAGAAATGTTTTAAGACTTGTATATTTATATTTGATGTGTCCTTTTCAAAGGTATGTGATGATATTTAATTGATATGATAATAATACATAACTACCTAAAGCCTCCATTATTGAGAAGTATATTTATTAGGCGTCTGTAAATTTTGTATGACATACTTGGCTGAAGTGGAGTACATAAATTTTCTTACATCTCACTGTGAACAATTCAATTATAGGGGATATTGGGTCTATGGCTTGAAAGTAAAATTGTCGATAGGTGAATAGATAAATTAGGTATATTTATACATCTTTAATAACATAGATGATTATCAACCATATATATCATTGCATGTTAATGTGTTAAAACCAGGTTATCCAAAGAAGAAAGTTGTGTGGATTTTGAAGGACCATAAAAACACATTTTTTATATGGTTTAAATTGATCATGAATGGTAGGTCAGATGCATCAGAAACATTAATATTCATAGCATTACATCCAATTTTAAATTTGATAACATGGTCTAGGTATGAGATTAATGGTTTTACATTTCATATGAATGATCAGGACAACATAATTCTACTTAAAAATAGTTGTTTATTGGTGTTCGTAGAAGAAATAAATTTTTCAAGGGCCAAATAAAAAAATATAATCATTGCATTAAGTGAATAATATAGATTAATTAAATAATTATGGGAGTTTTATTATCTTGAATTTCTAGTTCAAGTGGTTAATTGGAAATGGGTTATTGTAAAAAGCATTGTCATACACAATGAGTTTATTATAGTTCTAGTTAAAATAAGTATATTTTAAAACATATTTAATCCTTTTATCATGGAAACACATGCACAGAAAATTATATTTTCTTGATCCATCAAATATATAGTGGTATATCAATTTATAAGGAAAAAATTGTGTTGGTAATGAAAAAACTGACAATTATGTTGATTTATGTGAGATCCCTACTTGCATGTAAAACTTAATAGAGAATACTAATGACCAAAACCTAGACATGGTTTGTTCTATATAAAACTATCAAGAAGAAGGGAGATAAGAAAAATCATTAATTGTTTCTAAATATTATAGGTAACACTGATTTATTTACTATTTTATTTTCCAAAGCTCATAAAATATTATATATATAAGTTTTTTTAACATAAAAACAATATATAAATAATATGGTAAATTTTTTATTTATATTAATTCGACTTTTTGGTATTATTTATCAATTAATCATCCTTACAAGAAACTGTTGATTTTTTATACATTTTTACTTAATCATTTTTTCTTTTTTCTATATCACTTTTCAATTATCCAACATCATTGTGGGAGACATGAACTATATTCAAGCCAATGATTGGGGTGAGAATTACATCAATGGAATATTCTTAGAGATTTGGAAGGTGAAGAAGAGAGTGGATCTAGAGAAAATCATTATGAGTGAGTATATCATTCTGGTATTGAACAATTGATAAGAAAGGAAAGACCCACCACAAAAACATCCCTTATGCCTATTACATACTAAATTTTTCTAATTTTTGAATAAATATAATGAATTTAAATAAATAAATAAAAATAATTTCAACATTTAAATAAAATATTAAATTTTAATAGAATTTTTTTTATTTTATGATTCATAAAAATGAGACTTTTAATCGAATCAAGTAAAAAAATAAATAAAAAAGATAATTTATTAACATTTATCTTTATTAGAGAAAAAAACAAATAAAAACATTAAAGTGTGTTCAAATTACATTTTTATATAGAATGGGTCATTTGGATTTATGTGAATATATATATATATTTATATATAATATAAGGTTAGATAAATATAACTAGAAAAGTTATTTTTTGGAATTATTTATTGAAATAGTGATGTGAAATATGTTTTTGACATTAATAATTTAATAAAAAAATATACAATATAAATTGTATGTCATCTTGCACAAAGGATATTCCATAACTGATATGGAATGTATTTAAAAACATATTTCACATTAGTAATTCTAATAATTGATTTAAGACACTTTATGAAACTCAAACTCAACCTTCATTCACAAACACTATGTAAACAACCCCACATTAACTCCAACACACCACATATTTCTACCTCCATTCAATGATTAGTCTCATGATGCATCCAACCCTTCTAAAATTTTTTCCTCAATATTCTATTTCCCACCTTCTCGATGCATGTAACATCCCAAAATTTTCATTCAGGTATGTTTTTTTGTTTTCTTTGAGCCATGAGTTGTTCTTTATGTTATTGGAAACATTAGCTGTATTTGGAGTCATAATAGTAATTTTTAATCTTTTAACAGTACAAAATGGGTTGGACCATTCAATGGTCTAAATAGTTTAATACCTAGCTGTTCCCTGTGTAAAACAATCAGGCCAAAATTCCTAGAGTAGGGCATGCTACAATCCCAATCTTTTCAGTGGTTTCCCTATCCATGAAGGCCAACTAGGCTCTACCAAAGCATGAATGAGTCTATGTCCAAAACAAAATTATTGTAAATGTGGATACCTGAGACCCTACATGAAAACTACATTTAAATTAACTTAGCATGTATACAGTGAGTTATTCATGATGTATTATTACCATAATAGTAATTTTATTTCTATGTAAACTATTTATGTTGTAATATCATTACATTACTTGATATATAAAAGGTTATAGAGGTTCCCCAGCTATAATGATAACATGCAGATATTATCAAAATTGTATTAAACATGTCTCTTATGTGCAGAAAAACCATGTTGACTGGACATAGATGATTTGTGGACGTAATGTTCTTGGTGATGGTAATAATTGAGAATTCTTCTCATGAAGTTTTCACTTGGTGATCTCAAGTTTGTTAGATCATGAGGATTGACCCGTAAATAGGAACAAAACGTGTTTTAGATTTTATTGGATGTTCCTATCTATAAACACATGCAATGGTTTCCGAACATGTGGATACTATAAGTGTATACTATTTGATTAGGTATTTTGATGTAATAAATAAACCATGAAATATATTTTGTGGTAAAGTAGGTTTTATTGGATGCCTCATTGGTGGTATCAAATTGATAGAATAATCATGATATAATTTTTCACTTTCGAAAGGAAATGATATCTCGAGCCTAGTTGACCAGGATGGTATTTTCTTCACTAAACCCGTGTAAATGGTAGAATAATGAAATTATATCCATTTAGGTCAATGGACAAAAAATAAAGAAAGGATAGTGAAACAAATTGTGTGTCCTTCTATTTGATATATCACATGACAAAGATATTATATTACACGACATGTGTTTCTAGGAAATATTTTTATTACTATAACTTTCCCAAATCTCCTTAGGGTGCTTTAGAGTTTCTAGAATACATTTATAGAATATAAATACGATTCACTACTATTTAAATAAGGTCAAATATGGTCACACACTAACGATATTCCAAAGTCTTTTTCTATTCAAAGGAATATGAGTTTAAAACATGGTTTTACCCACTATGGGGTTAGGGTTAATGTCCAATTGTAAACTATATATATTAAATATATAGATTTATATTATATGAGTTTAGAGTAATTTTAATTTAAATTATATATTAAATTATTTCATAAGACATTAAATGAATACATGAGAAAATATTTAAATAAAATATTGTATTATAATATTCAGTATTCATTTAATATTTATGGGAATAAAAAGTCAAGTTAATGAATTAGATTTATTACATAATATATTTATTATATAATAAGAAAGTGATAAAAATATAAATGATAACTATTAATTACTAAAAAATTCATAAGATTTCATTTATGGATTATTTAATTGGTAAAACATACATAGGAGCTATGGTGCCTTTACAGGTATTTTATACTTCACTATATAAATGAGATGAGTTTCTTATTTGGGGTATTATGCACTTTATGATTTTGAGATACTCTCTCTAAATTATCATACTACCTATGGTGAGAAGTTTTTTATCCAAGTAATCAATTTGTGTGCTCTGTCTTGGATATAAGGATTTATGTAGCATTGGACATTGGGATGTCAAAGGATTTATCGAATCTCCATACAAGCACCCACATTTTGATGATCAATATTCCCAAAAAATTTCATAGAACATGTGGGTGATATATTGGGATTTGAACCTAGTTATTTTGAGTAGTGGTCTAAAATTTTGAGAAGTTTTCGAACATACTATCAAATTGATATACGTAATATTTATTATATTTATCATACATAAATTATTTATGTGACATACTCAGAGTTTGTATCATGTTGTGAATCACCAGAGAATATATAGTTATTTTTATTGGGGATGAAATTTTTTAACTTTGTTATCTCTTCTTCTTCCACTAAATTTCATAGTGTCTTCAAAAATAATTTGGGCTCATACAGTAGTATGTGTATGAAGGTGTTTTTTGAGGGTTTCAAGTTCAAAAACTCCCAAATAGTTGTTTTTTATTCTAGGATTGTTTCTTCGACCATGTTAAATATTAATTGAAGGATTTAATGGTTTCTGTAACTCACATTTCATCTATTAATCATATTTTTCTAAAACCTTTCACTCAAATTTCATATTGGGTGGATTATCGAAAAGGTTTTGGGAATTACAGCTTCAATTCTTGGTGATTTAGTTAATGTTGACTCAATTCTTGTTCATTTATTAATTAGACCACCAGAAGGGGATTGGAAGTTGGTTTTCCCTTGATTTTTGGGTTGGAATCCTTTGTTTATTTTCTTTCTATAATAAGAAATTTACTCCTCGGTAGTTGTAGATTCATTTTATGGTGTTTTTCAATACTATTCTTGTGGTAGGTTGTTTTGTAATGATATTCAAATCAATTGAAATCATTCATTAGGGTGGTCTTTTATACCCACTAGTGTTAACATTTATGGATGTATGTGCACACAAGGAGACTTCCTTCATCGCAATTTTGTAGAACCATGTGACTCATTTTACCTAAACCTGAGGATTATAACCATGGGGATATGATTGAAGCAGATTTATATACTTACATCGATATAAGGCAGCATAATACCATTTTTTATATTGGTGTCCTATCAAACTTGTGTTCCTGACTCCACCTATAATTTACAACATATAAAATGATTAATAATAATAAATTAAGTATAATAACTCATATTAGAATCAAAATAATAAAGACGAGTGATCATATATAGAAACCCTATCCTTTACAAATATTATTAATGATATTTAATATAAACATCCATTAATTGAAACCTAATGATCTTGAGGTCCAGTGTCTTTGGAAAACTGGGATCCTAATACATCAATGGAATCTAACACATAGCACATTTGTTTTTTATTCCTCTCCTTAGTGATATCATAAATCCATTTGAGCTTCTAAACTACATTGGATAACTTCACTAATAAATAATGAAATGTGTCATCTCAAATTCATAGTAAGGAAATGAACATGATACATAATAATTACATAGGAGTCAAAGGTAAAACATGATATCATAAAAGAGAAGGCACATTAGTATTAATATTTAATTATAACATAATGAACATGGTATCAAAATATCATGGTATCATAGGAAATGTTGAAGAAAAGTAAAACGTGACTTAAACATAGGTCAAGGATGAATTCCAAGCAACATCACACGGTGGATATATTCCTGTAACAAGTTAGGTTTACTCTATAATTACATACATGACATATCATGTGACTAAAACATTACCCAATTCATTGTAGGTCGATATAATCCAGGGCCCATCAATCACATTCATTTCATCTCCATTAATATCCATGTAACATAAGGAATCGATCATAGGGCATAAACATAAGAATTACCCATGGAAATAAATTGGGTTTCATAATTTTTTCTAACATCTTAGTCAAATGTTATTTCATAATGAAGGAATTTAATAAATGAACATTTTTAATGTATTACCCCATAAAAGGAATGGAGGGTGATGTAGATATATATTTAAGAGATATATTTCCATAATTTTATAATTAAATAACATTAACATTTTTTTATCATTGGTGAATATAAATACTCTACAAATATTAAAAACATTCTTAATAAAAATAACCCTTTCACTTTGTAAGTCACAATTTGAAAACTAAAAATTCAGGAAAATTAAATATATACTTTTTATTTGAAATTAAGCATGTAAAATTATAATGGAACCCCTAACTAAAGTAACGTTGGAAAATAATGTTCATGTCATACATGTTAAAAAAATATTTCTTTCTTATTTTATGTAAAAACTCATGAAGTACCTCATTTAGAAAATGAAAAGAAGGTTAGTTTTAAAAACTATAAAACTAAAAGATGGTAAAAATTACTTGAAAGAATCACAATATAATTTTAAAAACATATTTTTAAAATACTATAATGAAATAATGGACATAAATGAGAAAGGTTTTTCAACCGAAGATATAAATAAAATCAATTTTCCTTTAAAATATTTTCTCAATATTTTTAAGTTCCAAAGATAAGGAAATTGTACTATTTAATGACATTTTCCTGGATATCTAGAGTATGAGATAATATATATGTTTTAATAATAGAATTATATAAAATTTTATATAGTATAAATTAAATCATAAAAAATACTGATTGAAATGATATTAAAACATAAACCCCTACTCATTTTGTAACCTTTTCATCATAACATCCCATAAATGAAGTTAATAAATTCTAACATTAAAATATAATGAATTTGGAAGGATTCATGCAATAATATGTAAAGTTTTAGTATATAATCCATTTAAAATAAATTATGTTCATAAATGTACATGTTTTTCAATGAATAAAGTTTTGAGATGAAACCATTACATAGAGCCTAAATCCTTACATTTTTTCCTTATATTCACAAATAATAAACCTATGTTAATTATTTAATTTTTTAAGAAACATTTTCAAGATTATTATTCTTCTTATTTTATTCATTACTGTCATGAAATAGCCCGGTTACCCTGGTAATTTGATAACAATGTTGGCCCTAACATACCCTGATGGCAGTTCTCGATCCCTATGGGTCAGTGACTCACACATGGCATCATACAACATGAATTTGGGAACTAATTTTCCACAAAACATAGTGAAAGAAAAAGAAACAGGATTTTATTTGTAGAAAAAAAACTCTACTAGGAGTAATATATAAGACGTCAAAATGGCATTAAATCCCAAAACACTAAAACCCAAGTACCAAAACAAAGGAAAATACCCCAAGTACCTAAGGACAAAACTCACCACGTCCAAGATTCAATAGCTGGATCAAACTCCAAGAGATCTTTTCCACATACTCTAACCTAGAAAGATATAATCAACAAACACTTGAAGGAAGAAGTATGGTGTGAGATAAAAATCCCATTAGGGTCTCACCACATATTCCATAATAGGTTCCTAAAATATACTAACCAAAGGAATGATTTAAATTTTTAAAACAAATAGATTTGTCACTTTCAAATCCTATTGAAACTAATAATTCTATACAGTTCAAATGATGGAAAATACTTTAATTAATGGCTTTTCAAGTGGTGGAATATTTCGAAAATAATGTATTAAATAAACAAGTTGCATAAAAAAATTTATGTGAATCCAGATGTCATGTAAAGTAGTTTTTATAGCATTGGCATACATTTATATCTAAAATACAAAACTGGCGAGCAATATGGTCATCTGTCAAATAGGTACGATAGTATTTCCATCTATAAGACTTTTCACTCTCTAATTGATCTCAGAAATATGTGTATATACACATCCCCCTAAACCTATACAAGGTAAACTCATCACCACTTCATCAGGGATGTGACCCACTTTATGTATGTTTTTGAATGTTGTAATAGCATAGACTGTGTCCAAATAAGTCACCAACTACCCATGGATTACAAATGTTCTTATATAATCAATGAGGGAAAATTTATTTTAAGGCTGTTTAAAATATAATTAAATCCTAATATGCCATTTCAATACTAATTTTCCATTTTAAAGAAAAATAGATTTTAATAAAAAAATTCCAATTTAACAAGATAAAACCACAAGGATTCTATAAATACCTTTTAATACATTTTCAGAAGTTTGAAATCCATTCAAAACCAATTCCATAAATTTAAGAATTCATTTACACTGTTAAATTCAATAATTTAACTGATATCATTTTCGTCAAAATCCCATTTTAGATTAAAAAAATTTAATCAACTGATTTCTATATATATAGCATAAATCATTAGAATTAATTGTTTTCAAATTTCTCAATCCAATTTTTTTTAAATATTCCAATTCCTTGGAATTGGATTTTATCGAATCAATTAAAAATATCATTGAGAAATTGAATTTAAATCATCAATTGAAATAAAATAAAAAAATTCAAGGTTAATCAATTTGGATAAATAGATTGAAATCACCTACCATTTCCCAAAATGAAACACTCACAACGGCACCCATCAATTAGAATAAAGGTGTAGAAGACCTGAAAACAAAACCTAGAGATGAGATCCAACACCAAAAATCATATATCTATCACTATCAGGATGGTCTATTGAAATCCCAAAGTAGGAGAAAGAGATAAAGGAAAAGAATGAGGAAGAAGGCTTACCTAAGAATCACACCACAAGTGTAACAATGATTGAACGACAAATGAATTTATTTGGAAGGGTTATAGAGCTTTAAGATTGCCTGGGAATGACTTCAGGTTGAGAGGAATGATGTTATAGAGGTTCTAAAAGGGAGATATAGATCTTGCTTCCTGTTTTAAAAATGTGGTCAGGGTATTAAATGGTATATAATACCAACACACATTGTGAAGTCATTAATATCTAAAAACACCAAAAAATGTGTCTTACAACATTGAAAACTATTAATTAAATAAAAAATGTGTAAAGTCTAGTCACTATGTGTAAAATTCACAGCATGAAGCCTTTCATGACTTTCCTCTAGATTCCATGAAACTTCATGTAACCCAGTTACATGGTGTGTAACCTAGTTACATGGCATGTAACCCTTCAACAACCTACAAAAAATGTTGGTAAAGCTGAGAGTCCGAAAAATATCTTACTTATCCATTATAAGTATCCTCTAAATTCATTCTCAAACCTACCCGGTCAACGAAAATGAAAACCCATGACAAGGTTAAAGGCATACATGTTAGATCAGTAATTGAATGTTACAACCTCCCCACCACAAAAACATTTTTCCTTAGAAATCCTATGAACAAGGTTCCATTCCAAATTGATGAGGCCACTTATATATCATCAGTCCCTCATATTCTCGTGTCAGTGATTATCAGAACCCTGCTTCCATATCACATGAACCAAAGATATCAACCTCCCAAGAAGTACCTTGGTCTCAAAATCAACTATCTGGACTGGATGCACGATTAGAGATAAATTATGATCACTGTCAAGACCAATCCTTCTCAAAACATGAGATGGACTAGATAAACATTTTTTCAGCTACAATATATGGAATATGTTATGTATTGATTTCAACTATGGTTGATGTTATAAATGGTATGAAACATTCCACATCTATTAAACAACCTCAAAAGGACCCACAAAATGAGGACCAAGTTTCCTTTTCCCCCTAATTCTTCGATGACCCAACTGTGGTGAATCATTCAAGAACAACTTTTCACCAATTGAAAACTCCCAATGTCTCCAGCATCAATTAACATATGACTTTTATTAGCTCTTTGCTGCCAAAATTCTTCGATAGATTAACGGAATCTTTGAATTCATCTCTTGCACAATGCTTGGTCGAACCAAGCAACTTTCACCAATCAATGACCAACACAATGGATATTTACAAGGACTTCTATACAAGGGCTCAAAAGGTTCCATTCTGATCATGTATGAATAAATATTGTTATAAGAAAACTCAAACAGACCCATGTGATCATCACAAGCCCTGCCAATGTTGAGAATGGAGGTGTATAAATTATCCTCAAGAATCTATATAGCTCCCTCTGTTTGACCATCTGAATGTGGTTGGTAGTCTATGCTAAAAAATAATCGGGTTCCTAATTCTTCCGGAAGGAATCTCCAAAGTTGATAAGTGAACTAAGGATCCCTATTAGATACTATACCAGATGGAACTCTATGCGAATAAAGAATCACTTTCACATAGATATTCCCAACTCCTCGACATTGGTTGCATTATTAATGGGTATAAGGTGAGCCGACTTGGTTATCCTATTGATCACAACCCATATCACATTATTCATTATTTGGGTAAAAGTAATCCCAACCACAAAGTCCATAGATATTTCATCCAACATCCAAGTAAGGGTTGGGAGTGGCTGATGTAAACCTGAAGGTTTATGGTGCTCATCCTTCACTTTTTGGAATATATAGAAATGAGAGACAAATTCATCAATGCACCATCTCATACCTGGCCACAAGAAATACTGCCATATGTCATTGAACATCTTATTTGTTCCAAGGTGCACAACCCACTAGGATTTATGTCAATCCCCCATCACATCCTTTCTTGTTTATAACGGCATGAAAAAACGATTCTGCAAACATTGAACACTATCTTTGGAGAATGACCATTGGGAAACTATCTCCCCGCCATAAATAGTCTTTATTTCTATGGAATTCATCATCGAGCTCTTGGTCATGAATAATCATAATAGGAAGAGAGGGTTTCAACTGAAAAATAGATAAAAAACATTATCCCCATTCTTTTGAACACCAATACATAATTGTGAACATAGAGCCATCAAATTCCACTCATCCGATGAATATTTCACTTCCTCCTTAGTTTTAATTTTCATTCCCAACTCTCTTGAAATTACATTCCCATTCCTTGTGGTATAAGTGATGTCAAAGTTAAATAATTGTTGATACTCCACCCAAATCCTATAGAAATGATTCAAATATTTTTGATAGAATATATAACTCGAGCTATTATGGTATGAATACATAGTTAACCTTTCTATGAAAAGGTAGCTCCCCCAAATTTTAAGTTCAAGTATCATAGATGCAAGTTTAAATTCAGGGGTAGGATAATTCTTCTCGTGTGGCCTAAGTTGACGAGATCTATAAGCTACTACCTAACCATCCTATATAAGAACACAACCCAGACCTAAAACTGATGCATCAACAAAGACCACATAGCCCTACCTGGCCTCTAGAGGAGTAAAAACAAGGACAGTTGTGAAAATATGTTTTAGTTCAATAAAAAATCATTGGAATTTATCATTCCTAGAAAACATTACCCCCTTTCGAGTTAGATTAGTAATCAGAGAACCAAGATTCAATAATTCCTTGAACTAGCAATAATATCTAGATAGTCTGAAGAAGATATGAATCTCGAACACATTACATGGTTGTTCCCATGTTCTAAAATCCTTATCCTTCTCAATATTGACTAATATTCCTTATTCATACACCTAGTGTCCCAAGAATTTCACTTCCCGAATCTAGAAATCAAACATTTTAAAACTTAGCGTAAATCTAGTGATTTCTTAGAAAACACATAATTTTCCTCAGATAACGCACATGATCCTCTGTGTTCTTTGAGTAGATGAGGATGTATTCCCAAAAGACTACTGTTATGGTATCCTGATATTCTTGGAAAATTTGGTCATAAAATCCATGAAAATTGCAGGAGCATTTTTCAGACCAAAGGGCATAAGAAGGTACTCATAATAACCATACCTTCTTTGAAAATAGTTTTTTGAATGTCAAATTCTTTTATCCTCAATTGATAGTAACCAGATCAGAGTTTGGTCTTTGAAAACCACATCACCCATTTTAACTGATCAAATAGATCATCAATCTGTGTCAACAAATACTTGTTATTTACCATAACTTGATTTAGCTTCCCATAATTGACACATAAGTGAAGACAACCATCTACATTCCTAGTGAAAAGAACTAGTGCTTCCCAAGGATACACACTAGGGCATATGATCCCATTCTGAAGAAGATCTTCCAATTAGTACTTCATCTCTTTTAATTTACCTTGTTTTATTCGGTAAGAGGAAATAGAAACTACTTGAGTACCAGGAATTATGTCAATGGAAAAATTGAACTCCCTTATTGATGGGAAACTAGATAATTTTAAAGAAAACATGTCAGGAAAATAGAAAAAAACTAGAGGGTGATCACCAACCAAAGATTCCCACTCCAGATAAAAAATAAAAAACTGATATTAATTTCCCCAGTTCTGGATAAGAAGCTATATCTCTACTCAACCACATGTCCAATTCTCATTGAAAGAAAAGAGGTAAACCACTGGGTGTGGTAAATTAGACCCTACGAATATAGCAATCAATATTTGATTTATTGGAAATGATCTAATCCATTTCAAAAATGACTTCATGATGTTTCATTTTGAGAACCATAAAACTGCATGCAATCTCAACATCTGATAGAGAGAATACATGAGCTAGACTATGTAGACCATAATATCTCTTTGTTCTGAAGGGTGTATTAATATCTATTGGAAAAGCTAAAATATCCACATTTAGATTAAGAAAATTAAAAATATGGGTTGAACTAAATGAATGAGAAGCACCAGTATCGAATAGAGTAGTCACTAATGATAATTCAATAGTAACAGTACCTCTCACAGTTGTTGGACCTATTTCTGCTTCCTCTACAGACTCTTCCACTATGAGATGTATATTTTTCTAGATGCATATAGTTGGAACCCTTTTTTACATGAAGAATCTTATTTCCCCATAATTTTAGGATAATTTGATGATCATGTTCCACTATTTGGAGTGTAAAATTTATGGAAGAATCATTGTAAGTGCCCCGAACATCCATAGGAGCTACAGTTCTTGGGTGCCTCAATGAAAACCCTATTAGAATTTCTTGTCATGCGAGACTGATATCAAATAAAAGGAAGTCCTCTTGGTGAAATATCATGTCTAGAATGACCCATCCGTCAAGAAATATAATGAGAATCATCATGTTTTTGTTGTACCTGGAATGAACAGATGATTCAACTTGGAAAAATCGGAACTCCCATCAACCCTAAATCTCCATCCAGGTCCATCTAAACCATCATCACCCTATCTAGTACATCAGCATAAGTAGAAATATTTAGCAAAAAAAATCTGAGAATGGATATCTGATCGAAGTCCCAAATCAAACCATTGATCCATCATCCTATCATTTGATATAATTTGAGTGAAAAAATACATGAGTTCAGCAAATATATTTCAGTACACAGTCATGGTTTTTCGACCTTCTCAAGATTGAAAATATTAGCAACCTTTTCCATCACTATAGATTCTAGGTGGAACTGGATGGTGAAATGAACCCTAAAGTCTTTCCACTATACAAGTTCATGTTTCTTCACTATTACCATTGTGTCCCATCATCTCCAATGTGTCCCTTTTATCATGAAGGTGGAACATTTTACCTTGATCTCATCTGGTGTCTCCAAGAATGAAAATAGACATTCTATCTTGCCCAACCATTCCCCCATCATGTTATGTATCAATGGAGGCTTTGAATACTGATGCATTCTGGTGATGTAACTCTTGGGAATGATTTTACAGAACACCCACCTAAGGATCCACAGATGAATACTGAATATGAACTGGAGGTGGTGCATATCCCAGAGCTTGGACAGTGCACACAATCACCTCAAATAGAATTGGTTCCACTATAGGATGTGCTCGCTACGGTTCAGTAGTAGCTTCCTACAGGATCCAATTTTCACATATTATCATATGAATGATTCTAAAAAACATAGTACAAAATAAGGAAGACACTATACTAAAAATCACGCTGAGAAACAAAGGATATAATTCCCAAAAAATGCAACAATGAGTTTTGGATTTTAATCCATCAAAATCACAACAATGAAAAGGCTACATCCTTCTAGAGTACCCTGGAAACCTGATAACTGAGCCATCCCTAACATAGCATGAAGGTCATTAAAAATCCCCACAGTTTGGACACCGATACCTTTCATCATAAAACATGAAAGTGGGAAATAATTTTCCAGAAAACATAGAAGAATAAAAAAGAATTAGACAGTATGAATACAAAAAGAAACTCTGCTATGAGTAATGTACAAGAATTCGACATGGAATAAAATCCCAAAATACTACAACCCAATTACTAAAACAAAGCTAAACACCCCAAGTCTCTAAGGAAACAACTCACCATTTCTATGATTCAATAATTTGATCAACCTCTAAGAGATCACGTCCTTGTGCTCGAACCTAGATGGATAAATCTACAAACACCTGATAGAACTAGTAGGGTGTGATCTAAAAATCCTAGTAGGGTCTCAGCATAGATTCCACAATAGTTTTTTACAATAGATTAACTGGAAGAATTTTTTCAATTTTTAAAATAAATTGTTTATGCATTTTCGAAGAATATTTAATCAAATCATGCTACACATTTCGAATGATGGAAAATACTTTAAGAATTGGATTTACCAATGAAGGAATGTTTCCAAAATAATGGGTTAATTAAACAATATAATTAAAACAGTTTCTATAATTCTAGAAGTTATGTAAATATGTTTTTACAACATTGGAGTACATTTATATCTCAAATTTAAAATAAGATAGCAGCATGGTCATCCTCCAAATAGGTACCATATTATTTATATCTATATAAATCAACACTCTCTAAGTGATCTTAGCAATATGTGTATACCCACATCCCCTGAAACTGGACAATATAAACTCATCACCATCCAGTTGGGGATGTGACCCCTAGCTTGTATGCTTTAGAACGTTGTAATAGCTTTGAGTGTGCATAAATAACTCACAAACTAGATAAGGATTTCATGTTCCCTTATACAATCATTGATGGAAATTTTATTTTAATACTTATTAAAACAAAACTAAATCCAATATTCTATTTCAATGAAAATTTTCCATTTAAAACCAACATGTATTTTAATCAAATACATTCTTATTTAACAAGTTAAAACCACTTGGTTTCTATAGGAACATTTTAATCCATTTTCATATGTTTTAAATCCATTCAAAAATAATTCCAACTATTTTAGAATTAATTTAAACAATTATATTCAACAAATTAATTGTTTTTTTTATCAAAATTCTAATTTAAATTAAAGAATTTAAATCAACCAATTTCCATAAACACACCCCAAATCAATGGAATTTGGGGTTTCCCAAATTCCCATGCAATAATCATTTTAAATATACCAATTCATTGGAATTGGGTTTTATCAAAGAAATTGAAAGAAAGTTTGAGAAATTTAATTTAAATCAACAATTGAAATAAATCAAGAAATTTAAGGTCAATAAATTTTTATAAATATGATGGAATCACCAACCTTTTACTAAAATATAACACTCGCAATGACACCCATCATTGAGAAATAAGGTGTAGAAGACCTCGAAACACAACATAGAGATGAGATACAACACTGCAAAGCACTTGTCAATCAATATCAAGATGGTATATTGAAATCTAAAAGGAGGATAAATAGATAATGACAAAGAAAAAGGGAGAAAGCTTACCCGGGAATCACACTACAAGAGTAACGATGATCGAATGCCAAAAGAACGAATTGTGGAGGGTTAGAGAGCTTCAAGATCACCTGGGGGAGGCTTTAGGTCTAGAAGAGTGAAATTATAGGGGATCCAAAAGGGATAGATTGTCCATGTTGCCAATTTTATAAAATAATTTGGGGTATTACATGACGTGCAATACCAGTACATGTCGTGAAATAGGTAAAATAGAAAACCACAGAAAAACCCGTCACCTTGAATTATAAAATGTCCATTAAATACCTCATGATTTGTAATGGATATTACCAAAGTGTAACCCTCTCCTCATGAATATATTAATGAATTTCCTCTAGAAACCATTACACATCATGTAATCCTCCGACAGCCGGTAGAAAACACCAGATAAAGCTGACAGTCCAACAAATATCTATCTTCGCCATTATAGGTATCCTCCCAATTCATTCTCAAACCTACCCAGTCAAATATAGGAAAAATCACCACAAGTTTAAAGTAATACATGTTAGATTAGTAATTGGTTGTTACAATTAATATTTCTTATTTAATTACTTAATCAATAAGGTTCATGTGGGATGTTTTTATGAAGTTCGACACATATGTCCAAAATCAAATTGGTAGGTTGACTAAAGAAAAGGATATTATTAATTAATAATATCAAGGATAATAATAATTAAATAATTTTCATTTTTATACATAAATTATATTTTTAAAACTAACTATGAAATATAGTTATAAAAAATGAAATATGTTATCAAGGATACAGTAGGTCATACGTAATCATGAGTAACTTTTCCAATTTTCGTTGATCATAATAAAAATAAGGTAAGATCTACTTTATATTTATAGGAATATAATTATGTCATAAATATCATATTATTTCTTTAAATTCCTTTACATATAAAATCCATGTAATGCGGTAATAAAAATTAATCAAAATGCTTCGTGAGGTGGTAGTATACCCTAAACACAAATGACATTATCATTTATTCAATGCATGGTAAGTATATAGAGTATATGATATATATTTGTAAAGTAATGATTAAAATTTTATAAATTTCATATATAAACATAAAATTAATCCATATACATTTTATGTCAAGCGTATGTGAAATATGAATCACATTACTTTATGAGTCAGTAGTCTATGGTAAACACATGAAACATTATCATATTTACATTAAAATGGAATATAAGAAGGTACTTGTGATATTATAATCTAATAAGTATTATTATATAATAAATATCATATATAATTATTACATACATCATTATATCCATATGTTAGAAGAGGTCATGAAAACAAAATTACATTAGTTTGTGAGGTGGTAGACCGTTGTACACACGATCAACTGTTTCATTTCCCATTTGAGGGAAAATGAGATTTTTTTAGGTCATGCAATTAACATAAATAATAATATTATATAGAAGATACTGAGGTTATTATATCATCATTATTTAAGAATAATTTAAGGTGTTTAAAAATAAATTAATCACTGGATTATGGATGTTACTTCTCCTTCAGACTACTTGTCTAGGTTTGGACCAAAAGTCTTAATGTGTTATATTTATAGTAAAAAAGGATTATAGGATTGGGGGAGATAATTAAAAAAGTTATTTGGGTCGGTATTGTCCAAAAAAAGTATTTTTTATGTGTGAAGAGGAGAATAGAAGGTGTGGCCTCTTATAATTGAGGTGAGTCATACACATTGCAGTTATTTATGTTTCTCAATAATGTCATGTTGTTTTCTTGGAAATAAAGATATAAATGGAAAATTTATGAGCATTTAAAGATAGAAGATCTAAAAAATTTCATAAAATATAAATTATACTCGTTTTGGGCCTTTTTTATCCCCTGTCTTTTTAGTTTAACCTCCAGTAAACTCATGTTTACCTTAAACACTGTAAATAATTTTTATAGTTCTAACTCTTCATTACAGTCAAAAATTAATCTGAAATTATTATTTAATATAAATTATAATGATTAAAAATATATAATCATTTTTTACAAATTCTAATCACATAAGTGGTAGATGTTTTGAAAAAATAATTCTTCAAGAAATTCATTTTTTCTAAAGAAAAAATGATCTCATATTAACTATATAAAATGTTATAATAATTATAGTAATTTCAATTAATATGAATAGATATATAATATATAAATTATATTTAAATCATTCCCCATTAGGGTTTATTTTTATTATTTAAAATGGAGAAACATTATATACATTAAAATAGTTTCCAGAAAAAAAATAGTTTTAAAGCCTATAAATAAACATATAATAAAATCATATATAAAGATGATTTAAAAGTAATTAATTATATTTAATGTTACTAAATAATATTTATTTGAATTTTAAATCAAATTAAAATAATAATGGTAGTTATTTTATCAAAAATATATGAATAAATTTCTAAAAATTGGTATTTATCATTATTCACTGAAAAATAATAGTTTCCAAAAAAAAGTAAACATAATTTATTATAGATATTATGATTTAAAGTTCATTTTTAATTTTTTGAATACATTTTTTAAACGTGGTAAAAAAACTTCAAAATTATGTACCCCAAGCACAACAAAACCACCTCTTTGAAAGATACAGATTTTTTAAAAACATTTCACCATTATTAAAATGATTATTATATTATTTGTAAATGGTAGATAGCCATTGAATTTATTTTATACAAGTTTAAACTATATTTTTTTTATAATTTAGTGATTTCTATTCATACTTGGAAATTTGACAGCTAGGTTATTACAATATACAATAGTATAGTTCATTTAGATTTAGGGTTATGTGTTCCGCCTGAAATCGAAGAGATTAAATTTATATAAAATAAATATATAATAAATTCTAAAGGTATTACATTCTCTTATAATATTTTTTTACATTTCATATAAGCAATCAAACATGATATTCCTCTTTTAAAATCATAGGGTGTTACAGCATTCCAGCGCCCACATAGAGTGTCACACAACACATCCATATGAATCTTTAGACCAATAACAATAGGGATAAAGGAGGGATAATCTCACATACCCACACCAAAATGATGAAGTCACACCCACTAGATCAGTCCAATATAATGTGCATACCATGCATAATGGTCTATACATGTATGCTAAGCACATACTTTCCTGTTGTATCTCTCAGCCTGATCAAAGTCCTCCATTGTCCCCAAATAAATTATGTGGATAAGATTTCCAAAGTTATCAATTAAAAATATACCTCAAATGTTCGGAAAGATATTTGAATTTGTGTGATGCATGATAGTATTCTCATCAGCCTCATAAGATTAATGTGTGAAGGTCATTTCTATCCAACTCATATATAAAGAAGAACTATCTTCATCAATATCATACCCTACAATGTCAAGAATTATAAATCATTGTAAAATATTTTGATAGTCTCCATTGGTGGGTCGTATAATTTCAACACCTAGGATTGGAAGACCGAGAATAATTTCCACATCCTCAAGGATGATGTTCATCTCTCACTTGAGAAAGTGGAACATGTGAGTCTTAGGTATTTATATAGTTGTGAGGGTAGAAAGGTGGTGATGATCAATGAATATATAATATGTTAAAGTTATTTCAAAGATTCTAGAACATAGTAGGTATGGAATAATAACAACTAGAGGTGAAATCATTATGAGTATATGGAAAGTCAATACAACATGTGGTGTAATCATAATGAAAAAATAATTTATTTTAAAAAAATACAGAGACCATAAAAAAAAAAGTTTTGGGCGTAAAACCCTAGAATAAAACTACGAATTATAATGAATAAATATTTTAATAACTATAGATTTATATTTAAAATTTAGGAACTATTACAGCATTATTCCAATATTTCATTTTCTCATGATGATTTAAAATGCATTTTTAGTGTTTTGAAACACTAAAACATACTGTATCCATCAAAACCAAAGCAAATAGACTCAGATTTATGTTAAAATCATCGGAAAACTATCTTTGATTGAAATATATAATTTTTTATTTCAAACACTTTAAATAAATGTGAGAATCCAAGTTCATCCACATAAGGATAAATCAGAGTCATTGGAAATCAATTTAATTTTACGAAAATCCATTTCCCAAAACAAATTCCAGGAGATAAAATTTACCTGATTGCTCAGTTCATCACTTATCAAATCTTAAAATTAAGAGGCCAACTTGTCAAATGTCTGTATATACTCATCAAGGATAAAAATCCCCTTGTTGAACTCCCAACTAGGATCATGTCCAACTGGTCAATCCAAGTGTGTTTCTCCTCATTCAGAGTCACCCTCTTACACCTCCCCATCATTTTGGCCACTTCCTATTCAGAAGCATTGAGTATCAAAATATAATCTGTCCCTTCTTCTTCCAAACAAATAATCAAATCCAATTGTTCTTTCACACAGACCACCTGATTTCCATTGACTCATAGCCTCATTGTCCATATTCTCTTCGTTGTTCTTTATTGATGAATGAGTCTTCAAAGGGTGTGGAAAAGAGAAATAATACTTCCTACCATTCCTCCTCCTATAAATCCTGTTACTCTTTAGGCTTGTTTACCCTGAGGAAATAATATTATAAATTTCATTGGGAATCCTCTACACGGATCATTTTTCTATAGTTTTAGTCTTCTTGGCCAGTGCTCAGACCTTCCATTATAAGTCCTTAAAAGCTATTTCTCAATTGAATTGGGCTCGGATTCCTTGGAGAAGAACCCCCTGCCTTACCAACTAACCTTTTATCATCCACATCTAATTAAGACCCATGAATTCCCTAACATTGAAAACCACTTCCCCTGAAAACCTCTAGATATGAAACATCAATAACATCCCCTTCAACACCCTCCACTTGAACCATAGAAACACTACACACATCCTTTTTAAAATATCTCCAAGTAGCATCAATCTGAATTGAGCTTATCCCTATACCATTTCCATTATTGTCTAGATTATTTCACATGAATAGACTAGATAGATCCTATTTTAATCGATTAAATACTGTAGAGACCTTTGGGTTATCCTGAATCACCAATGTTTGTTTGCCCTTAATAGCATCTGACCTACTCAAACTAGCAGCCTTGCCATCACATTAAATCAACCTATCATAACCCTCATTTGATATTTCATGATCAACTTAGACACTAGTAGGACGATCCTCCTCAAAAATCCTCTATTTCCCTCATGTAGTAGGCAGTGGAAACTGAGAAATGCCATAGTCCTATAGTGAACCGCTTGGAGAGCGAACAACCCGAACACTACCTTCCATACTAGTTGGAATCTGTTCAATCAAAACTATCTTTACACGAGCCTCTGATTCCATTCCACTACTATTTCCCATCTTCTTTGCAGGTAATAAAGACCCCTGTCGAAAGTACTTCATTGAGTTTCCCAAGATCTTTTAGACAAAATAGAAGTCAACACAGGACTCATAGACCACACATCATTTGAAATGGTACTCCTCACCAAAATTAATCCGAAAATACTCAAAAGGAACTCTCGACACATCCATTTCGACAAAAACATGTGGGTTTATAGAATGTCAAAGGGACTCAGTGTGACAATCAGAACATATATATCTACCCATAATGTTCTCGACCATCCTAATAATAGTACGCTTTTGAAACGGTGGGGGGTTGGGAAAACTTAACCAAATCACCATTGTAGGAGGATCCTGCTTTATATGAAAATAAAACAACCATCTTAATAGGTAAAATCTAAATATGCTGAAGATACGGGGGGAACATGACCAGGCTTTGATATGATCTGCCTCTGATACAAAATGAATCATAATATGGAGGTAGTCTACAAGTCCCATTTTCACTTTTTCCTACAAATCCCATGCACGGAATACATACCTATCTTACAAATCAACTGATGGACATCTCTTCTTAAACTGAGAAACCAAAGTAAGATTCAAGAGACTCAAATATTTCAAGAACTCTTTGGTTGAGATTGTGAGATTAGGGCAACCATAAAGAAAATATGGGACCTTTGGTCCAAGAGAGATGTGAGGGACCATGGAAGGAAATCAGGATTCGAGAAGAGAAGAAAGGATGAAGCTGCTCTTTTATTGGACGTCGGTGGTCCCTCCCCCACTGGAGGGAGAGGGACCTACATGGAGGCCTATGCCGTCAAGAAAAGGAGACCATCACGGCATTAGGTTTCCCTCCCTCTCTCCATAAGAAAACTATCTTTGAATTATTTTTGACATGTATGAGTACGAGGAACAATATTCTGACATACATCGTGTTCATAATGAAAAAATAAGAATATTTAGATGATTTAAATGTTAATCCAACATGTTTTGTGCTCAGAATGGCGGAATAAGCAGTTTTGAAATATTTTAAAACCTTTTAAAACATTTTCTATGGTTTCAAAATTAACAAATCAACCCTAAATATTCATGAAATCTTAAAAAAAATAAAATAATATCTAGTTTTTTAAATTAAATACTAGGTGACATATAAATTCAATTGTTTCTTAAGATGACTAAAAATTAATTTTTAGTTTTCTAAGACACTAAATTTTTCATGTATATTAAAATCATGAGAAACCCCTCAAGTTAATGTGAAGTCATAAGATAACTATTTTGAATTATTACTAATTTTTTTTGAGTTGATGACATATCAATTCTGCATGCGGTGTACTCAAAATTAATAAAAAATAAATTAAAATTTAACATATTATTATAAAAAAAATAATATTTTAAAAAATAGTTATAAACTACTCTTTATTATGCGCAATTTTAATTTAATGATTCTAGTGGGCTATGTTTTATTTTGTAATTTTTTTACTTTCCTAACTTTTAACTTTAGTTTATCTATTTTTCAGTTATATGAGATGATATATGTGGAGCTTGGAAAAATATTTTATGAGGTTATTTGTGATATTGTTATATTATTTATGATGTATACATATACTAAATTTTTTAATTATGTTTTCTTTTATTTTTTGTTTAAAAATATAATATTCAGAGGTCTATTAGTTTTAATTTAAAAAAAATTACCTATAGGGACCTCCATATGAAAATCACTATTTCCACTACTAAAAATATAAATATTTTAAGTATTACCTATTATCAGTTCTAAAAAATCACTCATTATGTTGAGATTTTGTCATCACTAATTAATTTTTTTGATAAAATTGGCGATTTTATGAGTGCTTTTTTAGCAAAAATAATGACCATTCATCATTGCTATTTTATTTAGCACTGGTAATGGATACCCTTTACGAGCCCTTTAGGGCACTTGTAAAGGGAATAATGAATAAATAAATTTATACATGCATATTTATGTATTATTAAAAAATACATGTATAACAATAAATATATTTATAAAAAAATCAATATTATTTTCATAATTTATATGTAGATAATTATTAAATTTATATTAATGAGTAAAATTATTTAATTATGTACATAAATAAATTAAAAAAATTATGAGTTAAAATGATATATTAAAATTTTATTTAAGAATACACATATATATAAAGTAATATTTATTTATGTGTATTTATAACAAATGTAATTTTTTTTCACTAGGCAAGCCATAAAGGCCCCTTTATTAAAAATGAAATTAAAAAAATATGGACATAAATGAATATGCAAGAAAATACAAGTGAAAAAAAGACACCATGCATAAGGAAAACAAGCCTAGCCAGTTATGAAAAATAAAAAAATACCACTAGGAATGCATATCACATAACACAGATTCATCAAACAAAGAAAAAAACTCTATCACCACTATTTTTAAGCTCCTCTAGGTAGATATTTACCACAAAATAATCTCAAAAACTTTATATAACATAGGATTATTTACCTTTTGATTGTTTTTCAATTTTGTAAAGAGAAAATCAACCTCCACAATCACGAGGATAACAAAATCGCCACCATGTTTTGGAAGGTTACCATAGGTTTTCTTAGTAATCCTTTTCTTCCTCTATAAATAAATCTTCATTGTTGAAGGACACAACCACCATGTAAGAAGACATGACCTAATTATCACCATCATTAATGAAATTTAAAGAGATCTAAAATTGAACACGATGTGTCACATCTTCAATTTGGGCAAGAAACCCATGATAATTTCTATTTGAGACCTAACTCATATCTTTATTGGGTTGGAAAAACCCTGGATTCTTTTTTGATGATTCATTAGCTAAAGAGGAGGTTAAACATGGAGTTATTGGATTGTTGTCATTAGAGTTGACTACATTTGAGGAATTTGAATCAGAAGAACCATCACCATTAGTAAGAAAAGTTTATAAATATATATATTGGATAGTAGGTCCACCTAATGAAAACTAATATGGTCTTTATTTAGAAATACTTCCATGTATTAGTTGGAGAGGTTTGTTTATCCTTTTAGTTGAAAATTCCAATTTTTTAGAAAAATATGATGTAGAATATATTAAACACTTGATTTTGTTTTAAATATATTAAATTGGAATGTGAGATTCAGAACCTGAAGAAAAAAAAGGTATCATTACTCTAGAAATCAAGAGCAACAACTAGATTATCAGAAGGTTATGTACACCCAACCCGAATAGCATTTCTGGGAGAGAATGCAGCAGGTCCTTCAACATCATTTATACATTGATTCTTAAGAGTATCATGTATCCCTATATATAGAGCCTTTGAACCATATGAATCAACTATTTTAGACTTTTGTAATTCATTTCAAACCATATTATCATTCTTTATCCACTTTCTTAAATCCATGTCTCTTTTATCGATAACATCAATGGATGTCACCCTCTTGCTATCGAAATTAAAGATATTGAGAGAATAAATTTTATTACTAGAATAATTAGCTAGGGTCTTTTATGTTTACTAAACTAATTGAAATTATTGGTTGACCATGGTATGCGTATATCCCATAATTGATTTACCTTTCTCATAATAATTGACAATAATTTTTATATTCATGTTACTCTTTGAATGATATTAATGATCCTAGTATAATTGATGATCAACCACCTCCTATGCCTCAAAATCCTGATCAGTATGATCATTATCATGACAAAATTCGTCAATATATCCCTGAAATCTTTTAAAAGGAACATCAATAAAAGTAAAACCTATCAAAATTGATCGATTGATCTCAGCAATGTTATCCCTTGATTTTGAACCTTTTTCCATAGGACCAAAATGTTGAGGATCCATCCCATCCTGTTTTTAAATAGTACCAGTTTTTAAATCATCAGAAACACTTTGTATATTTCGAACATACCTATAAGAGGTTTCAAAATGATCCAATATTCAATTCAAATATATTTCTCATGCTCTGTTGAAATCCATAGGATCTCCTACAAATAAATTTAAATAGAATCCTTTATCTTGACAAGGGAATGCTACTGATTTAACCTATGATCTTGGAATGGCTTCCCAACATCAGCATCTAATAGGGGTATCTAATCCCAATAAAAAAATTTCTGAAATGATCACCATCTTGTTTTTCAACTTGAATCTAATCTAATTAATTTTTGGCTCAATTTTTCCTCCTATAGATCTTTTCCTCATCACCCTTTATGAAAAAAATGATCTAGACAGATCTCTTCTATAGTCATCCTATATGTTGCTTATATCTTGACATTAAACATTTAAATATAGAATATTATTATACTTTATTTTAATATCAAGATCATCATCATGAGTAGAAAACAATACCTTATCAACCAAGGTGAAACTAAGGTCAACTTCAATAAGTATTCTTGCATAGTAACGAGACAGAGAAACCTCATTGGATATGTGCATTTTAATATGTATTCCAATAGAAGTTTATATTTCCAATAAAATAAAAGGATTCCATAAAATAAAATTAAATAAAATTATTCAAATACATTTTTTATCTTGAGAGTTCATGAGGTTAAGAGGATTAAATTGAAAATCCCAATCTTGGATGGAAATCATTCCATGTTTTAGGGAAATGAAACCATATCCCAAATCCCTTAATTAAAATTCATCCTAAGGAAAAAATATATAGAAGTACAACTTTATAAGTGGTATACACCTCAAGTTTTAGAATCCCTATTTGTTCCTAGGAATGGTCAAAAGGTCATTATAAATCCACGATTTCCCACCAATAGGTAGAACGAGATGCACCATAATGAAAAATTTGAAAAATTTGATCTAATATTTGATTGCATCTTGATTCACCACTACAAGAGTCATGGATCCCCAAAAGAGTATTCTTTATGGAATATAGTCTTAAAGAAATAAAAATTATGTACTATTAACATCATTAGAATTCCCAATTCCATTACTCACTAACTGTAATTATATTTATATAATTATAATTACACACACATCGACATAGATGTGTGTGTGTGTGTGTATTTTTAATAAAATATAGCGATATGAATGATATAAATGTATTAAAAATAATCTATATTTTCATTTTAATATTTATATAAATATTAAATAATTCATAATATACATAAATATTTACAATATACATGTATGGATGGATGGATGGATGGATGAACACATGCAAGTATGCATGCATGCATGTATGTATGTTTGGACGTATGTATGCATTTGTGTGTTTGTGTATGTATATGTATATATGTATTTTTTTGTCTGTTAATGTACATATGTATATAGGTATGTATCTATGTGTATATACATATGTATGTGTATGTTTGTGTATGTGTATGTTTATACATGTGTGTTTGTGTATGTATCTGTTGGTAAGTATGTATGTATGTGTATGTATGTGTATAAATGTGTATATTTATATATTTTAATGTTTGTCTATGCATTCTTATATATAGATATGTTTGTGTATGTATATATATGTTCATGTTTGGGAATTTAAGTGCATGTATGTTCATGTATGTACATGTATGTGTTTGTATATTTATGTATGAAAGTTTATGTATGTGTGTGTTTGTGTGGATTATGTGTATGTGCATGTAAGCGTTTGTATATATGTAGATCTATGTGTATGTGTGTGTGTGTGTGTGTGTTTTTTTATGTATGAATATGTATGTGTAAATTTATGTACATATATGGATGTTTACGTATGTGTATGTGTATGTGTATGTGTGTTTACATGCATGTGGGTTTATGTGCATGCATATGTAAGTATGTTTATGTACGTGTATGTCTTTATATATGTATAAAAGTGTATTTACGTGTATGTATGTGTATGTATTTGTATGTAAGTGTTTGTTTACATTCATATATATATATTTTTATATATATGTATGTTTATATATTTCTATGTGTATCTGTATGTTTTTGTATTTATTAGTATATATATGCATGATATGTGTATGTATTTGTATGTATGTGTATGTATATGAGTATATCATTATACAACATGAGATTTATTTTGTTTTTTCAAATTTTCATATCTCATTATAGTGTATATTTATATATATACACACACATACACACACACACATTTAAAATTTTATTCATTTTTAATATTATTCATTTATTATTTTTGTAATTTATTCGTTTTTTATATTTATTCATTTTTATATTTCTACATTTTTATATTTATACATTTTTATATTTATTCATTTTTATATTTCTACATTTTTATATTTATACATTTTTATATTTATTCATTTTTATTTATCTAATTTTATTCATTTTTAATTTCCTTGTTGATACAGTCATATTTCACCTCATTCCATCACACTATATCATTCGTTTTATTCAATAAATTTGGGGGTGTGGGTTGGGTCACCAGTAGAGTTGTTAATGTCTCCGTTTTTGTAAAAAAAAGATTATATCTGTTAACGAACTAGGTCTGGTCAGCCCATGGGTTGGTCCATGAGGGCATCATATTTAATAGAATGGACCATCCAGGTCCTCATAAAATGCAGACTATAAAATAAAGACCCAAACCCTGCACTGATGAGACCCATGGACTTGCAAATCTGCTTGTATACCTAAAAAAATTATTTTTAATGAAAATTTGACGAAAAATGATAAAGAATAGTTATGAATTGAAATTTCATTAGAACTTCAATCATACTAGAATTTTCCAGTGTAATTACATGAACTTCTATACAAAGAATTCCCTTTGAGGATGATTTAAATTCCTCATTATGTATTATAGTTATAGAAAATAGTTGCACTTATTTGGTTTTATTATATCCTATGAGATTTAAAATACTGTTAAGCTTTATAACTGTTGATTATATAGTCATTGAACAATGATCATATGATTAGTTTAAATATATTGTTTTGAAAAATTCAATTAACAAGGATATTGGAAGTGGTAACCTCAACCAGTAGGATCATACCCTAAAATCCCATTTATCATATATTCCAAGGTAGATGGCATTCTAGTCTTTTCCCTTAACTAATCCAAAGTAGTGATCTAATAACTTATTCTCAAGAAAAACCATGTACAGGATAATTTCTAGCTCATCAAGTTCATGGCCCAAACTATGTATGAAAAAACATCCCATGAAAGTCTCACCATCACACACCTTACCCTTACGACTTTTTATAGTATAATAAAGAGATATGTATCAAGACCATAGTAATATGTATATATATTATATTTTCAATAGAATCTTGTTTATATATAATTCTTATTCTTTCTACTTTATAAATGATTTTCATTTTCGTGTGTTTAGACACAAATTTTATGTATGGATAATATGTAGTTTCAATTAAGAATTGCCTTTTTAGTAATTAATTTATTTTTTAATTAAATGGTATTTTAATAAAATATTATTATTAAATAACTTTAATTAAAAATAAATGATAATATAATTTTTATAAAGTCAAATGTATTTTTTATAAGTGCTAGAAAACTATTAATGTCAAAAAGCAAATTTTTTCAATAAATAGAAATTATTATTTTAAAATTGAAAATTCATATATTTATAAAATATTTAGATAAAATAAGCATTTATTTAATTATAATTTTGAAATTATCTAACAGTTGATTTTTCATAATTTTTGAGAGAGAGGAATTTTTGGTTAAAAATAAAATACGATATAAATATACGGTGTGCATTATGACCTCAAAAGACCACAAAAGTGATGTACTAAATGCAATAATGGGTTTACATGAAAAAATATATGTTTCCCCTTTAAAATAATTTGATTTTATTTTTATTTTTTTAATTTTAGGAATCCATTATGAATTCTCCAAAACATATAATATTTTTTATTTTTTAAAAATCATTAAATTATGAACATGGATCACTCCACAATGCCAAGGGAAATATTTTAATGAGTTTGGCCCATAGACATATAAAGAAATTAAATCCACCCCACTTTGTTGGAAACCATGAGAAAAAAATTGGGTTGGTTTGTGGTTGTGGATAAATTATTATATCAATCCCAAAACCGATGATTTGGAAATAATAAATAACTCCCCTCTATTTTCCTATATAAACCCACCCATGATCTCATTCCTCCTAAATAAAAATCCTTGGAGAATATACTTATTCTATAATCCCCTCTTTATATTCTTCTCAAATTTCCCCCACACTCTCAATAAGCTCCTCCAAAGATTTTGGGAACCACTCTCTCAAGGTAAGGGATATCTCACTCTACTTTTTATTGAAGAACCTTTTTTATGTTATTCCACTTAATTTATATTTGATCATGGTTGGTTGTGTTTTTATACATACCAATTACATTCCTTTTTATTTTTATGTGATTGGATACCCCTTTCACTCTAATTAATCCCTCCCATGAACATTTATGTGCCCCTATTATGCTGCCCAAATTTCACCATGATTTTCAATGCCAAACAAATGTGTAGTGAATACTCATACCCATTTCCTATCATGTGTGTTATACATTTTTAACTTATACTTATTTTATTTGGGACTTACATGTATTTATTCCAATCACCTTTATCATGTAATAAAATTTTATGATATATTAATCCATGTGGTATGATCTATGTGGCACACTTATGAATGTGAATGAAATGAAAGTGGAAGATGCTCCTGGAATTGTATAGTGCTCCAATAAATTTCATAATGTTTTAGTCTCATGAGACATCATGAAAGGGATTACGGATAGATCAGAATCCATCATTATAATTTTTAAATCATGATTTCTTGGATTTTATCCTTGACCAATGTTTATGATTCCTTGTTTAAAGTTGTTTCCACATTTCAATGATTCCTTTATGTTATCATGCTTAATAATTCCTCATTGTTCATGTTCATTTTTCCGACCCATTTCATGTTGAATTGAAATGAATATTCATTAACATGTAATTCTTTCATCAATTATTTTAATGTATATTCCCTTACAAGGATTTACATCTCACCCCTTCCATGCATATCCCCAAGTTACCAAATGCATTTTTAAGTATGATGTAATATTACGAGTCTATAAAGGATGTTTTCAATAATGGCGATGTACACCTTTTTTATGTTTTTATTTATGGTACTAAATTTCTGAATACACTTTAATTATTCATATTATGTTTAGTATTATGAATAATCTTATTTAATAAACAATGAAATAATATATAATAAATACATGGGTGTCATAGTTGGTGTCATAGGAATGTTTAGTTATTTTTAGATAAGGAATAGTAAAGTCTAATGAAATCCTTTGGGATAATACTAAACATAAGAAAGCATCAATAAATATTGTTAAATTATAGAGTAAGCTTTTCCTTACAGATACATCTCTATCAGGACACTACAATTGGATGTGGCTCTAGAATAGATGTACCTAGGGGTAAAACACAAAAACACACAATTGGGATAGACTCAATCAGGAAATGGTGAATGAAAATGGGTCCTTTTTCACACCTAGTTTGACTCTCCCAAGAGAAATGAATTGGAAAATTCTCAACCACATTATGGACTATTTTTAAGGGAACAAATATTCCCATAATTTTCTCTATTAGCGAATCAATCACAGATAACATAGATTTATGCTTACAAAATCAAAAGCTAAGTAATAAATGTCATTTGTGTGTTTTTCGTTTATATTAATTTTATTTATATTTATACATTTAATATATTAAGGATAATCATCTCTAATTAAACCCATTATTATAGGAAATGAATGAAAATAAGAGGAACCAAGTAAATGACCAGTGTGAAAGGAAATGTGATGAATTCCCTAATGAGATGCCCAACCCGATGGGAGTAGGGAATGAAAACTTTGCGATGTTTCTCTCTCAGTTGACTCATGTTCTGAATAGAAACCTAAATTATAATGAATCATCAAATCCCCATAAAATAGAACAAGCTTCTATTAAGACCTTTTTGCAATAAAGGACTATGGGTTTAAATGGATCATCTAATCCCTTAACCATGGAATAATGGATCATCTCCTTTGAGAAGATTTTATCAATACATAATGTTTTAATAAAGATAAGGTTAAATTTTTTTGATCATATGGTAGTAGATGCTAATAAGTGGTATATATTTATCAATAATATATATCCTAAGGAAGAGATTAAAGCAATGGGGTGGAATGAATTCTGTAAAAATATTTTGAAGTATATTTTCATCGTACTCTATAACATAAAATGGAATGGGTTTTCCGTTCCCTCGAGAAAAATGATGATGAATCCATTAAAGAGTACAAAGAAATTTTCACAGGAATTTCATGATATTCCTCTGGCTATATTGTTAACATTGAATGAAATGTTGACCACTTCTTTAGTTGGATAAAACCAAGTCTATGAAAATCCATAGTGATCCAAGACTTTTGTAGATAAGAAGAAATTGTTTGGTGCATAGTAAAAGTCAAAATAGAGATCATTGAATATAAAGGGTCTCATAGAAATAAAAGGTTAAAAGTGGATTTTAGATGAACTAGTGTAGAGGAAAAATATAACAGTGTTAAGAAATTTCAATATCCCACTTGTCAAATGTGAGGAAAGAATAACCTCATAAATTGTCAAAGGGGGTGAGGAAATGCTTTGTGTGAGTGACGGAAGGGAACTAAGCTAGAGATTTCTAATAGGATAAATCTACTAAAGTATTGGAAGATATTAATTATCCAAGAATTCCTTAAAAAATCATTCATTATTTTAACTACAAATAATAATGCTACTTTTCAGACCAATTCACTAAGATAAGCATGGTAAATGACAATCCATGCCAATAACCACCAAGGATGAAATGGATAGCTTATTCCATTACAACCAATGAGGTGGATCACGATAATTAAGTGGGGATAAGTATGATATTTATTCATTCAGTAATAGAGAACATAAATTTTTATTCTAGTTCTATTCATTTTTCCATATCACATAAGTTTGGTGGAACTATTAAAAACCCACTATAGGGCTCGAAAGTAGAGATATTAGTGAAAATAAAAAATGGGAAAAAATTAAACCCACGATTATAACTACAGCCCTATAAAAATATGTGTGATAATATTCCCAATAAACATCGGAATACTCCTTTCAGTGTAATTTTATACAATTCCAGGTATGTATTGTATTTCCTTTCAAACAGACAACATAAATTTCTATTAGAAGGAAATTACTCCCCTTATTGTGAATCACCCTCTGATTCCGTACAAGTGAAAAGAGGAGGATAAATCTTCTTTATAACTAAAATCTCAATCATGGATATTATTTCTTTATGACAAATTATATCTAGATCAAGTGATTGAGTCTAAGGAAAATATCATCCTCAAATACATGCCCATTGTGACGGAAAATGATGACATGTTTCCTGAAAAAAAAATTGGTCTTTCTTCTAGATAAGTGGATGAATTGTCAATCAATTTTTTAATGGGGGTGTTTCCATTATCCAAGACTTAATATAGAATATATGTTTTAGAAATTGAGTTCTTGAAGAAATCAATAAAATATAATCTAGATAAATGGTTCATACGTCCTAGTGATTCACCATGGGGTTCATCAATCTTCTTCATCAAGAATAAGGATAGGATATTAAACCTTTTTCATTGATTATTTTGAACTCAATATGAACTTTATAAAGAATAAGTATCATATTCAACATATATTTTACCTGTTCGATCAGCTATATGGATCCAAATATATCTCAAATGTGGATCTTTGTTTGGGGTATTATTAAGTAAGGTATAAGAAGAAGGATATCACCAAAATTGATTTCCAAACAAGGTACATGCACTATGAGTTCATAGTAATTCCATTTAGACACATTAATGCCCGAGAAATATTAAAGGCCTTTATTAATATATTATTTAGAGATTACCTCGACAAATTTTTGGTAGATTATGTAGATGATATTAAAAGATACTAAAAATTCAAGGGGGTCATGGAGAGAATATAAGAACTTTTCTAAAACCGTATAAAAGGATAACGAATATACAATGTGAAAAAATGGTATCTCTACTTTAAGGAAGTATCATTCATCATGAATATTATAACTAGTGATCAGATATCTTTTGACTATTCAAATATAGAATCAATTAAATAATGTTGAAGGTAATCACATGTGATAGAAATCAATAGATTTCTTTGGTTTAAAGGGTCTTGACATCAATTTGAGAGAAATTTATCACAATTGTCAAACCCATTAACCAAACTAACTCAAGAAGGGAGTTATTTTTTATTAGAATTATTAATGTGAGGAGACATTCAAGGAGTTGAAATGTAAGCTGATCATTACACTTGTACTTATGCTACCAAAATGTGGGGAAATTTTCTAGGTGTACAACATTGCTTTAAATAAGAGATTGGGTTTTGTATTAAATGGAAATAAAAAAGTGATATAATTTTAATTAAGGAAATTGAAAATTCATGAATAGAACTAACCAATGAAAGATATGGAGTTAGATTTAGTGATCTTCACATTGAAAATATGGTGCCACAATATATTTGGGGATTAGTTTGAAATATATAGAATTATAAGATCCTCAATTATATATTCAAAAAAATAGAATAATATGATCTATAGAAGATGGTTAGACTTGATTAAGGACTATAAATTCTCAATACACTACCATAGTATGAAATAGAATAAAGTGGTAGACACTCTAAGTATAAAGGATTCGGTAATTTTATCATTGGTGAGAATCTAGAAGGGTCCAACCTTCTATGCCCTGAAAAAGATGGACATGGGAATAAAAAAGGAAGGGACATCATCAATCCTTTCACAAATGATTTCTCAACCATCCCTTATAGAGAAGATAATGGATTATAAAAGAGATGATGTAAGAATTCAGAAGAAAGTGGAAGCAATATGAAAATGGAAATCCATGGAGTTCAATGTCAATAAATAAGTAGTTGCATGATTTGGGTCATGATTATGTATACCATAAAATCCTAAGTTAAATAATGAGTTATTGAATGGTGCACAAAGCTTGACCTTCCCCACCCATCCAAGAGGCATAAAGATTTTTCTAGATCTTTAAGGGGACTTTTGGTAGGGAAATATGTTAAAAAAGATCACAGAATATTCAAAAAGTTGTCCTCTGTGTTATAAAGTGAGGGATAAAAAGATAAAATTCAAGGGGATAATGTAACCATTTCCCATACCGGCATAGAAAAGTAAAAACATAACCACATTATTTTTCACTGGTCTTACAAATACATAAATAGTAAATAATATTATATGGGTTGTGGTGGATATTTTAACAGATTATGCCCACTTCATTTCAATTTGAGTGGACTTATCACTCAATAAAATTTCATGGATATACATTTTAGAGGTGGTGAGGCTACATGGAACACCAATATCAATTTTATCTGATCGATATCAAATATTTATCTCCATGTTCTAGAAGAGTCTCCAAAATTATCTAAATACTGAATTGAAATTTATAATGGATTTATACCCAAAAACAAATTTCTTATCTAAATGGACTATCCATATACTCAAGGACATGTTGAGAGAAAGCACAATTGACGTCAAAGGAGGATGGTATCAACATCTTCTTCTGGTCCAATTATCATACAATAATAGTTCCCACTCAAGAATCCAGATTTATCCCTATGAAAAACATTATTTAATGAGGATTAAAACACCAAAATTTGAGAATGAAGATGGGTAGCACAGACTACTAGGTTTTAAAATGGACAATCAAATGATGGAAAAGGTCATGAACTTTCAGCAGCACATCAATGATATTCAGAGTCAAATAAAGAATTGTTATGAAAATCTTCAATGGGGACTAGTGTTTGAGTTTTGACACAATTTATTCTTCCTCGTATCTCTATTGAACAAATTCATGAGATTTGGGAAGAATGGAAAGCTCAGTCCCAGATACATTGATCCCTTTAAGATCCTTGATCTCATATGAGTGATGACATATCGACTAGTACTCCCACCTAACATATCTCAAGTTAAATATGTGTTACATGTATCACTCTTAAGGATATACATATCAAAATCCTAAAATGTGATAAATCCATAGGTGGTACCATTGGAGAATCATCTTTCTTATAAGGAGCAGTTGGTGAAGATCTTATATCGTAGAGACAATGTTCTATGAAATAAGAAAATGCACATGGTCAAAGTACTATGGAAGAACCTCAAGATTAAAGAATTTATGCGGGAATTAAATGAGGCAAAGAAACAGAGTAACCCTGTTCTATTTTAGTGTATGAAAAGAAAATTTTTAGGGTAAAAGTTTTTAAGTGGGGAAGACAGTAACGAAAAATAATTTTATAAATAAAATTCCCTTTGTGGTTGATTTAAATTCCCCAATATGTATTATGCTTTTATAAAACACAAAAATTTATTTTATTTTATTATATCCTATCAGATTTAAAACACCGTTAAGAATATAATCATTGATAATACAGCCATCACATAGTTATCATATGATTATTATTAATATATAGTTTTTTAAAAATCAAATTGACAGAGACAAATGAAGTGATAGCCTTAACTAGTAGGATCGTACCTTATGAATATCATTTATCAAAGCTTCCATGGGAGATAAAATCATTGGTATTTTTTCTTGATAAAACCTAGATAAGATCTATCAACTTAATAATGATAAAAACTTTTTATGGGAGATGTTTAATCTCCACTAGATCGCGATCCAAACCATGTATGTTGAACCATTCAATGAAAGACTCAATGTAACACACCCTACCCTTAGGGAATTATCTAGTGTAATAAATGGATATGAATCAAAAACATTAAAATATGAATATATATTCTTTAAAATATCATATTTTCCATTTTTACTTCTTAATGTTGTTACTTTATACATTATTTTTATTATGATATGTTTAAACACAAATTTTATTTTTTGGATAATGCGATATTTCAATTAAGACATTCCTTATTTTGAATTAATGTATTTTTTAATGAAATTATATTTAAAAAAAATATTATTATTAAATTTTTTTATTAAATATAAATTATAATATAATTTTTATAAAGACAAATGTAATTATTATAAGTGCACAGAAACTGTTATTGACAAAAGACCAACATTCCTTAATAAATGTAAATAATTATTTTAAAAATAAAAATTCATATATTTATAAAATTAAATATATAAAATAAAAAATATTTTTTGAATCAGAAAATTATTAATTATCTAATAGAGAAAGTTTCATAATTTTATGAGATAGCCAAATTTTCAAGAAAAAATTAAAATATGGTTTAAATATCTAGTATGTATTATGACATAATAATACCCCAACATTGGTGTAGTAAATTATATAATGGGTCTCTGTGAAAAAATCTATGTCTACCCTTAAATATAAGTTGAGATTAATTCTATTTTATTAATTTTATAAATCATTTATGATTTTCCATAACCTATAATATTTTTTGTGGTTTTAAAGTAATTTCTTTATGAACATGAATCACATCCACATCACTAAGGGTGATATTTGAAATAGTTATTATATTATTATATAGAGTCCAAAACCTATTTTTGGGAAATAATAAAGAACTCCCCTTTCTTTTCCCATATAAACCTACCCAAGCTCCAATTAATCATCTCTAAAAAACCTTAGATCATGTCATTATTCTTCCCTATCATCTCTAGAGTCATCCAAATATCCCCCAAGATCTCATTAATATCTAGCAAATATTTTTGGAATCTCTCTCTTAGGATACAGAATATCCCACTATACTTTTTATTTAAGAAATTCTTTTATGTTACTCCTCTTAAATTCTATTTTTTCATGCTTGGGTAGGTTTTTATACGTACCCCTTACTTCCCTTTTATTTACATCTGATAAGATACCCCATTCACTCTCATTAATCCCTCCCATTAATATTTATGTTCCCCAATTATACTATATAATTTTCACCATGATTTTCTGTACCAAAAAAATGTATAGTGAATACCAATTCCCATTTCCAATGAAGGGTGGTCACTTTAATGAATTTATAATTCTTTTATATGGGACATGAATTTATCTTTTCCACACTCATTTAATTTTTAATAAAATGCAGTGATAAATTATTATATGTTTTATAATCTATGTGGTACACTTATACATATGAATGAAAGTAAATTAATGGGTTTGACCATAATTATATAGATCAATAATGTATTGGGTGCTGTTTTAGTATCTTGTGACATCAAGAGAGTGATTAGAGAGTGAACCTAATCCATCATGGGACTTTTTATATCCTGATTTCATAGTAGTTATATGAGTTCTATGTTTATGATTCCATTTTTAAATTTCTTTCCACACTTCCACGTTGCCTTAAGGTTATCATGCTTTAACATACCTCATTGTTCATGTTCATGTTTCTCACCCATTTTATGTTCCATTGAAATTCATATCCATTAACATTTAGTATATTCTTTATCTTATTCCAAGTTTATTCCATTTCTAGTATGTATAGATCACCCCTTTCTTATGTATTTCCCCAGTATACCCCATACAGTTTTAAGTATGACATAATATTATGAGTGTTTTAATGAAGGTTTCAATAATGGCGATGTAACCCATATTTTAATTTTTTTTATTATACCAAATTCACAAATACACTATAATTATCGATATTTTGGGATTTTTAATGTGTAATATTATACACTAAATAAATAAATAAATTATAATAAAGACATAGTTTGTCAAATCCATCATCAACGTTATAATGTGAAAAAAAACTAGACATAAATATATTTATTCATTATAATGTTTTAATAAAAATATAGTACTTATTCATGTTTAATTTCTTCAATAATAGAGAAAACATTCATCTAAACACAACCCCCAACACAATGATGTCATAAATCAACTACTCAAATCTTGTTGGATAAATACATCATCAATGTTCACAACCTTCCATGAAAATAAAATAAAATAAAGAAGAGTATATTTATGAATAAATATGGGAAGCAATATAAAACTAACTCCAATAGATCACCACTATGATTCTAATATGGGATCCCTCGTCATCCTCTAAATTATCAAGAAACAAGCATCTCATGAAAGAATCCTTCATAGGAATACATTTCTTGAATGAGATTCCAAATACATGAACAATGAACAATTTTAAATATAAAAATTCAACATATCACAATAATCATGAACTTTATTATCATTATTTCTAGAGTCATGGGATGAAGTGGCTATATACATTAACACCACAACAAATCCATCTAGAATCTTCAAAATCACAGACCATAGAGATAAAAAACAATAATCATATGTTCCAGAAACAAATTCTAAAATACACGCAAGAGGAATCATAATACATTCTTCAAGAGATATTTAACTATTAAATTGAGGACATATTTTTATATGAAATAGGAAATTTTCATCTAACACCTATTTTTTCACCTTATAAAAGAAGTAAAGAAAACCTTACAAAAGTGTAGTGTCCAACATCTCCTTGCTTCAAATCCATTTCTGCTTAACACAAAAAGAAAGTAAAAAATCAAACCATAAGTAAAAAAATATGACTATAATAAAATGAAGAATTTATTTTATAACTTGACTAACTAAAATGAAATCACCTCTTTAGTTAGATAAATTATTAGCATTGAATGAAATTTGATCAAAAAATTATTATGCTACATATAGATTAAGAAAATTATTTTTTGAAAAATAAAATATGAAGTCCAAATAATGTTTTCTGACATGCATTATTTTTCATCATGTTATGAATTAAAATATATTTAACATTATAAACTATAAAATACCAATTTTAAAAATAAAAAATGACAATATATTTAAATCAATACACTATAAAGTACAGAAAAAAATAACCTACAATTGATAGATTCAATATCAGTATCTTCTACATGGATATCTATTCAATTAAACTCTTTTTTGGACACAAATTCATCCATGATATCCTGATATTAACATCATATGTAGAAAAAAACAAGTTTATTAGTAATTATGAAAAGAAAATAAAAATATCATCAATATATTTAAATTCAATAAATAGTGGCATATTTATACAATTTGCAAAATATTGAAATCCATTTAACCAATTTCTTATATATATGTGATCTTGAATATGATTATCAAGCATTGAATATTGATACTTTTCAAAAATATGACTTCCAATAATAAAATAATATTAATAAGAAACTATTGTAATTTTGAATTCTTAAAATATCACACTCCGTGTTTGTAAGAGATCCAAAGTGACGCTTTTGATATTTCCTATATTGAATCATGTCTAGATCCTCAAAATTATACTTTTTTAATTTTACATCATATAAATAAATATTCAAATTATACTTTCTAGTTTTTATTGCATGTTTAATCTCATATTATATATATTCCTATATAAATATAAAATTGAATATGATTAAAAATAAATAAATTTATAAATTTATAAGAACATAATTTATGTAATACTTATATTAAAAAAATCCATTCCTATTACAAATCCTCCCATAGCATGTTTTGTTGAATATATAGGTTCTTGAACTTCAATCCCATCACTTTCTTTATAGCTAGAATAATTTTTCCCATTATTTTCATATAAATTATACTGCGACATTTTAGCATTTTAAACTTTTTATTAAAAATTAAGAAGGTTTATGTATTGAATATAAGTTATTTAGAAAATAATTATTCAATATTGGATCGAGAAATGCTCTATGGGAAAGAAACTCACACTATTCAACCCAAAAATATTTTATTTTATTTTTCATTCTATAAGACATTTCTTTGAAAAGATGGTCCCCACTTGTCCTAATTTCTCTCTATAATGATTAAATTTTCCTCACTTACATAAACCAAATATTTTATGTTGGATAATATGGTATAGATATTAAATTATCCATCATGTAAAATAGATGAAGAACTCACAAATAATATATTCTCATTTTCCACTCCTCTTTTAATGGGAATTATTAATATTAACCATCACTCAAATAAATTTCCTTAAAAACTCATTTATTATTGATATAACTTTAAAGCATAATAAAAGTTGAATTACATCAATTTGACACATCAAGACACAATACGATTTTAGTTTCAATTCCACCAACATGCCTAGTAGACACTTGATAATATTTATAAACTACTTCATATAATAGAACATATTTTGCACATTCTCAAATTTTTAAGAGTGTGTCACTAAATATATTTAATCCTTCTTGAACAATAAGGTTTAAGATGTGAGAAAAACACCACAAATGGAAAAACATCCATCACATAGTAGACTATCATGATTATGAATACATTGTTTCAAAAATTCATGCATGTTATCATTGCACGCTTCATTGTTTAAGGTCAACGAGAAATTTTCTTTTTCAACTCCCTAATATTTTAAAGAAACAAAAACAATCAATTAAAATTCATTTATTATAGGGGAATATAGATTTTAAAGAAACAAATTAACTTTCTATTAAATATCCAATTAATATTATCAATGTTAGTTGTTAAACATATGTGTCGTTCATAGTTTCAAGCAGTCCAGCAATTAAGTGTTAAGAATATTATTCCACGAATAGAATCAATTATTTTTATTAAATTTTCCTTCTGATTAGAATAATATTTCATAACATCAAATGTTTTGGTGCCTCTATTATATGTCATGACATCAATGTTAAGAAATATCATAAGTTCTATGATTCTCTCATACTCAAAAAAATTAAATGGGAGATAATTCTCTATGTTACACATAGAGAGGAAATATCAAATTAGTTTTTCATCATGTTGTATAGATGACAACATCCCTTAATGATCAATAATCATTTTGGAAACATCAATATAATATTTTTTTCTTCTTATAAATCATCAAATTGTGAGGTAATATTGATCTACCATATTTTTTCCCACAATAACAAATAATTTTATTCAAAAGTATCCTTTGGCATGGATTTTATTTGTTTTTTTTTACATTTAAAAATATTAGATTTTTATTTTCTCATACTCGTTGGTTCTAAATTTACATGCTTTTAAATCCAAAAAATTACATCAATATGATTTTATTCCACAACATTATTTTCCTAGTTAGTTGGTATGATATAATATCATTATAAATTATTCTAATTTGATCTCAAATATCATTATTCATAATATTAAAATAAGATAAACAAAAATATTATATTAGAATACGTTATTTTTTCAAATTAAATTCATTTATTTAATAAACTTTCCTTTCTAAATACATAAAAAATAATGTAGTGAAACATTTTTATGGAATTTGAACTATGATAAAAAATAATAATCTAATGTAATTACCTTATAAAAGTATTCTTTTATAGATTTTATAAATAGATTGTATACCATGTCATAATCATATAATTACCTGTTTTATAGAGGGTTGGTGTCAATGTGTGGTTGAACAAAAAGGGAGATGTTGTATTGGTGAAAACCCTAATCATAAAACCTTCCATAAATAAAAATAATTAATCGACTAAAACACTAATGGACTCCACTAATTGTATTACTCTTGGGAAAATCATATCTATTTATTTAACTATTAAAATGAATTACAAAAATTGAATATGAAAAAACACATTTAGGAAAAAAACTAAAATGAGTACAGTAACACCAGTCCCTAAAATAACTTAGAAATAAAGTTGGCCACAATCGATCTCATATCTGTGTCCCACACATAGAATCAAAATTAAAAAACTAAAAAATGAATGAACATGGTCACAATTAATAATTATAACAGTAGGCCCAAATAGAATTTCTATGCTCATCCCAGAGAAAAATAAATAGATAGAGGAAGGAAAATATTGAATAATAAAAAGAGGGTGAAATGATCCAAAAGATTGAGACTCAAGATATATCTATTCTGGACATTACGGGTATAGAAATTGTACCATTTTCTCAACTGATGCTTTGGAAATATGATGATCACAACCATCATTAATTAAAATGATCTTTGGTTGCACCAGAAGAATCCACAATAATCTTTGGTCATAGGAAGAAACTATAGTGATCATTGTCAAGAGGAAGTTATTGTGATCGTTAACCATAGTTCAAGAGAGTGATAGGAGGGATTATTTAAGATTTGGGGGAGAGGTTCTGATGGACATGGATGGATTAGAGTGGATTTTGTGGGATTTTGATGTGGGACAAGGAGGTATTTGGGAGAGGGATTTGAGGGTATTTTCTAGGGGAGTGTGGGACATAAGAGTTTGAGGAATAGAGAGGGAGGGACGTTGAGGGTTGTTTGGGGAGAGGAAGGGGTGTGTTAGGAGTGAGAGGAAAATGGATTAATTCTACTTCTTATTTTATAATTGTGGTTATTTGATTGAACAAATAAGATAAATATTGTTTATTTTTATTTTTATTTTATTGCAAAATAAAATATTTATGGGCATGATGGGACTAGAGGATACAGAGAGGGTTCATTCACATAGGCTCTATGTTTCCTAGATTGAACCATTTTCATCCATATTTATACAGACTTGAATATTTGAATTCCCAACTCACAAAAATCCACAGGCTACCAGATCAAGCCATGGGCTTAAGGCTTTTTTGACATCTCTAGTCACTAACCTATGTTTTAGTATTTTTTTAATATTATTCCTTTAATTTTATTCATTTTTTATATTATATTTTTATTCATTTTTAATATTTATTAGTTTAATGTTATTTATTCAGATTTAATACAGTTTAAATTTCTTCATTTTTTTATTATTTATGTATTATTTTTGTAATTTATTCATTTTTAGTAATTTTAATTTTCTTCATTTTTAATATTATTCATTTCAAAAAAATTAATTTAATTCTTTATTAATATTTATTTATAACATTTTATTTATTAATAATTAATATTTTAAATATAATTATATGTTGCATAATCAACATTTATTCTCTTTTATTTTAATATTTTATTTATTTCATATATATATATAATTATTATTTTTCTTTTTTATTCGCAATTTTTGGTAAATTCTTTAGATCTAAAGGCCTACGGGCTTTAGAGTAAATAAAATCACTATTGTTTATTCATTTTTATTTTAATATTTACTCATCCTATATATATTTTTAATATACGTAATCAATATTATTTATTTATTTTTTAATAGTTTGTAAACTATTAATTTTTATTAAGTAAAGTTTATGAACTTTTAATATTTATCCATTTATTATTATTGGAAAAATTAATTTTTTTTGAATTCATTGTTTTGTATGTATGTTTGTGTCTCTGCATTTTTTTGTAATGCATGTCCGTATTTCGGTGTGTGTTTGTAATTTATATAATATTTCAATAGCTATAACTAATTTATTAAAAATGATGAATTGAATTGTCTTTAAATATAATTGATAGAGATTTTAATATTTCTCTATTAATTATTAAAAAGAATTTTCATTGATTTTTTATCTAATTAATGATTTTAAGAAATATATATAACAAATAATATTTAAATACATTTCTATAATATTAAATATTTATTAATATATATAATTAATAAAATTATTATTATTTCTGAAATTACTTAAATACAATTATTATTAATATAATAAGTATAACTAATATTATATAAACTGATATAAAAAGAAATTTATTGAAATATTTTATATTTAATTGTAATTTTAAATATTTATTTATTTCTATTTTAATACTTATTGTTTTTAATTTTTTTTGTAATTTATACAATTCATATTAGTTATTCAATTTTTAAATATTATTGTATTTTATTAATTTTAAATTATCAAATTTTATTTTTTATTAATTCATTTTCAATATTTATCCATTTTAAATATTAACATTCTTTATTCATTTTTATTTTTTATTATTTTGTTATTTTTAGAAATATTTTCATTTTCATTAGTTATTTGAACATTTTTATTTATTAATAATTAATATTTTATAATTTTTAGAATTTATATAATTACTATTTGTTCATTTTTATTTTATTTTTTTATTTAAATATTTTTACAATTATTATTTATTAATTTTTAATTATAAATTTATTATCCATATTTTTTTAAATGCAGTTTTAAATAGTTACTCATTTTTATTATTTTTAAAAAATTTATAATTATTATCATTTATATATTTCTCCAATTCTAATTTTAGTGATGATAAATCTCATGTTTATCAATGCTACAATTAGTGCTAACAAAAGAATCTTTTTTTGTACTAAATATTTTAACACTAATAAATGTGTTATTGTCACCACTTTTTTAGCACTATTAATAACATGAATTTATCAAGACTATGTTTATCACGGGTAAAATATATCTTTATCCACACTTAATAGTTTAAAATTGATAATACATCTTTAATTAGTGCTTTCGAATGGAATTGAGAAAAAAATTCCCCCTCTTTTGAAAGAACACTAGTATTTCACGCCTCTCACTCGTGCCTTTCATGCTCTCATAGATGATGATTCTTATTGGGAATCTGTGAATGTTTTTGGATGAATCAAGACCCACTAATCTAGAGGTTTGGCATTCAAAATTTATTTTTATGTATTCATCACTGATCTATATTGAGTTTTTTTGTTATTTTGATAATGTTCTTCTGGCACAAAATGTTGTGTGTGTGCACCCGATTTCACAACTCCCTATTTTAACCATCCATCTACTCTTCCTATTTTCTCTCCTCTTTTAGACACTATAGAAATACCAATCCCTAACCCAAATTATGAGATGTGGATACCCATCACACCCCATTAGTTTTACCAAGATTGTTGAATATGGATACATCTGTAGTTTTGATACATATTAGTTTTTTCAACAGATAATATACAAAAGAAATGTGATTCAAAAATTTAAAAAATAATTTACTGTGAAATTTGATATCAATTTGGTAATATATATATATATATATATATCTATAATATTTTTCATGGAAATGATTTAACATGCTATATTGATAAATTTGTTCATTTCCTAAATTTTGTGATATCATGTCAATAGAGTTAATAAAAGATAAATGATCAAGAGGGGAAATATGAATCTTATCAAAACAATTATCAAATACAATAATAATAAAATATCTTATATCTAAAATAAAATTTAAAACTTATTATTCTTTTACATGCTCATTCTTGATATATAAATATCATGAAAAAATTGCTTTCGTTAAAGATTGAATATGTATATAAACATTTAATGATCATAAATTCTATATATTTTTTTATTTTTTGTTGAATACAAATATTTAAGAATCAAATAGTATGGATTTGAATTGAAAATTGATGAATGTATATAAAAAAGTATGGGGATGGAGTTATAGAGTTCATAATGTTTATAAATGAGTGCACATATAACCCTTCTCAATTCATTTTTCGATGTTTACATTAATGCTATTCAATATGAATTTTTTTAGAGGAGGTGGAAGAATATAGAATCTATCAGGGTATAGATCAAAGTATTAATTATAGTACAAAGCACACAGAAGAATGAAATGTAGGTAGTTATTGGGATAACACTACAATTTATAGATCATCTAAAATGAATAAAAGTATAAACAATTATGCATATATTATCAAAGATATAATTAGAATTGTAAAAATTGTTAATGTTTTCATTGAGGAAATTAAAATGACAGTTGAGGAGGACCATTACAATTTTCAAAACCTATTTTAAAAGATAAAGAGTTATTAAATAGTCTATTTTATGCTGGTTTTACTAAATATGTAGAATTATTAATCATACAGAATCCCAAAAAAGAAATATAATTGGAAATCTGACAACACATAGAGTGACACAAGATTTATAAAACTACCTTTTGTCTTTATTGATATGATACTATAAGATAATGAGCTACCATGTCAAACATATGATTCTAAATGAATAATATGTTCAATGGTTATGGTCTTTAGAAGAACAAATTCTTGTCTAAATGACTATATATTCTTTCCCAAAGACCATGAATAAATTAAAAAATTCCCCCAAGTGTGGTGTATCTCGATACAAGAAAGATGAATTAGGTCCTCTGAAAGTTGTATGGTACAATTTGTTCATCCCAAGTTTTATAGAACTATATATAAGTGTGGATACTAAAATCTATTTAATTTGGAACATATATACATGAATTCAAGATTTGAAACATCATCACAGCAGACTCTCCTCTAAGGAAAAAGATTAACCACGAGTATCTTGAATATGGAAAAAAATTGAGAAACATTCCTCTTGAATTATCTAAAAATGGAATGAATCCTTTTACTTTACAAAGTTTCACTCATGATACATGATCAATTATGTAGCTAAATTATAACTTCCCATTGTAGTTATTCATGAAGAACAAATACATTGTGATTTTTTCTTTATATCTAGTCCCAAACAATCAGTTAATTTTATTGACGTTTTTTTGCATCCATTCAATGAATATCTTAACCTGATGTAGGATTTAGGTGTTACATTTCATGATTATTATATAAATTAATATTTCACATTAAGAGGAATGTATTACAGGATGAAAATTGAATTTAATTCATATAGAAACTTGTTAGGATATATCATTAATGTAATGCTATGGTGTTCCATCTGTAAATAACGTACACACTCAAATAGGTTGAAATATTCCTCAAAGACTACGTTTCTAGGGAATCAGAAATATTTACCAAGATTATATAAATATTGATCCTGGAAAACATAAATCAATGTAAATTTAGAATATGGTTCGACACCATCTCCACTAATAGGTGATCAATAATTTTATTATGTAAAGGATATTATCTATATTTTTGGTAAAACCTTTTTAAAAACCCATTAGAAAACTGGATGGAAAAATATTTTGGATTTTTTTAATTGATATTATGTAATAGTTTTTACATTATAATTTTTTATTGATTTTGAGTACATAGAAAGAAATGTATAAAATAGTGTCATTAGTATGTTACTAAATATACCTAAAAAATAAATATTTAGATTTAGTTTAGCATGGACATTATTGACATGGGGATAATGGATGATTTTACTCTAGTAAAGGCTTAATAGAATATTTTTTCCCTATATCAACATAAATTCATTCCAATAAAAAAAATATGACATAGAACTTCAAAAATTATGTGAATGTTCTAGATATATATTCATAAAATTTATAAAATGTAATTATAATGGACAATTCAAAGTTAAAAGGCCAAAAATTACATGATTATCATGTTTTGATGCAATATAATATACCAATATATTTATGCTACATTATAACTACAAATATACAAAACATATTAACTAATATTTGTTTCTTCTTCAATGATATGTGTAGTAAAGTTATAGACCTTAATAATTTTCCATCATTAGAGAAGAAAATTGATTCCATATTAAGAGAATTAGATATGTTCTTCCCACCTCTATTATTTTATATAATGGTACACATTATATTTCACTTGATTAGAGATATTCATCTATGATGTAATATAAATTATAGTGGAATTTACCCCCCATTAAATTATATATGAATATTTTAAAAGGGTAAATCAAAAATCCATGTCATCGAGAATGTTGTATTATAGAAAGATGTATAGTTCAGGAAGATTATGAATTTTCTTCCAAATACATATTGGATATAGATAGGATTAATCTTTAAAAATATAATCATAATGAGAATCTTCCGGGTACATTAGTTTTTTGGAAGAGGCATTGTTGCATTTACTATTACAGAGTAGGGGCAGGCTCACCTTTAAATTTTAAATAATACTTTAGATGTTGTGACATATATTGAAACTTATGAATTAATTATTAGGCATTTGAATCCAACAAGATATGAAAACTAGATACCAAATTGACATAATAAACATTTTGTAGGATGGTTTTCATAACATGTTTTAAGGAGTCAAATGAAAATAAATTTTTTTTTAGAATGACCTCGATGGCTATATAGAGGAACAAGTGTGAGTTCCATATCTTAAAAAAGTTATTTAATTAATGGTTATACATTCTACATAAAGGAACATGATCAACATATTACCATAAAATGTAATATAATTACTCTTATTGTATAAGTGATGAATCTATTAGATAAAAAATGTTGAAATATAATTTATGTGAATATGTATTACTTTTGAATCATCAAAGAATTATAGAATTTTGATTTTATGACATTCCACATTCTAAATTTTCAATGAAAATGGGTTGATAATAGGAGTGCATTCAATATCGATGAATTGGGATTTGTAAAAGAGGATCTCTAGATGTAAGGTTACAAGGATAAACCATTCATAAATGTGTCACAGGTAGTATAATTATTTTATATCCCAGATCATGAAAATAGAATGTGATTAATTATTCTATTGATGACCAAAGTTACTATCAGGTGAAATGTAAATTCTATTAAGGATTTCCATTTCATAAGAACATAGCAATTATTTCATGGGGGTTCCAATGTAGATGGGGTCTTTTATGTTAGAGGGGACCCAAGTAGTGTATTTGGATACTTAGCAGAATATCCAAATCACTTCAACTGTAAAAGAAAAAAATGAGATCAATGAACATGTTAAAGGTTGATTTTAATTGACATTGTGTTTCCTCATAATATTATGTCTTCTCAATAATATTTAAATATTTTAAATTAAAATTTTAACAACATATATAGATAATGTTATCCCTACATATCAAAACAACCAATATTGATAAGGAACATATTGACAATGTTGATATTGAGGAAATTTTAGAAAATTCACAACAAGTTATTGTACAGATATTGTAACATCATAAAACAAAAGTATTAAAAATTATTTAGGCAATAAGGAAAGGTATAAAATTTGAGGTTGGATGGAAATCACACGGCCAACCGATTGACTTCAAAAATTTCATTGTTATTTGTTACATTATGGTAAACACTTGAATTTATGTGTAAATTGATGTTAATATATGGCATAATGTGATTCCTGAATTGAAGATATTAATTTGAAATTACATTAGGGTGAAATCATGATATAATTTCTCTATTTTACAAAAACTTCAAATCGTGAAACATAGATATTATCTAAGTTATCTCTTACATAGTATATGTATATTATAAGAATATAAAATGAAATTAATATTAATTCTAATAGGAAAAGGGTCATAGAGACTTTCGGACAATTCTTATGAAGTATAATATCATCGATATTGATGGGAAAGTAAACCCCCACCCACCCCTTATATATGCACATTTGATAAATCAATAAAACACAATTAATTAATTGTTCATCCAAAGGATTTATCATTTAAGGGTCAATGTAATTGGTGGAATTTTATTTGATATGACATGTATTAATCAGTTTGATTTATAATTTTTGATTTATAAAACATCAAATGAGTGCGGAAAATAATATGTGTTCATAAAAACCAAAATACCACTTCAATAAATAAAAAATGGGGTATTCTATACTTGAAAAAAATTATATGTATTTTAAATCTATGGTAATAATTTTATGTGAGATAAAATAACAACATAATATTGTTTGTTTATTTATATTCATATTGATAAATCAAAGTCCAAATACACTTCCATCCTATATCATGTGCTATAGATAGAAGCTCCTGTAAAAAAATAGGGACAAATAGGTAGAGAAAAATTGATAGAATGGGAGTCATGCATCAATATGATAGAATTTAAATTTTTTATTATAAATCTATATTGTATAAAAATAGCAACATATTTTTTTATTTTTTTATCTGGTTTATACAAAAAAATCGTCATTGACTGTACATGATAGAAAATATCTATCAATTCATTTGAAGTGGCCAAAATGTTATTTCCACATTAGATATGTTTTTTTAGAGTGTGACCAAAAATATATTTTCAGAAATCAAAGAAGTAATGGTATATAGATAATAAAATAGATGCTACAAAATAAAAATTTATTTATTAGTCTAAATTTCTTAACATGTTTATCTGAGGGGAATAGGAGAAGAAACTACATAGTGGAAACCACTATATGAAGATCCACACCCCTATGTTGGAGGCCATACATCCCCTAAAAGGCATGTCTTATCTGAGGTATTCAATTTTGTAATAATTGTTTCTATAATATATGAAATTTAAAATTAAATATATGTTTCATATACTAATATTCTAGAGGGTCAAATTGATGTTGATTTATATGTAGAATCACCCACCCATCAACCTGTTGTAATGGTACTATGTATAATATCCAAGGAGATATCGTACCAAATAAAAAACTTCTAAAAGATCATGTGAAATTAGGGATTCATGTCACTCATGAGTTCAGTGATGATCTACCTATTTCTCTTGATGATTTGGATGGTCACATAGTGAAAATTAATATTGGAACATTCAAAGAAAGGTTGTTTAATCTTGTAAAGATACATCATGAGAGTGATGTATTTTATTTGTAGTTTTTTTCCTAAAAACCCACAAACTATTAATGAAAAAAAAATTAATTGAGTATTTTCAATTTATATAGAGAAAAATAAAAAATATTATAGGATCAATTAAATTATTGAAAAGACCTTACCAGTGTACCTTTATCCGACTAACTCAAATTTTGGGTTTGTTAGATGTGTACAAAAATATCCATATCAATGAAATAAATTCTACTGAATGTATGTTACCCATGATTTCATCAATTATAATAAATTTTGAATGGATTAATTGGAATAAATTATGAAAATATTGATTGTATATAATGCATTAAATGAATTCAATGAGTAATTCCAATGGTAATAATCTCATGTCGATATATTGAATATAGATAATATGTTTTATTAAATGAAACATCATAAATATAGATATATTAATGGATTAGATCCCAATTATTAGTTATGACCAATTGATTGAAAGGATCCTAATACTCTATTACTCTAGATACATATTTTGTCATAATGTGACACCAATAGAACACCATCTATATTTAGGGATCGTCAAAAAAACATTCAAGGATCCTTTGGTAAGTGTAATTCCCTTGGATGCAAGAGTAATTTTTCTTACACACTAGTGATTGACCTCTAACATACTCCATAAAATATTGGATATAGAAATTTTTTTTAACCAAACATGAAAAATTCTCTTCTTTGATTATATTTCAAATATATTTCTTTGAGGATATGTAACAAAAATATGGTTTTACTTCTACTACCATGTTCATATGATGAACCTCTAAAACTCATCTGTTGTATCAAAACCATCTTCCTTATCGAATCAACATAATGGTTTCATGGTTAAATAAAGAAAACATTTTATGAAATTGAAATTGGGTTTTTCCCATTGTGACATTAAGTTACATTATAATGTATCATTGGGAACACTGTAAATCGGTGTTATCATGATTATTTATAAATTATATATAAAAATGGATTTTTTATATTCGTAAAATTTATTTAAACACACCAATATATTAAATGAATAAATTTGGGTTCTAAAAAATATATAACATGAAACACTGAGCTTATATTATAGTGTAATCCATTGATACTTTTTGATATATTTCATTTTGGATAAATTCAATCTCTTCAATATCTCTATTAAAACATAACCCCAATTAAAAATAAACTGTAATACAGTATAATATTGTATCATAGCCTTTAAAATATAGGGTATAAATAGTGGAAACTAAATAATTAAAACTATGGTTATCTATTTATTAAAACTAATATAATAATCATTTAAAATAAAAAGAAACTTTTTCTGTATAAATTAGATTTTCTTAAAAGATGTTTTAGTCTTTCTTTAAACACATAATTAAAAAGTAATTTAAAAAATTTAGAAAATTTATTTCATAAAAAAACATAATTTTTAAAAAAATGATATTAATATTATCTTAGGTGAATATGTTTAATTTTTCAGAAAGTTTTAATTTTGGGATGAATGTGAAAATTATTTATTTTTATTGAAAATTATCTTTTTGTTTAAATAATTTAAAATATTAAATTATATTTTAACTTTTTTTTAAAAGTAAAATTAGTTAAATTAAATTAAAATTTAACTAATTTATGTCATTGGAATAAATTTAAAATTGATTTTTGATATGAAACACTTTTACACTTATAAGGATTTTCCCTTTGGAAACATGCATTTTCATCACATCTGTAGGAATAATTTTAAATTGGATTCTTCCATATATGTTAATTAAATTTGAACAAGTGAATTTAATATTTTGAATAAGTATAATTAATATTTTCTAATAAGTTAACCATGATTTTTTAATATTTTTTATAGTTTAAGAAGAAGAAAATAAATATCATGGTTAAGGAAAAACCTGATTTTCTGAGGGTTAAACTAAGAATATAGTAATTTAAAATGACCTCAAACATGTAAAACCTTATTTTATATAGTTATTTAGAACTTATATTTTATAGGATATGTTATTTTCCCATTTATGTGAATTTATTCTAGTGAAACACTTGGTAAATTCTATTATTTTAAAAAAAAATCCGTGTGCGGCCTCTCCCCCACTAATAAAAGGCCACTCCCTACCTTCACTAATTCACACCTCTCAAACCATTTGGATAGAAAAAACCATCCAAAAATTTCTACCCAACATCTTTATAAAAATTATAGATATTTTTTATTCCAAAAATACCATCCCTAGGGTCCTTAATAGGATATCCAAACTAAGTTTCTCTAAGATATGGCAATTGTCTTAATGAAGCGCTTTCATTTTCTTTATTATATTTCCAATATTAATTATTTATTGAAACATACAATATAATTAAAAATTATTTCCCATTTACTTATATGTTATAAAATTTATGTAATAATATTTATCTATCTCCTCCCCTATTAAATGGAAAATGAAGTCACCAGTTGTGTGTACGGTTGACTCCCACCTCGTGGACGCATATAACTCTTTTTCTATCAACACATATCATGATTGTATATAATGATGGATTTAATGTATATATATATATATAATATTTATGATATTTATGTAATTATAATAACACATATAAATTCTTAATTTGATTTCCATTTAAATTATGATAACTTTACTCGTGTGTACGATGGACTACCACCTCACAAAGCGATTTGATTTGTTTTTTCACTTATGCTTTACATGAAAGTTAATATGGATAAATTTAATAAATATATGTGTTATATATGAAATAATATTAAATATAAAAAATTATGATATCACCTAATTCCTTACCCTTTCACTCACTAAAGGAAATATATTATTTCTCGTGTGTACGTACAGCCTACCATCTTCACAAAGTGATGTGATTCATTTTCCTTTTCCAAAATTCAAGAATGATTATAAAAAAATTATATAATGATTAAATATAAAATTATAACATTATTTTAATTTTGAATATTATTGATCTATTGCATATGCACAATAACTGTAACTTTCACTACTAAACACACATGCGAAAACAAAGCAATTAATAGCTAAAATAATGAATATAATGAAATATTATTAACAAATAGGTGGTAAAATGTAATGACATATTTATATATGATATTTTAAATATTAATATGGTTTTTGATTCAATTAATAACATTATTTAAACAATTACACATTAGGTTAAATCATGTTCAACCAAAACAAACCATGGTGTAGTGGATTTTGTCCCAATTTCACTTCATTAAGGAATATTATAATGTTATGCACCTAATTTTATTTATATGGTTTATATACCTACCAATTGATATGTAAAATCATGATATAAAAATAATTCATCATATTTTATGTTTCAAATTTAATTATTGTATCTAAGGTGATTTGACATAGAAGTTGACAAGTGGTAAATAATTTCATAACTCAATTTATTTTCATTGTGTTATATTAATTCTTCATTGTCTTTGATATTATATGATTATGTGTGTAATTAATTTTGAATATATTATATTTTGTATCTAATTTTTTATTTGTATTTATATTTTATACTAATTATTTATTAGTTGGTTAATTCTCACCTCAATATTGTGACCTTTGTAATGATTTACTTCACAGTCTCATTTTAATCGGGATTTTTTATCCTTGAATTTCCATTTAAAATTTTTTTTTATCACTCACTAACAAGATATTTAATATTATTATCCTATGGATATTTATTATTTTTTCAAGTAATACTACCATTTTTACAAACATAATTACATAAAATGATTGACAAAATGTTTCTTAAATAAAATATGGATTTATTTCTCTCATCGGTCGAAAATATTTTTTCTTCCAAAACCATGTTTTGTAAAATTGTTTTTAAAATTGTTTTTAAATTTATAAAAATGATTTATTAAAGATTTTTTTTCAAATTTTTGACTTTTTTGGAAAATTATTTTTAAAATTACCTTTATGTAATTTTCTAAACAATGCTCCATCAGATTGTACCGTAAATGTGAAAGGAATATTTGTTTTAACTTCCACTACATGTATAGAATTTAACATTTTCATGACCCCTCAATGTTTTAAATATTACTTTATAAGTATCAAATTTTATTTTCAAATCAAATTATTTATAATTATTTTTTTGAAAATTTGTTTTTAAAATGTTTTTCAAAGTAAAAAATATATTTTCCTAAAGAATGTTTTTAATGAAGTTTTAATGGTATTTATATTGATCAAAAATTCCAACCAATTATTTTATTTTTTATACAACGGATATAGGTGTAGTTTATGATATAATTATCATTTTTATGCATGTTTTATGATCTATTTTACCATAAAAAGTATTAACATTCATTTTGTTAATTAATTTCTATAATCATTATCTTTCCCTTGAATATTCACATTCTTATCGCATTGAACATTAAATATTCCTTAAATATCAATATAATTAATCATGGTTGTACTTATTACATAAACAATATATCATTTCTATATAAATTATATTACTTGGAATGTTATATGATTGACTATGGAAATTATTATTAATCTTTATTCCTTTCTCGATATAGAAATTTGTTTGTAATGAATATTTTTCATGAATTAAATTTATTATTTGATATATAAGGAATTATTTGAACAAGAATTGGTGGACGGGGCCTTGATATAGATATCCCCTTGAAGCATCGATAGTCTCGTGAGATGAATTGGTTAGCTATACTTAGTTAAATTGGTTTATGGTGTACACCTACCCATCAGTTTTAAACTATATTGTAAATGATTATAACAGTAGAGGTATCATGATGCCTATGATCATGACATCCTATAATTAAGAAATTAATTTTATATGATTTCTATTATTTTTATCTCAGATATTATGGATGTGATATTATCTCTGGATGCATTTCATTCTTAGTTGACTGATTAAATGTCATGTGTGTTCAAATATTTACTTTCACATATTGATTAAGCCTTATCTAATCATGTAGGTAAAATTATTTAAATGTCATGTGTGTTTATTTATTCACATTTACATATTAATTATTCTTTTTGATTCATGATAGCTTCCTCTTTACATAACTCTTACTGATTATTTTAGCTCGCCCTTATTTTTTTTCATTTTCCAGGAGTCCAAGAAGTGTACTATGAATGATATGAAAGGATATTATAGAGGAAATTATGATATAATATAAAAAAATTATGTTGAAACTTATGTTAAAATTTTTAATTAAAGATATATGTATGATTCTATTTAACCAAGAATACTAAACTATTTTGTCCTTCAGGATGTAATCACTAGTATCTTATACCAGTGTAGTAAATAAACCCCCAGATCTGGGTTACTAGGGTTGGGGTATATATATTTTGTATCATTGGAAGTTTATTATAATCCTTTGGAACTAGATTTAGTAAAATATAGAATAGGGAACATAAACCTAACATAGAATTTTAGGATAGGTATAGAAAAATATCCTATAGTTTTGGTATGTTATAAAAAATGTTGGTTTTCAAGAAATACATCCATTTATATATACTAAAAGTGGATTTTGTTCGGGAACAGATCTACCAAAGGGTAATAAATTTGAGAAAAGTACATTAGGCTTGACTCGAGCATTACCTAGTGCATGATAATAGGCCTTATAGTGCACCTTGTAACACCCTATGATTTTATGTGTTTTTTCAAATATATTTAGTCTTTTTTATATTTTATGTTACATGAAATGATGAGTTTAGATAATGTTACATTAAATAATAATTTTTTACATTAAACACTATTTCTATTTTAGCTTTCATTTCCTGAACCACCAAGTTAATCTTAGGCTAGATGCAACACGTGCTTAGCTTACATTCCACGTAATACAAAGTTTTAACAAAACCAAGATATATTATCAATGTGATTGTTATAACCAAGACATTAATCTTAGTGATATGAATAGTAATAAATAATTTTTAATTATTATGTATATTATTTTTATACAAATAAATAGTATTGTTTATATTATACAAATTTTTTGATAAAGACTTTATATATTTCAAAAATACTATTTTTCATCAAATTGTTTTTATGTCTTTTTTGGAAGAGTAATAAAATTAATTTTTGAATCAATTATAATTTTTATATGACAAAATAAACCTAATTTTTGAAATTATATTCTCAAAATTATCTTAGCATGATGTTTTAGGATTTTTTATTAAAAGTTTCAATTTTTATGAATAGTGAACATCATTGATTTTTAATTGAAAACCGCATTTTTTACTAATTTTTTTTCAAAGATAAATTATATTTCAATTTTTTATTAAATTAAATTTTTTTAAATTATACATTAATTAATTAAATTTAAGTAATTTTATTGAATTTCATATTAAAATTGAATATAAAAACATTGTAAACTTGTGAACATTTTATCTTTAAAAAACTTTTGGTCTCAGTCTGATCACGCCTTACTCTATTATAGTCGTGGATATTATACATGGTATAAATATAATTATTAGTTATATGGTTCCTCATTTCGAATCTCTATTAGTGAACCTTTTTTCATTAATTAATTTCCTCTGATGGTTCTGTAAAGGTATTAATTTCTGATTTCGGGCTTGTCGCATACTGATTTTGTGCCCTGATGGCTCTGCCTCAAAATAGTTTCCTTTACCATTTTTTCATGTTACATCATGCATGACCCCATTTTGGATGGTTTTTATGGATTCTTCTATGTTTTAGACTGTACTGGAGGCTTCGGTGGTGGTAGCTGTATCGCAGTGCTCTTTTTTCATAGTGGCGTCATTCATAGCAGCTCGATGGGTATTTATATTGCATCTTCCTTGATGGATTAGATCATTTACCCTAGTGGGTTTTTTAGTTCTATGGGTCTATGCCTCTTTTTTTAGTGCTTCCCAGATGGATTTCCATCTTCGTTGTTGTTGTGGCGGTCTCCAATGCCTCGTCGTTGTATGGGGTTTCTACTGGTGAATTGGCGGTGATGAAGTAAGGCAAGACACATGTTGGTGTTTCTTTTGGTGAATAGGTGGATATTTAGTGGTGTGATCGATTTTTCATTATCTATTACTAGTGATAGTGGGGTTTTTTAGTAATCATCTCTTGGTGGGCTCTTGGCCGTCAAATCTTATCATGGTGTCGCTTCCTCAAAGCTATGCCCTAGTGCTCTAGCTTTTGTGCTACTAGCATGGAATTGGTTATAGACATAGGAACTGATATCCATAGAGGTGATGTGATGGGTGATGGGGAAAATTATAAGGAGGTGATAGCATAAGAAACTTAAGGAGGAGTGATCGGTGAGGCCCTATCAAATGGATGTGATTGGGTTCTATGATCTGAAGTGTGTCGTGGGTGTAGTGCAATGCATTTTTTATAAGGGTGGTTTTGTGTGTAGTCATTGCTTCATGGTGCAGTGGTCCCATGGACTCATTGGTGGACTAATTGTTAATTGATTTTGTAAAAATAGATTCCATATTTGAAATTATCAAAATTTATAATTTCTAATTAGGTCAACATAATTTTTTACCAAAATGAATAGTGAATTCATTAAAAAATTAATTACCATAATTATGGTAAAAAATGATTTATTTGGGAGTTGAAATATAATGATATGATTGAAAATGGCCTAAAATATTACCTTAAATTAATGAATTTATTTATTTATTATTCATCAAATTCTATTAAATATTGCAATTTCTTTACACAATCATTTGAATATGAGCCATATAATATGTTATGTAAAACAAAAGACAAAAGGGATGATTTTCTTTCATTTCATACATATAAAGGTTTTGGAAAAGTAAAAATATAACATATGTTTTGTTATAATAATTATTTTGAAATATAAATGATTTTATTATGATTATAATTTTTTTAAATTTTTTTGAAATGAAATAATTACTTAAATGGTTAAGAAACACCAACACGGTAATTATTTAGTTGAAAAATAATGAAAACAAATGAAACTAAAAATATCTAAATTGAAGTAAATTGAATGAATTATTATCATCAATTAATTTTTAAATGAATATATAATATTTCATTAGTTTTACTATAATATATTCTTATTCCATGATTTTATTTATATTTTAAATTCAATTTAAAGATGGCATTTGGCAGAGGTGTAACGAGCGATCTTATCCAATGACATCATTACTGAGTTCTAGGGTTTCCAGTGATGGTAATTCCTCAATTCCTTAGTTTTGTGATTATTAATGGAGGTGGGATTTCTTATCGATGAGGTGAGATGTCTCGACGTCGAATGGATGAGTAGGGTTCTTAGAACGCTGATGCAATGCATGTGGGAGAGTTGCTTCTTCGAACCATTGTCTTTGGTTCACTACTAGTGGGTGGTTATCTTCTAGAAACTAGAGGGGATCTAGGAATCAGTCATATAGGTTCTTTGGATGATTTCCCCAGTAAGGTTTTTAAATCTATATGTAGTGCTATGGAATCCCATCCCCTTGCTTACTTTAAAACTCATATTTGGGATGGTTTTTTAGAATGGTCCAATTTCCCATGTCACAGTGAATCCAGTTTTCTTCACTGAGAGGATTGAGATGGGGAAAATATACCTCATTAAATGGTTTTAGTTCCCTCGAGGAAAGTGGCCCTAGCAGCATGGGGATTTTATTTTAACGGTGTCTTTCCTCTAAGTATTTTCCAACTGTAGGTGTGTTTCCCTTGGCAAAGAATTTTTTCATTTTCCTTTTTCTTCTGATGATCACAACCACTAGGGATGGAGAAACAACTATTTATCCTTAAAACATGGATGGATTCACATGAAATAGTAGTATTTATTCTTCAATGTAACTTGATAAAATAATATGTTTTATAAAGTGTAGATTCTACTTCAGGGAATAAATTGGGTGTAATGGCATAAAATGATTCTTCAAAGTCATTTCATTTGCAATTGGATCTCCCAATCAGCTTGAAAAAAGAAACTAAACATGTGTGGTTTAGGCACTTTTCCATGATGTTAGTGGAGACTAATTTTATGCTACCATTTTTGAGAAGGTAAATGTTTGTACCCCCATAGAGGAAATTTTTATTGATGTGGGATATGAGAGAAAACATATCTTTCTTATTTGAAATCATTATGGCCATTGGTCACTTTATACATTCATTTCAAAGGAAAATAAATTATGAGAAGTGTGGTTTTAAGGGGATTCATGCTGGTGTTTTCCACAAGAATGTTGATTTGTAGGGTGATGTCATGGAGAAGCTCCATGACCATGTCGATGTGTGAATTCAATGGCAATCGGGGCTCTGGGGAATGCCTCTGGGATTAATAAATCTTTGTTACCTATTGGTAAGGGAGTGATGTTACATGAGAAGATGATGAGTTCTCATGTATTAGACCATCTAATTGTGTGTACATTGCTGAAAAGGATGAAATAGTGGTATAGGAGTAGGCTACAATGGATTCTAGGGACACTCTTAAGTCTCCATATTTTAGAGATGTTTTGATCAATAATGCGAGGATTGATCAAGAAGTAGCTAGAGGGAAGATTAAATATAGAGAGGCTGGAATGACTGGCACAACCCTAGATCAAGTTTCTAGAGGTGATATTTCAAATTGTGAGGTCTTTGTGCAAGCTCTTATTAATCCTTAACTCTTGAAAGAGAGGACATTGCTTGTATAAGGGGATTGCAAAGGGAAAAAGATAAAGAGGGATCTTCTACCTAGCTAGTTTCTCTACATATTAAAGAGAAGTCCCACATGGATATTTCTAATTTAGGGAGGGCAGATCTAGGAGGGTATTTGTAACATGACACGAATTAGTTGTGGAGTCAACATCATAATAATTGTGGTCGTGAATATGGTTGTAATTATTTCACTAGTAGATGAGGACATTGCAGAAATGTGTCTATCAGGACTTACTCAAAAGGGGTCACTCTAGAGTAGAAAAATCTCATGGAAAAGTATTCTGTGCATTTTAATTAAAATAACTCACACTCAGAGTGGGATTATTTTAATGACTATGGGGATTCTGATCATGATTGTGGACCTGCTCTTGATGTGTCAGATTCCTTATTTGGATGATGGAATGTCATTATTTAACCCATTCATTTCATTTTTCTCATTTTTTATTATTTTTCTGATAAATTTATTTCAGATATAGATCACCCATCTCTTGAACTATTTTGTAAATTAAATTTAAACAAATATTTCTAAATTTTACATTAATGATATTTTAGGATATATTCTATTTTATTAAATGATTTAAAATAACTAAAAATCATATATTCTAACAAGTTATTTTCAAATGAAAACAAAATATCAACTATGTTACATTCATGTACTAATTGAGCTTTTCTAATGAATATATATACCCTTAATTGGTAGAAACTCTATTAGTGTGGTTAAGGTTAAATCATATTTTTTACATTACATGCACTTGTGTTAAAATTAATATCCAACAGACATAAGATTTATATTTTATAAATTATGAATCATATTTAGAATCATTTTATCCATATTATGTTTTAATTCCCACATTAATTTAGTCTTAATGTATAAATTATTATGTCGAGGAAACTAGTTACCATAGTGGAAAACCCAAATGAAAAAATTGGGATACATTGACGTTACGAAATGGAATGCTTAAAACATGTGTTTCATTTTTTGGTAAATATGTGTCTTGACTATATCATCCCTCTAAACCTTTAATTTTCATATTTTAATCCCCTTTAGTAAATATTGACCTACCAATAGTAAATTAGTTTTAGTATTTACAATAATTTTTCTCCTCCTCAACTGTAGAAGGGCACTAAATCTCCCCAGTTTATCACAAATATCAATCCATTTGTCTTGACAAAAAACTAAAAAAACAAATTCATAAATTCCATTAAGTCATCCTAGAAGCATATTTTTTGGAATAAATCCAAAAAATAAATGGTTGAGTGAATACTTAAGGAGGATACCTAAAGAAGAGGTAATATTCATAAACAAGTGTTTTCATTTTAATTCTTACTCCACCCACTTAAATTCTTATTATCCCATTATTATATAAAAACATTACTATCTTCCATATAATTGCATTTTTTTTAATCTTATGACCGACAACCACACACACATCCATCAAATTAGTTATGAAATCATCATTCATGTGTACGACAAACTATCATCTGGCGAACTAAGGTCATTCGTTTCTCTATTACGACCTTTCAAGGATCGTAATGATGATGTATTTATAGTTTATACATTAAATGTATTATATTTATGATTTTATTATTCGTATTGAATTATTTTATCACAAAAACCATCAGACTTTCCATTTATTGGGAATAAAATAACATCATTCATTTATAGGGTGGACTGCTGCCTTGTAAAGTGATCTGATTCAGTAAAACATGATATGGAATTTATTAAGGATGTGTTTAATAAACATATATGATATATATGAAATAAAAATGAAACTATAATGATAATACATATTTATCGTATAATTTTATTTAATTATGATAAGAAAATGAAAGTTACGTTCGTGCATAAACACAACTTACCGTCTTCATGAAGGATTTATTTCATTTCCTGTCACTAAATATTATGGATTACTATGAAAACATATATAGTGAATATATATGATTTTACATTATTTTTATCATTACATTGATTATTAAATCATGATCAATGTAATAGGTCCAAAAATAACAAATCAAAATAGATATGAAAAACAAAGTGGTTATTAGAAGAGACGTAACTTTAACATGAAATCCTTAATAAGAGGATAATCAGAGATCATAAGAAAATCATATATGGTATGATATATATTTATATGTTTATTTTATAGATTTATAATAAAATTATATATATTATAAATATAACATTAATGATTAAAATGGGGGTCTTGATTTAAGGTACGGGATTTCAATCTCACTTTTTACTCCTGTGAGACACAAGCCATGTTAACCACCTATTTCTTTTATATGGTTTAAATAATTTCCATGAATGTATCTCATGAATATTCTACATAAAATTATTTGTGTTTAAATGTATATTTTATGATATCTATTTCAAGGTGTTTTTGTTAAAAAGTTACCAAATTAGGAAGGGATTTTTTTCACAATTTCCCCTCTTTGAGAAGTACGTTATGTTGTGCAACTATATTCTTTCACGAGTTGTATATTAATAAAATTTGAATTTTAATATCATGGATTTATTCATCCAATGTATATTTAACGTTTCATTTTATTTTATACCATTGTGGGTATTAATATTCAATGTTCTGGTAATGACTTTATGTTATAATCTCATCATTTAACAGAATTGTTTTTTATTAAGTCTCCAATATTGAAATCTCATGATCTATCTCTCATGAATTATCATGAAATTTATTATCCTCTCATTGTTAAAGATATCTTAAGGTAATGATTCCATTTTACCACTCTTTGGTACTTGAGATAATTAATAAAATCTATGTAATAAGATCTAAATATTTTTCTCACTTTGGTCAGAAAGAAGCTTTCTTCTAAATCCATGTTTTCTAAAAATGATTTAAAAAATGGTTTATTACTCTATAGTTATTTAAAACAAATTAACAACATTTTATTTCAACAAAAATTATCTGAAAGGAATATTTTTGTCATTTTATAAAACAATGAAGATTTGTATTTTACCAAAAAGTGTAAAGTAATAATTACTTTAATAGGTACAACATGAATTGAAGTTTTGGACATCATGACCAATCATTTTATGATATATTATTTTATATGTTTTCAAGGTTTTATTCAAAAAAAATAAATTAAAAAATATTATACATTTTAAAAATTGTTTCAAATTCTTCTGAAATTATCATTTATAATATTTAAATGTTATTATTAGAGAAAATATATTCAAAACTTTTTATTATTTAAAATGTATTTTAAATTATTATCAAAGCTCCCATTATATTTATTCAACGTTATTTTCAATAAAAAAAGTTTTCAAAATATTTTTTGTTTTAAAAAAATATTTTTCAAAGTGTAAAGGATATTTTCCTCAAGCAATGTTTTAAATAGTTATTAGAAATTATTTTCCATCTTATATTATATACATTAGTGTTACATATTCCTTACTTGGGAAAATGATCCAATGATAACATTCATATTCTATCCCTATATGGTTTATATTTTTATGGAATAATTTTAATGAAACTCATTTATATTCAACGGGTTATATCATAAAGAAATGATTATGAAACTCACTTATTTTCATGGGTTACTCAATTATTAAATAATTGTCAAACCAATATCTTTTCTATAGGTTATGATATGATGAAATGTTTATCATACCCATTTAATTTCATGTGTTATTATATGATGAATATTTATGACATTTAGGCACAAATAAATATGATATTAATTATGTGTCAAGTGGGACTTATATCTCCATCCAATGTTTTGGGTAAATATTTTTATCTCTTGAGATAGTTAGGACTGGAACAAGGAGTCAAATCAGTCCAGTAAGGGACTTTGTCCACTATGATAATATTCTGAGTAAACCTTGACTAATATCATGTTTTGGAGAGTGAACCCATTCCAATATGATAGCCTTTCTATTGACCCTTGACAACTATAGAAATTATTTTATATACTTATGTTTATGCCAAAAATATATGTCTTATACCAATGTTATTCTCTCATAGATAATTTTCATTGGTACCTCTATGATTCATCTCTAGTGAACTACCAATATTTATTCTAGGACTTATTTTTATGATCTTTGATATGTAGGGTCTGATTTTTATATGTTATGATCATGTTTCCATACCCTTATGTTTATGTTATTATCGTGTATCTCGTGTTTTTACCCTTACTAAGCATCTTATCTCAAAATCTATTATTTTTTCTTTCCCCAGATTACGATAAAAAATTTTATATAGGGTATTTATATGAATATTACTAAATTAGAAGCTCATTTTGGGAAATATTGAAGATATACCACAATATGGGAATATTATTTTCCAAGTTTCAAGAGTCACAAAACTATTATGGTCCTTAAAAAGGATTTTGTGTAATGTAATGAATATTCATCTAAAAAGATATAAAATCTAAGTATATTATGTTTGGGTCACTGTAGTTGTTATCATAGTAAATATTTTGATAACCTATAGAAACGAGGTTTACAAAAACTTAGTGATATCCTTAATTACATGTCTAAGAATATATTAAAGATGAGTCAAAGACTTGTAAAATGTATTGGGATTTTGGTAAAGGATAAAGTTAGTGGTTTCCTATAAATGAATCCCTTTCTAGATAATAAAAGTGGATATGGATTTTTCATAATAAAACTAGGGGTAAAAATCCATAAAAACACCATTTTGAGATAGACTCGATTGGAAACTCATTCATGAAAATAGGCCTTACTGCACACATAGTTTGAAACTCTCGAGGGATATTCATTGGAAATCCACAAACTCTTTATGAACCATAATTAATTATTTAAATGGAGTATGACTATGAATAACCTTGGATAAAACTAAGATGTCAAAGATTAAATAAGGTGTCATTATGTATATATAATATAAATAATTTTTCAAGATTATGTTGGTTTTTACTATTGTTTGTGGTTCTTTCACTATTATTTATAGATTTAGTCAATGGAGGGAACTAATATTAATTGGGATAACATTGAATGTGAAGAAAAAAATTTCATGAGAATCCAAATGTTATTATGACTAGAGTGATGGAATTTGTTGATTATTTTAAATTATTTTTCACATAACATGATTAACAATGTGTACCTTAAACGATACCCAGACTCACCAAAGAAAAGAATAACAGAGTTCAGTGAGTTTTTAGGTAGTGGTGACAATTGAGGAAGGGGGATTTAGTTTTATATGTGTCAAAACATTTGAAAGAAATATGCATGTTTATGTCTTGAAGGAAATATGAAGACATGTTGACTTTGGAAAAGAAATACAAAAATCAACTAACTGTAATGGAAAAATTAAGAGTTCTGTTAATAAAATTGATGGGAATATTGACCTCCCTGATATAATATGAATCGTTTCAGGATTTAAATGTGGAAATTATTAGTATTATTTAAATCATTTACCTAAGGGGAAATCTCATGAAGAAAATCTGCATGTTTTTAGTTGTAATGGTTATATTGCTGATAATAAAGAGACTATTGATGAAATATGAAAGAAAATAGGTATGAAGGAATATGTTGATGAATCTTAGTAAATAATTTTATAATGAAGTGGGATTATAGAATTATTTACTAGTTGGAATTCCAAGATTATGAATAACTAAATATATAAGGGTTTTTTAGTATTAGTTATTTATTAAGGATTTGAAATAATATATTTAGTGGTACTAATAACCTAGAAATTTTATTTAATGGAAAGGTATTAGTCATGTAAAATACACGATTAAGAGAAAAAAACACTAAAAAATTTCTTGATTTTGAGATAATTTTATTTGTATACAAAGATGATTGATTTGGATAAAGTAAATTGGATAATATTTATGACCTCTAAATAGATAAAGTATTTATTGAAAAAAGTAGTTACTATTATCCTTGATGGAGTTTACAAAATTTTTATATTTATGGAGTATATCAAATAATCTATGTTTTATGTAAGTAATGAGGAATAATGTATGTTTTCAATAAATTTTTATGATAATTAAGGTTATGATAATGATTCGTGAAAATACATAATGAAGGTCTTAACATGTTTGGATTGTCGAAATCAAGAGATTGTTTATCATATATGGGGGATGATTGTTAATTTTATTTTGATAAATTTGTTAACCTTATTTATAATTTTTTTTTTTTTTAAGGATTATAGGGTAAACTTTTTATATAACTGATTACGTTAAACTTCAGGTGGGGTTTTAGATATTAAAATATCACATCTCTATATGAGTATTTATACCTACTAGATAACTTGTGAAAATAATTTTGTTGTGATGATATCTAAAGACATATAGAATGACATATCATTCTATATAAGGGTCTTATGATCCATATATTCTTAAGTAATAATAAATTATATTACAATTTTTTAGAAATAGATGCAGTTGAAATTGATCAAGTAATAGAAAAATGGTGATATTGTTCATATTAAATGGAATGAAATCAAGTATGTATATATTCTTGTGAAAATTCTTCAACAATAGTAAAAGGACGCTAAAATAAATATTTGTTTAATTATCATCATTTTTTATGATATCGGTGACATTTTAATAACTATTTGTGTTATGTTTTTAAAGTTTATAACTTTATCTAGATTTCCCACTTTCTTATGATCAGTGATATTTATCACCCTCTATAATTATTTAATCTTTTCTTCTATGTCTAAATCTTCACTTCCGGTCTATGTTCTCCTATGTGGAAACATGGTTTTCACTTACATTGGGTAACCATTATGTTTCAAACTTTCCCTTTTTAAGAGAAATTTCATTATTCATTTCAATATTGTGGGTTCTTTTGAAGGAATTTCATAAATGATAAACCTTTAATGATCAAGAAGAATTTCAATGTTGAAATTCATTTAAAGGGGTGTACAATGTAACACATAAACATATTGTGAATTGTTTTTTTAATATATTTATTCATTTTTATATTTTATGTTATATGAAAAAATAAGTTTATCTTTCATTACATACAATACTATGTTTGTATTTTGTTACATACAATTCTTAGTATAACATTCAATATATGAAATGCCAAGTTACGATTACTCTACATGAAACATGAGCATTGCTTTTGTCACACACAACATAGATTTTTAACAAAACCATGATATATTATTAACATTACCATTATAACCTAGCTATTAAAAGTAGTGACCTGAATAGTAAAAACTACTTCTTAAATATTAATTATATTTGTTTTATATAATAACAAAATATTGAAAATAAAATACATAATTTTTATCAACTGTTTTATATGTTTAAAAAATATTATTTTCCTAGAAAATATTTTGTATGTATTTTGTGAACAATAATAAAATTAGTTTTTAAAAATTTTAGAAAAATAACATGATAAAATAAACATAATTTCTGAAAATATCATGTTAAAGTTATCTTGGGGTGACATTTTGGGATTTTCTCTGAAAAGACTCATTTTTTAAGGTAAAGTGAAAAATACAAAATTTTAATTGAAAACTATAACTTCACCAAAATTATTAAAAAAGGAAAATTATATATTAAATTGGTTTTAAGGTATAATTTGTTCAATTATACATAAATTAATAAATTTAACTCATTTTAATTAATTTGTTATTGAAATTGGTTATAATTTTTTTGTAAATTTATGAACAATTTCACTATAAATCTTGGTTTTCGCATCACGTATGCAATATTAATTTTTATTTAATTATTATACATCTATGAATTGAATTTGGAAAATGGATTCCATATTTGGAAGCAATATATTTTATAATGTCAAGTAATTTAAACATAATTTTTGACCAAAATGAAAAGTGAATACAGTAAAAAAATTAATTATCGTGGTTATGGTAATAACGGATTTACAAGGAGTTGAATTTGAATGATAAGAGTCAACATGACCTAAAATATTATATTAATTTTATTAAATGATGTTAGTAATATATTATCCATAAAAATATATAAAATATGGAAATTACTTACCACTTTCCATTGAATATGATCCATATAATAAGTTATCTAAAGAAAATGACAAAAAAATAGTTTCTTTACTTATAATATCTCTAAAGATTTGGGATAGGAACCAAGACAACACATGTGCTTATAAGTATTATTTTGAAATAAAAATTAATTATTTTATCATGATAATATAACTATTTTTTTTTCTTATGAAAGAAATACTTAAATACTTTGGAAACGTCGACACACTAATTATTTAGTAAACAATTAAATAAAATACTTGATATTAAAAATATTAAAAGTTAAGTAAATTAATTAAATCATTTTGTTACATTATTTCTGAATTTTAATATATAATTTTAGATATGTTTTAACATCATATATTATAATTCCATCATTTTATTTATATTTTAAAACCAATTTAAATCAATACTGCTTAAATTGACATTAATGTTATTTTATGATAAATTTTATTTAGTTCAATTATTTAAAATTTAAAAAAACTTATATTATGCCAATATATTTGTAAATGACTATAAATATCATATATGTTACATTAACAGACTAATTTATCCTTTATAATGAATATATTTACCCCTAAATGGTAGAAACTCTACTACTGCGGTTAAGGTTAAAGTATTGTTTGTCATGTTACATGCTCTTGGGTTAAAATTAAAATACAACACACATAATATTTATATTTTGTTAATTATTTATCATATTTATAATAATATTTCAAAATTATATTGTAGTTATTGTTATTATTTATTCTTAAATGATAAATTACCAAGGTTAGAAAACAAGTTACTATAGTGAAAACCCAAAATGGTAAAAATAGGGATACTTAGAAGTTAAAGAATGAAATGTTTAAAACATATGTTTCAATGTGTTATGGATGTTTTTATTGACTATATAATTCATACATGACTTTAATTATCATATTTATATCCACTTGAGGCAATATGGACCTCTCAATAGTGTACACATGTGTTTATTTAAAAGAATGATACTCCTCCTCCAGTAGAAAAGCGTAATCACTCGCCCCACTTCTTCACACCTCTCAAGCCATTTGGATCGAAAAATATCTCATAACATAACTTCTAAAAGTTCCTACCATAATACTAGAATCCTTATTTTTGGCATAAATCTAACCAATCAAGGCTTTAGTGAAAACCTATGGAGGATACTTGAAGATAAGGAAATGTTCATCAAAAAACATTTTCATTTTATTTCATAATCCACCTCCTTAAGTTATTATTATAACAATATTATGTAAAAACATTATTATATAAAATATAATATGATTATTTTAGTTAATTTTAGGACCTAAAACATCACACAATTCCATAATATGGGTAATTAAATCATTAATTCATTTTACAGCGAACTATCACCTCATGAACCATTATCTTTCGTTTTTCCATTACCACCTTTCACATTTGGGAAAAAAATTGGATTTATATTTTATATATTATATTTATAAATTTTATGATTTTATTATGCTTCTTTAATTAAAATATCACACAAACCATCCTGTTTTTCATTTTGTGAGACTATAACAATGTCGTTTGTGTGTACAGTGGACAACCTCCTAACGAAGTGATACGATTCATTCACCATTAACATGAAATGTATTTAGCATGGGTGTAATACAAATATGTGATATATATGACATAATAATGATACTATAATGATGATATATATAAATATATATGTATTATATACTTTTTTTCTTTTAATATGATAAGAAAATGGAAACATCTTTCATGTATATATATGACAAACCATCTCCATTAACAGTGTATTTCATTTCGTATAAATAAATATTATGGATTACTTTAAATACAAATATTATGAATATATATGATTTTTATATAATTTTTATAATATTATATATGATTAAATCATGTTCAAATTAATAGGAAAAACTAATAAATGAAAACTTATATGAAAAATAAAGTCGTTATTACCCAAGATGTAACTTTTACATGAAATCAATAATAAGTGGGTATTCAAAGGTCATAAGAAAATAATATATGGTATGATATATATTTATACGGTAATTTAATATATTTATAATACACATATATTTATTATACATGAATTTTTATATAGTATGATGGGATTCAAGAAATATTGTAAGGGATTTCCATCTCACTTTTTACTTCCATGATACACATACCATGTTCACCGCCAATTTATTTTATCTAGTTTCTCTACTATATATGAATATACTTTATTGTGATTATAATTAAAATTACTTATATTTAAATATCTATTTTACTACCACTTTTTCATGTTGTTTATAGTTAAAAGGTTACAAAATTAGAAATTAATTTTGTCTCAATTTTTCTTCTTTGTGACATACATTATGTTGTGTACCTATATTAATTCATTATGTATATATACAGAACCATTTACATGTAATATCATTGATTTAGTCATCATCGTGATATTTTAAGATTAATTTTCGGTTATTTCTTCACGTCTCTTCTAATTCAATTTTACCAAGATTGTAAAGTTTTTATGTTATAGTCTCATAATTTTCTAGGATTGTTTATGATTAAGTATCCAATGTTGAGATATCTTGATCTAACACTTAAGAATCATTATGAATTTGCTTATACACTAGTTATTAGTGATATATTCATGTAATGGTACAATTTTTCCACTATTTAATAGAAGAGATAATTCAGAAAATGTTTTTATGGAAATATGTTTTTATTTATCAATTCTATGAGAAAGTTTCTTTCTTCCCAAACCATGTTTTCTAAAAAATAAAAAAAAATTAATATCTTATAAATTTTAAAAATACTTTTTTATACCCATTGGACATTTTACAAAAAAAACAAAAGGAATATTCATGTCATTTTCGAAAATAGATCTCATTTTTTATTTTACCAAAAAATATTAAAGGAATATTAATTTTTACTTGTATGGTATGAACATAATTTTTTTAATTCATGAGTAATTATTTATTTTGAAGCATCTTATATAATTTATAAATATTATTTTCAAATAAAATAATGTTTTAAATGTTTTATGTTTTAAAAAGAGTTTTAAATTACATTCAAATCTTCAAATATAATTTATAATGGTTATTTTAAAGGAAAACGATTTTAAATATTTATATATATATATTTGAAACATGTTTTATATGATTTTGAAATATTACCTAATTTTTTTCAGGGTTATTTTCAAATAAAAAAATCAAAATGTTTTATGCTTTAAGGAATATTTTTACAAAGTGGAAAGAATATTTTCTATGAAAAATGATTTAAATGATATTTCAGAATTATTTTCCATCTATGATTATATTTGTTGGTGTTTACTATGAATTAATTGGGATAATAATTCTAGGAAACTGTTAATATTATTTATTTGAATGGTTTATGATTTGATAGAATGATGTTTATGAAACCCATTTCTCTTTCAGGGGTTATACCATGATGAAATTCAAATAAAACCCATTTCTTTTCACAGTGTATTCCATTATGAAATGATTTTGAAACCAATATATTTTTTATAGGTTGTGTTATGGTGAAATTTTTATGATTCCTATTACATTTAATGGGATATTATATGATAAATTTATATGATCTTATGGCATGTATAAACATGGTTTTCATTATGCAGTGGGTGGTACCATGACTACTAGTATGGTTAGGGGAGTGAACCCATTCCAATATTATATAAAAATAAGTGATCTTTGACTAATAAGAAAATAATTTTATATGCTTATGTTTATGCCAAAAATCCATATATAATGCCAATTTTATTCTCTCATGGATAATATAATTTGATTCCCTTTTGATTAATGTCTTATGGTCTACCAATATTTATTCCATGATATGTTTTTATAGTCGATGATATTTTTCTTATGATTTTCATATGTTATGATCGTGTTCCCATACACTTATTCCGAATTAATGCTTATATATATCACTTTTTTACACTTACTAAGCATCTAATCTCACCAGTTCTTATGTTTTCGTTAAAAAAGTAATGATGAAAGGTTTTATGTATGACATGACTTTAAATATTAATAAATAGGAAGATCATTATGAGGAATATTTAATATCTTTCAAAAATTTAAAAGTTTGTGTTGAATGAGTCCAAAAGAACTAACATAATAAGGTACTTAGGTATGTGTTTAGGTAATTTAATTAATATTAATCTAAAGAGTTGTAATATTCATTTATGTTAAGCCTTATTCACTATACACCTAGTTTGAAACTATAGGTGTATATTCTATAGATAATTCATATTTTCTTTACAAACCATTGGGATGGGTTTTTATAAGTGATGACAATGAATGACCTAGGTTAAACCTAAGGTTTAATAGATTGAAAAGAGGTTTCATGATTAAAAATTAAATAATTTATTATTCATTATTATGTGGTTTCCCACTATGATTATTATTTCTCATGTTATATTTTTTTCATAGTCTATGGTTTGAACCCAAAAGAATCTTGTTAGCATAAGATATGAAGGAAAATGTGATGAATATGATAAATCAAAGGGAAAGATGATTGAAGTGAATGATATAGTGATTATTCCTAGTTAGTTATCGTGAAATATAATTAACAACCTTTACCTTAACCAACACTTAGAATGACCAATGAAGAGAAGGATGGATTTTTCTAAAAGCTGAAGTGGCGGATACTATGAAGGGAGGAAGGTTTGATTACCATCATTTCAAAAATGTGGAGACATCCGGGAAAGTGTCTCAAAGGAATGGTAAAATGTTTTATTTGTGGAAAATAAGGGTAAAAGGCAATTAATTTCTGAGGAAAAAAAATAGTATGGTGGAAGGAAATAAATTTCATCTTAGGGATCCATTTATAGTTCATTGTCGTAAAATATTTGGAATATAAGAATTATCTTACTCAATTCCATATTTAAAAGGTTAACCCTTAGACCATTGAATGACCTATGTTGAAATTAAATTGTTAAAGTGTTTATGTATTGGTGTTCTATAATTATATTTTAGAAGTACTTTTTGAAATGGTATTCTTTTATAAGAGTCATGGAACATTTAATAATTATATTAAACTTAATAACAATATATGTATTCATTAAAATAAAATTTATAGACATAGTCATTAGTGTTTGTTTTTAAGATTGATCATAAGATAAAAGTCATTACCATCCCTTTTTGGTTTTATACAATGGGATTATAACAATATTGAGGATATTTTGGGAGACATTTATGGAAATAAAACCCATTGGACTAGTATAAATTTTAGTGAAAATTTTATTTAAGGAAGAATACCCTTACTTATTATGGAAATAAGTTTAAAGGTATTGTAAAACATTAGAGTTTATTTTTTAATTGATGTTTACGTAATTATAGGTTATTACACTATGGTTATGTTATATTAATCATATTAGTATGGTTTTAGAAAATGGATAACATGCATGCCATGTCATAAATAATCACATCTGGCAGGGTAGTGGAGTTTGAACCCATAATAGTAGGAAAACAAGGGTGTTGTACCTACCAATAGCCTTTTTGGATCCCTGGTTAATATATCATTATTTTTACTTAAACAATTTAATGGGTAAATATTAAGGATGAATTAGTGGTGTTATAGTCAAGGATTAGATATTAATGAATTATATTGGATGACATGTGCAAACTATATCCATTTTAAAAAATATTTAGACATATATGGAAGGAATTGTAATGATTTTATAGATTTAATGATCTGTTAAAAGTGAATTTTAGTGCATCAGGAATCAAAAAAAATTTAGGATATTTATTTCTTGGAGTAAAATATGAAGTGGAAATTTATTAATGAATAACAAAAAATGAAACTGTAGATATGAAATTGAAATATATCAAGTAAAAATATTTCCTTATACACATATATAGTAAAAGAATTACTAAAATTTAGGAAAAGGTTCTTAAAAGAAAACAATTATCCAATTACCATTATATTTATTGATTCAATGGTCTTTTAAATCATCATAGATTTATGGTATTCTAGTTAGTGACTTTCTATTGATCATTCATATTCTTGTGATCAATGACCTCTACCACCCTTCATCTTTACTTGGGCATTATAGTTTTTTCCATGTACATATCTCTACATCACACCTATGTTATCCTTATTATAAACCTCGTTATTTATTATTATACAAGAAATTTCATATTTATTATTACATCTTTTATAAAGAATTTTTGTTAACCATTTTACGATGTGGTTTTTCAACAAAATAATTTTCAAAATTTAAACCCGTGATTTACAAGTGCATGTTCCAATTACATGGATGAAATTTATTGAAAGTGGGGATAATGTGATACCATGATATTCTAAAAGTATAAATTTGGGTTCTATATAATATATGAAAATAAACACCAACCTTAAAAGATAATTTAACACCCTGAGACTTCGTAATATATTTCTTTATAAATAATTTTGATCACTTCAATAGCTTACCAAACATGAAACCCCAAGTTTAAATAAAACAAAATATATTATACCATTAAAACCTAACTGTTAAATTGGTGGATATGAATAGTAATATCTATGTTATGCAAATTATTTTCATCTATTTATTTTAATTAAAATAATCATTATTTAAAATAAAAGGAAATGTTTTCTAAAACCTATATTTTTGAAAAATAAGATTTATTCTAGAATTTCACAAATGATTTAAAATAAATTTTTTACCATTATTGAAATTTTATTTGATAAAATTAACTTAATTTTTTAAATATTAATATAAAAAATAGATTATGGTGATTTTTTGGAATTTTTTTAAATGCTTCATTTTTTGATGAATATTGAGAATACAGATTTTTATTGAAAACTCTAGAAAATTTATTTCATAAAATTAGATTAATTTTTTAGATTTTAATATAACAAATAGATTATGTTGATTTTTTGGGATTTTTTAAATGCTTCATTTTTTGATTAATTGTGAAAATGCCAATTTTTTTTGAAAAATACCTTTTTGTTTAAATAAATTGAATGGAAATATTATATTTTAAATTAATTTTAGAGTAAAATTAGTAAAATTGTTTTAAATTTTAACTAATTTATGTCATTTATATCAATATAATATTGAATTTTTATATTAAAACCTTCTAAACAAAAATTATTTCTCTACTTGGAAACCTGATTTTTCATTGTGTTTATGTGTATAATTTAAAATTAGACTATAAAATTATTATAAATTTAATTTAGAAAAAATGACTCAAAAAATTGGAATCAGTATATGTTATCTCTTGTAATATTTTCAAATTAATTTTTTACCATTATGAAAAGTAAACACAGTAAATATTATTACTGTAATTTATGTAAATACTAATTTAACAGGGGTTAAAGTAAAATGACAAGCATTAAAAATTACATAAAACTTTTCCACCACAAACTGTGTAGTAATATTTTGACTTTATAACCTTTAAGGTTTGATAATTATTCATTATGGATCCTTTATTCAAGTGAAACATGTGAGTACACTTTATTCTTTTCAAATATTCTATGGGTATCTTCTCCCCCACTAATATATGGTATCTTCAGTCCTTCACTTATTCACACAAATAAAGAACGTTTCTTTGACCAAAATCTCCAAAAATATCTTCCCAACAACCTTATACACATTTTATATCTTCTATTCTTCTGAAAAAACGAACCCTAGGGTCCTTAATAGGATATCCAAAGGAGGTTTCTCTAAGAGAAGGTAATTGTCATAATGATGCTCTTTCAGTTTTTTTATTCTTTTCCACCATCAATTATATCTAAAAAATTTCAACGTAATAATAAAATTATCTCCCATATAAATAGGTTTTATTAAGATTATGTAAAAAAAAATTATCCATCACCTCCTCAATAAAATTTTAAATGAAATCACCAATCATGTTTACAGAGGACTACGACCTCACGAACTGATGTAACTTGTGTTCCATATACAAATATAATGATTTTATATAATTATATTTTTATTGTATATATATATAATATTAATTATATTTTTATACATATTTAATTATAATATCACATATTACTTTTTACATTGTTTTCGGTTTAAATTATGATAATGTCACTCGTGTGTATAGCGGACTACCGCCTCGTGCAGTGATGTGATTCATTTTCCAATCATTAAGTAATAATAATATATTTAATGAATATATGTGATATATAGAAAATTATATTTAATCTATAAAATTATCATATTACTTAGTTCCTTAATATTTCATTCGTTATGGAAATGATATTATCATTCATACATACATGTGACCTACCGTCTCCATGAAACAATGTGCTTCATTTTCCATGTCCAATATCCAATAATGATTTTAAAACCTTATGGAATGAATAAATATTATATTTGTAAGACTATATTAATTATTTATATGATTTACTTATATCATATGAACAATAACTAAATCTTTACAAAAAAATATGCATGACAAAACAAGGAAATTAATACACAATACAATGATTATAATGAATGATTATTGACAAAAAGGTTGTAAAATGTTAAAAGAGAATCATATATAATATTATAAATATAAATATGGTTATGGAATAAATTGATAACATGGTTTAAACCATTATATATTAGGTTAAAAAACAATCAACAAGAAGGATATGTGAGGTAATGGATTTTATCTCAAATTCCATTCATTGAGGCATATTGTAACATTATGCACCTAATTTATTTTATTTATTGTATATACTACCCATTTGAAATGTAATATAATAATTCCATAATAATTCATGGGATTTTAAGTTTCAATTTAAATTATTTTACCTAATTTTATTGTATGAAAATTTTACCAAGTGTTACAAAATTTCATAACATAATTTCTTATCATTTGGTTATGCTGCTTCTTAAATGTAATTAATATTATATGATTATGTGTGTAATGAATTTATACTAAATTATATTTTATATCCCCTTCCTTTATTTGTATTTAAATTTTATAAATATAATATATTAAACAGTTTATTTTCACTTCAACATTATGATATTTGAAAGGATTTATTATACAATCTCATTTTAATCGGGATTGTTTATTCGTGAATTTCCATTAAAGAAAATTAATTAATTAGTGGTTAATAAACCCATTTAATTTTATTGTACTATATTTATTGATTAGTTTTTGAATTAATAATATCATTTTAATTATCATTGGTACTTAAAATTATTGAGGAAATTCACTTTCAATAGAATATGACTTCATTTATCTCTTTGGTAAAAATTCATTTTTCTTCTAAAACAACATTTTTTAAAATATTTCAAAAAATGTTTTAAAAATTCTCAAAATTATTTATTAATGAAAATGTTTCCAATGTTTGATTATTTATAATAAAAATTATTTGAATCTTCTTCTTTTTTCCAAATAACTCATATTTGGATTTTATAGAAAATGTGAAAGTAATATAGATTTTAATGTGTACGGCATGTATATAATTTTCCATATTCATGGAAACTCAATATTTTTTGGGTTAATTTATATATTTTATAGGTTATTTCAAAAATAAAAATATTTTCAAAATAGTACATGGAATTTTAGTTTTAAAATTATTTACAACGTTAAAAAATAATATTTTCCTCAAAGATGTTTTTAATGAAATTTTTATGGTATTTCTATTCATGAAAAACACAAATCCATTATTAAACATATGATAAAAAAGGATATGATGTATTGATACTATCCTTATTATTTTAATAGATGGTTTATGATCAGTTTGAATAGAGAAAGTATTAGTATTCTCTTTCTTGATTAATTTTAGATATCATTAAATATCAATTGAATGTTCACTTTCTTGTCGTCATTGAACATTAAATTTCGCCTAAATAACTATTTTATCTAACTTGGATATAATTATTACTCAAAATATATGTCATTTCTACATATGGTATTTTACATTGAAAGTTATAAGACTAACTGGGGAAATTATAATTAATATATATTCCTTTCTTGATAAAAAAATTTATTGATTATTAATATTGTTCATAAATTAAATCAACTATTTGATATATGAGGAATTATTTGGACATACAATGATGGGTATTTTTTAGTTACAGATAGACCATTGATGCATCAATAGTATCATGAGATGAATCAATCAGCTATAATTAGTTAAATGGGAATTCGTTATATACCTTCCCATTAGTTTTAAACTATCTTATTAAAGGTAATAACAGTAGAGGCATCATGATACCTAAGATAATGACTTCAAATAATTAAGAATTTCCTCCATGAAGAATTCAGTAATTATTAACCATGATATTTTTAGTATGATATTATCTCTGGATGTATTTCATTCTTTGTTTATTTATTATATGGAATATATGTTAATATATTTACCTTTATATAATGATTATCTATTATATAATCATAATAGTCAAATTATTTAAATGGACTGCTTGTAAGGTTATTTTCCATTCCATATTTATTTTATTATTGATTATGGATAGATTCTTCTTTATGTAACTCTTACAAATAATCTGTGATAAACCTTATTTTATTCCTTTCCCTAGATTCTAGAAGTGTGATATGAATGATAAACAATGGTATGTTAGAGGGAATAATGATATTCTAAAAAAATAGTTATGTTGAATTTCTTTTCAAAATTATTTAAATACTCATGTGGGTATCTAGTTTACCAAGAATAATAAACTATTTGGTCCTTTGGGATGTGAAAACTTATATCATGTGTTAATGTAGTAATGTAAGTTTCAAATTTGGGTTGCTAGGGTTAGATTCTTTATAGTTGGTATTAGAGGAAGTTTATTAGAAACCCTAGAAAATTGATTTATAAAAAATATTACTGCACGTAACCCAATAATCGACTTTGAGGATAAGTATATAAGAATATCCTAATGTTTTTTAGGTTAGATATTGTGTGGTTAGTCATTAAAATACATCATTTTATAGATAATATAAGTATATGTGGTTTTGTAATAGATGTACCTAAGGGAAATAACAATGAAAAATGCACATTGGGATTGACTCAAGCAATACCTCGTACACGAAAATATACTATACTATGTAACCGGTTTAACCAACAAGGGATATATTATTTGGAAGTTTCATATTTTATTTAAAAAACATTATGAAGTATTTGAATAGGTGATGACATTGAGTGATAACATTTAAACCTAAGCATTCTTATATTGAAAATAATGTGTAATGATTTATAAAATTCATAAGTGATTTTTCATGATTATATGGTTTTCCATTATGATTATTGTTTCTAACACTTTTATTTTTGGTTTAAGTAAATTTCTGGATCCCAAAAAAATAATGTAATAATTTAATATAAAGTACAATGTGGTGACTATGCGCAACCAAATTAGATGATGACTATAATGAATAATTTAGTGATTATTCCTAATTATTTATCTTGAAATATGATTATAAAGCTATACCTTAACCAAACATCTGACTTTCCAATGATGATAAGGATGCAATATTATAAGACCTTGAGTAGTATCTACCATAGAGTAAAGAAGGATTTATATCCTTCATGTAAAAAAATTGGAAATAGAAATCTAGGAATGTTTCTCAAACGAATGGGAAAATGATTTCTGTGTGGAGAATAAGTTCATAAATCAATTAATTTTCAAGGAAAAATGAAGAATTTGATCAAAGGAAATACATTTCATCTTAGGGAACCATTTTTTTTTTAAATTTGCAGAACCTGGGAATTATTGGAGTTAGTTCCCTAAACCTAAAGGATAACCCCTTGACCAAGGAAGGACCTATGATGAAATAAAATGGTTGAAGTAATAATGTATTAGGATTCTAGAATTATATTATCAAATTATTTTTTCCAATGGCATTTTATTTATAAGAATAATTAAACATCTAAGGATTTTATTAAATTTTAGAATCATATATGAATTTATTAACATAAGAGTAATGGGTATCATCTTCATTTTGTGAGTTTAAGATTAATCATGTGTTAAAAGTCCTAAACACCCCATTTAAAATTTTATGTGATAGTATTATACCAATATTAAGGATATTTTGAGAGACATTCATTGAAAAAAAACAACTAGTAAATATATTTTTTAGTAAAAAATTTAGTTAGGGAAGAATGCCCTTTCTATTTTTAGGAATAAATTTAAAGGAATAAGTAACCTTTAGGGTTTATATTATCTTTGATGTAATGAAATTTACAGTTTATTACACTTTAGGAATTTTATAGAAATTATATTAATAGTATTTTATAAAAAGGAAAACTAACATGTTGTGTGAAAACTTGTCCCATATGGTAGGGTCATGGGGCTTGAACCCATAATCGATGGGATAGAAGGGTGTTTCTCATACTACTCGCCTACATGATGGTATGGTTATTATATCATCATTTTTAATTAAATGAATTGAAGAATAACTAGTTATTTTGATCTAGTGGTGTTGTTATTTAATTTTATATATTAATGTATTATATTGGATAACTTATGTTAATCATATCAATTTTAGTGAAATTTAGATATTGATTAAAGTACTTGTGACTATATTATGAATTTTATGATCTTTTAGAAGATATTTTTAGTGCTTTGGGAAAAAATAATTTTTTGATATTCATTTAATTGAGTAATAAATAAAGTGTAAATTGAACTAATAACACCTAAAAGATGAAACTATTCTTGTGAAATTAAAATATATCAAGTAAAAACATTTCCTTATATTATTAGATGGTATAATAATTCCATTACATTAGGAAAGGGATCTTGAAACCAAAAATTTATCATATTAACTTCATATAAAATGAATAAATTCTCTTTTAACTCAATAATTATTTATGGTTTTTTTGTTTTTTAATTTATCTTTATCATTCACATCCTTCTAATCAACGTCTTCTATCACCCTCCATAATTATTTGGACACTACGGTTTTCTTCCACGTCAATATCTTCACATACCACCTATGTTATCCTAGATGGATACATTGATATTTTTTATTCTAGATGAACCTTTTTATTTCCCTTTCCTTCTATTAAGGTTAATTTTTATTAAACCCTTTATGATATGGATTTTCTATAAAAGAATTTTCAAATCTCAAACCCATGATTTACAACTGAAAGTTCAAATTGTGGAGATAAAATTTGTCTAAGGTGGTGAGGATATAACACCTTATGATTTTAAATAAATAAATTTAGGTTTTATATCATATATTACATAAAACTCTGATATTGTATGATAATGTAACACTTTAAGATTCTTTACTATATTTATTTTTAAATAAATTCAATCTCTTTGATATCCTGTGGAATATGCAGCCCCTAGTCTAAATTAATTGTAACATAGTATACCAATATATTTGAGATGTTAAATTGGATATTTTTAATATTACTAACTAAATTATGAAAATTAAGGATATCGACTAATTATAAATAAAATAAGAGTCATTTAAATGAAACACAAATGTTTTCTGAAAACATTATTTTTCTAAAAGACGGTTTACTTTCTCTTTGAACGCATAGTTTATAATTAATTTTTACCAATTTGAGAATAAATTTTTGATAAAATTAAATAAATTTTTAAAATAATTATTTCAAAATTATATTAGGGTGAATATTTGTAATTGTTTTGAAATGATTCCTCTTCCAATGAATAGTAAAAAATTCTGTTTTTTTCTTCCTTTTGGTTTAAATAATTTACAAGGTTAAATAAGGTTTTAATTATTTTTGAAGAGAAATTAGTTAAATTATATTAAAATTTCTGTAATTTAGGTCATTTGAATCTATTTAATTTTTAATTTAGATATTATAACCTTCTATACATAAGATAATTTTCTCTTTGGAAACCTGCTTCTTCATTACGTTTTCAGTTATAATTTTAAATTAAATTCTTCCACTTATGTGAATTTAATTTAAAAAATGAATTTCGTATTATAAATTGGTATAATTTATATTAAATAATAAGGTAAAATTAATTTTGAACAATTATGAATAGTAAAATAAGTAAAAATTAATTATTGAGTTTAAGGTTAAAATTGATTTTCTAAGAGTCAAACGAAGAAGATGTGCATTAAAAATGACCTAAAACATTCCCAAAAACCATATTATATAAATATTCAGACCATATATGATATTATATTGTTAATGGTCCATTTATAAGCCACTTTAATGTTAAAAACGTGGGTATACATTATTTTTTTCAGAAATTCCATGTGTGCCATCTTCCCCACTTATAAAAGGCCACTCCTTCCCTTTATTTCTTCACACTTATCAATATATTTGGGTAAAATAAAACCCTACTAGAATCTCTACCCAAAATACTTATCCAATTATATATATTCTTAGATTCCAAATATACCATCCCTAAGTTCATTAATAGGATATCCAAATGTGGATTCTCTAAGAGAAGGTAGTTGTCTTAATAAATCTCTTTCATTTTCATTCTTATTTTTATACCATCAATTATGTATTAACACATACAATATATAAAAACCATTATATAACATATTATATGATTTTATTAGTTTTATATTAAGATATTAATCCACCTCCACCTCCATCAAATTGTAATCTAAATCACCAATCATGTGTAAGGCAAACTACCACCTCGCGAACCAATATAACTTGTTTTCCTTAAACCATATCACTATTGTATATAATGATGGATTTAATGTAAATATAAAATATTTATGATATTATTATAATAATTATTTTATAATATCATATATAACTTCTTAATTAACATTTCTTTTAAATTCTGATAACGTCGCTCTTGTATACAGCGGACTACTTCCACGTGTAGTGATATTATTCATTTTTCAATTATGATTTACAAGAAAGATAATAAGGATATATTTATTTAATATTTTTATTTATATTAAATTATATTTATTAATTAAAATTAACATATCACTTTATTTTTAATCCTTTTACTCTTTAAGGGAGTGATATTGTAACTCTTCCATTTATACAACATACCATCCCCATGAAGCGATGTGGTTCATTTTCCATGTAAAAACATCATGATTGATTATAAATATATATATAATGAATAAATATTATTTTAATAACATTATTATAATTATGAATATTATTTATATATAACCTATGAACAATAACTATAACTTTCATTACAAAACATGCTTGGTAAAACAAGGCAATTAACACCCAAAATAACGAATATAATGAAATATTATTGACAAAAGAGAAGTAAATTTTTCTAAGATTATAATATATGATATTATAAATATTAATACGGTTCTGGTATAAATTAATTACCTTATTTAAACCATTATATAGTAGGTTAAATAATTTTCAATCAAAACGATGTGTGAGGTAAGTGATTTGGTCTGAATTTCCCTTTATTGAGCCATATGGTAATGTTATGCACCTAATTTCTTTTATATTCTCTATTTAATTCCCCTTGAAATTTAATATAATTATTAATTAATAATTCTAGGTATTTTTATATTAAATTTGAAAACCTTTATCCTTCATAATTTGACTTAAAAGTTACCAAGTTGTAATGAATTTCATAATTCAATTACTTTTCATTGGTTTATATTATACGTGGTAGGTCCAGGGGTGGGGTAAAAATGAAATAAATGTGTATAAGTTGATTTTAGAAACCAATACCTCCTCAACTCACCACCATAAGCACATTAGGGGCATAAACACTAAATTATTCACCATATGACTCATTGGGTTATATTGCATCTTCATTATTGTTTATATTCTATGATTATGTATGTAAGTAATTTTGAATATATTATATTTTATATCCACTTTATTCGATTTATTTATGTTATATAGACATTGTCACGACCCGCCCTCGGGGTCCGTGCCGTGACTACCCCAAGCCCGCCTTCCATAGGCCAGGGGCTGGCGTCTAGCACCAAGGCGTAATTCCCGGTAAAAGGGAAGGCATTGCCTTTGAAAAGTAAACACACTCCACAGAGTAAACAAGCGGAAAGTAAACACTAAGCAAACAGAGTACGACTGAAAGTGCGGAAAAGTAAATGGGCCAGAATACAAACCCAAACTGAAAGTAAAGTACAACTCGAAAAGGAAAAAAAAACAGCAACTGAAAAGTAAAGCCGCTACTCCGAGCTGTCCACTGGAAATCCCACCTGAAGGGTGGGTACAGATAGCTCCTCTGCTCCACGGGTCCCGCCGTCCGCTCCGAGCACGTCCCGCCCAGTGGTCCACCTCCGGGTACCGTCCCGCTCTGCAAGCCTCAGCTAAGGTCAACACTGTCCGTCGTCTGCAACCAACACAACGAAGTACGGGCAAAGCCCGTGCAGGGGTGAGTATAAGCTACTCAGTAGGGACCCCGAGACCCCTGAAGGTCTCTCAAATCCACAAAGGATAAACCACGAAGAAAAGTACAATCACGAAGTAACAACCGACACTGCTTAGGTATATGCCCATACATATACCTAAATCATCAATTCAAATACGCTCCAACCTCCGAGCCCAAGTACAACTCAGTCCACGCAGGAAAGTATACGTATTCCACATAGGAAAGCAAAATATAATCCACACAGGATTGCACAACACAATCCACACAGGAAAACAACAGGATTCAGCTCACACAGGTATACTTCTTCAAGGACGATAAAGATGATCACTGATCCATCTAAGTCGTCGGACCCACGAAGGATCGATAGGTAACTAACCCCCGCAGAAGACCCACACAGGATCGGGCTCACACAGAACCTGTAGGCGCTGGCTCACACAGAACCGCTGAGCGCAAGGACCCACACAGGATCGGGCTCACACAGAACCTGTAGCACTGATCCACGTAGGATCGCTGAGTGCTGTAGTCGTCGTCGTCGAATCCACACAGGATCTCTGTACTGTCGTCGTCAAATCCACACAGGATCTCTGTACTGTCGTCGTCAAATCCACACAGGATCTCTGTACTGTCGTCGTCAAATCCACACAGGATCTCTGTACTGTCGTCGTCGCAGTCACAGTAGCAGAAGAACAGTCGCAACCAGCACTAGGGTTCCCGCACACAGCAAACTCGTACGGAGGGTCCGCTCCACGAGCCGAGAGGCTGATACATCAACTGTCACGAAGACCGATGTTGATGTATCCAAAAGTTCCGTATCGTCAACAGGAACTCAACGCAACAGACGGCGCGTCAATCGGACGCCCGGTCTGAGAGTTATAGGCATTTTCGTCTCCGGGGCCCGGTTGGTTTTTAAGGCAAAACCAACCCGACCGTACTCCACCTGCGTCCAAACCTCGGGCGCAGTATGCCAAAAGATCCGTCTCACTAAGAGGAACACTACGCGACTGACGGCACGTCAATCGGACGTCCGCAGCTCAAGATATGAGCGTTTCCGTTCCGAAGGCCCGGTTGGTTTCGGGAACGAACCAACCCGGCCGAACTCAAAGTAACCCGAAACCTTGAGTGTGATATACCGAAACGACCGTCTCGATCCAAGGATCGCGTTGCCGCAGACGGTTCGTCATTCGGAGGTCCGAGCCTCAAGTTATGAGCCAAAAACCAAAACTGGTTCGAAACGGGGGGGTCCGGGTCCGGGCCGACCCGGCCCGACCCCCCCCCCCCCTGGGCGGCGCGGTGGCCGGCGGCGGCGGCCGGCGGCGGTGGACGGCGGCGGCGCGGCGGCCGGCGGCGGCGCGCGGCGGCGGCGGGCGGCGGCGCGGCGGGCCGCGGCGGCGGCGGCGGCGGCCGCGCTGGCGGCGCACGCGGGGGCTCAGCCCCGCGGCTTTTGTGAGCTGCGCGGCACAAAGGGGCCGTGCCCCTTTGTTTTTTTTTAAGAAGCCCCCCCCCCCCCCACGTGGGGGGCCTGCTGGAGGAACCGAGGGGGCAGCCGGCCCCCTCCCTTTGAAGAAACGCCCCCCCCCCCCCTCTTAAAGAGGGGGGTTTTCAAGGTTGGCCGGGGAATTAAATTCCCCGGTTTTAAGCCTTCCGGCCGGCCAGCTGGCCGGCCGGTTTTATCAAACGGGACCGGAATTTCCGGTCCCCTTCTTCGGCTTCCGACGCCGGCGGCCCGGCCGCCGGTCTTATCTTCCGCCGCGGCCCGGAACCGGCCGCGGTCTCTTCATCCCGCCGCGGCCCGGAACCGGCCGCGGTCTTCTCGTTCCGCCGCGGCCCGGAACCGGCCGCGGCGTTCGTTATCCGGCGCGGTGCGTCGGCACCGCGCCCCTTCGCCGTGCTTCGATTCTTTTCAACGCGGCGCGACGGCGTCGCGTTCTTGAAGACTTTTCCTCGGCGTGGCGCGACGGCGCCGCGTAAATTAATTGAACGATCATCCGCGTGGTGCGACGGCACCACGCTACTTGCTTCCACCCGCATGAATAAAACAAGAACTAAGGAGGGGGGGTTCGGCCGTGTTCATGCGGTCCGACCCCCCTCACGTTAAAATAATAACATAACTAAAGAAAATCCAAAAGCCTCACGTTTAGTCATGCTAAAATCCATGATTCAAGAATGGAATAAATTAATCAATAAAAAACATCCCCTACCTCTGGTTTGAGATTCAAAGAATCTTCTACGTTCCGCGGAAGACGGCGTCGTGGAAGTCGGGCGTCACGGTCGTCGTTCGTCAAATCCGTTGACGAAGAGTTACGTCCGATGCGACACGTTGTTGGCGGATCTTCGTTTGCCGACGAAGAAGGCCCGAGGAGGATGCGGCGTTCCCTCTTGTTGACACCGAGGACGAAGAAGAGAGGCGTCGTTCTTCGTCGGAGTTTGAGCGTTCTTCGTCAAGATGAACGTTCTTCGTCAAGATGAAGAAGATGGAGGAGGAGCTCTCAAATGAAATCCACACAAGTTGGCTAACAAAATAAAATAAGGTCTCTCCTTATTTTATTTACCAAGCCTAGGAATTCAAAACTTCAAAATTCAAACATAACACTTAATTAATTAACATGTCATGTGTAATTAATTTGATGTTAAGTTTACAAACAATTAAGAGGGAGAGAGGGGAGTTTAAGGGGGAAGTTGAGAGGTTTAGGTTCGTGTGGGTCCCACCACACTTAATCCTCTCAAAGTAGGTTAAGTGGGTGTGGGTCCCACCCCCAACTCCTTTTGAGAGGAGTTAACCTACAAAAGTGAAATAAAAAGAATCCACATTTTTTTATTCAACTTTTTATAATTCTCCCAAAAACTAACTTTCGTCTCGCAACAAACGCAACTCCCGAAAGGGTCTCTTTAAGCGAAAATCGGCGCTGCGAGTTCATCGGTGCCCTCGGATTTCAATTCCGAGCACCGGATCAAAAGTTAGGAATTCCCGCTCGTTCGTTCACTGAACGTACCCGAGCCAAACTTCGGAAATTAATTCCGGGCACTCCGGGCCTCGGAATCAGGTGCCGTCTGAAACCGCGCTCTTGTAAAATTCTAAAGAAAATTAAGAAAAAATTTTCCTTGAATTTTACGGGTCTTTACATTACTCCCACCTCAGGGCTTTACGTCCCCGTAAAGCTACATCAAAAACTAGGGAAACAAAAAGAGGATACTGAGCACGCATCTGAGCCTCCCGCTCCTATGTGCTCTCCTGGAGATTCCCGTGCCGCCATCTGTTGCGCACAAGAGGAATCGATCGTCCATGTAGGACCCGCTCCTGGATGACATGGACCTCTTTGACGTGGCCCGGACCATCTCTGGTCCCACAAGAGCTGCAAGATTTCTTCTTTGCCGAAAAGAGAAACCTGGTCTCATCCCCTGGATGAACCACATTCATTGCCTAAAACAGTCAATCCTAACATGGATGATACTAATCCATACTAAGGATGACGTCGTAAGGCCTCGACGCTACTACTAAGAGATTCAACCGTTACTCTCGCCTCCAAGGGTTGTGTCACACTGTCGGCATCAGTGTGTGGTAACTGGGCCTCCTCCAGTAGATGTCTCACAAGTGAGGGTCAAGTCAACAGCCAAAACTGGAACCTCTTAGTAACATTACGATAGAGGACAGGAACGAAAACATCATAAGGTATGCGTATTTTATTATTGCAGCTCGTAATACAAGACGCTACACAAAAGCAACAAGGAACCAGAAGTACAAAGGATGTAACCACTAGTTCTGCTCCTGTCCATCGGCTCCCAGAGCTCCATGATCGAAGGCCTCGGCTGCCTGAAGCTGAGCTCTCCCCTGCGGTCGGGGTGGACCTCCTGGTGGTGGTGGTGGTAGAGCCTCAAAGCGTCGTCCACCACCTGCTGCTCGGCCTGCTCCTCTGCCTCGTCTGCCTCCTTCCTGCAGACCGCTACGGTCGAACCTCTGCCTCTGCCTAGGTGGTTCCTCAACCGTCTGCTGCTCCTCCGCATGGCGGGTCGGGCAGTCACGAGCCATGTGGCCTCGCCCGCCGCATGCATAGCACTGTCTTCCACTCGAAAGACTGGCTCCGCGTTGTGTGCCCTGCACTGCTGAGCCAGTGCCCTGAGGTCTGGTCTGTCTGGACCCCTGAGTCATTCGCCGACTGCCAGCTGCAGATGACTCTGCCACGTGCCGTCCTGCGGTGGGTCTCTGTGCTGGTGTAGACTCAGCAAGGAAGCTCTCGATCAGAAGGGCCCGCTCCAGTACTCATGTCTGAGTCGGTATGCTGAGGGAGATCAGCGATGCCCTGATCTCGTGTCTCAAACCCTGCTCGAAGGTCCGGGCCCGGAAGAATGGGTCCCGTACCATGTCGGTCGAGTAGCGCGAGAGATCGGTAAATCTCGCCGAGTACTGAGCGACCGTCATGCTGCCCTGCCGCAGCTGTAGAAGCTCCTGGATACGCACCGCACGAAGGGTGGCTGGGACGAACTCCGAGCGGAAGATGCTCTCAAAGTCCGTCCAAAGAAGAGATGCCTCATCGTGCACCTGGAGCATCAAGCTCCACCATCGTCCTGCTGCTGCGTGTAGTAGGCTCGCAGCGAGGATCACCATGAGGTCTGCTGGTGTCCTCACTAGCCTAAACACTCGAACCACTGCCTCCAGCCAGTCCTCTGCTGCCTGGGGATCCGTCTCCCCGCGAAACCTGGGCGGTCACTGGCGCTGAAACTCATGCAGTGCGCTGAGGCGACGTGCATCGTCAGCGGCTGCTGCTGGAAGCATCGGGGGCTCGGCGGGTAAAGCTACTGCCGGTGCCACTGCTGACAAAGGGCCCTGCACCGAAGCCTCGTCGCTCGGTGGGCTGTCGTCTCGCTCGACTCTCGGAACCCTAACTGGCTGCCGTCGTGGGGCCATCCTGAAAAGGAAACAGGTGCGCCACGGTTAGAACAGTATACCTGGTGAGCTGGCACAAGTAATCACAAGGAAAACTTGAGACTTTCATAAAGCAGAACAGTATACCCGGTGAGCTGACACAAGTAATCACAAAGAAAACTTGAAACACACACGCAATCAATGTTTTCGTGCATTAAGTCGGAAATCAGAAGTCAGGGTCCTGGTGTACGGATACGTCGGCCGCCGCACCAACACTGGACTCCCTGGACTGATAACCACACTCAATACGCTAAACATTATTGCTTCACATAGAAAAGATCAGAGTTCGCGGTAGAACCGAACTCCTTTGATACCAATTTGTCACGACCCGCCCTCGGGGTCCGTGCCGTGACTACCCCAAGCCCGCCTTCCATAGGCCAGGGGCTGGCGTCTAGCACCAAGGCGTAATTCCCGGTAAAAGGGAAGGCATTGCCTTTGAAAAGTAAACACACTCCACAGAGTAAACAAGCGGAAAGTAAACACTAAGCAAACAGAGTACGACTGAAAGTGCGGAAAAGTAAATGGGCCAGAATACAAACCCAAACTGAAAGTAAATTACAACTCGAAAAGGAAAAAAAACAGCAACTGAAAAGTAAAGCCGCTACTCCGAGCTGTCCACTGGAAATCCCACCTGAAGGGTGGGTACAGATAGCTCCTCTGCTCCACGGGTCCCGCCGTCCGCTCCGAGCACGTCCCGCCCAGTGGTCCACCTCCGGGTACCGTCCCGCTCTGCAAGCCTCAGCTAAGGTCAACACTGTCCGTCGTCTGCAACCAACACAACGAAGTGCGGGCAAAGCCCGTGCAGGGGTGAGTATAAGCTACTCAGTAGGGACCCCGAGACCCCTGAAGGTCTCTCAAATCCACAAAGGATAAACCACGAAGAAAAGTACAATCACGAAGTAACAACCGACACTGCTTAGGTATATGCCCATACATATACCTAAATCATCAATTCAAATACGCTCCAACCTCCGAGCCCAAGTACAACTCAGTCCACGCAGGAAAGTATACGTATTCTACATAGGAAAGCAAAATATAATCCACACAGGATTGCACAACACAATCCACACAGGAAAACAACAGGATTCAGCTCACACAGGTATACTTCTTCAAGGACGATAAAGATGATCACTGATCCATCTAAGTCGTCGGACCCACGAAGGATCGATAGGTAACTAACCCCCGCAGAAGACCCACACAGGATCGGGCTCACACAGAACCTGTAGGCGCTGGCTCACACAGAACCGCTGAGCGCAAGGACCCACACAGGATCGGGCTCACACAGAACCTGTAGCACTGATCCACGTAGGATCGCTGAGTGCTGTAGTCGTCGTCGTCGAATCCACACAGGATCTCTGTACTGTCGTCGTCAAATCCACACAGGATCTCTGTACTGTCGTCGTCAAATCGACACAGGATCTCTGTACTGTCGTCGTCAAATCCACACAGGATCTCTGTACTGTCGTCGTCAAATCCACACAGGATCTCTGTACTGTCGTCGTCGCAGTCACAGTAGCAGAAGAACAGTCGCAACCAGCACTAGGGTTCCCGCACACAGCAAACTCGTACGGAGGGTCCGCTCCACGAGCCGAGAGGCTGATACATCAACTGTCACGAAGACCGATGTTGATGTATCCAAAAGTTCCGTATCGTCAACAGGAACTCAACGCAACAGACGGCGCGTCAATCGGACGCCCGGTCTGAGAGTTATAGGCATTTTCGTCTCCGGGGCCCGGTTGGTTTTTAAGGCAAAACCAACCCGACCGTACTCCACCTGCGTCCAAACCTCGGGCGGAGTATGCCAAAAGATCCGTCTCACTAAGAGGAACACTACGCGACTGACGGCACGTCAATCGGACGTCCGCAGCTCAAGATATGAGCGTTTCCGCTCCGAAGGCCCGGTTGGTTTCGTGAACGAACCAACCCGGCCGAACTCAAAGTAACCCGAAACCTTGAGTGTGATATACCGAAACGACCGTCTCGATCCAAGGATCGCGTTGCCGCAGACGGTTCGTCATTCGGAGGTCCGAGGCTCAAGTTATGAGCCAAAAACCAAAACTGGTTCGAAACGGGGGGGTCCGGGTCCGGGCCGACCCGGCCCGACCCCCCCCTGGGCGGCGCGGTGGCCGGCGGCGGCGGCCGGCGGCGGGGGACGGCGGCGGGCGGCGGCGCGGCGGGCCGCGGCGGCGGCGGCGGCGGCCGCGCCGGCGGCGCACGCGGGGGCTCAGCCCCGCGGCTTTTGTGAGCTGCGCGGCACAAAGGGGCCGTGCCCCTTTGTTTTTTTTTAAGAAGCCCCCCCCACGTGGGGGGCCTGCTGGAGGAACCGAGGGGGCAGCCGGCCCCCTCCCTTTGAAGAAACGCCCCCCCCCCCCTCTTAAAGAGGGGGGTTTTCAAGGTTGGCCGGGGAATTAAATTCCCCGGTTTTAAGCCTTCCGGCCGGCCAGCTGGCCGGCCGGTTTTATCAAACGGGACCGGAATTTCCGGTCCCCTTCTTCGGCTTCCGACGCCGGCGGCCCGGCCGCCGGTCTTATCTTCCGCCGCGGCCCGGAACCGGCCGCGGTCTCTTCATCCCGCCGCGGCCCGGAACCGGCCGCGGTCTTCTCGTTCCGCCGCGGCCCGGAACCGGCCGCGGCGTTCGTTATCCGGCGCGGTGCGTCGGCACCGCGCCCCTTCGTCGTGCTTCGATTCTTTTCAACGCGGCGCGACGGCGTCACGTTCTTGAAGACTTTTCCTCGGCGTGGCGCGACGGCGCCGCGTAAATTAATTGAACGATCATCCGCGTGGTGCGACGGCACCACGCTACTTGCTTCCACCCGCATGAATAAAACGAGAACTAAGGAGGGGGGGTTCGGCCGTGTTCATGCGGTCCGACCCCCCTCACGTTAAAATAATAACATAACTAAAGAAAATCCAAAAGCCTCACGTTTAGTCATGCTAAAATCCATGATTCAAGAATGGAATAAATTAATCAATAAAAAACATCCCCTACCTCTGGTTTGAGATTCAAAGAATCTTCTACGTTCCGCGGAAGACGGCGTCGCGGAAGTCGGGCGTCGCGGTCGTCGTTCGTCAAATCCGTTGACGAAGAGTTACGTCCGATGCGACACGTTGTTGGCGGATCTTCGTTTGCCGACGAAGAAGGCCCGAGGAGGATGCGGCGTTCCCTCTTGTTGACACCGAGGACGAAGAAGAGAGGCGTCGTTCTTCGTCGGAGTTTGAGCGTTCTTCGTCAAGATGAACGTTCTTCGTCAAGATGAAGAAGATGGAGGAGGAGCTCTCAAATGAAATCCACACAAGTTGGCTAACAAAATAAAATAAGGTCTCTCCTTATTTTATTTACCAAGCCTAGGAATTCAAAACTTCAAAATTCAAACATAACACTTAATTAATTAACATGTCATGTGTAATTAATTTGATGTTAAGTTTACAAACAATTAAGAGGGAGAGAGGGGAGTTTAAGGGGGAAGTTGAGAGGTTTAGGTTCGTGTGGGTCCCACCACACTTAATCCTCTCAAAGTAGGTTAAGTGGGTGTGGGTCCCACCCCCAACTCCTTTTTAGAGGAGTTAACCTACAAAAGTGAAATAAAAAGAATCCACATTTTTTTATTCAACTTTTTATAATTCTCCCAAAAACTAACTTTCGTCTCGCAACAAACGCAACTCCCGAAAGGGTCTCTTTAAGCGAAAATCGGCGCTGCGAGTTCATCGGTGCCCTCGGATTTCAATTCCGAGCACCGGATCAAAAGTTAGGAATTCCCGCTCGTTCGTTCACTGAACGTACCCGAGCCAAACTTCGGAAATTAATTCCGGGCACTCCGGGCCTCGGAATCAGGTGCCGTCTAAAACCGCGCTCTTGTAAAATTCTAAAGAAAATTAAGAAAAAAATTTCCTTGAATTTTACGGGTCTTTACAGACATAATTTATTCATTTTTTAATTCTCACTTCAAAATTATGATCTTTATAAGGGTTTGTTTCACAACCTTCTTTTAATCAGTATTGTTTATGCTTAAATTTCCATTGAAGGAAATTATTTTATCATTATATAAAAAACCCCTATAATTTTATTATTCTATAGCTATACATGATGTTTTCAAGTAATAATACCATTTTTATACACTTTGGTACTTAAAATTATTCCAAAAAATATTAATATAATCCATCATCATTTATACCATTAGTCAATAATTCGTTTTCTTCCAAAACCATATTTTATAAAAATGCATTCAAGAATGACTTTAAATCATCCAAAAGATTTATTAAAGACATTTTAACCATATTTCACTATGTAATAATTTTTATGAATGGAATTTTCATGTCTTTTCCCTAACAAGGCCCTTTTTGATTTTATCAAAAATTCGAAAGGAATATTTATGTTAATATGTATGTCATATAAGTAATTTACCATCATCATATCGACTAAATGTTTTAAATAATAAATTATATGTTTAAAAGTTTTTTTCAAAGAATAATATTTTTAAAATATTTTATAAAATTTTAGTTTCAAAAATATTTTCAATGTAAAAAATTTTATTTTCCTCAAAAATGTTTTTAATGAAATTATTATGGTATTTATATTCATCAAGGGCATAAAACATTTATTTTCATTATGATCAAATGGGAATATGTTTTATTGATACAATACTTATTATTTCTTTAGATGGTTTATGATCTATTTGGCCAGGGAAAGTATTGAAATTTTAGTTCTTTATTAATTATTGTAATCATTAACATTCTATTGAATATTCACTTTCTCACCATCATTGAACATTACATTTCTTCCAAATATCCATAGTATTTTTCATGGATGTACTTATTTCTTAAATCCTATATAATTTATACATATATTTGTTTAATTTGAAAGTTCTATGATTGACTAGGGAAATTATTATTAATTTGTATTTCTTATTCGATATGGGATTATTTTTATGTGGAATATTTTTCATTAATTAAACAAATAAATCAATATATTTGGAATTATTTGTACATGAAGTGATGGGTAGGGCCATGTTATAGATAAACCTTTAATGTATCAATATTCCCATTAGATGAATTAGTTGGATTTCCTTAGTTAAATGGGTTTCTAGTGTATAGATTCACTTTAATTTTTAATTATCCTATGAAAGGACTTGAAATTAAAGGTATAATGATTTATATTATCATGAAATCCAATAATTTTTTATTTAATTCATTAATAATTTAGTTATTATTATCAATGATACTTTTGCAATTATATTATCTCTGGATTTGTTTCATTCTTGGTTTATTGATTAAATACAATTTGTTTTCAAATATTTACCTTTACATTTTTATTATATCTCATATAGTTATAATATTAAAGTTATTTAAATTCCATGTGTGTTAATTTATTCAACATTAAATGATGATAATCCTTAATGATACATGAAATATTCTTATTTACTAACAGTTACTAACATCTGACCTCACCCATATTATGTTTCTTTTCCTAGGAATCTAGGAAGTGTACTATTAATGAAATGAATGGCCATTTTAAGGAGAATAATTATTTTCTCAAAAAAATATTTTTAATTTTTTTAATGTAATTCAAGAATAATGTATGTATTTAGTTTACTAAGACTGCTGAACTATTTGGTCCTCTAGGATGTGATCACCTGTATCTTATAAAAAAGTAGTAAAGTAACTATATGGACCCAGCCTTAATATATTACATAATCCAAAGTTTTAGACAAGAACATACATTCTTACACATTGAAGATATTTTCAGGTTTAGAGTTTTAGTTTATTATGACATAAAACATACATAACATATCATAATCAAATATGTGGATACTATTAAAAAAATATCCATTTTTTCAAAATATTAAACTTTTAAAATTAAACATAATCTCTTTGAAAAATCTTACTAAAATATAAATTGTTTTACTTATTTCTCTTACACATTCTTATAACCTGTGAAAAACATTTAAAAACTTTGGTTGAGCACAAAAAGATGAGTAAGGGATATAAAGAAAGAAATCGTTTGTCAAGTGATAACATAAAAACCAATAAAACCCATTTCATAAAAACTCATTCACATTTATGGAAACATCATGTATTTTCCTTGGTATATATTTACCATATCATTATTACAATCAACCATACACAAGGAATAACCAACTTTTCAAATTCCATCTCTAGAGTACCCAATGCATTTGAGATCTATAATGGGGATCACTTGTCATATCATAAGCTATAGTGGGATCAGCCCAACATATCTTGAACTATAATGTGTCCGAAACCATCATATCATGATCTATAATGGGATCAACCCAATATAAACTATGTCTTAGGAACATACCATGATAATAAAGTATCATGAAATTAGAAGAAATCATTCATGCCATATATATATATGTGTGTGTGTGTGTGTGTAAAACTGTCCTTTTAAATTTTATGAAAGATACTTTTAAAATTATTTCAAAATGAAATCCCCATACAAATATAATTTGGGTGATAATTAATAGAATAGAATAGTTATATGTATACACATAATAAAAAATATTTTAATCAACAATTTAGCACACAAATAATCTTAGTACCACATAATGAAATAAGTATATGGTAAACCCAAATAATGAAAATTAGGCTAAGAATTCCCTTACGAAATTTTGGCATGGTAAGTGATGTATATGGGGGATTAATGAAATATAAATGCGGTACATAATCATTAATATATCATAAGAGATGTATGTTGTAGGTTTGAAAACATATAACATCATTAGGAAAGGAAAATTAAAGGGTATAACATAGAGGTGATTCTTCAATAAAAGTGAGAAAGAGAAGATCCCTTAACTCAGGTTCAACTTCCCCCAAACATGTTTAAAACTCTTGTCTAAAAGTTGAAATATTGTTATTAATATTTTACAAGAAAAAATATTCATGCTTATAACACATTTCATGATCATCTTATTACATCATTCCACCCATTCATTTATAGTATTTTTGTAAATTCCATTGTTTTTTGGTGCGTGCATTACATGGTTTCCATGAAAAGTTCATAGTGGATTTTCATGCCGATTGTAAGAGAAACTAAATAAGTAGAATGAAATGTAATTTCTATGTTTAATTAAATTGAAATTATACCATTTATCATTTTTAATTCTTATATGAAGATGATTCATTAGTTAAAACATTAATGATGTTTGTTTAGATCATTTTGGCGGTTCCTTGATAATACCGAACTCATTTTGTTTTTTAAATTAATATCATGAGTATAAAATGATTAAAAAACATTACAAAAGATAAAATGAATAATCTAAAATCTATTTCAAACGTAAAAATGGTTTCATGGCCAGTCTTGAAGGAAGTAAAATAAATTGAAATCACATTGTCCATGATGTCGGTAAATCGACACATCACGGACAGTGTTTTCATTTCTAGAATATGTGTGAGAGGAGAAGAAGTATAATGTTAAATCTTACATAACCATGATTAAATACAAAATATGTAAGACATTAGATCATTCATTCCTCTTGGATAAGGGTAGGTGAGTAAAGAAGAATAATATGAAAGAAAATGAAAATAAAAGAAAAAAACAAAAGAGAATGTTTACCTCTTGATCTATTCTCCTTGAGATCATTCTCAAGGCCCTTGGTTTTAGACTTTTAGTGAGATCATATGGACTTGGACATGGAAAATGGGCTTCAAAAGATTATTTTTCAGAACATTGGAAAGGGTCAAGGTAAGAGATTTTTTGGAGGAAGAGGGGTGAAATGGGGGTCATTTATAGTGGAGGAGAAGAGGAGGTGTGATGATGGCGCTCTCGGCCCTCCCCATCCTTCTGTCGATGGCCAAGGCATCGATGACGGTGCTCCAATATCCTTGTCCTCTTTGTATTGGGGAGTTCCTCCATTTCTTCCCTCTCCATCTCATTATGGGCCTTCCATTCCTTTCTCTAACCCCAGATCTCTTCCAAATCATCCATAAATCTTGCCCGGCCTGAAGGTCGCTAATCTATTTGAAGGCTCTCTTCATCTTCAAATCTCGCATTCGGAGATCTTTAATTCCTCATGTCTCTTAAACCTAACACTATTTTCTAGATTCTAGTATCATTGAACCTCAATTGATGAGTTTGATTGTTTCATCTTTGACTCCTAGGGTTTAAATCGTCTCACAGTGGTAGAGGTTCTCGATCGCAAACACATCGTGGTTAAATTTGCAACAGCGGACGATCTTGTTATCGCATGGTCCAACACCCCTATAAATGCAATGGATGCTTCTTCTATGTATTTCATTGGTCCGTTTGTTTCCATATGAAGAGGGATTCTCCAGCAACCACAATCTGGGTAAGTCTCTCAGAACTTCCCCTTCCCTTTCAAAACTCTGCATTCTTAAAGGTTATTCAAAACCTCATCGGGAAATTATTATGCTCTGATAGTCGAACGAAAGTTGTTGGCCACCACATTTTCCCATGTATATTTGTTGAAGTTGACATTTCAAAGGCATCAATGGACTTTTTATGTATTATAGTAGGCTAGGAATTTCACTGGGAGAAATCTGTCATCTACAAATCGTGGCATGATTGCTAGGTCTCTTGTGGTTGCCTTGGGCATCTGGATCCGGCATGCTGTAGTGGGTCTCAGAATGGTAGCAAGGGTCCTCGTGAGAAGATGAACTTGGGTGATGTTGGCTTCCTCAATATCATGTTGTCTTCTGGGGTTTCTCCTGATCAAGGTCGTAGTTTGAATGGGGACTGCTTTGATGAAAATGAATGTCAAAGGTTGTATGGGATTGAGTTGACCTCTTTCGGTCTTGTGCTCCCTTTTGATGGCGCATAGTCTATTTAGAAACCTCCAAATACAATGCCACCAAAACCCAAAGTCTCGAACATCTTTAGAAGACAGAAATGTGATCTGGGAGTTCTTTCCCTTCTTAGGGAGTGGCTACTAGGTCTATATATAGTAGTGTGGACCATTTAAATGCTACAAATCAATCTACACTACACTAATAGGATGTGCATGTACTAGAAACGTTATCCAAATAGTTTCATCCACTCCAATAATTGGATATGCAGTGTTTTGAGAAGTATGTGTTGATATACCCACTTGTAAAGATCTTCATGGTTAGATCTTTGAGGATTCAAATACACAAGTCCAATTTATGGGTTGTGGATTTCAGTAGCCAAGCAGTCCAGAGATTCCAGTGCAAGTCCCGCTGGTAAGGAAATCCTTTGATGAGATAGTCAAGTATGGGGGCATGAAATTTAATCCTCAAAATCAGTTGGCTGTGTTTGGTGAAATATAGTGTCAATATTATGACGATAGGCATGAAGTGGATTCTATCCAAGAGGTTATAGAGTCTGCCTCAAACTCCCCTACTGAGTCTAAGAAAGGGGTCACAGTGGAGCAATAGTTTATATTCTCTTCAAGGAAGGGAAATATCACTACCATTGATTCAGACATTTTTATTAAATGAACCTAGAGGCTGTGTCGAAGAAAAGACTATTCAAATCTGCCAAGTCCTCCTGTGACTAGATCCTTAAGAAAAGGAAAGGTACTTATGAAGGTGTCCTACAATGAAAATAACCACTCTTAGAGAAAAGACAAAGACTCAAATAATCATCTGGTGACTGGTGGAAATGAGGTTGTGGATTCATCTATACTAAAGTGTGGGAAGGAAATGATGGAGTGTGATGAGTGGGAAACCATCATAAATTTCATAGAATAACTCTTAGAGAAGGCTCTAGAGTTCAATTCCACGCAAAAAGAATTTGATAGGCTGATTCGAAGGAGTATTTAGGTTAATGTTAACTTAGAACATGATTACTAGATAAAAAAACAATGATGTATTTTGGCTCGATGATTTAATGACAAGAAGATTTTAGTAGAGGATATCATCTACTCTTTAGAAAAGATGTAATTATATTTCAAAGACCTCCTCAAAGACGATTTAGATGTGTGGGCCTCCTCTCCCCAAAGGATTCTCCTCAGAGGTAAGATCTTTAAAAGGATTGAACTAAAATTCATTGATTCATCTATTTCTTTTGATGTTTTTTAATTTCTCTTATTGTATTATCTGGTTTCTCACTTTCTCCTCAAAATTGTTTTCTTAATAAAAAATATATATTGGTGGTACAGGGGTTTTACATTATATTAATCGTTAATTTATTATTTTTTCACAAGACATGCAATAGTCTTGATTCTAATACCAAAAATAGTAATAAGAGCATGTGATTTCGAACCAAGTGGGCTTAAATCAGCCTTGCATCACCTATGATGCAGTAAAACAAGTATTTAGCATTTATCGTAAATTAAAGTATTTTACTATTCATCAAAATTCAAGAATATAGTAAAAATCCCAAAAATTTATCCCAACCAATTTTCTACATATAAAATCCAAAAATGAACTCCATGTTTTCAAAATAATTATCTAAATATGACAACATTATTTTTTAATGAAATTATACTTTAATCAAAAAAGTAAAATTTTAAAAAATTTATATACTTATTCAAAGATATGGGTATATCATACATTTAATTAAATATTATATATATACTATAATAAATGAGTTCACTATCCATAAGGGTATGTCACTATTCATAATGGTAACATTACTATTCATAAGGGTATGTTACTATTCACCAGAAATTAAGTTGGCCTTATTAGACTCCAAATAATTTACTGATTGCAACCATTTACGTTCGTTTTTTAAAATTCAAAACACAGAAGTGGGAAAATTACTTTTAAAGGCTTGTTATAACTATCTACTTAAAACAATGGTTCATGCATCTCAATTAATTTTTTTTAAACCTTGGGGTGTTACATTATGCCCAACATCTAGAAATTTTGTCCTCGCAATTCTATTTACATATTAAACAAGTGAGGGTACCTTTACCTCATAACATTTTCATATAACCATGTTGCTTATTCTACCATTTGGTTTCTCCACAACACCTTTACCTGGTGTATTACCTTATTCTGCGATACATGCTCTCTACAATTAAGAATCTGAACAGGTCTCTCTTCCTAAGTAGGGTTTTCTTCTAGGTGAACTACTTATGGGCTCAGAACATGAGGTGAATCTGGCACATACTTTCTCAACATCAAAACATGAAAATAATTGTGAACTTGTGATCAACACAGAGAAAAGGCTACTCGGTAGGAAACTGTTCCACCTTTATCCAGGATTCCATAAGGTCCAATGAACCGTGGACTCAACTTACCCTTCTTTCTAAAATGAATAACAATTTTACATGGTTATATTATAAGAAAAACATGATCACCTACTCAGAAGAAAATTCTTTCCTTATATTTTCTGCATAACTTTTCTACCTGCTCTAAGATGTCCTCATGTGTTACTGGAACATCATCACTTTCTCAGCCACTTACTCTATTAATTTGTGCCCCATTAATATTCTTTCACTAACTTCATCCCAAAATATTTGAGTTTGACACCTTTTCCCATACAATACCAAAAAAAGGTGCCACCTGTATACTGGAATGAAAATAGTTATTATAATAAAACTCAACTAAAGAACGATGTTGATCCCAACTTCCCGAGTAGTCCATTGAACATGATCTAATCATATCCTCCAAAGTTTGAATCATATGTTCTGACTGCTCATTTGATTGACGATGGAAAGGTGTACTGAAATTTAATTTTATGCACAATGACTTCTGAAGGCGTTTTCAAAAATTAGTAGTGAACCTGGGATCCCAATCGAATATAATGGAAAGAGGAACTCCATGTAACCTGACAATATCTTTGAAGTATAATCAAGAAATCTGATCCAAATACATTGTATCTCAAATAGAAAAAAATTTGAATATTTAGTCAGCCTATCAACAATAACCCAAATTGGATTGTTACCTCAAGAAGTCTTTGGTAGTCCCACATTGTTGTCTATAGATATATTATTTCATTTCCGCTCTAGCACTGGTAACGGCTGGGGAATCCCCTTCAGTAACTGCCACTCTAATTTAACCTATTGACATGTAAAACATTTCATGGTAAAATCAGCAATATCTCTTTTAATTCCATCCTACCAGTAATACTCCCAAAGGTCTCGGTACATCTTAGTACTAATAGGATGAACTGAAAATATAGAACTATGAGCTTTACACAATAACTTTTTCTTTAACTGGGAAACACCTGCAACTTAGAACCTTTTTCAAAATCTTAAAACACAATATTTATGTAGATTAAATTCTGGAAAATTACCCAAATTAACCAATTCTACTATTTTCTGTTGGTCACGTTCTTCCTTCTATGCTTTCTTAATTTTTCTAACAAAGATGACTGCACCTAAACCTGAAACAAAACAGATGTATTTCTTTCACAACATCTTCTAAGGAAAAATTAATCAAATCATTTACCAAAGGATCACATTCCAAATATATGATGGTAGTGTAGTATTACTTTTCTAACTCAATTCATCAACCACTCTATTTGCTTCCCTAGGGTGGTAATGAATCGAGAAATCATAATCATTGATTAGTACCAGCCATCTTCTCTCTCTTGTGTTTAATTATTTATAAGTGAATATATACATCAAACATTTATGGTCAATATATATTTCACATTTGGCTCTATATAAATGATACCTCCAATTTTTTAATTCAAAAACCAACATTGCTAATTCAAAATTATCTGTAGGGTAATTTAACTCAAGATGATTCAACTTATGTAAAGCATAAGAAATTACCTGATCATTATAAATCAGAACACAACCAAGTCCCTTCGAAGAAGCATCACTATAGATAAAAAATTCACCATTTATGGAAGGCAGAGTCAGAACTAGAGCATTTACCAATCTTATTATAAATTCTAGAAAACAATCATCACATTATTTTGTGCATATGAACTTAACACCATTTCAAGTAAACTTAGTCATTGGGTTCGATAATCATGCAAAGTTTTCAAAAAACCGTCAGTAATAGCCCAATAGACCAAGGCTGCTACGAATCTTGGTTATATTTGTGGATCTTTGCTATTCTTTAACAACTTGTGTATTAGCATGATCAAGAATTATTCCATCTTTAGAAAAAATGTGACCAAGGAATGAATTTTTTTACAACCAATATTCCCACTTGCTTAATTTTACATAAAACTTATTTTCGTTTAAGGTTTTCCAAAAACCCCTTAGATATTTTCCATGCTCCTCTTTACTTCTAGAATATACCAGAATGACATCAATAAATACAACCACAAACTTATCCAAGAACTCATGAGATATTCTATTAATAAGATCGATGAATATAGTAGGAGAATTAATAAACCTAAAAGGCATAACTACAAATTCCTAATGACCATATCTAGTACAGAATGTTGTCTTTGGGATATCATTATCATTTAAATTCAACTGATCACACCCCAACCTTAGGTCACCATTCGATAAATATTGTGCTCCCTGGAGCTAATCAAACAAATCATCAATATGAGGAAAATGATACTTGTTTTTAATAGTAATGAATTTCAAGGTTATATAAGAAATTAAAAATCTCATTGAACCATCTTTATTCTTAACAAATAAGACAAGATAACCTATGGTGAGGTACTAAGTCGGATGAAGACTTTATCTAATAATTCCTACAACTAATTTTTTAATTTCCAAATTTCTATTTGATCCATTCGATATGGGGATTTATAAATTGGCTTATGATCATGAAATAATTCAATGGTAAACTCAACCTCTAGATCAAGAATAACTCTAGGAAAATCATCAAGAAAAAACATCTAGGTATTCAGTTACCACGGGTACATCAATAATCTAGGTAGTTCCCTTATCTTCAGAAATATGAGCAAGATATCCTTCATTTCTATCTTTTATTAGTTTCATAGCTTCCTAATATGTTATAAATGGTATGGGTTCATTCTTGTACACAAACTAAAATTATTTCTATAAAATAACTTCTTTTTCTCTGTAATCTATCATAGCATGATAAATAGAAAGTTTTTCCATACCCAGAATAACATCAAACTCTACTAGAGGAAAGAAATTAATGTTTGAATGTAAACTCTTTCCACACAAAAAGATGTGTAGATTCCTATAATTTCTTTTTCATTATAATTTCCTATATATGTATTTGTCATGAGTTCTAGTTTCATTTCATGAGGTTCAATTGTTAATTTTACCAAAAAATTATCAGAAATGAGGGAATGTGTAGACCCGAAATCAACACATTTTCAAAATCTGTAAAGACAAAAAATGTACCTGATAGAACCCCATTTTATGTCTCAACATATGATGAAGTTGTTGTAAATGATTTTACCACACCCTTCTGCTTCCAATCTTGTTGATTCCCTACCTGAGTGACTAGCTTCAGAAAAAAATTTGCAAAATGGCCCAATTCATTACAGCTGAAGAATCTCATCACTGACTTATCATTAATTTTCTCATCATTTTACATACACTCACAAGACATGTTTCTAGTCTTCCCAAATTAGTATCATTTCCCAGAATTTACAAGTCATTCACCATGATGCCTTTTACCATACTTTTCACAAGAAGTGAAATTGATTTTATTACCTCTAGATTTCATTGGTGAATTCTTCACCAAAGACTTCCAACCTAACCACTTCTTGTTCTTATCATCATGAGGCACATATGTGTCATAAAACTCCATCTCAACTCTTTCATCACAATTAATAAGTTCCTCATAGATTTTAAACTCTCATAAAGCCAAATAAATTTTCAAAAAGGGTTTAAAACTATAGTAAAATATATTAATTTTACAATAAAAATCCCAAATAAAAGTTTGGATATACCTAGTAGTATTGTAAAATTGGATTTATATGATGCCACAGAATCATGATCTTTCATTTTTTGTTCCAATAATTATTTCTCCATTCTGATCTGAACAATTTTAGGAAAATATTTTCCCATAAAAAGTCTCTTAAAATGATCTGCTTCCAAACTATTTGTATCATTTATTTATCTTGTATTCTAAACCATAAACCACCATTTATCATATTCACCTACCAAACAATAAATTTCTAGTATTACCTTTTTACATTCCAAATATCCCATGACATAAAATATCTTTTCTAGAGCATTGATCCATCTTTCAGCTATCACAGGATTTGTGGTTCCACTGAATGTTAGACAATGTTGCCTCATAAAATGATCCACAAAAGGAATGTTTCTTCATGGTAGATCTTGTTCCTCTCTATCATAGATACCACCACCATTAATTGGTTGAGTCAATTGATCCATTTCTGTCACAAACTACTTGGTTCTGATTCCCACTATTCTAGGATCCATATATGGATAGACATCAACCTCTTGGTTCCTTCCTACATCAGCATCCCTGTTTCTTCTGTGGAAAACCATTCTAAAAAGAAGTATCTTAGACGAATCAACATGATAATATTTAAATTTTATAACATTTCAAATTAACCATAGAGTGAAAATCATTTATTTGATTCTCTTAACATCATCCAAATACTTATAGTTATCTAAACCATCCTCTGATACCAACAATAAGGATCCAGCCTTAATACATTATGCAATCCAGAGTTTTAGACAAGAACACAAATTCTTACACACTTTATATCTTTCCAAGTTTAGAGTATTATGTAATTATGACATAAAGCATACATAACATCTCATAATCATACATTTGGATACTATTAAAAAAATATCCATTTTTTCATAATATTAAATTTTTCAAATAAAACAAAATCTATTTGACAAATATTTATTGAATTTAAATTTTATTCCTTAATTATCTTAAAAATACTTATAACCATTCATAAAAATTTACAAACATGGGATGAGAAAAAATATCTCATTAAGGGATATAAGAAAATAAATCGTTAGTCAAGTGATAACATAAAAAAACCAATTAAACCCATTTCATAAAAACTCATTAACATGCATGGAAACATCATGTAGTTTCTTTGGAACATATATAACTTATCACACATAAAATAAACCTTACATATGGAATAACCATTTGTTCAAATTCCATCTCTATAGTACTAAATGTATTGGAGATCTATAATGGGGCTCACCCATCACATCTTGAGATATAATGGGATCAAATCAACATATCTTGAGCTATAATAGGTCTCAACCCATCAAATCATGAGCTATAATGGGCTTAACCCAATATAAAATATTCCCAAAGAATATACCATGGTAATAAGGTATCATGAAATTAGGAAAAACTTCCCATTCCATATATATAAAAAACAATCTTTTTGAATTTAATTAAAGATACTTTTAAAAGTATTTTAAAAGGAATGTCCCATACAAATATAATTGGAGTAAGAATTAATAGAATTTAAGGAATGTGTGTATACATTGTATATAAACCCAATAAAACATATTTTCATCAACAATTCAGCACAAAAATAATCTTAGTACCACATAATGAACGAAGTAGATTGTAAACCCAAAGAATGGAAATTTGGTTAAGAATTACCTTACGAAATTTCGGCATGGAAATGGATGTACATGGGAGGATTAATGTGATATAAATAGGGTATATAATCATTAATATATTATAAGGGAATTATGGGCGAGTTTCAAAAACATAAACCATCATTAGTAATTGAAAATTAAAGATCATAACATAGGGGTGATTCTATAATGAATGTTAGAAAGAGAGGATCCCATACCTCAGGTTCGACTACCCTCAAATGTGTTTAAACATCATGTATGATGGTTGAAATAGTGTTATTAATATTTTAGAGAAACATATTCATTCTTATAACACCTTTCATGGTCATTTTATAACATCATTCCACCCATTAATTAATCATATTTTATTAACTCTATTGTTTTCTGGTTCATGCATTACATGGCTTCCATGAGTGGTTCGTAGTGGATTTTCATGTCAGTTGTAAGAGAAACTCAAAAGTTAAAATGAAATAGTATTTTAATGTATCATTAAACATAAATTATACCATTTACATTTTTATTTCTGATTTGAAGATGGTTCATTAGTTAAAAAGTTAATGATTTTCATTTAGATCATTTTTGTGGTTCTTTGATAATAATGAACTCATTTTTTTTGTAAATTAATATCATGTGTAAAAAATGACTAAAAAACATAAATAATATATAATAAATAAATTATAATCTCTTTCAAACATAAAAATTGTTTCATGACCAGTCTGGAAGGAATTAAAAGAAAATTAAATAACATCGTCCATGATCTCAGTAAATCGACACAACACAGACGGTGTTTTCATTTCTAGAATAAGTGGGATAGGAGAAGAGGTATATTGGTTAATCTTCCATAAACATGATTAAATACATAATATTTAATATATTATATCATTCATTCCTCTTGGATAAAGAGAGGTGAGGAAATAATAATAATAGAAAAGAAAAGAAAGAAAACAAAAGAGGATGTTTACCTCTCGATCTCTTCTCCTTGAGATCCTTCTTAGGGCCCTTGGTTTTGGAATTTTGGTGAGGCTTGAAGGTCTTGGATGTGGGGAGGGTATTGAGAGGAGTATTTTGAAGAACATTGGAAAGGTTCAAGGCTTGAGATATGTTGGAGGAAGAGGGGTAAAATGGGTGGTATGAATAGTGGCGAAGTGGAGGAGTTTTACATTATTTTAATCATTATTTTATTATTTAGCCACTAGAAAAAGAAATTGTTATGATTAAAAGATCAAAAATAGTTACAATTTCATGTGATTTCTAACCAAGTGGGCTTAAATCATCTTTGATTCACCTATTATGTAGTAAAAAATGTATTTATCATTTATTGTAAATTATCGTATTTTACTATTCATCAAAAATTCATGAATTTTAGAAAAATCCAAAAATTCACCCCAACCATTTTTTTGACATGTAGAATCAAAAAATGAATAGCATTTTATCAAAAATAACTTTATATATAAGAGAAATTTAGTTTTTAAATAAAATAATATTTTATTCAAAAAATAAAAATATTAGAGCATTTATTTACTTATTCCAAGATAAGGCTATATCATACTTTTAATTTAATCTTATATATATTATCATAGGTGAGGTTACTATTCATAAGGGTATGTCATTATTTATAAGGGTAAAGTTACTAATCATAAGGGTATGTTACTATTCACTAAAAATTATGTTTGTCTTATTAGACTCTAAATAACTCACTGATTGTAACCGTGTATATCCATTTTCAAAATTCAAAACACAGAAGTGGGAAAATTATGTTTAAACGCTAGTTATAACTATCTTCATAAGGAAATGTTTTGTGAATTTTATTCTTTTTCCAAACCCTGGGATGTTACAGAAACCACTGACTCTATACTACTATGGTTGGGATATTTATATTTATAAAAGTGGTTTTATAAATTATGTAAATATTTTTGGATTCTATTTAATAGAATCAATGATTTCAATGAAATTATTACAAATACATATTCAAAATTAAAAGTTTAATATATATATAGTTTATTAATGGTCATAAAACATAATAAATGGAATTGAAATTTCTAAAAAAATATATGTAATGAATTGAAATATTTAAATAAATTTTTTATTTATAAATAAAAAACATTATTTATAATGATTTTATAAATCATAAAAATAAATGTCAGATATAAAATTGTTTCTTTTTATAAATGTCAATAATTCATAATTAATATGTTTGAAAATTTTCAAATGTAAAATGAAAACCTTATTTAAAAAAATTATTTACACCAAATAAAAATTATTTGATAATTAAATGTTTTAAAAATATAATGTATATTCAATATAAATTATGCAAAGGTTCATTGATAAATAAATTATTATACATTAATTCATTAAATTTCATATATAATGAAATTTCATATAATTTTTAAAATTAAAGTGGATATAAAAGTTTTTTCAACCCTAATGTTTATCTTATTTAGTAAATGTTTATAATAAGTTTTTATAAAAAGGTTAATAAATTGTTCCAAAGTTTAAATATTTGAAATGTTCAGTTATTTATAAGTTTTTACTTTCTCAATTTATTTATATAAAACAATTTTTATGAATATTGTGTATTCGTTATTTATATGATAAATTTATTCCATGAGATATATCATTGAATTTCATTCTAGGTATGACTCCATAAAATTTATTTTTCATGAACATTGAAATTGGTTTGTAATTGATGTTATTAGATTTCATTTATTTTTTGGGAAATTTATGTGCATATTAGGTATTATAATTATATTTAATTGAATTATCACTTTAGTAAAGTATCCCAAAAGAGTGTGAATTATGGTTAAACATGCTACTAGCCCAGAGGTGTATGCCTTGTTCTATAAAGGGGGATGAGGTTCTCTATCTGTCACTCCTAGATTACTCATTTGATTATTATCAATATCATATAACCATATTCCTTTACAATAATATTTACTATACCTTATATATATGATCCATTTAAAAATGTATAAATATATCCTACATTTATTTTTTGTATAAAAAAATAATTGTTGGTTGTGTAAATGTTACACATTAATGTGGCGTGATCAGATTAATTTGGTGGCTGTAATAGATATTATAAAAATGAAATTTTAAAAAGAATTCATGCACAAAAAGGAATAAAAATCAAAATATAATTATTACATAAAATGTAATTTTTATGAATTTAATTTTCAGGTGATTTATATTAGCAGTTTAATATTTTCAAAGAAACCACCTTAAATATTAAGTATGAGGTTCTTCCAAAGTTGCAAATGTAAAGACTAAACTATCATATTAGTTAATTTCATCTCATATTGGGGTTCCCTAGTATTATCTCCTGTAATTCATGAAACTAATAAGTGACTCATGATTTTCCCATTTGAGTTGTCCATTCTATAGTAAGTTTCCCTATATTATCTTTTTCTAGATCATTTTAATGGTTTTCTTTCAGTTACTCATAAATGAGAAACACGAAGGGTTTGGATACTAGAGTTATTTTGTTGTGTGTTATCTGTATGGAGGGAATGGAAAAGGATTTTTCCACTAAGCTATCCAAGAATAAAAAATATGATTAGACTTAGAGCCTACCTATGTAACTAAATTATTGATTTTTAAATCATAGTGGAGTCATTTATTAGTGAAATTTGGATCTTAGATCACTAAAATGATATACTTTATAGGGTCATAAGTTTTAGTGGGAGAAATATCATTAAATGGCCTTAATGAAAAGACATAAAACGTGATTTTCAACCACTGAAATTTCTTTATCATGGATTGTGGTATTATTTATTGAAATCATATGGATATTATTAATAAAAATAACCTATAAAATAATAAAAAATTGGTATCTAATGTTTGGGACGTTTTCTCAAGGAGAATCATTTATAACACCCTAAATGTGAATACTATAGTAGTCAATTTCACTAACTATAACTAATGGGTATTATATCTAGGTGTGCATCACATATTTCTGTGAAAAAACACATACTTTAAGAGAAGAGGGAATTGAAAAATAAAAAATGTTTATCTTAATGTTGGAAATACAAAAAGGGTTAATTCATTAGAGGTTAACACATATGATTTTGTTTTACCATGTATATTAATATTAGATTAATAAAAATATTATTATATTTCCTTCATATATATAAATTTGATTTCTGTATTTCTATTGGACAAGAAGATATTTTTCATTCATTATTAAGAACAAAAAAATTTCTGTATATAATAATGAAATTTTTTTTATTTTGGGAATATAATAAATGGTTTATACATTGATGACTTGAATAATCCTATATATAACATTTAGAATAAAAATGTCATAGTTGATTTTAATCCCACCTATCTTTGTAATTTTCATATTAGACATATAAAAAAGAAACACATTCAAAGACACTATAATGATGGGTTATTGAACTCATTCAATTATGAATAGTTCAAATCTTGAAAATCATGTTCTTTGGAAAAATTGAAAAAAAATCCTTATAGGATAAAAGGTAAAAGGGATGGTTGATTGTTTGATATCATACATAGTGATGTATGTGTACCAATGATCAAACAAATATATATTGGTTTGAGGTACATCATTACTTTTAATAATGACTTTAGTCAATATATATATGTGTGTTTCTGATGAAAAACAAGGTTAAATTTTTTTAAAAGTCTAAAAAAATTTAGAAAAAAGTACAAAATCAACTATGAAAAATTATTTTGACTCTTTGATCATATAGAGGTGGTGAAGACTTAATTTATGAATTCATAGATTGTATCTGAGGTTATAGAATTGTATCTCAAAACACTCCTCCCAAAACACCATAATGGAATGGTGTATTGAAAGAAATAATTACACCCTATTATACATGGTTTAATCAATGATCACTCTATGTGACTTTCTTGTTATATTCTATGGTTATTCTTTGGATACTATCACACTATTCTTAAATCATGTTTCTTACAAAGTATTAACAAATATTCCATATGGTATATGGTAAGGGAAATATCCTATTTTGTATTTTATGAGGATTTGGGGGTGTTAAATATTTAATATAATGATTGGATTATAAAAATATATTCCATGGGTCATAAAAATATTATTTTTAGGTTATCCCTATAAAACTAAGGGATTTAATTTCTAAAATCCAACCAAACACAAAGTTTTTATGGATATACATAAAGTTTTCCATGATATAAAACACTTATATCGAGTATTCTATGAGAGTAAAGTTGATCTTAGAGAATTTCAAGACCAAAAAATAAAAATATTTATAGAATTTTATGTTGAACAAGTTTAAAAAATACTTTTGGATGTAGAACTAAATCAAGTTACAGAAGAACTATAAAGTTATGGTAAGTTTTTAAGAGACCTAAGATATATGAACTTCTCATGGAAACAAATGATGATGTAACATTTATAAGGTATGAAGCTACTTCCTACCAAGAGGCTATTGAGATTTCTAATCTTGGGAAATGGTTAAAGTATATATAATCTAAAATTGACCCCTTGTATAGTAATTAGCTTTGGAACACTGTTGTGGCACCTGAACGGGTAATACTGATATGGTGTAAGTGTATTTTTCATAAGGAAAAAAAATGTGGATGAGATCTTATTTACATATAATCCATTAATAGTGGATAAAAGTTATAAAAAATCATGGTATTGAATATGAAGAAATTATTTTACAAGTAGTGATGATAAGTCTGTATGGTTTTTTTAGAGATATCAATTAATTTTAATTATTTTATATATATAATGGATATAAAAACCATTTTTCTTAATGATAATTTGGTTGAGGACGTGTGTATGATATAATCCAAAGGTTTCGAGGATCCAAATGAGACATTTATAGTGTTTAAGCTACAAAGTTCCATTTATGGTATGGAACAAGATTCTCATAGTTAGAATATATAGTTCGATGAGGCAATCAATGAGTTTAGTATTGTCTAATTGGCGGATGATTCTTATGTTTATAAGAATATTAGTTGGATTGTATTGTTGTTTTATATATATATATATGTTTATGACATAATACTTATCAGAAATGATATTGTAACTCTTTATTATATAAATATGTATTCATGTAAATGATTCTTAATAAAATACTTTGGTGAAATATTCTACATAATTAGTTTGAATATCTATTGATATAGATATAAAATTCTACTTGGACTCAATCAAGACACCTATATTGGTAAAAAGATAAAGAAGTTTAATATATATAACTTGAAGAAGGGTAATTTTTAAGTATTACACAAAACAGATCATAAAAATATTCATGATACAAGTGATATTTTCTTAAATATTGTGATGAACATCTTAAGTTAATTTATAATAATTAAGGATATGTTATTGTTCATTATAGGAGAGGATGAGATTTGTGTAAAGTGTTAAAAGGATTCATGCTTCTAATCTGAAAAGATTATTTAAAATATCAATTTGTATTTATTATTTTTCTAATATATAGAGCTATCACATAGAATAGTTCAAAATATCCATTGTAGAAGCTTCAAAAATAAAGGAATAATAGATCATTGCATCATATATTGTGAAGAAAGTTGTTTGGATCATAAATTTTATCATTGAACATGGGTTGGTCCCTATAATCAATGATGTATTGACCTCTACTATGAAAAAATGGATCTATTTTGTAGGAAAATGAACCCCAATATCACAAAAAGGGAAAACACACCTTTTCAAATACCCTATAATTTAGTATATCATTGAGAGGGGTGATGTGAAGTCTAGTTGGGTGAATTTTGATGATATTGTAGAATATTTTTCGATGAATACATTAGTGCATCAACAACATATAAGTTTTTGTTAAATATCTAGTAATTTATTAAAAAAATATATTAATTTATTTTTTTAGAGTATCATGGTTTTAAAATAAAGGTGATGTCCATTAATCATTCATTCATGTGTGATGTAATTTACTATACTAGAATGATCAAAGGATAATATCCCATTAAAGTATAATACATTTAATTTTACCTAACCATTTATCATCATAGATTACTCTGGGTTTTGATGATATTTTATGGTTAGACTTAATATATTCTTTTACTCATTACAAATTTTTTCATATGAGATACAAAGAATATATTCATGAGGAAATGAGAAGAGACTTATTACATTGACTAATCTACTACTATATATCTCATGGAATTTTATATGGTCTTCTATATACATGGGGATGTATGCTTATTATTAATCCTTCTTACATGAGGTTATAAAGATACCAGTCATGAGAAACATCTTAAATTGATATTGTTCTTACAAAACTAAAAATTTGAACTTTTATAATCAAGTGGTGATTGGGTTTGTTGTTTATCATGTCATCATTTAGAGTGAAACCAATATTATAGTTTTCCACTTATATGAATATAAAATACAACTTACCCTTGAATGATTTATGTGGAATAAAGTTATTGGACATGATTATTTGAGTCACATGTGATGTGTTCAACTAGTTAGATGAGGGGCATGCGATAAACTCAACTATTAAATGATTTACATGTGATGTATTCATCGACATGGTCAGTGTTTTTTATAGTATCATGAAATGAAAAATTAACCAATTTTATATTGAAATGTTATATATCTTGTGGTTATGTGATGTTTTGTTTAAAAGTATTTTATAGTTATATATATGGTGTATATAATATACCTAGTAGTGGGAATATTCATATAGTGATATGAGTATATTTGATAGAGATCACACCAGACCCCTTAGTACCTTTAGAAGCACTAATAATTTTTTAGTGGTAATTCTTTGCTTACATCGATCAAATAGGGATTTCATATATTTTTTTAAATACTACTGAGGCCCACATTTTCACATAGTTAGGCCTTTCGATACGTATTAAGTTAAGGAAAAAGTGTTTGTTCAAAAAAAATAGATTATGATTAAATCATATCCAAACAGGTGTTTCAGATGAATTGATAATGATTTTTGATGTTTTTTATAAATTCCTAATGAGATTTTATATCATGTGTCATAGTATTGGATGTACACTAAAATATTTATGTCAACGGATTAAATTCATGTTCACGTTTCTTTACACATGAGTTCATTAGTTATAATCTATCTTGAATGGAATAAATGGAATTCAAAATCAATGAATTAAATGGATTAGATTAATTAAAGGAATGTAATGATTAATTCAAATGGAAATAAATGTATACTAATATGTTAAATATGGACAACACTATTTGTTAAATGAAACTCATTAATGATATATATATATATATATATATAAAGGGATGAGATCCCTATTATTTGTTATGAACGATTATACACAACCCTTTTATTAATATCTTCCTCCTAATACATGGATTGTCACATGGTGAATACAATACAACCCCTTCTACATTTAGGGATCCTCAAGAAAATTCTTTGAACCTTTAACTGGTGTAATCCCCTTAGAGGTAGGAATATTTCAACCCCACTCCATTGATCAACATCAAGTGTAACCTATTAATGATCGAAGATAGATCTTATAGATATCTAGGAATTCATGATTATGTTCTTCATTGATAATACCTGTTTACTTTATTGAGGATACATTATACAAATACAGTTTTTATTCCACTTCCAAGTAGATTCAATGAACCTATAAACTCCATAGCATTTTTGAACACTACACATTCATATATATGAAATGATCAGTTATAATAATATGAACTATAATTAATTTGATAGAAAAATATACATATATGGGAGCCTCAGTTGTGAATATATATATACGCAGTAAATTTTCAAAATTATTTTTTCCACTAGTTGATTTACAATGTTAATTACTGAAAAAATACATTTTATATTTTCTATAGGAGTATATATCACTACTAAATAAAGGAAAAAACTATGGAAAAATTATGAAATCATTATTCCTCATTACTTTTTGATATAATTAATTTCAATGGAAAAACCTAGAATTACACTAAAATAAGTTCAAATAGATGAAGGGTTTGAAAGGAAACTAATAGAGTACATAATCTTCTTAATACCTACGATACATAGGTAAGTATATAATCTAATCATATAGAATATATTTTTTACATTTCCATTAATTTTTTCATTTTATTTTTTTAGGAGGTATTAAATGCTCATTTCAATAAATATTGATACTTCATAGATTAATTTTTTGGATCCAAACAATGGATATCTAATTAATCAAACAGAAATAATGTCTTGTATCAATTTTTGATAGTCTACATTCAAAATTTTACAAATAAACATCAAATTATATATTTTATTATATTTTAATTATAATTTTGTTAAGATGGAGCGAGGTTTAAATATCATCAAAATCATGGTATGTGGATGATATATAGGAATAAGAAGCATATGTATTTCTAAAAATGGGTAAATATTATGGTATATATAATAATTTTTCACAATAAAAATATATATCAATACATATTACTTGTTTTTTTAATGTTTCTATAGTTTCTGTAACAAAGTAGTGACTACGATTGTGGTGATTTTGTTTATAAATTTATATGAGATATCACATTCCATCAGTAAACTATCACCCCTGAAGAGGTATTCCCAATGATAATTACAATTTCATTTAAAATATTTATTAATCATTTTATTATGTTTATTTTCTAGTTATTCCATGACCATATATAGAAAACTTTTTTAAAATGGGAAGTAGATTTTTTTATAAATGAGTGTGTAGATTAAATGGTGTTCGAATGTGTACATTAATCATGAAGAAGTTATTTACCACACCTTATTTAGTTAAATTCCTTACCATTTTATCTATTACTTCCCTAGTTAATCTTCGTATCACTTTTGTGAACAAGTTATTTAGATAAATTTCATTGATATCACGAAGATACATTTTCCAACTGATTTTTCTCCTATAATTTTGTGCCCATGGAGAGCACAAGATGCCTCCATACAGAGTTCAGGGTCTTTCTTGAAATCTATAATCATTTCTGTGGAGATGAACCTGGTAATATTAAGGATAAATGATTAGCTGACATCAAGTGGTTTTCTTATGTAGAAATTATATTAGCCTTCAATAAAGACCATGAACACTATATGTAGTCATTTTGTGCTTTTTATATGAACATAATGTTTTAATAAAAATAAATTCTCAATAAAGTCTTTATCAAGGATGATGCATTGAGGTAATATTTAATCTTTTATCCATGGATTTGTTTCTTCTTTGATTGGTTTTTTTATGTTTATTAGTGATGTGATTTTTTTCTTTTCGAGACCAAGGCATTCTAATGACATTTTGATGAGAAAAATATTTATTTTACTAATAGAAAATAAAGTTATTTAATTTAATATAGTAGGTGATTTGGTCATCAAAGTATCACTAGTGTAAATTTTCAAGTACTCTATTTAGGGTAATTTTATTCAATTATTAATACTCCCTTCATGATAGTACAAAAATTTTTGGGGAAATTCATTACACTAAAAGCAACATTTTATCTCACAATGCATGTTACATAGTGAAAACTAAGAAAACACAATTATATTATCATGATAGTGTATTAAAATGATTTTTTATTCATTCGTGGCATGTAAAAATCACTCACTTTTAAATCTGACATACAGTGTGTCTTATATTACAAAAAGTGTGGGTTTTCATTTAAAAATTACATTTTTGTTCAAAACATACATCAAATACTCAAAGATAGGAAGATCCACTAGGATTGTCCAAATATTTTTGAAAAAATATATGTTATTAATTTTTTAGGTTTAGTAATTAGCTTCACAAAAATATAATTCACAGTGTATCTGGTTTCACTTAAAGTACATGTTTTTATTTAAAAGTTACATTTTTGTTATATAGGCACTTCATATACACAAAATTGAGAAGGCATACTTATATCATCTTGATACATCCTGAAAATTATTCATGATTAATTTATTATGAGATGTAATTAACCTTGTATCTATTCAACATAAGGTGTGACTGGATTGACTAAAAGTGAATATTTCCATTTGAAAGTGACATTTTAGTCAAGAACATGGGTCACAAGGACAAAACTAAGTAAGTAAGATCATTTTGTCTTGATACTTTTAGACAATGATCTATGATTCATTTTTGATATGTGGGAATTGACATTAATTCAATCTAAGACATGGTGAGGCCATTATGACTGATAGAGTGGGTTTTTAATGAAAAGACACAATTTAGTTCAAAACATATTCCACATACTCAAAACCAAGAAATCATTCACTTATTTTCCAATAAAAAATTAGAAATTGATCTCTAATTTATTTTTTGGGTGTGGTAATTAACCGTTCATTAATTCAAAACATGTTGTGACTCGTATGACTGAAACTACATGATTTTATTTTAAAACATACATGTTTATCTAAGATGAACATCACTTACTCAAAACTGATAGAATGTATTTGGAGTGTCTTAATAAATTATGATAATGATATATGATTCATTTGTTACATGTAAGAATTAAAGTCAATATAATACATGGTGTAGTCGTTATGATTAATAGTTGATGGTTTCATGTTTATAAATGAAATCTTATTTCAAAATTTAAATTACACGCTCAAAACAGAGTAAAAAACTATCATTTTCTTGATATTTTAGTAAAAATATATATAATTCATTTTTGACATATAGGAATTAATTGCACAACAATCGGAAACATGGTCTGGCAAGTATGACTGAAAGCACATGTTTTTATTTAAAAGTTACATTTTAGTTCAAGACACACATCACATAGTCCGAACCAATAAAACACGCTCTAATCTTTTAGATGATTTTGGACAACAGTCGATAATTTATTTTGACATATATTAATCAGTCTCCCATTAACCCATGTGGATTCTGTGAAAAAACACTACAACATATCATGCTTTATCTAGCACTGGGATTGATCATCACTAAACATAAAGCAATGATAAAAGAGTAACCATTATCAACACTAGATAAAAGTGAAGTTAAAGGTAACTTTTATCAATGTTAAAAAAAGTGCTAAGAAAATGTACCCTTTATCATTTCATTTTTATTATTGATAAAGGTTTGTCATTATCAATATTTTTCTGAGCACTAATAAAAACTTTTAATAAAAAATATTATTAATATATATATATATAATAACCATATTTATAATCAAAAATTAATTTTTTCTTATATAATTTAATTAAAAAATGAATTTATATAATTAATATAAACACTATATATTAATATATATATTTTTTACCAATTCAAAACAATGATATAAATACAAATTATGAATTTTTAATATGTGATATTTGAACATATATATTTATATCAATGTTTATGTGCATATATGTGTATGAATTATGTTGTGTGTGTGTTTTTTGTATATTAATATATATAGATGTTGTATTTGTATAGATGTATGTATGTGTATGAACATATATATAGATACATGTATGTGGGAAGTAAATATATATAACACGTGTACTTTTATATGTTTTTCATGTACATAAATAGTTAATTATATAATTTTAAATATATATATATATATATTAATTAATTGGGGTACAATTACATCAAACACAGAAACACCTCACACATAGGCTGAAAAGGTAGATCATATCCCCCCCCCACACACACAAGTGGATAGCGTTCCCATAAATATTTATTCATTATATATATATATATGGGGAAAAGGCCCAATGGTCATTAAACCCATTTATTTTAATTCTCAAAGGTCATTTGCATCCCCACACAGTGGCTGGATCCATTTCCATTCATAGCAGTCACTTTATTTATGGCCAGTAGAGATTATAACCACCTCATCAAGAAGTGAAATTGTATATCACCGCTATCATTCACATCAGTTTCTTTAGTAGCACCCATCGCTCATCCTCTTGTAGTAGTCATCATCCTACCCACCATTTTCCAAGTACAAATCTGCTATCATATTCAACCTTTTTTGGTCGCCTTCCCTCACCAAAATAAGTAAACGGCCTCCACCAACTGCCACTGCCGCTTTTTTCGCAGAACCGAGTGAGCACATTCATTCTTCCACCATCGCCCTATTTACCCTACAAATAACACATATCTCAATATCCTTTGTTCCCGCAAGTAGAAATCATGCTTGTTTCATATTCCCACAATGTAATCCATAAACCTCATCTACAGTAGTCAATAACCCACCCCTACAAATGGGAAGCAGTGGAAGGGAATCAAACTCTCGATCACCCAACCATACGAATCTGCAGACAAGCACAAGTCACAAGTTGATATGTGCCCCATTAGAAATATAAATATATGTAATGTTTTAAACAAAAATATATATATATATATATAACTATAAAATTATAAATAAAATATTTAAATATATCTAAAAGTGAAGAAATGTTTCTTGAGGAATTTTTCAACCTTTGAGTTTAAAATCATTTCTCAAGTATTTTCATTTCTGATATGAAGGATGCATCTAATCAAGATGACTATATCTTGAAAGATGAATTATTAGGAGTCACTATGAATCGTGATGAGGAGGATGAATCATCAATCATGGATTACCAGGATGTCACTTGGAAGGCTACTAAATAGAGGAAGAGGGCCAGGCACCCAAGAGGTCAGGGACGCTCCCAAGTAGGGGTCAAAAGACATAAAATAATGTGATTGGTGTTTGATTCTTTGTTTTGGTGGTAGTGTCGGTGACACTTTGTTAAAATCGCAACCCCATCCTTTCTCTATTTTTTCATTTCTTTTAAATAATAAATTTTTCAAGACCATGTATTTTAATCTATAGATCATTCCATTCTGGGTATATAATTATATACATATATATAATTATGTAATTTTATAATTCTATTTGTAATTATATAACGAAATTTATAAATATATTTATTTATGCAGTTGGGGTAGCATCTCAAAGGAAATTTTTCCTAAAATTTTGGATCCAACTCAAATATCAATCCCTAACTACCCTAAATATGATGGTTTATTCGCATGGGACTTGTAAAGATGGTGGGAGTAGGGTATATGGTTTGTGGATTGTAATATTGGTAAAATATTATTGGTTCTTTAGACAGCATCAGGGTGAAGTCTCTATGGAGTTGTGAACATAGTGGAGTGGAATATGTCAAGAGATGATAAAAAGAGGGCTCATTGGCATCGGAAGCGAGGGGATGGTGGTTCTAAATGGTGGTGGTGTTGGCGTCAATGGTATGTATTGGTCTGGCGATATCAATCATTGGAGGTGATGGAACTGACAATGGGTGGTGATCAAATGAAAAGGTGTGAGGGTGCCTATGATGTTGGGTGATCATGGTGTAGTATAAGGACATGTGTGGGTAAGAAAATAGCTTTGGGTGATGGGGATATAGGTGATGTAATGGTATCTGTATAACCAAACAGAGAGAGGTGTTTCCTAGTTTAATAAAATTAAAAAGGAGGGGATTCCCTCCTATTTTTTAGAAAATGTATATATTTATGTGAGAGATAGAGGAATGAGAGAATCTCATCCCAACAATATTTGGTGATCTTTCTGGATTTAAACATCCAAGGAGCATGAATCCATTCACCTATATTTCATATCTTCTTATTGGATGACAATAGTTGTCTACTTTAAATAAAGATAAGAAGTGAGAGAGGGTGTGTCATGACCTGACCCAAACCTGGGCTCAAGCTGCAACTATCCCAATCCCACCTCTATTGCACATGGGTGGCGACAAGAACTTAAGGCATAACAAACTCAGGGAGGCCTTTTCATATATACCTTTATGCACACACACACAAACATATTGCTTCAAAAGTGTAGTGGAAAAAAATAAAAGATGCAACACATCTGGAAAATAAACCAAGAATGCATAACATCTAAGGTGTATAAGAGTACCATAGTGAAAACTGATAATTAAAGGGGATCAATATTTTCCCAACAAGAAATATTTCCCTACATAATAAAATAAGAAAGTAAATTTCTGAGAGATCCCTTCTCATGATTCCCAATGTACAACCATCATACGTATCCCAAAGCAACCAGTACCCATATGCTCATTTGTATTAATTCTAGACCTGTCCATCATCTTTATAAGATGGAATAAATGTGGGAAAATACCATGCATGGGTGAGTATATAAATTCTTAATAACATTCCTAGAAACCAGAAGGGGGTGTATTAAGATATACAACAAGAAAGTAGGATAATGGGTGCAAGATAAAGTCAAAGAGAACTGCTGAATCCTAATAAACAGTGAATGTAACATCATCCAAGAAAAAGTGGCTGGAAATAGTGAGTAGATGATCTGCACATTGTGTCTTTTACATATGTTGAAGGAGAGTATACCCGTCCAACCACGAGAAGATAAACACATAAATCATGTGGCATAACCTATGCGTCTTCACATATCCTATAAGGAGAGTAACCAAATACAAAGTGTGGATACAAAATAAGTATATATATGATCAATAAAAATAAACCCAAATAAGAGAGTAAGGGTATCTCTATCTCCCATATCACCCCAAGAAAAAGAGTATAAAATAGTTCTAAAAGTACATCAGTGATTCCAAGCATCTCATGTGTGCTCTCAGAAGTAATCGTCCAAGTCAAACCATGTCTCATCACTATGTTTCACAATCAATTGGCCACAAACTCTTGATAGGGAACCCATGTCCTAGTACAACAAGAGGGCCCTTGATAATAGTCATTGAGGAACTCCAATGCCCATGCCTGCTAGAGGGTACCACTTGATAGTCATTTATAAACACCATTTCCCAGACCTCGTGGAGGGTACCACTCGATAGGTATCTAGAGAGGACCCACATCCATGATGATGGGGGGACCCACTTAGGTAATCTTCAAGTACTCCACTTCCCAGCTCTGTTGGAGGTTCAACTTGGTAATCATTGAGGAACTCCACTACCCATCCCAGCAGGAGGGTACCACTTAGAAATAGTCAAGGAAAATTACTACCCAGCCCTACTAGAGCTTAACACTTGATTTTTCTTGAGGAAATCTACAACCCATCCTTGCTGGAGGGAACCACTTGATAGTCTCTGGTGATCATGTTTGGTCAATACCATTATAGGGTGTTTCCTAATTAGGTGTTTTTCCCATAACATTCCACATAATATCTTAAAAGTCACAATAGAGGGAACCATATCATTATACACAGAAAAACAGTTAGGATAGGATACTCATTGGAGAAAATAATAGTTCAAACAAAGGAGATATAGTTGATTAAAGTTTCATCAAAAGAGTCCAAGGGGTACACGGCATGTGTAGGGACCCACACAGTGTGTGGTCCCACTCCACTACCTAGTAGTGTCCATCGATGGCACACATCTCCCAAACCATGTAGTAGTACACACTATATAGGTAGACTACACTGTGTGTTTAGGATAACCAGAACAGGGCTATGTTTAACAAGTTTTGTTTCTATAATTGACCTCACGTATGTGTACTCTGTACATGGAATGATTCCTTATATGGGGTGACACTCGTGTGACCTAGTCATGCCCATGTACTCACGTACATAGTCATGTACCTGTTCATGTACTTCTACATGGGTTCTCGGCCATGTGATCTTCCACATGGGTAGTCTATCTGGGGAAAGGGTACATGACATGTAGGTGGGCTACACACCATGTCATCCTTAAAATTTCCAAAACCCTACCCACCACTTCTAAGGGGCTTCAATTTGTGTTATCATAGAACTATATGGCGTTTAGTTTTATTTTCTCTATAATCATAGATTCTTCATCCACATGCCAGATATATTCTTCCAACTTCAATTTCGACCCTATCTCCCACTAAAAATGGTAGATATAGCTGAAAATAATTTATTGTGGTCCTCATTCATTGAAAATACTCTTGTGTTCATCTTTTAGGATTTATCTACGCATTATGAACACCACTAGTCCTTCTAATACCATGGAATCATACTCTGATCATCAAAAAATCTCTCATTCCTTGCCAACATCCCATATCTAGATATAATTCATCGATTTGTTATTTTTTCTCAATATTTTATGGTTATGGGGGTTCAATCAGGCTCGGTACCACCCGACAATGTTTAACTCGTACCATGGGTTCCTATGAGTGATGAACGCAAAGAAGAAATGTGATAAAATAACCATAAAATGTTTTAGATGGTCGTTCGCCATGCATTCTTGGTCAACAATAAAGAAGAGTGATTCAGGGTTAAAACCCAATGAAATAAATTATGATTTTAGTACATGGGTGGCTAGAATTGGCCTCAATTGGTGCTGATCCATTAATATTGATCGATATTCTCAATCAATTTAATCAAATAGAGTAAATTTCCAATTGATGAGTCCTATTAGGAGAGTTGGATCATTATTTTTAGAAGAATTCGCTCACCAACAATCAAAGGATTTTGTTATGTTCACTATGTCCCACTATACTTTGATCTGACATTTCATCATCATAAGATGTGATCCTCCAAAATAAGGAAGAAGGGGAGAGTCATTGGTGATTCTAGGATTATGAGTATAAACCCAGTAAATTTTCCATTACAGTACATTTGTAGAATTAATTTAGTGTTTAAATTAATTTATTAATTATTTAATAAATAATTATTTCACTGAAGGTACTGCCTATGAGTGAGGAGTCTAAAAACCCCATGCTGGCCAATTTTATGTCATGAAAATAGTAAAAATTGCATCTAGACTCAATTGTGGTCCTTAATATCTGATAGGATCTTCCTGTTATGATTTATCTCATTTTCGTTATGAAGCTCCATGCATACAATATTAAATATATTATATATTTTTATAAAATTTATTATAGCCACACATGGCCTCATAATTTCATGTTGTCACAACTACTAGCTCATGAAATATATATATAAATATTCCAATGTCTTATAAATAAAAAATTGGGTCTATACACCATTAACTCTTTTATTTTATTAATACTTAAAAAGAAAAACTAGAAAAACAACTAAAGATACTAATCCCATGCCTGCCTCTCCCACTCCCAAGAGCTCTCTTGAATGTTTTCATACTGGTACAACATGTGAACCAAGCGGGTGGTCTATCCACATAGGGTCAACTCCTACCTATCCTCAATCAACATTAGGTGCTCTATAAAGTGTTCCTCATCCTTGATGTTAAGCTCACCCCAGTTGATGATGTGCACAAGGTCATGCACATATCTTATTCATTGTGACACATAGAAGATGTCAAGAACATAATCCAAGTATGGGGGTAGGGAGAGGTAGTACAAAACCTCTCCAACCCTTTACACTCTCTTGAACTGGCCAATGAACCTCAGGGATGTCATGCCTCCCCTACTGAACATTCTTAATCCTCGTTTTGGGAATACTCTCATGAAATCATGGTCTCCCTACTCGAAATCCAAGGGCCTATAATAGTGATCAACATAAGACTTTTATATGTTATAGGTTTTCTTAATTTTATCATGGATGACGTAGACTTTATCTTTCATCATTTTCAAAATCTCTAATCCCACAAAACATGTATCATCGATCTCTATCCTTCATAAGGTTGAAATGAAGGGTCTACCATGTAAGGACTAAAATGGTTCCATGATTACAGTAGAGTGGTTGTTGTTCTCATATGAAAAATCTATAAAAGGAATGTGACCCTCAAAAATCAAATCAAATTATATCATACATTCCCTTAGTATATCCTCGAACACCTAGATTGTGTGCTTGGTCATTCCATCGGTATGGGTGTGAAATCTTTCACCCATCCTCGTTTGGGTTTTTAATGCCTCCCACAAGACACTCTACAATCATTATGTAAACTGTGCATCATGATCTAATATAATCATCAAGGAAACCCCATGAAAGATAATGATCTCCAGTATGTACGACTTCACCAAATGCTCCACCGAACTCTTCTCCCTGATAGAAAAAAAAAGTGTGCTGATTTTGTGAGTTGGTCAACTATCTACGAAATGGTTTCATAAAACTTTGTAGTTTGTGGAAGATGTGTGAAAAATCAAGGGATATTCCTTCCCACATCCACTCTGGTATCTCAAGGGGCTGCAATAAACTCGTCTGAACATGTCTGTCCACTTTCACCTACTAACAAGTGAGGCACCAAAAGGATAACTCATATATGCTTTATCGCATTTCGGACCACCAAAATTTTGATGAATCTCTATGTACATATTCCCCCACACCGTTATGTACAGCTAGGAGATAATTGTTTAACTCTCACATCACCTCCCCCTAAATCATGACTAGAATCAATGTCCACACCAAGAACAAGATGACATGATTCCATCTTTAGAATATCCATCTGGTGAGTCTCCTATGGATATATAGTCACATGAGACCTCATAATCAATGTATCCTTGCAGTGAATCTGTCAAATGCTCAAGAATCAAAGGATTCAACATCATCAACTACAGAAAACTTGTACCCTCTAGCTCCAACAGGTTTAGCTATAGCAAGGCCAACTACTCTAAAGCCTCTTCCAACAAGCGAGACTCATACTTCCTGCTAATGGAATCTGATGCTATATTTATTGTTACTATAGTATATAATATATCAATGTCATGGTCTTATAAGAATTATATCCATCATCATTGTCTTATGTCTAGTGTTCTCAACATGAAGAAGTACCTTATACTATGAAGGTCTTAGTAGACCACAAAGCACTCCCCCAAAAGGTAGTGCCTCCACATCTCTAAGTATAAGACTACCATTGTCATCCCTAAGTCATGAGACATGAAGTTATGCTTTGGGGTCTCAACTACCTTGACTTGTATGTGATAATAACATGTCACAACAACAACATGATGTCGACACCATATCCTATGGAATCACAATACACTATGAAATATACACCTTCCTCTAGTAGTCTCAACATTGGATCACTCGTAAAACTATGTCTTGACTCATCAAAGGCATTTTGGAACTAATCAAAAACAACAAACAGATTCCATTTCTGCATCTGGGTGGTCAAAGTGGTCGAAACTTTAGAGAAGTATCCCATAAACCTCATATAGTACCTTTTCAATACAAGAAATCTATGCACCTATAAGTCACTATTGAGTTCCTCCCCAGAAATCACTACATCTATCTTAGCTGGGTCCATGACTAAACTATTATTTTTTATTACATGCCCCATGAAGTGAACCTCAGAAATCTAGAAATAAAACATTGAGATATTTCAATAAATATGGTGCCCTCAAAGAAAATAGAGGACCATCCTCAAGTCCTCTGCATTCTCCTACATTCATGAAGAGTATATGAGCATGTCTTCAAAAAAGAAAAAAAAATTGTTCCATGTATGGCTAGAAGACCTATTTCATCAATTCCATAAACACAGTGGGGATATTTTTCATAGTTAAGGAAATCACTTGGATCTCATAGTGTTCATAGGGACATCGTAATTCCATATTTGAAAAATCACCCTCGCAAACCTTCAACTGGTGGTAGGTAGACCATATGTTGATATTTTAGAACCATCTCACGCCTTATAACTAGTCAAAGAGGTCATCAATCCTCAATAAGGTTTACTTTTTATTTATCTTGTCTTGGTTTAGGTGATAATAATCTACATAAAGACACATTCTCTCATCTGCCTTTTTAACAAACATTACTAGAGATTCCAAGGGGGACACACTAGGCTAGATGAAACCATTCTCTCATTGGTCCTTTGACTATAACCACGGCTCTAGGAGATTTGTGGGGACTATCCTACATTCCACAAAAGATATCAGAGTGCTTCTATGATGCAATTCGATTAAAAATTCCATCTCTCTCCTTAAAGGAAGTCCGGAAACATCCTCAGGGAATACGCCCATATAATCTTCCACCCCTAAAGGAATCCATATTCTAGGATTTTATACTAAATCATGTGATACACTCTCAAAATCATGGGTGATGGGATGACACCTCCTTCTCAAAAAACCCACCATACCTACCATTATATCTCTCCTTCCATAAAATGAGAATATCTATAACGACCCATACTTTACATACATTGTTAATACTTCAAAATTGAAGCACACTTATTACAACATATGACAAAACCACAAAGGACCGTATAGGTATAGTGTCTTTAGAAACTGGGAAATATAAACAACTGGTTCATAAATCTTCTACAGTGTCTCCCATTTATTTCACCATATCTAGGGTCCCTTTTAGCAGATTCTACTTAATATCCATCTTCCTGGCCTGGGGAAAAGAAAACATAAAAGGGTGATCTCAAATGCTCAGCAAGGGCAAATAAAGGAAATAAAAATCATATCATATCTTTATGAAAATCAAAACCTGCAAAAGAGATCATAATATCTTAACATGGAATAAATTATAGAAGTGAAAATGAGATCCCCATAATCATAACATAAAACTTGAAACATTGTGGCATGCACACATAATCATGGAAAATCATTTCTTGTTAGTCATGACTCATTGCCAAGACTATCTTAGTGGACAAAGTCCCTTTCTGAACCGAGTTCACTCCTCGTTTCAGTCCTGTATCACTGAACCGAAATAACCTTCCGTTCCAGCCATGTCTATCTCATGAGATATAAAATCTTTACCCAATGCATTGGAGGGAGATATAGGTCCCACCCATCTTATAATGAATCCTTTCTTATGTGTGTCACATAATCATAAATCATACATCATCGCATAACACATGTAACAAAAATGGGATTCTTGAAACATCATGACATCATAAAACAAACCATATAAGGTAAATGACTTAATAAAAATAATCCTTCACAACATAATCAAATCAATGTAATAATAGGGATAAAAACAGAACCCTATATTAGCTTAGATGGAAAATAATTTTGATAAAACATTTGAACTCCATTCTTGAGGAAAATATCCTTTCTTCTTCAAAAAACATTTTTTCCTTTCATAACATGTCATACATCTTTAAAATAAAAGAATTTGATTACAAATAAACTTGAAAACTTGTAAAGGAAGCATCTTCGAAACAATGTTTTAAAAATCCATTCATGCCGTATAAGTTAAAAAAAACATTCTTCGTACTTTTGTCGGAAAAGTCAAAAAGTACCTCGTACGAAAAACGACAAAAGATTCCTTTCATACATTTTACTAAAAACTCACCGAAGGGTAAAAATGGATTTAAACAATTGTAGGTGGATGGAAATAATATTACATATTGATTAAACATGGATGTGGATGATAAAATACACCCCAGTAATTACCAAAGTAAAAACAATCTCGGATAAAAGTGAGATTGTGATATTTCCCTTACCTTAGGTCCGATTTGCTTTGTTCGTGTCCGAAGCTCCTGTATAATGGTTTAAATAATGTTATTGACTTATTCCATAATCATACATATTGATATGATATCATATATGGTCATATTATTAGCTTCTTGTTAGTAATATTTCATTGTTACTTGTTACTCGGGTCTTTATAACTTTTTGTTCTTATGCGTGTTTTGTCGAATAAATTCTTATTCTTATCTTTAGGTTATAGATAATTCATTTACAGAATGGTATTAGTGTATTATATACCATATTCATTCATTCAATTCATTTATATAATCATTATGAAATGAAGATCATGCAGAACGAGTCGCATCACATCGTGGAGACGGTATTCCGTACGTACGCACGAGTGATGATATCGTTCCTATGTTCGTGGAATTGTATTGGAGTATATATATATTATTTCAGTATCAATATTACTTTATAATAATCATAAATAGTTACTCATTACACCATTATACCCATCCTTGTAAAGTGATGGTGGAAAAATAGATTACACCACGGCGTGGAGACGGTATTCCGTACGTAAGCACGCGCGGTGATTTCTTTTTCCGTAGGATGGATAGATTGTGAAATAGGGTTGTTTCATACTTATAATAACATATCAGTATATGAGTAATACTGATGTTATTACTTCATAATGAAACAACCTAAGAAGAAGAATTGGAAGAAGAAATAAAGATGAAAGAATTGGTAACGGTAATTACCTCTTCTTTGAAGCGCCTCTTTGAGACCTCCTCTTAGGGAACTAAAATTGGTCTTTGAGGAAGACCAGAACCTCTAGGATGTTTCTAGGGAAGTGGAGAAGGTAAAATGGCAGGGGTTGGCCGAGCTTGAGTGCTCAAATTGGTGTGAGGAGGAGGGGGAGGAGGTGCCCTTTTATAAGGGAGGAGAGGGGCACCTTAGGAATATCTCAAAATATTATTTTCTATTAAAGTCAAAATCGGTTTATAATGGCTCCAAAGGGTCTAATTTCGAAGATAAGGTGGGGATGGGCCGAAATCCTATCAACCAATAGGATTTAGACATGTTTAGGGTATTATTGTAACCTTATCAATTAGATTTAACTCTAAGTTAAATAATTTAACTTTTACCATGTCTTTTTGTTTTCTTTCACTATATGGTTAATAAACATACTATAACATGCCAAACGAACCCAAAATTGTTTATTATTAATATATATATCCTTATCTAAGTCATTTTGCCGAACCTTAGATTTTTAGGAATAAAATAACAATTAATAATATAATATTTGATTTAAAAACTATTTTGTGTCAATTTTGACACTATTTGATATATGATTTTTGTGAAAGTTATAACTGAATTATATGTTCGAACCAAGTTGATTAAATCAACATTAATATATCATAGTAACCTAGAAAATTAGTGGAATTCATAAAAAGGCTTAAATTACATTTATTTTGGTATTTATATTATTAATTATGTCAATATTTCATTAATAAGATAATTACTGCATCATCATTGTGTCATAAATAAATTAAATTATTTGATGTCTAAAAATTACAAATAAAATACCATCATGTAGGAAATATTTTTAGCTTTCTAATGAATATTTACAATCGAATTTATCTTATGTATAACCCCATATTATAAATGATTTACTTATTAAACTTTGATTTTAACTATTTTAACCCTTCTTTAAATAAATTAATAATAAATGTCCTAATCTAATCCAAGTGGGCCTAAATGGTCATATTTTGTTCCTAAGTTTCTTTTTGGTCGAATTACACTTATCCAATAGAATTAGGACATGTGTTAGGGTAATAGTAATATCATATTTACCCTTAGTTACCCTATTTACTATTAACCGCGGTAAAAAAAAGTAAAAAGTTACTATTCACCAAAAAATTATTTTCATCTCATTGAACCACATTTTAGTCCTTGATATTAACCATGTCTCTCGGATTTTCGAAATTCCATTCACAGAAGTGGTAAAATTAATTTTTATTCAAAATTCAGTTTTTTAACCTACCACTTAGTGGTTTCACTATTCATCAAAAATTGAAAGTTTTCAGAAAAATACCAAAATTTCCCCCTAGGCTAATTTCGATATTCTGAGTCCAAAAATGAAGTCCATTTTGAAAAATAAAATTTATAAAATTTCAAAAAGTGGTTATTACTATTTATAACGGCTAGTTTTAATAGTATATTGTTGTTTAGTGAAACTCGGTATTGCGTACGACGCAAGCTATCGAGGAAGGTCGCGATTGCGTGTAAAGAAAGCCAAGCAAGTGTTGTGTAGAAAAAGATTCCTTTGATGATTTATATAACATAAAAGTCTCGGGTGTTACATTCTACCCCCCTTAAAAAGAATTTCGCCCTCGAAATTCGTCACTTTGTAACAAACAGATGAGGATACTTCTCCCTCATCATATCCTCAAGCTCCCATGTAGCTTCTTCAAGTTGGTGGTTCCTCCATAAAACTTTCACCAATTGAGTGGTCTTGTTTCGTAGGACTTTTTCACTACGATCCAGAATCTCTATCGGCTGTTCTTCATAAGAAAGATCTTGCTCCAGTGGTACCACTTCTGAGCTGAGTACATGTGAAGGATCTGGTATGTACTTTCTCAGGAGAGATACGTGGAACACATCGTGAACTTGAGAGAGATTCTGTGGAAGTGCCAATCGGTAAGCTACCTTCCCAACACGATCCAGTATTTCGAAAGGACCGATATATCTAGGGCTCAACTTCCCCTTCTTTCCAAACCTCATAAACCTCTTCCAGGGAGATATTCGTAAGAACACTTTATCACCCACTTCAAACTCTAGGTCTTTTCTTCGGTTGTCGGCATAACTTTTCTGTCGACTCTGAGCTACTCTTATGTGTTGTTGAATAGATCTGACCTTTTCTGCCATTTCATCAACGAGATCAGGTCCTAATAGCTTTCTTTCCCCAACTTCATCCCAGCAAGTTGGAGCCCTACATTTCTTTCCATAGAAAGCTTCATAAGGAGCCATCTGAATACTGGAGTGAAAGCTATTATTATAAGAAAATTCCACCAAAGGTAGGTGTTGATCCCAACCTCCTTTGAAATCCATAGATCAAGCTCTCAACATATCTTCTAGGGTTTGAATTGTTCTCTCAGACTGACCGTCTGTCTGGGGATGATAAGCAGTGCTGAAACTCAACTCTGTATCCAGAGTATGCTGAAGACTTCGCCAGAACTTCGAGGTAAATCTCGGATCCCGATCAGATATAATAGAATGTGGTACTCCATGCAATCTTACCACTTCCTTTACATATATCCTGGCAAGCTGATCTAGAGAGAAATCCTCTCTAATAGCAATGAAGTGTGCAGACTTTGTAAGACGATCAACTATGACCCAAATAGCATTATTGCCTTTGGATGTTTTAGGAAGTCCTGTGACAAAGTCCATAGTGATGTTTTCCCATTTCCATTCGGGTATGGGTAATGGTTGTAACATCCCCTTAGACTTCTGTCTCTCAGCTTTAACTTGTTGACAAACCAAGCATCGAGAGACATATTCAGCAACATCTCTTTTCATGCCATCCCACCAGAAGTACTCTTTCAGGTCCCTATACATCTTCGTGCTTCCAGGATGAATAGAGAATGAAGAACTATGAGCCTCATCCAGCAGCTCCTTCTTTAATTCGGGGATGGGAGGAACACAAACCCGATTCCTGAACTTTATTATCCCATCACAATCAAGGTTGAATTCAGGAACATTTCTCACCTTCTTTTGTAACTCGACATCTTCTTTCTGTGCCTCTTTAATCTTCACATGTATAGATGGTTGAACATTCATTTGAGAAAGATAAGATTTTTCCCCTTCCATTATAATTCCAAGATCCATCCTTTGTAAATCCATAAATATTGGATCTTTTGTAATCCTCATCATGGATAAACTAGCATGGTCTTGTCGACGTAATGCATCTGCCACCTTGTTTGCTTTCCCAGGGTGGTAATGGATTGAGCAGTCATAATCCTTAATCAGCTCCAACCATCTTCTTTGACGCATATTCAGCTCCTTCTGTGTGAAAATATACTTTAAACTTTTATGATCAGTATAAATATCACACCTTTCACCATAAAGGTAATGCCTCCAAATCTTTAATGCAAAGATTACCGCAGCCAACTCCAAATCATGTGTTGGGTAATTTTGCTCATGGATTTTCAACTGTCGTGAGGTATAAGCTATCACCATATCATTTTGCATAAGAACACACCCCAATCCCTTCTTGGATGCATCATTGTAGATCACAAACCTTTCTCCACTACAAGGCAGTGTGAGCACAGGTTCACTGGATAACCTTCTTTTCAACTCCTTGAAATTCTCTTCACATTCCTCTGTCCAGACAAACTTAACTCCTTTCCGAGTCAACTTGGTGAGTGGATTAGATAATCGTGAAAAATCTTTTACAAAACGTCGATAATATCCAGCCAAACCAAGAAAACTTCGAATCTCAGTTACTGTTGTTGGTCTCGACCATCTTTCGATAACCTCTGTTTTTGCTGGATCCACAGATATCCCTTCTTTTGAGATTATATGACCCAAAAATGCAACTTTTTGAAGCCAAAATTCACACTTGGTAAATTTGGCATAAAGCTTCTCCTTTCTCAGGGTCTTCAATATAATTCTCAAGTGATCTTCATGCTCTTCCTTGCTCTTTGAATAGACAAGAATATCGTCTATAAAGACTACCACAAATTGATCAAGATAGTCTCTAAAGACTCTATTCATTAGATCCATGAAGATAGCAGGGGCATTAGTAAGACCAAATGGCATCACTATAAATTCATAGTGTCCATACCTTGTACGGAAAGCCGTCTTTGGTATATCCTCCCTTTTGACCCTTAATTGATGATACCCTGAACGAAGATCAATCTTGGAAAAGTATTGAGATCCGCGTAGTTGGTCAAATAAGTCATCAATGCGTGGCAGAGGATATTTGTTCTTGGTAGTGATCTTGTTAAGTTCTCGATAATCAATGCAAAGTCTCATTGATCCATCTTTCTTCTTAACAAATAGAACAGGTACTCCCCAAGGTGACGCACTAGGGCATATGAATCCCTTATCAAGATTCTCTTGGAGTTGCTTCTTCAATTCCTGCAACTCAATTGGGGCCATTCTATAAGGTGTCTTTGAAATAGGCAAAGCACCCGGTACGAGTTCTATTGAAAACTCAACTTCACGATTTGGTGGAAGACCCGGTAATTCCTCCGGAAAGACATCATCAAACTCCCGTACAATGGGCATATTCTTAATCGTGAGTTTCTCACCAACCATTTGAGATAAATAACCTTCATTTAGTGGAATCAATACCCATAAGATGGAAGAAATTTCCACTGGAAGGTTATGTTCATCCTTGCATTGATATACGATCGTAGATTGATCTGGAATATGAAATGTTACTTCCCTTCTTTGGAAATCGATATGAGCTCCATGTAGAGAAAGCCAATCCATGCCAAGAATCACATCAAATTCCACTAAAGGAAGGATCACAAGATTTGCAGGAAGCACTTTCCCACAAACTTCGATCGGAGAAAAATTATAAACTTTTGATGCGATTGATGTGCCATTAGGTGTTGTCACAGCTAACTCAACATCTAATTGTTGAGGTAATACGGTTATACCCTTAGAAAAGTCTTCATAAATAAAAGAGTGGGTGGATCCAGAATCAAATAAAACATTTTCTACTTTAGAGTGGATGGTAAGTGTACCTTTCACCACTTCGTTATCGTACTCCACATCGCTGATAGAAATTGCATGTGACTTTCCTTTGTCTTTAGCCTTAAGATTTTGTTGACGTCGACCATCATCATCAACCCTTGGATTTGGGCATTGATTGGCATAATGCCCCATCTCCTTGCACTTGAAACATTGAAGTGTAGTAGGTTCATTCTGTGTATCCCTTCCTTTGTTTGCGTCATTAGACATCTTCTTCCCATTATCACGGCATTCAAATACCTGATGACCTTCCTTTCCACATTTAAAACATTTACTTGTCCCTTTAAGACAACTCCCTCCATGTTTCTTTCCACACTTTGAGCATAAGGGAAAGTTCATCTTCTTTTCAGTGTGCTCTTTAGAGTTTCCTTTGAATTCCATCTTCCTCTTCTTATCAAACCCATGTGACTGATGGGTTACTCCAATCTCCATCTCGACTTTGAGAGCACATCGAACGATTTCCTCGTAGCTATTGAAGTCCCTTATGGCTAACGCCCTTCAAAGACTTGGTTTTAAGCCACTAAAGAATCGATCGATCTTACTCTCAGGTTGGATAATAATACCAGAAGCGTACCTTGCAAGTCTTGTAAAATTTGCTTCATAGGTACCAACAGATTCATCATCCCTTTGCTTCAGTTCAAGAAACTCTTTCTCCATCTTTGTTCGGAGAATACGAGGTAAGTACTTATTGAAAAATAAGTTCTTGAACTCGTCCCATTCCATAGACTCAATTTCATCCCTTTGCCTCGTATTCTTAATAAGATTCCACCATTGATCAGCATCTCCTTCCAAACGATACACTGCTAGGATGACTTTATCATGTTCAGAACATTGAAGAACTGAAAATATCTTTTCAGTAGTACTAATCCATTGTTCAGCAACTAATGGATCAGTAGACCCACTGAAAGAAGGTGGACGCTGCCTCATGAAGGATTCAACAGAATGTTGCTCCTTCCTTTGCTCGTTTGGAAGTCCTGCATGATTCATAGCTTGAGAAAGTTGTGTGAGCATGGCTACAAGATTTTTCATTCCAGCTCCCATATCATTTGGTTGCTCAAGGGGACAATCATTGCATTGCCCATCGCATTCCGCATTAACACGGTTCCTTCGGGTTCCAGCCATTGACTAAAACCAAGAAAAATAGTGTGAGCAACACTAATTATAATAGGAAACCACATAATTCAAGAATAAAATTTTCATGCTTAAGGTCTTATCCTAGGTTATTCAAGGCCATTTCTAAAACACTAAGATTGTGTTCTATGCTTAGACTTATCCTTAGGGTTCTTACTAAGGCTTTCACATCCTAGTTTCCAAAAGTTGACTATACCTTTCCTTTGATACCAACTATAACGACCCATACTTTACATACATTGTTAATACTTCAAAATTGAAGCACACTTATTACAACATATGACAAAACCACAAAGGACCGTATAGGTATAGTGTCTTTAGAAACTGGGAAATATAAACAACTGGTTCATAAATCTTCTACAGTGTCTCCCATTTATTTCATCATATCTAGGGTCCCTTTTAGCATATTCTACTTAATATACATCTTCCTGGCCTGGGGAAAATAAAACATAAAAGGGTGAGCTCAAATGCTCAGCAAGGGCAAATAAAGGAAATAAAAATCATATCATATCTTTATGAAAATCAAAACCTGCAAAAGAGATCATAATATCTTAACATGGAATAAATCATAGAAGTGAAAATGAGATCCCCATAATCATAACATAAAACTTGAAACTTTGTGGCATGCACACATAATCATGGAAAATCATTTCTTGTTAGTCATGACTCATTGCCAAGACTATCTTAGTGGACAAAGTCCCTTTCTGAACCGAGTTCACTCCTCGTTTCAGTCCTGTATCACTGAACCGAAATAACCTTCCATTCCAGCCATGTCTATCTCATGAGATATAAAATCTTTACCCAATGCATTGGAGGGAGATATAGGTCCCACCCATCTTATAATGAATCCTTTCTTATGTGTGCCACATAATCATAAATCATACATCATCGCATAACACATGTAACAAAAATGGGATACTTGAAACATCATGACATCATAAAACAAACCATATAAGGTAAATGACTTAATAAAAATAATCCCTCACAACATAGTCAAATCAATGTAATAATAGGGATAAAAACAGAACCCTATATTATCTTAGATGGAAAATAATTTTGATAAAACATTTGAACTCCATTCTTGAGAAAAATATCCTTTCTTCTTCAAAAAACATTTTTTCCTTTCATAACATGTCATACATCTTTAAAATAAAAGAAGTTGATTACAAATAAACTTGAAAACTTGTAAAGGAAGCATCTTGGAAACAATGTTTTAAAAATCCATTCATTCCGTATAAGTTAAAAAAACATTCTTCGTACTTTTTTCGGAAAAGTCAAAAAGTACCTCGTACGAAAAACGACAAAAGATTCCTTTCATACATATTACTAAAAACTCACCGAAGGGTAAAAATGGATTTAAACAATTGTAGGTGGATGGAAATAATATTACATATTGATGAAACATGGATGTGGATGATAAAATACACCCCAGTAATTACCAAAGTAAAAACAATCTCGGATAAAAGTGAGATTGTGATATTTCCCTTACTTTAGGTCCGATTTGCTTTGTTCGTGTCCGAAGCTCCTGTATAATGGTTTAAATAATGTTATTGACTTATTCCATAATCATACATATTGATATGATATCATATATGGTCATATTATTAGCGTCTTGTTAGTAATATTTCATTGTTACTTGTTACTCGGGTCTTTATAACTTTTTGTTCTTATGCGTGTTTTGTCGAATAAATTCTTATTCTTATCTTTAGGATATAGATAATTCATTTATAGAATGGTATTAGTGTAGTATATACCATATTCATTCATTCAATTCATTTATATAATCATTATGAAATGAAGATCATGCAGAACGAGTCGCATCACATCGTGGAGACGGTATTCCGTACGTACGCACGAGTGATGATATCGTTCCTATGTTCGTGAAATTGTATTGGAGTATATATATATTATTTAAGTATCAATATTACTTTATAATAATCATAAATAGTTACTCATTACACCATTATACCCATCCTTGTAAAGTGATGGTGGAAAAATAGATTACACCACGGCGTGGAGACGGTATTCCGTACGTACGCACGCGCGGTGATTTCTTTTTCCGTAGGATGGATAGATTGTAAAATAGGGTTGTTTCATACTTATAATAACATATCAGCATATGAGTAATACTGATGTTATTACTTCATAATGAAACAACCTAAGAAGAAGAAGTGGAAGAAGAAATAAAGATGAAAGAATTGGTAACGGTAATTACCTCTTCTTTGAAGCGCCTCTTTGAGACCTCCTCTTAGGGCACTAAAATTGGTCTTTGAGGAAGACCAGAACCTTTAGGATGTTTCTAGGGAAGTGGAGAAGGGAAAATGGCAGGGGTTGGCCGAGCTTGAGTGCTCAAATTGTTGTGAGGAGGAGGGGGAGGAGGTTCCCTTTTATAAGGGAGGAGAGGGGCACCTTAGGAATATCTCAAAATATTATTTTATATTAAAGTCAAAATCGGTTTATAATGGCTCCAAAGGGTCTTATTTCGAAGATAAGGTGGGGATGGGACTAAATCCTATCAACCAATAGTATTTAGACAAGTTTAGGGTATTATTTTAACCTTATCAATTGGATTTAACTCTAAGTTAAATAATTTAACTTTTACCATGTCTTTTTGTTTTCTTTCACTATATGGTTAATAAACTTACTATAACATTCCAAAAGAACCCAAAATTGTTTATTATTAATATATATATCCTTATCTAAGTCATTTGGCCGAACCGTAGATTTTTAGGAATAAAATAACAATTAATAATATAATATTTGATTTAAAAACTATTTTGTGTCAATTTTGACACTATTTGATATATGATTTTTGTGAAAGTCATAACAGAATTATATGTTCGAACCATGTTGATTAAATCAACATTAATATATCATAGTAACCTAGAAAATTAGTGGAATTCATAAAAAGTCTTAAATTACATTTATTTTGGTATTTATATTATCAATTATGTCAATATTTCATTAATAAGATAATTACTGCATCATCATTGTGTCATAAATAAATTAAATTATTTGATGTCTAAAAATTACAAATAAAATACCCTCATGTAGGAAATCTTTTTAGATTTCTAATGAATATTTAAAATCGAATTTATCTTATGTATAACCCCATATTATAAATGATTTACTTATTAAACTTTGATTTTAACTATTTTAACCCTTCTTTAAATAAATTAATAATAAATGTCCTAATCTAATCCAAGTGGGCCTAAATGGTCATATTTTATTCCTAAGTTTGTTTTTGGTCGCATTACACTTATCCAATAGAATTAGGACATGTGTTAGGGTAATAGTAATATCATATTTACCCTTAGTTACCCTATTTACTATTAACCGCGGTAAAAAAAAGTAAAAAGTTACTATTCACCAAAAAATTATTTTCATCTCATTGAACCACATTTTAGTCCTTGATATTAACCGTGTCTCGCGGATTTTCGAAATTCCATTCACAGAAGCGGTAAAATTAAGTTTTATTCAAAATTCAGTTTTTTAACCTACCACTTAGTGGTTTCACTATTCATCAAAAATTGAAAGTTTTCAGAAAAATACCAAAATTTCACCCTAGGCTAATTTCGATATTCTGAGTCCAAAAATGAAGTCCATTTTGAAAAATAAAATTTATAAAATTTCAAAAAGTGGTTATTACTATTTATAACGGCTAGTTTTAAAAGTATATTGTTGTTTAGTGAAACTCGGTATTGCATACGACGCAAGCTATCGAGGAAGGTCGCGATTGCGTGTAAAGAAAGCCAAGAAAGTGTTGTGTAAAAAAAGATTCCTTTGATGATTTATATAACATAAAAGTCTCGGGTGTTACAATATCATAACATTAGGGCATAGTTATCAGACTTTTCTGTTCTAACAGTCAATCTAAGATCGGACCATGGACATACATTCCATAGATAATATAGCAACATAGGGCTCTATAGTGATGACCAGAAGGTCCCACTTGAACCTCTCTCCACTATGGGATAGCTCACACTACCATTAGATTAAAGATATAGAATAATCATTCCCTATAGAAAACTCAAGGAGAGGTTGTTGTGCTAGCACCTCAACTAGGAGCTCAATCTCTTGCACCAGGAGTATAGAGATGAAAGAATGAATAAAACCTTTGTTAACTAATACTGAATAAAGATTATAATAAACAAAAATCATACCACTAATAATATAGTGTACCTCGGGGACATAAGCCTCTAGGTCCTACAGGTATCCATGACCCTGACCACCAGTTCCATAATCCTAACGTGTCCCACCTAGCATTGGCGGTGGTAGGATATCATAGCATCACCCATCACCGAAATACCCTCCTTCTCCTCTTCCTTCTCTACCTCTCGTGGGACCACCTTACACTTTCCTAGGAGATCACTAATCATGGAGTTTCATCTAATATGAAAATCCATTAGCTATCTTCTTGTGCTACTTGGCATGTCTGGTCAGGAAGTCATGTTCAATTTGACCTTGTCAATCACAATCGAAGCACCACCCCTCTTCGGACTACCCTACTGCTCTAAGATATATTTTTACCATACGATCATGCACCTAAGTCTTCTCACAAAAGGTTTCCAATGTAGGGACCCCTCTAACTAGCATCTACTAGCTATCATAGACAACTTAGTTCTGTCACACCCACTATCAGCCCCAACTACCTAGTGTCCATATGATATAAATATCGCTACCACCAGTGCCCAAACTAGCACCCCATCATAGATGGGATGAACAAGGATACTATGGTGGAATGGATCTTAATGTGGAGTCCCTACACAAACTTATATTCTATGAATTAGCCACCACATATCATCTCAATAGAGTATTGGGTGATCTCATTGAACATCATGGTGTACTCAGACACCATCATCCCTCCCTGCTGCATCTCTAAAAGCTTCTATTTCTAAACTGAACATAAATAAGAGGGGTAGTACTCTTCACTAAACACCGTCTCGAAGTCATTCCATGAGATTTTTAACTCATCATGCATCTATTAACAAGGCTCCACCAATGCCCAGCTACTCCCTAGAAGATCCTAGATACCAGTGACACCACCTGATCTATTGGGTTCTAAAAAATCCTAAAGACATAGACCACTGACTCTAACCAATCCTCTACTACCTAAGGATATGGCTCGTCATGGAACCTTAGCATCCTCTGGAACTGTAACTCCTGGAGTGTGTTAATTCTACACACATATTGATCCTACTCCTCTAGAATGATCTTATACTCGATAAGTGGAGGTGCTTCTACCTTCCCACCTAGAGGAAGGGGTCATAGGATGGAGCCTAAAACGAGTCCACATTGCCAATCGGATCATCATCATGATCTGAAACTGGTATCCTAGATGGATTTCATTACATAGGAATCTGACGATTTATCAAGATATACCATGATCAGGTGAGAATGTATATATACAACAATAATGAGTAGCTGAATCAATAAGGATAGTCAAAGAATAAATCTTATATTATTCATGTACCATTGATCCCTGCAACCAATGTCTCGGTATACTGAGTCATAAAGTAGGAGTCCAGGTCCTAATTAATTGATACATCAGCCACCTGCACCATTACTATATTCCTTAGACTAAGAGACACACTCAAGAAACTCTAACATTGTTGGCCTAAACACATCAAAATATTCATAAGGGGACCAATCCTAACAACATCCCAAGGAAAGAACTTTCTCTGAAACCAATCTATCTTGGCCCAACACAATCTTGGGATCGAGCCACAACTACACCAAGATAACCTCTATAAGTTAGGGGTGGAAACAAGAACCAAATGCATAATAAATTTGTTAGACCTTTTCTAAAGTGCCTGTATGTTCACACATAGCCACCTCACTAAAAACGTTTTAAGGGAAAGAGGAAAATATTCCACACATCTAAAAAGTAAACCAAGCATGCTAACCTATAAGCTATATAAGACTAACACAGTGAAAAATAAAAATTAAAGTAAAAAAATACATATCCAAGCATAAATATATCCCAACAAGAAAAAACTAGAAAAGTACATTGCAATGTGAACCCAGCTTCTGAATCCCATGATATGACAATCTTATATGATCCAATGAAACCAGTATCCCTAACCTCCTCTGTAGTCATGGTTGACCTATCAGTTATCTTCATAAATCATGACATGTGCAGGTGAATCCCATGTTGGGATTATTATATTAATATCTAGTAAGACACCCCAAAATATTAATGGGGAGAAGGAAGATATACAACATGAATGTTTGACAGTAGGTGCAAGAAATAGTCAAAGAGAATCTAAATCCATACCAAGAGTTAAAGTGACCTCATCTAGGTACAAGGGGATTGACATAGCGTGTTTATTAACTACACATCAATTCTTCACCAGCTATAGAAGGAGATTATACTTTCCTTAAAATAAGAATATAAACAAAGAAAGCATGTGGCATACCTTGTATGTCTTCACCTCTCCTAAAAAGAGGGTAACCAAATATAACATGTGGATATAGAATAAGTATATATCTGATCAGTAAAAAGAATCCTAGATGAGATAGTAATGGGATATCCATCTCGTAGCTCAACCCAAGAAGAATAATAGCTAGTAGTTCCAAAATTCCATCAATAATGACTAGCATCTCAAACATATACCCAGAAGTAACTATCCAAGTAAAACCATGATTTAACACTATGCCACATATTAATTGGTACAAAAACTCTCGGAAGGAAACCCATGTCCCGGTATAGCATAGGGCCCCCCCTATGATAGTCATCAAGGAACTACACTACCCACCCCTACTGGAGGGTACCACTCGATAGTCATCGAGGAACTCCACTGTCCATCCCTACCAGAGGGTACCACTCAATATTTGTCGAGGAACTCCACTTCCCGGTAGTGGTAGAGGGTACAACATGATAGGTTTCCATAGAGGACCCATTCCATAATTTATGGGGGTTTCCAATTTGGTAATCATTGAGGAATCCATTTCACAACTCTACTAGAGGGTCAACTTGGTAATCATCAAGCAACTCCACTGCCTAGCCCTATTGAAAGGTTCCATTAGGAAGGATTTGGGGGAACTTTTTTTCACATCCCTACTAGAGGGTTACACTTGGAAAGTGTCCAAGAACTCAAACTCCCATCCTTGATATAGGTTACCACTTGATAGTTATCGAGGAACTCCATTGACTATACCTACTATAGGGTACCACTCGATAGTCTCTGGTGATCTTATATGGTCTCTATCATCATCGGGCATTAGCTAACCAAGAATCATTCCCATAACATTCCACATAATATATCTAAATCCAAAATGGATTCCACCAATTTTTTATATGAGGAAAAAAACTCCAAATAGTCTCTTCATGGGAAAATATCCAAATTCAAATGAAGGAGATATGGATGATTGAAGTTTCTCAAAAGAGGCCAAGGGTTACATGGAATGTGAGGGGACCCACATGATGTGTGGTCCTGCTCTACTTCCTAGCCGTGTCCTTATCCAGTACTTGTATCATATTCCACTTTGTAGTATATGGCATGTAAGTGTACTAAATAGCATTTCCAGGATAACCAGGATCGGGTAGTGTCTTGCTAGTTGTGTTAGTGTACCAAACCATGTGTCCGTGTACTCTAAAAACGTCATGTTTCCTCACATGGGGTGCCACCCATGTGACTTGGTCATGTCCTTATACTCTGGTACATGTCCATATATCTAGTCATGTACCTCCTCATGGGTTCCTATATATGTGATCATATACATACTTATTACATTCGGAGAAGGGGTACATGGCGTGTTGGTGGGATATATGCAGTATCATCCTTAAATTTTCCAAAACCTTAGTCGTCATTGTTGAGGAGATACATGATTTTTGTTCATCCAACTATATGTCTTGTAGTTTTGATTTCTCTAGAATATTACATCCATGATCGTCTTGCTAGATATATTCTTCTCGATTTGATTTTGGCCCTATCTCCATCCAAAAAAGTTGGATCTAGCCAAAAATTATGTTTTATGGTTGTATTTCACCAGAAATATACCTTCATTCATCCGTCGGGGTTTCTCCATATGTTCTTAATGCCACCATGCCTTAAAATGTCATGGATTTATAATTTTATCTTTAAAACATTCTCTCGTTCCTTGAAAAAATCGCAAATATGTTCATACTTCATCGATCATTCGCAGTTATGGGGGTCTGGTAAGTCTTTGTTCCACCGAACAATGTCGAATCGGGATTATGGGGTCCTAAAAGTGATGAATGTGAAGAATAATTTGTAGAAAAGAAACACAGAAAAGTTTTAAATAATCATTGGCCATGAGTTCTTGGTCAACGATCAAGAACGTTGATTCGAGGTCAGAAACCAATGAAATAAATTAAGATTTCAGTACCTGATCGCATGCAATTGGCCACAATTGGCACTGATCCAAGAACAAGGATCAATATTCTCAATTAATTTAATCAAAGGGAATAAGTAACTAATTGATGAGTCCTATATAGATATTAGGATCATTCTTAGTTGTATAATGCACTGTCCAATTTTCGAAGTAATTCGTTACGTTCTCTAAGTCCTTATCTTCTATGACCTGGAGTTTCATTGTCATTGGATGTGATCTTCCAACAGAAGGAGAAAGTAGAGTATTATTAGTGATTCCCAGATTATGCGTCTAACCTTGGGATAATCTCCATGAAATTAAATTTATATAATTAATTTGTTTTTTAAATGAATTTATTAATTACTTTAATAATTAATTATTTCACTAAATGTACCACCAATGAACGAGGAATCTGAATGCCCCGCACTGACCCATTTTATGTCATTTCTAGGGTAAAAAACCATGTTTTGTAACCTACCATGGTCTTGGATTTATAATCAATGATTCAATTAAATATATATACAATTTTATTTAAAAATTTGTGTTCATTAAATATAAAATTTATTTAATATTTTTATAAATTTTGTTTTGATCACACTAGGCCTCGAAATCAAACACTAACAACCCAAACATGACATTCAAGGAAATTACATTTCCTTTTTAGAATACATAATACATTACACAAATATAAAACCAAAGAACATATTAGTTTAGTTTCTTTTGAAACATGGAACTTAATCAAATAACTTGGTGAAAAATATTCAATATCTCCCATAAAGATCTTCCCCTTTTGTTTTCCGACCTAATACATTTATTTATATCCAGCAGAAAAGAAATCATAAAAAGGGTGATCTCAAATGCTCAGTACGGGTAAAATTGGAGAACATAAAACAAACTATAAACATAATAATGTAAATAACATGAATATAATGTTTAAATATCAAAATCTTGAGTCATGAAAACAATCTGGGCAGTACGAAAGGCATATATCAAAAAGAAACATTAACCATGATAAAATAGCATTGACATAAAACATGGAATTGTGGAAAAAAATAATCACATAATGTGATTTCTATAGTATCCACGTCATTTCTACCAAGTCCATCATAGTGGAAAAAGTCTGTTACGGAACCAGGTTTACTTGACGTTCCAACCATGTATTACTATACTAGATTTACTTGTCGTTTGAGCCCTATATTACTGAACCATATTTACTTGTCATTCCAGTAATGTCTATCTCATGGTATATAATTCTTTAACCAATTAATTTAAGGGAGATATAGGTCATACCCTTCTCATAATGAAATAATTCTTACATGTTCCACAAAAACATAAACTTTTCATCATAGCATAACCTAAGGAACAAAAAAATGGGTTTCATAAAAATCAATCCATCATCATCCATATAAAATAAATGGATTTCATAAAAACAATTCAATAATAATCACAATTAAATCAATTTAAAAATAGGGATATAAATATAACCTTATTCTATCTTATATGGAAATTTTTTTTGATCAAACAGGTGAACTTAATTCCTGAGGAAAATACCCTTTATTTTTCAAAAATGTTTTCTTTTCTCAAAATGCCGCTCAATTTTAAAAGAAACGAATTTAGTGGAAAATTAACTTGAAATCGTGTGGCGTAAAATTCATGTAAATAAGGTGTCGGGAAACCATAAAAATTCATTCATGTCGTATAAGTTAAAATAACATTATCCTCGTACTTTTGTCGGAAAAGTCAAAAAGTACCTCAAATCAAATAACGACAACAGATTCCTTTCATACCATTAAATAAAAATTCTAAAAAGGCTAAATTTAACATTAAAAATCTTATAAGAATATAAATATTATAACATAATTAATAAATATGGTTGTGGATGATAAACACACCCCAGTAAATACTTGCATATAAAAAACTCAGATATACATGAGATTGCAAAATTATCCCTTACCTTAGGTCCTATTTCTTCTATATGTGTCCAAAACTCTTGTATATTGGGTTTAAACAAATTATAAACCTATAAAATAACCATAATAATAACTATTATATCAAATATGATTAAATTATAACTTTATATTACCCGTTTATTTATCAATTCCTTGTTAAAGCAACGTTTTGGGTAATAATCGTTTTATTTATCGTAAGTATTTTGACTTGTTATTGTTTATATTATTACATATATCATGATTTAATTACTTCCAAAATGTAAAACATGATTTATTTATCATAAATATACAGTATAATATAGAGATAAATGTAATGGCATACACCTTTCATGGAGACGGTAAGTCGTACGTATGCATGAATGATGTTTCTGATTCCTTATTGAATTCAATGGAAGAAATTAAATAAGACATATATAAATATAAAAAAATCCAGTAGAATTATTATGTAATATATTTCATTATTTTTTATTATATATACATAATCATTATTCTTTAATGGTTAACGTGGAAAATGAATCTCATCGTGTCGTGGAGACGATAGGTCGTACGTACGCATGAGCGACGATATCATTTACTTAATGGTTTAATGGTAAGAAATTGGATGGTATATTAAATATAATGAATGATTATCATGTCATATTAATTATTTAAATATATTATAATCATCGTTTTACCCATCCAAATTAAGTATTGTGGAATAACAAACTAAACCACAGTGTGGAGATGGAAAGGCGTACGTACGCACACAAGGTGATATTTTTATTCATATGATAGATAAAAGGAGTTATAAGGTTATCCCATAACTATAGTAACATAGAGTAATTTATAAGTTATTGGATTTATTACTCTATTATAGAAACCACATAAAAATAGTAAGTAGAGGAAGAAAATAATTTTGAAGGAGGGATGGATTTCTACCCAAAGTGTGGCCTCTGCCCAAAGTGTGGCCTCCAAGAGAAAGGGAGGGATGTTTTGAGTTTATTTAAGTAGATTTTGTATGATACAAAGGGAATTTAAGGTTTTATTATGTGAGTAGAGGTGGTAAAATTTTATAAGAGGGAGGAGGGGCACTTTAAGAAAGTCTTGAAATAATAATTTATTATAAATTTATTTTCAGTTTATAAATGTCCCAAACTCATTTATATAGAATATAAGATGTGTATGGGTCTAAATCCTCTCAACCAATGGAATTAAGACATGTTATGATTTTATTTTAAACCTCATAATTTTGACTTATCCTTATTTAATCAATTTAATTTAATTTGTGGTAATAATATTCTTAATATTATATGGTTATAAATATTTACTTATGTATTTTCAGTTTTCAATAATTGTATAATTTATTATATTTAGACCTTATAATTTTCACTTTTTAATTTTTAAATATTTTTTGGATTTTTAAATAATTTAATAATACATTATTTTAATAAAATATCAATAGTGTCAATTTTGAAACTATTCATTTATTTGACTTTAAATAAAATCCACACATAAGATAAATTTGATTAAAATATTTAATGCACTAATAACATGTCATAGTCACCATTAAAATTCATGGATCACATTAATTAGTTCATATTTTATTTCTTTTAATATTTTTTAAACCATATATTTTATATTTCAATTAAAAAATAATTTCTATATCATTATTGTGTCATCATTAATGGAAATTATTTAATCTATAAAAATTATTAATAAATTCACATGACTTAAATAATTTCATTATATTTATGGAGAATATTTAGGTTCAACATTTTATCAAGTTTATCTCTACATTAAAATTATTAAACTTATAAGATTTATGAGAGTGTCATGTTGTCACTTTCTTTTGTTTTAATAATAATTACATCATTTTCATGGACAAAATTCCATTAAATGAATCCATTCTAACACTTAGGTTATATGGTTCGACATTTAGTTATTCAGTAGGAGTTTTCCAAGTTTTTGAATAATTTTATTATCCTTATCATATTTTTTGTTACACTAATTTGCCAGATTTAACTTTAAATGTGGTAAATAAAAATCACTAAAGTTACTATTCATAATGTTCAAAAATTAAAAGTAAATAATTAACATAATATAGACCCAATGATTCAAAATATGGAATAAATTTTTCAAAATTCAAAACACAAAGGTTACAGTAATTTATTTCAAATTAATTCTCATTGTCAATACCAGAATGTGGGTTTTCAAGAAGTAAAAACTATCAAAAGATTGACATGTGTTTCTATCCAATTTAAATGTGAAATTACTTAAAATAACCAAAATTGGATTAAATTATAAAAACATTATAAAATTACACTTTAAATCCAATTATAAATATAATCTAAAAATATAAATAAATTATATGAAATGGCATTTTTGAATTAAAATGCACTATATTTTCACTATTCACTAAAATATGAATTTTATCATAAAACTGTCAAAAACTCAACCAAAATAAATTCTAATGTTCCTATTCCAAATAATAATCTTATTTTGTCAAATATAATATATAAATTTGTTAAAACCAAGATTAAAAACTGGTGCACCATCTAACAGTGGCAAAACTGCATTTTTTGAAAAATACTTTTTTTATCCAAAAAAATGAATTTATTCTAATACCATGTTCTAGAAAATATTTAATATGAATTTTAATGTTATATATAATTTTAAATTTTGTTAATATTATTCATAATGTCTAGTTTATATACCATTAAATAATAATATTTTAATAATATATTGTTGTTTAGTGAAACTTGGTATTGCGTACAACTCAAACTATCGAGGAAGGTCACTCTTGTGTGTAATGAAAGACAAGTTAGTGTTCTGTATAGTTCAATCTTACTTTGTTGTTGTGTATAAAATAATCCAAACATAGTTCTTTTATACATTGAAAAAAATCTGTACTCAGTGTTTTGTGAAATAAATTTTATCAAAAGAACATTAAATTGTGCGTAACACAAGCCAAGAATAGTGTTGTGTATACTGCAAGATAATACAGTGTTATTTATATAAAAATTTAATCTTGTTGTATCATAAAACACAATAAATAAAAGAAATTAAAAATAATATATCTCATAAAATATTTGGGTCTTACATTCTACCCCCCATAAAATAAATTTCACCCTAGAAATTTGTCAGGGTTGTAAAAGTTTTACAACTTAAAAGTTTATTTCATAGAAACCCACACCGTAAAAAGGAAGACTACAACCTCATTTTAAAAAGGAATGTTATAAATATTATGGTTACCCAAAGTAACTCATCACTGGGTTTCCACATAGGAGAACGTAGGTGGGCAGTAAAAACATGGATACGGAAGAAAAATCTAACCATCAATTTCCAATGGACAGTGAAAGAGAACAGGATTTGGAGAAAGTTAAAAATTATAAAACCATAAATATATGATGATTTAAGGGACTGTATGATTCATCTGATAATATGTCACTAAGATAAAATTTTTATTTTTCAAGATCATTTCCCTAAATTTGATGAACATGAGAATACATACTTACTTGAATACAATCTCATCGTCGGTCATGCCTTGAAAAATTTTCAATTCATCTCTTATTCAAAGAAATGATGACAAATTTTTTATTCTTGAAGAGTTGGATGATCATGTGATCCATAAATATAAAGATAGGTTATTTCATTTATCTCAACAAAAAGGTTAGAAAATGTTATCAAATATGCATAAGTCCACCTATAGTGAGATAAGATATAATTATAACTATTTTCACCTAAAGTTTATCTTAAACTTTACCTAAATTTATAACCTCAAAATAATGATAAAATATTAAAATCAAAAACTACCTAAAATTGTTCACTTACTTAGCTTAGAATTTATCCCCATATATCATACAATATCTATGGTTGGTCATACTCTAAAAATGTGAACACTTTCATCATGTATTCTCTTGAGTCACGATAAAACCTGAATTATCATATATCCTTAATGAAAACATGCATGTATCCTTATTCCAAATCTTATTGGATATATTTCTTGAGTCCCAAAAAGTTTTATGCTTCATCCATGACAGCATAACCCTTTTGTCAACAATTTCATAATTAGTTCCTAAGAAACTAGCATCATCCAATTTACTTATTCAAATCCAATATATCATTATCCAAATATCTTTATCTTAATATAATGGACATATTAAGGGTTATTCTCCTATTAATCATGTGCTCTCTAAATATATCACCTTAAACTTAAATCACTTTTTTTGGCTCCTTATAACTATTCAACATATCCTTTCAAATCCTTAATTAAAACCTTATACTAAAAAAACTTGTACATTCCATGATTAAATTAACGTAAACATTGAATTTTGAAACATATACACCTAAAACATCCAACTTTATTTGGAAACCATTACTCAAGATCCATCATCTTCATCTTTCCTAAAATATTAATCATGTCTTATGGTTTCTCAACCTTAACCTTCTTAGGTTTAATGTAAACAATACTGGAAGAACATCACATAACATTCACATGACTTTTACAATGTCTTTATACTTAGTAGCATGACCAATACTCGTAATATCTTCATGATTCTCTTCATGATGTTTCCACATAGGAAATTTATCTTCATAATTCCCATAATATTTACATCTAAAACATTTATGGGTAAACTATGTTCGATGTAATTCTGGATATTGACAAAGACCAGAAAGAAAAGTGTGAGAAATACATTTTAGAGATTAGAAACACATAAGTAAGGTAAATTACTTATAATATTTTATTCTATGATATCTTATGTTTAACCCTAGGTTAGTCATGATTGTCACAAAAAATCCCAAGAATTGTAACCTATACTTATACTTATATTTTGGATATACCTAGAACCATCCTTAGAAATATATCTCGGGATATCACTAAGGATTGTGCATCCTAGATTCCAAATGATGAAAAAACCTTCCCTATGATACCAAATGTAATTACCAAAGCAAGATGTACATGGACATTACATTTATTTTTCAGAATACTAAATACATTACAAAAATATATTCCCAAATACCATATTAGTTTAGTGTCTTTGAAAACGTGGAACATAATATTCTAACTTTTTGAAAGATCTTCATCGTCTCCCATAAAGATCATCCCATTTTGTTTTCCTACCTAAAACCTTTCTTTATATCCTGGGGAAAATAAATCATAAAAAGGGTGAGATGAAATTCTTAGTAAGTGTAAACAAGGAGAACGTAAAACAAACCATAAGAATAATAATATAAAAACATGAACATAAAGTTTAAATATCAAATTCTTGAGTTAGGAAATAAATCTGGGCATTACGTAGGGAATAGATCATAAAAGAACATTAACCATGATAAAATATCATTGACATAAAACATAGAATTGTGGGAAAAAAATAAGAACATAATATGATTTCTATAGTAGCCAATGAATTGCTTCCAAGACCATTATTGTGGACAATTTCTATTATTGAACAAGGTTTACTTGTCGTTCTATTAATTTATTACAGAACTAGATTTACTTGTCGTTCCAGCCCAGTATTACTTAACTAGATTTACTTGTCGTTCCATTCATGTCTATCTTATGAGATATAAATCTTTACCTAATTTATTAGAGTTAGATATAGGTCTCACCCATCTCACAATGAAATCATTCATATGTGTGCCACAAAAATATAAAATATTCATCATATCATAACCCAAAGAACTAACAAAATAGGTTTCTTAAACATCATTCCATCGTATTCTATATAAAATTAATGGATTTCATAAAAATAATTCCATCATAAAAAATATAAAATAAAATTAATAATAGGGATAGAAACAAAACACTATGTTATCTTAAAGGGAAAATAATTTTGATAAAACACATGAACTTAATTCTTGAGGAAAATATCCTTTTTTTTCAAAAACATTTTCTCTTTTTAAAATTCCACACAATTTTTCAAAAAATGAAATCAGTTGAAAAAAAAATTGAAATCATATAGAGTAAGATTAATTGAAATAAGGTTTCATGAAATCATAAAAATACATTAATGTCATATATTTTCGAAAAACATTATCCTCATACTTTACCCAAAAAGGTCAAAAAAAATTCCTCAAATCACACAATGATAAAAGATTCCTTTCATGCATTTAATAAAAATTTACCAAATTGTAAACTAAACATTAAAAAATTGAATAAGGATAGAAATAATATTACATAATTAGGAAATATATATTTGGATGATAAATATACCCAATTAAATTATTACGTATAAACAATCTCGGATAAAAATTAGATTGCAAAATTATCCCTTAACTTAGGTCTGATTTCTTCCATATATGTTATAAACTCCTCTATAGTGGGTTCAAACATATTATTAAATTTTAATATAACCATAATAATATCTATGATATCATATATGATTCACATATTACTTTATATTATGCATTTATTTATCAATTCCTTGTTAAAGAAACATTTTGGGTAATAATAGTTTTATTTATTGTACGTGTTTTGAATTGTTATTCTTGATATTATTACATATATATTGATTTAGTTACTTCAAAAATGTCAAACATGATTTATATATCATAAATATTCAGTATAATATAACAATAAATGAAATGGAACACACCATTCATGGAGATGGTAGGCCGTATGTATGCATGAACATTGTTTCGGTTTCCTAATTGAATTGAATGGAAGCAATTAAATGACATATATATACACATAAATCAAGTAGAATTATTATTTCATATATTTATTTTTTATTTATTATATATACTTTATCATCATTATTGAATGGTTAATGTGGACAATGAATCTCATCTCGTCGTAGAGACGGTAGGTCGTACGTACGCAAGAACGACGATATCATTCACTTATTGGTTAAATAGTATGGAATTGGATGGTATATTAAATATACATAATAATTATCATGTTATATTTATTATTTAAATACATTATACTCATCATTATACACATCCTAATTAAATATTCTTGAATAAAAAATTGCACAACGGTGTGGAGATGGTAAGTCATACATATGCAAGCATGGTGATATTTTTATTCATAGGATGGCTAAAAGGAGGAATAAGGATGCCCCATAAATATAGTAACATCTACGAATGTATATGATATTTGATTTATAACTTTATTACATAAATGACATAAAAATATGAACTAGAATAAGAAAATAATTTTGAAACTTGTGATAAAACAATTACCTCTTTTTCAAGTATCACCTTTTGATTTGCACAAAAGGTAACCATAGGATGGATTTCTGCCCAATGTGTGGCCTCTAGGTGGAAGTTCGGTATGTTGGTAGTTATTTTAGTAGAGTTTAGATGATAGAAAGGTCTTTAAAGGTGTGAGTAAGTGAGTAGAGGTGGTCGCCTTTCATAAGAGGGAGGAGGGGCACTTTTTGGAAAGTCTTGAAATATTAATTTATGCTATATATATATTTTCAGTTTATAATAGTACAAAACTCATTTATTTCTAATATAAGATGAGTATGGGTAGAAATAATTTCATAAAATGAAATTTATACATCTTCATATTTTATTTTAAACCTTGTCATTTTAATTTATCTTTATTTAATCTATTTAATTTTATTTGGGATAATAATATTATAAATATTAAGTGGTTGTAAATATTTACTTATCTGTTGTAAATTTTCCATAATTGGAAACTTTATGACATTGTATACCTCATAATTTTCACTTTTTAATTTTTAAATAATATTATAATATGTTATTTTTATAAAATATCAATAGTGTCAATTTTGACACTATTGATTTATTTGACTTTAAATAAAATAAACACATATTATAATTTTGAAATAAATTATTTAATACACTCTTAACATGTCATAATGACTAATAAAATTCATTTATCACATTAATTAGATCATATTATATTTCCTTTAAAAACATTATAACCATTTATTTGATATTTCTGTTAAAAAAATAATTTCTACATCACTATTATGCCATTATTAATGGTAATTATTTAATATAAAAATTTAATAAATAAATTCAAATGATATATATAATTTTATTAGATATATATAGACTATTTAATTTTGATGTTTTATCATGTATATTATTTCATTATAATTATTATACTTATAAGATATATGAGAGTGACATGTTGTCACTTTCTTGTGTTTTAATAATAATTAAATAATTTTCATTGACAAAAGTCCATTAAATGAATCCATTATGACCCTTAGGTAATATGAGTCAAATTTCATTCATCCAATAGTATTTTGCAGGTTTTAGGGTAATTTTATTATCCTTATCATATTGTTTTTTACCCAAATTTACCAAATTTACCTTTCACGGTGGTAAATAAAAATTACCAAAGTTACTATTTATAATGTCCAAAAAATAAAAGTAATCTGTTAACATAATTTGAACCCACTAATTATAAATATGGAATAAATTTTTCAAAATTTAAAACACAAAAGTTGAAATAATTAATTTAAATTCAATTCCAGTTGTCAAAACTAGAAAAAAGGTTTTTAAGAAGTAAAAACTATCAAAAGATTGACATCTGTTAATATCCAATTTAAATATGAAAATACTTCTGATGGCCTAATTTGGATTAAATTATAAAAAAATTTCTAATTTCACTTTAAAACCAATAAAAAAGATAATCTAACTAGATAAATAAATTAGATGAAAATGTAGTTTGGAATTAAAATGCAGTATTTTTTTCACTATTCATTAATATATGAATTTTATCAAAAAAATATCAAAAATTAAAGGAAAGTAAATTTTTATATCCCAAATCAAAATAATAAGTTTATTTTGTCAAGTTTAATATATAAATGTGTTAAAAACTAGATTTAAAATTGGTGCACCATCAAAAGTTGCCAAAACAACATTTTTTTAAAAATACTACATTTATCCAAAAAATTGAATTTGTTTTTATATCGTGTTCCATAAAATAAATAAGATGAATTTTAATGTTATATCAAAATAAAAATGCAGTTAATAATATTCATAATTTCTATTTTATATCCCATTAAATAGTAACATTTTAATAATATATATCATTGTTTAGTGAAACTCAGCATTGTGTACAACACAAGTTATCAAGGAAAGTTTATCTTTCATGTAATGAAACCCAATTCAGTTTTTCATTTATTTCAATATTTATTTGGTTTTTTGTATAACATAATACAGGCATAGTTCTTTTATACATTGAACAAAATCTATAGTCAATGTTGCGTGGAATAAATTTTATCAAAAGAACTTGAAATTGTGTGTAACACAAGACAAGAATAGTGTTACTTATACTGCTTGCTAATACGGTGTTGTGTATAGAGAAAGCTAATATTGGAGTAGCGTAAAACACAAGACCTCAAAGAAATTAAAAAAAATATATCTCATAAAATCTTGGGGTGTTACACACATGTCGTCTCAACACCTATCATTAGAAATATGTATAGAAATATTTCAAATGAATGCAAGGAAAAAACCAAGTCTCTACAAGGTGAAGGTTTTGTACCCCTTCTTTAGTATTTTACGAGTATCATTAATCTTTCTCAAAAATAGGGTTTCACAATGAATCTTCAATAAGGGTGTTACTTCCCATGTATGGGCATTGGATGGATCCATTTTTGAAAGAATTGATATTGTAAGAATTCTTCTATTTCTAGCATCTCACTATAAAAAGGTTTGAATGCTTGGAAATTTTTATACGTAGTTGATTGATTAGCCAATATTTGAGGATTTTTAGATTTCAAGTGTTCATGTCTCATTCGTAGGTTGATTAATTTCATATTCCCTTATATATAATTGAAAGGTAGATCATAGTGTTCAAAATCAATCAATCTAATTTCGAGTATCCTACAAGTTCATGATCGGAGCTTAAAATTCAACTTTAATGATTTTAAAGACACCATTACACTGGTCTGGATTAAACCCCACAATCTAAATTTGGTCTTATAGAATGCATAAATTTTGATTGATATTGCTTCTACAAAAGCCATTCCAACCAGGGTGGATACTGCCACCGATATGGTTATTATTTTTCACTATACAAGGGCATTAATAGATTTTAACTTAAGTTCAACCTTGATTGATAATGTTGTTTTCTCCACACCTCAGGATGAAATCAATTTCAGAATTTTGTTTTAAAAAAATCATTTGTTTTGTGATTCTTATCAAATTATTGGGAATTTGAAATATAATTGAAGGGAAGATCTCTATTGTTCTGATTTTCAATTAAAAGGTAATTATCTTCAGTACTACTGAACGATGGAAAATAATGAGAATATCCATTGTATAGAAAATCAGGCTAAAGATCATCCCACATATGATGTTGTTGATGTCTCTATTTCTAAGAAATTGAATTCCACAAGTGGACATCTCTATAAAAATATTGAAGGCTCTTCTATGGGAATCAGAGTACTTAATTTTGAAAGTATTCCTCTAAACAAAGGATGAAAAGAAATAAATATTATTCCTATTTATCCTCATTATAATGAAACTATTTTGGTTTCTTCTACTCAACTGATTAATAATCCCATTATGTCTTGGTCTAACATAAAAGAGGAAAATCATTTGGTTGTTTCTGGATTTTATTTCAAGGATTCCTTAATTAGGGATGTAACGAGTGACCATGATGGTGAGTAATGTGAGTATATCCTTGAATCCATTAAGATTTTTATATAGGCTTATGTGGATTAAAACCTATTGTAAGAACAAAAAATGATTTATTTTAAAAGCCGCAAAGGAAAGAACAAGATGGATGTTTCCACATAAAACCCAAAAGGTCTGCATCTCTATTTCTCAGGAGGAAGGTAAGTCTACACATGATATTAATAAGGAGATGTTTTTTCTCCTCTATGAATGCACAATTATTTTAAACCTGTTAGATCATATAAGTAAACTTTGATAGGAAATTAGTCTCTAATAGAACCATTGTCTTATTTCTCTCCTCCACTTGCCTTTGGTCATACAGTGGATATGAAAGAGAGTGTACAACAACCTTTAGGCATTCTAGATTGTTAAAATAATACGGAAAGTGGGAAGACTCATATGAATCCAGTCTATAATGATTCAATGGATCATCTAAGGCCTGGAGTGGTCTTAGAACCTTATCAAGGGAGGGATAAATCAAAATCTATGTTTTTTAACTCATTTTCATCAATGTTGGAAGGTGTTGGAGGGGTTGGATATTTTGGGACTCCTACTGATGGCACGTAGATCCAAGATGATAGAATATTAAGTGTTTCATATAATCTACCCAGGCCTGATTTGGTCTCATTTCTTTACTAGGGAAGGTTGAGTAAAGCTGATGTTGTCCAACCCTTGGGTTCATGGTTCGATAGTGCTAATGGGGATAGAACAATAGCTGCAGCCTCTTTAGTAAGTTACATGTTGGTGTTGAATATGGTGATGATAAAGATGATCATGGGGCTTCAAATTTGGTGCATTCTAAGATGGATACAACAAATATTACCTTTTATATTGTGGGCTCTAATCTTGTTCAGCCTATGAAGGTTAAACCATAATTGAAAGTTAGTACCCACACTCCTTTGAGTTGGTTGCATCAAGAAGTACTCTGGAGGGAAGCCAAAACAATTATCGTGTATTTGAGTAGATGATGTGATGGATTTCGTTGATGTTGGTCTTCTAGATGGTGGAGGTGGGCTATGGTTGTAGGTCAAAACATGGATTATAGGTTAACATCCTCGTGGTGGGGGTGGATTATTCTCATACCATAGAATGACTAATAGATCTTGAGTTACTTAATTTCTTGTTCTTAGACTATTTATGATTTATTATTCCCTTATATATACATTGTTTTTATTTAATAAATGGGATATTGATCCTCAACTTCTGAATATATATATATATATATATATTTTTAATTAGAATTATAAATAAATATAGAAATATTTAAACACCTATAAAATTATAGTAAATATATTTAAATAATAATTACATTTATTATATTTATAATTATATATACTTATATATTAGTTAATATATATATATATAATATATATATATAATTATATATATATATAGTTATATAAATATATATAAAATATATTTATAATTTTATAAAAATAATTACAAAAATAATTATTTAGAATTATAATTAAATATATATCAATATTTAAAAAATTATAAAATTATAATAAATATATTTATTATATTTATAAATATATATTTTTATATATATTTATATATATATATATATAATTATATACACATATTTATAATTATATATAAATACTTTTTAAATATATTTATTTATAATTATAATTATAAATATAATTTTATTCTTTTAAATAATTAAAAAATTATAATAAATGTATTTAAATAATAAGTATATTTATTATATTAAACATTATATACAATTATATTAATATATATAATTATATAAATATATTTATAATTCTATATTGTAGGAATGATCTTGACTTTGGTTGACTCTCTCTAAGGTGGCATTATTTTGAAACATTTTAGGTTTGGTGGGGCTTTTTGTGCTACATGTTTTGCTATGTTTTGATGGTCTTTTGTTTTATTTAATAAATTTTTTGGCTTGAGGTTGTTTGTGTCCTAAACTTTGCTGGTATATTTATCTATTAATAAATATATCCCAAATTGCTAAAAAAATATTAATAAATATATATATATATATATAATTATATAATTATATGTAATTAATTAAAATATGTGTAATTATATAAATATATTTATAATTATATATAAATATTTTTAAATATATTTACATATAATTATAATTATAATTATATATTTAAATAATTATATAATTATAGTAAGTTAATTTAAATAATAAATTTATATTTATATTCATATTTATATAACCAATATGGTGTGAACCATGTGGAAGCCAATAGCCCCAAAATTTGTTGAAAAAATATAAAGTAAAAGTAACATGGATGAATAGGTAAAATGTAATAAATACCCAAATTTAGTAAGAAAAATAGAAATCACTTGCTCATCTTCTACTATTTCCCCTTCCTTGACAGTTCCAACATCTTTTCCACTTCGAATTCATCGATGGATTTAGATCCATCATCTTTGTTCCAATCAACCATTCATTTTGATTCACCTTCAAGTGAGTATTGGTTTCAAGGAAAACCTCTTCGCTTACTCCAATATCCACTTCAACTGCCACAGGTGCTTAGTTGGCCTGTCCATAGTTATATTTATCACTTTTTAACTGTGTTGGGGTCGGGCTTATCACTCCTTGACTCTCCACATTACCTAAGGTGATCGAGACACCTTTTCAAGTTTGGGGAAATTACAAATCTCCTAGCATTTTCCCACTTCATAAAGGTAGGACTCCATACTGAATATAGAATTAAGATGGTCAAGAATATTAAAAAATCATAGAGGATTCATTTAACCCAGTATGTTTGGATGAGGAGGGTCTCCTAGCCAGTGTGTCCTTCTCTTCACTGGTATAAATTGTAAAAAAATCACCTGTAAAAAATTGTAATTCAGAGTAGGAGAAGACATTCCCTCATTTAATTTTTTAATTATATTTACAATATAATTAAAATTATATCTTTATCAGTGCTTTGTTATGACTGATAATAATTTATTTTTGTCAATCCTAATAATATGACTATAAAACTACTCTTTTTCAACGATGGAATTTTAGAGCTGATAAAGATACGTTTTATCAGCAGTTTTTTGTGCTTACAAGGATCTATTTAACCATATCTTACTATTTTATCAGTGATAAAATTAATCTCTATCAAAGTTTTTTTAATACCCGGTAAAAAAAATTATTAATCTTTTAAATAGGATCCTAATAGATTCTTCCTCACTAATGCCATTCAATCTTTCACAAAACTAAATCCCTTCCACCACTCTTCATCAATATTCTCATTGAATTGATCCACTCAAAATCTAAGGTATATGATTATATCTTTTCCAATTTAATCATGATCCAAACTGTTAACCATCTCATATTTCAATTCCACCACATCGCTTCACATAAAAAACTGATAGAGTATATGTTCGCCAACCCCTCTGAAAATGCTTGGCTTCCGACACTTACCTAGACATGATTCCTTCACTCTTGTCTTGTTGGAGTTTTTTTGTTGTATATGATGAACCGAGGATTGTTTTCTGACCCATTTTCCATTGAACGAAGAAGGATTTTCTAGTGAACAAAGGATTATTTTCTATTTTGTCACATTGTATTACATGTTGTTGAATGCTAGTTGGTTTCAAAGCATTTATTTATTAATATAATTCCTATATGAATGTCCATGAGGATAAAATAGTGTTTATCAAATGATTTCAACCCTGGTCTTAAAACAGGATTCCATAAAATGTGTTTTTAAAAATTCCTACATTTTTTTGAAAATATTACGAGTATTTTTGTAATGTGTCTCTTGATTCCACCATGAATTTATAAATGTGATTTTTTATCCATTGATTTTTAATCCAAAAGTTTGTAAAAATTCCATAACAATTCCTAAATAGTGTATTTGGTTTTGAAATAATTAGACAGCACATGATTGAAGTTTTAAATTTTTTCTTTCTGGAAAATGAGATTCAATCTATGTAAGAACCTGGATCTTCTCTTCAGGTATGGATCTTGCTTTCGGGTTTTTTGAAGAAAATGGTAGAATAAAAAAATTTAAGGAGTTATGTCGTGTACTTTGGAGTACACACCGTGCACTCGGTTATCGCGGGTAGCCGTGTACTTGTCGTGTAACAGCTGAGTACATGGCTGTGTGTGGTGACCTGGAGACTGCCTAAAGCAGGGCCTGATAAAGGTATATACACATTACTTATCCCCAGGGAACAATACATGTATTTTTATTATTAATTGTTATATCATATCGGGGTCATGTCTCATTCCCAGAAAAGTCTTCATTTAGCTTTGGCTTTTCCAGGAGCAACGGATATCACCGATTCTTCTCCAAGCCCATGTTTGGTCATCTGTTCTCCGAATCAAACACCGTTGATTGTGTTGGAATAGCCATGGTGAGTTATTCTTTCTTATAGAGCCTATCCTCTTGATTTCTCCTCTTACACGAGTTATTCAAGGTTGAAAAGTTTTGACATTTTTGTAGATATAGATCATTTTAGGTTGAGTCTAAGGATAAGGTTCAACTATATCGATTGTACAACATCAAGGTAGGTGGTTTGTGTCTTTCTATAGATTTCATTAAATTATATGTGCAAAAAAGTACCCAATACCCTAGTATAGGTTATTGCGTGTTTTGGTAATTTAACCCTGTTAATTCTTATTAGTCTTTGTTTTCTTGAGTAAGGGTGATTGTTTATGAATAAGGTTTATTACATTCCTTATGGATGTGTTTTCCCTTGCTTGTTGATATTGGTTGTTGGATCTCGAATTTCTTATTAGGGTGTTATGCGTTCAATTCCATGTGTTGTTAGGATGGAGTTGATATTATATATCATGCTTGTGATAAGCATTGTAATTTCGTCACCTTATAGTTTTTCAGATTACTTTGGCTGTTGGATATCATTTGTGCATGATTGTATTACACAGGGCTATGGGAACCTGGTGTAGAGAGACCATAGGGGGAATTGATGTGGAGGTCTTCCCCAGTGTGTCTGTTAACTTTTTACGTTGCGAGACCATAAGGGAGATGGACATTGAGTACTCCCTCAGAGTGTTTGTAGTATACCATTTCAAGACCACAGGGGGAATTGATGATGAGAGCTTCTTCGGATAGTTTTTTTTCAAAGCTGAACCAGAGGGGTAAGATTGTGAGAACTTCTTAGAGGGTTGGGTTTGTTTGTTTGGTTGAATAATTGGTAGATGCAAATGAATGTAGTTGAAACTATATAATTGTTTACCTTGAGTAATTCCTTTTTTATTACTTCATTTTTTATATTTTCCTACTATATATATATTCACTGACAGATAGGAATGGGTATTTTGGTGGTTGCCTACTAGGATTTGTCTCACACCTATTTGGTCCATGCTATTAGGCCCAAAAAAATTATATAGTTTCAGGTATAGGTAAAGGAAAGAGCCATTCTACTTCAAGTACTTTATTATTGTCGATTTGGAGATCATGGGTCCAAGCTGAGGCTTACAATGCGGCTGGAGTTTACGTGTTTCTTTGTACATTGGTTTAGTGTTGTTTTTTCTGCATTGTGACTTTTTTGGCTGGTTTCCTAGACATATGCGTCATGCATCATTTATATATAGGTGATCCAATTATTTATATACTTTCAGTCTTTCATTGTTTACTTATTGTATGGTATTACTACTTTTGTTGTTGTATATATTGTTGTTATTCTGTTTTATTACTCTTCCAATGAGGTCATAGTTTCCCCACTAACACACCCATTGACCTCGCTTCTAGTCGGGAGCCTCTGGGGTTTGGGTAAATGTTCTTGAGACCATGAGGCCAACCGGGTACGGGGCACCTTTGGGTATCACTCAGAACAGGGATATTATAAAGTGGTATCAGACGCAGGTTCTTTTCTTCTTTGAATTACTATTTGGATCTTATAGATAGGGATAAAAAGAAATAGGTAGTTGGTAATCATCTTTTCTTGGGAGTATCTAACCCTTGTATAGGGAAAAGCCAATATGCCTCAAATATTGTAATTTTTATGGTTTTGTGATTATTACAGTTAATATATTTCACCGTTGGGTGATTCACATGTTTTATGCTCTTTTCATTGATATTATTTGTAATGACCCAAAGATTTCAATGGAATACATTCTTATAATTATGTCATATAATAACATGGAGTCACAACACAATGAACTACTAAGTACTATGTGACCTTTAAAAGTAATTCTACCGCTTGTGTGTTTTTAATTTCGAAAAATAGTCATCTACAATTGTGATCAGTAAAAGATTTGGCGTCTGATAAGACAAACATAATTTTTGACGAATAGTAACATACTCTTATTAATAGTAGCATAACTTTATGAATTGTATTGAATATTAATAAATATAAAATCTACGAAAAAATAAAAACTTCACCCATTAATCTACAAATACAATTTAGACACCTTAAAAGTGAAAAAATGATCATAGTATAAGAATTCGTATTTTTGTATGTCAAAAATATTTTATTATCAATTTTATGATTCATTTATAAATTTAAAATTGAAATGTATTTTCATAAAATTTAATCATAAATTTTTAATTTATTTTATTATTTTTATAAGATAATTTTGTGGGACCTTGATTAATTTTTCAAGGTCTTATAGAACGATTTATAGTTTTAATGTTGATTTTATTGAATAAATTATGATTTTATTTAAAGATTAAATTAAAATTATTTAGAAAATTATTTTAAAAAAATGTAGTTCATTTTTTAATTCTTCAGGTTGAAATACGGTTAGCATGAATTTTGGATTTTTTTTAAAATACTTGATTTTTTCGTGAATAGAAAAAATACATTTTTGAGTTTTCGGTATATTTGATGATATCATAATGATGTAATAATTAAGAAAAATTATGGTCGATTTATGTATAGTAAAATATGATATTTTATGTCCCAATTGGCTATTATCATGGGCAAATACCATGGTCAAGCCCATGGTTTTACGAAAACCACTAATGTGGTGTCTTTTTAAATTAATAAAAAAAGTCCCTCTATTTTACTACAAATACCCACTCATCCATTTGTTTTCATTCATTAAGAATCCATCCTTCTCGAATCTATGGTGTTTTTACCTCCCTAATATCCCTCACAATGTTTCATCAAGTGCCTGAGGTCCCAGCCTTCACATTTTAGGAGCTACTCTATAAGGTGAGGGAACCTATCACCCTCCTCTTTTTGTCAACACTTCTTTTTTATGTTATCTCTTTAATATTCCATTCTCATATGTTGGGTTTTGATATTATGTATCACTATTATTGTCAATTTGTTTTCTATATGATGAGTTACCCTCTTCATACTCATCAATTCATTTTTTGAAATTTTATGTGACGTTGTTCGGTTGCCAAATTTTCCTAAGGGATCTCTAAACTTTCCTTTCATTTTCAAGTTCATATCTTTCCTTTTTCTTTACTCATATCCTTTATTCAAAGTGTCATAATGAATCCAGTACCTTAAATGTACTATATTGTTTTCATGATAAAGGAATAATATTTCAACATCTATCCTTTCCATTTTTATATATACTAAAATGAAAATATCATCTGAGGGGTGCTAATTGACCACATTCAAGGACGATGGGTTTTCAATTTCTTTTCTTGTCTTCAATTATGGTCATGAAACCATTTTTATGGTTGAAGCAGTCCATAATATATATATTATGTCCCATATATGGTTCTTGGAATTCTTTTATAAAAAAGTTTTTGATTTATAAAACAAATTATGTTCCTTGTGGTCAAAAACAACCAATTAACCCAAATGGTTATCATTAAATAATTTATAGAATGATTCATCTTCATGCCGAGTAACCGAATGGAATTTACCATCATGTAACCTACTGTATTTTCAATAATAACGTATAACTCCAATTCTAGACAATCATCCCCATTTTATAAGACTCTTTGAATATGAATATAAGTGAACTGATCATTAGAACCAAGGAAACAAACAGACCTGAACAATGAAATTGAATCTCATAACCAGTAAAAAGGTTTTGAATGAACACAAATAGGTTTTACAAAATCATTTTCATACATAATAGGTTCTATAATTATTAATTAATGAACTTAATTTGATTATTCTGGTCATTAATATCAAGTGGAGACCACCATCAGACTTAAAGTAAGGGATTCTACCCGAACCACCTTTGTTCCATTGGGTTGCTCTATCTTTCTTTTTACCCTTTAATAATTTGTCTTTTATTTTTATGAAAAACTTATAAATTCTGTTTATATGCTCCAAATATATGTTTCAAGATCCATCCCTTATTATCTTTCAGGGATATACATGTTTTATGTGATTCCCTCTTTAATTCTTCCTGATAAGAGATCCTATTTTAAGGGAACATCTTGATTTATTACCTGATTTCAATTTCACTCTATCTCCTATTTTAGGCCACCATTGTCATTATAAAATCAGTATTTTTTTATTAATACCTTTTTGGATCAATCATGATTTTATATAAAATATTTTTCTCTTTTTTGTTTTAAAACCGCTATAGTATTTTCCTTATAACTCCACAAAAATTTTTTAATGATAATATGTCACAAAAACATTTCATATACGTTTTCACTTCTGTTTTACATCACATCCCGTGTTATATGCCTATTTTACCTTATGAACTTCCATGTATGTTCTAATCCATTTCTTTCATAGACACTTTCATGATACACCCTTTGGTTATGCTTTATGTCATGATTGTGGTACCCAATTCTTTCCATGCGTACCCTTATGTTTATGTATGGTTGATTGTGTATGATTATTTATGTGGAAATAATTTTCATGAAAATGTTTATATGGGTACACCCAGATAGTTCTAAAATGCATTGGGTAAAGTTAAGTCTCATGAGATGTTATGTGCAATGGTCTTGGCGGTTAGCCTTGGCATGTGCTACTATGGGAAAAATTCTTGGTGGTTAGCCTTGACTCATACTAAAGTCATGTGTTATGTTGCTACTACATTTTTATGATTCCATGTTTATATAATCCCATGTTTATATGTTATGATTCCTTATGTTCCATGATTTTTATATCATTATGGCATGCCTCCTAGCTCATGTGCTTAAGCATTGTTCTTATGTTCATTCCCTAACTGGGATTTTTATCTCATCCCATTGTTCATGTGTTTCCACAGGATATCCTATGCAGAAGTATGAGAATAATGCAAGTTAGGATCTAATTATGGAGATTAAATAAAGAATCCTTTTTAGCCCCATTTTTTATATTTTATGTACCAAGTTTTCAAAGACACTAAACATCACAATCCTTGGCTTGTACTCTGATGTATATTTATGCTTAAAATCATGTAATGTTATATGTAAAAGACTAGGGTCTCTATAGTTGGTATCAGAGCATGGTCTATTAATTTTTTGAGAGTATGAATAGAGAAATTTAGTAGGAACCTTAAGGATGAAATAGTGTATAAGAAAACGTCCATAAATATTTGTAAGTATAGATTACGTGGTTTATTAAGAAAATACGTCCTTGTCTACATAAAAATAGGTAGAGGCGGCTCTAGCACAGATGTACCAAGGAGTGAAAACACCGACAAGGAGTTTCGAGCTTGACCCGGGGTATCTTGGTACACGACAATGGACCTTATGGCACTCTTGGTATTAACAATCCGGGGGATATTCCTTGGTAATTCACAATCTTGGTATAAACTTTTATTAAGGGAAAACCCCTATAAGAACATAAGATAAGAAATAGATCATGGATAACCTATATTGAAACATAGTTAATCACAAGTTAGGATATACTTCTCCTTTAAAAGTTTCTCCTTTTATGTTCAAAATTTTCCTTTTTATGTTTAATAACTAAGTATTCGAGCCCTCTAAATGTACATTCTTTTTATTAGTTAATGGTGGGAAATAGAAGAACATGTTCCAACAATCAATGTGAAATGGATTGAGAAGAATTTCCAAATGATATTCTTGATATGACATGAACGGGTGCTCAAAAAATCCTGACAATACTTGCTCACCTGGCTCAAGTTATGAATAATAACATGAATCATGTGGAACACCCTCCTCCTCTAAGAAGCAAAAAAGATGTCGTAGAATCCTTCATGCGGAAAAGGCCTCCCATGTTTAGCAGATCTTCTGATCCCCTCCTCACAGAATAGTGTATTAACTCCATTGAAAAGATATTCTTTGTCCCCTAGTTCTTGGAAGAAGAGAAAGTTGTACTGGCGGTCTATCATTTTTTTGGGGAAGCTGGTCAGTGTTGGAAACTGATCAAGAATACAAAGTCCCAAGGATATTTATTCCATTGATTGGGAGGAATTCAAGAGGATTTTTTACAATAAATATTTTCCTTGAACACTCTATCTCAAGATGGAAAGAGAGTTCCTTGGACTCAAATAGAAGGAAGATGAGTCCATCAGGGTGTATCAATAAAACTTTACAAGGATTTCAAGGTATGCCTCTGGCTTTGTCATGAACTCTGAGAGAATGGTGGATCACTTCTTTAGTGGGATAAAGCAGAGTCTATGAAAGGTGTTGACGATCCTAGACTTGGACATTTAGGAAGAGATTGTATGTTGTTCGCTCAAGGTTAAAATGGATATTGGAGACTCTCAATGGTCTCATGGGCCTAGTGACAAGAAGAGAAAATGGAGGACAACATTGGTGGTTCAACAAAATATCCCATGATGGAAAGAAGCCCAAATATCCCACTTGTAAAAGTTATGGGAATTAGAATCCTGGTAACTGTTTAATGGGATCCAAGAATTTCTTCAAATCTATAAAGTTTTGTCATCTGGATAAAACTACCGAAGCGATATGAAAAATCTTGTTAACGTTTAAGAAGAAAGGAAGGTTCAGATAAATTCTAAACCGGTGTTGTAGTGTTACAACTGCAAGGAGCATGGGAATTATGAAAACAATTGCCCTAATCAAAGGGTTATTAGATGAAATAAATAACAACTTCCAAGGAAACATGAAATAGATTATGATATCACTACTACTGAGGTGGATCTGGACAACGATGTGGTGACAGGTATGCTAGTTATTCATTCAAGGATAGTGAATGTACAATTTCATTTTGGTTCTAGGCATTCATTTATATATTTCATGTTTTGTATAACTATTCAACCACCACCTCAAAATATGGAGGAAAATTTATCTGTGAGAATAGCGAATGAGACAATTATTGTGTCCATGGTTTATAACTCTTCTGCAATTAATGTTTGTGGACTGAACCTCCCAGAAAATCTTGTTATGCATACTTTATTAGAGTTCAAAGCTATCTTGGGCATCGATTGGCTATTTTTATACAAAGACAAAATCGATTTTCAAGAAAGGGAGATCACTCTTCACATCCTAAATCATCCTCTGATTCTTTACAAGTGTAAGGAGGAAGATGAATCTTCTTTAGAATCATCATATCTAGTGTGGATATTGTTGCCATATGAACAAGAATATCTAGCTCAAATGGTTGAGAGAAAGGAGAGAATAATGCTTGAAGACGTGCCCACCGTGAGGGATTACACTAATGTATTTTATGAAGAGTTGCATGGTCTTACTCCTGAACAAGAGGTTGAGTTATCAATTGAACTCATCCCCAGATCTCTACCTATTTCAAAGACACCTTAAAGAATGGCCACTGTATAGCGGGAAGATCTAAATAATCTATTACAGGAGAATCTAGTGAAGGGTTTTATACACCCGAGTACTTCACCGTGGGGTGCGCCAGTCCTCTTGGTCAAGAAGAAGGATGGATCAATGCACCGATGCATTTATTATCGTGAGCTAAATAAAATCATGATAAAGAAAAGGTATCCCCTTCCAAAGATAGATGACATATTCTATCATATTTTTTGGGACTGTTATTTCTCTAAGGTGGACCTTCAGTCAGGATATCACCAATTAATGGTGAGGAAGGAAGATATTCCCAATAATGCCTTTCGAACGAGGAATGGACACTATGAGTTCATAGTTATTCCATTCATACTCACTAATGCTCTAGAAATTCTCATGGATTTTATGAATAGAGTCTTTAAAGATTACCTTGACAATTTTGTGGTAGTCTTAATTGACAATATTCTGATACACTCCAAGAGCAAGGAGGAACATGATAAGCATTTGAATACTACATTAAACACATTGTGAATTAATAAGTAGTATGAAAAGTACTATAAATGTGATTTCTAGATGCAGGAAGTATCATTCTTGGGGTATGTTATCACGAACAAAGAGATATTTGTGGACCCTTCCATGACAAAGGCAATTGAAAAGTGGCCCCGACCAACTTCTGTAACGGTGATCTGTAGTTTTCTGGGTCTAGATGGTTATTATAAATGATTTTTGAAGAACTTTTCATGATTATCAAACACAATGACCATGCTGACATGGAAGGGGGTAATGTTTTCTGGACTCAGGAATTTGAATAATTTTTCAAGGAGTTAAAAAAGAGTTTAATCACTACGCGAGTACTCACAATCCCAGCAACTAGAGAACGTTTTTTGGTGTATAGTGATTATTATAATAAGGTAATAGGCTATGTGCTAATGAAAAATGGTAAAGTGATATCATAATCCTCAAGGTAGCTGAAAATCTATGAGAAAAACTTTCCCACACATGATTTGGAGTTGGAAGCTGTGATCTTTGCATTGAAAATATGGTGGCATTATCTCTATGGGGAGAAGTGTGAGATATATACTAATCACAAGAGCCTCAATTATATATTCACACAAAAATATCATAATATTCACAAGAGAATATGGATAGATCTCATCAAGGATTATGAATGCTCAGTCCACTACCATTCCGGTAAGGCAAATAGGGTGGAAGATGCTCTAAGTAGAAAGGATAATGCATCTTAATCAATGATGAGAATTGAAAAGGATCAGATCTTCTTAGATTTTTAGAGGATGGAAATGGAAATTATTAAGGGAGAAACATCATTAATATTATCTAAAACGATTTCTCCTCCATACTTCATGGATAAAAGGATGGTCACAAAAAAGATGTTGGACTTCTAAAAAGGGTGGAAGCTATTAGAAGTGGAAAATCCGCTAAGTTAATGATTAATGAGGAAGGATTTGTAAGATTTGCGTCATGATTATGTGTACCATCTTCTCCAAAGATAAAGAATGAGATTTTTAATGACGCACAATACTCAACCTTCTCAAACCACTCAGGGAGCACAAAGATGTATCGAGATCTCCAAGAGAACTTCTGGTGGGACAATATGAAAAGGGAGATTGCTGAATATACATCAAAGTACTTGGTATGTCAAAAAGTGAAGGCTAAAATATAGAAGTATGAGGGGAAGATGCAACCACTACCCATAACAACATCGAAGTAGGAGAACATCACCATGGACTTTGTCACTGGACTTCCAAGGACATCCAGAGGAAACAATGCTATATGAATTTTTGTGGATCGTCTTACGAAGAAAACTCACTTTATCACGATTCGAGAGGAATTTTCATTGAATCATATTTCAAGGACATATATAAAAGAAGTGGTAAGACTTCTTGGAGTACCACTAACTATTGTATCTGATCGTGATGTGAGATTCACCTCGATGTTCTGGAAAAGTCTTCAATATACTCTATGAACTAAACTAAACTTCAACATGGCCTATCACCCTCAAACTGATGTCCAATATGAGAAAAATATTTAGACACTAAAAGAAATGTTGAGAGCATGCTCTATGGAGTTCAAAGTAGGATGGGGCCAACATCTTTCGTTGGTTGAATTCTCCTACAACAACAGTTTCCACTCGAGCATCTGAATGGCACCGTATGAAGCCCTTTATGGGAAAAGGTGGAAAACACTAGCGTGTTGGGATGAATTCCATGAGCATAAGCTTCTAGAAACTAAAATGGTTGAAGAAATGGTTAAAATGGTGAAAAACATTCAGTGGAACACTAAGGAAGCCCAATGTCGACAATAGAGTTATGCAGACAATCATCGATGAGACCTTGAATTCAAAGATGGATACATGGTATTTCTATGCATATCTCCGCGGAATAAGGTCATGAGGTTTGGAAAGAAATGCAATCTAAGTCCCATGTGCATCAGCCCCTTAGAGATCCTTGATTGATTTGGAGTTGTGGCCTATTGACTAGCACTTCCACCTACCATTTCTAATGTACATTATGTCTTTCCTGTATCCCTCTTAAAGAAGTACATACCAGACTCTCCACATGTACTCTCTTCAGAGGTGGTACTGTTGGAGGATGATATTTATTATGAGGAGAATCCAGTGAAGATCATGGATTGTAGAGATAAGGTTCTATATAACAACACTACTCACCTTGTCAAGGTACTATGGCGGAACCATAAGTACGAAGAGGATACATGGGAACTAGATGATGCAATAAAGGAAAAGTACCAGAACCTATTTTTGGACTATAATGTAAACTGAAATTTTGTGGGTGAAATTTCTTTATGGGGGAATAATGTAACAACCCAAAGTTTTCAATGGAATCCCTTATTATAATTATGTCATATAATAATATGGAGTCACAACACAGTGAACTACTAAGTACTATGTGACCTTTTATTCATAAGTTTGTCACTTGTGTGTTTTTAATTTCCAAAAATTGTCATCTACAATTGTAATCAGTAAGTGATTTGGAGTCTAATAAGACAAAGATAATTATTGATGAATAGTAACATACCCTTATGAGTAGAAGCATGCCTTTATGAATAGTAATGATTAAAAAATCTACCAAAAAAATAGAAACTTCACCCATGAATGTACAAATACAATTTAGACATCTTAAAACTCAAATAACAATCATAGTATAAGAATTGGTATTTTTGTATGTCAAAAAAATTTCATTTAAAATTTAATGTTTTATTTAATAATTTAAAACAAACATTTATCTTCATAAAATTTAATCAAAAATTTTTACATTAATGTCTTATGTTCATAAGATAATTTTATTGGACCTTGATTAATTTTTCAAGGTGTTAAAAATGAGTTGTAGTTTTAATGTTGATGTTATTGAATAAATTATGATTTTATTTAAAAATTAAATTTAAAATATTTATAAAATAATTTCCAAAAAATGGAGTTCATTTTTGAATTCTACACATTGAAAAATGGTTAGGCTGAATTTTTGGGTTATTTCTAAAATACTAGAATTTTTCATGAATATTAAAACTACAGTTTTGAGTTTTCGGTATATTTGATGACATCATAATGATGTAATAATTAATAAAAATTATGGTCGAATTTTTTACAGTAATATAAGATATTATGTGTCCCAATTGGCTAATACCATTGGAAAATACCATGGGAATTCCCATGGTTCTACAAAAACCACTAACGAGGTGTCTTTTTAAATTAATAAAATATTTCCTCACTTTTCGTATAAATAACCACTCATCCATTCAATTTATTTCACTCCAAATCTCTCATCCTAGAATCTATGGTGTTTTTACCTCTCTATTATCCCTCCAAAGAATTCCTAAATCCCTCAAGGTCCCACCCTTCACGTTTTAGGAGCTACTTCACAAGGTAAGGGAACCTTTCACCCTCCTCTTTCTGTCAACGCTTCTTTTATATTATCTCTATAAATTTTTATTCTCATATTCTGGGGTTTGATATTATGTATCACTCTTATTGTAATTTTTTCCATAATATTATATAATCTCTTCACTCTCATAAATTATTTTTATGAAATTTTAGGTGATGTTTTTAGTCTACCGAATTTTCATAAGGGGTCTCTAAACTTTTCATCCATTTTCAATTTCATCTATTTTATTTTTATTTTCTCATATCCTTTCATTAAAATGGGGTGATGAATAAAATAACTTACATGTACTAGATTTTTTTCATGATAAAGGAAATATTTTTCAACATCTCTCATTTCCTTTTTTATATATACCAAAATAAAAATACCGTCCGAGATGTGCTAATTTACCACATTCAAGGACGATGGGTTTTCAATTTTTGTTGTTGCATTCAATTATAGTCATGAAACCATTTTCATGGTTGAACTAGACAAAAATATATGTATTATTTCTCATCTATGGTTCTATAATGCTTTTGTAAATGAGGTTTTTATTTATAAAACATAACATGTTACTTGTGGTCAAAAACCGCCAATTAACCCAAACAGTTATCATTAAATAATTTATATAATGATTCATCTTCATGCCAAGTAACCAAAAGGAAGTTAAAATCATGTAACCTATTGTATTTTCATTAATAACATATAACTCCAATTTTGAAAAGTCATCCCCATTTTACAAGGCTCTTTGAACATGAGTATATAAGTGAACCAATCATTAGAACCAAGGAAACCAACAGACCCAAAAAACGAAATTGAACCTCGTAACCAATCAAAAGGTTATGAATTAACTCAAAAAGGTTTTAAGAAATAATTTTCATATATAATAGGTTCTTTTATTAATAATTAATGAACTTAATTTGATTATTCTGGGCATTAATATCAAATAGATAACACCATCAGACTTAAGATAAGGGATTCTACCTGAACCACCTTTGTTCCTTCGGGTTGATCTATATTTCTTTTTACCCAAATGAAGTTGACTTTTCCTTTAATTAACAACTTATAAATTCTGTTTATATTCTCAAAACTCATGTTTCAAGATTGATCCATCATTCTCTTTCGGGTATATGTGTGTTTTTAAGTGATTCCCTCCTTAAATTTTTCTGATAAAGGAACTTATTTTAAGGGAACATCCTAATTTCTTAACCATTTTCAAGTGCACTCTATCCTCTATTTTAGAACACCATTGTCTTTATAAAATCATTATTTTTATTAAGAAAACATTCTTGGTTCAATTATGATTTATATAAAATATTTTTCTCTTTTCTATTTAAAAATCTCTATAGTATTTTCCTAAAAACCGCACAAAAATGTTTTAATGATAATGTTTCTCAAAAATATTTCTTATATGTCTTCACTACATTTTGACATCAATTACCATTTTATATTCCTATTTTAACTTATGAACGTCCATGTATGTTCTAATCCATTTATTTCAAGTACACTTTCATGATACGCCCATTGGTTATGCATTTTGTCATTATTGGGGTACCCAATTCATTCTATGGGTACCCTTATGTTTATGTGTGGTTGATTATTTATGATTATTTATCTGGAAATAATATTCTTGAAAATTTTGATATGGGTGCGCCCAGATAGCACTACAATGCATTGGGTGAAGTTAAGTCTCCTGAGATGTTATGTAAAATGGTCTTGGCGGTTATCCTTGTCTTGTGATACTATGGGAAACAGTCTTGGTGGTTATCCTTGACTAGTACTAAAGTCATGTGTTATATTGATTCCACATTTATATGATTCCATGTTTATATTATCCCATGTTAATTTTTTATGATTCCATATATTCCATTCTTTTTATATAATTATGTCAAGACTCCTAAATCAGGTGCTTAAGCATTGTTATTATGTTCATTCCCTTACTGGGATTTTTATATCATCTATTTGTTCATGTGTTTCCCCAGGATATTCTATGAAGATATATGAGCACAATAGAAGTAAGTATCTCATTATGGAGATTAAATAAAGAAGTTTTTTTCAGCCCCATGTTTTATATTTTATTTACCTAGTTTTCAAAGGCACTAGACTTCACAATCCTTGGCTTGTACACAGATGTATATTTATGATCAAAATCATGTAATGTTATATGTAAAAGGCTAGGGTTGCTATAGTTGGTATTAGAGCATTGTCTAGTTATTTTTGGAGATTAGGAATAGATCACATTATTAGGAACCTTAAGGATGTGATAATGTATAAGAAAACACCCCTAAATTTTTGTAAGTATAGAGTAAGTGATTTATCAAGATTGTAAATCCCTGTCTAGATACAAACAGGTAGAGGCAGCTCTGGCACAAATGTACCTAGGAGTGAAAACTATGACAAGGGGTTTCGAGCTTGACCCGAGGTATTTTGGTACAAGACAATGGGCCCCGTTCCACTCTTGGTATTGACATTCTTGGGGGATATTCCTGGGTAATTCATGATCTTGGTTATAACCGTTATTAATGGAAAAAACTCATAAGAATATAAGATAATAAATATATCAAGGATAACCAATATTGAAACATAGGGTATCACAAGTTAGGATATACTTCTCCTTTAAAATATTTTCCTTTTATATAAAAAAAGATTCATTTTTATGTTTCATAACTAAGTATTCAAGCCCTTTAATAGTACGTTCTTTTTCATAGTTAATGGTGGGGAATAGAAGAACACATTCCAACAATCAATGTGAAAGGGAATGTGAAGACTGTCCAAATGATATGCCTGATATGATTGGAACGGGTGCTTAAAACATTGTGATAGTACTTTCTCATCTGGCTCAAGTTATGAATAACATTAATCATGTGGAACTCCATCCTCCTCCATGAAGAGAGAATGTTGTCGTATAGTCTTTCGTGCGGCCAAGGCCTCCCATGTTTAACAGATTTTCTGATCCCATACTCATGGAATAGTGGATTAACTCCATTGAAAAGGTATTATCTATCCTCTAGTGCTCAGAATAATAGAAAGTTGTACTAGCGGTCTATTGTTTTTTTTGGGGAATCTGATTAGTGGTAGACACTGATCAAGAATACAAAGTCCCAAGAGGAAATTGATACCATGGATTGGGAGGAATTCAAGAGGTGGTTTTTAAATAAATATTTTCCTCAAAACCTCTATCTCAATATGAAAAGAGAGTTTCTCAGACTCAAGTAAAAGGAGGATGAGTCCATCGGGGAGTATGAAGAAAAATTTACAAGGCATTCATGGTACGCCTCTGGATTTTTCATGAACACCGAAAGCAAGGTGGATCGCTTCTTTAGCCAGATAAATCCGAGTCTATGAAAGGTGTTTGTGATCCTAGACAACGACATTTATGAAGAGATTGTCTATTGTACCCTCAAGGTTCAAATAGAGATTCGAGACTCTCAGTGGTTTCATGGGCCTAGTGACAAGAAGAGAAAAATAGAGAACCACATGGGTGGTTGAACAAAAAAATCTCATGATGGAAAGAAGCCCAAATATCCCACTTGAAAATGTCGTGGGAAGAAGCATCCTGGTAACTATTTAAAGGGAACAAATAATTTCATCAAATCTAGAAATTTTGGTCATCTGGATAAAAACTGCTAAAGGGATATATAAAATCCCGTTAACATGGAAGAAGAAAGGAAGGTTCAGATCAACGCTCAGCCCGTGGTGTTGTTTTGCAACTGCAAGGATCATGGACATTATGAAAACAATTTCCCTAAGACAAGGGTTGTTAGAGAAAAATAACAATAACCTCCAAGGAAACAAGGAAGGGATTATTCTATCACTACTTCTGAGGTGAAGCGGGACAATGACGTGGTGATATATATGATAGTTATTCATTCAAGGATAGTGAATGTACTATTTTATTCTGGTTCTATGCATTCTTTCATATCAGGCAAGTTTAGTAGAACTATTCGACCACCACCTCAAAATTTGGAGGTATATTTTTATGTAAGAATAGATAATGGGGAAATTATTGCATCCATGGTTTATAACTCTTATGTGGTTAATGTTTTTGGAGTGAACCTCCCATAAAATCTTTTCATATTTAATTTATTGGAGTTTGAATATATCTTGGGCATGTACTGGCTGTCTTTATACAAAGACAACATCAATTGTTGGGAAAGGGATATCAGTCTTCACATCCCAAAGCATCCTATGATTCTTTATAGTTGTAAGGAGGAAGATGAATCTTGTTTAAGTGTGGATATTGTTTCTTTATGAGGAATCATATCTATCTCAAATGATTGATACAAAGGAGAGAATAATGCTTGAATACATGCCCATTATGAGGGATTACACTGATGTATTCCCTAAAGATTTTTCTAGTCTTCCTCCTAATCAAGAGGTTGAGTTTTCAATTGAACTTATCCTCGGATCTCTACCTATCTCAAAGACACCTTATAGAATGGCCACCGTAGAGATGTAAGAGCTGAAGAATCAGTTACAGGAGAATCTAGAGATGAGTTTTATACAACTGAGTGCTTCATCATGGGGTTCACCAATTCTCTTTTCAAGAAGAAGAATGGATCAATTCACCACTGCATTGATTATCATGAGGTCAATAAAATCATGATAAAGAACATGTATCCCCTTCTACAAATAGATGGCATCTTCTATCAACTTTTTGGGGCCTGTTATTTCTCTAGGGTGGACCTTCAGTTGGGATATCACCAATTAAAGGTGAGGAAGGAAGATATTCCCAAGACAGTCTTTCAAATTATGTATGGACACTATGAGTTCATAGTGATTACCTTAAGAATCACTAATGCTCCAGAAATTTTATTGGATTTAATGAAAATATTCTTTAGATATTACCTCAACAATTTTGTGGTAGTATTTATTGATGATATTTTTATATACTCCATGAGCAAGGAGGTACATGAAGATCATTTAAATATTGTGTTAAAGAATTTGTGAAGGGATAATTTGTATGAAAAGTACAGTAAATGTGAGTTCTGGATGGAGGAATTGTCAATTTTTTTGAGTGTTATAACCAGCAAAGGGATATCTGTGGACCCTTCCAATACAAAGACAGTTGAAGAGTGGCCCATGCAAGCTTCTGTAATAGAGATCCACAGCTTTTTGGGTCTAGATGGGTATTAATGATGATTTTTGAAAAACCTTTCATGATTATCAAATCTAATGACCAAGCTCGCAGGAAATGGATTAAAGTTTTTCTAGACTCAATAATGTGAAGACTGTTTCAAGGATTTGAAAATTAGGCTAATCCCTATGCGAGTACTCACTCTCCCAGAAAGTGGATAACTTTTTTTGGTGTATACTAATGCTTCTAAGAGGTGATTAGGCTGTGTGATAATGAAAAATGATAAATTGATATCCTACTCCTCAAGGCAGCTGAAAATCCATGAACAAAACTATCCAACGCATGATTTGGAGTTGGCTGTTGTGATATTTGCATTGAAAATCTGGTGGCATTATCTCTGTGGGGAGAAGAGTGAGATATATACTGATCACAAGAGCCTAAAATATATATTCACACAAAAAGATCTGAATATGTGCCAGTGTATATGGATAGAGCTCATCAAGGATTATGACTGCAAAATCTACTACCATCCTGATAAGGGAAATAGGGTGGTCTAAGATCTAAGTATAAAGGATCATGCATCTTAATCAATGATGATAATTTAAAAGGATCTTATCTTCTTATATTTTTTGAGGATAGACATGGAAATCATTAAGGTAGGAACATAGTCAATCCATTATGAAATGATTACTGAACCATCTCTCATGCAGATAATAAATGATGCTCAAAGAAAAGATGTTGTACTTCTAAAAAGGGTAGAAGCTATCTGAAGTGGAAAATCCTTTGAGTTCATGATTGATGAGGAAGGAGTTTTAATATTTGGGTCACGATTATGTGTACCATATGATCCATAGATAAAGAATGAGATTTTGAATGATGCACATAGATCAACCTTATCTATCCATCCAGGGAGCACAAAGATGTATCGAGATCTCCAAGAGAACTTTTGGTGGGACAATATTAAAAGGGAGATTGCTGAATTTACATCAAAGTGCTTGGTATGTCAACAAATGAAGGATAAAAGATATAATTCTAAGGGGATGATGGAACCACTACCCATACCAACATGGAAGTGGGAGAACATCACCATAGACTTTGTCATAGGACTTCCAAGGACATCCAGAAGAAACAATGATATATGGGTCGTTGTGGATCATCTTATGAAGACAGCTCACTTTATTGTGATTTGAGAGGACATCCCATTGGATAAAATTTAACATATATATATCAAAGAAGTGGTAAGGATACATGAAGTACCACTATCTATTTTATCTGATCATGATCCGATAATCACCTCAATGTTCTCAAAAAGTTTTCAACATGCTCTGAGAACTGAATAGAACTTTAGTACGGCCTATCATCCTCAAACTGATGTCCAATCTGAGTGAACTATTTAGACACTAGAATATATGTTGAGATCATGTTCTATGGACTTAAAATGAGAATGGTACCAACATCTTTCATTGGTTGAATTCTCCTACAACAAAATCTTCCACTCGAGCATCTGAATGGCACTATATGAAGCCCCTTATGGGAAAAGGTGCATAACACCGGTGTGTTGGGATGAAGTTGGTGAGTGTGAGATTATAAACCATAAATGGTACAAGAAATGGTGGAAAAGGTAAAAACCATTCAGTACCATATTAAGGATGCCCAATGTCGACAAAAGAGTTATGCATACAATCATCGATGCGACCTTGAATTCAAAGTTAGAGAAACGGTATTTCTATACATATATCAATGGAAGAAGGTCATGAAGTTTGGAAAGAAAGGGAAGCTAAGTCTCAGGTACATCAGCCCCTTTTGTGATCCTTGATCGAGTCGGATTTTTGGCCTATTGACTAGCACTTCCACATACCATGTCCAAAGTACATTATTTCTTTCACATATCCCTCTTAAGGAAGTACATACCAGACTCTTCACATGTACTCTTTTTAGAGGTGGTATAGTTGGAGGATCATATTTATTATGAAAAGAATCCTTGGAAGATCTTGGATCATAGAGATAAAGTTATATATAACAAGACTACTCACCTGGTCAAAGTACTATGGTGGAACCATAAGTACGAAGTGGCAGAATGGGAACTGGAGGATGCAATGAAGGAAAAGTAGTCGCACCTATTTTCTGACTAGATTGTAAACTGAAATTTCGAGGGATGAATTTATTAAGGGGGGGAGAATGTAATGACCCAAATTTTTCAATGGAATCCATTCTTATAATTATTTCATATAATAAAATGGAGACACAATGAATAACTAAGTACTATGTGAACTTTAAGCATAAGGTAGTCACTTGTGTGTTTTTATTTTCAAAAACTTTCATCTACAAATGTGATCAGTAAGTGATTTGGAGTCTAATAGGATAAACATAATTTTTTATGAATAGTAGCATACCCTTATGAATAGTAGGATACCTTTATGAATTGTAATGAATAGAAAATCATCTAAAAGTTTGAAACTTCACCCATGAATGTAAAAATACATTTAGACATCTTAAAAGTGAAAAAAATGATCATAGTATAAGAATTGGTATTTTTGTATGTCATAAATATTTTATTTAAAATTTTATGTTTAATTTAATAATTTAAAATGGTTATATATTTTCATAAAATTTAATCATAAATTTTTACTTTATTGTCTTATGTTTATAAAATAATTTTATGGTACCTTGGTTAATTTTTCAAGGTGTTATAAAACGATTTATAGTTTCAATGATGATTTTGTTGAATAAATTATGATTTTATTTAAAAATTAAATTAAAAATATTTACAAAATTATTTTCAAAAAATGGAGTTCATTTATAATTTTACACGTTGTAAAATGGTTGGGGGGATTTTTGGTTTTTTTCAAAAATACTTTAATTTTTTGTGAATAGTAAAAATACAGTTTTGAGTTTTCACTATATTTGATGATATCATATTGATTTAATAATTAATAAAAACTTTTGTCGACTTGTGTATAGTACAATAAGACATTAGGTGTCCCAAGTGGATAATACCATGGGAAAATACCATGGAAAAGACCATGGTTTTACAAAAAACCACTAATGAGGTGTCTTTTTAAATTAATAAAAAATTACCTCTCTTTTACTATAAATACCCACTCATCCATTCATTTTCATTCATTAAAATCCCTCCTCCTTGAATATATGGTGTTTTTACTACCCTAGTATCACTCTAAATGTGTCATAAATCCCCCAAGGTTCCACCCTTCAAATTTTAGGGGCAACTACACAAGGTGAGGAAACCTTTCACCCTCCTCTTTTTGTCAACACTTACTTAATGTTATATCTTTAAATTTCAAATCACATATGTTGGAATTTGATATTATGTTTCAATTTTACTGTACATTTGTTTTCCATATTATGAGATACCCTATTCTCTCTCATCAATTTATTTTATGAAATTTTATGGTATGTCACTAGGCTGCTGATTTTTCATAAGGGATCTCTAAACTTTTCTTTCATTTTCAAGTTCCTATCTTTTCTTTTCCTTTACTCATATCCTTTTATCCAAATGTTGTGATGATTCTAGTACCTTACATATACTGGTTTTTTTTAAGATAATGGTATAATTTTTCATCATCTATACTTTCCTTTTTTTATATATACTAAAATGAAAATACCATATGAGATGTGCTAATTTACCACATTCAAGGATGATGGGTTTTCAATTTTTGTTGTTGTCTTCAATTCTGGTCATAAAAATATTTTCATGGTTAATCCAGAACATAATATATGTATTATGTCTCATCTATTGTTCTGTAATCCTTTTTTACACAAGGTTTTTATTTATAAAACAAAACATGTTCCTTATGGTCAAAAACCGCCAATTAACCCAAACGGTTATCATTAAATAATTTATATAATGATTCATATTCTTGCCAATTAACCAAAAGGAATTTACAATTAAGTAACCTCGTATATTTTCACTAATAACATATAACTCCAATTCTGGACAATCATCCCCATTTTACAATATTATTCGAACATGAATATAAGTGAACTGATCATTAGAACCAAAGAAACAAACGGACTCGAACAATGAAATTGAACCTCGTAACCAATCAAAAGGTTATGAATAAACCCAAAAATGTTTTACTAAATCATTTTAATATATAAGAGGTCATTTAATTATTAATTAATGAACTTAGTTTGATTATTCAGGTCATTAATATCAAGTTCATAACACCACCAGACTTAAGGTAATGGATTCTACCCGAACAACCTTTGTTCCTTTGGGTTGCTCTATATTACGTTTTACCCAAAAGAAGTTTTCATTACTTTTTATGAAAAACTTATAAATTATTTTTATATGCTCCAAACTCATGTGTCAAGATCCATCCCTCATTCTCTTTTAGGGATATATGTGTTTTTAAGTTATTCCCTCCTAAATTTTTCCCGATAAGAAAACCTATTTTAAGCGAACATCCAGATTTCTTACTTGATTTCAAGTGCACTCTATCCTCTTTTTTAGGCCACCATTGTCTTTATAAAATCAGTATTCTTATTATAAAAACCTTCTTGGTTTAATTTTGGTTTAATATTAAATACGTTCCTCTTATCTATTTTAAAAGTTCTATAGTATTTTCCTTAAAACTTTACAAAAATGTTTTAATGATAATGTTTCTCAAATACATTTGTTATATTTTTTCACTTTTGTTTGAAATAAATCACCATTTTATATGGTTATTTTACCTTATGAACAACCATTTACTTTCTAATCCCTTTCTTTCATGGAAACTTTCATGATACTCCCATTGGTTATTCTTTATGTCATGATTGTGGTACCCAATTCTTTCCATGGGTACCCTTATGTTTATGTATGGTTGATTGTGTATGATTATTTATGTGGAAAGCATGTTCATGAAAATGTTGAGATGGGTGCATCCAGATAGAACTCCAATGCATTGGGTAAAGTTAAGTCTCATGAGATGTTCTGTGGAATGGTCTTGGTGGTTTGCCTTGTATTTTGCTACTATGGTAAAAAAATCTTGGTGGTTAGAATTGACTCGTACTAAAGTCATGTGTTATGTTGCTACCACATTTATATGATTCAATTTTTATATTATCCCATGTCTATATATTATTATTCCATATGTTCCATGATTTTTATATCTTTATGTCATGCCTTCTAACTCATGTGCTTAGGCATTGTTCTTATGTTCATTCCCTTACTAGGCCTTTTATCTCATCCCTTTATTCATGTGTTTCCCTAGAATATCCTATGTATATGTATGAGAATAATGGAAGTTAGGAGCTCATTATAGAGATTAAATAAAGAAGTTTGTTTTTTTAGCCCCGTGATTTTTGTCTTATGTGCCATATTTTAAAAGACACTAGAATTTACGATCCTTGGCTTGTACTCTGAGGTATATTTATGATTAAAATCATATAATGTTATATGTAAAAAGATAGGGTCACTATATTATTGAGGTTCTATTTCTGTTATAACCCAATGAGATGAGGATATTCCATATCATCCATTATATTGGAATTTTCATGATATCACATGTCATGCATTCTTGTCATGCCATTTAGGGTGCATTACTAATTGAATGTTTTTGTGATATATGTTATGTAAGATATGGATGATGTTGTGATAGATTCCTTGATAGAATACCTGCTATTTGATAGGGTATTTCTAATATGTAATGTTTCTTTCGAATGAGAGCCAAACTTTGGTCCCCGATGTGTTATTTCCCTCATGGATCAGATTTTTTTGGATCATGTGATTGATTTCACTGTTATACTTGTGATATACATGAATATGATGCCTATATTTGATTCACGGGGAGTATGGGCCCCCACCGATCGAAGTTTGGGACTTTAAGGTTTGTTTCAGTGTTTTCATGGGGTTCCAGAGTAGTTTCTCTGGCTTACTATCTAGAAAATCCCAGAACACACGGTGTGTAATGATGAATACACGCCATGTATCCTTCTATTTGGGAAGGAAAAACTTTTCTTATGTACACACTATGTTCTGTATGTACATGTTGTGTAGTCCATAACCATGTGACTGGCTATGTGGTTTGAGACTCTGAGTTGATAAATGTTTGGTGGCGCATTTTGTGTACTTGTAGTAAACACCCTGTTGTAAGGATCTTATATCCACCTGTGTGATGAACAACACGGATGGTTAATACATAAGTGGTACACGCCATGACTAGGTAAAACACGTTGTGTTGGAGAGACCATGTATCCGTCCATGTGACTAATGACACAGGTTGGTGAAATCCTTATAGTACACACCGTGTTTGGTACAAACACACCGTGTGGTTTTGTTCTAAGAGAACTGTGTGGTTTATCCTTATATAGGAACTCGGAAAAGGGGAAAATATTCAAGTACACACCTTTTCAAAGGAGAACACACCATGTATATGGGGTGTTACATGACTAGGGTTGGCAGAAGTACATTCCCATGTAAAGGATTAGGGGAACATGTTGTGTATTGGTGATACAAATCGTCTATCCATGTTTTGAAGAACTTGAATGTTTTCTTTCCCTTATTCCTTTACTGAGATTCAAAGATCCAGTCCTTGATATTCTTGAAATTTGGGGTATGCTTGAACTTACAAAGTCATGCCACTGAGACGTCCCCTAGTTGAATGCCAGATAAAGGTAAATGATCAGACACCGGACATGGTAGATCAGGAACTACCAACAGATCCTCTAGTTGTGCCTGTCTTGGAACCAGCTGTCATTCTAGATATAGGTGATGATGCATAGTATTGAGAAGGATTCACGAGGTTTATGGAGACCTTCCAGGGATCATCACATCCTACCCTGTCTATGGTAGAGTTGACGCGGGTTTTTTAGTAGCAGCATCCTCCCACATTCCTAGGGGATATAGGACCTTAGGCTGTAGAGTCATGGTTAGAATCCATGTTGTCTATCTTCGATCATCTGGAGATTCCTCATAAGAGTAGGGTGAATCTATCAACATATATGCTTCAGTATTATGCGAAGAGATGGTGGGATGTGATATCACATTCAAGGAGCCAGCAGGGTATGGCTTGGAATGAGTTATAGCATTCCTTCTATGATTACTTCTACTATGAGAATTTGAGGGTCGATCAAGCCCAAGAGTTCATGAGTTTGGGGTAGGTTACTCTCTCTGTCATGGAGTATTCTTCTCACTTCCTAGAGCTTCCGCACTTCACACCCATTCCAGGGGTGATGAGTTATTCCTGGGAAGGAAGTTTTAGGATGGTGTCAGGCATGACATCTGATCTCAGGTTAACATCTTCAGGTTAAATTCCATAACTTCTATAGTCAACCAGGAATTGATCACATATCACAACCTGGTGGATTCCGGGGTAGTGAGTCAAGGTGGCTTGGAATCTTGAGTTGGTACCCATCTGACTGACAGTTGGAAGCATCGTAGAGAGTCTACGCACAGAGATCCAAGTAGATGGAATACTTCATCAGGTATCCATGTGGTATAATACTAGTATGTGAAGAGTCGGAATATGAGGCCACAATGCCCGAGAGACCCAATTAAGTGCCGATCTTTCTACAATATGGGTCATCTTAAGCATTTCTTTCAGTTTTTCTCACCAGTAGCTGGTGATAGGGGTTCTTCTATGACTCCACATTCAGGAGTAGGATCCCCAGTTTCTCCTCATTCAGGAAACTGGATTTTTCCTGGTCATTCAGGCTGAGGAGGTGGTCATGGCTATGGAATTTAGACTATATGTTTCTAGTTATAGTAGGGTGGATCAGCTCAGGGTAGTTAGGTAGGGTCACAGTACAGGTCATACTTTTATAGTAGAGTAGACAAAGTAGAAGTAGGATCCCAGACCCTCTACAGTTAGAGTTAGGATTCTAGTTGCCTCGGGTTTAGCTTCTGCACTTTTTGATACAGGGGCTTCCCAAAATTTCATATTTTTTGTTGTTGTGGAGAGCCTAGGGCTCTATATCTTCACTTATGAGGATGTTATGATGCTAGAAACACCGTTGGGGATTAGAAAGGCTAGTGTAATTCAGTGCAAGGTGTGCCCTCTTGAGGTTGGTGGGTGTCACTTATTATGGGACCTTTATGTCTTAGAGATGAAGAGATATGATATCATTCTCAGAAAAAAATGGTTGGTTCCCTTCTAGTCTGTTGTCGATTTCTATCGTTGTATAGCTGGTTTCACATCACTATAGGGTGGTTATTTTCTATATAAGGGTGAATGGGATATCCATGTGGGTAGATAAGGACCCGGGAATCATGGGTTAGGAGGAGTAATAGACCAGATTTCTAGTCTTTATCTGGATGACTAGGGGACTTCACAGATTTACTTTCCTCTTGTGGTCGCTCGTTTCCTAGATGTCTTTCCTGAGGACTTTTCAGGTTGCTCCATAGAGAGAGGTATATTTCTCTATTGTGCTTCTTCCAGGAGTGGCAACGGTGTCCATACCTCCTTATAGGATGGCTACACCAGAGTTAGAAGAGGTCAAGAAGCAGATAGAGGAGTTACAGGCAAAGGGTTTCATTTGACCCAGTACTTCTCCATGGGGCTCGCCTATCATATTTGCGAAGAAGGTGGACGGTACCCTCCGACTTTGTGTGGATTATCAGAAGCTGAACCAAATGATGGTCAAGAACCTATATCCCTTTCTGAGAATAGATAATCTCTTTGATCAGCTTTGAGGAGCCCGGATGTCATCGAATATTGACTTGAGATCCGGTTATCATCATTTGTGAGTTAGACCATAAGATATACCTCTTATAGACTTTTCAGAGTAGGTATGATCTATTTGAGTATGTGGTTATATTGTTCGGTCTCATGAACGTGCTTGCAGTTTTCATGGAACTAATGAACTGAGTTTTTCATCCATACTTGGATTCTTTTGTGTTTTTCTTCATGGATGATATCTTGGTGTACTCTCACACTCGACACGACCATGCTACCCATCATGAGATCATTTTGAGTACACTGAGAGAGCATCAGTTATATGCTAAGATCTCAAAATTACATTTTTGGATGGACCAGATTTACTTCTTGGTTTATGTTATCTCAGAGATAGGAGTATCAGTATATCGAGAGAAAGTAAGAGCAGTAGTTTCCTAGGAGAAGCTGAGGAATGTCTTTGAGCTATAGAGTTTTCTCAGGCTGGATAATTGCTATAGAAATTTTATATTGAACTTTTCTCACTTATTAGTGCCACTGATGGTCCTGACTAAGAAGGGTGCAAAGTACCTGTGGATATATTACTACAATTCAGTCTTTCAGAAGATTAAAGGGAGTTTTACTTTAGCATCGATACTAGTTTTTCAAAAACCAGGAAAGATTTATATTTTTTACTCTAATTCATCAACTATTGATCTAGGAGTGGTGCTTGTTGAGGGGGAAGGATTTATTTCATATGGGTCTCAGCAGTTGAGGCCACATGAGAGGAATTACTTGAATCACGATATCGAGTTAGCTACAGTTGTTCATGTTTTATGTTGTTGGAGAAATTATCAATTGGGAGAGAATTTTTTTGGTTTTCACCGACCAAAAAAATCTCATGTATATATTCACTCAACGTTATTTGAATTTGAGATAGTGGAGGTGGGATGAGTACCTTCAGTCCTTCGATTTCGAGCTTGCCTACATGCCTGGGAAGGGCAACGCAGTGGCTGATGCATTGAGCAAGAGGACTCAAATTTAGGCAGTTAAGGAGGCCATCAGTTAGTGGCAGCAAATGGCCCTGTTCTCTGAGATACATTTGGTGGTGCATGATAGAAAAGAACATACATTTCTTTCTTCTCTAATTATTACCTCTACTCTTCTTGATTGAGTGAAAATGAGGAATCTATCAGATTCTAAAGGCCCAGTCCTACATGAGAGTGTGTTAGGAGAAGATAATATTCCTAGATGGAACATACGCAAGGATGTGATCTTGTGTTTTCATGGGCACGTAATGGTGTCAGCAGACATACGTGAGGAGATGATGTGGGATTTTCATTCTTCAATTTGGGTAGTTTATCCTCATGTCACCAAGATGTATTGAGATCTACACCTTCATTATTGGTGGCCAGGTATGAAGAAAGATGCTTCTTGTTTTTTCAGGAGATGTTCCACCTATCAACAGGTGAAAGAAGAGTATCAGTGACCAGTAGGGATTTTTTAGCAGTTACCCATTATCGAGTGGAAGTGGAAGTATGTCATGATGGACTTCATGATATGTTTACCAAGGTCTCCTAGAGGGAAAGATAATGTTTGGGTTGTCATTGACAGACTCAAAAAGGTTACACACTTCTTACTAATCAAGGAGGCCTTCAATGTTGAGCAGCTGGGAAGGTTTTACATCTGGTAGATTGTACATTTACATGGGGATACACACTCTATCGTTTCATATAAGGATGCATGTTTTACTTCGTGGGTCTGTCATGGACTCTAGATGGCTTTGCATACATAGGTACTTCTGATTATAGCTTACTAGCCCTAGACAGATGGCCATTCTGACTGCACGATTCAGGTACTGAAGGACATGCTTCGAGCAGGCGCCCTAAAGTTTGGAGGATCTTGTGAGAAGCACATGACTTTGGAAGATTTTTCCTACAATAATAGATTTCAGGAAACTATTCATAGAGAAAATTATGAGGATTTTTATGATATTCCATGCTAATCACCCATATGTTGGCTGGAAACAGGAGAGGCAGCTATGTTGGGACCTCGTCTTGTCCAGGATACCACTGAGAAAGTGGAGTTGATTCAGAAGATGATGGATAATGCACAGTCATGGTAGAATTCTCATGCTGATTGATGGAAATGACCTCTGGAGTTTGATGTCGAATATCAGGTTTTCCTATGGGTCACACTGAAGTTGGGACATAATATAATTAGGAGATAGGGAAATATTTCACCAAGGTGTGTTGGGATATTTGAGGTTGTGGAGAAATTTGGGCTGGTTGCCTATCATTTTTAGTTACCTCAGAGGTATCGGTCCATGCACGACGTCTTCCACATTTCTTAGCAGCTACATTACTTCTCAGACTCATCTCATGTTTTCCAACCCGAGGAGGTTGAGTTGGAGGTGGACGCATCATTCGAGGAGAATCCTATCGAACTTATTGATCTAAGCATGAAGGTTCTCTGTGGCCGATCTGATCCTTTCGTATGGGTGATATGGTAGCATGAGAAAGTATAGACCGAGACTGGGGAGAGGGAGACCTATGTGCTATCGCAGTGACCATAGCTATTTGAAGATTCTTCTTCACCACCGTCTTAGGGAAATTCATGGATAAATTTCTTTAAGGGGGAAGTTTGTAAGAACCTTGATCTTCATCTTATGTATTGATCTTATTTTTAGGTGTTTTGAAGAAAAGGTGAGAAACTAGAAATTTAAGGAGTACACGCCATGTACTTTGGTGTACACATCGTGCACCCAGTTTCCGCGGGTAGCATTTTATTGGCCTTGTAACAGCTAAAAACATAGCCATGTGTGGTGACCTGAAGAACACCTAAAGAGGGGATCAGTAAAGGCCTATACATCCCATTTATCCTTAGCGATCACACCGGGTATTTTTATTTTTAATTGTTATATCAGAATGGGGTTGGGTCTCATTCACAGAAACTTCTTTTTCTAGCATCATCTCGTCCAAGAGTATTGGATATCACTGATTCTTCTCTGACCCCCCCATTTGGTCATTTATTCTCCGAATAAAACCCTGTTGATTGCATTAAAATAACCATGGTGAGTTATTACTTCTTCTAGATCCTATACTGTTTATTTTTCTTCTTTTTTGAGTTATTCAAGGTCGAATGTTTTTTACGATTTTGTAGATCTATGTAATTCTAGGTCGATTCAAAGGTTGAGGTTCAACTATATCAATTGTACAATGTCTAGGTAGGTGGTTTGTGCCTTTTCATAGATTTTGTTGAAACATATGTGCAAAAAAGTGCCCAATACCCTAGTTTAGGGTATTGTGTGTTTTGTGAATTTGACATTGTTAATGCCTGTTATGCTTTGTTTTCTTGAGTAAGGGTTTTTGTTTTTTAATAAGGTTTATTACCTTGCTTATGGATGTGTTTTCCAGTGCTTGAGGATATTGTTCATTGGGTCTAGAACTGCTTGTTAGGCTGTTATGTGTTCCATGCATAGTGTTGTTAGGATTCAGTTGATATTATATGACATTCTTATGATATGAATTGTTAATGGTTAGCCTTGTAGTATTTGAGATTAATTTGGATACTGGATATCATTTTTGAATGATTGTATTACACAGGGTTGTGGGAATCTGGTGTAGTGAGACCATAGGGGTATTTGACGTTGTGGGCATCCCCATAGTGTCTATTATACTCTTTACATTGTGAGACCATAGGGGGGATGGATATCAAGTGCTCCCTAAGAGTGTCTATAGTATAATGTTGTGAGACCACATGGGGAATTCGACATTGAGTGCTTCCTCAGAGAGTCTATAGTTTCCATTAAAAGACCACAGGGGGGATTGATGGTGAGTGCTTCCTCAGAGCGTCATTGTCAAAGCTGATCTTGAGGGGTTAGACTACGAGAAATTCCCAGAGGTTTCCTTGTTCTTTATTTGGTTGAATAATTGGTAGATGTAAATGAATGTAGTTAAAATTGTAGTATTTTTTACCTTGAGTAATTACTTTTTTATTGCTTCATTTTTTATATTTTTCTACTATATATATATATTCACTGACAGTTAGGCACAAGTCTTTTGGTGGTTTCCTACTGGGATTCATCTCACACCTATTTGGGTCATGATTTTGGGCCTAAAATGATTATATTGTTGCAAGTGTAGGTAAGGTAAAGTGCCCTTATACTTCAAGTACTTGATTACTATGGAGCTAGAGAGCATGGTACCAAGCTGAGGCTTGCGATGCTGTTGGAGTTTACTTGTTTTTTTTGTACTTTGGTTTACTACTATTTTTTCAGCATTGTGACTTGTTTGGATGATTTCTTAGATATATGTGCCATGAATCATTTATATATAGGAGCTCCAGTTATTTATAACTTTTAGTCTTCTGTTGTTTACTTATTGTATTGTATTACTGCTTTCGTTGTTGTATATGGTTGTTATTCCATTGTGTTACTCTGCCAATGAGGGAATAGTTTCCCCACTAACACACCCAATGCCCTTCCTACTAGTCGGCAGCCTCTAGAATTTTGGGAAATGAGCTTGATTCCATATGACCAACCGAGTACGGGTCACCTTTGGGTGGCACTCGGAACTAGGGCGTTCAAACCATGTGTCTGGGTGTTTTGAAAAGTTCAAAATGATTGACATGGGTTTTTGACATTACCCTCTATGAATATTTTATTAAAAATTTTCTTAAATTAATATTTATATAAATGGTAATATTTGTGATTATTGATAATAAAAAACCATATAGTAATTTATATATAAATGTTTTGTTAAAAGTATTTTTAAAATAATTATATTTTCATATATTATAAGTACTTTGTGGTAAAATTACAGAAAAACACACAAATCCATAACTCACCCACAGGCTGATGGGCAGGTCATATCCTCCACAAGGTATAACCCATCTATTAAGAACTATTTATCTTATACCTTAAAAGTCCCATATATACATCTCAAATGGCCTAAAACACAATTTTCTAAATGCACCAACCTTGTCCATTTTTCTTGCACAACCAGTGGAATATATGCCACCCCTACAACGTCATCACCATGAATCCATAATTGTGGTCTCCATCAACCAAGCCTCTCCTAGAGATCAAAGATAGACAGGATCCTCCAAGACATGCATTCTCTCGATTCTTCCAACCCAAAACCATCGTCGTCTCTATAGATGCAAGGGATATGCCATATAAGACCTCTAGACCCCCACCCCCGCCATCAAGTGAGTGTTTCACTAATCCCAAATCATTAATCAACACCATCACCACTAAATCGAAGCTATAAGCCTCAAAATATTCATTCATGTCACCCCTAAATCATCTTATCTCTACACTTCACCCTTTGAGACTCCATATACAACCTCCCTCACAACGTCACTACATCTCCATTGAACAACACTAGCATCTTCTGACTATCACTACCTTCAGTCTAGCTACCACCCATCATTCTAACCCAATATTTTATCCTCCCTACATATCAATTTATTATAAATCTATGTATGAATATCATATTCAGGTTAACAGCCATTTTCACTAGCTATCAACAACCCAACTTCCACCATTTACACTCCTGTCAACATCAAAACAAAATGAAAAGAAATTATAATTACAATCATTTGGTTTTATATCCATTTTTTTAATTTTAAATTTTGTCTTAATATATATTTTTTTAGTTTAAATTTTATCTAATTTTTTACCTTAAAATTACAATTATATGTTAAAATAAATTTATTTGATCACTTTTGATCTATTTATCCCCCTATAAAAACAACTTTTTTTAATTTTCCCAACTGTTTTGAATAGTGTGCACGTAAGTAATATTATTTATCTTCATTCTTCCTCATTGATTATCCACTTAATCTCTATTACCTCACGACATTATTGGTTCACCCTCTCCCTCAACTTCATGTTTATTTTTACTAATTCATCATTATTTCTCACTCCTATTTCATAGATCTCTTAGATGTGCACTGCAAAAACACTACTCACTTATCATGTAAGGTGGTGACTTCAAAAGATAAGTAGGTCGTGATTTTACGATGAAAATTTGGTAATTAGTTCCAAGTTACAAGTATCCTAACTAAAACCACGGATTAGAATCAAACAATTCTACCCATTTTCTTCCAAGTATCCCTCTTACTCTCCTGAATTATAAATGCAATGTCTTCTTAAAACAATTCATTACTTGGTGTATTTTTTTACTGACCATTAGAGTATCAGCTTTCAACTTTTTTTTCTTTTTAGGAAACCTAAATATGGTAGGTATATTGTGAAAAACATGGAGAGAAAATTTTAAATTTGAAAAAATTTAATTTTTCTATGAAAATACTTATCAAACATTGATATAGATAGCTAATTTTGAAGCGTTTTATTAAAGTCCATGTGTTGATCACCTCTGTATTGGGTTATAATAGAGGTTGGTCTCCCTTTAGACCAAAATTAGTGAATGAGTTGGTATATTAGGTTTATATAAAATATAAAATATTAATGATAACCCACGTTAGTAAAATCATAACCACTAATAAACATATTTATTTCTATAAATTCATAACCATTAATAATATTACCTTATAGTAATATTTTAATCATAACATTAAATTTTATATGAATTGGTTTTTATGATTTTTTATTTTGTTAAATAATAATATTACTGAATCATTCAGATGGATATGAATCAAAAATGGATGGATCCGGATCGTATAATAAAATATATTGAGGATAGGTTGAAAGAGTTCATCATGTTTAAAAAATTTCATGCATATGACCCTTCTCAAATCATTATTTGTGTTTACACTTTTGATATTCAAGACTAATTAGTCCAAATGATTTTAAGAAACACATGATATATCACAAAATATATCAAAGTTTAATGTTTTGGACTAAACATCGGGAAAAATAAATATAGATAGTGACTGAGATATGACTATGTTTTATGGATAATCTGATATGATTAAAATTATGTGAAATTATGAAGATCATATCAAGGATTTGATTAGAGGTCTGAACAATAGTGAAGATCATATCAAGGATTTGATTAGAGGTCTGATTGATGACATATTTTGACAAATGTATTATATTATATAGTGAGAATTTGTATGTTTTTTACATCACTAAACCATTAAGTTCTTTCTCTTGGGTGTCTTGACCCGTTACTAGATAGTAATATTGAAATTTAGAAAATCCTACCTAGTTCTAATGAGAAATAACCCTATAGGGTCACACACTATGTGTTTTCGATAATCTTGATAAAATTATAGTTGATTTGAATTGATATAGTAAATATTATTCCCAAGATTGATGGATAATTTTATTCATGTTTTATTGATCAAAAATATTAATTGATGAATAAAATATTTAAATGAAAATTTTATTTGTGTTTTTAATAAATTTTAGAGGAGTTCGAACTCACAAAATTGTGTTCAGTGGAAAATATTAATTAATAAGTCGGGTAAATAATATTTTTTATTTCGAAAGTTTTCACACATCACAAAATAGTAATAATAATAATATTATTGTTGTTTTTGTTGTTGTTGTTGTTTTTTTTATTATTATTATTATTATCGTTTATGGGTTCATTAAAATTTATAATATTATTTAACAGCCAATATGCAACTAAATGGTTATTTTAACTTAAACACTACCTCTATAAATTGATAATTATATTTATTATATATAGAGTGAAATTGAGAATTCAAAATTGTGGTGAAAATGAATTATCTATTAACTCCCCTCCTACTACCCTCTACAAATAAGAAAAGTTGGAGAGATTCCATCAATATTGAAAGATAATCGATCAACATTAACAATGAAAGATAATAGATATGACGCGCTAGCACCCATAGATCGTTTTTCATTTCATAGAGATAAAAGGAAAATTTATGGATCACAGTTGGAGGGATTATATCCTTGGATCCTCATAGTGCATTGAAGGAAATCTAAAAGGGTCATTTTGGGATGATCAAAATCAAAAATGGAAAAAGGTTCCAAATCCTGGGTAATCATTTCTTCTGAAATTAAATAAATTAATTATAAATTTGATGTATTTGATCCTCATTCTTAGTTTTAGAAATTAAAATATTAAATTAATTTTTAATATATATCCCACTATTTTATGCTTCCAAAGAGCCTCGAACCATAAAGTTGTATCAGAAAAGTCACATTTAAATTCATAATTATTTATTTCATTGTTGATCTATGTGAAATTGTGTTAGAATTTCATTTCATGTTATTTATTCTTCAATACAACTTGAATTTATAAGCTTGGAGATATTAATCAAGATCATTCATTGTTTCATTTTATTAAAGGTCTAAGAACATATGGAGAATAATAATAGATTCCATTGAGAACTACCAAAATTTTGGCTGGTAAGATAGGCTTACATGATGTGTACTTAGAAGTACCCAATGTGTATGCTCATGCACTATATCTGGATGTGATGAGGGATACAAATCATTCCATATTATTACTACGCATGGTGAATTTATTTCACACCACATGTAGACTGGGTTAGGTGGGCATACAGGTTGTCAAATTATATGGTGTGTATCAATGTACACATCATGTAGTCTACACAGGTTAATGCTATAAATTGTGTAATTTTTGTGGTCATTATACACGGTCAAAACCACATTATATTAAAAAAAATAGAGAATTTATGATATTTATGACATGTATACAATGTACATAGCACGTAGTCCATCAATTATCATGTCTGGAACACATGATGAAGACCCATTCATGCATCCCAAAAACATGGCATGCAGCATACATCGTGTGTATCTGGTCTATACATGTTGTGTAGTATGGTTTAGGTACACAACAAATACCCAAGCGTGTACCCTGGATACATGACAACCCTAATACACAATGTGTTGTTGGTCAGTACATGTTGGGTATACTTCTATTAAAGGAAAAAATTAAAATTTATATTAAATTTAAAATTACATCATTAAACCATTATTTTATTGATTAGAACACCATTCTATGTATAAAAATTTAATAATGGTTTTAATTAATTTTAAATTCTAAATAAATTTACTGTAATAAATATGTCATTGTTGATTACTACATTTATTTTCCATGAACTCCATAAATTATGGGTATCTCTAATTAATTTTGGATGATCATTACGATGAAAGGTAATTAATTAATTAATGTAAGTATGTTTGTCTTAATAATAAAGAATGAATAAAGAAATTAATTATTTCTAGTTACTATTTCATATCTTTTTCAGGTAGAACCAATCATTAGCATGACCAATACCAATTTATGTTTTGGAATTTATTTAATTTAATTTATTTCAGGGGTTTCCAATTATTTAATATTATATTAAAATGATTCCCTATGGATCACCACCCCCTCAATTATTATATAGGGCCTATGTGTCTATGGTTATTTATGGAATCTAATTTAACATGTCCCTTGGATCCCTTCACCTATTTTTTAGTTACAAAAAAATTTAATCAATAGAGTATCCCAACATGCATAGAGGCATTACAAGATAAAACCATTATTATGCCAACTCAGGTGATACATAGGTGTACAGGTGGAATGTTGTAACTCGTGTCAAGACTATAAAATTGAGTTATTATACTAGTTCATAGGTTTATTTAATGTCCACACATTAAATCAATAATTAGATAATCACATGATCGAGTTATTTAATTTAGTTATTTATTTCACTATATCCATTATTTACTTTATATATGCAAGACCACACTCACATACATATTTAAATTGATGTGTGAATAATGGATATAAATACATGGATTAAGCATAAATGTTTTATTCAATATGGTTAATTAATTATATAAAATCCTAAAAATACATGTAATAGAAAAAAAGATAAAATGTATGCATAATAAATCAAAATACCTCAATTAAATATTTGTTCAGTCAATGTCTTCCATTAATTGATTAGTAATGAAACTATACAACTATGTTTAGTACATAACAAAGGTTTGTAAATATACATTTATTGGGGAGTTCCAATAATGTTTTTGGGTCGAATTAAAAAAAACATGTATTGAGTTTAATGACCAAATTCTATTCAATTCAAATTTGGAGGAAAGTGTTGATGAAATCCAAGTCAGGATTTTAGGTTTGGATAATTCACTCAATGGATCAAGGAGAAGAAAGACCATAGTTATAAAGTCCTCCTACCTAATTATATTATATGGTTTTAATGGAAAGATTATATATAGTTAAGAAAAGTAATGGGTATCCTTTCCACTAGAATTTTATAAAAAATAGACATTCCTAGTTTAATGGTGGGGGATATTGGGACTCGATAACATATTTAGAGAATTAATAAAATCAATTTATTTAGTATTTACTGCATAATTTTTTTATCAACAAAAGTATTAATAATATTATCTTTTAATTTTAGAATAAAATGTAAATCCTTTCATCCACAAAATCCCTATGATTAATATTAGACAAATACAATATCTCAACTGGTAGTAACTTCCAGGAATGGTATAGATGCCTTCAGGTTATTTTTCACCATGAACATAAATCATACGTGATTGAATCATTACTTCCTAGTTTTCATACTAAGGAAGTCAGTGATGATGAGTTCCTTGTCTATGAGAAACATGTAAATGACATATTCTACATTAAATGTTTGATGCTTTCATATATGTATGATGAGATCATGAAGTCTCACGAAAATATGGATTCATATTACATACTTGAGCATCTCTATGATCTATATCTAGAGAGATATAGATATAAATATTTTTATATTTACAAGTAACTCTTTCAGAGAAATCTTAGAAAGGGTTCCCCATCTAGGCCTCACATAGTCATGATAATTGGCTACCTTGAGCACCTTAATGTTCTGGGGTTCACACACCTCGAAGAAATGGGCACTGGTCTCATTCTAGAATAACACCCTTGGAGATTCTCCAATTTTTTAGTGATTTTTAATATGAAAAATATTAATAAGTCTCTTACATATCTTCTCACTCTCCTTTTCCGAGTGGATAAAGTGACGAAACTCGAAAATCCTTCCATCCTTAGGGTTTCAAATTATAAAGGTGAAGAGAAAACCTGAAGGCCAAGACATCATCACAATGCTCTTACATGAAAATGAATATTAAGGGGAAATCAATGGAAAATCATTTTTTTGTTTTTCAAGTGGCAAGAATGGCCATTTGAATAAAAATTGTACCAATATGAAGAAAGGTGAAGCTTCGGGTATTTTTTATTGAGTGTAATTTATTTTTTCTACAAATTAGTTTTAAGATATAGATTGTGGTTCTCACATGTGTATTAAAATATAATAACTAAGTAGGTTTAGAAGAATTAACTACAGTGAGGTAGATTTACAACCATCCAACGAGGATAAAATTGTTGTTGCAGCTATCATAGACTAACACCTATGTTTTCAACTAAAATGATACTAGTTTTAAAAGGTTTTTATTATGTTCCTTTAGTTACCAAAAACATTACTTCTGTATCTATTTTAGATATGGATGGTTCTAATTTCAATTTTAAAAATAAATGTTTCTAATATTATAAAATTTTCATTTTTTATGTTATGGGACAATTAAATAATGGTATTTTGTGTTGGACTACACAAACTTAGTAATGGAAATAAATATTTAAATGAATTCACATAACTTATATTATACCAAACTTTGGAATCATCATTTAGGTCATGTAAGAAAAAATTTTATGATTAAATTACAAAAATATGGATATTTATATTCTTTTTTAACTAAACTAACTTGGTGTATGTCATGCATGTTTTCAAGAAAAAAGGACATAATCCCCATTTGGTGGAATAGGTGAAAGTTCAAAAGATATTTTTTAATTATCTCATGTAGACATGTGTGGACCATTTCATATTGAGGTAATGTTTGGGTACTCATACTTGATAAATTTTACTGATGATTTTAGTAAATATGGATATGTGTACTGAATGAGGTATAATTCAAATTCCTTTAAAAATTAATGAATAAAATAATGAAGTTGAAAACCAACTTGGTAAAAAGATTAAGAAACTCTTCTCAGACCATGGGGGAGAATATCTTCATCAAGACTTAATTTATTACCTACATGAGTTTATATTTTAATCTCGTCTCACTCCTTATATATCTCATTGGAATGGTGTACATGGGATGAGGAAATGCACCATATTAGAAAAGGTTAGATCGATGATGAGTTATGTGATTCTTCCATTATCCTTTTGCAGAAAGGAATTACAAACAAAAACATGCATACTAAATTGAGTTCCAACTAATGCACCATATGGTATACAACATCTATTTTAAAATAGGAAGAAACATGTGTTGTCAAACATACATGTGTGGGGTTGCAAAGAATTTTTTAAAGCCTCTTCAGGAAACATTATTATACATCAATGCACCAAGTTTATCTTTATAGGATATCAAAATAAAAAAATAGTACTTGTACAATTCTTCAAATAAAAAGGTGATAATTGAAATATGTGTCATAATTATTAAGAAGGATAATATTTCTAAAATATATAGTGGGGGTGATATATACTGTGATGAAGTTCAGACTCAAGATACATAAGATTTGGCCAAGGAATAAATTCCACAAAGACCCAAGGAAGAAGAAGTTATTCTAGATACATAAGTACTGCTAGGAGTATTAGAGAGGTTAGAGAACCAAAACGGTAAAGTTTTCAAGTCATTGAGGATTTTAACTCATTATTATTAGATAATAATGATCTTATAACCTGTAAAAAATTAGTATGTGCAACAAATAAATCCAAGTGGAAAGAATCTATGAATTCTATAATAGATTTCATGTACCAAAACCAAGTCTATATTTTGGTAGATTCATTAGTAGATGTAAATCATTTTGGTTTCAAATGGGTATTCAAGATGAAAATGTACAAGTAAGTACCCTCAAATAGCTATAAAGAATGAACATTTGCAAAAGGGGATTAAATAGAATCAAGGTTTTAAATTTGATGAAATATTTTCACTATTTACAATGATTAAATCCTTCAAAAAACTATTTTCCATTATGTCATACCATGACTATAATATTTGAAAAATTGATTTCCAAACATCCTTCTTTAATTGGAACCTTCAATAATATGTATATATGACACAAATTGAATGGTTTATGACTCCAAAGGATACCAATAATATATGAAAATTTCAAATATCTATTTATGGATTAAAGTAAGAATCTATTACATGTAGAATTCCTTTTGGTGAATCCCAAACAGAGTTTTGTTTCATAAAGAATGAGTGTGTTCCTTCTGCATAAAAATGTTTTAGTGGGATTGAATTCATTTTATTAATAGTTTATGTTGATGAAAAATTACTCATTTGAAAAAAAATATTAGTCTTATAGTTTTTTAAGGTGTTGTTGAAAAAAACTAATTCTCTATGGAGGAATTGGGTGAGACAGTATATATTCTTGGGATTAAGATCCATCATGTCAGATCCGAGAGGTTTCTTGGCCTAAGTGAATGTACATACACTTACAAGATACTAAAGAGATTCATTATGGAAAAATCCAAGAAGGGATTTTTTCCAACATCATATGGAATCCATCCTTCCAGGAAAATGTTTCTTCAGACACATGAGGAAAGAAATTGGGTGCCAAGGATTCCATAGACCTCAGAAACTGGATCAGTCATGTATCTTATATTATTAATTAAGCAATATGTCCCCTATGAATTATGTGCGGTAGGAAGATATCAAGATGATCTAGGAGACTATAATTGGATGGAAGTCAAGACTGTCCTTAAGTATCTGAGGAATACAAAGGATATGATCTAGGATTATGGATGAGATAAGGAACTAGTCATTAGAGGATATGCCTATGTTAATTTCAAAACTTATCAAGATTACATAAAGTCAAAAAGAGGATTCATCTTTACTTTGAATAGAGGTGATGTGAACTGATAGATCTCAAAGCTGTATACAGTCATATAATCTATATTAGATTCTAGGTATAGTGTGGTTTCTGAGGAATCTAAATAAATTTTATGCATGTGTAGATTCATCTAAGATCATGACGAGGAACATATAAATAAATATCCAACCACACGCTATAGTGGTAATAATACAGTGGGGGCTCTCATAAAAGAGTCAAGGTCACATCATCCAACAATAGATATACATCAGAAGTATCATATCATGAGTTATTTTTGTTAGATAGGTGAGGTATAAATGATCAGTACTTCCATGGAAGAAAATGTGGTGGAACCCTTGACTAACTTCATGACTCAGCAAAAACATGATTAGCATGTGAGGTTATGTGCACTAAAATTCATAGGAAGTTTCCTCTTGTCCTTGTAGGAGTTTGTTCGATTTTATGTATTAGGACCAACTAGTTGTAATTTTTTTACTATTATATTTGATATATTGATTATTAATTAAAAATATTATTAAAAAAATTCAGTGTTCTATTGGAATTTATTGTAATAATTTCCTATGTTATTTTTCACAATGATATCTTCATAGAAGTTTTCCATTATGATGATAACATTGAAGTGATATGAAAATAATTTTTATATAGTTTTATAGTTGGATAATATGCTATGATAGGACACATAGTATATAGAAAATCAGGTGTGATTACTCATAAGTGGGTCAGGATTATACTCATTAATTTCACACATTGTAATTTCCAAGAAGGGAGATTATGAGCACAGAACCACTAGTTATAATTCCTCAGGTTTTGGTGTCATTGGGTATTCCTATCTTCAAATGTGTGTAATGGTCCTTAAACATTAATATTACTATTAATGCATATTAAAAATCACTTACTTAGGTGTATTTCATAAATGATGGAGATAACATTTCATGGTGAAGTTGGATATGTTGCGTGCATCATGAGTGACATGTCATTAACAGATAAAGTGAGGAAGGATTTGTCCCTTCCATCATTTTGGAACTTGATATCGCATCCCTTTGATCAGAATAGAATAGTTACATTAAATACCATGGGCATGGTGTAACGATGCATTTATTTCAGATAGTCAAAGAAATACATATCAAGTATACTGGTCGGTGACACATATCTGCATCCTTCTTTATGAGATATTTCAACAAAGGAATTATATTACATAGTGAATGTTAATGTGTGGTTTTCATCATTACGACACTATCTTCATTCTCTTGGGGTCCTTCAACCATTGCTAGAAAGTAATATGGTACTTTATGAAAACCCAGATAATGGAAACAATAAATAATACTATAGGGTCACACACTATGTGTCTTCGATGGTCTCAATTAAATTATATTTTAATTTAATTAATTGAATAAATATTATCCTCAAGACTGAGGGTTAATTTTATTCACATTTTATCAATCAAAAATATTTATTCGTGTTTTCAGTAAATGTAATTGGAGTTCAAACCAACTAAGATCATGTCCTGTGGAAAAAATTAATTAACAAGTTGGTTAAATAATATTTGTTATTGTGTACGTTGGTGTGCCCCACAAAATAATATTATTATTGTTATTATTATTGAGCATGGGTTCATTAATAGTTATAATATTATTTAACGTCTAGAAGGCAATTATATAATTATTTCAACTTAAACCCTTCATCTATAAATAGATGGTCATGTCTATAGTATAGAGTGTGAAATTAAGAAGAGAGAATAGTTTCAAGAAAAATTCTCTCTAGAATCCTATCCTCATTCTCTCTCCCTCTCATGAAGGAGAAATTCAAGAGAGATTCATTCAATATAGGAGGATGAGTGATCGAAATAAATAACGTATGATAACCAATTATTCATACTAGCATCTAGAAATCAATTAGAATTACATGGAGATTAGAGGAGCACATGTGGATCGCTGCTAGATAGATTTTATACTTGGATCCTCATAGCGCAACGAAGACCATCTAAATGAGTCATTTTTGGATGATCAAAATCATAAATAAAGAATGTTTCCTAAGATAAGATATTTGTTTCTTAAAACATTATATAAATTAATTATAAATTTTATGTGTATGATCCTTTCTCTTCGTTTCAGGCATAGAAATATTAAAAGAAATTTTAATATATTTACCCCCATCACACACTTCTGTTAAACCTGGTACCATCGATATCTGCTTATATGAGGGATAAAACAACTGGCTAATGATATTGATTTTTATTTGCATCCATTGATCAATGATTTGAAATTATTATGGGATTATGGTGTTATGTTATATGTTTCTTATATAAATGAAGATTTCACATTGAGAGCCATGTTGTACACAATGATAAATGAATTTCCTTCTGATGGAAATTTTTTAATAAATAAAATTAACAGAAATCAAGGTTTCCCATTTTTTTAATATGGTTAAAAGTCAAATAGTTTTAAATATTCATCGAATGTGGTATTTCTAAGAAATTAATGATTTATACCCTATTACATAAGTACTGATCTTGAATTATAGCATTCAATTGGAGTTATAATAATGTACATCATCATCTCTACTAATAGGTGATTAGCTGTTTGAGAAAGTAAAATATATGGACCTTGGTTTTGGTAAATGTTTTTGGAAAACCCATAAAAACCGATTCAAAAAAGTGATTAGTTTTTTTTAATTACCATTCTGGATTTTTTTTTATTTTTCATCAATTTTCTTGGTGTTATGCATGATGAAAAAAATGCACGTGATAGCTTCATTGGAATATTACTATTACCCCCAGAAAAATAAAGGATATTATTAACACTAGGTTGGACCTAATTGACCTAAGAATATTGGAAGATTTTGCACTAGTGAAGAGTAAAAAATGGACTTTTCTTCCTCTATCTACATACACTCTTTATAAGAAAGAGAGATATCTCTTTTAAAACTGTGTGAATAATATAAATGTTCTTGAGGGGTATTCCTGAAATATCAAGAATATCACATTAATGATTGATTTAAATTTAAAGGGCCTAAAATAGTATGAATATCATGTTTGGATGAAATAAATAATGCATGTAGCTTTATGTTTTTTTTTCAAGAATGTTCATCATATATTAACCAAGTTGTGTTTCTTTTAAAAATCTATATGGAAAAACATTAGAGACTTGGAAAATTTTCTAACTATGGAAAAGGAAATTGATTTCAAGTGATGTGAATTAGAAATTTTCTTACCACTTGAATTATTTGATATGATGGTTCACTTGATGGTTCACTTGGTAAGAGTTATTTAACTATGTGATCCAATTTATTATAGATGGTTGGACCCCACTGAAGGTTATGTGAATATTTTGAAAGTTTTTTCAAAATCAAAGTCCGCTAGAAGGTTTCATTATGGAGAAATATGTTGTTAAGGAGGTCATTGATTTATCTACTGACTACATATCTAATATAGAAAGAATTGGTCTACCAAAGTCTCATCACATTGGGTGGATTGTGGGTGAGGAAATTTCTAGAATATATATTGTCACAATTACTATTACAGATCACAAGTAGGCCAACCTTTATGTTTGTTCATAATATTTCGGAGGATAACTCATATGTGAAAACCCACAAATAAATTCTTAGGCATTTAAATCCATAAATACTTGAAATATGGATATTAAATACACTGAATCAACAGTTTATAGGATGTTTTCAAGGCTATTTTTTTATAGATTTAGCTAATAATATGGATTAAATTTTGGAATAGCTTCGATGGATAGACAGAGGACCAAGTGTTCATATATTATCTTATAATGGTTTTGAAATTAATGGTTATATGTTTTATAAAATTTAACTTGATGAACCATGTACCATGAAAAATAGTAAATTTACACATGTGGATGAATTGATGCATGTATCTAGTACTAAGGGTAGAAATCCAATGTCTTTGAATATGTAATAATTTGGTATCATCAAACAAATATGGGAGTTGGATTATACAACATTCCAAGTGATGATTTTTCAATGAAAGTGGGTTAATATCAAGAGTTCTGTTAAAATAGATAAATTTGGATTCATGAAAGTGGATTTTAATAAGGGTACAAAGACGAAAAACTTATAATGGAATAATAGGAAGTAAAACTATTTTATGTCCCGTATCAATCAAAATCAATGTAGAAAATTAAAAAATTATTGACCAAAACATCGGAGGGTTCATCTATCAATTCAACTAAGGATGACCCTTTCATTTTGATTTCACAATAATTTCATTGTGGTCCCAATGTAGATGTGGTATTGTATGTCACTAGAGACCACAAAAAATGTACTTGGATAATCAATAGAGGGGTAAAATCCCTTAAACCTTTAATAAAAGAAAGTTCAATAATAAAATTATATTTTTTGTAATATACATTTTGTTTCCTAATATTATTATATATTCATTGTAGAATTTATGTAATCTTAAATAAATTCTCAACCACTTCTACAAATATTGACTTATTAACATAATGATGCTCTTAATCCTATGGAATATTATCTTTCACAACATGCTTGTGATCACAATGAAAAGGAACAATAATCTTATTAACTTTTCGGTTCTACCAATCTAGAGGAGAAACAGATAAATGATTTTAAATCCAAATAAATGGTATAAGGTAAACAACTTGTGTCCCCTAAAAAAATAAGAGTATTATAGTGTGAAGTTGTCAGAAAAAAATTTTAAGATACAAAACAAAGGCAAAAAAATAGTGGTTGGATGGAATGCATGTGTCCAACCTGTTAATCGCAACAAGTTTATCTTTACTAGTTACATTTGGATCACCACTCGCATGTGTATGCTAATGGATGTATATCTGTGGAAAAATGTCATTCACATGTTTAAGACTTTTATTTTGGAAGAGATTAGGGAAAAAGTATGATATTATTTATTTATTTTACTAAAAAATTATAATAAATTTTAACATCCCATGATTTTAAAAGGAAACCCTATGTTTGATAGCGTACATGATACACCACATCAAGCTTAAATGAACAACTAAATTTTTTTATTTAAAAGTTACCATTATAACCTAGTTTTTAGAATGGAGGGTATGAAAAGGATTAAATGAATCATGAAACAATTTTTTACACGTGTATATAAAATTATTTATTTTGTAACCAATTAACTATAAATTAATTTAAAACCATTTTTAAAATAAAAGGAAAATTTTCTCTAAAAAACAATTTAATTACTAAAAAGTTGTTTATAAGATAATTAAATTACTATAGTTGTATTATATTAATGAAATGTATATATATATGTGATATTTAATAAAATTTTTAAAATTCACCATATACCATTCCTAGACATGATATAAGAACAAATTCAATTGTATGCATAAAAGAGGTATTTTTCAAAAAATGTATTTTTTCTACCATTTGATGACATGCTTATTTTAAATCCAGTTATTAAAAATTTTATAAATTATATTTTCAAAAATAAAAACCTTATTTAAAAGTATAATATAAAATTTTATTCTATTTTAATATTTGGTATTTTTCTGATAAGTTTTTTAATGAATAAAAAAAATAAAGAATTTTAATAGAAAAGGGATTTTTCAAATAAATAATTTATAGTATTAAATTATATTTTTTATTATATTTTTAGTATAATTAGATAAATTTTTTATCATATAATCAAATTTAGGTTATTTCAATCAATTTCACATTGAAATTAGATATAAAAACATTTTGAACTATTGAACATTTTTATTTTAAAAACCTATTTTCTTATTCCATAAATGGGATTCATTTATAATTAATTTCTACAATTAATATGTTTTAAATTTTGAAAAATGGATCCCATATTATTAATCAGGAGTTAAAAATTTATTAAATAGTTCCCTTTTATTTTTAGACAATATGGAAAGTAACTTTTAGTCATTTTATTTATTACCGTGGTTAAGGGTAATCGGGAAATTAAGGGTAAAAATAATATTTTAAATATTTTAAAATTACCCAAAAACATGCACTAATTTTTATTGGAGGATTATGTTTTTCTATAATCATTAAAGGATCATTTTTGAGACCATATATGGACTTTGGATGAGAATATAACCATTATAATATTATATTCATCGAAAATCAATTATTTCATGCTTTATTTACCAGAGAAATATTTTTAATATGTGGTTATATAAGGGATATTTACAACTAAATATATTATTTTTAAAGATAAAATTTTTATCTACATCATGGTAAATTATATATAATTTTTAGTTATAAATATATTACCTTGAATTTTAACATAATAATGATGCAGTAATTGTTAAATTAATAGAAAAATCAAAAAAATTGTTATTAAAAATATTAAAATAAATATAATTTTATATAAATAATATCATCCGTGAATGTTATAGTTTAATTTGAAATGTTATTAATGAGTCAAAATAGTTTTTTCTCATTTTTCTTATTGTTATAATATTTTTAAAAGTCATGTAATGAATAGTTACAAAATTGAAATTATTGATATATTAAAATAAATAAAAATTTATTAAATGATATAAACCTCATAAAATTTAAAATTTAAAAAAAGGATGGTATAAGTATTAAAATATAATAAATGACTCATTTATTTGTCTTTTGTGATTTTATTGTAATTATAATAACCCTCAAAGTGTAAATTACATTGAATCGCGGTATGAATTAAAAAGCCTAAATTAGCATTAAAACAAAAAGGTACAGATTAAAAAAATAGTAAATAATTATATAATTTTAATTAGATGAATTTATTAAGACCCATAATCATCCTATATTCTGAATAAATCATTTTTGAGACATTTTGAAATTAAAAAAACAATATAAATTTAATAATTTGAAGAACTCCAAGAATGTCCCTCCATTATCCTATAAAAGGGAACCCATTATTCTTGTTTAAATATATTTTCAAAACCTATTTGGAATATAAAATATCTTAAAAATGAATTCTTAAAATCCATCACCACATTCTATATGTCATATTTTAGGCAGAACACCATCCTTAGAAATCATAAGTTGTTAAGTAATGAAGGATTTCTAAAGAAGAAGTATTGTTATTATTAAGAGTTTCTATTTTGTTTATTCTTACAAAAATTTCAAATACTATTAAAAAATAATGAAATAATAAATCCAGTATTCTAAATATAATTAGATGTTATTATTTTAATTTCATAACCTAAATCAGTCCCCACTTCCATCAAATGGGAAAAGGATTATCATTCGAGTGTATGAGAAACTACCACATCATGAACTAATATAATTTTTTTCCATAAACACCTCTTGAGAGTAGTTATATTGATGGAATTAAACTTTATTTATATTTTATTCATGGCATATTTATAATTATTAAAAGACAATATATCATTTATGTTCTTACCTTTTCATGCACGAAAAAATGATAACATCATTTGTTTGTACATGTGAATTATCACCTCCATGAAGTGATGGGATTAATTTTTCATCATCACATCCCATGGATGATGTATATATGTTTATTTAAATGATTAATATGATATTAATAAAATTATGGTCATTATATGAAGATATAATAATAATTATCTTGTATCCATAATGATCATTGAAAATTTGAAATGTTACTCATGTGTATGTATGGCTTACCGTCTTCATGATTGTCACATAGTTTATTTTTCATATATGTATGTAATGGATGCATTGAAAAATATAATTGAAATATATAATGGATTTTTATGTCCTGAATATTATTCTGGAGGCGATGGACTTGTGACTACTTTGACTTTTGACATCATACCAAGATCATTTTAGACTCACGTACCGAATATTGAAAAAATGTTTGACTTGAACATAAATAATTAATTAATTTTTATAAAATAATAATAAGTGATATAAAATGAATAGTATAATTGAAAACAATTATGTAAATAATTAAAATATGTTTATTTTTCAAAAATATGAATATTTTATGTGACTAGTCAGACTTAAGGTAAGGGATTCTTTAAGTAAAACATCATTTTAATGGTCTAGATTTTTATTCTTATAAATCCTTCTCTTTTATTTCCATGTTTTCAAAATTGTTTTTATGAATTTATTTATACAGAGAATAATTTTTTAAAATATAAAAATTTTAATTTCTATCAAATTTTTCAAAGTGGTACTGGACACTTGGATTTAAAAATATCTTTTTAAAAGTTTTTATTGGGTTTTGAAAATGGCTAAGTTATTCAACGACTTGAATTGTTTTCATATGACTAGAAATTAAATTTTTTGAGTGACATGTTGATAATTAAAATATTTTATTTTTTATGATTATATAATGGTACATGGATATTGGATTGGTGGTTATGTGATATACCAAGGATAGGTTGTTCCATGATAAACCAAGGACAGGTGGTTACATTATAACCTCCAATGCATTTGGTATGGAAGTTGGCCTTATGGATATATAATTTATAAGAGTTAATTGTATAGAAGTTTAATGAATGGTTATTAAATTTGAGTATAATTATTTTCCAAGATACCTACTTATCTTTTATATACTTTCTTATGATTTTTTATAAAATTCATTTGATTGTCAAAAGGCCAGATAGTGATGTTTTTGAAATGATGATCCCTTTTTCAGGATAAAAAGGTATGTTTTTAAGGAATTATTTTTGGTTTTTCACTTAAGTAATATTTTCCTTTATTTTAAGTCCCTTAATGTGATTTTTAACTCATCCAAATATTTTCAAAAAAAAATCACAGGGTTTAAGGAAGAGTTGGTTCAAGGATGAGAGAAAGGGGAAATTGGGATAATATATCAGTATACGAAAATACGTTTTATTTTAAAGATTTTTTTTATGTAAAAAATGGATACTAAGTATAAGTTTCAACTTTTAATGTATGGTTTTACTAAGAAATATTTTTTACTAATTATCTAATTCTTTAAACCTAAATGGCATTTGAAAAAATAATGTGATTTCAATTTTAAAAATAACATAAATATGTAATGTTTAAAACTAGGTCCTTAAATATGGTATCAGACTAGGGTTTAGAAAAACATAAAAAATTTCATGTTTTATTAAGAGTTAGTTATATCATCACGATTTCATAATATTCAACCTGATCATAAGTTTATTGTATTATAAACCCTTTTAAGACTATAGGTTATGAAAATTTAAGGTGATAAGAGGTATTTTTGGAGACATTTATTTTTTAGATAATTATGGTTTACTACTTTTTTTGATGAAAAATGAAACGTATGAGATAAAAATTGATGTTAAAACATGTTATGGTTATTTTAAATGACTTTTAATTTTTTGGGGAATGTTAAAAGAATTATATAGTTTTGGAAAAAGGACATCCCACAAGATGGGTGACAACCTATCACATCTGACAAGGTCGTGATTTTTGGACCCACAATCGAAGGGTTACAAGGGTTCATCACCTACCACTAGCCTACATGAGGTCCCATTTAGTATGTTTTTTTATTTTTAGTTAACTGATTTTATGTTTGAAGGATAATTTGATTTTGGCAATATATCTTCTATCGAATAGATGACCATGGGATTGGAAAATTATTCACTAATTAAGTTATTATTATTATTTTGGAAGATATTCACAGTTTTAGGAACCCTATAAGAGAAAGGTAAATAGAATACTATGGTATTTTATTTGATATGTAAAGTTTGAATTGTATTTCGGAAGAATCTATGATTTTATTGTGAAATTATGGTGATTTGGGTTATTTATGGAAATAATTTCCAACTCTAAGAAGATTATGTGATTAAATACTTCTAATGTTTGGGTTTTAATATTAGTTAAAATATTTGTGTAGAATTATAAGGATATTTATTTCCCTATGTTGATCATTGGGTATTACTGTTGAATTTTCTAGATTAATAGTAGTTTTTCATCAGAAAATGGTTTTTTATTTTTAGATAATTTTTTTATCTAATCCTAACCATTTTGGTTTTGGTTAATGTATCAACATAGGAAAAATATAAAGTTAATATTTTTTGGATTATGTGAGTCTCTATAAGTTGATTCTTGTCATGACCTGACCCTACCTGGGATCAAGCCGTAACTACCCCAAGCCCACATCCATAGGCCAGGGGTAGGCGATAAGCTCTAAAGCCTAAACAACTTGGGGAGGCCTTTGCCTAAATACCTGTACACACACACACAGCCCACTCCCTGCAGAAGTTTAGAGTAAAAGGAAAAGTAATGTACCATCTGCTATAAACAAACTACAAAGGTGCATCTACCTCTAAACAGTACAAAGTGAGTGATGAAGGTAAACTGAAAAGAAAAGGGCAAGAAACACACCCAACCAGAAAAGTGCCACAACCCGGCAACAGGTAAACAAAAGTAAAACAGCTGGGAGAGTCCCACATCTGGAATCTGACTACGACCACCGCACATGGTCTAAGCTCCCAAACTCCAAATCTCCTTTGTAGTGATGAGCAACATTTTTATTGTCTGCAAGGGCACGCAAAGTGCGAGAAAATCCCAAGAAGGGGTGAGTATAAAAATACTCAGTAGGTTACCCTGAAGGCTCGAGGGAGGAAAAAAGGAGGTACCGAAGAGTGAGCAGAAGATCGAACAGGGAATAGTAAAGTAGTACAACATAGAGTGTAGTAAAGAGTAGAGCTCAACCCAACAAGATAAAGGAAGTAGACTCGTCCTAACACAAGGAGCTATAAACGGTGAGAAGATGAACTTACCGTCGAGCCTTAGCTACCTATAGTAGGAGAGTAGACTCATCCAACCACAAGAATATAGATACAGAAAGCACGTGACATACCATGCGCGGCTTCGCCTCTCCTGGAAGGACAGTAACCAAAACCCAAGAAGTGGGTACTGGAACATGGTATATACATATCCATATGCTCAACAAGAAACCCTAACAAGATCGTAATAGGATCTCCATCTCATAGATCAGCCCACGAAAGTGAGTTTCCAACAGTCCCAGAAGTAAACACCATCGATGCCCAGCATCCTACTCATCTGCCCCGAACGTCAAGTCAAGGGCTCAAATCACCGCACCTTCACACTATCCACTTTGGGCGGCATTTACATGCTTGCACGTCTTTAGGTCACGTCTCAAGGACGCGTCGTGGTGGGGAAAGTGACCCTCGTACATGAGAGTTCTAGGGAAAGTCAAACCACACCTCGTCACTGTCACACAGTCAAGAGGTCCTCAAAGTCAAAGTTGTCACATCACTGACCCATACAACCAAGGTTCCAGCTCCGGTAGTCATAGAGAAAAGCCACATACTAGCCTAGTAGAAAGGAATGAGTCTGAGAGAAGTTGTCGGGTAACCCACTGCCCAGCCCCGCTGTAGGGTAAAACCTAAGAGGTCATCGGGTAACCCACTGCCCAGTCTCTACTGGAGGGTAAACCCTAAGAGGTCATTGGGTAACCCACTGCCCAGTCCTTACTGGAGGGTAAACCCTAAGAGGTTGTCGGGTAACCCACTACCCAATCTCTGCTGGAGGGAAAACCCTAAGAGGTCGTTGGGTAACCCATTGCCCAGTCTCTGCTGGAGGGTAAACCCTAAGAGGTCGTCGGGTAACCCACTGCCCAGTCTCTACTGGAGGGTAAACCCTAAGAGGTCCAACTACCCGGTCTCTACTAGAGGGTAAACCCTAAGAGGTCATCGGGTAACCCACTGCCCAGTCTCTGCTGGAGGATAAACCATATGAGGTCATCAGGTAACCCACTGCCCAGTCTCTGCTGGAGGGTAAACCTTAAGAGGTCATCGGGTAACCCACTACCCAGTCTCTATTGGAGGGTAAACCCTAAGAAATCGATGAGCAACCCACTGCCCAGCCCAGTTAGAGGGTAAACCCAGAACTGCACTGGACATCCCTACTAGAAACAACCTCCTAGGTAGAGGATCGGTGCCCATGTGATGTATTGGTCACACCAAATCCTCAAAAAAACTTTATCAGGGAACACGAAGGGACGTGATACTGAAATCCCTCATGGCTAAAGAAAAAGGGGGACCCAAAAAACTCCGCTAATCAAACCGTCGAGAACAGAACTAGAGGAAACCACTCAACCTTTCTAATCTAAACCATCGTGAACAAAGGGACCCTCTACGTCGCAAGATATCAAAGGTACGTAAGGAAGAACATGGCATGCACAAGGGGCCCACACGACGTGTGGCCCTATCTCATCTCCAAACCACAAAAACAAACGTTCCTAGGTAAAACTACAAAATGTACCTCCTAGCATTCTCCTATACTCCCAAAGTATATCACATCTCTAGCAAAATGTCTATCGAACGCATGGCACCCAAATTCAACGCGAAGGGTGAAAACATAATTTCGCCAAATTGCTTCCTTCACATCCCTAGCATGGCCAACCACACCTCTTTAAAAACCAACATCACTCTCACAGGAGTGAACACGATCACACGCCATGGGTTCCCTACAAACACCGCAGGAAGAACCACCACCAGTACACCTTTCATGCTTCCACATTTAATGAGATCTCAAATGAGACTCTGCACATCCAAACAGATCACACTGTTGTAATCCTTGTGGAAAAACATGCGAGAAGGACTATTTACTCGCCTCCAACAGACATCTGACATAAAAGTTGTTCAACACTGCTTTATGCCTGAACGGCATCTCGTGATCCCGAGCCTCGGTCCCAAAAACAGTCGACTGCATCGCACAATTTTGATCCCCTCGGGAAAACACTTCAAATTGAATGCTCACTTGAGTGGAACAGATATCTAGATAAAAAGATGCATCTCACCATACCGCACACGGGCAGTGCTATGTGGGACCCAAATCCTGGTCCCGAAGCACTATGAAGGGATCACACCATTGTGATCCTCTATGAAAAGTTCAAAAGGTTGACTATCTATTTATATGAAACGGACACCCGGTGATAAAGATGGAAATCACCGCCAACTCCCAAAATGGCCCTTGTGGGGCCCTCACCATCGTATAGAATTTGAGCAGGTGGAATGCGCCATTGCAATTCCCCTGGAAAAACACCCAGAATCGACTACTTGCATGCCCCGAAGGGACGTCCGTTGAAAAAGTTTCTAAACACTGCGTACAGCTTGAAAGACAGGCCATGGGGCCCACGCCTCAACTTCGGTTTCAACACCCAAAACCACACTAGAAATATTCGTCTCAACGCCAGGGTCACAAAACCCCTGATGGTGCTCAAAACGGACTTTGGATGTGTCTGCGCCGCCAAAAACAAGAACCTCAGAAAAGCGCTAAACTACTTAACGTACGTGTCGTGCCACCGAGACCCCTTGTCTCGGGAATTAAAAATCCCCGAGACCATCTCGAAATGTTTGGATCGATTCAAGGAACATGTCGCCGTAGAAGGAACATGAATCTGACACCTGGTCTAAAATTTAGGAGCGTTTTAATTTTCTAAAGGATGAAAATAAGTGGGTCGGGCCAGCTCGGCCGGCCTGTGGGTCGCCATCTGGGCCGGCCCACCTCGCCTGGACCAGCTCAGCCGGTCTGGTTCTCCATCCACGGAGACCCTCCACTTGTGGGTCATGTTTTCCGACGGGGGTCACGAGGACCCCGGGTCCTGCGCGTCGCGCGCCCCAGCTGGCGCCTCCAAGTCGTCGCCCCCATCTCGCACGGCCGCCGCGCTCGCCTGGCGCCTCCGCAGCCAGCTCACCCGATGCCTCCGCTCGACTGCACTCCCAACCACCTCTCCCTCACTGACACCCACTACACCCGGTCGTTCACCACTAGAGATCCCTGCCACTGCCGCTGGAGATCCATGTCACCGCTGGATCGTCCGGTCGTCGCCCTTGCCGCCGAACCACCCTGTAAACTGCCGGAAAAAGGTTGTTTGGCCAGAAAACTTCCTGGGGCAACCCCAAGCAACCCTCCTAGGGTAAACGGCACTCTCCGTACTCAACGGTGCCCTCGTTTTTTCCATCCAAGCTATCTTTTATGAGTTATTCCGTTTATTTATCATGCCCAATGTGAACGCACTAAAAATTTAATTCCAGCCACACCGGGGCTCGGAATCGCACACCATCTGAAGGCACTACTCTAGAATAATATCTAGAATATTACAAAGTCTTTTATAGAAAAAACCAAGTTCTTACATTCTAGTTCTTCAGGTTTGAAAAAATGATCTTAAATACTCATATTTGGAGGAAATATGAGTTTGTGGTGGAAATTGATTAAATTAAGAAACTCTATATTCCAAGTAATTATATTTACTTATGTTATTATTCAAGGCAGTAAAATAATTTCTCAACTCTATCAAAATAAAATTGGAACAAAAAAATTTATCTGTTTACTTTTCCTTCTAAGAAATTAATGACCTTTTCATCCCATCACATATGTATGGTTTTTTGTTGAAAACATTCTCATGAACATGTTCATTATCACTCTTTATTAGAAATTGATAGTATTTTTTCTTATATTTTCAATTTTCCAACATGAAACCCTTTCATGTGTTATCTCAAGTGACCTTTATAATTCATTTCCTTCTTTTAATGGGTAATTTTATTAATTATTTTTCCAATGTGGGATTTCAATAAACTTATATTGAATAGTCAAACCATGGTTACCAAGACCGAGTTCAAATTGTAAGAACAAGATTTATGAAAGTGTTTTAATTTTGCATCCATGGTTTTTAAAATGCGAAATTGTGTTTGACAGTGTACATGAATGTCAAATCCTTCTTAAAATAAAAAGAAAATGTTTTTCTTGAAGATAATTTAAATGCAAAAAAGTGTATTTGTAAATTAATTAAATCACTCTTGTTGGATTCTAATAATGAAATATATATATATATATTCAATAAAATATTTAAAATTAATCTTATATGTTTTCTAAAAATTATATAATAACAAATCTAATTGTATTCATAAAAGAAGTATTTTTCAATAAAATAAATTCCATCGGCTTTTGATGGAGCACTAGTTTTAAATCTAGTTTTTGAAAATTTTATAAATTATATTTGATAAAACAAAACTATTCTTATTAAGTGTATATAAAATGTTAATTTGATTCAATTTTTGATATTTTCTAATAAGTTTCTTGTTTTAATGACTACTGAAAAACTACTGCATTTTAATTGAAGACAACTTTTTTTTCTAAATAATTTTTATTGATGAGAAGTTTTTTTTATTGTATTTAAATTTTAATTGGATAATTTTATTATCATTTAATACAATTTATTCCATTGGAATCAATTTCACATTAAATTCTATATAGTAACTTTGATAACTTTTGAATGTGTTTACTTTAAAATTTTATTTTCTCATTCTATCAATAGGAATAGATTTCAACTAATTTATAAAATTTATGTTTTTTTAATTATGAAAAATGGAGGCCATATTTTTAATAATAATGTAAATGTTTAGTAAACATGTCTTCTTTATTTATGGACAATATTAATACTAACTTTAGTAATATTTTCATTACCATGGTAAATGGAAAATCGGGTAATTAATGACTAAAATAATATTATAAATACTATAAAATTACCCTAACACTTCCATTAATTTTATTTCTTGATTAATTCTCATCCATAAGAATTAAATTATCGGTTATGAGACCATTTATTGCATTTTGGATGAGAATATAACTTTTATAATATTATATTCAAAGCAAAGTCAATTGTGTTATACTTTTGTTTTTAATAAGAGATATATTTTTAATCTGGGGTAATATGAGAAATATGTTCAACTATAAATAATATTTTAAAATATATAAAAAAATTCAACAACATGGTATTTTATTTATAATTTTTAGTGACAAAATATTTAACTTAAATTGTGACACAATGATTATGTAAAAAAAATAATTAATAGAATAATCAAATAAATTATTTTAAAAATATTAAAATAAATATAATTTGATATAATTAATGCCGTACATATATTTTATGGATTAATTTTACCTATTATTAAATATCTAAAAGTTTTTTTTTAATTTATATTATTTTTTTGATACTTTTAAAAAGTCAAGTAATGAATAAAATCAAAATTGAAATTGTCCATATTTTAAAAAAATTATATTTAATTAAATGATATAAAATTCAGAAAAATATAAAATTATGGAAACATATTTATATAAGTCTCAAAATTTCATCAAGGACTCATTTATTAGTCTTTTCTAATTTTATTGTAATTATATTAACCATCAAATTGTAAATTACATGATATCATGGTAAAAATTAATAAGGTAAAATAAGGTTTAACAAATTAAGGATTATAAAATAGTAAAATCAAGTATAATTTAAATGGGATAAATATAATTATACCCATAATCATCCTATATTCTAAATAATCCATTCTGAAACTATTATTAATATAAATATAATTTATATTAATTTAGTTATTTGATGAATTTCGAGAGGTCCTCTCTACTCTCCTATAAAAGTAAACTCATTATTATCATATTAAAACACTTAAAAACTTATTTGGATTGGATAATATCTGAAAAAATACATTCATTTAATCCCTCCCCGAATTCTATATCCCATATTTTAGTAATAACACCATCCTTAGTGATTATGGGGTGTTAAGTAATGAAGGATTTCAAAAGAAGAGGTATCATTTTAATTAAGTGTTTCTGTTTTACTTATTCTTGCACATATTTGAAATATTCATCAACCATGATGATATAAAAACTTGATTATCCTAAATATAATTATATTTTATTGTGTTAATATCATCTCCAAAATTGATCTCCACTTCCATCAAATGGGAAAAGAATTGTCGTTCATGTGTACGGCAAACTACCACCTCATGAACTGATATGATTCGTTCTCCATAACCATTTCTCAAGACTAAATATAATGATGAAATTTAATATTATAAATTAAATTCAAGAAATATTTATCATTATTAAAATATAATATATCATTTATGTCCTTACTTTTCTACGCATGTAAAAATGACATTGTTGTTCATGTTTACGTGTGAACTATCACCTTCACAAAGTGATGTGATTTGTTTTTCATCACCACCTCACATGAATTATATATATAAGTTAATTTAAATGATTAATATGATATTAATAAAATTATTATCATTCTAGAAAGATAAAATAATACTTATATTCTTTTCATAATAACAATTGAAAAATGGAAATGCTACTTGTGCGTAAGTATAGCCTACCGTCTTCATGATTGTAATATAGCTCATTTTTCTTATCCATCTGTATTGGATGGATTTAAAAATATAATTTATATAAAAAATTAATTATTATTTCATGAATATAGTTCTATATAAGACTTATTACTTACCACTTTTCTTTTATATATCATACCAAGTTCATTTTTGACTGAAGTACCAAAAATCAACAAAACATCTAACATAAACTTAAATAATTTAGTAATTGTTATAACATGATAATAAGTGATATAAAAGTAAAAATAAACTTTAAAAGGTTTATAAATTAAGTAAATAAGTAAGCTAAAATTTTTATTTAAGAATATGAATATTGTATGTGATGAGATAGACTCAAGGTAGCAGACACTTTAAGTATAACATTCTTTTTTAAGTTTTAATGTTTTATTCTGATAAATATTTCCCTATCAAGTACATATTTTAAAAATTGTTTTTATGAATATATTTATATGTAAATTAGTTTTTTTAAATTTTAATTTTCTCATTTCAAACAAATTTTTTAAAGTGGTATGGGACACTTTGATTTTAAAATATATTTTTAAATTGTTAAAATGGGTTTTGAAAATAGATTGGTTATTCAATAACTTGAAATGTTTTCATATGAGTGAAAATGAAATTTTATGAGTGACATGTTGATAATTGAAATTTGTTACACGTTAGGATTGTATAATGGTACTTGGACATTGTATGGGTGGTTACGTGATAAAAAAATGATAGGTGGTTTCGTGATAAACCAAGAACGGGTGATTACATTATAACCTCCAATTTATTGGGTATGGATGCCACCTATATGGATATTCTATTTATACGACTTAAAAGAATGGAAGTTGAATCCATGGTTATTAAATTTGAGTATAATTATTTCCCAATATACCATCTTATCCTTTATATTTTTTCTTATGAGTTTTCATGAAATTTATTTGATTTTCAAAAGGTATGATAATGATCTTTTTGAAATGATGATCCCCTTTTTAGGGTAAAAGTTTATTTTTTATGGATATGATTTATGGGTTTTTACTGGACTAATTGTTTTCTTTATTTTATGTCCCTTATTAAGATTTTTTGCACATCCAAAGTTTGAAAATAATCATAGGTTTTAAAGAATGGTTGTTTCAAGTATGAGATCAAGGGGAAATTGTGAAGATATATTAACATAACAAATCAAGTTTTATTTTAAGGATTTTTGTTTTAAGGAAAAAGTGGATAGTGAGTACAAGTGTACACTTATAATGTAAGAGGTTAATATGTAAGATTCTATCCTAATTCAATAAAACTCTAATCCAAAAATATATTTGGGGAAAGAATGTGATTTATACTTTTAAAATGACTAAAATATGTAACATTTAAGGTTGAGTCATTATAGAAATATTGACTTACTTTTAATTATATCATAGAGAGTGTATTTATAGTAGATGACTCCGGAATGAATTTTGTGTTATTAATCATTGTAAAGGATAAAAAATGGTTTCAAAAAAATATTATGATGCACCATCTCAAATATACTGAAGTTAAAACTAGTCTTCACCCACCATATATGTATGCACACCTAATAAAAAACATGCATGAGATTTGATTATTGGTTTTTGTGAGGAGACATATTTTTAAGTACATTATGACTGGTAATACACTTATTAACAATACATGTATTAGTCAAATTGATTAAAAAAATTAATTTATGAAGAATGAACTATTTACTAAAAATAATCAACATGAAACAAAACTAATTTACCCCTTCTATAAAGAAATGATGGGGTACGCTTCACTTGAAAAAAAATACATGGTTTAGATCTTCTGTAATTCTTTTATGTTTCATGAAACAAAAACATAATTATGTGGCTATATTTATATACAGATTGATAAATCCAAATCTATAACCACTTCCATCCCATGTTATGTTTTATGGATGAAGGCACATGTAAATAAATAAGGGATAGTAATAGTTGAAAACACACAAAATGTGTGAGAATCAAGTGTATGTACTACATAATAATAAAATTACATCGGTATTACATGATAATGATTACATATTTTTCATATATTTCTTATCTTAATGAGACACAAGAATCATTATCATCTATACTTGATGAATAACTACTTTTGGTGACCTTGAAGCAACTAGAATTGTATGGCCACATCAAAGGTGCATGATTTGTGGTGTCATGCCAAAAATATTTTGAAAACATAAATGAATATGGGGATAAATATAATAATGTGGTAGAGTTTAAAGAACAAAAAACATCCCATAAATAAATGTTTTAATTAGTATTCAGAGTTAGAAAATTTTACTAGAAGTAATCAAAGAGAAGAAACAAAAAACAACCACTACATGAAGATTCTCACCCACCCACCCACCCCCACCCCCCACCATATTTGAGGGGATCCATTCACCTCAAAGAGATTTATTAGAATAGGTAATCAATATTTTAATAATTTTTTATGTGAAATGTGAATCAGTTAGAAACTAATACCTTTCCTATATAGATATTTTATAGGGTAAAAATGATTGTGATTTATATCTATAGACACTCATCCATCACCTTATTGTGAGGGGTAACATGTAAAATATACAAGAATATATTATATATAATAGAAAACATATAATAGGTCATGTGAGAGAGGGGGTTAGCATAGCTCAATAGTTGAATGTTGAGCAATATGTTCCGCATGATGGTGTAGATATTTATATATTCAAGAAAGCTATTGGAACATCTTTATGATGAATGTAAGATCATGTAAAAACATTTTGACAAGGAGTTATTCATTTAAAATTTTATTTTATTATAAAACCATTAATAATTAATGAAAAAATGTCTGAACCGATGAATGTTATTAGATATGGAAAAATGGAAGGGGGTGAAAAGAAACGTCAAATGAAAATGATCTAAAGTATTAACCAAAAAATCACAAATATATTCACAAAGTACCTTTACCCTTCCCATTCAACTTATTAATTTAGTAAAATTAAAAGTTCAGGTGGATAAAACATTAGCTAGTAGTGCTAAGACCATTGTTGATTTTGAATAATAGATGTACGGAGAGGCCTTTATGGACTATATTAGTCTTTATAATGTAATTGAGATTCTCATACATTAATTACTAGGATTCTCATTTATAAATGTATCCCTGAGGTATTTGTTTCTGACTTTTTTTTTAAATTTCTAATCTACTATGTGAATTATGACTAAATACAATTTATAATTTTTTTAGATGTATATATGAATTCTATTGGAAGGGGAAACGCTATGAATAGAAATTTATAATCATTAGTCCCGACATCACTTATACATAAATATTATCATTAGAACCATGGAATTATGAAGAAATAGTTAAAAAATTGAACACAATGTTTAAAAGAAAAATTATAGAAGACAGAATCTTCTTAATACCCATAAGGTAGGCGTAAAACACTATAATTTATTCTTATAAAATAAATTTCCATTAATTTAATAAGTTATTAATTTTTATTTTTAATGTATTTTTGGTTACTCATTAGAGTCAAATTGGATACTCTAAAGATTTATTTTATTGATTCAATGCATGGATACCCAAAAAATGACCATATTTGATGACATTTATCAATTTTTAATATGGTTCATGCAACATTTTTTAACCAAACCTCACATTATATATTTTATATTATGTTTTAATGAAAATTATATTACGATATGGCCATGTTCAAAAGCCATAAAATTCATGGAATGTGGATAGTCCAAGAACACAAGGATCCTATCAACTTCTATAAGTTGATAAGTATTAGGGTCTATTTAATAGGATTTTACTATCAAAACATATATCAAAAAACTTAATTATCTTTTTCAATGATCCTAAAGTGTCCTAAATAAACCAAGGAAAATGATTTTGGTTATTATTATTGAATATTTTTGAATGATGTTGTATTCCATTAACAAACTTCCATCCTTGAAGAGGTATTTTTTATGATAATTACAATTTCATTTAAAATATTTATCAAACAATTTTTATTTATATTTCTTAAGTACTCTCAGAAATTTTGATAGTATTCATATTCACAAGAGGAAATATATTTTTTTAAAAATGAATGGGCATCACACCAAGTGTTAGTATGTATACATAAATCTTGATGATATGACTTTCTACTAATTTTTTAATGGATTTTATAATCATTTAATATAATTTTTAGTTAATTTCCTTATCGTTTTTATCTAATACTTTGAAAAAACTATCCATAAGTAATTTTTTCCATGTAGGAATCAACCACACATCAATATTATATATGGTGTCTGTAGTATGACTCAAAGTGAATCTTTTCAACTTAAAATTTACATTTTAGTTGAAAACACACGTCACGTAATCAATACTAAGAAAATGAATTCAAATTATTTTGATACATTAGAAAAACGATCCATAGGTCATTTTTTATGTGTATGAAGCATATGTACCTCAATATGTTACACGGTATAACAGATATGACTCAAAATTTATGTTTTTCTTTTAAAATTTCATTTTTGTTAAAAACGCACATCACATACTCAAAAATGAGAAAATGAATTCAATTTTTTTTGATACTTTAGGAAAACATTCAATATGTCATACTTGATGTGGAGGAATTATCCTCACCTTAATTTGATAAATTAGGTTTTTGGTATGAATCAAAGTGATTATTATGAGTTAAAAATTGACATTTAGTTAAAAACATATTTCACTCACGGAAAACTGAGAAAAAATGCTTAGGTTGGCTTGATACTATTGGAAAATGATTCATAAGTCATTTTGGACATGTAAGAATTAGTCTCAAATCAATCTAACACATGGTTTTTCTAGTATGATTTAAATTATGTGTTTTATGTTTCAATTGGAATTTTAGAAATAAAACATGTGACATACTCAAAACTGATAAAACAAATTTGGATTGTGTTGATACTTAAATAAAACTATCCGTACATCATTTTTTATGTGTAAGAGTCAACCACATGTCAATCTGATTCATAGTGTGACAAGTATGACCCCAAGTGTGTATTTTCATTTTAAAATGAACTTTTAGTAAAAAAACAAAAGTGATATACTCATAACCAAGAAAACAAATTATAATTGTTTTGATAATTCAAAAAAACCATATATAATTTTTGATGTGTAGAATTATCTAAACTTTAATATGATGCATGGTTTGACTCGTATTGAATCAAAGTTCATGTTTTTAGTTTATGATGAAATTTTAGTTCAAAACAAACATTACATAATCAAAACCAAGAAAAAAATATTGTTTTGATACATTAGGAAAATGATAAATAATTCATTTGTGACAAATATAAATCAGTCTCACCTTAATTCAATACACTATGTGCCCAATATGACTCAAAGTGTCTATTATCTATTTAAAATTGACATTTTTGTTTAAAATGTGTGCCACTCACTAAAAACTAAGAAATGAACTCAGATTGTCATGATATTTTAGGAAAATGATTCATAAATTATCTTTAACATGTAGAAATTACTCTCACATCAAACTGACACATGATGTGAACGTTATGATATAATGCACATGTTTTTAATTTAAAATGGAAGTTTAGTGAAAAATAAAAGAGACATACTCAAAACAGAGAAAATTAATTTAGATTGTTTTGGTTATTTTATAAATGGATCCATAAGTCATTTATGACATATAGGAATCTAACACACCTAAATCTAACACACGGTGGGGCCGATGAATCTTTATTAGCTAAATCAGATACATGATGTTCCTGGCAGGAATCAAAGTGTTTGTTATTAGTTTAAAATTAACAATGTTTTAATGTATTATTTCATATTTGTTTTAATTTATTTCTTTATAGTATTACTAATATAATTATTTTTTTTATATACAAGTGGATGTTTTTTATCGATTTGGGGTGAGTTGTTCAAAGATTCTCATGCTCATGATATATTAGACTTTGAGGATGAAACTGAGATAATGGTAATAGAGAAATGGGTCATGAATGTATAAAGACATCATGAAAAGATGAATTATTACTACTTATTCAATTAATTTTTTCATCATTTTATCAACTATTTTTAAGATAAGTTCATTATAATTTATATCAAAAACATATTTATTTTCTTCACAGATATTATGGTAAGTATTACTTTTCTATAAACTGTTTGCAGTAATTCAGAAAAGGGAGAACATGTTTCTTTTATATGGAATAGGAAAAACCATTCTACTTAAAATGTTAAGTGAATCATAAGGATGCATCTACCAAGGTATTTTATAATATTTTAATTAAAATTATTAATTCCCAAAATATCTACCATGAATATTATCCTAAATGGTGTAGGACTCAACCATAACTCAATCAAATGCACCTCAATCTGATACACAGTGTGCTTGGTATAACTTGATGTGTATGTTTTTAGTTTATAATTGACATTTTAGTTAAAAACACAAAGCACATACTCAAAACTGAACAAACACATTCATAATGAATTGATACTTTAGGATAATGACCCATAAGTCACTTGGGATATGTAGGAATTAGTTGAATCTCAATATGATTCAAGGTGTGACCGATATGACTCCAAGTGTGTATTTTGATTTAAAATTGACATTTTAGTAAAAAATAAAAGTGAAATTATCAAAATAGATCAAATTAATTTGAATTTATTTGATACTTTAGGATAACTATCAATAATTCATTTTTTTATGTGTAGGAATAGGTCTCACCTCAATATAATATACGGTGTGTCTTGTATGACTCAAATTCCCTATTATAAGTCTAAAATTAATTTTTTGTTCAAAAAATGATTCGATCGATGAAAAAAGAAAACTAACTCGAATTTTCTTGATACTTTTGGACAACAATTCATAAGTAATTTTTGATGTGTAGGAATTAGACTCACATTTAACTAACACATGATGTGACCAGTATGACTCAAAGTGTGTGTTTTTAGTTTAAAATGACATTTTAGTAAAAAAGATAATTGACATACTCAAAAACTGATCAAATATTGTCATATTATTTTGATAATTTAAGAAAAAATATTTATAAGTCATTTTTTATGTGTAGGAATCAGTCTTACCTCAATCCAATGCACAGTGTGACCGATATGACTCTAAGTGTTCCTTTTTATTTAAAACTGACATTTTAGTAAAAAAAGACAAGTGACATGATCAATACTAGTCAAACACACTTATATTATTTTGATGCATTAGTAAAATTATCTATAAGACATTTTTTATGTGTAGAAATCAACCACACCTCAATTTGATAAACAGTTTTCCACATATTACATAAAGTGACTTCTATCTATCAAAAATGGTCATTTTAGTCCAAAATGTGTGTCACTCACTAAAAACTGATAAAACATTCTCGAATAATATTGTCACATTAGTATATGATTCATAAGAAATTTTTTATGTGTAAGAATCATCCCCACATCAAACCTATACATGATTTTATTGGTATGAATCAAAGTAAATGTTTTAAATTTAAAATGACATTTTAGTAAAAAATACAAGTGACATAATCAAAAATGAGTAAACACACTCATATTGTTTTGATACATTAGGAAAACAATCCATAAGACATTTTTTGATGTCACGAATCATCTAAACCTCAATCCAACTCATGGTGTGACCAGTATGACTCCAAGTGTGTCTTTTTATTTATAATCAACATTTTACTAAAAAAGAAAAGTGACATACACAAAACTAATCAAACTGATTTCGATTATTTCAATACATTAGAAAAATAATTCACAAGTCAGTTTTGATGTGTAGTAATCAACCTCTTCTCAGTATGATACTCAGTGTGCCTAGAATGACCCAAATCATCTATTATTAGTTTCAAATTGACATTTTATTTTGAAAAGTGTATCGCTCATTGAAAACCTAGAAAACATACTCATATTGTCTTTATTATTTAGTAAAATGTTTCATAAGTCATTTTTCACATGTAAGAATCAGTCTCACATAAACTGACACATTATGTGACTGGTATGACTTAAAGTGTGTGTTTTCTATTTAAAATGAAATTTTAGTAAGAAAAAAAGTGACATAGTCAAAACCGATAAAATTATTTAGATTGTTTTAATACTTTAGTAAAATGATCCATAAGTTATTTTTGATGTATAATAATCATTGTCACATGAATCCGACACACGGTATGACTAATACGACTCCAATCTTGCCATTTTATTTAAAATTGAAATTTTAATGAATAATACAAGTGACAAACTCAAAAATTATAAAATGCATTCATAATTTTTGTAAAATTTTGGAAAATGACACATAAGTTATTTTTGATGTGTAGGAATCATCAAAACCTCAATCTAATACACAGTGTTCCTGGTATGACCCAAAGTGTCAGTTATTAGTTTAAAATTGACATTTTATTAATTTATTATTTCATATTTTTTTAATTTATTTCATCATAGTATTACTAACATAATAATTATTTTCTTATATAGGTATATTATTTTGTGTGAGTTAGCATGTTTTTTTAGAAACCGATACCATGATCGGGCTTTTTGAGAGGTGGTCGAGTGCCAAAGATAATGAAACCGAATATGATTTTGAATTTTTTTGATAAATTGTACCTAAAAATGTAATGATAAAAATAAATTTTTGAAATGTATATAATATAGTGTTTTTTTATTTTTGATGTAATTTTTATTTCAATTAAATTATAAAATTTTATATCATGAATATTTTGTTGTTGTTGTATTTTTTTCTTGTATTGGTTGTTATAGTGTGTGGTAATATCAATAGTACACTCTGAAAGTATATCCTTTATGAAAGTTATTTCTAGCACTAATAATGGAGTCCTCCATTTAAAGTCTCTTAGGAAAATATTTCTTTTTTATGTGTTGTTAAAGTATTTTTTTATCATTGTCTTTATTGTGATCTATGGTACTGAAAAGTGTGTGTTTCTATTTAAAAATGATATTTTATTTCAAAATTCATTCTACACACTCAAAAATCATAAATCACACTCATATTGTATTGATATTATACGAAATAGATCTCTACTTCAGTCATGGTGTGTAAAAATCATGTGCACATCAATTCGATATACAATGGTGTGTTTGGAAACTAGTAGTGGGGGAATGAGAGGGGGCGAGGGTGTATTTGTGGTTTCATTTCATGTGACATATTTTAATTTAATTATAATAATAATAATAATAATAGTTATATTAATATAATTATATAACTAAAGACTATAATCCACAAATTTGATGAGTTTGGACCACATGATTTTTGAGATTTGAAAGGATCATAATTTGACCAAATAAACAACGTATTATACCATTATATAACCAAAGCATGGAATCCATAGTTAGATCAATATATATATAAATAGAGGATTTTCATCCCTCCTTCCCATTCCTTTCCGTAAAATCCTTATGGATGTATTCTCATAGCTCTATAAGTTCACTCTCATTTTTACGTATCCCCCTCACCATCCTAATCTCGGCCCTGCCATTGTCAACTACCACTGTTGGCATTCATGAAAACATTATTCGCTACATCACCCTCCCTAGGAGATCCACCTCCAATGGTATTTTGGTTATAAGAATCATGAAACATCAATATATTATGTTAAATTTTATAAGGATATATCTCTTCATAAACATTAGAGTTAGGGATACCATCATGAGTTTATGAGTTTAATATTAATCAAAAGACCATAGTATTAAACACCCATTTTTAGATTTTTTAGCGATGTGAGTATAGGAAGATAGAGAATATTTTTGGAGACATTTATGTAAATACAACCCATTGGTTTAGTATATATTTTATTGAAAAAGCTATTTAAGTAATAATTCTCTTACTTTTGTGGGAATAAGTTTAAAGGTATTAGTAACCATTAGTATGTATCTTATATTTGATGTTAAGGTAATTATGAGTTATTACACCTTTGGAATGTTATATTAATTATATTAATATTGTTTTATGAAAATTAAAACCTACATGTAGAGTGACAACCTGTCCCATCCGACAAGGATGTTTGTCTTAAACCCATTATTAAATGGAAAAAATGTTTTACGCCTACCACATGCCTATGTGATGGTCTAGTTAATATATCATTGTTTTTACTAAAAATATTTTATTGATAAATATTAATTTTTAAAACGTTTTTATACTATTTAGGTCAAGATATTAATTTATTGTATTGGATAACTTGTGCTGATCATATCAAATTTGGAAAATATTTAGAGACCGGCCAATCGAGTTGTCACCCTTTTTTAAATTTTATGATCTATTAAAAGTTAATTTTAGTGATTAACGTATAAAAATTCATTTTTTGATATTCATTAATTTGCGTAAGATATGAAGTTCAAAATGATCAAATCATAACCAAATGATGTAATTTTTATAATGAAAGTGGAAGATATCAAGTAATAATATTTACGTATATTCTTATATGGTAAAATAATTTCTTAACATTATGAAAAGTATCTTGAAACAAAAATGTTATCCTATTACATTCATATCCAATGAATCAATGGTATTTTGACTCATCAAATTTTTATGGTTTTATAGTTGTTCACTTTCTCTTCATCATTCACTTTCTTGTCATCAATGACCTCTATCAACCTCTATTGTTATTTGGGCATTACGGTTTACTTCTTTGTCTATATCGTTAATTAACACCTATGATATCATCCTTTGATACATATTTATTTTTTATTTAAGATTGAATTTTTTATTTACTTTCTCTATTTTATGATTAATTTTTATTAACCCTTTTATGATGTGGGTTTTCAACAAAATAATTTTTAAATTTCAAACCCATAATTCACAAGTACAACTTCAAACATTGAGGAAGAAATTTATTGATGGTGTTGAGAATATAACACTATAATATTATAAAAAAATAAATTTGGGTTTTATAGTATATATTCCATGAAACTTCTATATTAGATGATAATGTAACAACCCTATATTTTATGATATATTTCGTTTTAAAGAAATTTGATCTCTTCAAAAGATTGTAGAACACATTGCCCCTGGTCTAAATAAACTAAAATATAGTATATCATTATAACATAGATAATAAATTTGGTATTATAAATATTACAAACTAAATTATGAATATTATGATTATCTATTAATTATATATAAAATAATAATCATTTATATGAAAAAATAAATGTTTTCTGAACAAATATATTTTTCTAAAAGTTGGTTCAGTCATTCTTGGAATACATAATTTAAAAATAATTTTTTCCCATTTTACAATATATATTTGAATAAATAAAGTTAATTTTATAAATAATAATTTCAAAATTATCTTTGGGTTAATTTTTTTTATTTTTTGAAAATGTTTCATTTTTTGATGAATAGTTAAAAATACAAATTTTTTTAAATGCCTTTTCATTTAAATAATATACAATGTTAAATTATATTTTAAATTATTTTTAAAGGGAAAATAGTTCAATTATATTACAATTAAAATAATTTATATCATTAGAATCAATTTAATAATGAATTTTGATATTAAAACTTTCTATACTTAAGAGAATTTTCTCTTTGGAAAACCTATTTTTTGTCATGTTTCTGGGTATAAATTTAAATTGGATTCTTCCACATATGTGAATTTAATTTGGAAAAACGATTAAATATTATTATTTATTATAATTTATATTATATAATAAGGAAAATTTAATTTTTAACCATTATGAATAGTAAATATTAATTACCATAGTTATGGTAAAAACTGATTTACCGAGTGTTAAAATAAGAAGATATGCGTTAAAAATCACCTAAAACACGTCCAACACCAATTTTTTGGTTATATTTAGATCTTATAACCTATTAGTTTAGATAATTGATAATTGTAAATCCCTTTTGAATGTGAAAAATATGGATACACTTAATTCTTTTCAGAAATTCCATGTGTGTCCTCTCCCTTACTTATAAAAGGGCACTCCATCCATTTACTTATTCACACCTATAAAGCCCAAAATATTGAAAAACAACATACCAAAATATCTACCCAACATCCTTATACACATTATAGAGCCTCTAGGATTCCCAAATGACCATCCCTAAGTTCCTTAAGAAGATATCCAAAGGAGGTTTCTCAAAGAGAAGGTAATTGTCTTAACAATGCTCTTCCATTTTCTTTCTTCTTTTTACACCTTCAATTGTGTCTTCACACATCCAAACTAATAACACCAGTATTTACCATATAATAATATGTTATTATTTTGGTGTCATAATATTTATCCATCTACTCCTCATTTGAATACACCAATCTTGCGTACAGAAGACTACCGCCTCGCGAACCGATATAACTCGTCTTCCATAAACACATCTCACATTTGTATATAATGTTGAATTTATATAATATTTTTTAAATTATTATTATTATTAAATTATAATATCACATATAAATTATTAGTTTTCATGATGTTTAAATTATGATAATTTCACTCGTGTATAAGGTGGACTACTACCTCGCGAAACGATGTGCTTTGTTGTTCACTTACGCTTTACATGAAAGGTTATATGGGTATATTTAAAAAATATATGTGGTATATATGACATTTTATTGATTATTTAAAATTAATATTTAACATAATTCCTTAAACTTCCACTTGATAAGGGGATTATATCATCACTCATGCATATGTATGACCTACCATCTCCATGAATTGATGTGATTCATTTTCCATGACAAAACATCGTGAATGATTCTAAAATTGTATCTAATGAGTAAATATTATATTAATAACATAATTATCATTCTTAATAATATTTATCTCTATACTATTAATAATAACTAGAACTTTCATGATAATACACGCATGAGAAAATAAGGCAATTAATACCCGAAACAATGAATATAATGAAATATTATTAACAAATAGGTGGGAAATGTTATAATAGGATAATATTTGATATTATATAAATTAATATGGTTTTGGTATGAATTAATAAAATTATTCCAACCATTATAAAATATTTTAAATTATTTACAACCAAAAGGAATCATGAGGTAAGGGATTTCAAATCAATTTCCCTTGATTGAGGCATATTGTAATGTTATACACCTAATTTCTATAATATGGTGTATATACTTCCCATTTGAAAAGTAATATCATGATTCCTTAATCATTCATGGTATTTTATATTTTAATTTGAACCATTTTATCCAATTCTATTTTACTTCAAAGTTAACATGTGTTAAATAATTTCATAACTCGGTTTCTTTTCATTGGGTTATATTACTTCTTAATTGTCTTTGATATTATATGATTGTGTGTGTAATGAATTTTTACTATATTATGTTTTATATCCAATTTTTTATAAGTATTTAAATTTTATACACATAATAGATTAATTGGTTAATTATATCTAAAACATTATGATCTTTTTAATGGTTTATTTCACAGTCTCGTTTTAATCATGATTATTTGGACTTGAATTTCTAGTGAAGGAAATTATTTAATCATTGGATAATAAACAAAATTAATTTTATTCTCCACTAGTGATTCCCAATGTTTTTAGGTAAAAGTTCCATTTTTTAACCATTTGTTACACAAAATTATTAATTAAATTCATTTTAATAAAATCCAACTTCATTTATATCCTCAGCCGAAAATACTTTTTCTTATATAAAAATGTTCTCAAAAAATGATTTCAAAAATGATTAGAAAATTATTCAAATGATTTATTAAATACATTTAACTATCATGACCCCATCCCCTAGAGTTTTACCCCTCCTGGTTCAGTAATGTGATAAGGGAGATAACGACCCCTCAGTCTCGCCTTCAGAAGCCCCCCCCCCCTGGGTTGGTGACTAACATTGAGGGTATTGTAAACACACAAATGAGAGGCATTACCATCTAAGAGAACACATGCGAAAGAGAGAGATAATATAGACACCAACCAACTCCAAAGCAGAGTTAAATATAAAAAAAACCCAAGTACACATATGTAATGTCATGAAGAACTACTGCAACTGAATGGAAAAACTGCATGTACCAAAGGAAAGTAAAAATAGCATCAGTCATAAAGCCTGAATAGCTCCTTCACCCCAAGCTAGTAGTAACCATCCTGATATCCAACCGGCTCTAAGTGACCTGAAAAATATTTTATATATACATAGAGTGAGTATAACACTATACTTAGTAGAATCCTTTCTAGAGCCTCTCGTGAAAATGTAAAGAAATCATGCTAAAGCACTGTAAAAACCAAGTGAAACTAACTCATATCTTAAACAGGTATAATATGTTACCAGCCTCACCGTGGATACTCTCACCAAGTATCTCATAAAATAGTATATAATATAATGAAGAATATCAAGGGTACCCCACTAACACTTCCCAACTAGTTTTCCATTTTTCCCCAATATTGCATGTCCTAAGAATCTCTCTCTAAAAAGGATATCCCATAGACACCTGGGAGAAGCACCACAATATGCACTTCATGCAGTATAACTTCCATGTCCACATAACCAAAGTAACCAGTTAGTTTCTGAGAGCCACCACAACTCACATAACATGTATCGTACGCTGGGTATTAAAACTCAATCCATTATAACCCATACACTGAGTAAGGATCCTCAATCATTCACAGACTATACATGTTACACATATAGTAGTCCATAAGAAAATATATCCATAATATATGTGTGTTAATAACCACAATAAATTACATCCCTCTACGCACATATATGGGGAAAACTAACCACTATTCCTACCATAACAAGTAAATAACAAGAGAATTGAGCGAGGATAAAGGGGTAGTCAGTCTTTCATACTCCCACCGAAATGGTAGGAAAAACACCCCCCAGGGCTCAGAATCTCTAAGTTATTAGTTTCCATAACTGACAGGGTGGAGTAGTGTATAAAAACAAAAAAATTATAGAATATAATATATCTCACAACCACACTATGGGAATAACCTAGTCCTAGACTCAACTACAGCTAACATCTCTCAGACTCCCAACTGCAACTTCTAAGACTAGGTATCCTATAAGCACACAACCATTTAAAGAGATTCATTAGATTTCATTATTCCTTTTTATCAGTTTCACTTTACGTTAATTAATTATTTAAACATTAATTAACCATTAACAATTCTAAATTATATTTCATTAGCATCACACCCAAAGACCATTAATCCTTTAAATTGAAAACTCACTATTACATCCTAGCAAGCTCCAACCCCATGGGTAAACATCATTTATTCAATAATTTATTTACATCATTATTGCTTTCCAATATTCATAGTAATTATAGAAAACATTATAAGCTACTAAACAAAAGGGGGTTCAACACGATGAGTAGATAAACTACCCGTCAAGTCTTTTACACCTATAGAAAGAGCACAGACCCACCCTCCATCCAGAATCTAAACACAGAAAGCATGTGGCATAACTATCTCATATTCTCCCATTTTGGAAGGAGGGTAACCAAGAACAGATGTCTTGAGCAGTGGGTAAAGTAAATTAGATAAACATCCTACAAGAATCATCCAACATCCAAACATTCACATCCAAAACGTTTCATTGTCTTTGGTGTCCTCCCTGACACCCACATGTATAAACTGATGCATCTTGCCACTCTAGGTGTCAACCACTGCCACAACAAATAGGCCTCCTTACCCCCACATATCACAATAGTCATTCAAGATCACGTCATAGCACAAGTAGCTGGAAAACAAACATCATATCAAATAGTATCTTGTCCCTTAAACAAGGCATAACGAATTCACATGAAACAAGCTCTCCTGGCTCCAAAGCACAAGGCATTATGCCTTACAAGCAAGAGGATAACTCAAAACCCTGCGAAGAATTATCTTTTTATCAATAATCTGGTTCTTTAATCCATCTATAATTAATTGATTAATTATTTGTAGTTTCCAAATATTGGTAACCTAAATATAAAACAATCATAGCTATCACAAATCAATTAAAAATTCTTAGTGCATCAATTTGATAAACATAAAATTACAATAAGAATAACCAGATTCATTTACATTCCTCTTTATCTTTGAAAATTAATTTACAATTAATACCAGTTTACATTCTTTACCAATTTCTATCAATAATGACATACTAAAAAAGGAAAGCAATGATATAACACTATCTAGGAAAACAAGAGGCAATAACATACGATCAATACCAATTTATTTATCTAGTTCAAGTATTTATTATGTCAATTACTTTTTGATATAGTGGGCTAAAACATGATAAATTTATAGATTCACGTAAAATAATTGAGAAGAAACAAATCCACAACCTTAAAAGGTTTCCAATGATCTTTAAAAATACTAACAAAATAGATCATGATCACATCTCTTAGAGGATTGCATCCACCCGAGGATGCAGAGACACCACCACACCATCCAACACCCAAGAAAAGTCCTTTAGGAACATGATGATATCATTCCATAATAGGGCAAGGAGAAATATAAGAATATGAACCCAAAAAAAACTATGATATATCATACCTTATATCGAATATTGATTGGTACTTCTTGGTTGCACCAAAACCTGGGGTGCACTTGCAATAAGAAGAACATCCAAGGGAACCAATCCAAGGAGGAAAGTTTTATCGCACAACTCCCATGGGGAGGAAGGAAAGGTTTGAGCATATCACACCATAGGACAAGAAGTTAGAACAAGTGAGGAAGATATATCACCCATTTAGAATATTTAAAGGAGCAATGGTTTAAGATACGTTGGATTTTCCATTAAAATATAATCGCATTAAACCACGTAGTTTGAAAAAGTAAAATCATCTCAATCCTTAGGAAAATTAATATAGGAATTATGGGGTTTGAATCAGCCTCAAATCCCTTAAAATAAGGCTTTTAATGCATTTTTCATCAAAGAAAATGTTAAATCGGTGAGTCTGGAAAAATCTTGAAATTTGGAAAAGGAAATATAAAACAGTATCAGTGAGACAGAAATTGTGACACCGTTTCTGTGACACCGTTTGTGTGACACCGTTTCTGTGACACTATTTCTGTGACACCGTTTCTATGACACCATTTCTATGACACCATTTCTGTGACACCATTTTTGGGAAAGCGTTTCTATGACAATGTTTCTATGACACCATTTCTATGACACTATTCATGTGACACCGTTTCAATGACACGATTTCTGTGACACTGTTTCTATGACACTGTTTCTATGAAACCATTTCATGAAATAGTTTGGAATTTTGGAAAAGGATAAGTGAAATAGTTTCAAGAAATAGTTTTGAATTTTTAAAAATGAAAAGCGACACAATTTCATAAAATAGTTTGGAATTTTGGAAAAGAAAAAGTGACATATTTTCATGAAAGAGTTTCATGAAACTATTTTGAAATTTGCGAAGTGTTGGTAATAGGTCACCTTGACCTCCCAAAACACCTCAAACACCATACTTCATTATGAAATGGAATAGATAGGTCTCGGCCATTATATTTACCCACGTTTTACTTTTTAAAAAATGTTATGAATGTAAAATTAATTTATTCTTCCAAACAAGGTATGTTTGTATTTTCTCAAAACATTTGATCGAATCTTTGTTTTAACATGTATGTAATATATGGAATTTCCCTTCATAATAACCACTAAATGTTTTAAATCATACATTATAAGTTAAAAAATTTGTTTTTAAATAAAATTATTCAGAAAATATTATTTAAACATTTATTTTTAATATTAATTTCAATGTAAAAATGTATTTTCCTCAAGATTGTTTATAATGACATTTTTATGTTATTTTTATTCATCAATTACAAAAAAAAAGTTTATTGTAATTATAATACATTGGGTATATGTGGTATTGGTACCATCCTTATTATTTCTATAGATGGTTTATGATTAGTTTGACAAAGAAAACTATATACATTGTCTTTCATTATTAATTATTGTAATCATTAACTTTTCCTTGAATTTTCACACTCTTTTCATCATTTAACATTATATTTTAACTAAATATCCATATTATTTATCATGTATTCAATTATCACTTAAATTCTATATAATTTATAAATACGGTATTTTTCTTTGAGGGTAATATGACTGACTAGGGATATTATTATTAATATGTATTTCATACTCAACATGGAAATTTCTTCATAAGGAATATTTCCCATGAATTAAATAAATTAATAAATATATGAGGAAAAATTTGGACATGTAGTGATGAGTAGGGCATAGTTATATTTATCTCCTCGATACATTAGTATTCTCTTGAGATTAATCAGTTTTATAAACATACTTAAACGAGTTTCTGGTGTATACATACTCATCAATTTTGAACTATCTTTTGAAAGGTCATAAAAGTAGAGGCATCATGATGACTGAGATCATGAATTCTAATAATTAAGCATTTCATTCATTAAAAATTTAGTAATTATTATCCATGATATTTTCACAATGATATTATCTTTGGATGCATTTAATTTTTTTATTGATTAAATGTCATGTCTGTTTATATACTTACCTTTCCATATTAATTATACCTTATCTAATCATTATAGTCATATTATTTAAATGACACGTGTGTTTATTTATTTACCTTTATATATTGATTATGATTATGTATTCATAATAGCTTCCTCTTTACTAAAGTTTACTGGGCATCTAAGCACACCTTTTTTTTCATTTCCTAGTAATCTAGAAAGTGTATAATGAATGATATACAAGGATATTCTAGAGGGAATAATGATATTCTCCAAAAAAAATTATGTTATAATTTGTGTTTTCAAATATAATGAATGAATAAAGTATTTATCTAGTTTACCAATACTAATAACCTATTTTTTCCTAAGGAATGTGATAACTTGTATCTTATACCAAAGTAGTAAATTAACCACTGACTCTGGGCTACTAGGGTTGGGGTCTTTATATTTGAAAAATAAGTTTTATAAATTAACTAACAATTTATGTCTTATAGTTAATGGATTCAATGATTTGAAAATGTTATTACATATACAAATTTAATATTAAAGAGTTGATATAAATACTGTTTATAAAAGTTTATAAATCATTATAAAGGGAATTTTAATTTTTTAACAAATTATATAGAAAGCATTGTAATATTTAAATAAATTTTTTATTTCGAAATTACAAAGATGATTTATAAATATTTTATAAATATTAAAAATAAAGATATGGTATAAAAGTGTTTATATTTATAATTATTAATAACTCGTATATAATAAGTTTGAAATTTCTCAAATTTAAAAGAAAATACTTATTTAAAAATATTTTTTAAACCACAAAAAAAAATTATTTGATAATTAAATGATTAAATAATGTAATGTCTATGATATAAAAATTTTGTAAAAGGTTTGTTAATAATGAATTAATTATAAAAAAATTCATGAAATTTTATACATAATGAAATTACATATAATTCATAATATTGAAATTTGATATAAAAATGTTTATAACCATAATGTTTAGCTTATTTTTTAAATTTTTATAATAGTATTTTTTTGAAAATTTTCATAAATTAATCTCATGTTTAAATATTTAAAATGTTCACATATTTATAAATTATTCCTTTATTAATTTTTTTATATAAATAAAAATTTTATTATGAATATTTTACATTCTTTATTTATATGGTAAATTTCATCTAGAAGATATATCCATGGATTTCTTTCTAGGTATGATTCTTAAAATTTAGTTTTCATCTACAATGACCTTGCTTTATAATTGAAGATATTATCTTGAATTAAGTTTTCGGGCATGGTATGTGATTATTAGATGTTATATTTATCTTCAATGGAATTCTACTTTGGGAAAAGTCTCCCCAAAGAGTGGTAATTGGGGTTAAACCACCTACTAGTTTCTAGGTTTATGGCTTATTCTATAAAGTTGAATGGGGTTGGATATATATCACTACAAGATTACACATGTGATGATTAACTATCTTGTATAACTTTAAAGACCCGTAAAATTCACGGGAAATTTTTTCTTAATTTTCATTGAAATTTTACAAGAACGCAGTTTCTGACGGAACCTGATTCCGAGGCCCGGTGAGCCCGGAATAATTTTTCGAAGTTTAGCTCAGGTACGTTCAGTGAATGAATGAGCAGGATTTCTTAACTTTTGAACCGGTGCTCAGAATCGAAATCAGAGGACACTGATGGAATCGCAGCGCAAGTAATTGCTTAGGAACGCTTTTTCTGGAGTTGCATTTGCTCGGATGTGGTAATTAAAATTTTGGGTTAAGTGAAGAATAAAATAAAATGGTGCAACCAATTTTATTTTATTTAAAGTAGTTCAACCTAAGTTATGTTGTTGGAGTTGGACCCACCATATCCTACTCCACAATTTAGGATATTTGTGGGGTGGGGCCCACACAATCCCCACCTATTCAACTTCCTCAAACCCTCTCTTTTAATTAGGTAACGCACCAACACCCCCATTAAATGAAAAGTCAACTCATTAATTGATTAACTTATTCAATGTAATTAATTCTTGAATTCAATTGGAATTTCAAATTTTAAGTTGGATTGTGTGTTAATTAAGTAAGACAAGGTCATATTTCATTAAGTTGGAGTTTTGGTTGTGCGGGGAGAATTTCGAGAGGATTTTCTCAAGTCTTGAACTTCATCTTCCTCCTTGAAGAACAAGAAGAATGCACCGTCACCAACGAAAAATGCCAGTCTTTGATGAAGAACTTCATCACCGAAAAGGGGAGTTCATCGTACCGTCTTCTTCCCTCTCCACAGCCGGTAAGAGACGCCATCCTTGGAGATCGATGACGTGACGCCGTATACCGCGACGCCGATGATCCTCCTTCCACGACGCCGTCTTCCGCGACGTCCCTTCCCCGCGACAAAACTTCATTCAACAATGCTTGATGTAGGGGTTATTTTCTTCTTCGTGAATACTTTTGTCGCCTTTCATCATTTCCTAATTGAGCCGACTGTTATTGTAATAACGGGAGGAGGTCGGACCGCACGAACATGGCCAGCCCTCCTCCCCCCTTGATGCTTGATTTTTTTGCGGCATGAGCAAGGCAGCGTGGTGCCATTGCACCGCGCGGAAATAATGAAATATGGGCAGAGAAGCGCGGCGCCGTCGCACCGCGCCGTTGAATTTGAACAAGGTCGTGGCGCTGACGCGCTTTGCCGGAGAACCTCAAAGAGGCCGTGGCCAGAGCGGGGCCACGACAGAGGGGCCCGACGCCGTCACGCCGCGCCGTTCGGACACACCGCGGTGGTACGGGGAGCGGCGGCCGGAACCGCCGGCCACCAGAGCAGGAGGGAGGGACCACGGCGGCAGCAACCGGCCGGCCGGACCGGGCCAGCCGTTTCAGGGGGAGACCGGGGGTTCGTAACCCCCGGCTGGAAGGAGAGTGGCCCCCATGTGGGGGGGTGCAGGTTGTCAAACAGGGGGCAGCGCCCCCCCCCCCCCCCCTCCGCTCGGCCGTTTTGGCCGAGCCGCCTGGTCACGCGGGCACCACCCCAGCGCCAGGCTAGTCGGGTCACGCCCAGGCCAGGCTGGGCCGCACCCTAATGGTTCATACTCGGACCCGGTTTGGTTCGACCCGGTTCAGGTCGACACGGGGGGGGGGGTATTAGGCCCGGTTGGACTGGGCCCGAACCCCATATTTTCAGACAGATCCGTTCAAACGCCCATAACTTGGGATACAGACCTCCAATCGACACACCATCAGCTACGATGCGATCCGTGGATCGAGATGGTCGTTTCGGAATATTACACTCAAGGTTTAGGAGAACTTTGGGTATGGCCGGGTTGGTTGGAACATGAAACCAACTGGGCCCTAGGAGCGCAAACGCTTATATTTTGAGCTCCGGACGTCCGATTGAAATACCGTCGACTTTGTTAGATTCATCTTAGTGAGACAGATCTTTTGGCCTACTCCGGTAGAGGATTTGATGCAGTTGGATTACATCTGGGTTGGTTTTGACGTAAAAACCAACCGGGGCCCTGGGAGAAAAAGCCAATAACTCTCAGACCGGGCGTCCGATTGACGTGCCGTCTGTCACGTTGTGTTCCTTTTGACGTTACGGAACTTTGGGATACATCAACTCCGGACTTCGTGTCATTTGATGTATCAGCCCCTTGGCTCATGAAGCAGACCCTCTCAAAACGAGCTTGCTGTGTGTGGGAACCCTAGAGCTGGCTGCGACAGCGACGATGATGAAGACTGCATGGGAATCCTCTGTGGGTTCAACAGCGATGACTACAGCACTCAACGATCCTGTGTGGATCAATGCCTACCGATCCTGTGTGGAACAGATCCTGTGTGGGTCTACGCTCAGCGGTCCTATGTGGGTCAGCGCATACCGATCCTATGTGGGTCAGATCCTATGTGGGTCATTGTGGGGGTTAGTACCTATTGATCATGTGTGGGTCATTACGGGGGTCAGTACCTATCGATCTTGTGTGGGTCTGATGGCTTAGATAAATCAGTGGCTACATCTGATCATCTCTATCGTCTTACGAAGAAGTATTCTTGTGTGAGCTGAGTCTTAACTTTCAATCGTTATCTTCGATATGATTGACTTGCATTTCTATGTGGATTGGTTGTGTTCTCATGTGTGGACGTGATCGAACTTGGGCTCGGATGTTGAAGCCGAACTGCAATTAATGACTTAGGTATATGTATGGGCATATACCTAAGTATAGTTGGATGTTACTTCATGATTGTATTTTTCCTTTGTGTTTAATACTTTGTGAATTCTGGGAGACCTTCGGGGGTCTCGGGGTCCCTACTAAGTAGCGTATACTCACCCCTGCACAGGCTATGCCCGCACTACGTTGTGTTGGTTGCAAACGATAGACAGCACTGATTGTGGTTGAGGATTGCGGAGCAAGTTGGTACCTGGATGTGGACCAATGGGCGGGACATACTCGGAGCGGATGGCTGGACCCGAGGAGCTGTGGAGGCTACCTGTACCCACCCTTCAGGTAGGACTTCCAGTGGATGGATCGACATTGCGGATTCACTTTTCAGTTGTTGTACTCCCTTTTTCAGTTGTACTTTACTTTCAGTTTGGTTTTGTATTCTAGCCCACAAACTTTTCTGCACTTACTATTGTACCTAGTGTTTACTTCTGCTTGCTCACTATGTGTCTTTGTTTACTTTATAAAGGAAATTCCTTCCCTTTTTATCGGGAATTATGCCTTGGTGCTAGTCTCTAGCCCCTGGCCAATGGAAGGCGGGCTTGGGGTAGTCATGGCACGGGCCCCAAGGGCAGGTCATGACAAATTGGTATCATAGGAGTTTGGCTCTACCACAGAACTCTGGACTCTGATCTTTATTCTATGTGAACCAATAGTGTTAAGGGTATTGAGTGTGGTTATCTGTCCAGGGATTCCAGTGTTGGTGCGGCGGCCAACATATCTGTACACCAGGACCCTGACTTCTGATTTCTGACTCAATGCACGAAAACATTGATTGCATGTGTGATTCAAAAGTTTTCTTTCTGATTACTTTGTGTCAGCTCACCAGGTATACTGTATTGACCGTGGCGTACCTGTCTTTTTTCAGGATGGCCCCACGATGGCAGCAAGCTAGGGTTCCGAGTTCTGTATGTGAAGACAGCCCACCGAGTGATGAGGCCTCGGTGCAGGGCCCTATTACAGCGGAGGCACCGGCGGTACCACTACCCATCGAGCCACCGATGCTACCAGCCCCAACTGCTGATAGTGCATGTCGCCTTAGTGCACTGCATGAGTTTTAGCGTAAGAGACTGCCCAGGTTCCTCGGGGAGACGGACCCCCAGGCAGCCAAGGATTGGCTGGAGGTAGTTCAACGAGTTTTCTGATTGGTAGGGACACCAGCAGACCTCATGGTGATCCTTGCATCGAGTCTCCTACACGCGGCAGCAGGCAGATGGTGGAGCTTGATGCTCTAGGTGCACGACGAGGAACCACTCCTCTTGACAGACTTTGAGAGCCTCTTTCTCTCGGAGTTCGTCCCAGCCACCCTCCGTGCGGTGTGCATCTAGGAGCTTCTACAGCTGTGGCAGGGCAGCATGACGGTCACCTAGTACTCGGTGAGATTTACCTATCTCTCATGCTATTCGACGGACATGGTACGGGACCCATTCTTCCGGGCTCTGACCTTCGAGCCGGGATTGAGGCATGAGATCAGGGCATCGCTGATCTCCCTCATCATTCCGACACAAGCAGAAGTACTGGAGCGAGCCCTTATCATTGAGAGATTTCTTGCTAAGTCTACACGAGCAGCGAGACCTACCGCAGGGCGGCACGTAGCAGAGTCTTCTACAGCTGGCAGTCGACGGATGACACATGGGTCCAGGCAGACCAGACCCTCAGGCGGACGACCTCAGGACACTGGCTCAGAGGTGGGGGCACACAGGGCAGAGCCAGTCTTTCGAGATGTAGACAGTGCTACGCATGCGGCGGGCATGGCCACATGGCTCGTGACTACCCGACCCGTCGTGCAGAGGAGCAGCAGATGGTTGATGGACCACCCAGGCAGAGGCAGAGGGTCTACTGTGTTGGTCCACAGGGAGCAGGTGGACGAGGCAGAGGAGCAGGGCGAGCAGAAGGTGGTGGGCGACACTTTGAGGCTCTACCACCACCACCACCAGGAGGTCCACCCCGACCACAGGGAGCTGGCAGGCAGAGGGAGGCACAGCTTCAGGCAGCGGAAGCCTATGACCACGACCTGCCCGAGATAATTCGAGGTACTATCTGTGTCTACTCCACCCTTGCTGCAATTCTTATAGACACAGTAGCAAGTCATTATTTCATTGTCGCAACCCTTGTTCGGAGCTCGGATATTCCTACAGAGCTGTTGGCTTAATTTTTACGGCTAGAGACTCCTACGGGAGCAGACTCGATGATTACACACTGGTTCCGGTAGTGTGAGCTTACTCTAGGAGGTGAGAGCTTTGGCTGGGATATTCTTGTAGCGGCGTAGAGGCCTTACAACATCATCTTGGGCATGGATTGGTTATCTACTTTCCATTCTCAGATTGATTGTATTAGGCGCAAGGTGTGGTGTGTACGCATCGACGGGAGCAGGTTCACCTTCACTGGCGAGAAGGGAGACTTCACAGCACATGATGGACTCTCGCAGAGGGGAGGATTGCCCATCACTCATCAGTTGGCTATCCTCATCCTAGGAGCAATTGAAGTGCGGAGTACTAGTTTTCCTGCAATGGTGGATCAGTATGCGGACGTTTTCCCTAACGACATTTCAGGACTACCTCCTTAGAGAGAGGAAGACTTTTATATTGACATGTACCACGGGATAGCCCCGATATCCACTCCAGCATATCGGATGGCCCCCGCTGAGCTTCAAGAGATACGGGTATAGCTGGAGGACTTGCAAGCTTGGGATTCATCCGACCTAGTGTTTCACCATGGGCTTCCCCGATATTGTTCGCAAAGAAGGCGGACGGGAGCTTGAGACTATGTGTCGACTATCATCACTTGAACTAGGTAACCGTGAGGAACAAGTATCCGCTACCGAGGATTGACGACCTCTTCGATCAGCTCAAGGGAGCACGGTGGTTCACAAAGATAGACCTTAGATCAGGCTATCCTCAGCTCAGAGTTAGAGACGAGGACCTACAGAAGACGACCTACATGTGTCGGTATGGCCACTATAAGTTCTTGGTTATGACTTTCGGCATAACCAATGCTTGAGCAGTGTTCATGAGTCTCATGAACAGGATATTTCAGCCACACCTCGATTGATTTGTCGTGGTCTTCATTGACGACATATTGATATACTCGACGACTGAGGAGGAGCACCCCTACCACTTGCGGGTTGTACTGGACACACTCCGAGAGTACCAGCTTTATGGAAAGCTCTCTAAGTGTCAGTTCTAGTTACGTGAGGTCCACTTCTTGGGACACGTCATCTCTGAGATGAGATTTTCGGTGCATCCTGCAAATACTAATGCAGTGCTCGCTTGGGAGCCACCCAAGAGTTTGACGGAGGTGCAGAGTTTCTTGGGACTAGATGGGTACTACCAAAGATTTGTGCCAGACTTCTCCAGAGTTGTGGAACCACTTTCAACTTTGACGAAGAATGGGAAACCCTTCGTGTGGTCAGACAGATGTCAGCAGAGGTTCCAGGAGCTAAGACAGAGATTGACCAGCGCACCTATCTTGAGGATATCGGAGGAGGGAGTAGGGTACGTAGTTTACTGCGATGGATCAGGGACCAAACTCGGATGTGTACTGATTCAGGAGAGGGTAGTGATCGCCTATGGATCACGTCAGTTGAGGCAGCATGAGTAGAACTACGCTACCCATGACCTGGAGTTATCAGTAGTGGTCTTCGCTCTGAAGATGTGGTGACACTATCTGATGAGCGAGCACTTTACAGTCTACTCTGACCACCAGAGTCTCAGGTACATCTTCTCGTAGAAGGACCTGAATCTGAGATAGTGGCGATGACTCGATTTCTTCCAGGACTATGACTTTGAGATAGACTATACTCCTGGAATGGGGAACGTAGTAGCCAATTATCTCAGTAGGAGGAAGGTCATTCAGCTACTCGGGGAGGCGACGGAGCAGCTATCCGCTTTACAGATATCCTTCATGGATAGAGATGGAGAATCCTTTATACAATCACTCCTCCACTTCTACAGCTGGTCAGAGAGGCATAGCGTGGGGACGATAACTGTGAGACGCGACGTGCACAGATATCTTCAGGACAGGCACGTGATGGATTCTCTGTGGGAGGAGAGCATGTCATCCTTTTCAGAGGACATACCATCATACCAGCTTCTTTACAGGAGGAGGTGTTGAGGGAGTTTCACACTTCCCCTTTAGCGGTACATCCAGGAGTGGTGAAGATGTACCAGGACCTCAGACGACAGCACTGGTGGCCGGGTATGAAGAAGGTTATGGCAGAGTTCGTTTCTCGATGCCTCACCTGTCAGCAGGTGAAGGTAGAGCACCAGGTACCGGCAGGCTTGGTACAGCCCCGGGAGGTCCCGGAGTGGAAGTGAGATGGGATATCTATGGATTTCGTGACTTCACTTCCACGTACTTCCAGAGGTCACGACTCCATTTGGGTGATTGTCGACCGACTCACCAAGTCTGCCCACTTCTTACCCATCATAGAGCAGGGCTCAGTAGAGAGCTTGGGACGTCTCTACGTTCAGGAGATTGTACGGCTTCATGGTGTTCCATTATCTATCGTCTCCAATCGAGATGCTCTCTTTACTTCCCGGCTTTGGAAGGGGTTGCAGGAGGCTTTCGGGACGCAGCTATGTCTGAGCACCCCCTTTCACCCTCAGACGGATGGTCAGACGGAGAGGACCATTTAGACTCTCGAGGACATGCTCCGCGCATGTGTCCTTGACTTTGGTCGTAGCTGGGAGGAACACCTACCCTTGGTGGAGTTCGCGTGCAACAACAGCTACCACTCCACCATCTGGATGGCACCATACGAGGCGTTGTACGGACGACCTTGCAGATCATCATTGTGCTAGACAGACCCTGGGGCGTCAGCACTTGTGGGACCAGAGATGTTCCAGACCACGACAGAGATGGTCCAGGTCATCCAGGAGTGGATGAGGATAGCTCAGAGCCGGTAGAAGTCTTATACTGACAGGAGGCAGAGGCCACTAGAGTTCGAGGATAGCGACCACGTCTTCTTGCTGGTCTCACCTCGACGGGGATTACAGAGATTTGGCCGAGGTGGCAAGTTGTCTCCATGCTTCATCAGACCATTCCAGGTCCTTAGCAGGATTGACGTGGTGGCTTATCACCTGGCTCTACCACCTCAGTTGCACCGGGTGCACGATGACTTTCACGTATCTCAGCTGAGAAGATACATGCACAACCCGATGCATATCATCGACCATGGGGAGCTGTACATTGATGATGGGGCGAATTTTGCAGAGGTCTCGGTGGAGATCGAGGATCGATAGGAGCGGGTCCTACGTGGATAGTCGATACCTCTAGTATGCATCAGATGGCAGCATGGGAACCTCCAGGAGAGCACTTGGGAGCGGGAGGCTCAGATGTTTGCACAGTACCCACATTTATTCACCTAGTTTATAATGTATCTTTACATGGACGTAAATCCCTGAGGTGGGAGTAATGTAAAGACCCGTAAAATTCAAGGGAATATTTTTCTTAATTTTCTTTGGAATTTTACAAGAACACAGTTTCTGACGGCACCTGATTCTGAGGCCCGATGAGCCCAGAATAATTTTCCGAAGTTTTGCTCAGGTACGTTCAGTGAACGAACGAGCGGGATTTCCTAACTTTTGAACCAGTTCTCGGAATCGAAATCCGAGGACACCAATGGAATCGCAGTGCCGGTAATTTCTTAGGAACGCCTTTTCTGGAGTTGCGTTTTCTCGGGTGTGGTAATTAAAATTTTGGGTTAAGTGAAGAATAAAATAAAATGGTGCAACCAATTTTATTTTATTTATAGCAGTTCAACCAAAGTTAAATGGTTGGAGTGGGATGCACCATATCCAACTCCACTAGGTAGGATATTTTTGGGGTGTGGCCCACACGAGCCCCACCTATTCAACTTCCTTAAACCCCCTCTTTTAATTAGGTAACGCACCTGCACCCCCCATTAAATGAAAAGACAACTCATTAAATGATTAACTTATTCAAAGTAATTAATTCTTGAATTCAATTCGAATTTCTAATTTTAAGTTGTCTTATGTGTTAATTAAATAAGACAATGTCTTATTTCATTAAGTTGGAGTTTTGGTTGTGCGGGGAGAATTTGGAGAGGATTCGCTTAAGTCTTGAACTTCATCTTCCTCCTTGAAGAACACGAAGAACGCACCATCGCCAACGAAGAACGTCGTTCTTCGACGAAGAACTCTGTCACCGCAAAGGGGATTTCGTCGTACCGTCTTCTTCACTATCCATATCCGGTAAGAGACGCCATCCTCAGAGATCGACGATGTGACACTGTATACCGCGACGCCGAAGATCCTTCTTCCGCAACGCCATCTCTCACGACGTCCCTTCCCCGTGAAGAACATTCGTTCAACAACGCTTGAGGTAGGGGTTATTTTCTTCTTCGTGAATACTTTCGTCACCATTAATCGTTTCCTAATTGAGCATCCTGTTATCATAATAACGGGAGGAGATCGGACTGCACAAACACGGCTGACCCTCCTCCCCCCTTGATGCTTGATTTTGTTGCGGCACGAGCAAGCCAGCATGGTGTCGTTGCACCGTGCGGAAATAATGAAATATGGGCGGAGAAGCACGGCGTCATCGCGCTATGCCAGAGAACCTCGAAGAGGCCACGGCTGGAGCAAGACCGTGGCGGAGGGGCACGGCGCCGTCGCGCCGCGCCATTCGGACAGGCCGCGGCCTATGGCCGCGGTGGTGCGGGGAGCGGCGACTGGAACCGCTGGCCGCCGGAGCAAGAGGACGGGACCGTGGCGGTCCCGCGGCGACAGTAACCGGCTGGCCGGACCGGGCCGGCCGTTTCAGGGGGATACCGGGGGTTCATAACCCCCGTTTGGAAGGAGAGCGGCCCCCACGTAGGGGGGCCATGGGTTTTCAAACAGGGGGGCATCCCCCCTCTTCTACTCGGCCTTTTCGGCCGAGCCTCCTGGCCACGCGGGCACCACCCCAGTGCCAGGCCAGACGGGCCGCACCCAGGCTGGGCCGCGCCCCCCGGACCGGGCTGTGCCCTAATGGGCCGGACCCGGACCTGGTTTAGGTTGACCCGGTTCGGGTCGACCGGGGGGGGTATCGGGTCGGGTCAGACAGGGCCTGAACCCCCTATTTTCGGACAAACCCGTTTAAACGCCCATAACATGGGCTATGGACCTACGATCAATGCTTCATCAGCTTTGATGCGATCCTTGAATCGAGACGGTCTTTTTGGTATATTACACTCAAGATTTCGGAGAAATTTGGGTACGGCCGGGTTGGTTCGAACACGAAACCAACCGGGCCCTCGGAGCAGAAACGCTAATAACTTGAGCTCCGGATGTCCGGTTGACATACCATCGACTATGTTGGATTCCTCTTAGTCAGATGGATCTTTTGGCTTACTCTACTCGAGGTTTGGGTGCAATTGGAGTACGGCCGAGTTGGTTTTGACTTTAAAACCAACCGGGCCCCTGGGAAGAAAAAGCTAATAACTCCCAGACCGAGCGTTCGATTGAGGCATCGTCCGTCATGTTGTGTTCCTTTTGACGTTACTAAACCTGGGAATACATCAACTCCAGACTTCGTGTCCGTTGATGTATCATCCCCTCGGCTTGGGATGCGGACCCTCCCGAAACGAGCTTGGTGTATGCAGGAACCCTAGAGCTGGCTGCGACTGCGACGACGATGAAGACTGCATGGGAATTCTTCGTGGGTTCAACAGCGACGACTAAAACACTCAGCGATCCTGTGTGGATCAGTGCCTACCGATCCTGTATGGATCAGATCTTGTGTGGTTCAGCGCTCAGCGGGCCTCTGTGGGCCAGCGCATACCAATCTGGTGTGGGTCAGATCCTGTGTGGGTCATTGCGGGGGTTAGTACCTATCGATCATGTGTGGGTCATTGCGGGGGTTAGTACCTATCGATCCTGTGTGGGTCCAACGGCTTAGATGAATCAGTGGCTACATCTGATCATCTCTATCATCTTACGAAGAATTATTCTTGTGTGAGCTGAGTCTTAACTTTAAATCGTTATCTTCAATATGATTCACTTGCTTTCCTATGTGGATTGGTTGTGTTCTCCTGTGTGGACGTGATCGAACTTGGGCTCAGATGTTAAAGCCAAACTTCAATTAATGACTTAGGTATATGTATGGGCATATATCTAAGTAGTGTTGGATGTTACTTCGTGATTGTATCTTTCCTTTGTGGTTTATCCTTTGTGGATTCTGGGAGTCCTTCGGGGGTCTCAGGGTCCCTACCGAGTAGCGTATACTCACCCATGCACTGACTATGCCTGCACTACGTTGTGTTGGTTGCAGACGACAGACAACGTTGATCGTGGTTGAGCCTTGCCGAGCAAGTCGGTACCTGGAGGTGGACCACTAGGCGTGACATACTTGGAGCGGACGGCTGGACCCGAGGAGCTGTGGAGGCTATCTGTACCCACCCTTCAGGTGGGACTTCCAGTGGACGGCTCGACGTTGCGGATTTACTTTTCAGTTGTTATACTCCCTTTTTCAGTTGTACTTTACTTTCAGTTTGGGTTTATATTCTGGCCCACGTACTTTTTTGCACTTAATATTGTACCCAGTTTTGATTAGTGTTTACTTTTGCTTGCTCACTATGTGTGTTTGTTTACTTTATAAAGGCAATGCCTTCCCTTTTTATCAGGAATTATGCCTTGGTGCTAGTCACCAGCCCCTGGCCTATGGCAGGCGGGCTTCGGGTAGTCACGACACGGGGCCCAAGGGAGGGTCGTGGAAATAACTCTATAACATTACAAGAAGATTTTATATACCTTATACATATGATCCATTCATATATGTATGAATTTATCGAGATTTTATTTTTTTGGGAATAAAACAAAATTGTGGGTTATATAAATGTTAAACATTGATGTGGTGTGATAACATTAATTTGGTGTTTGGAATATATATTATAAAAACTAAATTGTAAGAACAAAGACTACACAAAATGGAATAAAACCTGAGAATATAATGCTTACGTAAGATGTAATTTTTAATATTTTAATCTTCATGTGACTTAAATTAAATTGAATGGAGTTTAATATTTTAAAAGATTACCCAATAAATACTAAGTGTGATATTTCTTCCAAAGCAGCACATGTCAAGACTCAATCATCTTGTTGGGTAATTTCATGCCATAGTGAGGTGTCCATAGATTATATTAAATAAATAATGTAATGTGTGACTGTAAATTTTCCCAATTGAGTAGTTCATTCCGATGCGAGGTTCCCCTAGATTATTTTTTATTGGCCCATTTTTTTGAGTTTTGATTAGGGTTACACTTAACTTAGAAACCCTAAGTGTTAGGATACCAAGGAATATAGTTGAGTGTTATCTATATGATGGTAACGAAAAAAATATTTTTCCACTGAAATATCCATGAATAATAAAATTTTTGATGGGATCATGTCATTATTTTTGGAAATCATATTGAGATCATTAATATGAATAAAATATAAAATAGTTAAAAATTGGTATTTATGGTTGTGAAGTGTTCTCAATGAGAACCATTCATAACCACATGAATTTGAATACTATAAAAGTAAATTTCACCTACTCTAACTCATGGGTTATATATATGGTTGTGCATCACATATTTGTGGTGAAAATGAATAATCTGAGATAAGATGGAATTGAAATGGGGGAAATTATGTTTTCATGTTGGAAATATAGCAAGATTTGATGCATTGGAGGTTAATGTATAATATTTGGTTTTAACAAGCAGATTAATCCTAGAATTATAAAAATATTATTATTTTCAATTCAGATATAAAATTTTTATTTATGTATATTGATGGGACAAGAGTATATTTTTCATTCATTATTAAGAATCAAATTTATTTTATATATAAGAATGAAATGTTTTATTAATAAGAGAATATAATGAATTGTTTATACATTAAAGACTTGGATAATCCTATATATAACATTCAAAATTAGAAGGTTGGAGTTGACTCTAATCCCACCTTCCTTTTTCATTGTTTCCTTGGACAAATAAATAAGAAATACATTCAAATACTCTATCAATATGGATTATTTAACTCACTCAATGATGAATTTTTCAATACATGAAAACATTTTCTATTGGAAAATAGACAAATATGACTTATGGGGGAAAAGGTGAAATGGATAATGGATTGTTATATCTCATACATAGTGATGTATGTGAACCAATGGGCACACAAAAAACTAGTGGTTTTAGGTACATAATTACTTTTAATAATGAATTTAGTCAGTATGGATATGTCTTTCTGATGAAACACGAGTATGAATCTTTTAAAAAGTCCAAACAATATCTAAATGGATCAGAGAGTCAACTAGGAAAAAGTATTAATAATATTTAATAATATAGGTGCAGTGAATTCTTAATCCATGAATTCATTAATCATATTATATTTTGAAGAATTGTATCACAACTCACTCCTCTTGGAACACCATAATGGAATGGTGTATTTGGAAGTGGTAATATAACCCCATTATACATGGTTTAATCAATTATCATTCTATGTGACCTTCCTGTTTTGTTTTGGGGTTATGCTATAGAGACCCCTACACTCATAGTAAATAGATCTTAATGAAAAGAGGTCTTAAAGACAACATAGGTGATATGGTAATGGAAAAATCTTATTTTTTCATTTATGGTGATTTGGTATTGTGAGTCACTAATATGATGATTGGATTAATAATAACAATGAATTGAGTCATAAAAAATGTGTATTATTTGGTTATCCCTAGGAAACTAGGGGTTGTTATTTATATAATACAACCAAAAATAAAGGGTTTGTGGCTTAAGATGGAGTCTTCCTTGAGATATAACACATGGATTGAGTAGTCTTTGAGAGGAAAGTTAAACTTCTAGAAGTTCACGACAAAAAAATTATAAATATTTCCTGAGATGGATGTTGATCTGATTAAAAAATATTTATGGAAGAAGAATTGAATCAAGTTACATAAGATACTCAATGTTCAAGAAATATTTTTATAGAGACAATAGATATAAAATTATCATTGAAAATTATGATGTAGTATTTATAGGGGATGAACCTACTTCTTACCAAGAGGCTGTTGAAATTTTTGATTTTGAAAAATGCTTAAAATTCATATAATTTGAAATGGAATATATGTACAGTAACTAAATTTTTATCATATTCAATGAACCTTGAGTGGTAAAAATAATAAGGTTGAAGTGGATATTTCATAATAAAACAAACATAGATAGTATATTGTTTACATATAATGAATTCTAGGTATATAAAGATTATAAAAATTTCATGGTATTGAATATGAATAATTTTTTTCACATGTAGTGATGATAATGTCCATATGGATTTTATTGTCCATAGAAACTTATTTTGATTATGAGATATATAAAATGGATGTCAAAATCACTTTTCTTAACAAGAATTGGTTCAAGGATGTGGGTATTATATAACCCAAAGGTTATCAACTTCCAAATGAGTCTTCTAAAGTGTGTAACATACAATGGTCCATTTATAGACTGAAACCAGATTCTAAGATTTAGAATATATAGTTTTATGAGGTAATAAATGAGTTTGCTTTCATTAATATGGAAAATTATTCTTGTGTTTTTAGGTATATTAGTTGGAGTGTATTATTGTGTTTTATATTTTATATAAATGAAAAACTGCATATCATAAATTATATTTTGACTATTCATTATATGAATATGTGGTCAATTAAATGCTTCTCAGTGAAATATATGTGTGAAATATTCTACATAATTAGTATTAAGATCTATTGAGATACATATAAAAGTCTAATTCGACTCAGTCGGGACACATATATTTGTACTGTTTTAAATAATTTTAGCATGGGGAAATCGAAGAAGAGTAATTTACTAGTATTACATGGCATGAATCATAGGATGGTTCATGATCTAGGTTACAGATTCTAAATTATTGTGAATTACATTTTAATGTAATTTAAAAGAACTAAGCATATGTTATTGGACTTTACAGGAGAGGATGATATTTGTGTAATGGGTTACATGGATTCTAGTTTCCCATATGAAAAATATGAGTTCAAATATCAATATCAACTGATGATTTTTCTAAAAGTTTGATCTATCACTTAGAATAGTTCCTAAAATCCTCTATATAAGGCTCAATAATAATTCAATAGTATATCACTAAATCAAATGCTACAAATAATGTTGTTTGGGTCAAATAACTTATCTTTTAACTTTAGGTGCAACATAAAATTCAAGTATTTACTGACCTCTACTATGAAAACAATGAAAATATTTATTAGGATAAGGAACCCCAGTCTCACAAAAAGACCAAATGCATCCTTTTCAACAACCATATCTTTTAGGAGATCATTGAAAAGGGTGATGTGAAGATCAATTGGGTGGATAATAAATAGAATAGAGAAAATATTTTGATTAATCCATTAGTGCATCAATAGAATGAAGGTTTTGTTTCATCTCTAGGTATTTAATAAAAAATATATTTATTTTATGGTTGTATAATGTATCATGGTTTTAAAATGAAGTTGATATCCATTCATAATTCATTTATGTGTGATAAAATTTACCTTACTTGAATGATTGAATGATAATATCCCCTCAAAGTATAAAAATTGAATTTTCCATAACCAATTAGCATCATGTATTAATATGGGTTGTGATGATATGTTAAGGTTTGATTGAATGTATTATTTTACTCATTAAAAATGGTTTTATATGATATATGAAGAACAGATTCATAAAGTAATAAGTAGATACTTGTTACTTTTACTGATCTTCTAGTGTTTATATTGTCATAAATATACTTTGGGATGTATATTTATTATCAATACTTTTCACTTGAGGTTAGAAAGATACCTTTTATGAGTAACTTTATACTTTGATACCCTACTTACAGAAGTAAAAATATGAACATAGATAATGAATGGGTGGTTCGGTTTTCTTCAAGTCATGTCGTCATTTAGAGTGAAGCCGAGATGGTATTTCTCCACTTGTATAAAAATTAAAAACATATTTACCTTGATTGAATTATAATTATAATAATTTATCTCCATTATTAGTTGATTCACATATAATGTGATCGAATACTTGGATGAGTGGCATGTGATGCACTCATTTGTAATATGATTAACATGTGATGTATTCATCAACAAGGTTTGTATTTTTTGAAAATCAAGAAATGATTAGTAGAACTATACTATATTGACATGTTTCGTGTCTAGTGGTCACTCGATGTTTCAGATAATTCTATTATATAGGTATAAATATAGTCTATAAAATATACATAGTTGTGGTAATATTAAAATAGAGATATGATTATGTTTGATAGAGATCACACTAGACCCCTTAGTAGCTTGAGAAGCACTAATGCTTTGCTAGAGTTCATGATTTTCTTACATATAAAAAATATGGATTTCATATTTTTTTTTCAATGCTATTAATTCCCATAGGTTCATAGTGTTAAGACTCTAGATAAAGATTATGTTATAGAAAGAGTGTTTGTTCCAAATAAAGAGAGTCTGATTAAACTATGTCCAAAAAGAATTTTTGGATGAATTCAGAATGAGTTGTGGTGTTTTTAATAATGTATTTATGGTATTTTAGTGCATGAGGTAGACTATTAGATCTATAATAAAAATTTTATGTTAAATAATTAAATTCATGTGCACATATCCTTCCACATGGTTTAATCAGTTATAATCTATTATGAATATATTTAATGAAATCAACTATGAATTAATTAAATGGATTTCATTAACTAAATGATTTCAATGAATAATTACAATGGGAATAAATGTATATTGATATGTTAAATATAATTGTTTTGAGCATATTGAAATCATTCGGTGGTGAGTGATATATTCAAATTTATTTTAATAATCATTTCCCAAGACCATTACCAAGGATCTTGTAAGTAAAATTTATAAATTATTTATTGAAAATTTGAATAAATAAAGATCTGGGCTTAGGAACTTTATTTTGTGGTGAATTTTTATCATAAAAAAATACCCTTTTGAATTACCTTCATTTTTTTGTGAGGATATAAGGATGAAATCCCTCTGGTGGTGATCCACGCATTTTCCTATGATCTCCAAGAAACACCAATCGATCTTTGGGTTCTAGCACCGAGAGTCAAATGTATTTTATTGTTCATTCTTGATCGCTCATTATTTGGTCTTTACGAAATCTATCATGAACTTATTATTCTTGATAGGGGAAGAGAGTGAGGAGTCGAGGGATAATTAATTATGTGTAACAATTCCCTATTCTCAATTTTGGATGCTCTCACAATATACAAAACCGTCTATTTATAGAGTTTGGATTTAGGATAAATTTTATTTAATTGCATGTCAACCATTAAATAACATTTATTACCTTTAGTAAACCCCGTGAAAAATATTATTATTATTATTATTATTATTATTATTATTTTGTGGTGCGCACCATCTTGTACAATTACAAATTTTATTTAACCAGGTTGTTAATTGATATTTTTCCCCAAACACAGTCTTCGTATATTTGAACTAATGTTGAATTAATTAAAAACATGAATAAAATTTTGTCCATAAAAAATCTCATTCACATACTAGAGATTAAATATTTATTAAATATTTAATAAAATAATTTTTTTTATTTTTATTCACATGCTAGTTAATAAATATTAATTTAATTTCTTTGATCAATATAACTTGAAAAAAATTATTCCAATACTTGAGAATAATATTTATTCTATTAATTAACATATAATAAAATTTAATAGAGAACAATGGAGACACATATTGTGTAACCCATTGGAATTATTTTTTATTTGCATTATCCAAACTTGCTTAGAGTCCGAGATTAATATTGAGCAATAGGTCAAGGCACCTAAGAGAAATAATGTAATGTTGCAATGTTGAAAACCAAATATGAATGCTCAATGATAATAATGTTTCCACTAAGTAAAGTCATTAATCAGAGGGCCTAACAAATTGTATTTCATAGAACTACTACTCACTACAAACTCACCTCTCTAAAAAAATACATATAGAGGTGATACTTTAGAAGTATTTTCTTTATAAGTTGATGTGACCTTGGCTCTTTTGGGAGAACCACTACTGAAGTATTACCATAACATAGTGTGATAGGAACATTAATACCAAGTACCATGTCAAGCTCTTGGATGAGGTTGTGCATCTGTACTACTTCCTTAGCTTCCTTGGAAGCTATAATATACTTACACTCTATTGTAGAATCTGTGACCACAACCTACGTTGAGTTGTTCCAACTCACCGGACCTCCATTAAAAGTAAATATATATCCCAATTTTGACATCATGTCATATTTATTAGTTTGAAAACTTCCATTTCTATATCCTATGATGAGTAGTTCCTCATATTTTCCATATACCATGAGAATATCCTTAGTACACCTCAGATACTTAAGGATAGAATTTTCTTCCATCCAATGGTGGTCACCTATATCTTCTTGATATCTTCCCACTAAAATCAATATGTATGCAACATCTTTCCTAATACATAGCATAGTATGCATAACTGACCCAATCACTGATGCGTAAAGAATCATTTCCATTTTTTTATTCTCCATGTGTATGAGGGAACATTTTTTTAAAAAGATGAATTCCATGTGATACTTGAAACAATCCCCTCTTAGATTGTTCCATACTGAATCTCTTCAGTATCTTGTTAATGGATGTACTTTAATATAGGCCGAGTAATTCCTTGATCTATCATGATGGATCTTGATCCTAATAATATATGATGCTTATCCTAATTCATTCATGGAGAAGAATTTATTCAACCATGTATTAACATATTGTAAGACTTGTGTTTATTTTCTATGAGTAATATGTCATGAACATATACTTTTATGAAAATGAATGAAATCCCACTAAACTATTCAGAGACACAAGGCTCGCACTCATTATTTATGAAACTAAATTACATTATGGATTCATCAAAATAAATTTTCCATGAATGATATTTTTTATTTAATCCATAAATGAATTTTTTTTTCAATTTTCATATATTATTAGCATTCTTTGAAGTCACAAATCCTTTGGGTTATGTCATATTGACATCTTCCGAAAGGTTCCCATTAATGAGGTCTATTTTAAAATCCATTTTAAAAATATCATAGACATGGTAAGACAAAATGGAAAGTATGATTATGATTTATTTCATCATTGAAACTAGTTAAAAGGTTTAATCATATTCAATGCCTTAATTTTTTTAAACCCTTTTGTAACCATTCATTCCTTATAGGTACTAATTTTTCTTCATTGTTCAGTTTCTTATTGAATACCCATATTCAACCAATGGGATTTACATCTACTGGAGGATCTACCAAAATCTAGAAAAGTTTTTGGTATATGGAATTCATTCCAAAATCCATGGCTTATTTCCACTTGGAAACATTTGTGACACTTATTTATTCTTTTTCCATTATAGAACCATTGTTTTTAATTACTAATGAGTCTGTATCCATGGTGACTAGAAAACCACAACGTTTTAGTTCTATAATCTCTCTTGTACTCTTACACAATACTTGTGTCTCCAAAATAGTTTCATCATCCATGGAGCTCTATATAATCTCTTTATTTACCAAATCTTGTATACCTTGAGCCTCAACATCATCGAAGTATATCTCACACCCACTATCTCTTTTAGATATTTTCCCTCTCTCTCTCAATGAATATGGTGTGTCCTTCAACTATTACCATTTTATAAGGGTTCATATAGGTAATATCCCTTTGTATCCATGGGGTATCATATAATGGTATACTTCATCCCTTGGGGAATAGGTTTTTTACTTGAAGATGACTTAGCAAATGATTTTCTTCCCCCACCCATGTAAATTTGATAATATGGTTTTTCTTCCAATCCGAAATTCTTATGGAATACCATTTACTAATTTAGTTAGTACTTGTTTTATTATAAATGTTGATGTTTGTAACATATGTATCCCCAAAAGGATAATGGAATATGTGCATGATTCATCATTGATCTAACCATGTCCTAAATGTTTCAGTTCCTCCTTTCACTTATGCCATTCCACTTGAATTGTATAAGGAGGAGTGAGTTGAGATAAGATTCCAAACTCCTGTAAGTAATCAAGGAAGTCTTGATTAAGATCTTCTAAACCCCAGTTTATGTGGAGTTTCTTAAACTTCTTACTATGATGGTTCTCAAATTCATTCTTGAATTCCTTGATGTTATCAAAAGAATTTGACTTATACCACATCAATTAGACATATCCATATCTACTATAAAATCATTAGTAAAAGTTATTAAGTAGGACTACCCAACACTTTCTTCAATAGGAAATGGTCCACACACAATTTTATAAACTAATTCAAGATGATATTTATCCCTTTCACCTTCCTACCAAATGGGACTTTATTAATTTTTCTTTATAAACATGTGTGACATACACCAAGTGATTTTAGATCAAAATAATCTAAACAGTCATCTAGACATAATTTAGTTAAGTGCATTTCATTTACATGACCTAGCCAGTGATGCCAAAGTTTGGTGTGGTATGAGTCATGTGAATTAACTCTGCTCTTGATTTCCATTACATTGTTCATTTAATCCAACACATAAATACCATCTTTTAAATGTGTCTTACCATAAAAATTTCTATATTTATAGAAGAAGAAATTTTTATTTCACAATTTGAAAATAAATCCATCTATATCATGTTTGGAAAATGATATATTGTTTTTGGTAATAAATGGAAAATAATAACAACCTTTCAAAACCAATATCATTCTAGTAAGAAAAATGATATGGTAGTCCCTGATAGCTATATATGTTGGTTTTTCTTAATTATCTTATTATAGATATAACTCCCCTCACTCAACATTTCTGAATGTACTTGGTAACTATAATTGAATATATATATGAGAACCACAAGCTGTATCTAAATCCCAATATGAATAAACAAATAAATTTAAATCAATAACAAATGCACATAAAGTGTCCCCTTGCTTATTTGGTTGGGTTCATTTTTTCTTCCAGTGGTCCTTACTACCACATGAAAAATAGATAGCATCTTGTTTAATTACTTTTCCCATGATCTTCCTCTTATTGGAAAAGTGTGAAGAATATTTTTTTCTTAAGGATATTTTCATTCCCTTTCCATTTGTTCACCATATAGATGAAAATATTTTCTCATTTTGTATCCTTATCTACTTAGCATAAAAGAGAAAGAATATCTGGTAGAGACTTCTCAATGTTATTAATATTTAAATTTTAAAAAAAATCTAGATAATCTCTAGGGGAGTAATTACTGAATGAGATCGATTCCAAGTTCTTTGGGGAGTTTAAACCATGTAACCTCTAGGCACTCAATGTATCTAAAGATGTTTACTACATGAGGCACAACAAGGTCACCCCTATAAGCTTTCTATAAAAAGCACCTTCAAAATCTCAAAACATTCATATCTATCTCTCTCCTTGAAAATACCATGGAGATGCTCAATCATTCTATTTAACCATGTTTTCATGATACATCTTGGTTTCACTAGAAATTAATGAAAGCATAAATCATTGAAATTTGATTGCATCGCCCAACTATTTTTTGTAGAAAAGTAACTCTTCATCACACACCTCCTCAGTAGGTGGATTAGGCATTTATGATTCTAGCATGTGATATTTCCATTCATGGAGTATAACAACTAGAAGGTGTCCAAACTACTCTGGAAAGTTATTTCTAGTTAAGAGGTTGTATTTCTACAATATTGATCATTGGGATATTGTGGATAATGAGACTTTCATTTTTCGATACAATTAAAAGATCATATTATTAGTAATTTTTCTTGATTAAAAATATGTGATAAATAATAAATTAATTGGTTTTATTAAATACCACACTAATTTATCAAGTCCCAATAGCCCTCACTATTGAAATTGGAATGTCTAGTTTCTTAAATATTCGAGTGTAAAAGATCCATATGCCCATTCTGAAAACTCCAATAAGGTTTGTTTAATCTACTTGAAGGTATTTAGGTAAGAAATTCATTACCAACTATGATATTGTAGCTTCTTTATCCATTGAGTGGATACCCTAATCCTGAAATACAAACTTGTATTTCTTCAACCTTTTTCTCCAAATTACACCAAAATGAGAATGAGATGATAATATTTATTTATAATGGCTAAGTAAACCTAAAACCTTTATAAGAACTCCCCTTATAAAAGTAAGTTTCCCAACAAGGGTTGGTCAAGCCCTTAGTTCTTTTGAGTTTTGTTCCTAATCATGTAACAAAATGCTCACTTGGACTTAATATTAGGTTGAGAGATTTAAATTAATTATTCATAAATTTTATCTTGTTTTATCCTTTACAAGTCCTCTTAATATTATGTGGATTTTACTTAATTAATTGACTATGATAGATAAAACATTTTACATATAACTCATTGATTTAATTTATTATGCATAAATTGTATCTGGGTTTATCCTTTACATATGCTTTTAATATAAAGTGGATGTTACTTAATTAATTATCTATGTTGGATAAAACAATAATGCATAATAAATTTATTTAAATTCAATCATTGAACATTAATTAAATTATTTATGTGATCTTCATCTTTCATCCATAAAATAAATAATTGTATAGATGGAAATAAATAAATAAATAAATGATCCATTCATGAGCATTGTCTAAAGGCTGATTTAATGAATGGATATTAAATCAACCTTTAACCGAGGGGAAATATCTCTTATTTATGATCTTGGAATGAGTTATAGAATTCCCCCAGTCCACTTATGTATCACCTGAGTTGACAACATAATGGTTCCATCATGAACCGCCTCCACATGCCTTGGGATACTCCATTAATTACATGTATTTATGACTCAAAATAGGGTGAGGGGGACCAAATTATTGGTTAAAATGTTATTACATAAATATCTTTAGACATGAAGTTCCTATATAATAATGGATTAAGGGATGACATGGAGGCCATCATATTTAATTTAACAATAAATAATTACCAACTCATAAAATAAATTAAATTAAAACATCCAACACATGCATATGTCTTGGTCAATATCATGAATAGTTATACATGCAATAGATACACAAAAGTAACTAGCTAGAATTTATGTCATTACTCATTCTTTGTTATTTAAGATTAACATGTTTGCATTAATTAATTAATTAGTTAATTAATTCACTCCCTTTCATCTTAATGATCATTCGAACATAATTGGAGATACCCATCATTTATTGTATTCATGAAAAATAAATGGAAGAACCAATAATGACATATTAATTACAATAAATTAATTTTGCATTTAATATTACTTAAAACAATTATTAAATTTTCAAACACACATTGGTATGTCAATCAATAAAATATGGTTTTAATGGTACAATTTTCAATTTAATGTAATTTTTAATTATTTTATTTAAGGAGAAACTACATGACATGTATAGTCCAACTACATTCCTTGTACCTTTTTTTGTGTATCTGAGCCATAAACCTAGGGCTTTGGATTGTTAACTCGGTCAGACTACATCGTGTGTATAGGAAAGCAACTCACCATGTATTTGATATTTTTTTCCATATTTTCTAGGTTAACACATTGTGTGCAATAAATTCACCATGTGCGATTAATTGATCAATGCATCCAGGTATAATGTACATGAATACACGACGTGTGATCCAGCACCATGTCATGTAACCTAGTTTTACCAACCGAATATTTTGCACTTCTTGATGGAATATCTTGTTATTCTTCATATTTTCCTAGATATTTAAGAAAATTAAACACTAAACAAACAAGATTAATATATTGATAACAATTTAATTAAAATTATAATAAATAAATAATAACCTGAAATGAAAATATAACCAAAATTACACATATATCAACAATAAAGAGAAAAACTATAAATTTAAATGTGGCTGCTCTTATACCACATGTTTGTTCTGAGCACAGTGAAAGTGTGAGGTGGTGTCTGATATATAAAAATTTCTTTTAATAATCATTTCCTAAAACCAAGAACGATGATCTTGCATGGAAAAATTTATAAATAAATTATATAATATTTGAAAAAATAAATACCTGAGCATATGATTTTTCTTCGTTAGTGAATTTTCATCATCTGAAAAAACACATTTTGGATTAACTTCATTACATTGTGAGGATCCGGGGATAGAATCCCTCTAACGATTATCGACACATTCTCCTATTATCTTTGAGAAACACCACTCGATATATGGGTGATAGCGTAGTGATTTGAATGTATTTTGTTGTTCATTCTTTCTTTCTTGTTCTTCGGTCTTCAAGAAATATCTCTTGCACTTCTCATTATTTAGAGGGAGAGATAAGGAAGATTAAAGATATAATTTTTTCTGTACAATAATTTTTTATTCCAAATTTTGGATTCTCTACACAATATACATAGATATCTATTAATAGAGTTATAATTTAGGTTAAAATATTATTTAATTGTATTCCATCCATTAAATAACATTTATTACATATAATAAACCTCATTCCACATAATAAATATAATATTATTATTATGTGGCTCCTTATAACTTTCACAATAACAAATATTATTTAACCAACTTGTTAATTAATATTTTTTACTAGGTGTGATTTTCTACATTTAAAATCCTCTTAAATTTACTAAACACCCAAATAAAAGTTTATTCATAAATAAATATTTCATTCATATATTGACGAATAAATATTTATTAAATATTCAATAAAATAAATAAATATGTTTTTATTCACATGTCGGTGAATAAATATTTATTTAATTTATGTGATAAATATAACTTAAATAAATTCATTCCTCAAACTTGAAAATAATATTTATTCCATTAATTAAAATCAAATAGAATTTAGTTGACACTAATGTAAATCACTTAGTGTGTGAACCTCTATGATCCTTTCTCATTGACATTAGTCCAGCTTGCCAAAATTCCAAGATTACTATCTAGTAATGGGTCAAGGCACCAAAAAGAATGAAATTAATGTCTCAATGTCAAAAACCACAAACGAACAATAAATATGTGATATAATCCCTAGGTCATAATATCTCATCAAGCAGGTTGCCCAACAATTTCATCAACCTATTTACTTGATATGTCTTTCTTTGACTATTTGAAATAAACATGTCATTACACCATGTCCATGGAATTTAATGTGATGGTTCTATTACAATCAAAGAGTTGAGACATCAGCTTCCACAAATATGGAAGGGATGAAGCCTTCGTCAACTTGTCCATTAATTACATGTCAATTGTGATGCACCCAATGTACCTTATATCCCACCAACATATGGCCTGACAGTTTTGGTCAGTAAATCTAATTGTGTGAGTCAGAAAAAATATTAATGATAATATTAAATTATATGGAATATTACACATTCTCATAGATAGGAATATTTTATGACAAAAAAACATGTGCAATTCCTATTGGCGGGTCTCTTCTCATAATCTCCCATCATGGATATTACCAAGTGTTAACATTAGGAAAAGAAGCCTCATATTCTTATGATCACTCACACCTAACATTATAAATACTATGTGTTCTATCATAGTACCTTATCCAACCATAAAACAATATTAAGAATATTTTCATAAGATTTTAAGGTTTTCATCATAGTAGGGAACTACTATGACCTTATCAATGTGAAAAATACTATTATAAATTATTATATTAAATCCATGTAAAAAATTGAAAAATATGTAATAATATGTTAAATTAATATTCAATACAATAAATATACATGTAATCAATGTAAACTTAGTTGAACCTAGGACACCAAATCTATCAAAATATGGCCAACATGTTTTGTTAAATGAAACTAATTAAGGATGGCTATATACATTGATGAGATCCCTTCAATTGGTTATGAATGATTGTATAAAATCATCCTAATACTCTCATTATGTAGATACATGGTTTCTCAAAATGTGAAGGAACTACACCCCTTCTACATTTAGGGATCCTCAAGAAACATTCTTGGAACATTTAGCTGGTGTAATCCCCTTAGAGGTAGGAGGATTTTGTCTCCCACTCAAATGGTTGACATAAAGTGTTATCTATCGAATATTGATGATAGATCTTACACTTATCTAGGAATTCAGGATTATGTTTTTCATTCATATTACAAGTTGATTTTATTTAGTATAGATCACAAAAATATGGGTTTGATTATGCTTCCTGTTTGATACGACGAACCTATAAAACCAAATATATTTTTATAACATTACGCATTCATATAGATGCAATGTTCAATGATGATAATATGGCCTATATTGAATTTGATAAACAAAAGTACAGATATGGGATCCTTAGTTGTTAATGTATACCTGAGGTAAATTTTATTTATCAATTTTTCCACTGGTTTATTTAATATGTTAATTACAGCTAAATAAAAATTTTATTTTCTTCAAGCATATATATATCACTACTATAAAAAGAGAAAGCCTTGTGAAAAAATAAGGACTCATGAGTCCTCAAATCACCTCTACATAACAAATTTTAATGGAGGAACCTATAATTTCACTACAATATGCACAACTACCTGAAATGTTTGAAAGGAAACAAATAGATGATAGACAATTCTTAATACCTAAAATATACAGGTAAAATCTATAATCTAATAGTATTGAATATATTTTATAAATTTTCATATATATTTTTCATTTTTATATTTTAAGGTAGTATTGTATGCTCAGTGTAATAAATTTGGACACTCTGGAGATTTGTTTTTCGAATCCATAGCATGGATATCCAATTATTCATATATATATGATGTATTTTATCATTTTTTAATAGACTACATTCAATTTTTTACCCATAATCATTAAATTATACATTATATTTTATGTTTTAATTAGAATTATGTTATGGAGAGGAGTTTTAATGTCATCAAAATCATTGTATAAGGATGAACTATGAGCATAATAAGCCTATGGATTTCTATAAATGGGTATTTATTAGTTTATATATAATAATATTTTTCTATAAAAATATATATGAAAAAATATTTCTTATTTTTCTCAAATTTTATATAGTGTTCAAAAGAAATTATTAACAAATATTGTGGTTATTATGTTTATAAATTTACTTCACATGTCAAATTCTATCAGTAAATTAGCATCCCAAAAGAGGAAATCCTTATGATAATTAAAATTCCATTTAAAATATTTATTAATCATTTGCGTATTTATATTTTCTATTAATTCCAAGACCATCAGCCATCCACATACTCAAAAGAGGAATTATATTTACTTATTAATGTGAAGTTAGATTACATAGTGTTGTAATGTTTACAAGAATTGTGAATATGTGAGATTCCATTGCTTATTTAGTTAAATTTATTATCATTTTATTTAATAATTATCTAGTTAATTTTCATATCATTTTTATTGACCAAATATTTAGTTGATTTTCACATATATCATGAAGTGGTGTTTTCTTATTGATTTTTCTCCAATTATTTTATGCTTATGAAGAGGAAAAAATGCCTCCATAATGTCTCAAGGGACTTTCTTCAAATCTTATGATATTTTTATGGAGAAGAACCCTAGATTATAAAGGTGAAATGGTCTGTTTACATTAGTGGGTTTCTAAAGGAAAATTGGTATTAGCCTTCAAGAATGGTCTTGAACACTGTATTGAGGCCTTTTTTACTCTTCATAGCCTCAAATTTCTTGGTAAAAATAAATTCCTAATGAAGGATTCAATAAGGTTGATGTGTTGAGATAATGTTTAATGTTCTCTCCCATGAAATATTTTTTAATTATTTGATTTAATTATGTTTAGTAGTGATGCATGCATTCCCATTTGAATCCAAGACCATTTAATAAAATGATAATGAGTAAATGTTTTTTTACTGATATAAAATATAGGTATTTAATTTAATATAGTAGGTTATTAGTGCATGAAAATTGAACTAGTATAAATTTTGTCCTACTCTCTTTGGGGTTCATTTATACATTTCTTCCTACTCCCTTCACGATTGAACAATACTATTTGAGGCCAGTAATTCCACTCAAACTAACATTTCATCTCAAAATTCATGTCACATAGTCCAAAATATGAAAACACACACACATTGTATTAGTACATTAATAAAATAATTTGTTATTCATTCATGGCATGTGGGAATCAGGAACTTGTTTATCTGACACAAGGTGTGTCTGGTATAACTCAAAGTGTGTGTTTTCATTTAAAATTTATATTTTAGTTCAAAACATATATCGAATACTAAAAACTATGAAACTCCACTCATATTATCCTAATATTATAAAATTTTATTTTTTATTCATTTGTAATGTGTAATAATTAACTGCAGATCAATATGATACACACTGTAGTTGGTATCACTGAAAGTATAAGATTTCATTTAAAAGTGACATTATAGTTCAAAACATATTTCACATACTCAAAACTGATCAAATACATTCAGATCATCTTGATACATAAGAAAATTATTCATGATTCATTTTTTATGTGATTTAATTAACCTCACATCTATTTGACACATGGTGAAGCTAGATTGACTAAAAGTGCATGCTTTTAGTTTGAAGGTGACATTTTAGTCTAAAACACATGCCACATGCACAAAAACAAGTAAATAAGCTCAATTTTTCTTGATAATTTAGGAAAATGATCTTTGATTCATTTGTAATCTTTGAGAATTAACTTCAAGTCAATCTAAGACAGGGTGTGGCCAGTATGACTGATAGTTCATGTTTTCATTTAAAAATGACATTTTAGTTCAAAACATACATCACATACTCAAAATCGATAAAACACACTCATATTGTTCTAATATTTTATTAAAATGACCACTGGTTCATTTTTTGGTGTGTAGGAATTAACCTCACATTAATTTAAAACATGGTGTGACTGGTGGTGTGTTCATTCATGGTGTGTCGAAATCAAGCTCGCGTCAATATAAATTATGGTGGTGTGTTATGAAACTAGTAGTGGGGGATGAGAGGGGGTGAGGGAGAATTTATTATTCCATTTTATGCGGCATAATATACTTTCATAATAATAATAATAATAATAATAATTGTATGATTATTATTATATAACCAAAGCCTAGAAACCACTAGTTTTCTTGATTTGTACCACCCTATTTTTGAGATATGAAAAGATCATAATTTGACCCAATAAACAAATATTATACCATAATATAACGAAATCATAGAATCTACAATAATATCTATATCAATATAAATGGAGGAGTTGCATCCCGCCCTCCCACGCCTCTCCATCAACTCCTTGGGGATGGATTTCCACAGCTCTGTAATTTCTCTCTCATTTTTACTTCTCCCCCTATCCTTCCTCATCTCAACCATTCCATTATCATCTTCCACAGTCAGCATTCATAGTTACATTCTCCACTACCTCTCCCTCCATGGGAGTTCCACCTCTATCTCTCGACTAATATACTGTAACAGCCCGAGATTTTATGAAAACTATTCTTTTTAATTTTATTAATGTCTTGTGTTGTACACTACACCAAAAGGAGCTTGCACAACACGCATCCTTGACTTGCCTTGCATTACACGCAATCGCAACCTTCCTCGATAGCGTGTGTAGTACGCAATACTGAGTTTCACGAAACAACGATATGCTATTAAAATATTATTAAAACTAGCCGTTATGAATGGTAATAACCACTTTTTAAATTTTAGAAAATTTAGCTCTCAAAATGGACTTCATTTTTGGATTCGAAGTATCGAATTTAGCCTAAGGTGAAATTTTGGTACTTTTCGGATAACTTTCATATTCTGATGAATAGTGAAAATTCCTAAATTATAATTAAAAACAACTTTTTTAATCGAAATAATTAATAGTGATAAATTATTAATTTGAGTGGTTTTAAAGTATATTTAGAATATATTTTTACAATTTAATACAATGTTGGTCATTGGTTGTAATTTCACATTTAAACCAGACATAATCAAGTGTCAATCTTTTGATAGATATTGTTTCTTAAAAACACGCTATTTGTTTTAACAGCGGGATTTAATTATAAAATTAATTAATGAAACTTATATGTTATGAATTTGGTAAAATAGACTTCATTTTTGAATTCGGAATATGAAATATAGCTTAGGATGAAATTTTGGCATTGTTCTGAAAAACATCAATTTTTGATGAATAGTGAAACTACTAAGTGGTAGTTAAAAAAACTGAATTTTTCATAAAACTTAATTTCACCACTTCTGTGAATGGAATTTCAAAAAACCGAGAGACACGGTTGATGTCAGTAAGTAAAATGTGGTTCAATGAGATGAAAATATTTTTTGGTGAATAGTAACTTTTTACTTTTATTTACCACAGTTAAAGGTAAATTGGGTAATTAAGGGTAAAAAGGATATTAATATTACCCTAACACATGTCCTAATCCTATTGGACAAGTGTATTTCGACCAAAAACAAACTTAGGAATAAAATATGATCATTTAGGCCCACTTGGGTTAGATTAGGACATTTATTATTAATTTATTTAAAGAAGGGTTAAAATAGTTAAAATAAAAGTTTAATAAGTAAATCATTTTTAATATGGGGTTATACATAAGATAAATTCGACTATAAATATTCATTAGAAATCTAAAAAGATTTCCTATATAATGGTATTTTATTTGTAATTTTTAGAATTTAAATAATTTAATTTATTTATGACACAATGATGATGCAGTAATTATCTTATTAATGAAATATTGACATAATTGATGTTATAAACACCAAAATAAATGTAATTTGAGACTTTTTATAAATTCCACTAATTTTATAGGTTACTATGATATATTAGTGTTGATTTAATCAACTTGGTTCGAACATATAATTCTGTTATGACTTTCACAAAAATCATATATCAAATAGTGTCAAAATTGACACAAAATATTTTTTAAATATAATATTATATTATTAATTGTTATTTTATTCCTAAAAATCTAAGGGTCGGCCAAATGACTTATATAAGGATATATATATTAATAATAAACAATTTGGGGTTCTTTTGGCATGTTATAGTAAGTGTATTAACCATATAGTGTAAGAAAACAAAAAGACACGGTAAAAGTTAAATTATTTAACTTAGAGTTAAATCTAATTGATAAGGTTAAAATAATACCCTAAACTTGTCTAAATCCTATTGGTTGATAGGATTTCGACCCATCCCCACTTTAGCTTAGAAATAAGACCCTTTGGAACCATTATAAACCGATTTTGACTTTAATATAAAATAATATTTTGAGATATTCCTAAGGTTCCCCTCTCCTCCCTTATAAAAGGGTACCTCCTCCCCCTCTTCCTCACACCAAATTGAGCACTCAAGCTCGGCCAACCCCTGCCAAAATCTCTTCTCCACTTCCCTAGTATCATCATAGAGGCCATGGTCTTCTTCAAAGACCAATCTTAATTCCCTAAGTGGAGGATTCAAAGAGGCGTTCCAAAGAAGAGGTAATATCCATTACCGATCTTTTTCAATTTCTTTCTTCTTCAACTTCTTCTTCTTTAGTTGTTTCATGATAAAGTAATAACATCAGTATTTCTTATATACTGATATGTTATTATAAATATGAAACAACTCTAATTAACCTTCTATCCATCCCACGGAAAAAAGGAAATCACCACGCGTGCGTACGTACGGAATACCGTCTCCACGCCGTGGTGTAATCTATTTTCCGCCACCACCTTAATAGGATGGGTATAATGGTGTAATGAGTAACTATATATGATTATTATAAAGTGATATTGATACTGAAATTATATACACTTCAACACAATTCCACGACCATGGGAAAGATATCATCGCGCGTGCGTACGTACGGACTACCGTCTCCACGACGCGATGAGATTCATTCTCCATGATTAACCATTCATGAATGATTATAAAGTATATATAATAAGTAATAATGAAATATATGACCTAATAATGATTCTGGAATTATTTATATTTATATGTATGCCATCTACTTAATTCTATTCAATTCAATAAGGAAACGAAAACAGCGTTCATGCGTACGTACGGACTACCGTCTCCATGAACGGTGTATTTCTTTCCATTTACTGATTTATTATATATGTATATTCTGTATATATATATATAAATCATGTTTTATATTCTGGAATTGAGTAATCATGATCTAAGTAATCATATGAATAATTACAAGCTAAAAACACGAACGACAAATGAGACGATTTTACCCAAAACGCTACTTTAACATGAATTTACAAAAGAACGGGTAATATAAAGTCCTAAGAGGACCATATATGATATAATAACAATGAATATGATTCTGGAATAAGTCAATAACATGATTTAAATCATTATACAGGAGTTTCAGATACGTACAAAGCAAGTCGGACCTAAGGTAAGGGAAATATCACAATCTCATTTTTATCCGAGATTGTTTATTCGTAAGTATTTACTGGGGTGTATTTTATCATCCACGCCCATGTTTCATAAATATGTAATATTATTTCCATCCACTTACAATAGTTTAAATCCAATTTTACCATTCAGTGAGTTTTTAGTAAAGAATATGAAAGGAATCTTTTGTCGTTTTTTCGTACGAGGTACTTTTTGACTTTTCTGACCAAAGTACGAAGAATGTTTTTTTTAACATATACGGAATGAATGGATTTTTAAAACATTATTTCCAAGAAGCATCCTTTACAAGTTTTCAAGTTTATTTTTAATCATCTTCTTTTATTTTAAAGTCGTATGACATGTTATGAAAGGAAAAATGTTTTTGAAGTAGAAAGGATATTTTTCTCAAGAATGGAGTTCAAGTATTTTATCAAAATTATTTTCCATCTAAGATAATAAAAGGGTTCTGTTTTTATCCCTATTATTACATGGATTTGATTATGTTGTGATGGAAATATTTTTATGAATTCCTTTATCTTATATGAATTGTTTTATAATGTCATGTTGTTTAAGAATTACATTTTTATTACATGGGTTACGTTATGATGTATGGTTTATGATTATGTGGCACACATAAGAAAGGATTCATTATAAGATGGGTGGGACCTATATCTCCCTCCAATGCATTGGGTAAAGATTTTATATCTCATGAGATAGACATGGCTGAAATGGTAGGTTATACCGGTTCAGTGAAACAGGACTGAAACGAGGGTTACTCGATTCAGAAAGGGACTTTGTCCACTAAGATAGTCTTGGCAATGAGTCTTGACTAACAAGAAATGATTCTCTATGATTATGTGTGTATGCCACAAAGTTTCATGTTTTAAGTTATGATTATTGGGATTTCATTTCACTACTATGATTTATCCCATGTTATGAAATTATGCTCTCTTTTGCAGGTTAAGATTTCCAAAAGTTATGTTCTTATGAATATGATGTGATTGATTTTTCTTTTGTATACCCTTACTGAGCATTTGAGCTCACCCTTTTATGTTTTCTTTTCCCCAGGATATAAAGAAAGGTTTTAGGTAAAAAAAGGGAAGATATTTATGGGAGATATTGAAGATCTTTCACCAGGATTAGAAGATTATATTCCGAGTTTCCAAAGACACTAAACTATTACGATCTTTGTTGGTGTGTTTTTGTTATGTACTAAGTCTTCCGCAAATGTAATGTAATGTTAATGTACGTCAGGCTTCAGGTCTCTACAGTTGGTATCAGAGGAAAGGTTTAGTCAACCTTTGGAAACTAGGATGCGAAAATGTTAGTGAGATCTCTAGAGATATTTCTACAGTATGTCTAGGGATGTCCCTAAGGTTATGTATATGTATAGTTTATAGTACTAGAACTACGCTAACGATCACAGAATTAAACCTAAGATGTTAGATATTGAAGGTACTCCCCCTTTATTATGTTGTTTTCCCTAACATGATTTTTTGCCTCTCACACTATTCTTTTTGGGTTTTAGACGATGGCTGGAACCCGAAGGAACCGTGTTGATCAGTGCAATGGACAATGCAATGATTTCCCTCCTGAACAAACAAATGTTATGGGAGATGGAGTGAAAAATCTTATTGCTATACTTACACAAGCTATGAATCATTATGGACTTCCAAATGAGCAGAGAAGGGAACAATATTCTATTGAGTCCTTCATGAGGCAACGTCCACCTTCTTTCAGTGGGTCTTCTGGTCCACTTGTTGCTGAACAATGGATCAGTACCACTGAAAAGATATTTTCAGTTCTTCAATGTTCTGAGCATGATAAAGTAATCTTAGCAGTATATCGTTTGGAAGGTGAAGCTGATCAATGGTGGAATCTTATCAAGAATACGAGGCAAAGAGATGAAATTGAGTCCATGGAATGGGACGAGTTCAAGAACTTGTTTTTTAGTAAGTACTTCCCTCGTATTCTTCGAACAAAGATGGAGAAGGAGTTTCTTGAACTAAAGCAAAAGGATGATGAATCTGTTGGTATATACGAAGCGAATTTTACAAGACTTTCAAGGTATGCATCTGGCATTATCATCCAACCTGAAAGTAAAGTTGATCGATTTTTCAGTGGCTTAAAACCAAGTCTTCGAAGGGCATTAGCTATAAGAGACTTCAGTAGCTATGAAGAAATTGTGCGTTGTGCTATCAAGGTAGAAATGGAAGTTGGTGTTACATATCCATCTCATGGTTTTGACAAGAAACGAAAGATGGAGTTCAAGGAGAAATCTCAGAATAATGGTGAAAAGAAGATGAATGTTTTCTTATGCACAATGTGTGGAAAGAAGCATGGTGGAGATTGTCTTAAAGGGACTAGAAAATGTTTTAAGTGTGGAAAAGAAGGTCATCGAGTATCTGAGTGTCGAAGTAATGGAAAAATGGATTCTAATGATGTGAATAAAGCAAACACTGTAGAGAACGCACCACCAACACTTCAATGCTTCAAGTGCATGGAAATGGGGAATTATGCTAATAAATGCCCTAATCCAAGGGTTAGTGATGATCGACATGAGCAACCGCTTAAGGCAAAGGACAAAGGGAAGTCACATGTGATCACCATTGGCGATGTTGAATATGATAACGATGTGGTGGAATGATTAAGTGTTTATGTAATGGGATTCCAAAATAATGTTGTATCATGGAATATTGGAATATTTATGTATTGGTCTAATGTGGTATTCAAAGTGATTCAAATATTTTTTAAAATAAGATGATATGCACATAATAAAGGGAAAACGAGAAAATGAAATGTTTAACAGTATTCATGAGCTCATGATTGATATAATGACTAAGTGATATCATTGTTTGAGTATATAGAATTTTGAGGATTTTGGTATGTGGAAAGTGTTAAATTTTAACTGCATTCATGTTTTCACTAAGGTTTTCAAGAGAATACATGATTAAGGACTTTGAATGTTTGGAATGTGACCAACAAAACATATCTTATGATATATGGGGATCAACGATGGTGTTAAATCTCTGGTAATCATTTTCACTATGTTGTGAGAGTGGATTGCAGTATTATGGATAAGCCTAAAGATTGGAATGGATTATGTTGGACATAAGTTATTATTGTTTAAGGATAGAAGTTTTTTTCGATATTATTGATGGGATGTTATAGTAATATAGTTTTAGAAAAAGGACAACCTGCAGAACGGGCGACATCCCATCGCGTCGGACAGGGCTGTGGGAATCGAACCCACAACCGAAGTGCGACTGGCCTTTATCGCCTACCACTAGCCTACAGTAAGTCCCTGGTTAGTAGAAACTAGTTTTATTATATTAAGCAGTATGATATATGACGTATAAGTTCATTTTTGGAACCATATACGATTAACCATAAGATGGACTTATAACTTTTGCTTACCTTTTGTTTGAAAGAGATGGAATGACCCATCATTCTATCACATGATCTTCTAACACATCATGAATGACAAATTCAACTTCATTTCTTTAAGAGATGAAGTGGAAATTGTTCAAGGGACGAACAACAGTGAGATTGTACCAAAATAAAGTGAGTATTTATTCTAATTCAAATTCTTCAACTTTAGGGAAACGATCTTGAAAACCAAAAATGTTGTCCTAGTGCTCTTATATCTGATTAATCAGATGGTACCTTAGATCGTCACAAATTTATGGACTTGTGATTACTGGCTTTTCCATAGCCATGTTCTCTACCACTCTCCATCAGAACATGATGGTTAGATTTCTCTTCCATATCCATATTTTCACCTATGTGGAAACCCAGTGATTAGTTTATTTGGGTAATCGTTACATTTCATACTTCAGTTTTTTAAAAACAAGTTTTGGTATTCCTTTTTACGATGTGGGTTTCTATTAAAGAAACTTTCGAATAGTAAACTATTTATAACCCCGACGAATTTCGAGGGCGAAATTCATTTTATGGGGGGTAGAATGTAACAGCCCGAGATTTTATGAAAACTATTCTTTTTAATTTTATTAATGTCTTGTGTTGTACGCTACACCAAAAGGAGCTTGCAAAACACGCATCCTTGACTTGCCTTGCATTACACGCAATCGCAACCTTCCTCGATAGCGTGTGTAGTACGCAATACTGAGTTTCACGAAACAACGATATGCTATTAAAATATTATTAAAACTAGCCGTTATGAATGGTAATAACCACTTTTTAAATTTTAGAAAATTTATCTCTCAAAATGGACTTCATTTTTGGATTCGGAGTATCGAATTTAGCCTAAGGTGAAATTTTGGTACTTTTCGGATAACTTTCATATTCTGATGAATAGTGAAAATTACTAAATTATAATTAAAAACAACTTTTTTAATAGAAATAATTAATAGTGATAAATTATTAATTTGAGTGGTTTTAAAGTATATTTAGAATATATTTTTACAATTTAATACAATGTTGGTCATTGGTTGTAATTTCACATTTAAACCAGACATAATCAAGTGTCAATCTTTTGATAGATATTGTTTCTTAAAAACACGCTATTTGTTTTAACAGCGGGATTTAACTATAAAATTAATTAATTCAACTTCTATGTTATGAATTTGGTAAAATAGACTTCATTTTTGAATTCGGAATATGAAATATAGCTTAGGATGCAATTTTGGCATTGTTCTGAAAAACATCAATTTTTGATTAATAGTGAAACTACTAAGTGGTAGTTAAAAAAACTGAATTTTTCATAAAACTTAATTTTACCGCTTCTGTGAATGGAATTTCAAAAATCCGAGAGACACGGTTGATGTCAGTAAGTAAAATGTGGTTCAATGAGATGAAAATAATTTTTGGTGAATAGTAACTTTTTACTTTTATTTACCACGGTTAAAGGTAAATAGGGTAATTAAGGGTAAAAAGGATATTAATATTACCCTAACACATGTACTAATCCTATTGGACAAGTTTACTTCGACCAAAAACAAACTTAGGAATAAAATATGATCATTTAGGCCCACTTGGGTTAGATTAGGACATTTATTATTAATTTATTTAAAGAAGGGTTAAAATAGTTAAAATCAAAGTTTAATAAGTAAATCATTTTTAATATGGGGTTATACATAAGATAAATTCGACTATAAATATTCATTAGAAAGTTAAGAAGATTTAATATATAATGGTATTTTATTTGTAATTTTTAGACATTAAATAATTTAATTTATTTATGACACAATGATGATGCAGTAATTATCTTATTAATGAAATATTGACATAATTGATGTTATAAACACCAAAATAAATGTAATTTGAGACTTTTTATGAATTACACTAATTTTATAGGTTACTATGATATATTAGTGTTGATTTAATCAACTTGGTTTGAACATATAATTCTGTTATGACTTTCACAAAAATCATATATCAAATAGTGTCAAAATTGACACAAAATAGTTTTTAAATCTAATATTATATTATTAATTGTTATTTTATTCCTAAAAATATAAGGTTCCGAAAAATGACTTAGATAAGGATATATATATTATTAATAAACAATTTGGGGTTCGTTTGGCATGTTATAGTAAGTGTATTAACCATATAGTGTAAGAAAACAAAAAGACACGGTAAAAGTTAAATTATTTAACTTAGAGTTAAATCTAATTGATAAGGTTAAAATAATACCCTAAACTTGTCTAAATCCTATTGGTTGATAGGATTTCGACCCATCCCCACTTTACCTTCGAAATAAGACCCTTTGGAACCATTATAAACCGATTTTGACTTTAATATAAAATAATATTTTGAGATATCCCTAAGGTGCCCCCCTCCTCCCTTATAAAAGGGTACCTCCTCCCCCTCCTCCTCACACCAAATTGAGCACTCAAGCTCGGCCAACCCCTGCCAAAATCTCTTCTCCACTTCCCTAGTATCATCCTAGAGGTCATGGTCTTCTTCAAAGACCAATCTTAGTTCCCTAAGTGGAGGATTCAAAGAGGCGTTCCAAAGAAGAGGTAATATCCATTACCGATCTTTTTCAATTTCTTTCTTCTTCAAATTCTTCTTCTTTAGTTTTTTCATGATAAAGTAATAACATCAGTATTTCTTATATATTGATATGTTATTATAAATATGAAACAACTCTAATTAACCTTCTATCCATCCCACGGAAAAAAGGAAATCATCGCGTGTGCGTACGTACGGAATACCGTCTCCACACCGTGGTGTAATCTATTTTCCGCCACCACCTTAATAGGATGGGTATAATGGTGTAATGAGTAACTATATATGATTATTATAAAGTGATATTGATACCGAAATTATATACACTTCAACACAATTCCACGACCATGGGAAAGATATCATCGCTCGTGCGTACGTACGGACTACCGTCTCCACGACGCGATGAGATTCATTCTCCATGATTAACCATTCATGAATGATTATAAAGTATATATAATAAGTACTAATGAAATATATGACCTAATAATTATACTGGAATTATTTATATTTATATGTATGCCATCTACTTAATTCTATTCAATTCAACAAGGAAACGAAAACAGCGTTCATGCGTACGTACGGACTACCGTCTCCATGAACGGTGTATTTCTTTCCATTTACTGATTTATTATATATGTATATTATGTATATATATATATAAATCATGTTTTATATTCTGGAATTGAGTAATCATGATCTAAGTAATCATATGAATAATTACAAGTTAAAAACACGAACGTCAAATGAGACGATTTTACCCAAAACGCTACTTTAACATGAATTTACAAAAGAACGGGTAATTTAAAGTCATAAGGGGACCATATATGATATAATAACAATGAATATGATTCTGTAATAAGTCAATAACATGATTTAAATAATTATACAGTAGTTTCAGATACGTATAAAGCAAGTCGGACCTAAGGTAAGGGAAATATCACAATCTCATTTTTATCTGAGATTGTTTATTCGTAAGTATTTACTGGGGTGTATTTTATCATCCACATCCATGTTTAATCAATATTTAATATTATTTCCATCCACTTACAATAGTTTAAATCCAATTTTACCCTTCAGTGAGTTTTTAGTAAAGAATATGAAAGGAATCTTTTGTCGTTTTTTCGTACGAGGTACTTTTTGACTTTTCTGACAAAAGTACGAAGAATGTTTTTTTAACTTATACGGCATGAATGGATTTTTAAAACATTATTTCCAAGAAGCATCCTTTACAAGTTTTCAAGTTTATTTTTAATCATCTTATTTTATTTTAAAGTCGTATGACATGTTATGAAAGGAAAAATGTTTTTGAAGTAGAAAAGATATTTTCCTCAAGAATGGAGTTCAAGTATTTTATCAAAATTATTTTCCATCTAAGATAATAAAAGGGTTTTGTTTTTATCCCTATTATTACATGGATTTGATTATGTTGTGATGGAAATATTTTTATGAATTCCTTTATCTTATATGAATTGTTTTATATTGTCATGTTGTTTAAGAATTCCATTTTTATTACATGGGTTACGCTATGATGTATGGTTTATGATTATGTGGCACACATAAGAAAGGATTCATTATAAGATGGGTGGGACCTATATCTCCCTCCAATGCATTGGGTAAAGATTTTATATCTCATGAGATAGACATGGCTGAAATGGTAGGTTATACCGGTTCAGTGAAACAGGACTGAAACGAGTGTTACTCGATTCAGAAAGGGACTTTGTCCACTAAGATAGTCTTGGCAATGAGTCTTGACTAACAATAAATGATTCTCTATGATTATGTGTGTATGCCACAAAGTTTCATGTTTTAAGTTATGATTATTGGGATTTCATTTCACTACTATGATTTATCCCATGTTATGAAATTATGCTCTCTTTTGCAGGTTAAGATTTCCAAAAGTTATGTTCTTATGAATATGATGTGATTGATTTTTCTTTTGTATACCCTTACTGAGCATTTGAGCTCGCCCTTTTATGTTTTCTTTTCCCCAGGATATAAAGAAAGGTTTTAGGTAAAAAAGGGAAGATCTTTATGGGAGATATTGAAGATCGTTCACCAGGATTAGAAGATTATATTCTGAGTTTCCAAAGACACTAAACTATTACGATCCTTGTTGGTGTGTTTTTGTTATGTACTAAGTCTTCTGCAAATGTAATGTAATGTAATGTCAATGTACGTCAGGCTTCGGGTCTCTACATATACACCCCGACCAATTATTCATATGCCTCAATCATGAAATTCCTCCTATTTTAATGGAAGTTTCTATAGCCCACCACCCCCTGGTCACTCACCATCATGATGTTAACCCATGAATCCCATGTCTGGGATGTTGTCCTCTACGCCCAGCACCTTGGATTGTAGGTTCGGTTTTGGAGTGCTGGGAAAAATATGAGGGGATCTCCTCCATGGACCATATCCCATTCATGATTATCGGCCTCTTTTTGCACTGATCTATCAATATCAATAAAAATTACTACACTCTATGGGTTCAGACGAGTTCCAAAAATGGTGAGATTTAATGCAACATCGACACCTGTAGCTATACTCTCGGCTTCTTGTTGGGGGTGTTCCCGACGGTTTGTGTCGGAGGTCACATCAATGGACGTGTATGGGGAACTCTGATTCATAGATACAGACTCACAACCAACAACATGATAAATAATCACATCATCAATTCCAATGAGAGGATCCTAAACTAGGTGTGGATAGGGGAGGACATGTTCCGGGCAATCCATGGAGACGATAGAGAGATCTTCATAATCATATTTTCCTAGAAACTGAACTAAATTCTCATTCCTTCCAACGTCACTAGGTTTAAAGTGAATGTAACCAGTGAGGAAGGTATGAGTAGGGTAATTTATCACTATCAGTATGTAACATATAGACTTTTATAAAAACTGTTCATCCAGATCACCATAACAATGATGAATTCCACTAACAGCTTGACCCCGGTGATCTAGGAGATGTTCAGGTCTCTCTCCCTTGTCTTGCTTTGATTCCTTCTTCAATTGATGAGGAACATGTTCTTGGATCTGGGATTGAATGGGGATCACTAAATGGAGAGGAGTAGTTTGAAACTATGCATTATTTATCAGAGTTTGGGAAAGGGAACACTTTCTAGGATCTGATATGTCGGAAACATTTTTCCACAGATGGTGTCACCCACAAAATTGTCAAAGGAGGGATAAGGGTGGCAGATGAGGTAGGTTTTTGTTGGGTGGAAAATCCCCTAAACCCACCAGCAGAGGAAGAGGACATGATAAAAGAGGCAGCCTATAAATTGGGATCTCTCTGTGTGGTTTTATCATTGGATTCACTAGGTATCTCATCACTAGTCATTCATGAGTGTGATATTTTGTGATGTGTTTTACCCACAAATTGAAGATATATATTTATGATTGTTTCCTCATTATGATATTTAGTGAGTGTGTAGCCAATTTTACCCATTGTGATCCTTCAAATTTCCCATGGTTTTTACCCCTTTAATTTTGGTGGTTTTTCCATGATACATCTTGTGTCCATTTAATTTCACATTTTTCACATTATTTTATCTCATAATTATTGATGTTCCAGTGGGAAAGTCATTTTCAGTCCCAAAAATTGGTATCAAAGGAAGGTTTTGTCCTAGTGTTGTTCAGTTTTTTGGTTATTAATATTTCTCATTAATCTGAGTATACTCTATGATTATGACTCTGGTTGAGCATTCACATCAGAAAAATTTATTAGGATTATTAAATACACCATTTTGAAATATAGGAAATTCTATACTGATTTTCAATTTAGATAGTGGTGAAATTTTATATGAAACAATTTAACATGAATGATTTTTATCTTTGGAAAATTCAGATGTGGACAGTGCTGCAGAATGATAATTACCTATTGAAAATTGGTCAAAATACCACCGGTGCGATGGAGGAAAAATGTAATGATATGGACATGAATGTTATTTACAAAATTCTATTGGATTTTTAAGATGGGATCCTATCAATCATTGTAGATAAAAATATATAAAAGGAAATATAGAATACATTGACAAAGGTATCCAAGGACAAGTCACTACACACAAAAAATTCCAGAAGAGAAAATTGTACACTCTTCGAATGGTAGAGTCATCCTTAGTGACTGACCACATCAACACCCTCAATACCCTATTTTATCATCTCATGGTGATGGGATATAAAAACTTTTATACTAAATGTGTGGTGATTCTTCTCTAGAGTTCGTCATATTCATATGACCAACTCATCAACAACCTCACCAACAATATCCTAATAGATATGATTCCCTTAAATGGTGTTTTAGTCATAGTTATTGAAGAATAAATTTGTTGAAAGAACAATGAGTATATATAGGAATCTTTACACCAATTAGAGGCCATGGTAATGGAGAGAGGAAGGATGGTGGAGTATGTTCTGGTGGTAGATAAAATCTTGGTAGGTCCAATTTAAGGATTAAGTAGAAGAATATCACATGTTACAATTGTGGAAATGAGGGGAATGCTAAGAAAGATTGTTTGAATAAGAAGATTAATGAAAATAGATCTTAGGGTAATGTGGAAAGTAAATAGAGAAATTCTTGGGAGAGATGCAGTAATGACTACTAGATGTAGGAAGCATCTCAACGATGCATGGATAATCTACTTAAGATAAACATCGCTCATGACATCTCTACTAGAATGGTATGATCAACATGAAACAGTCCTAGAATGACTTGGGTACATGGGTAATGATTACACCTTGAATATTATTAGAGTCAATACCATCAAATTGAAGATGTACGATGTCATGGTATGAACCATCCAAGGAGTACACCATGTGAAGGGCCTAAAAACAATATATTATCTCTCAAAAAAATATATGATATCGAACGCATGACTCACAATAAGAATGGAGTGATGAGAATAATTAATGTTTCACTTATGGTGATGAAGGCATAGAAGATCTTGAAAAACTTGTATGTTCTTATGGTTGAAACATAAAAAGAATTCGAGATAGTTATTGCATCAACTACCTTAACAAAAGCATTGATGATGTTATAGCATCAATGGCTTGTCCATATGTCAGAATGAGGCATGAAAATTATTATAGATAATAAATTGCTTCCTAGTCTTACAAAGTTATACTTACCATTTTGTGAGATCATCTTTTTAGAAAGAAACATGGTTTAATGTTTGGTACGTTAACAACAAGAAGGAAGTAGATATTATATTCGACCCATTCTAATGTTTGGCAAGCACCGGTTATATCGCTGGGAGGAGCAAGGTACTTTGTATCCATCATTTATAATTATTCAAGGAGATATTAATTGTACCCAATAAAGAGTAATGTGTATGTTTTTGAATCTTTCAAAACATTCAAATCAATGACGGAACTTGAATATGGAAGGAATATCAAGTTTCTATGTAATAACAATAATATTGAATATACAAGTGATAATTTTGATATTTTTTGTCAATGAGAAGGTATTAAGAGAGTGTTCATGGTGGAATACACTCCTCAAAAAAATGGAGTGGATTAATGGATGGAAAAAACCATGTTGGATAGAACAAGATAGATGTTGATGACTCTTGGAATTTCCGAAAAATCTTGCGTAGAAGCAGTGAATATCATCTGTTATGTGATAAATAGATCTCCTTCACTAGAGATCAATCTAAATACCCCATTGGAGATGTGGACTAGTAAACCTATTGACAATTCTCGGTATCATGCTTTTGGAAGTCATGTATATGCATTATTTAATGATAAAAAAATATCAAATTTGGATTCAAGATCCAAGAAATGTATCTTATTAGGGTGTGTTGATGGTGTGAAGGAGTATCATATGTGGGATCCCACTACATAAAAACTTATCATCAGTAAATATTTAACTTTTATAGAATAAAAATTGAAAAGTAAAATTGATAGATTTTTTGAGAAAGAGAATAAAGAAACTAAAATAGTCAAAGAACAGGAAAAACATAAGGATGATTCAGTTTCCTATAAGGTATTACCTGAGCACGATGATTAAATATAGGTGGAGTCTGGACCACGATGTTCAAATCGAGAGAAAATATCACCCATATGGAACTCATACTACATCACTGGGAGAAATGTTTTTTACTGCATATTGAAGGAGGATGGGAAGCCATGTTATTTTTTGTAGGTGCCCTAGATTCTATATTTATCCTCGTGGATGGTGGAAATGAAGAAGGAACATTAAGCCATGTACAAGAAAAGGAATAGGGATCATGTTCCATTACCTCATGGAAAAGAGGCTACTGGAAACAAATGGGTATTTAGGATCAAGTGGAATAAAAAGGATAGTATGGAATAATATCATTCTAGACTAGTGATAAAAGGATATTTTAAGAAGGAAGGAATTGATTTCAATTAAATATTTTATCTTGTTATTAGATTGACTTCTGTTCAGATAGTTATGTTGATTGTGTACTATATATAGTTTAAATCTAGGTTAGTTGGATGTGAAGTCTGATTTTCTAAATGGTGATCTTGATGAAGAGATCTATATAGTCCAGAAAAAAAATTTCCTATAAAATAAAAGAGAACATGGTTTTTAGGATGAAAAAATATTTGTACGGTCCCAAATAGGCATCGAGGAGTTGGTACAAGATATTTGGTTCCTATATCATGAGCCTTTGATACAAAAAAGATCATTTAGATCCATGTGCATATTTTAAGGGTTCGTATCGTAATGATTCCATCATTATTATGTTTTGTGTGGATGACATGTTGGTTGTAGGCCCCAAAAATAATCAGATATAGGAGATAAAGGCATATTTGGCTATGTAGTTTGATATGATGGACTTTGGGACAAAAAATAAGATTCTTGGGATGTAGATTTACCATGACAGAAATAATGGGAAGCATTTTCTGTCACTGAGGAATTACATAAAGAAATACTTGAAACAATTTAACATGAAATACTTTAATCCAATCTCTACCCATATTTATATTAATATCATTTTATCCTCTATTATGAGTCCTAGTAGTGAAGTGGGGAGGGTTGAGATGTCTCGAGTACCATACGCATCGGTAGTAGAGAGTATAATTTTCGTTATGTCTTGTAATAGACTAGACATTGCACATGTAGTTGGGGCAGTTGGTCAGTACATGGAGAATATAGGATGGGAGTGTTGGAAAATATTGAAAAGGATCCTAAGATAAATCAAGGAAACCTAAAATGTTGCTTTATATTATGGAGGGTCATATTTTACTGTCAAATTATATTTTGATTCAAGTTTTTCTAGTGATTCTAACTGGGGTAAATCCACTACTGGTTATGTGTTTACTCTTGTAGGAGGAGCTGTGAGATGGATTTAGAAGTTACAGCCATTAGTGGATTTATTCCTAATGGAAGAAGAATATGTGGAAGCTACACAAGATTACGAAGCCATGATATGGATGATAAAGTTGTCGGAGGAGCTCAAATATAGATATGAGAAGATTCCATTGTTTTTTTATAGTCAGGTTGCCTTATAAATTGCAAGGAATCTATCTTTTAATTTTAAAATGGACCGCGTTGGGGTAAAATATAACTTTTTATGAGATGTGGTGGAGGAAGGAAAGGTGGACATGAAAAAAATTCAAACTAAAGAAAATGTGGATGATTTCATGATAAAGTATATTAAATCTGAAAAGTTTATATGGTGTAAATACTCAATCATCCATGTAGAGATGTGACCAACATGGTTTGGCAAATAGAAAAGATGTGTGGATATGTGATTGGTTATCATCAAATCTTCAAGTGGGAGATTTTTTGGAAGTATTTTTCCATGGACAGTGTTTCCCCACAATTTTTGAAAGGGAGGAAGGAGGGTGGTAGATTAGGTAGGTGTGTGGTGGGTTTCCAAACACCACCAAACCCACTAGTGGAGGAATAAGAGGTAGGGGAGAGGCAGCCTATAAATGGGGCTCTCTCTGAATGTCTTTATCATCAACTTAATTGGGTATATCATCATTAGTCTTTCATTATTGTGTGGCATTTTTGTGAGGAATTTTCCACATATATTCAATAGCTATATTTAAAAGGGTTTTATCCTTGCAATAGTTAGGGGGTGTGTATCCACTTTTACCCATAGTGATCCTACTATTTACATGATATTTTTTACCCCTTTAATTTTGGGGGTTTCTATGTTACATATGGTTTTCATTTATTTCAATGTTTTTTTTAATTTATTTGATCTAATAATTATTGTTTCACTAGTGGGACAATAATTTTTAGTCCCAACATGCTCAACTAGACACACACCCACCAGGAATTTAACAATGAAAAATCTGACTACATCTCCCAAAACATCTCCAGATACGCATTCTATGGCATGTAGAATATGTTTTACCAACTAAACATCAGTACACCCATGGTGTTCATTACTCCCTATGGAAGGAGGACAATCAAGATTCTGGTGATGGTGATGTCGTACCCATAAATATTTGGGAACCTTTACTAATTCTATTATGTTTTTTATGGTGAGAAGATGGGTAGGTAGCATACAAGCGTCACATGGGGTGGATCATAAGTCTTTACACATTCATGGAACCATATGTTTCTTGTTTTTTGAGGGTTGTGTATGTGAACTGCAAGGATCTTGACATTGGGACTAAAAACCTTTCTGGTGGATCAAGCTATCTGTAGGCTAGCATTTGGGTTGAGAATAAATTCAACAGAAACATCTAGAGGATGGTGAAGGTGAAGATGAAGGTGGATCCAGGAATCATCTTCTGGAATGCGAAGTGTGTTCTATATTTTCAATGGGGACCCTAATAAACCCAACTCAATTTATACTAACTATTTTATCTATTTTTTATAATAAATAAATAGCTTGTCTCACCAGAACTGATTAAAGTTCTGTGTGAATAAAAAATATATTTGTAACATTGTGTTACATTTTTGGGGGGGATCGTGTATTTTCCTAGTGGTTATGAAGGTAATTAATAATCAACTTGTGAATGACATTAATAATTAACTCTTGGAACTCAATAAAATACACTCAACTAAAGCATTGGGTTATGATGGTTTCCATGACTTGTTTTATAAAAAATGTTAACACATTATCGATATGGATATTTTGAGTCTCATAAAGGATATATGGATAGGTAAAGCTAATTTTCACTTGATTAATGATAAATGTATTACCCTAATTCCTAATATTAGAAAGTCGTCTTTTTTCATTAATTTTATACCCATTAGTCTTTGCAACATCACATATAAAATCTCCTCTAAGATCTTTTAATCGACTTCGAATATAGTTTCCCTTTATTTTTAAATATAATTAGATGGTTTTAAAACCCAAGAGACTTATTAATGATAATAAAATTATGGATCGTGAAATTTTTCAATCCATAAAAACATGTAATAAATCCAATAAAGATGTTATGGAATAGAAACTTGAGATGAAAAAATATTATGAAAAATTTGAGTGTTCATTCCTTCGATTTGTGATGACCAAGATGAGTTTTTTCTCAAAATATATTGAAACATTTATGTGTTGTTTTTTTGTTTCATACAAGATTCAGATCAGCAGTGGCCTTACATAGAGCTCTTCCCCCTCCATAGGCCTTTTCCAAATGGAAACACTCTCCCCATTCCTCTTTATATTATTTTTTGATGTATTTTTTCAATCATATGTCTTTAGAAGTTAATGGTAACCTCATCCATGGTGTGAAGGTGTTTTGATGGGGCCCTATATCTCCCAGTTGTTTTCTCAGATAATAGTCATCTATTACCAAGGTACACTTTTGTAAAATGAAATTATATTTTCCAAATTATTCATATGTATGAGTTGGCATTGATAAAATATGTCAATCACTCAAAATCTAAAATATATTTCAATTCCCCTATTCATTCAATCCTAGAAAGTGGGACTTTATCTTTCATTTGTAATTGAGTGGTGGATAAATAGCATAAATATCATGGGATCTCCAACATTTTTGGTAAATCAAAAAGAGAGGTTTTCTCAAATATTCTTGGCTGGGTGGATAAGAAAATTTAGGGGTTTGGATAAAAGAATTTCAAAAGAGGGTAAAGAATTATTAATTAAGACAGTCACACAATAAAACCAAACTTATTTTATACCACTAAATAAAATCCGTGGATTTCTTATTGATCAAATACATTCTTTTCTGGAAAATTTTTTATGGGGAGCATTTAAGGGGTAAAATAAACCCACTAGATCACTTGGGACAAGATATGTCATCCTAAAGCTTGCAGAGTGATGGGATTTCAGAATATGTGATGTTTAAATGATTCTATCCTTGATAAATGAGGATGGAATATCATACATGACCATGAGTCCCCATGTTCTAGAGTCTTTCGGGATGACTATTTCCCCCATCCGAGCTTAATTGGGGCATCCCTTGCCTCTCAGCCCAGCTTCTTCTAGAGGTTCTATAGGGGCGTGTGATATTTTCTCCTTAGGGGGATTTATTGGAGTATTGGTGATGGGTGTTATAATATAATTTGTAAAGACCCTTGGATTATTGATGGTGTTATCTGATTGGACACTTCCAATCTAGATGAGGGATGGGAAGATGCTATTTTCTAATAGTTACTCAATGAAAATGGAGATTAGTGGTGTAATGAGAAACCAATGTAGTGGTTTAATGACAGAGATAGATTTATTATATAGATCATCCCTTGTGTTATGAATCTTGGGCTTGACCTCCTGTACTAGTCTTTGGATATATCTTGTATATACTCTATTAGATTAGTCTATAAATCAGCACTTGATATGCTGATTACAAAAGCAGATGCTATATTTAAATTTATTTAGCGACATCTAGTCCCTTTTAAAGTAAGGTATTTTGTATGGAAAACCAGTTCTATATTTATCCCTATAAAATATTACCATTCCTTGTTCCATGAAACGAGAGACTCTTCCTGACCAATTTTTATTGATGTTGTAGGATCGCCTTTTCATGATGTCTCTCATTTCCCTAGTATGAGGGAGGTGTGACATGCATTTAGTGTTGATGTGGATGTGATTCTTGGCATGGAATCAAATTTGGTAGCTCCTTTTATGAAATATTCTACTGATATTTCTGTGGAAAAATGATTTCACCATGCACATTTTCAAGGAAACTCCAAAGCTATAGAAAAAAACATTATATTTAATTAGGTGACCAAGTTATTCTCCCTCTGGGTTGACCAGGCCAAACTCTAGCAGAATTCATGGAAACCATTTGTCCAGCTTCATATGGCCCCTACTATGCTTCATCTTTCATGTGTCTAGATCCTACCACCAATGGGGTTCCTTAAGATTAATGTGGAATCTTCTTTGTCTGATCATGGTACTTATGGTATCAACTTCATCATCAGGGACATCATCAGCTTTGTTGTTGCAATTTTTTATTCATCCTTCAATTCAAACTGGACACCACCGGTGGATGAATCCCAAGTCATCCTTTCTTACCTTTCTTTTCCTCTTGAGAGAGGCTAGAATTCTCTAATATTGGAGTCATACAACCTTCCCATCATTGATGTTATCTCCTCATTGGAGTATGGGCTATAATTATTTAGTCTGATTTTCATGAGGATTTGGTATCTTCACATCAGATTCCTCATCTGCTCAATATTTTTCATTAAAAGGGAATGGAACAAGGTGTCACATATACTAGCTATGCATGGCTTCTTTGGTGATTCTCATGTTTGGATGGATGATTTCCTATGTCAGATTTCTTCATTTGTTTCATTGGTTCTTGGACTATCTAATTAAATTTTTTTCATTCTCAAAAAAAATCAAGTATGTATATATAAATATATATATATACTATTTTCATTACATGCATACATACTACTATAATTATATTTTCACTCATAATGTTTAATATAAAATATTATTTTCAAATGAGATCAAATTTTTTACCTGTCGCCACCAATGTGATCATTTCATCGATAATAATAATTCTAGGCCCATAAATATTACTATTTTTTTAATTTTATTTTTTTATTATACAGATATGAATTTGTAGTGTAAATGTATGATATATTTTTCAAAAATTATTAATGATTATTTTGTGTACAAACAAAATACGTTAATATATATATATATATATATATATAATTTTGAAAATTAATGAGTATACGAGTATATATATATATATATTCATGTATATACATACATATATATAGATTTATATTATTAAAATTACATGAATACATATTAATATAATTTTTTTCAAATACACATATCTATCATCCCATGAAACTATATGTATGTACATTTATGCACCGTACAAATATAAAATTATTTACCAATATTATTACTTATATGCATATAGAAATAGAAATGTATGCACGCATACATATATATATCATATAAACATTTTTATATACGCATAAACATATATATTATTATACAGAAAAACTAAATCTTATTATATAAAATTTAGAATGTATTTTATTTAAATACACTTTTTGTAGTAATTAAATTTTTTATACCAACATATCAATAAATATATCTAAAAATTACTTATCATTCACACATACATATATATAAAATCAATGAATATGTTTGTGTGTGTGTGTATATATATATAATATTGTTTCATAATTACGTACACACAATAGAAATATATATAAATGAATATATATACTGATTAAGTTCTATATGTACTGTATAAGAAAAACATTTCAAAATACTCTTATATTAATTATATATACATATATATATGTATAATAATAAATAATTACACTAATATATTTATATGTATGCATGTTTATATTTATGTTTTTTTTAATGGAAATATGAGATATTAATCTTAGAGATCTATAATTACAAAGTCATGCACCCATGGAGGGAAATGATCAATCCAGATATGGTTCATGCCAGAAAGATAAGAAGAAGCTAAATGATGGGTTACTTCATTTCCTTACCATTTGATGAAGGAGAAATACACGGTTGTAAATCTTTGACTGAGAGACTGGATTTTCCTCATGAGGAAGCCAAAAGATTAGAGGTCTCCATCATCAAACCTGATAGCATTGATGATAGTGAGAAGTCTGATTCAATGTGAATAGAATCCCATCCAAAATCTTTTGCAAAATTCATCTCGACAAGGAGAGTGTAGGCCTCAACAAAAGTGGGCTCCCAAAGAGCATGGTAAGACTTCTGTTTGGAAGCAATGACTTGGCTCCAGTGGTTCCAGACCATTAATCCAATTCCAAAAATTCCATTCTTGGATAGAGACGCATCAACATTGATCTTAATGATTCTTTCTAGGGGTACACCATCTTGTAACAGTTGTGTGAGAGCTAAAGAGCTGATTCTGATCAGGTTCCCAATTCTACCCCTAAATATAAGAGGTTTCTCATCCAATCCAGAATTCATAAGGCTTTGAGGTATGGTTAAATATAAAGTCATTTCTTTGAATCTAGATGATCCAATCCAGGATGTACAATGAAGAAATTTTATCAGCAGTGAATGAAGAATACCACATCATCAGCAGTGCTGGGATGTCCAGCGCCATATCCAAAAAGTTTTCGTAGGAGATCCCCTAGATTTCTAGATCTCCTCCACCCTAGGGAACTAGATGATAGCATGCACAAGAGATTCCAGGATACCCAAACAAATTGAACATTGATTTTTATTCATAGCATGACAAAAAGAGAGGAAGTTTTGCGTGGAAAGAATATTGTTTCACACCTTCCCCTAAAAAATAGTGGATTTTTTGGGGGACCTTCAGATGCCATAGTATTTTCCAAAGTCCCACTCTTTCCTCAAATTGAGCATCAAGACCGAGCCTGTAACCTGATTTTACCATATAGGATTTTGAAATTTCATTTCACCAATAATGATAGTCTTGTCCCACATCCATCACATAGGGTATGCTAAGAATAATCATTTTTTTTCTTTTATTGAACCATGAATTAATTTTTTCCATACACCAACCACTCCCAGAGTCAGCAAAGAGGTAGTAGAAAGTGGAATTCTCAAATCCAAGAATGGTTAAAAAAAGTATCCAGTATGCTATCTTTATCAATTAACAAGGGATCGTTCCAAATATTAACTTTCAATTCATCCTCGATCCTCCAACCCAAACCCTTATCAAGTAATTTTCAAGCTCCCCAAATACATATCCAAAGAAAGCTGGGATGGGGGCCAAGAGAGGAGTTCTAGAAATCTGAGTGGGGAAAATATTTTTCACAAAAGATCCTCACAGAGAGAGAATAATGGTTAATCATGAGGTTCCACCCTTTTTTGGAAAAAAATGAATTTTTAGAAATATGAAGGTCTCGAAAACCAATTATACTGCCTGTTTTAGGGGTGCAGAGAGATTTCCAAGAAATACAATGAATTTTATTGCTTCCATTATTATGGCCCCACCAGAATTTGGTGATGAAAAAGTGTATTTGGTCAACAATCACACCAGGAAGCTTGAACAGGGACATGATATAGCTGAGGATAGACTAAAGAGCTACCTTGATGAGAGTTTCCTTACCCACTTTATAAATTCTTTTCAGAGTCCAACCTTGGACTTTTTTTCTTGATTCAATCCATCATGGATGAGAAATTTTCTTTTTTTGATCGGCCAAAAATTTTGGGTAGTCCAAGTTATTTGTTATTCTTATCAACCATTTGAATATGTGTAGTGAGACAAAGTTCCCCTCTCTTGATTAGTGGGACACCAGTACTGAATGAAATTTCTAATTTTTCCTGATTGATCACTAGTCTAGAAGCCCTCTCATAAAGGATAATCACATTATAGATAGCACGAAATTCCTCATTTGTAGCCCTTAAAAATAAAATATATTCATCTGCAAAGAAAATATGCGAAATAGGAGGGCTAATCTAGAAAACCTTTTCCCCATGAATCAATATAGAGGAATTTGCTAATGAAAGGAGGTTAGAAAAAACATCATCCAATAAGATGAAGAGAAAGGGGGAGAGGGGATCTCCTTGGAAAAGGCCTTGTGTGGGTAATAATTCTTGGGTAAGTCCACCATTAACATTAATCATAAAAGAGACAGTAGAGACACATTACATGAGCATATCTATCCATTTTGTGCAGAATCCCATTTTCTTCATAACAAACTGAATAAAGTGTCATTCCACAATATGATAATCCTTGGTCATATTTAATTTCTAGGCTATAGTACCTCTTTTCATAGATGATCATGTTTTTATAGAATGAAACGCCTCATGGGACACAATATAATTATCTGTGATAAGCCTCTTTGCGACAAAGTAACTTTGATTTTCAGAGATAATAGGAAGTAACCACATGGGGAAACGATTGATGAATATCATGGAGAAAATATTGTAGGAGACATTTTTATAAGCTGATTGGCTGGAAGTCATAATCCAAAAGGGGTGTCATAGTCTTTAGGATGAGGGTAAGAATTGTCTCATTAAGATAGAAAAGTTTGATCTCCCCAGCCCAAATACCTATCATAAGAGTATAAATGTCAGGGAAAAAAATATGCCAATTTCTTGAAGAAAGGATCATGGAATTCATCAAGATTTGAGGCCTTTGTGTAATGGATATGTTTAAGAGCCCATAAAATTTCATCATCTAAAAAATATTTTGTGAGCTGATGATTCATTTCATCAGTGATCACAAGTTTGATGCATGACTCAACCTCATCAGAAATGGTGGGATCCACTATAGTATAAAGTTTCATAAAATAATAGGAAATAATATCATGGATACCTTCAACATTAGAGACATTTCTGCCACTAGGGTGGGAGAGGTAAGAAATAAAAATTTTGCAACACCTAATGGAAGCCTTCTGATGAAATTATTGGGTGTTTGAATATCCTTCTTTAATGTGGGATTCTAACGTGGACATTTCTCAGAAGCTTTCCTTAATGTGAAGAGTTCCATCTAGTTCACTTTGGAGAGAAAAAATTATGGAGAGAATATAATCAGTTGGAGACTATGCATGAAGAACATTAAGGTCTCTCTTTAATGAGTCACATTACTTGTCAGGTTGACAAAACAAATTTTGCTCCATGACCTCAATTTAGTAGCCACCTGCTAGAGGTTAAAACTAAAGTTTTTGTTTCCATGCTCCCAACATGAACGTATAACGGAATCACATTAACAATATTATTCCCAAAAGCTTTCAAATCTAAAAGGTTTCCCAGATCTTGGGTTACGACCACTGTGAAAGAAGTTGATGATAATAGGGAAGTAGTCTGAAGAATTTGGCGGTAGGTGGGTGATATGGAACATTTTGAAAATATTGGTTCATTCTGTCAATCCCAACAATCAATCCATGTGCTCGACAATGCATGTGCATTATGTGTTCCTACAAAACTAGGTGAAGGGGCTACCTGTAAAGCCAAGGTCAGTCACATCTGCTCTAGAGATCACATCTTGGAAGCCAGACATAAAGGCATAAGACCAACATGCTGCTTCTACCTTTTCATTCTGAACAAAAAAATCTTGTTGAAATCACCGCCAAAGAGGATAGGACCAGAAGACCCTCGTCGTTGTGAACCGAGAAGGTCCCACAATTTCTATTTCTCATTTTTGTGATGGCCATCTGTAGAATCCCAAAAATTTCCATGGAAGAGAGATGGAATCATGAATTGATGTAACCACATGATTTGAGGAGTAATAGGTGATTCTGAAGTCAACATTATCCTTCTAAAGAAGACACGGTCCTCTAGAGTGGCCTTAGCGAGGGACTGGGAAGCATCCCTGAAAGCCACATTTTTACGCAATACCAGTGTTGACATTTTTTATCCAATATGGTTTAGGACAAGGAAAACATATTAGGGCAACTTTTAGAATAATTGCGCTATAGAATCTGAACCGTACATGGGTTTCCAATCCCATAGTAGTCCCAAAATAAGATTTTCATTGCTTTAGGTGGGGCAGGGGCATACCCGCCTCCGCCTCTATAACAGCAAATAACTTTCCATTACCCACTGCTTTCCACCATTTTTGAAGGCTTTCAGTCATCTTGAAATCCTATAATTTCCATTTATGATCCTTGAGATTTTTATTAATAGGGTCACCGCCCCTATCTCTATGATTCATCCTTTTCCACATCCGATGGTTTAGAGGGTCTGATGACATTATCCCAGTCATATTAGTTTTTTCCTAGGAGGTGGTACCTAGTGCAATAGAATCTAAACTAGGAGTAGGCTCTGGTGGTTTGATAAAAATTTGGTTTGTCTTAGAACTTGGGTCTAGTGGTTCTTTACCTTTTTATGTCAGTACAACTGGTGGTAAGGCACTGTCTTTCATAGAAGCAGGAACCCAGCTTGAGGTGATAGTCGGGTCCATGTTCTTACTCCCATACTTTTCCTTAGTTCTAACCCTAGCCACTGTGCTACCCAAAGTCCCCCCTTCTTCCCGTAGATCAACATGATTATCCTTAGAAAAGTTTGTGGTACAAGCATGATGACATTATTGTGATCTGTTTCAGTCTGCTTAGAGAAATCTTTCTCGAGACGATATCAATCCTTTTCTTTTTCCACTTTAGAAATGAATGTGAGTCCTGTAGTATTTGCGCATAGACAAGGACCGTATTGAAAAAAGATGTTTCCTTTTTCATTCTCCTCTTTTGAGTTACAATCATTCTCTAAGTGTCCAATACACCCATAGTCAAAATATAAAATTGGAATCTTTTCAAACTCAAAATATATCCAAACGTTAGACTCTTCAATTGATAAGAACATACCCCTCATTAATGGTTGTGTCACATCGACCAAAGCCCTGATCCATACCACTGGTCCCCAGTGAATTGGATCAGATCAATCCCAGTCAAGAAATTGAAAAATAATTCCTCCAATTTTCCACATAAGATGATCTGTTCAACCCTAAAATGGGATTCCTTTGATTCGTATCCAGAAAGGTTTTAAATTCAGGTTAATTTTTTATATATCATCCCCACCTTTAAATTCATCCATGAGATTGAGCTGGTTATCAAAATACCATGGCCTTCCTTTGAGAAAATTTTCTTTATCATTATCATTAAATAATTCAAAGGAAATAAATACCTCTCCCACTTCTTGTATGGAAACACCATCCTCCAATATCCTTAAATTTTGTAGAGTGTTTTTAAGGGCCCCTTGATTGAATGAACTTTTTGATAAAAAATTCCTAACCACAAGAAGTGACATGTGATGTGACATGAATGCATCTTCATATTTTCGTGTGGTAATCAATGATTTTTCTTTATCTTTTAACAAAAGATTCATCCAGAGATTTTCTAGTTCTGAATCTATGTCAAAAGAACCACCATTTTTTTCACCACAGTTTTTTTCTTTTTTGCTTTTTTTTCATTTTTTTTCTTCCCTCACACGAGTCAATATCCCTGTGCAAACCAAAAAATAGCCCAACCAAAAAACCTTCTTTTCAAAGGTGACTCCCCTGTACAAACCAGAAACACCCTTTGAAAACCAACTCTATGTGACCCCTCCTTCATGAATCAGCATCATCGTGAACCAACTCCTTCGCAAGTCACACCCTCCATGATGCCATAATTTCCCACTGTGAACCACACCCAACACCCTGCACGAACCACACCCTGCATTGGCGGATCCTTGTAAGAAGAATCCTTCACGCACATATGCATCCGCGAACCACACCCATCACAGATCGCCAAACTCCATCACCAATCGTTGCAACACAAAGGCCTACATCGCAACACCATCGCAATTCACTGATCCAGAGCTAAAGCCCATAAATTGAGAAAGTAAAAACCGAAATCACTTAACCAAAATTTTCAAAACTGAAAAACACAGAACCTAGATCGAAGCTGAAAACTGCAGATCTAAAACGGCTGAATTGAAATTGCTAGACTGAAAAAGAGCATATCCCAAATTCCATAATGAAGTTGAAATTACAGAAATGAAATCACTTAACCGATAAATGAAGATCCCATATCGGAGTCATCACTAGGTGCAGATCAAATCTACCCTAGATTTGATGGAGATCCATCGAAATTGAGGATCAAGAATGCCACCAAAAAAACCAAGAGGTCTCCAAACGTTGAAAATCATCGATGAATGCGGGAGATCCAGAAGAATACCAAGAAACAGGAAACAATTAGGACTCACGTTCATGCATAGATCCTCCGCGAGTCCGTAAATCTCTTATAAGAGATGCTACCCCCACCATCAGCACAATAGCGCACCAAAAAAACCCAAAATCCCTAGGAGAAAAACCTCTCAGCGACATGAGTAAAAATCAAAAGTTACTTCATGGCATGTTTATATTTATGTGATTGTATGTACATGTAATAATATTTAGATGTGTGTATGTACATGTTTTAAAATATACTTATAAATAATCATATTTATATATACATATAATAATTATTGATCACACACTTATATAAAAACTAATGAATATACACGCACACACACACACATACAAGAATACATACATACATATAAATATAGTTACATATAAAACCATAAATACATCTATATATGAATCTATACATACAAATAATATATTCATATACAAGCATAGTTCAATACACATTTGTAAGTATAAGTACATATGTACATACATATACAAATCTATATTAATATGAATGCTCAAAAAATATTAATATGAGGATATAAATAGATATTATTTCATTTATATAAAAATATAAATAATGTTGTTATTTTGAGAAATAAGTACATAAATGCATATGTACCTACATATATATACAAGCATATACAACTGTACATATTTTTATGTATATTTTAAATCAAGTACATACATATATATAAACATTATTATATATACATACATATATATACATATAATCATATATATATACATGCATATAAATACACATACATGCAATCATATTTTAGAATGCATGACTATATTTATGTATAATAATGTAATATGGGAGGTTTTCGGGACAAATCCCCTTAGGGGGATTTGTAGGAAAAATCCCTACTGGGAGATTTGCGAGACAAAGCCCCACTGAGATATTTGTACGAAAAATCCATGCAAGGAGATTTATAGGAAAATCTCCATATAGAGATTTGTTGGACAAATCCTTATCGGGATATTTTTAAATGTTCCATGTATGTTTGTACAAACTTATAATTGTGTATATTTATTTTTTGTATATTCTTATATTTATATATTACATTTACTAATAATTACATTAATATATATGCATGCATGTATGCATGCAAGTAATTATATTTATATACGTGTATTTGTTTTTTGTTTGTGTTTGTATACACTTACATATATACACACATGCATGTGTATAAGATTTTTCATATACTTATATATATGTAAGGTAGCATGAATGTATAAAATATTTAAATATATGTATGAAAGAATGTATATATAAAATATTTAAATATATCTACTAAATCATGTATATATAAAATATTTGGAGGAAAGCATGTATATATATACATTACATACATATATATATAATATATATATATATGTACATATGTGTAGGTATATACATCACATGTGCATATGTATGTATGTAAGCACCCATTCATTTTCATAATTTCATATATACACATATACATATATATTGTATGTAGTTATATTGATATATAATCAATACAATATATATAAATGTTATAATTAATAAGAAATTTAGTTAAATATTGTTTATATAAGTAATTGTAAGCATAAAAAAATAATTACTTTAATTTTATAACAACATATATATATATATATATAAAGGTTCATACACATAAGTGTAGTGATAAATATGAAAGTGTTAGTAAAAAATAATTGTTAATAAACAAATATAAAAATGTTAATCTATAATCATTATTATATATAAATTGTAAAAAATATTGATATGTATTATTGAAATTGTACACAAATATAATTAATGTAACTATTTACAAATACAAGTACATGCTTGTATACATACATATATCTATATATAGGTATATAGAACTACAAAAAAATGTCAGTGTATTTTAATGCATGTACATATAGGCATCTAAATATTATTATATATAAATAAATACCAATATATAAAACCATTTTTAAGTATAAATAAAAGTATATAAAAACATGAATGTATTTATATATATTAATGTAATATGGGAGATTTGTAAAGAAAATATCCAATGAGATATTCGAAGAAGAAATCTACACCAGGAGAATTGTATTACCAGCATTTTGTGTAATATGAAAAAATTAAAATTCAAAATAATGCATCATATATGTGTAAAATATTATTCATATCGATGTAATGAACACATATTTGGTGACATATTGAAATTCTAATACCATTTTAAAATAATATATTATATGAAAGGATATCAGTGGGAAAAAATATGGAGAGGGGGAATGAAATGAAATTAGAATTTTACTTAATGGTATTCAAGTAATTATAATTATTACAATTAAAACAGAATTAATTCACGTGGATGAGATCCTTCCTCATGTATTTTATCCATGCAGCATCATCTGAAGGTCCAAAATAACCCAACATTGCATATGAGTAATTGAGAAAATGTAGAGTGTGTTAAATGGATAGTTAATATAATTGGTATCCTAAAATTTAATTAAAAAAACTAAAATGGTATTAATTTTAAAAACAAAAACCAAATTAAAAATCCAGAACATGTATTAACTTTCTTTAGTCAATATCCATTTTTTGTAAGTTTTGGTCATTAATTTTAATAAAATTAACCAAATTTATAATTTTTTACTTTTATTATTAATATAATGTTTTAAATTTATATAATTAAATGAAATGGGTTGGGAGGGGTTTATGTGCAATATATATATATATCAAAATTGTATAAATTTAACAAGAAAATGCATCTCTAATAGAAAATGTTCAACATTGATTATTTGATAAATGATATTCGAATATTGAATCTCAAATACAAGATGTGAAACATGTTTTACCATTAATAATTTAATAACCAATATCAAATATTTAATCCATAAGTTTTTCCCATTGGATATTCAACTGATGTAGAATGTATTTTAAAATATATTTCACCATAGTTATTACAATAATTGATGGGGAAATTTTTAATATATTGAAACTCTAACGCTCATTTTCTCACACTCGCCTCACCCATTCACTCAAACATGAAATGTTTCTCTATCCCACTTCAATGATTTTCCTCACAATTTCCATGACCCTTTCTTCATTGTTTCCTTATACATATTTTTTTCTACTTCTTGATGCTTGTTGAAATAACTTAACTCAAAAATTAAAAAAAATATTAGTGTGTCATCAGCCTCTTGTGCATTACATGAACTCCAAAAGCTAAAAAAAATTCAAGTTTAAATACACAATGTTTGTAAGGAAATTCCTTCTTTATAACTCAATTTCAATTCATATCATAGGACCCATTTTATTTCATACAAGGTAAAACATATAGACCAAGGATCTTTGTATGCCATGTATTGAAAATGTGACACATATTTTTAAATTTATTACCAAAAATAATTCAACAAGCATGTGGGTCCCATAAATGAGTTAAAATATACCCAAATCTGAGTTATAGGGATGAATGGCTCCTTTATTGATGAATGTTATTCCCTTAAATCATATAAATTTTGGGAAAAAGTTTTTTTTGGAGGTTGTGAATTTTTTAGATTAAAGTGGTTTGTTGGAAGAACTGTATTTTCTTATCTTTGAAAAAATCACCCCACTTTTTGAAAATTTCCAACAATAGTGATCAAAAAGAGTTGTAGTTTGATGAAGGGGATGATAAAAAGTTGTAACCAAGTTTATCGTATATAAAAAAGTGTTCATATGTAAAAAAATCATAAATAGGATATCTGATGTGAAAAGGTGTTTGGACATCTGAAAAGATCAGATGAGGTTTTTGTAATAAATTCTATCAGTTAAATTTTTTGTGCCAAACTGTTGTCCTCAAAAGGTTCAGGGAAAAAAATTTATGATTATTTTATATTATGAATGTTTCCAAAATGATGAGTTATGAAATATCTCATGATCTAATCATTAATTATAAAGGGGGGGAAATTTTTTTGGGCGTACAAAGTTCTCATTTTGATGTTATATATAATTCACTAGTCAGTCAAAAATCAGCTAGTCATATATGAGGAAAGTTATTTACTAGGTTTATGATGTTTATGAAGTTGATGATGACTTTTATGTTTATGAAGTTTGGAAGTTATGACTTTATAAAATTTTTGATGCACACATGAAAAGTCTATTAGAAAGAGGAAATTTTTCGAAGTACAAAAGGGGGATACCGAAGAAGGTAAAAAATGAGGTATTCAGATAAAGTCCATCCTAAAAATGTTTCGTGAAATGTCTTTAATAGTAAAAATTTTACAAATTTGTAATGATATTGTTTTTATAAGAAAATCATATGAACCATGTGTTTGAGATTTATGAATTTTTTTGATGAGAGAAACGTTTTGAAGTATAAAATGATGATGAATAAATAGATCGGATTAATTTCAATCAGGAAATATCATCATAACAAATTTCAGAAAATGAAATTTTGGTACAATGACAATTATAAAAATATGTATGATGTTGTGAATTTATAATTACTACAATATGATCAGATGAACTTTTTGATATAAATTTCATCAGATAAAGTTTGGTATATGATTTTTTCTGAAAGTTGGTTTTGATGAAATCATCATATGGAGGTGCATTAGACAAAAGAAAAGTCATAAAGTTTAAATAGATGAAATATTAATTTAATTATTCAAATGAATTTTTTTTAAGTAATAATCAGAAATAGATTCTTTATATGAATGTTTTCTTTCCAAAAATTTATACTAGAAAAACATTCAATGATCTAATTTTTTCCCATCTTGAGGGTACTGTATGAATTTTTCATAAAGATAATAAAATTGGATATGTGGATATGGTCTTTTGATGTTTCAAATATCATAGAGGAAAATTGTGATACTAACTAATATTTAAGTCAATTTTAAGAATTTTAAAATCATTTAATATTCTCATATTTATTTGAGAAGGTTGTAAATTTGTTGTGAAATTTTTGTGAATTGTACGGGTGATATTTTTGAACTTTTAGTTTTCATTGAGTTAGAAAATAAAATTTTTTATCACCTATTCTCACTCAAATTTTAATGTATTAAGGGGTGAATACAATGTATTAATGTATTGTTCATTTTTGTTAAAAAGATGAACTGGTGCATAATTGGTTTCATTTAGAGACATCAGAAAAACATCTATCAGTTATATTTTTTTAGTAGGGATGTTTTCAACCAATTAATATCTTGGTTGAAGAAGGAGTAGATGTTTTCAATGAATAGTGAATTTGTGGTCATGAACTTTTAAAAAATCACCAGAAAAATATTTAAATTATGTATGATCAGATGATCTGGTTATAAGGAATTTTTTAAATTATTTCAGAAGGCACCAAATAAACTTTTTGGATTAATATTCTGTATGGAATTTCTGGAAATATATATTATATGAATGAAAAACTAATTAAATAAGTTCTTACTAACTGCTGGGTATTAAATTGATTAAGTGTTTTGAATAATGAGAAAAATGAAGTTTGTACAAGAAACACAGTGAAAACCTTGAAATCCTATTGGTGAAGGATTCAAAATTTTATTATGAAATTGTTATTACATATTTATCTATGGATAAATCACATGCACTATAGTTTTTATTATTTTTCAATGAAATTTCATAGATATCCCATAATTTCATAAACCACATAAAAGTAATGGTTTCTAGTGGATCTTTTGGAATTAGATTATTTCCAAACTGTGTTAAGGACTATCGACTCTTATTGGGAAGTGAACCTTTTAAATACTTGTGTTCTCATGGTTGTGTTTGAATATTTTTCATAAAATTTATAACTCCTTAATAGGAGGTGACAATTGTTTCATAAAAATGATGAAAGTTTAAAGAAGAAAAAGATCATTTATTCCCCCCCTCTCCATTACAGTGATCACAAAAATCATAATTGGGACTTTTAATTGGTATTAGTGTGAAGGTTCCCTTTGATGTCTCTTTGTGGATGTTGGATGAAAATAAAAGTTACTATAGATGTTAAAAATTCTATGAATAGTAGTAGGATTCATATTTTTGATGGAAATAAATATCATATCTAGTATGGTATAATGTCTCCATATCTTATGTCTCTTAATTATAATGTTATTTAAGTTATTGTAGATGGATTTACTCTTCTTTTTTAGAATGTTTCCCTTACAGATTCTGATAATATGAATTTGGAAAGTGATGGGTGAGATAGAAATGATATAAATTCCTCACTCTCTAAAGGTGAGTTTGTTAGAGTTAATGGGGTTGGAATTACTAAAGGAATTTTGGAGAAGTTGAATAGCATCTATGAAGGAAATACAAAACTTAAGAAATAAAAGTTACAAATCTAGAAAATAAATTATTAATATCTCAATATGCATGATTATGACATATGTTGTGCAAATTTTCATAGGATATCTAACTGACCAGCCCTGTGAAGATGGAGTGTTGATATCATGACATATGTTGGGGAGGATGAGTTCTATGTTTTCTTGTATGGGTGATTCCCTCTAAGACCTATGGGTCATGTAATTGTCCGTAAGCCTTCAGGACTTGTAAGGGTTTCTCCCCACCCCTTGAAAGGTGGATTATCAAAAATAATAAAAAATGAAGGCCTTCGGGCCATTCTGACCAACTTATTTAAAAGGATTAATATCGTTGTAAGAACCATAATATTTTTTGCTGAGAAGTTAGAAGATTATACCATAGTTGAAAATATCTTATGAATTATTATTGATAATTTTAATTACAAAGTTTCAGCTTTAGAAGATAGAGATCGAGAAGCTCTATCATTGGATGATCTACACAACACTCTCATTACATATGAATTGAGCATAGAGAAATTTATTAAGAGTAAAGAGAAGGTGAATCAAGAAATTTCCTTCAAAGATGTTATGAAATGAAAATATAAGAAAGTTATAGATGATGAAGAAATTAGTGACCCTAAAACTAAAGATGATGTTAGTAAAAAAATATGAATTTATGTCCTCGTTTTCTAAAAATGTGAAAAGGTTAATAGTAAAGTACAAAGGAAACTTACCCTGGAAATGCTTTCATTGTAGACCTATTGGGAACTTTGCTGCAAATTTCCCTCAAAAAGGGTTGATGTATAATTTTATGAAGATTAAAAAATCAAGAATATTATTTAATAGTAAATTATAAAAATCCAAATCTCATTCCAATGGAAAGGATAATAATTTCTCTAAATCCAAAAATAGAATATTTTAGTATGAAGGTGATAAAAATTATAATAATGAAGAAGAATATGAAAATAATAGAGACGATTTTTCTGAATAAACTCTCGTTACTAAATTTAATGATGAAAAGTTCATTATTGACGAAATTGGTAATTATAAAGAATAAGAAAACTAGTTTTAATTTTTACTATCAAGAGGGTTGAAAGTTTGTCCTCAAAAGATTGTAAGAATTGAATGGGAGATCAAAAAATTGAAAAAGGGAAATCCTATAGTTAAAAAATCAATAATATGTTCTTAAAGAAAATAAAATGTTCCCAAGAGATATTGATAATCTCATGAATTTTTTTGAGGGGAAGAAAAACCTCAATTTCGAGCTTGAAGGAAAATTAAAGTTAAAGGATGAAGATTTAGAACTTACTCAGCAAAAAATTTCCAGATATGAGCAATGAAATTAAAATTTATCAAACATTAAAACAAAATCTTTTCAAAGTTCTAAAATGTGAAATCCTAAGGATGATCAATGCACTACATACCTCAGATCACTTTCATGGACTCTTGACACACAAATCTAAATTAATTCTGCCTTATTTAATTGACTTGAAGGTCAATTCCTAATTACTAAGAACATATGATTTTATTTTCATAATAAAAACCTGAATTTGATTCTCTAATATACTCCCAAATCTCTAAAAAATAATCTTGAAATATTCATGTGAAAATTTCTTCCCAAATCCACCTCACATGAATTTACCATGAAAAACATAATGAAACACATACTCAACCTCATAGGTCAAGTATTGCACTTCACAGACCATGCTCTACACTTCATATAGCTCCCATGTAAGCTTCATCTATTCATCATGTACCGACCTTTGTAGAATACGTACTCCTTTCTACATACTATAGTCTATACTTCATGAACCAATCCCTTCGATCCACCCTATAGAGTTTTTTTCTTATTCATTTTCTGAAGAAAAAAACTAAAATAAGTCAAGGTTAATATTTTTTGAAACTTATTATAAAAATACGGCTAAGGATTTTCCACATTTCTATTAAGTGGAAAGGTAGCAAGTCCTCTACCGCCTTTCATAAAAAAAACTTCTTTTAAATATACATGTTTGTGTATTTAAAAATATATATTTTCCTATATTATGATATATATATATTGTTTATTTTATTTTGTTTAGAATTATGTCATTAATATTTGAAATTGAAAATGTTATGTTTTTAAGAAATAAATTTTGTGACATGTAAATTGGATTTATGTTATTATATTTATGATTTGGTTTATTTTCAATTATATTTTATATTTTTAGCCACTTTGTCAAATATCCCTTAGATTTTAATTATATTTTATAATTTATATTCTTTCGAAGTCACCTAAATGAAACATAATAATGTTTAAAGTTGTTGGATTTGAAAGTATATAACTTTTAAAATATAAATACAATCTAATAGATATTTGAAAAATGTACTAAACATATAAAAAATAATTCCAAATAACAATAATTTATTAATAAAAATTAATGAAAATTAATTTTTGTCTCATAATATTTTTTTAGAACATCACAATTGTATTTATAATATTTTTTAAAATTCCTTTTGTTTTTAATTATTTATTATATTTATGAAATTCATTTTATTTTCAAAAACTTTTTATATGATTAGGATATGTTTAAAGTATTATTTATATTTTTTTATAGTTTATATTTTATAATCCAATAAATTTACCTACTTGAAATTTTCTTATGTTTTAGGTATTTCACTTAGAAAGCTTATAAAATATAAACTATAACTAAAATAAAAATGAAATGTGAAATTGTGTCTAAACATGTAAAAATGGGTGATAGTAAAACGAATTTCATCATTTTAATAGAAAGAAAACATATACAATAAACATTAAAGTCTCGCTCTAAAGTGATGTCATATCCCACATTCTGGTGTGCGAATGGGAAGCTTGTATTGTGATTGTTGACCTCTGTGATGGGGTGGATTATGATGACTTGGAGCGGAATATTCCTCAAGAACTTGAACCTAAACTGTCAGATTCTCTTCTTATGTCTCAATGAGAGGTGGTGTCAACTAGGTGTCATCTTTTTCACCTGATCCATCTCCCTCTAGGTGAGTAGAAGGACCTTCCATCAATGCCTGGGGGGACCATACAGGCTGTGAAGACTCTGGAAATAAATATAGAGGCATGGTAAATTACACCTGATTGAATCTTGTATAATATAAACCTAGAGAAAACTATGGATAAACTGCCAACATAGATGGATATCATGCCACTTGATGCACATCCCCAATATCTTGAGGTTGGACTACTAGAGGACTAACCACTTCTTATGGAATAGGTGAGGCCTCACTTGCAACACGATGTGGTCTATGTTTTCATCATCATTGTGCCTTGTCAGCATCAGTAGTTGTTGGAGGAGGTTTCTGAGCATGAACCTCCACTCCATGGGTAGGAACACTAGTGAAAAAACACTTTTTAGCGTCGGTTTTTTTAATTTTTGACGTCGGTTATAAACCGACGTCTTTATAGGCGACGTTAAAAATATAGTTTTCATGTCGGTTCTTTAGAAACAGACGCGAAAAGTAATTCACTTATGAGTTTCGGCGTCAGTTTTATATAAAACCGACGCCGAAACTACATTTAGACATGATTTTCAGCGTCGGTCTTTTAAAAACCGACGCTGAAAACTGAGTCGACTTGGTTTTCGGCGTCGGTTTTATAGAAAACCGACGCCAAAAATGCGATTTTCCGCGTCGGTTTTCAGGAAAACAGATGTCGAAACTACATTTAGACAGGATTTTCGGCATCGGTTATTGGAAAAACCGACGCCGTAAATAATTTTTTTTTAAAATATTCGGTGTCGGTTTTTAAAATAACCGACACTGTAAATAAATAAAATATTTATAAAATATTTATAATTTCTTCTCCAAAAAAATTGGAACCCTGCAAAAAAATGGAGTATACAAAAACAATAAAACAGTTTTTGCAGAGGCACTTGAGAAAACTCAAAGTAAAGTAGAATTAAAATACACGTACCTGAAATATATGACATGCTCATTGTTGGTCATTAGGTATGAAATCACTTGAACTGATTGGCATGCACTATTACTAAATAAAAGTAATCCAGACGTCCTGTTTCAATGAAAAGCATTAATAAGGATTTGTAATAATGGAATATATGATTCATAATTGATAGTAGTGGGTAGAAATCCAAAATAGTTTGTGCCAGAACCGACAAACGAAATCTATATCATCTTTAAACAATAATTTGCTAGTATGAATCATTTCCAGGAATCTATTACTCCAATGAATCCCTCAATTTCACAATAAAAAAACCTAGAATTATTCATCATACATTTTTAGAGTTCAAGTTCAGTTTCTTAGTATATCACATCTCCCTCAGCACATAGTAATTTTGCTAAAAGATTCTAATCAAATAACCAAGCGGGTAACTTTGGATGCTGGAATGATGGTAGTATTTACCGAGCACAACTAAATATACCTGCATGGTGCATTTTCTTTATCTATCCATACTCAGTATCAATCATTGTGATTTTCCTCCCATAGATAACACCAATTCGGTCAAAACAGTAATGAAACTAACCAAGGAGATGTGCGTGAAAAAATCAATCCAAGATATTACTGCAATGAATAAACATTAAATGAAAATGTGTAATTTATTTGAATCATTCATTTTTTCACAAAGTAAATTACCAAAATGAAATGTTACGACCCCTGATCAAAATTCCAGGAACACTCAGCCGATGCAACCTCTTCCTCACCTCCCCCACTGAAGATATTGGGGGTGTCTCTTCACCGTTGGATCCCCACCACCCCCAACCTCAGGTTTTTATATTTGATCTGTATAGATGTGCATTATCCATTCACTATTGTTATTTGTTTAAGTTATGGAATAACAGAGAAATAATTTTGAGTGCAAAAAATAGGTGAGAAGATTGAAATCAAATGTAGATTGAAGAGACATAAAGAAACATACCTTAAAAATTGACGCCTTCTATTTTATCTTTGTGCAAACCCACTAAGCGTTGTTTCAAAGATTATGTGATATGCTTCTCAGCAATCATTTTCTAATAATTATTTTCACAAAAAATAAAAAGTCCTAGAAGATATTGATGTGCATTCAAGGGAGACAATTTTTAGCATTTGTGAATGTTATTTCTCTATACGAATCTCTATATTCATGATCCAAGTACCACCCTCCAGATCTGTCACTGTACAGACAAATGATTTTAATAAATAATAATGAAAAGAAATATAATAACTAATTCTGAATTAAAATACACGTACCTGAAATATACGACATGTTCATTGCTGGTTATTGTTGAAGCATTCAATTGATTATTAGTAGGTTCAATAAAACAGTTTCTGCAGAGGCACTTGAGAAAAATCAAAGTAAAGCAGAATTAAAATACACGTACCTGAAATATACGACATGCTAATTGTTGGTTATTGTTAAAGCATTCATTTGATTATTAGTAGGTTCAAACACCTAATATATCATAAGAGTTAGTTTTTTAAACCCATATGTATTATTATTTAAAAATATTAGTATATACATACCTCAAATCTTAATCAGACTTAACAAAAAGTCCGCAAAAGTAGATTGAATATGGATCATATCAGATTGGGAATAAGACTATGAATCATTGAATACCTATAATAATATTAAATGATATGAAATTATTAAATAGAATAAAGTGGAAGAAAATATATAAAAAAATTAATACAACTAACCTTATGAAAATCAGTAGTTTCCCCAGTTGTGATTATCTCATACATAAATCGTAGAATATAATAACCACATTCAACATGTCCATTTTGACGATGACACTGCAGTTATAAAACATTTAACTAATAATAAAAACCAATATATAACAAAAATATAAAAACTAATTACCTATACTTCCAGATATTTGATTTTCGTTGGTTTCTTTTCCTTTGTAAAATGTTTCCATGAACTGCATTTGTTTATATAAGAACTAATAAAACTTGTGTTAACAATTAAAATTAAACATAACAAATTTATAAAAATAAAAAAACAACTTACCTGTTTAATAAGTTGGAAAATGGTTTACGCACTTTTCCTAATAAAGAGCAAAACCAATATAAGGTGAATTCATTTGGGAAAAATACGCCTAACATGCAATGCCCCCTATAATACAAAAAGTTCACAATTAATGACATTATAATGATCATGAGTTCAAAATTATGTTGATGTTCTTACTTATCAAGAAATGGAAAAAACCAGCACTGAATCTCTGTTTGTGATAATATCTCGGATATATACTGAACTCTTTCATCATTATTCACATGTTTGACTTCCAAGGAAATGTACACTGGATCTATAAAGCGGTAAATTCTTGTAGTTTCATTTTGTAAAAGAATCCTGTGTAGATACCTAATTTAAAAATAAAATATAGTTAGTCAATGACATAACAATATTTTATTAAAGAAATAGCTATTCAAACGTCAATTTACTTACATGGAAAACAACTGCACCACATTCAGTCTGATCTATTCAAAATTAACTAAATTCATGATATCTTATTTCAATATTCTCAATTTATAATTTCTTCCACATATATCGAGCATCATCCGAAACTCATAGATAAAATTCAAGGAAGAAGAGGACTCAGATAATCTTTTCAACCCATAAGAAATATAAAAAGTATCTACAGCCGACTGTTTCTGAACATTTTGTTGCATTTGTACAGTTTCTTTTGCTTTCAGATAATCCTATATAAGTTAAATGTCAGAAAACATTATAAGTAATTTGGAATCATTTGTAATTAATATTTAAAAAAATGCATACCTCATGTGAAATATAACGAAAAAGTGCAGTTGGCCAATGTAAAAAATGGCCCATACATTCCCCAACACTGGTGATCTCCACAGAAGGAAATGGTAGTAGCGCAGTAGGATCTATAATAACAAGTACTGATAATATAACCTGACCCATCTGCATAGGCTGATGATGTACCAAGTCCCCCAAAAAATACACCTTTCATAACGCAACAATATGTACATGAGGATCTCCCGAAAACAACTCACAATATAAGGCTTGATCCGAGGGAGGAGGTGGAGGCTCAAAGTTAGCAGGTGGGGCAGGGTAGTCAGGGTGAGTAGGCTGAGAAGTAAGAAAAATGAAAAGGGTATATTAGTGTTTAAAATTTATAACATAGAAAAATTGATTAAAAATTAAATAAAATAATATACCTCGGAAGGCTTCCCAGATGGGGCAGGGTAAGCAGATGGGGCAGGGTAGTCTGGGTGAGTAGGCTGAGAATGTTGAAAAATGAAAAAGTTATATCCGTGTTTATAATTTATAAAATAGAAAACTTGATGACATGTAAATAATATACCTTGGAAGGCTACCCAGATGGTGTTGGGTAAGCATATGAGGCAGGGTAGTCCGAGTGAGTAGGATGAGAATTTTGAAAAATGAAAAAGTTATATTAGTGTTTATAATTTATAGAACAGAAAAATTGATTACAAGTAAATAATATACCTTGGGAGGATGAGCAGACTGTGACTATCTTGCCAAGTGTTCTAATAAAGCCTTCTGTACTGCTTCTTGAATTTGATCACCCATATACCGTTTCATATCCTGCAGCTCTTCTTTTAAGGATTCGATTTATGGGTCTCTTGATTGCTTACTCTTACCAAAAACCTTCCGAATACTAACACCCGCCTAATATCCTCTAACACGGCCAAGGTGTTCTGCCTTTCCCAAAGCAGTGGCTAGGATATACATCCTACCCTTGAGGATAAAAGAGCCCTGTGTCTCTTTCTCCTAAAGTTCATCCTGAAATGAAAAATAAAAAATTCATATTAGTTTTTATAAATTATAAAAAAAGGAAAATTGTTAACAAAGAAATAATATTTACTTACAATTCTATCAGCCACTTGATGAGCTTCGTCTGTAAGATATTGTTCATTTTTTTTCTTCTTGTTCATTTCCATTTCTCATGGCGAGTGGGAGGAGATGGAGGACCATACTGGACCTCTTCTGAACCACTACTTGATCGAGCTCTTAATGCTTCAAATTTTTCTTCAATCATTTTCTTCTCCAAATACGAGTACCCTCCACGTGATAAAGTATGAGGGTATACGTTTTTCAGTTGGATCTCTTGATGAGATCTCCTGGAGGCCTGTTATATAAAAATAAACTACTAAGTAATAAGGAAAATATAGCATAAATTTTAAAATATAAAACAATTACAATACCTGAAATTTCTCTTCCTGACGACTGTCAACAGATCGCTTCCAGGTTTCTTCATCTATATATGGATACATAAGACATGGTCTTTCAAACCATCTCTTTCCAAAAACATAATTTTTCCTCAGTTTGTTTTTAAAATCTCTCCATCGAACCGCCGCTAAAGAGAGATGTCTTTTCCTAATTTCTTTGGATTCCTCAAAATTTAATGTCATCTGTAATTGAAAAAATTAAATATGTCATTTAAACTGTATAATATTAAAAAATGAGATAAAATAAATAAATAAAGATATTTTACCGTCACGGCCTCCCAAAGCTGTTGCTTCGCCGTCCTGTCCACTGACTTCCAATCAGGATATAAAATACTAATCCTACAACGGCTATGCATCGCTATATAACTGACAAAATGAACTACATTTGGGCCAACTGCATTATTATTATCATCAAAATGGATGTGTGCTTTGTTATCATCACGAGCAAGTGATAGTTTTGGTAAATGTGTAATACTCCATTTACCAACTAGAGAACTTTATTTTTGAGTAGTAACTAGAGAAGTCTCCTCCGTCGAGGATGCATCAGTAGTCCTGCAATTTTGTTTTTGTAAATTAACAGTTTTATTTCATTAAATAAGTATATTACTGAATATTTAATAATATGTCAAAATAGATATACCTCGGTAACTGCTCCTCTCTATATGTATCTGACATTGCTACGAGAAAGTGTAATGAAATTTTGTGTACCTGCATATCATTAGAAAACTCAATAATTAGAAATAATGAAGACAAATATAAATATGTAAAAATAGAGGCATGCATTTGTAAGTTTTAAAAATAGACACAAAATATAAATATTTACCAGAAAAATTAGGAGACTAATTTAGTGTTTTTCCACATCCCTTCATCATGATCGGTACGTACTACATGCACTATGTCTGTCTTATATTCATTGTATTCATCTGAAAATTGGGTAATAGATGAATAAGGATCATGTAAATCACTAGCATCATCAGAATCATCCTCATCACCAAAATGGTATCTTTTCCCTTGAAAAACAACTAACCACTGATCATTCAACGGATCAATGACATAAAATATTTGTTTTTCATGTGTCGCCAAGATAAATGGTTCCTCATTGTGATTAAATCTTTTCAAATCTACTAGTTTAAACCCATATTCATCATGTTTCACGCCACTATTACTATCAACCCAATTTCACTAAAAAACAGTAAATCGAAATTTAATATAATCAATTTCCCATATGTCTTCAATAACTCCAAAATATGACGTTGATGCAGAAATTGGGTTTTTATCTATGGCACTCGAAAAATGCACTGCTTCAGCAAATACCATCACACCACTATTCTGAACGGTACTCTTGTCATCCAGGTTTTTTTTGTAAAATGTGTAGCCATTGATATCAAAACCAGACCAAGTTATCACATTAATAGATGATCCCCCTGCTAAACACTTCAATGTTTCTGATACAGATATATCTGGGGTGACATTCTCTTTAAACCATGAAACAAATGTCTTCTTATGCTCAATCATCAACCACTTTTCATTTCTTTTCTGATATCGTAACTTTAATTCAGCAATATGTGAGGATATATATGGTTGAACCTCATATGTGTTGTTCAAAATGTATAAATGTGCTTGCATCACTTCATCACGTGGAATGAACTTTACCTTTAAGCCTCGAACCCCTCTACCTTCTCTATCAACTGTCATATGTCGAGATACAGGGAGACCAATATGCTCCACCTCATTCAAATAATCAATACAGAACTCAATCACCTCTTCTGATACATATTTTTGAACAATAGAGGCCTCCGGTAGATAAGGATTTTTAATATATACTTTCAAAATTTTCATATATCTTTCAAAAAGATACATCCATCTTAAATAAACAGGCCCACATATTCTTATCTCACTCACCAAATGAATCAATAGATGAACCATTATATCAAAAAATGTGGATGGGAAATACATTTCTAGTTGACAAAGAATAAGAGTTGCTTCATTATCCAACACATCTAACAAATTTGGATCAATGAATTTGCTAAAAATGGATTTAAAGAAATTACAAAACCTGATGATTGTCTTTCTGACAGCTTTCGGTAATATACCACGCACTGCTACTGGTAGAATTTGTTGCATCAACACATGGAAATCATGTGATTTCATACCTATTAATTTACAATCCTTCAATGACACAAAATTATTCACATTTGAAGAAAAACCGCTGGGTACTTTAATACCATGAAGACACTGACAAAAATTCATCTTTTCAATCTTGCTTAATGTGTGACAAGCCGGAGGTAAATATGTTCTGTTTCCTTTCACAGTGGGAGCTAACTCCAAACGTATTCACATTAATATCAAGTCCAATCTAGCATGTAATCCATCTTTTGTCTTTCCTTTTATGTCTAACAAAGTTCCAATCAAACTATCACATATGTTTTTCTCAACATGCATAACATAAATGTTATGTTTTATCTCTAAAAATCTCCAATAAGGTAGTTCGAAAAAAATAGACTGCTTCTTCCAGATATGTTTTTGTAAACCAGAACTTTTTCTCTTTCCAAATGTCAAATCAATATCTTTCACTCTGTCATAATATTCTTCAGCTGACAATGGTTGATTGGGGAGGCTGTATTCTTGTAAACCGTTAAATGATTTTTTCAATCTACGATAAGGATGATCAATTCGCAAAAATCTTCGATGTCCCATGTACACTGTATTTCTTCCATTCTGCAATTGATAATTTGAAGTTTGTTCTTCACAAATTGGACATGCTTTATGTCCCTTAACACTATATCCAGATAAGTTTCCATATGCAGGAAAGTCGTTTATAGTGAACATTATCATAGCACGTAAAAGAAAATACTCTTTCTTGTATGCATCGAAAACTATAACACCTTTCTCCCATAGAAGTTTTAAATCCTCAATCAATGGTGTAAGACACACATCAATATCATTTCCCAGTTGTTTTGGTCCAGAAATCATCAAGCTCATCATAACATATTTTTTCTTCATACATAGATGTGGGGACAAGTTGTAAAGTACCAGCAAAACAGGCCATGAACTATGTTGGCTACTGAGGCTCTGATATGGACTCATTCCATCAGTACACAATCCCATTCTGAGATTTCTAACTTCACTTCCAAATTCATGAAATTTTTTATCAAAACTCTTCCACTGTGGTGAATCGGCAGGGTGATGTAAGTTACCATCAGAGATGCGCTCATTTGAATTCCATCTTAAACTTTGTTCATCAATTGAATATGCAAATAGACGCTTCAAACGAGGAATAATTGGAAGGTACCAAATTGCTTTAGCTGGAGTTTTGATTCTGGTACCTAAAAATAAATCAGAATTGATTTATCAGAATTGTTTGAAAACAATATTGGATGATATCATTGGAAAGTAAAAAAAATTGAATTTTGATAACGTTACATGACATCACCTAAAAATGAATCTGAGTTGACTTTCTCATCCATCTTATAGCGCGATGTTCCACATGTAGGACAACTTGATAAATGTTCATTTTCTTTCCTATACAGTACACAATCATTAGGGCAAGCATGTATCTTTTTATACCCCAATCCCATTGGCATAATATTTTCGTCGCCTCATAATTGGAATCTGGAAGTCCATTGCCTTCTGGAAGAAGCTCTTTTAAAAGCTCAAGTAAACTGGAGAAACTTTTATCACTCCACCCATTTTTTGCTTTTAAGTTAACTAATCTCAAAACTGCGGATAACACTGTATATTTACTGCAACCTGGGAATAATGGTTTCTTAGAATCTCCATACAATCGGTCAACAGTTGGTGTTTTTTCGATGGTTTCAACACCTAAATCATGAATTAATTCTTCAATACGATCCTCTGCCTCATTATTAATATTGTCATCAACATTGGATGTTGAATTTTCAGTTCTTTCACCATGCAAGATCAAACGTGTACAATTAAGGCTAAAACCATAACAAATGAGATGATCCTTGATTTCTCTGTAGTTTATCTTTCTCATATTTACACACTTAACACATGGACAGAAAATAAAATCAATATTTTGATTATATCATTTTGCAAATTCCAAAAAATTATCAAATCTTTTTTCATATTCACCAGTAGTTATTCGTAAATAAATCCAATTATGGTCCATTAATACCTGATATCACAATATAATTGATGAATATATTAAAACATATAAACATTTAAATATCTATCAGATAAATTTTAAACAAAAACATATTCCATAAAAACTATTGATAATCAGATAAAAGACATCAGATATGAAACACGTTTACAAATAGAGTAAACGGTTTATTTTCATATTATATACATGTGTGTTATATTGATATTATAATTTAATTATAATATCATTATTTTAAAATTTATTAGTTCATTAATTTAATGGAAGCAATAAGTGAAATGTGGGAGTACATGGAAATATGTATAAATTATTAATAAATCTCAATTCTTTATTGAAAGTAAAAAATATAATTGGTTGTTCTAAAATGTAAGATATCAATCAAAATGGTTGTAATGTAATTTTATAACTTCAATCACATTTAATTCAAAGTCACTGATGAAGGAGATCTTATACCAGAAGAGGAAGTCATAAAGAAAGCTATCAAGTGCAACTTGTAAAGGATCTATACCAAGAATTAAATATTAGATAATATAAAATTTCTTAATGATAACTTTTTGATACCACCAGGGTCAAAAATTCATACCAATTTCAAAAATTCTTTCAACCACAAACACAGACTTAGTTCGGTACAAATAGGTTTACTAAAAACCTACAAAAGTTAAAAACCAATTATTCAAAATTGTTGATTCACAATTTATGTAGATCAAATAAAAATAATAATAAAATACCTTAGAAAGATAAGCTAAGATGACGATAGAGATAAAACTAGAGCATACCTGTAGTTTTATTATGATCCTATTTCTACTAAAACCATACATAACAGAGCTCAAATTTGAAAGCAGTGTCGATCTTAGGACTACAAAAACTCATAACACATCTGACTAAACATTAATTCCTACTTAAATAGGGTTCTTAAAGAAGAAACAAACAATAGAAGATGAAATATGAGATAAAGAGGAAGAACGCATACCAGAAATCATGCAAACGACAAAAAACCTTCAACAATGCCCGTCCAAGATCGCAAATCAAGTTCAAAGGTCGTCGGGAGTCCGAAGTGCCGCAGTGGAGCTTGATTTAGATGATCGAACAAAATGAGGGTTTCTGCCGCAGCGGAGCTCGATTTCGACGATCGAACAAAATGAGGGTTTCGGACCCCGAATAATTTTCAAAGAATTTTCACATCGGTTTTAAGGAAAATGGAGGCCAAAAATTTAATAAAACATTTCGGCATCGGTTTTTAGGAAAACCGATGTGGAATATGTTTTTTTTAGTTTCGGCATCCGTTTTTACGAAAACCGACGCCGAATATATAACTTATGGCGTCGGTTTTTAGGAAAACCGACGCCGAAAGTTTTTTTAAAAACTATCTTCCGCGTCGGTTGTCCTCAAAACCGACGCCGAATATGTTTTTTTTTCGGCGTCGGTTTTCCATGTTGGTTTTCCTCAAAACTGACGCCGAAACTAAAAAAAATTCTTCCGCGTCGGTTTTTTTGAAAACCAACACCGAAATTTTTTATAAATTATTTTCCGCGTCGGTTTTTCTCAAAACCGACGCGGAAAATATGTTTACTAATATTATTGGTGTCGGTTTTTTATAGAACCGACGCCATAAATTCCCCGCACATACTATTCACGTCAGTTTTTAAAAAACTGACGTTATTACGACGATGCTAAAACCCGTATTTCCACTAGTGGAACGTCATCTACTTTGGGTGGTTGATTGAAGATACTATTGTGAACTACGTAATAAGCTAGCTTCATCCCTAGAGTTGTAGCATGGATCACTACCAGGCTAGAAACCTCCTCATCCTATAGATTATCCGTATAGATAATCCACTGTAGTTTTTTATGCTATAAATAGATTCAAAATAAATTAGAAAATAGTACAATAACCAAACTAATGGAAATTTATTGACTTACCGAATCTTTAATCCCTCTACCATGTGGGAAAATATACGGTATAAAATTTAGTCTATACCATGGATCATACTTGACCTATTTTGATAGATGGAATCACATCATACATAGACCCTTGATATGAAGTGATGATCATATTCTTCTGAGGTCGAGATACTTGACATGTCTTCGATGCTATTCGACATCTTTCCTCCCCATCAGCATCATAGAATAATGCACTGGTGACTGTCTTATGGAAATGGAATTTTTCTAAACACATCCAAACTGGTGCATGACTCAATCAGGATAGTTCCACTAAATAATATGAAAGTGAATGAAAGGTGCTACATCCATAGCATCATGAAGTCCAACAGTGTAGTATGCAGTAAACTCTTCCAATAAATACCAATATGGCATCAATTTAATCTTAAATGTAATGAGAGATTTTTCAAAAAAAAAAGTTAATAAAAACCAAAAATAATGAAGTGCTTTTCCTGACTCCAACTATAAAATACATCATCGAAATTGATAAATAATAAGAAATTAAATTCAATAACTACTACTAGAAAAACAAACCAATAGAGATGAGTGATTGTACTATTTACCATATAGAGCATAATGAAACGCCTATATAGATAGCTCCTTACTAGAAGAAACAGTAGAGAGGGGTGGGATGCAGTCTTATATCCACATCTAACGAAGGATGGCGCATCCCCCAAGATCTATTCTATCTGAGCAACATATAGTGTATAATTCTTTGTAAGTGTAATCCAACCATATATATCTTCAAATATATCTCTTGTCCTAATCAAAATCCTCTAGTATCTCTAAATACATCATGTTCACATCTATACCAGAGTGATCAACACACAGTTCCCCTCCAAATATCTATACGATCTATGCACGGGCACAACGTATAGTAGTATGCTCATCAGCATCATCAGGTAATTATAAAAAATTCATCTCAATTACACTCATAGATATTTACCTTCTATATAAATATTATCCCCTAGGAGTGTTAGACTAGTTGTGAAGCAAGGCCCGTTGTCCTACACCAGTTCCCAATCAAGTCTAGCTCAATGCAGTGTTTTTGGGTTTTACCCATAGGTATATTTGTGCCAAATCCACATCCATTTGTAGTATCTAGATAGGGATTTGATTTCATAGATAACCACATAATCATTATGCTACAAAATTTTTATAATGTTTTATTATATCCTAAAAGATGACACTAATATTTTGTAGTAAAATATTTACCTTTCCAAAAGGTATGTTAAATGGTTTATAAAGAGAATTTGATCCATCTAAAGAATATACATCTATATTAAAAAAATAGGCATTTAATGAATGATGAATCATCTAAATCATGGGAGTAACAAATCATGTGGGAAGTTAAGACTCATAGTCATTCAGTTTTTCATCTTTCATCCTATATTTATTCAATGTTAATACAAATTTAATCATTGGTTAATCATTATTTAATCATTCATTAATCATTGGTTAGACATTGGTTAATCATTAGTGAATCATTGGTTAATCATTGATTAATTAGACTTTAATCATTACTTAATCATTAGTTAATCATTCTTTAATCTCTCTTTAATCATTCTTTTATCATTCTTTAATCAATAATTAATCATTACTTAATTAATCATTAATCATTAGTTAATAATTAGTTGATCGTTATTTTTTCATTCTTTAATAATTCCTTAATAGTTAGTTAATCATTAGTTAATAATTCTTTAATCATTTATTAATCATTATTTAATCATTACTTAATCATTCTTTAATAATTAGTTAATCATTAGTTAATCATTACTTAATCATTAGTTGATCATTAGTAAAGCGTTCTTTCATCATTCCTTAATCATTCATTAATAATTACTTAATTATTAGTTAATAATTAGTTAATCATTAGTTAATCATTATTTAATCTTTATTTAATCTTTCTTTAATCATTCCTTAATCATTTATTAATCATTAGTTAATCATTCCTTGACCATTATTTAATCATTAGTTAATTATTATTTAATCATTAGTTAATCATTAGTTAATTATTATTTAATCATTAGTTAGTTGTTACTTAATCATTATTTAATCATTCATTAATCATTATTTAATCATTCCATTTTCATTCTTTAATCATTCCTTAATCATTCTTTAATTATTACTTAATCATTAGTTAATCAATCAATAATACTTATTTAATTATTAGTTAATCATTACTCAATAACTAGTTAATCATTCATTAATCATAATTTAATCATAATTTAATCATCACATAATCATTACTAAATCATTAATTTATCATTAGTTAATCATTTCTAAATAATTATTTTATAATTATTTAATCATTCTATAATCATTACTTAATCATTCTTTAATTATTAGTTAATCATTATTTAATCATTATTAAATCATTCATTAATCATTCTTTGTTCATTAAATAATACTTATTTAAACATTACTTAAACCTCAATTAATTATTCCATAATAATTAGTTAATCATATAGTATTTATTAGTTCATTATTATTACTTATTCATGATATGGAATCATTCTTTAATATTTAGTTATTTATTAGTTAATCAATACTTAATCATCAATAATAATAACTATTATTTATTAAATATATATAACAAAATAAACTTCTAAATAAATAAAATATTTATAACTAACTAAAAAGAAATAAATTAAATAAATAAATAACATTAAAATAAATAAGAAAAAATACCTCTAAATGATGCTTCCCAAAAAATTGGCACTTTTTTATGTCCACCCAAACAACCACACACAAAGAAATATTATTTTATAGAAAGATAGAGAGATTGGAATTTAGAGGGATGGTAGAATTTTTTAGTGAGGATGGGGGTTCCATTTTATATGAACTTAAGGTTAAGTTGGCACCCCCTACTGTCATTCGTCTTTATCTTCGGTGAAAGGCAGCTGCTTTAGGGCCTCCTTTCACTTTACTTTCAGTGAAAGGTGGAAATCCCTCGACCACCTTTTCCATATCATCAATCTATGTTGATGGGAGGTGAAGGTGTCACACCCCATTTCACCTTTCAATAAATAGGTAGGGCTTCAGGTTCACTTCCTTCTTTCCAATATATAATTCAAAAAAAATAACCTGCTCTTATTTTTAATACAATCAAAAAACACATAAAAAACTCCCTTATAGAACACGTACATCACCTTGTGGATCACACACTCCTCAAAATTTATATATAATCCACTCCATGTGTAATATCATTTCAATTTACTTCATGTGAACCTCCTCTATGTACCAGCTTCAAGAACTAACTTCGATATACTTACTTCAGCTCGTGGATTCACTGACTTTATCTCAAACTACTGGATCTATCTTTAACCATTGATCAATACATAATAAAAGGGTACATGATGTATTTATAGGAAAATACCCCATAAAACTTGTTAAACCATGGAATTATAATTCACATCCTATTAAAATATCATTATAAACACTCAAAAAATCAATGTCATGTGACAGTATACCACACTGACGACCATGCACTCCACTGCTGAATCACATACTAGATATTGTTGTTAATTGATCCTCTTCCATAGAATATATTTCCAATAAATCCCATCTATGGATACGTATTTCCTTAATATTCATTCAAAATCACTACCTTCTGACCACATATTATTATTTATATTGCGTACATAACTTAACAGTTCAACATGATCCTTGATAGAACTCCCATTATCAAGTCGTGTACTTGACCATGCAGGATTCATGATTGACCATGCGAGATAAATTCTTGACAATAGTATAGCCTTAATTATCCTTTAAAACATCATGAAAATTCACCAAAACCACTAGTTTTTGAGACCCAAAAATTTTAAAAACACTAGAAATTAATTATATTGAACAAAATTCATCAATTACCCCACTATGGCTCCATTTTATATTAACCAACTTCCTAGATCTTCAAACTCCTTTAATCAACCTATAAATGGATTATCAAAAAACACAACATCAACATAAAATAATATCCCAGATCACCTTTATTCCAACATATAAACATGATATAAGTTTTAATTTTATAAGAAGTCTATTTATTAAGATTTTTGAATTAATAGAGTTTAGTATTTTCATTTTGAAAGAGTGTATACATGAAGAGAAAATAAGTTCATGAGTTAGTGGGAATGTGGGTTAGGGTATATGAGTTAGGGTTTATAAGTTATTTATATTAAGTGTTTAGGAGTTAGGAATATAATTTATGGTTGTGCGGAAAGATATCATGAAAGGAAAAAACAAAAAAAATGTATTAATAAACATGTCTAAAATAATGAAAATGTTAAGTAATATATTGATTTTTTGGTCTTTTTTCTTATGAAGTCTAAAAAAATAAATTCCCTTAATGATATTTTGAGTACATTATTATATTTATAACACAATGTTTATTATTGGGTATAATTTTTATAATTTACATAAACATTTGGAATTTTTATGTAATAGTATGAATTTTTTTCCAAGTATGACTTTTCCTATATTTAGATATTGGAGTATGTTTTGGTTGTTTGGATTCATTAGCATAAATTTTAATTAAATGTGGTCATTTAAGTAACTTAGTTGAATGTAACAAGAAGATTTTAAAGGGAATTAAATTTTTTAGTTTAAAAGGATAAAACAATAATTTCCTCCTCAAAAAAGTTTTCAATTGAAAAAAAAGATTTCATTATTAAGTTTAGAATGTGGTGTTTACTTTTATTTAGTAATTTGAGAATTTCCTGATAGTGTATGAATTTTTTGTGTTAGTGGTTAGAGATTTTTTAAATGTATAATATTTATTAATATTATTATTTTGAAATAAAAATGATTTATAAATTCACACTTTAGATAAATTGTTAAAGATATAGGGTAAGATGGTTCTATCAACATAGAGGCCACTATTAGAGATGAATAGTTAACCAAATAATGTAAAATCAATTATGAACAAGCTTGGTTCTTTGATTTTATGTGTTCATTATGATAATTATAAAGGAATTCATATCAAAATCTTTAATTTTATTTTTTCAATTGAGTTATGTAATGAAATTCACATATGAGTATTGACAAAAAATTATGACAATAATTAAATTGTAAAAATATCAATACATGTTACAAATTGAGGTTATTTTTAGATAGAAGTCTGATTATGCAAAACTCTCTCTAATATTTGAATGTTAAATCCTAAAATTTATGTTGGATGAAAAATATATCATGATTTTATTTCCATTAAATGAATCTAATTATATAAGGTGTTTCAAATTTGGGATTGGGGTTTTAGATAAATTCTTGAGATATTTTGTTTCCTTTTATTTAATTTCTAAGAGTAACTAAAACATGTGAGGAAACTTATCTCAAAAGATATAAAGTAATTTATTTTATGTTGATATGATATTAAAAATACCAAGAATGAAAAATATGATGATAAAATTAAATGTTATTAAATAGAAAATTCCCTATCATTTTCACGTTATTTATAACTTTTAGTGTCATATTTAATTGATCTGTGTCTTTAAAGTTACATTTCTATGATCTTATCAATGATATGATCTTATGGTATAATTTTTTGGCCATTAGCGACTTTATCTCTCTAGGTTTTAGTTTATATGATGTTTTTTGTGGCAACAGATATGGTGGGGAATGAGGGTGGTGTTATGGTCTTCTAAAATTTAATCATACAGAATCAAAAGTTTTGTGATGTGAAATATATATTAGTTTACTAGACATAGTTTATTAAAAAGAGAAAATCCTAAAAACTGATCAGTTTGATGTTTAGTGCAGTGACAACAGTTATCTTCATATCATAAAATGATTGAGGTATCTTATCTTTAAAAAATTCATCATTCACCAACTCCAGCATCTTCAAAATTTATTTATCTATAATTCCACATAAACACTTGATATGGTGGAACATTTGTTAAAAGGATAATTTTTTATATTTGATACACCCTTCATATAAAACTCGATTTCCATCATCAATTAATTAAAAAACTCATTTAATAACTCGGTTAGCTTACTTATTGTATTAATCTCTAAAAAATAAGAAAGGGGCCCCACTGATATGTTGAAATATTTTTTATTCTATGTTTCAATTCCAAAATCATCATTAATAAAGTTATGAATTTCATTATCCATGATGAAAGTAGTAGGTTGTTCATTTAGATGATGGTCACATGTTATAATTTCTACAATTTATAATTCCCCATACCTTGTCCATCTAACATATCTAGTAGTAAATTATTTCTATATCACATTATCATAAACTTAATGTCTTCTAAACCATCATATAAAATTATAATTAAGATATGGACATCTTATTCTTCCATATATGGATCGATTTTCAATTAAAAATTCTAAAGATATCGCCATCCCTTTAATAAATTGATGTGTATTCCATATCAAAATAATCCAAATTTTGTCCATTTCTATCCTATTGATAAATAAAATTATATAAAGAATAAATCATATTATTGAAATAAAATCATGTTAAAAATAAGTCATATTATTTTTGGAATAGAAAGCATTAATATAAAAAATAGCATTGAAAAAATTAATCAATAACAAATAATTAAATACATTATAATTATAATAAATTGATTTTATGATTTCCTATTTATAATATTATTATACCTTAAATCATGTCGTACCATTGGTGGTGGGGTGGTATGGGTTTGGGGGGTCGGGGCAAGTCACAGGGTGAAGTCCCTAAGCCTGCATGTTTACTATAATTTTCTTCCTTATGTTGTATTTCGCGATGAAGTATGTAATCAACCTTTTATATCATAAAACATTTTTAAAAAATAAGACATCACATAAACCAAAAGAAAATATGTTTTTGAAATCATTTCTTATTGTTTAATTTAATCATAAGTGATCATCAATTCTAGTGTTTTTTTCATTTTTCTTCCTTACTATAATTTTATAACTTGAAACTATTTCATTTAAAAAAATTTTATATCCATGAAGATTGAATATTAAAAACAAAATTCAATCATATAATTTGAGATAAATAAAAATTTAAAATTAAAAAAATTTGTGATTAAATGAATATTAAATCAAAAAAATCATAAGTTTTATTCTATAATCATATAATTTATGAAAAATAACTTAATAAAAAAACATAGAACACTTATTGTATATATAAAATCAAATTAAAAAATAACTATGACTACTATATCAAAAAAAAGTACATTTTAAATATTAAAATAATGACAACTCTCAAACTTATTAACAAAGAATAAATGAAAAAATAATAAAACTCATGAATGCATCAAAAAACATTTTAAAAAATAAAAATAAACCAAAAATATTTACCCTAATAATCTACTAAAAATTAATGACATATTATATAATCAATAAAATTAACAATAATTTAAAAAGTTAACAAAATTAATATAATGATTCATATTTCTTCTATATAAAATAATTAGCTAATTTCAAATATGGTCTGGTTTTGGTTGAAAATGTTTCTTCTCTTTTCATTATGAATGTTTACATCTATACACTTCACTTGTAAAATGTTGGAATTTAAAAAAAAACAGCACAAAGGCCTTCTATATTTTTATTTATTTTTGGAATATTCCTCTTTTATGGGTTGAGGGACACTAACATGACCCCTAGGCCCAGTGTACCAAGGCTCATTACATGACCCAAAGTCCCAGTATCTGGAAACATAAGATCTACCCCTCCCCAGAATATGCATCATTGAAGGCGTCTAGCTCCCCACCGCAAATGGTTGATTGGATAGTGTTTCCTCGTGCAGATCTATATGGTGCCTCGACCCGATGGAAATTTTCATACCCTCCCATCCTTAAAATATATCTCTCACTGCTCAGGTGGATGATACTTCCTCTAAATCCTGACCTAGGTCCTACTCCAATGTGATCTTCTCAGGCTACTTCTGGACCTTTTGTGTCTTGAAGGATTGGTGGTCCAAAGGCCTTGTAGCCCAAAGGACATTGGTTTCCCAAAAAAACCTAAGACTTTTAGGCCAAAACTAGTGGCCCAACATCCCAAATAGAATGAATAGTTTTTGATTCTATAGTACCACACAGAACCTACTATAGTAACTGATACAGTATTGCTACAGTATCCTAGAAATTCACCCCCACTCGAATTTGACCCTCAATCCTTAAAATTCCAATAAAGAGCCTCTACCACTTTGGTATAGTCTCTTTGGATCCTTTTTGAGTGGTAAAATGGTTATTTTTACCTCTCAAATGACCTCAAAGAAAATTTATTAGGGTTCCTCTAACTCCAAAATGTGGAATTTACCCTAGGGTAAGAACATGGTGAGATTCTGTGTCTAGTGATTTATTCATAGTATATAATATTTATTAAATAAATATTATTTATATTTCATGGGTTCAAATGTTGATATATATTAAATAAAACTCCATTTGAAAATTTTTGACTCTACGGTTGAATCCTTAATGAGCGGTTTTACATAGGTGGGGTATAATCTTCATTCGAGGTCGAGGCCATGGTTGGGTCCATTTAATGGGTTTTTATTTTTAATTAATTAGGGTTTTAAATTAAAACAAACTTTTTTATTATCTATATTCATTCATGATGGTAAAACCTTCTCCCCTTTATCTATATCACAATGGAACCGATAGAGGGAGAGAGAGGTGATCAAGGTGACTTCATTTGGAGGTTATTAGAGGTGAAGATCGGGGTGTTGCGACCATGGGTTGGGAATTAGAGGAATCTAATCTGGAACCTCCAATTATCTGTTAAGAGTTAGTTCATGTTATTTCAAATCTAGATCACTTTGATTTATAAATTCATCATACTTTTCAAATTGGATTATTTATTGTATGGTTTTTATTTTTCATTGGGTGTTGGTTCAAATTCATGGTGTTCAGTGTAGATTTTTATAGACTGTAGGCAATATGCATCTAGAAATCCTGACTACATGTCATTTGTTCTCAATAACATACACCATGTATATGGTCTATGTGTATCATGGTGGCAATGATTAACATAGGACATATTGGATTGATTGACTTTCCATGTGGTATCTAAGGGAACAATACACAGGGTCTATCCATGTACAAAGTCAAACCCTCATGTGAAGCACATGGAATGTACAAATATACACTATGTCAAGAACATGAAACAATGGTGGTGGATGGTGCAACCTGATGTGAAGATATATCCCCAAGGCTAATAACGTGGTCAAATTTCACATTGTCGATGTTGACGGGAAGATCATGGACTGGGTGAGAATGGGGGGACTTGTTCCAGGCCATTTGGGGGCAGTAGTTGGGTCATGCATCTATATCAGTAGCCAATATATCTTCACATGAACCATTCATCTAGATCACTATGATAATGATGAATTCCACTAGCAGGTTTGAGATGGAGATCTATGTGATTTTTATCTCTCCCTTCCTCAATTAGCTTTGGGACCAGCTTACATTGATCAGGAAAAGGTTCCTAGAGCTGGGTTTGAAGGAGGAGAAAAATAGGGAGATAAGCTGGTTCAAAACCGAGCATTATGTCTCGGATTTCGGGAATGGGAAAACTTTCTAGGATCTACTCAACTGGACCCACCCCATCTAGGAAGTTAACAAAGTAAAATTTGACTATGTGACCTAGTCTCTCTCGGAATCCACATTCTCTAGCATTTAGAAGTTGTTATACCAAATGGAGTTCAATTAACCTATTATTAAAACACTAGGATTCGTGGTGATTGAATGGTTTGAAAATAACTAAAAGAATGAAAAATAAATTTACGAGAATAAGAACACACGACATGGTGATTTACATTGTTTGGTATAAATATCTACGTCCACAGTGATGTAGATAAATACACTGACTTCAGGAACACAATTATAGGGAGATAATGTAGTTTAAAACAAAAACCTTGGATCAAATGATTTAATAAAGAATATGATGAACTGTTCCACCATCCTTTGAGTAATTCTATTGTGCTATAGTGCCACTACTACCCAAGTCCAAGATGCTATAGTGTCTTTGGAAAGAAGTTTTTGAAGATACAGTACTGGTTTATCCAAATTAAAAGATGTTATAGTTCCCTATCAATGTCACATATTCAGATCTATTGTGGTTCCATGTCGAATTCCAAACTACTACAGTGGGAGTTGTGGTCAGATTTTCATTATAGGTAGCTAGCATTCAGTCCAACTTCATCCAAACCTATTGTGCTACACCATTCCATCAATCTCTTACTTAGAGCCTGATCCTCTATGTTGACCAGCATCAATGATACTAACATAGAAAAAAAACATAATCTAGAATCCTCCTCTTCTGCGCACACCTATTTCTGTTTCGATTCAAAACATTGATTTATGATTCACGAAAAACTAGGTATTTTCTCTTTTGTCCTCCTATAGTGTTCTCGTATATTCTACCTCACACCATCCATTCATTAGTGGAGACAAACAGAGGAAAACAATTTCCTTGAGTTCTATACTACCATCATCTTTGTCAACATTTAGTCTATATTTTTGGTTCAATGAATCTTCTACAATATTAGCAACCCATCCTATATCAAGCTTCGGATAAAATGTCACTTTACCTAAATTTTATTCATCCATGCATGAAACAATGGCTTATTTGTAATATGTACAACACTTTGAATGTCATAGTGCAATACATTTTCCTCTTACTTTTTATTCAAATCATCCAAGAAGTTCTTTAGAAAAACAATATCATTTCCATCTTCTATTAATCTAAAGTATTATACCTATATGTTGGATAATTACACCACCTTCTGTTACTTAGATATCCATCTTAATTTATTTCTTCCATAAGTAAAAACATAATTTGTGGAACTCTACACACTATTCGTCTTACATTATTTCATTCCTAGGTAAACACATAATTTGTGGTACTCCTCCTACTATTGACATCACCTCTGAGGTCTGCATCCACATACCCCTATAATTATTTTCCTTTTCAAAAACGTAGAGATACTACATTTATTCCCTTCAGATACCTCAGTATTCACTTCACAAATTTCCAATGTTGTTTTCTAGGATTATCCATGTACCTTATCACAAATCCCACTATATGATACATATCAAGTTGATTATAGACCATGGAATACATCAGGCTTCCAACAACTAATGTGTATGAAACATTTTCCATGTACTCAACCTCATCTATTATCATTAATGATTACTCAATTAAAAATTTAAAATATATTTTTAGGGGAATAGAGACTATATTTTCTTCCAAAATACTAAATATTCTCCAAAAAATTAAAATATAGTTATCTTGTGATAAAATCAAGGATCCTACTGCATAATCAATTTTGATCTACACCACCAAAATATTTCCCAATTCTACAATACATTTCATCTCAAACTCCATAGTCATATTCCCTTTCAGCTCATCAATCCTCTGTATACATGATCTTATAATGAGAATTTCATTAACATGCAGAAGTAGTATAATGCATTCATCACCAAAAGGAGTAGTGTAGTAGAATTGATCTAAACCACACCATTTTTATTCATTTTTAGTCATAAATTCAACAAAAATGTTCCCCTTCTTGGGTTTCTAATTCAACCCATATAAGCTCTTATGGGGATTTCACACTAGGTCTTCCTTCCCTAACTCAATATATCCTTTTGGCTATAAAATATAAATATCCTCCTCTAGATATCCATGAATTAAAGTCATCTTCACATCAAGATACTCAAGATACAAGTCTTATGATGCAACAATACTGAAAACCACCCATATTTTGGTAAGCTTCACTATAAGTGAAAAAATATTAGTGAAGTCTTCACATTCCTTCTATTTAAATCATTTCACCACCATCATTTCCTTATACCTCCTCTTACCATCGGGTTCTTCCTAGACCCGATACACACATTTGATCCACAATGATTTCATTCCTTCTTTCAGATGTGCCAACTCCAAAGTATTGTAGTTATATAATGAAGAAATGTCCTCCTTCATATCCAACTCCCACTTTCTTGACATCTTTAACTACATTTACTCTAAAAATTATATTTCTCCACCATTATTTAATAAAAACTAATGTATTTATGGAGAATACTTTGCAAAGGCCTTCACATCCTTTTTGAACTCCACAACTCCACTTAATGAGTATCCTCTAATGGTTTTGGTGTTATATGCTCATGTATATCTTCAAGATTCACTTTCTCATGGAACTATAATTCTTTATTATCATTATCTACATCAACTAAATCATATTTGTTGTATGTGAAACCTTTATTAAATATCACATTCTGGAATCTAATGATTTTTTTGTTATTATCATCCCAAATGAAATAGCCAAAATCTTCATCACCATATCCAATAAAGAAACATGGTTTGGACTTAGAATCAAGCTTTTCCCACGCATTAGCATGTATATTTACATATACCGAACAATTAAAGAATCATAAATTTGAGAGTCTTACCTCTTTTCTAAACTAGATCTCCTTTGGTAGGCATTGTCCCATTAGTAGTGATGGACTCGTATTGATGAGATATGCTACCATATTCACTAACTCGACATAGAATGTCTTAGGTAACCTATGTATAACCTCATGCTCTGGTAACATTCATTCAATATCCTATTCATCGTTTCATCTACACAATTTTGTTGTGTTGTTCATGGAAGAGTCTTCTCCAACCAAATTTCATTATTTTCACAGAATATTTGAACTCATGATCCACATAATATCCTCCATTATTACACCTCAATAATTTTATTTTTGATATAAACTCAATATACACCATGGAATTACACTTTTAAAACACCTTAAAAACATCATTTTTTCTTTTCAAGAAGTAAACTCATACCTTCTTTATTGACACATCAATAAATGTCACATAATATAATGGCCCTCCAAAATACTATATTGGTCAAGCGTACACCAAGTCCAACTTTTCATCCTTCACTTCTCTTCCTCCTTTCAAAAAGGATACCTTCTTTTACATTCCAACAATATAATCTTCACATAAGATAGCATCCACTAACTTCAGCATCGATATCATTCCTTTTATTCCCAGCACCTACATCCCCTTCTGACTCATGTGACCTAGCCTGTAGTACCACAATTTTAAATCCCCACCTAAATTTATTGATTTAAGAATATCCAAAAAGTTTATTTAATGTTATAAAAGGTACCATTACTTTCTCCCTGAGTAATGACCATTTCCCATTTAGTGTTCTTCCAGGAACAACCAATGAATGTGGTACTAAAACCTGTATCATTATGATCTCTGGATGAAATAAGATATCTCCTTAAACTAGAGATATACATCACATTTTATAGAACCATAAAACTCCCACTTTTGTTCTGGATCCAAGAATCACCCTTCCCCACAATCTAAAAAGGTTTATCATCAGTACGATGTACATTACCAAAATTTCTAGAAATGTGATTATTAAGGAATCCCTTCTTCAATGTGCAATGGAATGTTTCCCCTGAGAATTAAATCCAAGATTCCATAGGGATATCTATTCTTAGCATCAACGCATCATTTTTTTTTATTTAGTCATTCTGTCAATTGCATTAATTTTAGGTAACTTATATTTTTATCTTCACTCCTTAACATGTACTTTATTCCCACAAATTTAGTAAGTAAGACCTAGACCTTTTACCTTATCTCAACTCTTTCCTCATTATTTTGATTACCCTCTAGGAATATATTTTTGTGTATATCTTTCTATTCCTTCCACATTCAAAGAATAATTGCATAATCTTCCTAGTTCTCTGATTAAAATATCCTCACTGAGAATTAGGTCTCGTCAATCCTTCAAAACCAGCATGGTATTCCCCAAAGAACTAATCACGGCTATTATAGTCACTTCTTAATTATCACGTAATGAAGAAATTAAAACTAGTGAACATAACCCATCATCAAGGTAAATTCACACTGATGTCAACTGAATTTTGATGGTGTTCAGTTCGAGGATTTTATCTATAACATTCCTCCCTCCAATAATTTTTAGATTGAATAATCATTGCATCAGGTACACCTTATTCGATTCATAAGAATTATAATATATATTCAAAAGAGCTTTTATCTTCCCAGCCACCATATTTTCCTCTATGATGTTGAATGCCATTTTTTTCAATGTAAGGCACACAAATCCAAAAACACGTCAATCCAGTAGATCCTACTACTTCTACTCAATATCCACTGGTTTTACACCAAGAAGTATCAAATATATTTTATTCTAGTAAAGGTATTATTTGATATGAATCCTCTAGTAACTAATTTCAGTTCCATTGAATATATTTATACTAGTCTTTCTTTCTTCATTATTCATCATTTAATTCTATAAATACAAACTCAGCCTCTGATACTAGTTGTTTTGGAAACATCAGGATTCGAAATGATAGTATGGTCTGTAGATAAAGAAATGAAGAGTAAAAGGAAAAAAATAACAAGAAGAAGGACATGGTGATTTATATAGTTTGAGAAAAATCCCTATGTCCATAAATATATATAATACATCACTATTTTTGGGAGAATAATTATAGGGAGATAATCAGAGTTTCACATAGAAACCTAATATTGAATGAGCTAATAAAGAAGATGATGCATTGTTCCATGAACCTCGCTATAATTCCACATTTCTATAGTGACACTACCACTCAATTTAAATATGATATAGATCCATAACCACCCAAGTATAATATTCTATAGTTTCAAAGGAAAGAAGTTCAAGGAGCTACAGTATCACTATCTCTAAAGTCTGAGATGCTACAGTGCCCTTTCGGCATTGCTTGGTCAGCACTACAATAGTTCCATGTCAAATTCCACATAGATATAGTTCCCATTCAATGTCACTGGTCAGTATTACTATAGTGATTCATTATTTCTATAGTTTTAAAATTTGGGTTTGGGGCCTTCAGCCTTGGACGCCTAAAGCATATGTGTGTTTCCCTTACCACCCCAATGACTTCACTGAGGAGGGTGAACAATAGAGTTATGGTTAGCTTTTTAGTCTAGGCTACTAACATTCAACCCAACTTCATTCAAATAGAATGGGTTGCACCATTACAATAAAACCCATGGTGTAAATTTCTCCCAATGATGGGAGGAGGAACAAGATTCTAGTGGTGGTGATGTTGTACTCATACATAGTAGGAAACTTGTACCAATTATAATATGTGGGGCTTTGGGGAGAATATGGAAAAGTAGATTAAAAGTTTCACATAGACAAGATCAAAAGGATTAATACATTCATGGATCCATATGGTTTGAGGTTTACTAGGTCCACTTACATGAACTACCGAGATCTAGATATTAGGACCAACAATCTTATGGGTGACAAGAACTACTCATAGGCTAACTTTTGTAGAGATATGTAATTTAATGGAAACTTCCAGAGGATAGAGAAGGTGAAGATGACTGTGGATCTAGGGAACTTCTCCCAAAATGATCAAATAATTTTAGTCCTGAAAGTTTGATAATAAGTGGAAAACCCACCCAAATAAATGTCCCTTATACCTATTTTGAAATAATTTTTTCCAATCTATGAGTAACCACAATGAAGTTTAATAATAAATCATCACCCTTTCATCATTTAATAAAATTTATGAGTTTTTATTGATTCATAATTATTATTTGATTCATAAAACTGTGACTTTTTATCTCATCAAATAAAAAAATAAAAAAAAAAGTATGTTTTAATTTTTTTAGGAAAAAACAAACATTAATTTTCAAGGGTGTTTAAATTATATTTTTATATCTAATCGGTCAAGTGGGTCTATGTACAATATATATGTATATATCTCTCTATGTGTGTGTGTGTATGTTATCAAAATTATATAAATTTAACTAGAGAAGGATTCTATGCAGCATTAACTATTCAATAAGTGATATGAAATATTTTTTACATTAATAATTTAATAACCAATATTGAATATCAAATACACACCATATTCCACATAGGTTATTCAATAACAAATATATAAGGTATTTAAAAATATAATTCACAATATTTATTCTTATAATTTATGTGAAAATATTTAATAAATTAGAACTCTAACCTTTATTGCCTCACACTCTGTTATCCTCCCCTCATTAACTCAAACATATCATTTGGTGAAAATTCAATCCCATATTAGTTCCTACAAAGATTGGTGGCTAACATATAATTTTTTATAGTAAAATTCCTATATCACCTATTTGTTTTGGATGGAACCTTATAACGTATTATTTGTTAGGCCTAGATGAACTGGTATAGCATTGAATCCCCCACAAAAAAGTGGAATCATATCCTTGTTCTCACCTAGGTTTGACGTGGGTGGTGTATCTGCATGTCCTTTCATGTATTTTTATTTTATTTTGATTATAAATCCTCTCATGTTTTATTAATATTATCATACATTCAATGGTTTTATTGGGTTAAGTTACATGTTTTAATCTTTTTATATATCATAATACCTTGAATTGAATATTTAAAGTCTGTTTAACTCTGAGTATGTCATAATATTTTTTTCTTAATTATCATTTGATTTCATGTTTTGAATTTTCATAACATGTTATAAAAATGTATTATAGTGTTCCTAGTTTAAGTATTTCATTTTGGAACTTAAAATATAATTTATAATTTATTTTCACTATTCAAATATAGTAACATCATTGTACATAATGTATCTAAATCATAATCCACAAAGCCAATTTGAAAATCATGTAGCAAATTTGTAAACCGAAAATCTAATTTTATATAATAATTTACCCTATGTATTTAGATCATATCATGAAATAAAAATATCCAAATCGGTTTATTCTTTTCTTTGAAAAGGTAAAAATATTCTATACATTTAATTTGAAGAAATAATATTCTTAATTGATGTCTATCTTATTTAAAATTAGGTCAAAAATTACTGGGTTTTTCAATCTATTTTCTACAATATTCTAGAACTATTTTAATCCTAATTTTTTATCATAATTTGTGTTTTATAAATATAAATAATTTTATTATTAATTCTTTAGAAATATAATTAAATTTTATAAATATAATTAAAAACGACCCCAAGATGATTCAAACTTATTTAATGTCTGTTTTAGCTTTGAAATTTGAAAAGTCAATCTGTTTATAATTTTCAAGAATCTCATATGTGAATTTTTTATGTAAATAATTTGATTATGTGAATAACCTACATGGTGAATTACTTATTTTAATTAATATATTTGGCCAATTCTCTTACATGGATAAAAATCCTATGTGAAAAACACATATGTGAATTTGGATACATAGTTCCGTGAATTTCTACATGTTTTTCTAAAATCTTGAAAAATTAACTATTTTACATTTTGTTTCATATATCAATTTTATTTTATTTTATTTTATATATTTAAATTTTTATAATAAATCTTTAAATTCATATTAATTATATATAACCTTCACTAATAGTACTTCATTGTCTTAAGTATGTTTTTATAAAGATAAAAAGTTGTTTTATTTTCACGCATGAAACGTATAGCTTGAAACTCAACAATCATTTTTATTATTTTATGATATATTTATTCAATTTTATTATTTATAAATTAATATTAGTTTTTATTAAACTCATTAAAACTTGATTTACTTTCAATAATGAGGTGTTATTAATTTTTCATATTCTAAACAAATTTACTTTTCGTTTAAAGATAATGTTTTTGAATTTTAAATTTTAAATTTAAACATGTGATTTTCATGGGATAATTATGTGAAATTTTATTATATAGGTAGTTTAAATTATTTAACAGGTGTTTTAAAATTTGTTTTTATTATTATTCATTATTTTTAATTTTTATTATTTATTTCAGCAATTATTATGAAATGATATTATTTCTCTCTCTCTCTGATAATTCAGTATTATTCTTTATGAATTTTCAATTTTCTAATGATTAATATACTGTGTTAAGTTTATTTATTTTAAAATGGAATTGAGGATTAATTATGTTTAGATGTATATAATTGAAATAATTCTGATATGATATATATTCGAGGATAACTTCCATATTTCAAGTGATATGGTACGAAGAGCACAGTTGTGTTGATACTGTGAAGTGTTCTACATTCTACTTGTGTTGAATATTTTGCACTAATATGAGATGATATTTCATGGGATGAACACTATCTTCTATGAATTATTCTAATACCTTTATTAGACAATCAAGATGATCGACCCCTCAATAAATATTACATATGTTTTATTCTTCTATCTATTTCATTCTGGCTGATTGAGCCAATAACACTTATTTCCATCTCTCAAATGATTTCAATTTTTCTTTATTCTTTTACATAAAAAATAATTTTATATATTTAGATTATTACTCCTAGATTCTATATTCAAGACAATTTGGGTTGTGAATCCGAGTATCTAAAGTTAGGGTTGTAATCAAGTTGGGAATCGCCATAAAAAATTCATGTGTGTTTTGGTTATACTTCCACTTGATAAAGTAGGTTGCAATTGTGTTATGATTCCCCATCAAAAATTAGTACATGCCCAACGTATATCTCACCATATAGAGAGGTATAATAGTATATTATGTCCTCTTTGGATCAAACTACTATAAAAAATCATTTATTTCTTTTCATTATTTAAATTTCTTGTTACTATTTAACTCTATTATTTAACTATTATAATTATAATAAATAATATGTAATTTTCATTAAATTTTTAATATGGTTCATTAAACCCCCTATAAACAATTTTACATTACTCTATCTGACCTAACAAATTATATCATATTTATTTCCTTCTGGAATTTAGACAATCCTTCTGTAGAATCCATTGTTTATATTTTATTAAGATAATGTTTTCCTAGAACTCATAATTTAGGGATAAAATCTATAAGATGGAGGGAATGAATAAAAATGATGCATGGATTCCTCATAAGCTACCTCACTTTGATGTAAAGTACTATGGTTAATGGAAATCCATAATGGGGGATTTCCTTGAGAAACTAAGAATAAAATACTGGTCAATCATGATAAAATTGTACACACCACTAAAATCTGACCCAAATACTCATACTAGAAATATTGCTACTAGATATGTTTTCAATTAAAAAGTTGTGAATATTTTATACTATGCTATTAAAGATTTTGATTTTTTTCATGTGTCTACTTGTAAGCCAACTCTTGATATGTGGAAGATTCTTCAAGTTACTCACCTTAGCTCAAAAAAATGATTTTAACTAAGATTGGAATGTTTTTGGATGAGTACCAAGATATTAATATGGACAAAGAAAAAACTATAAATCAAATGTTCTGCTGATTTAGAATCATTAGGAAGGGGATTAATTTTCTTGGAAAATCTTTGTAAAACCTGATACTAGTTGAAAGAGTCTTAAGAGCTCTACCCAAGAAATGGAATGAAACGAATGTTGTGATTCATGAAAGTAAGAACATAAAAGAGTATACACTGGATGAACTCATCATATAACTTCTTCAATGTGAACTTGAGATAAAAAATATTGTGAAAATAGAGAATTAATTGACTAAAGAAATTTCTTTCAAATCACATATTATTATTTTTAAATTCTTACGAATATGATGAATAGGAAAGTGATAAAGGTGAAATTGAGAATATAAGAAAAATTATGTACAATTTGATGAAGATAAAGAAAATTTTCAAGAAGTGACCATGTAAAGATAAAAATAATGATTTTAGGAAAAATAAGGGTACCATATATGGTCTAGATGTGACCTATTATGAACATAAAAATAAGGACCATATTAAACCTATCTGTCTAAAGTCAAAGAAATAAAGAAGAGATAAGAAATGGAAAATGAATTGAAATTTTCTTGTCATGAAGGATAGAGTTGAACTGAAGTATTTGACTCATGTGATAATTATGAAAGTGAAAAAGATAAAGAAAACCTCTTCTTGGTGGCAATAAATAAAAATGAGGTAGGTAACAATTTTAATTCTAGCTATTATTCTAAAAGTGATGGTTAGATATTTTCTGAGTTGTATATAGAAAATTAAAAACATCAAAATGATGTTTTAATATTTACAAAGTTGTATAATGAATTAAATTAAGAAAATAAGAGACTCATCAAGGAAAATAAGAAATTCAATATTCATAATTATGTTGTTAAGTAAGAAATAAGAAAATATTCATTATGTTCCAAAAATAATATCTATATTGATTTTGAGTCAACTTATAAAGAAAATGATAATCTTAGAATGGAAGTTATGAGCTTAAAAGAGACATAATCCACTATTTTCAAGGAAATGAAGATAATGATAAAATTGTAGCTATGATGAAACCAAAGAAAGATAATATTGGTTTTGGTTATTATCCATAGATTCTTAAATTATAAAAGGCAGCTTTTATTAAAAAATTCTGGGAAACTTTCTTGTGTAACATGTTTTAAATTTGGTATCTAAGGACATTATTATAATAAATTTTATCTTAGATATCCTCAGTCTCTTATTTATAATAATACTTTTATTTCAATGAATTTATCTGCTAGAGTACCTTACAATATGTGTTTTAAATATGTTTGGGTGCCTAATAGTTTTATTGCTAACCCAAATGGAATCCATATAGCATGGGTGCCAAAAATGTTAAGTAGTTGATTTTTTTAGGAAAAAGGACTTGGATGTCTCAAGAATGAAACATGGTACATGGATAGTGGATAGTCCCGAAACATGACGAGTGACCTATCAAATTTTCTATCTTACACTAAATGTGATGGGGGATTTGTCACTTTTAGAGATAACTATAATAGAAATGTTAATGTTTTTTTTTATGTAGGTAATTAAATTTTGGTTTTAATTACTAATTTTTTATACATTTAAGGTTTGAAACATAAGTTAATTAATATTACACAATTATATGATGATGGTATGTATATTAAATTCAAAGATAATAAATTTTTAGTATTTGAAGATAATTATATATTATTTTATGATAATAGAAAAGATAACATATATTCAATAAATTTTTATAATCTATCTAATCAAAATATCATGTGACTTAATGATATATAAACAGATGATGTTCTCTGTCCTAGAATTCTTGATCATGCTCAGTTTAGAATGATACATATTTTTTCCAAGCATGGAAATGTTTTAGATTTACCAATGTTATTAGAAAGTGGATATTATGTTTTTGATTCATGATTAAAAGGTAAGAAGTACAAGGAATATTTCAAATATATGAATCATGTTTCTACACATTTACCTCATAAATTATTATCTCATAATTTATTTGGTCCAATTAAAGCTTCTAGTTTAAAAGAAATGAAATGATTTTGGTTATTTTTTTAATTATAATAGAATTACATGGGCTTATTTTATGTCACTTAAGTATGAAACCTTAGATATATTTATTAAATTTTGTATGATTTTTCAAAATATGAAAGGTTTTATTAATTGTTTCTATAATAAGTGATAATAGATTTGAATTTTTTGAAGAAAATTTCTATGCTCATAATTTATTTCTCATAGAACGCCACAAAAAATTGGTGTTGTGGAATGGAAAAACAAAAAAATCAAGAAATAGATCAAACTATGCTTACTAAATATAGTTTACCAAAGTATTTTTGGGAAGAAAATATTAATACTACATTATATGGTTTGAATAGATTTTATATTAGATATTTTTTAAAGAAAACCCCTTATGGGTTATTTAATGTAGAAAACCAAAGGTTGTTTATTTTAAATTTTTTGGTTGTGAAGTTTTTATCTTGAATATGGATGATAATATAGATAAGTTTTATGATAAGAGTTTTAAAGCTATATTTATTGGTTATTCTTATAATAGTAAAGATTATAGAGTTTATAATAATTATACCATGATTTTTTAAGAATCTTTACATATACTGTTTTTGGAATCTTGTGATGTTGGGAAATATGTTTTGGAAAATATTAAAGATGATTTCATGGATTTAAATTTTTTAAAAAAACACTAAATAGTATATCTATTGAGAGGGAGAAAAAATATTCTCAATATGAATCTAGAACATTTAGTATTAATAAAGATCACCCCATTAAAAATTCCATTGGTAATTTTGGTTCTAGAATGAAAACTATAAGCTCTACTTTAAACATATTTTCGAAATCAGCTTTTATTTCTAATAATGTTCCTACTAATGTTTTTGAGGCATTAAATGATCCAAATTTGACTATTTATACTCAATATGAGATTAACAATTTTTTAGAAATATTGTTTAGACTTTATTTGAATTTACAAAGGATAATAGGTAATAAGAACTAAATGGATCTATATAAACAAGATGGATGAATTTGAAAGTTTATCAAAAACAAATCCTGACTTTTTTCCCAATGATACTCTCAAGAAGATGGTATAGATTTTGAAGATGCATTTACACATGTTTACAGGTTAGAGGTGTTAGAATCTGGTTATATTTTTATTGTTTTCAAGGTTTTAATTTATATCAAATGGATGTTAAAAGTGTTTTCTTAAATGATTTTTTTTCTCAAACCACTTTTCTTGAAAATCAAAAATTTCTTAATCATGTTTTTAAATTATCTAAATCTTTGTAAGATATCTAACGGTCACCTCATTATTAGTATGAAAATATTTATTTGTTTCTATTGAATAATGGTTTCAATAAAGTTAATTTTTATTGTATTCATTTTATTATAATAATTTATAATGATATTTTAATTATGAAAATTTATGTTGATGGTTTTTTGTACTTCTGGTGAATTTATTTGTAATGATTTTTCTACTTTGATGTCATCTAATTTTGACCTGATATTAATGGGAGAATTAAATTTATTTACTATACTTCAAATTCAAAAAATGAAATAATGGATATTTTTTATTAAGTATAACTATTCAAACGACTTGGTTAAATTTTTTTGTCTCCATTATTGTAAATCAATAAAAATCTTATGGTTACTAGTTGTAAATTAGATGTTGATGCATTTGGAAAATATATTTATTCTCCCCTATCCATTCATGGGAGCTCCACCTATATCTCCATACTTACATAAAAACCCTCTAATTCATCCTAAACCTCCATCTGGTATTTCCCCATCACTTACCAGATATTCCTACATCCCACCACCCCCCTAGTCACTCGCCATAGTGATGACAACCAAAGAATCCCATGTCTAGGACACCATCATCTATGCCCGGAACCATGGTCTACAGGTCTAGGTTTGGAGTGGTAGGTATTATTATGATGTGATATCCTTTGTGTCCCATGTCCCATTCATTCTTATCAACCTCTTCTAGAACCACTCTTTAAACGTCAATGTGAAGGTTTGGACTACATGGGTTAAGATGAGTGCCAATAATGGGGATCTTCATTAAAATATTGGAACCCATTGTTGCAGCATCAGCTTCCCAATGGGGGTCTCCCTGATGTTTGTCATGGGCGGGAACATCAGTGATAGTGTCTAGGGCACCTTGATGCGGAGATATGGTCCCCCCCACTAATATAAGTATCTAGCCTTAAACATTTCATAATCTTGGGTAAAATCAAGAATTCACATTGAGGATATTTTCATGTTTAGTGTTTTAGAGAATTAGACCATAACTATTACATATCATCTTGAATATTACAAGTAGACACTACAACTCAATATCCATTTTCTTCAGAAAATATAAAATCTTAAAAAGAAACATGTCCAGTTCCTTGTTTTAGACATCTTGACATTTCCTTGATCACATCCCTATCTCTATTCCTCTTCATGTCCTGTGAAAAACATTTCAAAATCACGGGATGAAAAAAAATCTCAGTAAAGGATACAAAAAGAAGGAAAACTATTATTTTTTCAAAACAACAAGTAATTCATGAATACTTTATCATAAGTAATACTTTTTACCTTTATGAATTAGTAAACACTCTTCTCTGAATAAAAGATCATTGCTTACCCTTTTGTAACCAAAATATTACCACAAAACCCATATAAAGAACACATAATATATAAAGGTAAATTGGGAAATAAGAATACTTAAATGGAATATCCATACAGTAGACTTACACACATATCACTAAATGGAATATTCATACGGCCAACTTCCATACCCAATGCAATGGAGGTTATAACGTAACCACTCGTCCTGGTTTATCACAGCACCACCCATCATTTGGTTTATCACGTAACCACCCGTCAAATGTCCAAGTAGAATTAGAAAATCATAACACATAAAATATTTTAAATATAAACATTTTCATAATAAAATTTCCACATTTCAATTACAATATATCATTTCATGATATTGACAAAATCAATGCTTAATCAAACCATTTTCAAAACCATTCAAAACATTTAAAAAAGTGATTTTTGAATCATAGTGTCCCATGCCACATTGAAGCTTTTAAAGGAATTAACATTTTAAAAACATTAATTTCCATATAAATAAATCCTAAAAATCATTTTGAAAACATGGACATTAATGATAATTATTTAGAAGAATAAATTTTTACGACATTTAAAACGATATTTTAGTTAAATATTTTTATCAAAATGAGAGATGCTTGAATACAAATAATTGAGTAATAACATTTAATCAGAACTTTATTATATCATGAGAATAAAGGTATTTGTGATATAATATTTTAAAGGGTAGTATATTCACCATATAATAGTGAATTGGTGCATAACAACAATGAAGTCTCAATGGAATGTAAATTGAGACAAAATCCCTTATAAAAACTGTATCCTTAGATTAAGGATAAATAAATTACATAATAATGTGTGAAAATTATAAATACACTAAATATTATTGGATATTCAGTGTAAATCAATCATAGAACATTCACAAATATTTTTTTAAGACAAAACCAATGACTTGGATGTTTAACTCAATGAATGGAAATTGAGTTAAAATTACTCTTATCAAGTTCATATTGATGACTTGAGAATTTATCAATGGAGTGATTATGTGTATCAAAAGTATATCCACAAAAAAGGGAGTGTAAATTACAACATAAATAAATAAATATTGATTCCACAAATAATCATATCATGACACAATTAAGAATTAGAAGATTAACCTATGAAATGGAAATTGGGTTAAAATGTTCCCTTACCGATTTGGTAACATATGAAACATACAACCCATGAAAGAAGGATCATAAAATAAAGATGTAAATACCCATAAATTGAAGTATATTACCCAATGGATACAATCTTGGGCAGTACATACACCATATAAAAGGAAATAGTGGCAAATATATCATAAATCTCATGGGAATAAAAAGTGAGATGAAAATCCCATACCACGTTATAATCAATTGAGTCGTATGGACAAAAGTTAATAACCACCAAATGATTCATAGAATAACATAAATATAAAGATAATCATGATAATATATATCAAATGGAAGTACACAATACACCACATGCAATAAATTAGTGGCGAACAATGAAAATCTCACGAAATTAAAAGTGAGATAAGAAATATCTTACCTCGTGTCCGACTTGACCCGTTCATTATTTAATCTCCTAAATAATAAAATAAAGTTAATTTATACTTTCTTAAGAACATTTTTCAAGTTTATAATTCCTTTTAAATAACTTATTACCATGTTATAAACATTATGTAATCATTTAAGTGAATAATGGTCACTTTGTCAATATTTGGTACTTGATTCAAAAATGGACTTCTTATAATTACAAGTTTTTCATGTGGTCAAACGTTAATTATATACAGAATGATATTCATGATTTATATATCATATATATCATATATATGTAGTATATACAGGTATTTAAAATAGTATATAACATTAAGAAATGAAATGCACTATTCATGGAGACGGTAAATCGTACGTACGCATGAATGCTACTTCCATTTCTATTTCGTATTTTAATGGAATTGAAAATAAATAATAAATAAGTATATTATAATTCCAGTATAATATCATATATAATTTAATTAACTATACCCTTTATATGTTCCACATAATGCATGAACGAGTCATATCACTTTGAGGGGGCGGTAGTCCGCACTTCCTAAAATGAGATTAGCATATTTACTCACTATGGAAACCATAATGGTATTCTATAAATGAAAAATAAAGAAGAATAAAAACAATATAAATATAATATATATCATATATAACTATAGTTCCATCATAATGGCCAGCATGAGAGGCGGTTGGAGATATTTGAACAATCATCGTTTTGTGAGGCAGTAGTTTGCCGACCACAGAACAGTATATTCTTTAACCATTAGATGGAGATGTGTGCAAGTGTAGTTCGAATCCTTCTCATAACAACATCCAAGTATATTGATGATACTGTTTTTGTTATAAAATAAAGGAATAAAAAGATTTTAGGGGTTGGAGAAGTAAAATAAAAGAAAAGAATTTAAGATAAATTGTTACCTTTAATTCGGGTAACTCCCTTTGGTTTGATCCAAAAGAAATTATTGAAGTGCTTTCTGCCTAAGGTAATGATTCTAATAGGAAGAGAGGAATCTTCAGAGATTATTTTGGTAGGGGTTGGATGTGACAAGGGGCTTGAGAGGTGTGAGTAATGGGTTATAAGTGATGTCTTTTTATAAGGGGGAGGAGGGGTTCTCTAGGAAAGTGTGAAAATATTATTTTATTATATAATTATTTTCGGTTTCTAATAGTAAAAAACTCAATAAGCTTGAAGATAAAATGACTAATGGTCGAAATAAATTCATCCAATAAGAATTGTACAGGTTTTGGATGTTATTTTAATATGTATAATCTTATTTATTTAAATAATTTATTAATGAGGTAAATACTGCATCATTTTTGTGTCATAAATAATTTTATTTATTTGATGTATAATAATTATAAAAAAAATACCATAATGTAGGAAATATTTTTATATTTACAATGAATATTTATAGTCGAAAATATAACATTCATAACCCTGTGTAAAAATTAATTTACTAAAAGATATCTGTTTGTGTCAGTTTTGTCTTTACTTTAAATTAATTAATCTAAAGTGTCATTATCACTCCCAAGTGGATTCATGGGGTCCCAAAATAGGTCTAAGGATTCTCATGGTCGTCCATGACTCTTCCAATAAGGTTTGTACAAGTGTTAAGGTAATTTTTTATTATTATAATATTCTAATTACCTTAAATTACCCTATTTACCTTTAACAGCGGTAAATAAAAGTCAAAAGTTACTATTCACCAAAAAAATATTTTAATCTTATTGAACCACATTTTACTTAATAATAACTACCATTTATGTCGGATTTTCGAAATTCAATTCACAGAAGTGGTAAAATTTCATTTAAAAGAAAAAGTTTGTTTTTTTAACTACTACTTAGTGGTTTCACTATTCATCAAAAATAGAAGTTTTTTAGAAAAATACCAAAAATTCATTCTAAGCTACATTTGATATTATGAATTCAAAAATTATTTCTATTTTACAAAATTCAAAACATATAAGTTTCATTAATTAATTTAAAATTAATACATGTTATTAAAACAAATAGCGTGTTTTTAAGAAACAATATTTATCAAAAGATTGCCACTTGTTTATACCCAATTTCAAAGTGAAATTTCATCCAATGACCAGAATTGAAGTAAATGGTAAAAATATAATCTAATTACACTTTAAAACCATTTGAAAATATAATATAACAATATAAATAAGTTATATTAAAAGGCAGTTTTGAATTAAAATACAGTATTTTTCACTATTCATTAAAAATGAATTTTATCAAAAAAATACCAAAATTTTACCCAAAGTAAATTTTGATGTCCTGATTCTAAAGAATAATTTTATTTTGTCAAATATAACATATAAAAGTAACCAAAACTATATTTAAATAGGGTTCGCCATCAAAAGGTGGTAAATCATCCTTTTAAAGTAAATTATGCTTAAAATTAGATTAATTCAGATTATAAACCTCTAAATTTTATTGGACAAATGTAAAAACATTTAACAAATATGTAAAATCATATTGTAGTTATTTTTATTCATTCCTTCCAATAAAATGGCTAGGAATTAATTACCATTTAAAATAATAATATATTATTATTATTCAGTATGACTCAGCATCGTTTACAACATAATACTTCGGAGAAACCCATTGTTGTGTGTCAAGTACACCCTTGAATATAACATCTCCTTTAAAATAAAATTAATATTTAATTCAAAAATATTAATAAATATGAAAATGTCATATTCTTTATTTTCCTGGGATGTTACAAATAATATGATTGATTCTCACATCGTTTTCACTGATGGGAGGATCATGGACCGATAACGAAAGAGGAGGACCTATTTCGGGCCATCCAAAATGGCAGTGGAGGGAGTTTTGGATTTATCCTTACCTGTAAACTGAACTAGGGTCTTGTTCCTTGAGTCAACACCATGTTTACAGTAAACATAACTGGTGATGAACGTGTCAAAGTTCATGCATCCCTATCAATACATAACAGAAAGACTTCTATAGGAAGTGTTCATCTGGATTACTGCACTACCACAGATTGAAGATAAATCAGTGCATGATTTTATCAGCGCTAAATAGAAATCCCTAATAAAGGTATCATTTATCAGAGCTAAAAAAAGTGTTGGCAAAGATGTACCCTTTATCAGTTCTTTTTTAAGCACTCATAAAGGTGGGTCTCTATCAGTTTTATTCTTAATTTTAATAAAAAAATAATGTTTATTTCTATACATCAAGTAAAAAATGCGTGTTTACAATTAATATAAATATAATATATTAATATAATTTTTTAATGATTAAAATATATATATATATATATATAATGTTTTTAAAAAAGTATTTATAAAATTATAAATATATTTATATTTATTTATTTATTTAAATAATTATTAAATTATAATAAATATATTTAAATATATATATATTTAAATAACTGTAAAATTAGAATAAATATATTTAATTAATAAATTATTTTAATATATTTAAAATTATATATATTTATATATTAATAAATGTATAATAATATAAATATATTTATTTATGATTATAATTATAAATAAATGTGTATATATATAATTATAAAATTATAATAAATATATTTAAATAATCTATATTTCTTATATTTATAATTATATATACTTATATATTAATAACTATATATAATTATATATATACATATATATAATATTTTATTTTTGAGAAAAAAGAGGAACTCATACATTAAAAGATCAAAGATAGGTAAAACAAGAGAATACATCCAACTGGGGAACAAATCCAACTAGACATGTCATTCATTTGAGAGGATTTGAGTAGCTAAATGATGAGCCTCCATATTACCCTCTCTTTTGGAAAAGGAGAAAGAGCAAGCCCTAAAGTGGAACTGTAGTGACTAGATCTTCGAGATAAGAAGGGCAAAAGGCTAGAGGCTAGCCTTCATAACACATATAGCATGAATGATAGTGAGAAAATATGATTCCAAATTATTTGGCCACCACTCTTGTTTCAAAGTGAATTCTGTGGAAAGAACAACATCTTGTGCGTCTACGGTCATAGGTAAGAGAGACTCCCTAAAAGAAGAAAGAAAAGTTGTGATAATCAACCCATGCGATTCACGAGTGATGGTGCTGAAACTTCTGATGCCTTTTTCTAAATATGGTGCATCAACATAAATTTTCAAGGTTCCATCAATTAGGGACTATAGGTACAATGATTAGGCTTGATCAAATGTTCATCAAAAATATGATCATTATGGTTCAATGCTAATAACCAGTGGGATACATTCTCAACCCAAAAGGTTTATGGTTTGGAGGCATGGTTAAATAAAATATCATTTCCACTCACCCAAATGATTCATAAAACTATGCAATATCATGTTATGACCTTAGCGATGAGATGAAAATACAATTTTGTGAGAAGAGTTGTGAGATCATGATCCATGTCTATGGGGTTTTCAGCATGAGGGTTGGAGGTTCCCTAGACATTCCTCACTTATGGGTAGTGGGAAATAGTGTGCATGGAATATTCATACTTGGACATGTAGATAAGGAATGTTGGGATTTTAAAAGTATGGAAAAAGGAAAGGAACTCTAGATAAGTAAGGATCCTAGTGCAAGATTTCCACCAAAACTAATTAGCATTAGGGGGGATTAATATGTGCTAGATATATTTTCAAAGATCCTCCTCCTCCAGAGTCAGGGTGGTTGTAGCCAGAGCACGCACAAATTTAATAGTATACATGCCAGAGTACTCCCTGCTTCAGTATAAATGATCTGGACCCCAATATCTAACCACCAGGATACTAATAATAATCTTTAGATCACTTTCATTTAACCAAGAGGATATTTTCTCAGCACACCTTCGGTCTCCTTCCTCATTAAAAAGGGAGAAAAAATTTCCATATTCAAGACCTACAAGGGAGGGGGAGTTGCTTTGAGTCAATTCCCATCGATCAAACATGGGTCCATCCAAATATTAACAGAATATTCATTTACAATTCTCCAATAAATCCATATTGGGAGGGTAATGTGTGATCCCCATAGGCTATTCCAGAATAAGTTAGGGTGGGTACCTAATGGAGAACTGTAAAAATCATCCTATGGGAAATATTTATCCTTGAAAACCTCAACACATAGAGAATGAGGGAGTTGAATGAATTAGCATCCTTATTTTGAAAGGAACGCATTGTTGAAGAGTTGTAATTCTCATATCCCCATTCCCTCATGAGGCATGGGTTTACATATTTTATCCCAATTAATCTAGTGATCTTTTTTCCCTTCATTGAGTCCCCACCAAAAAAAATTGAAGCAGCAGTGGAGCTAATTGAAGATATAACGAGGGATATTAATGGGGATCATAAAATAGGATGGGATGGATTAGGAAACTAATTTAATTAGGATTTCTTTTCCAAATTTAGAGACTCTTTTGTAACTCTAACCTTGAAATTTTTTATCTAACTTCTCCAAAATTCATAAGAATTTTTTTTAGAGTGACTGAGAAAGGAAAATAAAAGGTCCTTCTCAAAAATCCTTGGTCCTTTGATAACCAACTGATCCTAATGAAGGATCTAGAAAATAATGAGGTTTCATTGAAAGTGACAATATCTAAATCTCTATATTGGGTTTTGATTTTGGTCATCCTTTACTGGTCCAAATAGAGTGTATCTTGAGAGAGATCAGATCTCAAATCATTGTCTTTATTGAATAGGATTGATCAGACTCTATTCTATGGGGGGGGTTCCACATGGATAAGATCCTCAATTGATGTTTTTCCCTCTCCTAATAGGTTCATTTCTTTAAATGGAGAATTAAAAAACCTGGATTGGTTTTGAGTATGAAAATATGCTAGTCTTCTATTCCTTTTATGGACACATAGGAAACATAAAGAAGTAGTGCACCTAAAAGATAGTTGATGGGGATGGTGATGATGTCATGAATTTTTTCCCCTAGCTTCATGATAAAAATATTGGGAAAACATTTGTTCTAGAGTCTAAAAAACATAAGGATAGATAGAAACTCACTAAGGACCTAAGAAATCACACCAACAATGACCAATAAAGGACTGCATTACTGGGGCACTTGTGATTTCCTATAGACTATGTTGATACAGTGCAACCAAAGTAAGTGGTAAATTTAGCCCCCCATGATGGCCCTTGGGCCTCTGGGAGAACCTATGTCATCCTGAAAAAAACACCTTGTGGAGATGAAAACCTTGTCTCCATCCTAGCCTTGATGGTAGGAGGATACTCTTAAAAGACCATCTAGTCTAAAAAACATCTACATGGACCCTCCAGACCTGATTCCCCCCTTAGGCATCGAACTTCCACATCTCGCCTCCCATGTTAGAGATTACATGAAAGGGTATACATCAAATGGTGCAAAAAATCATAGTACATGGAGAATGATAAATAGAGGGAATCCAAGAATAACCCCACCCCCCCCCCCCCCCGCTGCAAAACATTATGGACACAAGTGAAAAATGGATTCACCTTTAGGAAGTGAGAGCCTCTCAAAAAGATGAAAGGCTATAGAAAATGGATTGATTACTAAAATTTAATAGGTAGAGGTTGGTCTAACCCAACCAAACCTAGCCCAATGAAAATCATATGTTAGATATTTCATGGGCTAGGAAACCCACATAAAGTTCATATACTATGGCGTAGGAGATCTCTAAGTCACCCTAGTGAGGTTTTTTTGTTCGAAACCATGCTCGAAAATAAATACATGCATAGAATTGATTCCAAAGTGGGTTTTGAGGGATGCTTCCTACTATCATTCCACATCCATGTTAGAGGTTTTGGCCTCCTATAGAAGGAGCGAGTGGATATCTGAATTAATATCTTCTCACTAAACCATATTGTTGCCTCTATCCATCAGTTGGACATTTGTGTTTAGTAATGTGTTTGTTTTTTATATTTGGACCTTAAAAATGGTAAATATAAGTCATCAGATATCCTTAAAATTATTAATAATGGAATCGCAAGACCTTTTCTCATGGTAGGGGATTTTAACAAGGTCATGTTCCAAAGTGAAAAGATAGGGGCACTAGCAAGCCCTCATCCCATATGAGAGACTTCCTACAAGTGGTTCAATGAATATGTCTCCATGACTTTGGTCATGTATGTAGCCCATTCACATGGTACCATGGATCCTCAGAGAATACTCGCATTGAAGAGAGACTGGACATATTCTTGGAATCTTCCAATTGGCTTGCCACTTCAACCTCTTTCATGTCTCCCACCTCACCCAATCGATGTTGGACTACTTCCTGATTATCATACACCTTAATATTGGACATAAAATTTTGAGACATGAGAATCCTTTTATTTTTGAAATATACTCGATGAGGTAAAGGGGTTGACAAGGAGTGACTAAAGTAGGATATACTCTGAGTGGACCTGATGTTCATGCTAAAATTCATCAGGTCACATCTAACCTCAAAAAATGGAGTGGTAGGGAGTTCCACTGACTAGATTGAGAGTGTAAACCCATTTAAAAAATACTTTCAATGTTCCACTCTTTCCCACCTCTATCTATGATCATTTATAGAATGGAAACACTAGATACAGAACTCAATTGAACCCTCATAAGAAAATAAATCCACTAGTATATGCATGATATCTACATTCATATAAAATAAGGGGACTTAAATACACATTATTGACACCATAAAGAATCTTGAAGGAATCGCAAAAACATTATTTCATGTATTACATCACCTGTTGGAAGAATAGTCTCAAAAAAGGAGGAGTTTCGTGGACTTGTCCTTTGTTTTTTTCATTATCTATACATGACTGGTGAGACCTCCATCCCCATAAATGTTTTCTCTTATATTATGATTTTTGTTATGGAGGTTATGAACAATAAGATCACCTTGGATATTACTAATGATTAAATCCTCTTTTCCCTTAAACAAATACACTCCAACAAAGCCATGTTCCTGAATGGATTTCATGCCCTCTTCTTTAAAAACTTTTGGCACATTTTGGGGACTGATGTGTCGAGCCTAATAATGGACCTCTAGGAAATGATGTATGAATTTATCTCCATTAATGAAACCCTCATAACTCTCATTTCTAAAATCCAGAAATTATCTTGGGTTTCCAATTGTCACCCCATTATCATATGAAATGTCACCTATAAAATTTTCTCCAAACTTCTGTTTAACCGCATATGCACCTTGCTACCTTCCATTATCATTGAAAAAAAATGTGAATTCATACCTAAGAGGTTATCTCATACAACAAAATTATTCCCATGAAAATTTTCAATCTATGAAGACCCTAAATTTGTCCAAATAAGGCATCATGGCCTGGAATATGGACATGACAAAAGATTTTGACAAAATAGAATGGAAGTTCATTAAGTTCGTACTGAGAAAAATATACTTATGTACAATATGGGTTGACATAACTACAAAATATGTTTCATTTGACTCATTCAAGATCTGTATTAATGGGGGAATTTCGTAGATCTTCTCCCCCTCTAGGGGACATCTATAGGGAGACCCCCGTTCTCCTTCCCTATTCATTTTAATGGTTGATGTATTCTATAATCTTATTTCCATGGAAACTAAGGATAATTTTGTTCATGGAAAGAAGGAATACCACTGAGGGCCTACCATATCCCATATAATTATATATATATATATATATATATAATTTTATAATTATAATTATAGATTTAAAATTGTTAATTTTGGAATAAAGTCTGATTTTATTTAAAATTTAAATTAATAATATTTAGAAAATTATTTTCAAAGAATGGAGTTTTTTTTTTAATTCTAGATGTTGAAAAATTGTTAGGGTGAATTTTGGTATTTTACAGAAATTCTTGAATTTTTTATGAATAGTGAAATACGGTAAAATACCATATATTCAAATTATCAGTTAAATACACAATTTATGACATCATAAGTGATGTAAGAACACTTGGTTAGAACTCACATGCCATTATTACTATGTTGGGTCACATGAATTAATACTATTCCTATTCTTGATCAAAAATATTATAATAATGATTAAAATAATGAAAAATATCTCCTCTCCTCCACTATAAATACCACCATCATTACCCTCATCCTCCCACACCTCTCAAGCCTTGAGCCTTACCAACATTTTACCCAATACTCCTACCAAGTCTCTTCCCCACGTCCTAGATCTACTGGTCTCACAAAAATGTGAAAACCAAAGGCCTTAAGGAGGATCTCAATGAGAAGAGATCAAGAGGTAAACATCCTCTTTTGTTTTCTTTATTTTCTTTTCATTTTATTTTCTATTATTCTTCTTTACTCACTTCCCCTTATCCAAAAGGCATGAATGATCCAGTATCTTAAAAATTATTGATTTCATCATTTTTATAGAAGACGCACCATTATACATCTCCTCTCCCCCTTATTCAATAAATTAAAACATCATCCATGATGTGTCGATTTACCGACATCGTGGATGGTGTGATTTAAATTTATTTGACTTCCTTCAAGACTGGTCATTAAAAAAATTTTATGGTTGAACCAAATTATAATTTATTTATTATATCTTGTATAAGGTTATATAATCATTTTTACACATGTTATTAAATTATAAAACAAAATGAGTTCTTTACAATTGAAAAATCATCAAAATGACCTAAACAAATATCTATAATGTTTAATATATAAATCATCCTCATGTTAGAATTAAAAATGATAAATAGTATAATTTATGGTACTGATTTACCACTCTATTAAAATTTTATATTTTTACTTCAAATCGACAAGAATATCGATCGTGACCTAATTAGGGGAACCATTTAAAGAACGCACCCAAAACAATGTGAGGAATAAAATACTAACAATTAAAGGGTGAAATTATGTAATGAAATGATCATATAAGGTATTATAAACATAAATATATTTTTATAAGATACTAATAACACTCTTTTAACCATTATACATTGATGTAAGACAAACCTGAGGTAAGGGAATTCTTAACCCGATTTCCATTCTTTGCGTTAACCTTTTACTTCATTATTTATGAGGCATTAAAATTTTTTGTGTGATGAATTTTGTTTATATTATATTTATTTATGTGTATTTACAATGTATATACATATTCCATCCACTCTATTAAGTCTCACTTTAATTATATTATATTTTTAAGGAGATTTTCTTTTAAAATCCTTTTTTAAAATTCTATTTTACAAAATTCAAAATCAATGTTTTTTTACAATTTTTCATTTTGTATGATTGTGTTATGGTTCTATTAATTTTTTATGATGAAGGGTAGGACATATATCTCCCTCTAATTCATTGTTTATGTGTAATTTGGATGTCATCCATATGTTTACTCCCAGTGTAATTATGATGGTTACACAAATTGTAAGGTAGTCGTGAGGGTTACAAATTATAAGGTAGGAAAGAGGGTTAAAAGATTATGTAAGTAATGACCCAAGATACCTTTATGGTTCAATTTATATTCTTATTTTTTGTGGGTATCCTTTGGAAATATCATGTTTCACAAAGTGAGTATATATTGGTGACAAGTATGTCTTTTGAAAATGATTTTATACGTTGCAAGTATTCATGGACTAATGTGTTCTTTCCATACTTTTATATCCCATACTAAGATTTTTGTGCTCATCCTAAGTTTTTAAATGATTTTCACTGGTTATAAGTATGTGTTGTAAAAATAAGGATGCCAAGTAAAATGATTGAATAATTGTCAAAGAAAATCAAGTTATATTGGAAAAGTTTTATATTTTGGAAGAAACGAATACTATTTTTATGGTATCCACTTTGTATTATTGTGTAATGTTATGAATTTATTATGTCCAAATTCTCTAAATCTATTAACTGGAAAATATCCTCAATGTAAAATAAAGTGGTTCCTTGACTTAATTCAAGATTATGTAATGTAATAAGGTCAGGTCCTTATATTTGGTATCAGAGGATGGTTTAAATAACTTTAGGGGTTAGGGTGATGTAAATAGAATACCATAAATGATTTTTAGTTTTTGGTTAATTTTAAATCTTATAGAATTTAAATATTACCATGTTGCTTCAACTAAGATATTTTTATTCAGAATGTTTTTCCACAAAAGAAATAGGGAAGCTGAAGACGAGAGTCATTGACAGAATGACATCCTTCCAAATCTACATCCCAGAATGTAGGGATTGGAACTGAGCATTTTGTAACTGTAATGGATCAGCTAACATAAGAAATAAATGGTGTTGGCATCCATGAAAGAGAAAAACCATAGGTACCACAATGTAACATGACAATAGTGGAACATTTTATGATAAAACACCCTCCTACTTTCAATGGATCTTATGACCCAATAGGGGATGAAGGATGGATTAAGGCCCTTGAAAAGATATTTTATGTAATAGATTTTTCATATAATCATAAGGAAATTCTTTCCATTTATTGTTTTAAAGGTGAATCTGATCATTGGTGGTCAATGGTAAAAAATATTAGAGATATAGGTGATATTGATGTCTTAGAGTGTGATGAATTTAAAAGTCTTTTCCTTGAAAAATATTTTCATAAGGTAGTGTGACTTAGGATGGAGAATCAATTCCTTGAATTGAAGTAAAAGGAGAAGGATTCAGTGGATGAGTATGAAGTGAACATCACCCAGCTATCAAGGTATGCCCCCAATCTCATTCTGGATATTGATAGAAAAATCAACCACTTTTACTCAGGATTGAAGCTAAGGTGTCAAAGGGCGTTAGCCTCTCATGAATTGAAAATTTACAAGAAATTTTTTTGATGTGCTGAGAGGGTAAATATGGTGTTTTATGATGATCACATGCACTTTGACAACAAGGAGAAGAAGTATTCTAGATAGAAAGTGGTGAGTAATAATCAACCAAATAAATCTACTAGTAAGAAAATCCGGTTTTCAGTTTGTGAAAAGTTTGGAAAGAAGAACCTTGGGGAATGCCTTACCCAAATTGGGAAGTGTTTTTGATGTGGTAAGTTTGGACAGATAGCTTGATATTGTAATAAAAATGATCCTAAGACTAATCCTGGTAAGTTAACTATGAAGTGTTTTAAATGTGGTTAGATGGGTCATTATACAAATGCCTTCCCAAAGAGAGATTTGAATGATGAAAAGAAGCCAGAATACAAGAAGGTTTAGTGAGATCCTTTGCAACTACGTCAGTAGATTTGGGCCATAGAATGAATTTGTATCAGTTAATTTGTTTTTTTACTCAGATTTTTCAAAATATTTTTTTGATATGGGGTCTACACATTCCTTTATTTCTATAGAACTTTCTAGTAAATTTGAAATATCACCTCAAAAAATGATACAAGAACTTTTTGCTAAAACAATAGGGGGGATATTATATCAAAGAGGAATTATAAGAATCTTTCTATTACAGTCTATGGAAATACATTACCTATAAACCTTTTTGTTTTGTCCTTAATAGAGTTTGATTTCATTCTAGTAATGGATAGGATTTCTGTTTATCATACTAAGATTGATTATAGAACTAAAGAAGTTGTTTTTTAGAAAGAGTTTCATTTTTTATACATGAATGAACCCATACAATTGATAACATATTTTGAATATGAGAAACTCTTGAAAGATTAAAATGAAAGTTATCTTGCTCATATTGTTGAAAACAAGGGAACTGTTCAGATTAATGATGTGCCAGTGGTAAATAAATACCTTGATGTTTTTTCTAATGAGTTACCTGGTGTCATACCTGATTGGGAAGTCAAATTCACAATTGACTTAGTTCCTGATACTAATAAAATTTCAAAACCCCCGTATAGAATGGATCAAATGAAACTTATTGAATTGAAAAATTAGTTGTAGGATTATCTTCATAAAGGCTTCTTCATCATGGCACTTCACCATGGGGTTCCCCTATTTTGTTTGTTAAAATGAAAGATAGTTCAATGAGACTTTGCATTGATTATAGAGCATTGAAGAACATAATTATTAAAAACAAGAATCATTTGCCTCATATTAATGACTTTTTTGATCAACTACAGGGAGATCAGTACTTTTTCAAGATTTATTTGAGATCCGTATACCATCAACTAAAGTTAAAGGATGATGAAAGCCCAAAAATAATGTTTAGTACTATATATGGGCATTAGGAATTTGTTGTTATTCTATTTGGGATAACTAATGCACCTATTGTATTCATGAATCTTATGAATATAATATTTCATGAGTTCTTGGATATGTTTTTGGTTGTGTTTATTGATGAGATTCAGGTATTTTCTAAGAGTAAAGAGGAGCATGAAAATCATCTATGGGGTGTTTTTCAAACCTTAAAGGAAAATAAACTGAATTGAAAATTAAGCAAGTGTGGTTTTTGGTTGAAACAAATTTATTTTCTTGGGAACATTGTAAATAAGGATGGAATAATAGTTGATACTATCAAAACAAAGGTGGTTGATGAATGGACAAGGCCCACAAATGTTATGAAGATTTGAAGTTTTATTGGATTAGCAGGTTATTACCGACAGTTTGTTAAAAACTTTGCACGGTTATCTAGCTCACTAACTATGTTAACAAGAAAATGGGTTGAATTTATTTATATAGATGAATTTGATGTTTTTTTTTCATGAACTAAAGATTAGTTTGGTGAATGATCCAATTTTTTCCATTCCTTCCTGAAATGGTGGGTTTTTTATATACAGTGATGCTTCATTGAAGGGACTTGGTTGTGTTTTGATGCCAAATGATCAGGTAATTTTTTATGCTTCAAGACAACTAAAACCTCATGATTTAAATTATACCACACATGATTTGGAATTGGAAGCTTTGGTTTTTTTCTTGGAAAATTTAGAGGCATCATTTATACAGAGCCAAATATCAAATATATACTGACCATAAAACTCTGAAGTATATATTCAATTAGAAGGAGTAAAACATGAGGTAGAGAAGATGGATTTAGCTGATAATGGATTATTACTTCATGATCAATTACCATCCAATAAAAGAAAAAAAAGTGGTAGATTCCTTGATTGAAAAACACCATGCATCATTAACCATTTTATATTTGGAACATGATCCCTTGATTAATGAATTGATGAATATTGTCTTAGAAGGTTTTGGTACAAGAAATACCTCTGTTTTGTTTTAGGTTTCATTGCATTCATCATTATCAGACAGAATTAAGCAAGCGTAGAAGGAAGACTGTGAGCTATAGAAAAAGGTAGAATTGGTAAAAATTGGTATGTTTCCAGAATTTAACCTTGATAAAGATTGTGTTTTTAGATTTGGTAAAAGGTTGTGTGTGCCTTATGATTCCCATTTGAAGAAAGATTTTGTGTGAAGCTCATAGTTATCCATTTTCAGTTCATCCTGGAAGTACTATGATGTACATAGACCTTTGGGAGTATTACTGGTGGGATGGAATGAAAAGAGATATTTCTGATTTTACCACAAAATGTTTTACATGTCAATAGATTAAAGCAGAGTGGTAGTTACTGAAGGAGATGCTTCGTCATTTTCCAGTTTCATAGTGGAAATGGGAGAATGTATCCATGGACTTTGTGGTGGTACTACCAAAGACTTCTCAAGGTAATAATATGATTTAGGTTATTGTTGATCGGATGACAAAATATGCACATTTCTTTTCTATTCAAGATATAATGTCGTTGGATCAACTTTCTCGACTGTACCTCAAAGAGATTGTTAGGTTACACGGAGTTCCTCTTTCTATTTTATCTTATCGGGATCCCAGGTACACTTCTAATTTTTGTAAGGGCCTCTAAAAGTCGTTGGGAACAGAATTAAATTTCAGTACATCTTTCCATCCTCAATTAGATGTCTAGTTAGAACAAACAATTAAACATTGGAGGATATTCTTTGAGCTTGTTCAATGGAATACCAGGGAAGTTGGTATCATCATCTATCTTTAGTTGAGTTTTCTTATAATAATAGTTTTCATTCCAGTATACAGATGGAACCTTTCGAGGCATTGTATGGGAAGCGGTGTAGAACTCTATATTTTTGGGATAAAGTCAAGGAAAGAAAGTTGATGGGACCATAATTAGTATAAGAAGTGGCTGATAAAGTTAAGATGATCTAGTAGTACATGAGCACATCTCAGAGTATGTAGAAAATTTATGAAGATAATAGAAGGAAAGACTTCTCTTTTGGGGTAGGTGACCATGTTTTCCTTAAGATATCTCCTTGGAAAAGTGTGATCTGCTTTTTGTAAGAAAATAAATCTAAGTACGTAGTTCATCAGCCATTTTGAAATCCTAGAGAAAGTTAGACCAGTTTCATAATGAGTTTCTCTGACACCAAGTTTGTCTCAGGTAGACAATATTTTTCATGTTTCGATGTTGAGAAATTATGTTCCAGATTCAACTCATTTCTTGATCCCAGATGTAGTTTAGCTAGAATAGAACATTTATTTTGAAGAGAAACTAGTTCAGATTCTTGATTGAAGTGAACAGGTATTGTAGAATAAGTTAATCCACCGGGTGAAGGTTTTGTGGAGGAACCACATGGTCGAATAAGCAATATGATAATCTTAAAATTCTATGAGGGAAAGGTACCCTCACTTCTTTAATGAGTAAGTAAAATTGTGATGGTGAAATTTCTAGAAGGTGGGCATAATTTAACACCCCAAGGTTTTAAAAATAATTTGAAATGCATGAAATTTTGTTTTAAGAAGATATTTATAACAACCCTTTAAGCATAATTTTTCCACTCCTCTATTTTGAATTTCAAAAAATAGTCATCTACAGTTGTGTTCAATAAGATATTTGGAGTCTGATGAAACCAACGTGATTTTTGGTGAATAGTAACAAAACCTTATGAATAGTAATATGACCCTAATGAATAGTAAATTGTATTATTATTTTATTTTCTTAAGGATTTAAGATAATGACATCTTGGTTAATTTTTCATTTTTATATAAAATTACTTATAGAATAAATATTGTTAATTTTTTAATAAAGTATGATTTTATTTTAAAATTAAATTAATAATATTTAAAAAATTATTTTCAAAAAATGGATTTCATTTTTGAATTCTAGACATAGACAAATAGTTAGGGTTAATTTTTGCATTTTTCTGAAATTCTTGAATTTTTTATGAATGGTAAAATACGGTAAAATACCATATACTCAAATTATCAGTTAAATACACTATTTATGACATCATAAGTGATGTAAAACCATTTTTTAGAACTCACATTCCATTATTACTATTTTAGGTCACATGAATTAAGACTATAAATAATATTGAGCAAAAATATTATAATAATGACTAAAATAATGAAAAATACCTCCTCTCCTCCACTATAAATACCACCCTCATTCCCCTCTTCCTACCACACCTTAAAGTCTTGATCCTTAGATAATTTCTACCCAATAATCCTCCCAAGGATCTTCCCCACGTCCTAGAGATATTGGTATCACCAAAAGGCCAAAACCAAAGGCCTTAAATAGGATCTCAAGGAGAAGATATCAAGAGGTAAACAGTCTCTTTTTTTTCTTTTTTTTTCTTTTCATTTTCTTTTCTATTCTTATTATTTCTTAACTTACCTTTATAAAAAAGGCATGAATGATCAATTATATTACATATTATTTATTTCATCATGTTTATGTAAGACACACCATTATACTTTTTCTCCTCTACCACTTATTCAAGAAATTAAAACACCATCTGTGATGTGTCGATTTAGCGACATTGTGAACAATGTGATTTCAATTTCTTTTAAATACTTAAATAATATTCATGAAAGAATTTTCATGGTTGAACCATATTATAATTTATGTATTATATCTTATATATGGTTATGGAATCATTTTTCACACATGTTATTAATTTATGAAACAAAATGACTTCTTTATGATCGAAGAATCGCCAAAATGACCTACACAAATATCCATAATGTTTTAACTTATGAATCATCATCATGTTAGAATTAAAAATTATATATGGTATAATTTATGGTAATTAAATACCATTCAATTAAAATTATATAGTTTGACCTCCAATCGATAAGAATATCCATCATGAACCGATCATGGGAACCATGTAAAGAATGCACCCAAAACAATGCAAGGAACAAAATACTAACAATTAAAGGGTGAAATGATGTAATTAAATGATCATATAAGGTATTATAAACATAAATATTTTTCTTTAAGATTTTAATATAAATCTTTTAACCATTATAAAATAGTTTTAAACATGTTTTAAGTAAGAATAACCTGAGGTAAGGGAATTTTTAACCCGATTTCTATTTGTTGGGTTAACCTTCTACTTCATTATTTATGTGGAATTAAAATTGTTTGTGTGATGAATTTTGTTTATATTATGTTTATTTATGTGTATTGATGTTTATTTATGTTTATTTCTAGTTTATATACATATTCCATCCACTCTATTAAGTCTCACTTGAATTATATGATATTTGTAAGGGGATTTTCTTTTAAAATATTCTTTTAAAATTCTATTTTACGAAATTCAAAAAAAATGTTTTTGTGCAATTTTTCATGTTTTATGATTGTATTATGGTTCTTTGGAATTTTTTATGATGAAGGGTGGGACCTATATCTACCTCCATTTCATTTTTTATGTGAAAGTTGGAGGTCGACCGTATGGTTACTCCAAATGTAACTACGACGGTTACTCAAATTGTAAGGTAGTCATGAGGGTTACAAATTATAAGGTATCCAAGAGGGTTACAAGATCATGTAAGTAATTACCCAAGATACTATTATAGTTCTATTTATGTTCTTATGTTTTGTGTGGATCTTGTTGAAATCTCATGTTTTACAAAGTAAGTATATATGGGTGACAAGTATTTCTTTTGAAAATGATTTCATACGTTACAAGTATTCATGGACTAATGTGTTCTTTCCTTCTTTTTATATCCCTTACTAAGATTTTTGTGCTCATCCCAAGTTTTTAAAATTATTTTCACGGGTAATAAGGATTTGTAGTAAAAATAAGGAATCCAGATTAAATGATTGAATAATTGTCAAGGAAAATAATGCTATATTTGAAAAGTATTATATTTTAGAAGAAATGAATACTATTTTTATGGTATCCACTCTATGTTAATTTATTATTTTATGAATTTATTATGTCCCAATTCTCTAAATATATAAACCTTAAAATATCCTCAATGTGAAAGGAAGTAATTTCTTGATTGAATTCAAGATTATGTAAAGTAATAAGTGTGGGTCCTTATAGTTGATTTTGAAGAAAAAATGTATGGATAGGATATTTAATAGTTCATTGCTATTAAGAATGTAAATGAAGTCCTCAAGTATGAATTTGTATCAGTTTTAGTTTTAAATATATACATGAGGTGTGTTTTCATGATTTTTTTTCCAATAGCTGATCTACTTGGTTAATTTTGACTAAATATAATTCATATGTTTTGTAGACATCTATATCAATATTATTTGAAGGTAAATCCTATGAATAAAAATATGGACTCACTAGTCCTCACATAACTTCAATAGACCAAAAAATTGGAATCATCAAAAATTTATGAAATAGTGGAAAAACTAGATGCAGTAATTGAAATAAAACTTGAGGATTAAAAAATCTTCTTATTTCCAATGATTTAGGGGTAAAACTATAAAATTTAATCATATAAAAGATATATTCATTTGTTTCATTAATTATTCATTTTTATTTTTTTAGGAAGCATTTGGTACTCATTTTCATTAATTTGGATACTCCAAATATTTTTCTTCTAGATTCACTATATGGATACCCAATAAACTGACCACACATGATGATGTTTGTCAATTTTCAATACACTAAATCTAACATTTTATAACTAAACATCAAGTTATATATTTTATAATATTTTTTTATGAAAATTATATTATTATAGGGCAGTGTTACAATATCATGAAAATCATGGCATGAAAATAGTCCAAGCAAACAAGGTGCTGATCGAGTTCTATATGTGGATAAGTATTAGGGTATATATGATAAGATCAAACTATCAAAACTCATAAAAAAATTACTTATTTTTCTCTATGTTTTTACAGTTTAAAAAAACAAATTGAAAAAATTATTGTTAATATTTTTTCAATTTTATGTGAGATATCATATACCATCAACAAATTAGCATCCCCTAAGAGATATTTTTGAAGATAATTACTATTTCTTTTAAAATATTTATTAATCTTTTTTATTTTTGTATTTTCCCAATAATACCATGACTATATAAAGTTCTTTTATTTAGAAGATGAAATATATTTGTTTATAAATGACTGGGTAAACATACTTGATTTCATAATATACATATATACCATGAAAATGAAAATTCCTGATACTTATTTAGTTAATTTTCCCTTTTTTCAACTTATTTTAGTTAATTTCCTCATCATTTTTATCTGATAATTATTTTGTTATTTTTCAAAAAGATCGTGAATAAATTACTTTATCAATGAGGATGATTCACTCCTATACTATCATCGTGCACTATAGAATAAAAATACATGATGGAATCAACCATACCTCAATATGAGACATGGTGTACACGGTATGACTAAAATTGTGTGGTTTCAGTTTAAAATTGACATTTTATTAATGAAATGTTTCGTTTTTATGTTTAACTTATTTCTTTATAGTATTAATAAAATAATAATTTCTTTATTATATAGTTTTATTCCTTTTTGAATTCATATTTTTCTTTCAACTGCCTAGAACAATACAAAAAAGAGAGAACATGTTGCTTTTGGATGAGGCGTTACAAGCAGCAGGGGGTTTCCTTTTATGTAAAAATGGAATAGTTGTATCTTTTCTAGATTGGTGAAGATGATTAAAATCAAATCACACATCCCAAAATGATACACCTAATCTTCAATATGATACATAGTGTACTCGGTATGACTCAACTTGTATGTTTTTAGTTTATAATTTACATTTTAGTTCAAAACACATATCACATTCTCAAAAATAAGAAAACATAATCATATGGTTTTGATACTATAGGAAAAAAATTCATAAGTTATTTTTGATGTGTAGGGATCAACCTCACCTCAATCAGACACACAGTGTGACTGGTATGAGTCCATGTGTGTCTTTTTATTTAAAATTGTCATTAATTTTAGTAAAAAGCACAAGTGACATACTCAAAACTGAGAAAACACATTCTTATTTTTTTTATACATCTGTAAAATGATCCATAAGTAATTTTTGACACGTACGAATCACCTACACCACAATCTAATGCATGGAGTGAGTCTTTTGACTCCATGTGTGTCTTTTTATTTAAAATTGAACTCAATTTAAGTAAAAACTACACCTGAAAACATAAAAATAATCAAACGCATTTGGATTGTTTTTATAATATAAGAAAATGATCCATAAGATATTTTTGATACGTAGGAAACATATGCACCTCAATATGATGTTCTATGTTACTGGTATGACTCCAAGTATGTCTTTTTTTTTAATTGACATTAATTTTAGTAAACAAATCAACTAACATACTCAAAACTGAGAAAATTAAGTTATAATATCTTCATACTTTAGGAAAATGATCCATAAGTCATTTTTAATGTATAGGAATCATCCTCACCTAAATCTAATACATAGTGTTTCTGGTATAACTTAAAGTTTCTATTATCATTTTAAAATTCAAATTTTAGTTCAAAAAGTGTGTCACACACAAAAAACTGAGAAAAGTCACTCTATTTTGACATGTAGGAATCAATGTTACATAAAACCGACACATGATATGATCTATATGACCCAAATTATGTGTTTCCAGTTTGAAATTAAATTTTAGTAAAAAACACAAGTGACATACTCAAACCTAAGAAAACCCATTAAGATTGTTTTGACACATTATGAAAATGATCCAAAATTCATTTGTGGCCTGTGGGAATAAAACACGCCTCAATATAACACATGATGAGATAAATATGACTCCAAGTGTTTCTTTTTATTTAAAATTGACATTAATTTTAGTAATAAAAAAAGTGATATGCTCAGAATAGAGAAAATGAATTTGGATTGTTTTGATACTTTAGGAAAAAAATTCATAAGTCATCTATGATGAGTAGGAATCAACCACACCACAATATAATGAACTCTGTGATAGTTATGACTCCAAATGTGTCTTTTTATTAACATTTGACACTAATTTTATTATAAATTACTAGTGACATACTCAAGACTGAGAAAATACATTCATATTATGTTGATATGTTATTAAAATGATCCATAATTCATTTTTAACCAATAGGAATCAACTACACCCTAATATGATTCATAGTTTAATTGGTATGACTACAAGGGTATCATTTTATTTATAATTGAAATTAATTTTAGTAAAAAGGATAAGTGAAATATTAAAAACTAAGAAAATGCATTCGGTTTATTTCGATACTTTATGAAAACAATCCACATGTAATTGTTAATGTGGAAGAATAAATTGAACCTCAATCCAATGCATGGTGTGACTAGTATGACTCTGAGTGTGTATATTTATTTAAAATTGACAATAATTTTATTAAAAAGGAAAACTGACATACTCAAAAAATTTCAAACACATTAATATCGTTTTGATACTTTAGTAAAACGTTCCATGTGTCATTTTTTATGTGTAGGAATCACCCACAGCTCAATCTGACACATAGTGTGACCAATATGACTACAACTGTGTCTTTATTATTTAAAATTGTCATTAATTTTAGTAAAAAGGATAAGTGACACACTCAAAACCAATATAACACATTCTGATTATTTTTATACTTTAAGAAAATGATTCATACGTCATTTTTTATGTGTAAAAATTAGTTTCACCTTTATATGACACATCACATGCTAGTTATGACTCAAAGTGTCCATTATCTCTCTAAAATCATCATTTTAGTTTAAATTGTGTGTCACTCACTAAAAACTGAGAAAAGGTGCATGGATTGTCTTGGTACTTTAGTAAAATGATTCTAAATTCATTTATGACGTGTAGAAAATAGTCTCATTCCATAATGACACATGATGTGACTTGTATGATTCAAAGTACATGTTTGTAATTTAAAATTACATTTTAGTCAAAATGGAAAGTGACATACTCAAAAATTAGAAAAAGTGTTTTGGTTTTCTTGATACTTAAGAAAAATGATCCATAAGTTATTTTTGATATGTAGAAATCAACACCACCTCAATATGATGCACAGTGTGACCGGTATGTCTCTAAGTGTGTCTTTTTATTTAAATTTGAAATTTTATTAATTTATTCTTTCATATTAATGATTAATTTAATTTTTTATAATATTACTAATATAGGATTTGTTTCTTATACATGTGTATTCTTTTTCTTGGGTTGGGGTGGTTTGATTGAGAATAGATACTATGGTGGGGATTTTTTGATAGGGGTCACAGGTGCCAAAGATGACGAAACATTTATGTTTATAAATGTTTGTAGATAGTAAATTATAAAGTAATTATACAAAACAATGTTTGAAATGTATATAATAATGTTTTTTATTAATTAATTATAATTCATTTCAATTAAATTATGTATTTTCATAAAGGTGTATACGGGTTTATTTTTTATAGTGTGTTGTTATTATCATGAACTAACCCGGGTCGACCCTGAACCGGTCACCCAAGCCAGTCAGCAACATGTCCCGAGGGGTGTTCTCAATCCCCACTAGCTAGAAACTAGTGTTGGGCATCAAAACCAAATCGTCGGGAACAATTTTTCCGAAAAATATAAATAAATAACCAAGAATAAACATAATAATAAAACTAAACTCGATCAGTGGAAAAAAAATAAATAGAATAACTCAACATACCTCCATGTGACCTTCCAGGTCACCTCCCAACCAAAGGCTGACCTTGCTCCAATAATGAGAAACTTAGCCAAGAAAACCTGAGTAAAGTAAACCAGAAACTGAAATGATAAAATAGGCGTGAGCATTTAAATTCTAAATAGGGTTGCCAAGATAAACCACAGAATCCAACGTCTCCTTTCCTAAAACAATCCATTAACACAAGTTTGAAATACAAATAATAAAGTAGGGTTTTCACTTTTTAAAATAAGCAATATTTTTTCCCATTCAGAAATCCAGAAAACTCTATATGCTATTTGAATAAAACCATTTTTATAAACAAAACCAGAAACAAAAGATACCAAATCTGGGCTAAATTGATACAGGTAAACAAGACAAGCTATAAATAAACTAGTACGATAGAAAGTAAACAAAAAATGTAAATAAATGGGTAACCTTGGGTTATCCTAACCATCCCTAGAAGACCCCTAGATGTACTTGGTTTCGGAACCACTTATCGGCATATGGTGAAGCTCCTAAGCCTATAACCAATTGGCCTCCATATAACAAACCAATCCAGTGGAAAAATCCTCCTAGCCTAATAATCAATCTAGGGGGTACCAACCCATCTAATCAACGTTGATCAGAAAACTTCACTCGATCATCTAAAATATAACTAGGAACCCAGGGTGGTTATAATAATGTTGTGTAAGTAGGAGTCCCTCACATGCGTGACTCGTCTCACCGCACTTGCCTACCCCAAACATGGATACTAATATACGATAACCCTTTTGGGATATCCCTCCTATAAAGGTGCCCCATATTTATATACATACAATTCATATCACATGAAGGTTCCAACCAGGTCGCCATACCATTTAACATTTAAACCATTTTATAAAATTCTCCTAGTTTCCAACCGAGCATACACTTTCTCTAAAACACAATCTTCATTAAAAGTTAGTACAAACATTACCCTTGGGTTAAAAGTTCCAAATAGGCCTTCATGTCACATCATGTCGAAACCATTTTTTTCTAAAAACATTTTAAAGATCTGACTAGACACACACAATTATCTAAACCACATCCTTTAATAAAATCTTAGTCAACATCACATTTTAAGTTCAAAGTGCCAAACAGGCCCCTACATACAAACCACACCCAAACGTTTCATATTTTACAAAGGGGCCCTTATCCTTTCCAGACACACACCAAAGCATTTATCAAGACCAAATGGGCCAAATCTTTGAGAAGTGCATTTGAAGTAATTTAATAGAACAACTCCAAAGACCAAAACTCATTTAGGAAAAACAAGAATTATTTGGGAAACCACGGATTTAAAGAAACACTATTTCAAAGTGTCATTAACATCCGTTAACACATCCATTGTCACAATAAAAAATCAAGGATATATCTTGAATCCATTTCCACTAAACACAAACTTCTTTTAAATCAAACCCAAATTTTCAAATCATTTAATAAAACATGAATGCCCCTATAAAATTATTAAACCCTTTCCAAAACATTTTAACATGCATGACAAGACATGACCTTACCAATCCATAAAATGACCCAATAGAATACACACCAAAACTATTCCAAAACATGATTTGTAATCACTTACACATTTTTAATAAATTTTTTAAACAGTTAAAAAAACCACTTCTAATCAGTACAATAAAGATTCCCACCAATTACACAATTGGAATCCTCTTTTAAAAGAAAACACACACCAAGGACCTACCAAAATAAGTTTCAAAACTCCTGCACAATTCATGAAATGATACCAAATGGCTCAACCAGTTTACTAAAAATTTTCAAAGTGAATATACCATAAAAAAACTATATTACTATCTTGTAAAAGCTAAATGGAAGATTCATCAATAGAATTAAAGGTACCAACTCACAAGCATGATGTAAAAAAATTGATTCTGGAAAATTTCACCAAAAGAACCCACTATCCAAAAACTAGTCGAATGCATAATTAAGGATTGAAACACATTAGAAGAAAAATTAATTAAAAGAAAGATAGTATTTATAGAATTCTTAGGAAAGTAAAAACATGTGAATTCACCTACCTCAAACACGTTCGAAAGCGATGAAACATCAATAAAGGTAAAACCACACCTTACAGACTAACCTCACACTCTAATAAAAGAGAATAATGTGTGAATTACAAATCAAGGTATTAAAGTTTGGTTAATTTGATAGAAAGCACCAAAAAGAAAGAAATATATTGAGAAAGTGTCTTGAACTACCATTAAAAGGTCAGAGGGTGGCCACCGGGATGCGGTGTCGGGGGGAGGTAGGGCACTGGAACAGTGTTTCGCGGCCGCTGGAGGAAGGGAGTCGGATGGCTAGAGCACGGAACGCGCGAGAGGGTTTATGCCACTACTGGTTGGTCGGGGAAGAGGGTCGGTGAGGGGTAGGGGTTGCAGGAGTCGGGTTCACCGTCGGAGGGTGTGAGGATGAGGTTTCTTGACGGTGGTTTGGTGAGGGGTCAAGGTAGGCCAGATCACGCAGTGAGGGGTGATGACTTTGGTGCACCTAGAAAAATCTAGGGATGAGGAAGAGGGTGAAGTGTGAAGGGAAGGGCGAGGCCAGGAGTGGCAGCCGAAGGCTGGGAGAGGCATATTTTCACTATAGGGAAAGGGGGGAAGGCTAGTGGGGGTTTAGAGTAAGGAGGAGAGAGCATGGGTGCTGGGTGCAAGGAGTGTTGGGACACGAAAAGGGAGAGGAGCGAAGGTGGAGGCCAAGGGGAAAAGGCAGAGGGAGAGCACCTGGAGGTGGAGGCAGAGCAAGGGTGAGGACAGAGGGATGGGTGCAGTGCTTCTGGAAGGAGAAGGCGAGGGTGGATAGAGCACAAGGGAAACCCCAGGGACGACCTGGGCGCGGCGCGTAACGGGATTGGTGTGGCTCAGGGTTTTCCCTTATTTTTTTCATTTCATTATATTAATAACAATAAAAATAATAATAATAATAATCCAATAATAATAATAATACAAATAATAAAAATAATATATAATATATAAAGAAAAATAATAATAATAATACAAATACTAATAATAATACAATAATTATTTAAATAATAATATAAAGAATAATGATAATAAAATTAATAATAATGAAAACAATAATCATAAAAATAATAATAATATATAATAATAACAATAATAATAATAATAATGGGAAATTGCCCGAAACCTTGGATGGCTGCGTGGCTACTGCCAACTGCACGGTGACCGCGAACGTGTCTGAAACCTCGTAAAATCATTAAACGTGAAAATATTTAAATTGGAACCTTGCCCAAACCTTGGCGTGAGAACCTGAATCCAAGAAATAATAAAATAAATGTAAACATAAAATTTAGGGTGTGACAGTTATTCAAACAGTACACTGTAGTTGTAGGGCCTTTATCACCACTATTTTTAGTACTGATAAAGGCCCTCCTTTATCAGCACTACAAAAAGAGCTCATAAATGGTTTTGTTTATTAGTCCTAAACTAACACTAATAAAAACCACCTTAATCAGCACTAAAAATATCATGGATAAAGGGGTCCCCCTTTAATGGTTATGAGGAAAATAATAGGTTTTTATTGATTTTTAATCCCTTTTTTCACACTATTAAAGGGTTTAACTATGGTAGTGTTGTGATAATGAATAATTCTAATGGAGGATCGAAACCAATGATCTAAGTGATATTCATGAATATTTCTCATACGAATCCAATACCTAATTCCATTTATGAGGCAAAGGTTCCTATAGGTGGTATTAAAGTATGATCAATATAGGGAGATGATTTATTTTAAACTATGCTTTATTTCACAAAGTTCAAAAAAAGGGGGCAATTTTCAAAATTAGTTCAACTAGACCCACCACCTATAAGAATTTAACTAGGTTAAATCTAACTATGTGACCTAGCCCCTCCCAGAATCTGAATTTTACGGCATGTGCAAGATGTTCTACCAGCTGTAGAGCGAAGTACCCACGGTGTACCTTACTCCCTATGGCAGGAGGATGAGAAAGATTCTAGAAATGATGATGTTATACCCGAATAGATTCAATAATATTTACTAGTTCTATACTCACACAAAGACCAATTTTCACCCTTCACTGGCACCAATTCTTCTTATATACCCATGTCAATCATGTCCATTCTTGACTTAGTTCCATTCCTTTTTTCTGGGTGCATTTAGAAACATTCCAATAGCACTATCACTTAATTTTTTTTCAAGATTCATAACATTAATAAAATTCCAGACATACAGATCTTTTGAGAGTGGTAATTCAAAAAAAAACTAATCACTTTTTTCAACCAGTTTTCGTATGGTTTTTTGAAAAAGGATTACCAAAAGTAGTGTCCAAATATTTTAGATTCTCAAAAATTTGACCACCTATTAGTGGAGATGGTGTTGTAAGTTCTTATGAACTCCCATAAAATTATTTCATCCAATATCGGTACTTATTTCACTAGGGTAGAAAACTATGATGTCCTAGAAACACAGTCTTCAATGAATATTTCGATATAATTTACTATATACCTTATTCATGAATGGTTCACCCTTGAGATTCTTTAATGTTATATCCTCATAAGTTTACATAACTAGGAAATTCATTTATCATCATGTATAACATGGATCAAAATGTAAAATCTTCATTTATATAAGCATCATACAACATAACACCTAAATCCCAAAATAATTTCAAATCTTTAATTAATGGATCCAAATAAACATCAGTATCATTACCTGGTAATTTTGGTCCTGATATAAGCATAGATAACATAATAAATTTTTGTTTCATGAATAACAACAATGTAAAACTATAATTCAACAACATAATTGACCATCTAATATGAGTACATCATTGAAAACCAAAATGATTCTCTCCATCTGTACATAGTGCAAGTTGAAGGTTTCTCAGCTCATTTTCAAACTCAGGATACACATTATCAATTCTATTCCACTAAGGATATTCTATCTGGTGATGAAGTTCCCCATCTTTATTTATTGTATCTGCATTCCATTTCAATTATCTTATAGTCTCCTCACTTCCTTATACGAACCTAAACCCTGGAATAATTGGTATGTACAATAAAAATTCTTTAGATCTGATTAATTTTTCGTGTATCAATAAGAACCAGCATTTGTTCATTATTTAAGTGATTGTTGGTCCTTAAAATGAAGTCTACAGTCATTTGGATAGGAATTTATTCTTTCAAAGATCATACCAATTGAACATAGCATTCGTTTAGTATTATATGTTCGGATAGGAAGATTAGTATCTTCTGAGAGTATATCATTCAAGAGAGAAATTTGTTCAGTAAAATTGGCATCACTACATCCTTTAACAACTTTTAAATTATACAGCTTTAGTATGGCTAGAAATGACTTATATTTAGTACAACTAGTATAAAATGGAATTTTTTATCAACTCTTTAACTTGTGAAACAATTTTGGACAATCACAAAGTTCATCTTCAACTGTCATTATCATTTCCTCAGTGATATATTCATCATCATTCACAACTATAATCACATCCTTGATATGGTTTTCTTTTTTATCCACACATTTAATCATATCATATGATCTATAAAATGTATTACAATCCCAGTCACAAGCTACATTCAATTTTTCCCTATTTTTAGTCCAACATTTATAAATTTGATCAATTCCATGATAGATCAAGTGTTATTCCAACTCTTTTAGACTAATTAATCTTGAATAACAATAGTGTGAACACAAAAAAAAAAGTATTTTTGAAGGGTTATATGCATGATATTTTGAAAACTTGATGAACTATTTAACACCATCTTCATGCACTTTTTTTATATGATTATCCGCCATCTATTTTCTATTCATATCCATCATGTTTGATTTGGTAAAATAAATATTCAAAAAAAATACACAAAAAAGGCCTTTCAAATAAGGGTAACCAAACATTTAAATGTTTAAAAAAAATTATAATGCTTTGACGGAAATAGGTAATCAAATTTAAGAAAATAATTACTACACTAGTGGTAGGTATTTTCCTCTTAATTAATCCATAATGATCATCAGCACCAGGTATGGGAGGACTACTACTTTGGGTAGTTCCAAAAATATTAGTTCATGTCTAGAAGATATTTCAGATGAGTCTCAGACAACCAAAATTCAATAATAACTAATTTTGATATGAATATAATCATTATGAAATTTTTCTCCTTAAATATAAAGGTTCTCAGGAATGGGGAGTTGATGATGCAATAGACAACATTACATAGTCTTCTATATAAAGTTGAAAAAAGTAGCAGCAATAGTATAATCCCCACAAGCAGCTCTATGATTGGTACAACCATGAGAAGGATCAATTGGATGGTATTACCATCACTCATGTTGAGACATCTATTATAGTTTCAACAATCAAATAAATCCTTCAATTACTCCACGAAAAAGAAAAAGTATTTTGGTATAATGATTTAGTTTTAGTAGCACTTAGATTTTTGTGAGGAAAAGGTTGTAGGAGGGGTAGTGATGGATATCCTATAGGTTGGATGGAGTTAGTGACAAGCCCCTTCCAGGGTGTTATTATCAATTTGTATTATGTAGGTGGTGGGGTTTTTTATATTTATGAGGTATCTAATATTTAATATGATCATATAAATATACATACCACCCATTTTCCTTACACATGTTTTCATTTATAAATATAGATACCACTCACCCCTTTTCATTTATAAATATATATACTAACGGATTTGTGTAACTTAAGTTAAAAATTAAAACATTACCCAGTATTTTTACCAATAAAATATTTTATTAAAATTATTAGTAAATCATGGGTGTTACACTATGTTAGTGGGTTAATCCATTTTCTACTAATTCATATAGTATTTTGTCCAATATATGAAGTGATACCCTCCTTCCTCTCCATGATTTGGCTCAAGATTCAAGTCTTACCTCTACCATTCCAAAACCCAAAAATCATCAATATTACTGTTAATTCAATTTGTTCACACCTTTTCACCAACTAATGAACTAACATAGTTTCTCATCACATTTTTCCTTGCAATTTCATTGATAAAAACCCCAAAAAGCTAACACCAAATCAGGGAGAAGATATAGTTGTAGAGGACACCCCTAATTTAAACCATTCAGGTGATGTTGGATGCAAATTAGGTTTAGGAGTTTCAATGGGTTTAAACATTAATTCACCTTTTCATGGTGATATATGATTTTTGGTGAAGACTTAGTGGTTATCTTGGTAAAAGATTTATGGTCTAGCATGTGGGGGGAAAGTTTAACTATTGCACCAATAATATTTACAATATAGTGGGGTTATTATTTTTTACTTAATATTGAAATGTTTATGTTGAATTTCATAAGGGGTTTGTGTTACCAAACTATTCAGGTGCTTTAATAATTAAAATAGTGGGCTATTTATGAGCATTTTTGTAATAGTTCCATCATACCACTTTCCAATTAGTTTTAATTTTTAACTTTACATATATCTTGAATCTTGTATCTTATTAAATATTTTTATAAATAAAGATTCAATATTATTAAAGAAGACGAATCTATGGTCTATTCATTCCATGTGGTATCATAGCTTAGAAACCTTAAAAGTATCCCTTCATCCCTCCCTCCAACATCATTGATTTCAGATGCCCATTTATTGATCTTATACATTTCATACTTATTTTCCACGAAGTTATCTTACATAGTCTTTGAATATATTTTTTTTATTTTAGATTACATTTTTCTTTCATCCTTATCCAAACAATCTTGTACATATGACATTTTCTCAATGATCTTTTCCATAAATTATTTTTGAGATAATAATTTTTAAACATATTTTGAAATAATTTTTCATGCCGCAAAGGACCATGGAATACATAAAACAAAAATAAGAACATATTTTACAAAAAAATGAAATAATCTACATTGTATAATCTTATGTGTCAGTAAAAAAACCTTTAAAAGAATTTTATCATCATAAGATTCAAATAAAAAAATGATTATTGAAATGATATAGAGTATGATTTAGTTAGAAATATAGTTTTATAATGCTTAAATAATTATGTTATGGATCTATATAATATTGATCTATTTGTACAGTTCTATCATATATATTTTCTACTTAGTTTAAATTTTTTATTTTATATTTATCTTGATTTTTGTATCTCAATATTAGTCTCTATAAATAGATTTTAAAACATTGTTCAAGTGACATGGTTTCTTGGAATAATATTTTAAAATATAATTAATGTTGGATGTGACTGTTTGGTTGTATATTGTTGGAAAATGATTATCATATGTAGTACATTAATTAGGTAATGGGATTCTAACAAAAGGATCTTAGTGTCTTGGTCATTGCAACTGTGTTTGTCTTTGTTTTTGTAGTTTGTAAATGAATATGTGTTATTGAATTTTTCTAATATAAAATAAAAAAATTACCTACTACTAAAATAATTTTATTCATGAAAATAACTTGTTTCAATTTTAAAAACATAACTAGATTTAGGATAGTTTAAAAAATGATCAAGAATAATGGGGGAAAATATTTTGTGTCTAAATTTTAAACAAACTATAGTTTTAATTGAAATTTTATTCTTAAAAAATGTAATAAAAAAATTAAGGAAAAAAAGATAATCAGTATAAATTATTGAAAATTATAAAATTATTTTTTCTAGAAATATTTTTTAAAATAAAAAGGAAACAATAATTTCAATCAAGTTTTTTCTTCATAAAACGCATTTTTATTGCTAAAAATCTTAAACAAAGAGGTTGTGAAAATATTTACAAAAAATAAGCTATTTTATAAATGATGAAACTTGTTTGGTTAACTCACAATAAACAATTTCTTTCATCTTAAAATAACAATTGTAGAAGTCAAGATATACAAAAATAGAGTATTATTTGAATGATTTTCTTCATGAATTTAATTAGAAATGTTATTTAGAAAAACAATTATAATTTTTTTAAACCACTATTATAAGTGATAAATGTTGGTTAATTTCATCAACCAAAGACTAAATATGTATTTTAAAATAGTAATAAAAAGTATCTTCACCCAATTATGATATCTAAATTGTTTCCAAAAAAATATTGCCTTTCTATAACTTATTTTAATTTTTTTAAAAATTAAATGTAAGTGTTTTTTAGAAACAAAAAAACATATTTTTTCCCAAAACACTTCATGGTGAGTATTGAGAGGTTCAAACTATTTTAAGTGTTTCCAAATGAAACCTAATTCATTAATGCCATTTTTAGTGGGCAGTGTTCCTCGAAATTATTTGATATTATTTATTTTATACCACTAATTACTTATAAAATATTTTCCTTAGTGATTTAAGAAAACTATTTCAATATCACTTAACTATATGGAAACACTCACACACAAACACTTAATAAGTGATTGAATATGTGATGTTAAATCAAACACTAGTGATTGTTCCATGTAATGAAGTCAAAAATTAGGGTATACAAATAGGTTATAAGATTGAATCTTATAAAGCATCCAAATAGGACCCCAACATCATAGGAAACACCCTAGGACTCAGGTAAATTTATCTAAAATTACGATACAAACCCTAAGTCAACCTACCAAATATTTTCATTATTGGACTCTCTTGAAAACATGTATAGTTAAAAAAATTATGCACTTCATTAGATGAAAATTCATTGTTTCATGTTAAATTTTTAATACATTTTTTTATTAAATTTTAATTCATAAGATATTTCAGTAAATTATAGTTGTAAAAAAAATAACCACAACAGACATTGTGTTATGGTCATGTGGTTTATCTAAATGTTTTAAAAAAATTAATAAAAAATTTAATAACTTAATTTTAAATAAAATATTTTAAAATAAACAAAAAATATATATAAGAAATAATATTGATATTGAGTTCTTATCTAAGAAAATGATAAAAAATAATTTAGTTAGGAAAACTAAATCCCATAACACCAGTATACATTTCTACAATGATTCATAATAGGTGAATACAACATTAAGATTTATAAAATCATAAATAACAATGATTAAATCCAAAAAAAATTGAGCAAAAGCATCAACAGATTTTGATAATGAATGTGAAATGAGAAAGCATTATTCAAAATGATGTTTTGTTTTTTTATAAAATAATAGAGAAACAACTATAAAGATATATAGAAATTAAAAAAGGAAAACCAAACACTAAGGCTGGTGAAGGAAATGGAATTAGAGTTCATCGACCGCATAAAATCACTTGAACGTTCTAAGTAAGTTCATAGGAGAAAAAAAATATGAGAGGAAATAATCACATACCTTAGATCCTGAGAGGATCAATTCATTAAAAAAGAGAGATGAGGGTTTGGTTCTGTGAAGGTTCATTTCTATGAGGGTTTTGTCCCATGAGGGTTTAGTTCTATGAGAGTTAGTTTATATGAAGGAGTGACGATGATGGAAAGGAGCATTGGTGATGGTAGGGAGCAATGCCAGGGAGATCAGCAGTGGTGGCAGTATGGTTCTGTAAGATCTTGAAGGCGCAAGCGGTGGAAGAATTCTGTTCGGGTTTTTTTATAAGATTATGTAAGTCTTTTATCAGTGCTTTAAAAAAAGATTAAATAAAGAGTAGTTTTATTATCACTAAAATACAATGTTCTAAAAACACTACTCATGTTTAGTCTTTTTAGCGATGATAAAGATACCCCTTTATCGGGGCTACAAAAGCACTGATAAAAAGATTCTTTATCATCACTAAAATTCAATTACAAAAAAAGTGTTTTATGAGGGATTTTTTTAGTGATGATAATGATCTAATCTTAATAATATATTTATTTATTTATAATTATAATTATAAATAAAAAAATTAAAATTATTTGTATATATTTATAAATATATTTAAATATATTTATTATAATTTTATAAATATTTTAAATTATTATAAATATAATTATATATTTATATATATTTATTAATATATAAATATATATATATTTATAAAATTATAACAGATATATTTATTATGTAAATATATTTATTGTAATTTGATAATTATTTAAATATATATTTATATATTATGAATTATAATTATAAATAAATATTTTTATTAATATTTCAATATGATAATAAATATATTTATATAACTATATATATTTATAAAATTATATCTCAAGGTCGGAACCGCTTTGGTATATTTATATAAAGTTGTGGTTGAAGCCTCTTTTTTATTAAACAAAGGAAATACCTCTTTTATATTAGGTAGAGAGAGACCCATTACATGCCCCAAAGGCCCAGGGGCTTGGAAGCCAAGATTTTTTGTGGCCTTAAGTCCAGAATTTGGCCCAAAGGCTCAATCTTTCAATAATACTATTACAGAACCTAGACTACTACAATACCTACTATAGTATTATCACCGCTATAATACTTACTACAATACTTGTCACTGATATAGTGTCCCTGGTATAGTAACTTGCGCTCCATGGGATTTAAACCCCCCAACATTATAATTATTTAAATCCATATATATTAATTTATAATTATAAATATATATATATATATATTTATTTAAAAATATTTATATATAATTATAAATATATAGTTATTAATATTATAAATATATTTATTATAATTTAATAATTTTTTAAATATGTATTTATTTATTTATATTTATTATTATTATTAAATATATTTAAAAAGTATTTATATATAATTTTAAATATATTTATATGAATATATTTAAATATTTATTAATATTCTATTATAAAAATACTAAATATATTTATTATTAAAATATATTTACTATAATTTTATAATTATTTAAATATATTTGTTATAATTTTATAATAATTTAAATATATATTTATTTATTTATAATTTCATAAATAATTTTTAAAATATATATATATATATATATAATTGTATAATTAAATATTTAAATTAAAAAATTACTAAAAAATAATTTAAATAGATTAATTATACTTATTTAAAACATATTTTAAATATTAAGACAAAATTAAAAACAAATTAATATTATTTATATAGATTAAAAATGTATTGAAAACATTACATGTATAGTAAATAAATATATGTATATATAAATATTACAAAATGACTAAATATATTTTTAAAATTATTAATGAATATATAATAATAAATGAATATATTAAATAAAATAAATTAAAAAAATATATTTAAAAGTGAATTTGTAACATTTATGTGAATTAAAAACATACATATATACATATACACATCTACAAACACATATATATATACACATATGTATTTACACACATACACATACATACACTTGTATGCATCCACATATATTGAAGGATAATGTTTCTTGCATTAGTGAACCTATCAATATTGATGATAATACCATTCAAGGAAATTTTGGTTATTATACTAGGGTCTTGATTGATATTGATTTCTTGAATTTTATGACTTATTTTTTTATTATTATTGTGAATGATGAAAGGGTTGAAGTTGAGTTTGAATATGAATACTTACCAGATTTATAGAACTTTTTCAAGCTTGTTGGTACTAAAATTGGAAATTGCAAGCAGGTTCAGAATTTCAAATACAATCCTTTCAAGGGAATAGGGTGGGTATTGGTTGAGAAGGGAGGTGAGGCCTTATCCAAGGAAAATTCTAAGGATGAAAACTTAGGCCCCTCCAATGAAATCCCTCATAACATGAAGGGTCTAGGAAATGTCAATGTTTTAACAACCCCTATGATAGTTCATCAAAGATCCTCTCCTAGTGACACCATTGAAGGGATTGAGAATAGGTCTTTCATACAGGCTCTTCAATTTTTTAGTGAATCTGACATTCAAAGGAATATGAATAAACTTTTTGGAATTACTGTATTGGTGTAGGGATCTGTCACTCCAATACAGAATGTGCTGCCCCATGGACCTACTGGTGGGTATATGGAATCTGATGAGGAATGTGTTACTCAAGTTGTGCTCAATTTTAAATTGAATCAAGAGGAACTTATGACTAACTCTTTTGATCATAAAGGTAAGAAAAAACTTGTTACTAATTCATGTTTTAATGATAAACCTCATATAGGCTCTTTTACTAGTAAGGGAGATTTAGCCTTAGTTCCCTCTAGAGTTACTCATCCGATTAAGGATAAGAGGAAGGATGTGTCTGGTGAAGTAGGAACAAATACGTTATACTGAATGGGCAGGGGAAAGGCCATAAATCTTGGGCTGATATTGTATAGGGGGGGTCAGATGTTTAGAGTCTCAACAAAGTTACTCCACTAAGATCTGGTAAAAAATAATGTTAGTTTACTTGAAAAATTAAACTATTAAAATAGAAATGAGTTATTCCATGAAGAATTTGGAAATTCTCTTTGAGTTTCTCTTCTTATAGACATTGAGACTGGAAAGTCAGTTTTGGAGCGCTCAAGTTCAGCAAAAGATCCAATCCCATTGGATGATAATTATGATGATACATGGTAGCATCCCAAAACATGGGGGAGGGTTCATCAGCTAAGAAGTGGATAGGTGACGACCTTGGGATGGGTCATGACCTCCTAGAATGGTGCTATCACATGATGTCTATGATATCATTCATTTTTCTGTATGGTATTTCTTCTATGATAAGATCTAGGCCTCAACTGACAGGCCTTCTATGATTTTAATACACGGTCTTCAATGTCCCCTCCTTATCAAGTAAATCGGGACTTCGGGTTGTTAAATGATGAGCCTAAGGGTATTTTGATTATTTTTAATGATATTTTGGACCAGTGGATCATTATCATGCAAGATCATCTAGCAGGTGATGGCTTCAACTCACAATATTCATGGAAACTTTTTTGGTGTTCTTTGGGAATCTACTCAAATTCTAGAGGGGGCTTTGAGCTCCATATCTGGATTGATGGATCATGCATTGTGGGGGACTTTGGGCCCTTTTATTGTTTTTTGGGTCTTGGCCTTACACTTTCATGCTTGGTGAAGCATATTATGTTGCATGTCTTGTGATGTTGTGTTTCACTAAATTTCTCATTAATTAAATAAATTTTTAAGACTGAGCATACTCAAGTCTTGATCTTACCAGGTACGATAAATATATTTATTATTTAAATATATTTATTATAATTTCATAATTATTTAAATATATTTATTTATTTAAATATTTGTATTATTTAAATATATTTATTTTAATTTTAAAATATTTATATATTTATATATATAATTTTATAAATAATTTTTTTTTAAAATTATTTTTTTGAAAAGTTAGGGACATAGAATTTTTATTGAATGAGAAAAAGACCAAAGCGATAAAGGATGAGGTCAGATATAGAAAACTTCCCTCATCAATAAAATTTTTTACATACCTAACTTTTTCCAAATTTGATCTATGATCTTACACTCCTCATCAAAAATATCATTAAAATTGATTCATCTAGGCCCATGACCATGACCTCTAGAGTGGAGACGAATCCTAAAAGTTTTTTACTATTTACAAAGTGATTGAATGCCACTCTCTTCTGATTCATGTATCCTAACATTTTATTAAACCTCCACCATCTAATAATCAGACCCAATTCACATCATGCTTCCTAAATCCCCCTTTATGTTCACTAATTCCATTGGTTCCTCCAAGTTAACCTTCTTAGGTGAGTCTTGCACACCAAAAGTATTGGATGAATAAATCATAGACTTTCTAAAATTACCATGATCGAAAGCCTGATAAGTATCAATATTAACACCTAGTGCCTCATCTTGTGCATGAGAATCAAAAAAAACACCAATCATCTAAGTTCCAGTTAAAACACTATCATAACCACCCCTCATGGACATCCCATATTCACCACTTTTACTGGACTAAAGTGTTTCTAGACATTCATCAGTAAAATAAGCAACATCATCGTTAACTTCCGAAACAGCAGGTGTGTTGCATAACTTGGAATGTTCCAACATTATATGTGAAATAGTCTAATTTTCAATTGGTGAAGGGATAGCTTCCAATACAGTGTCACCCAGGTCATCAAGTTTATCCAACAAATGGTTACCTTGCTTCAGATTTAAAATAGATGGTTTGGAAACTTTAGTCAGATCCTTCTCTAAGGCATTATCATAAATGTTATGATATTAAGATCCATTTTGAGTCTTTGAGTGTGTAGGGACCTCAGCACCCATTTTTTTTCTTTCCCTTATAGTATCTTGAACCTATAAATTGTTTTTGAAATAGATTCTGATATTTTATCTCTTTTTCGACCATCTCATCATATGATTTCACTTCAACCATAAGACCCTCTTTCACAACCTCATCCCATGTCTTAGCAGCATGTTCCCTATGAAGGACAACTAAACTCACAATAATAGGTAAAACACTACAAATATCATCTAATAAAGCCTGATCATCAAGAAATTTTGAAAGATTAGGAGAAAATTCCACAAAATTGGGACTATATCTAATTATCACATCATAAAAACAAAAATTAGCAGGCTCTTCCACATAGAAACCATCAAAACTTGTTGATTGTATCCCTAGTTTATGACTAAGATCACATCCAAGTACCCTTCCCTTCGAGTTAACCTACTTATGTACTCCATCATCTCAAATTTGATCATGTACAAAATTCCCAAAATCATTTTTAGAATCATATTTCAATATCTTATTCTTCTTAAAACATGTATTTTTCTCATTACCTCTAGCTGGTCTAAAAGCATAACGAATGGATCTCTTAAAATTTGAGGCTTCATGACCTATAACTTTAAAATAAAAGAAAAATAAAGGTAATTTTTCATAATCTATATGCATATCAAATTCATTATCATCGATTTAAAGCTGCAATCCATCCACTAATTTATAACACAAAAGTCAATTTCAATTAGGAACCGAGCATAATGGACATATCTTCCAATCTTGTTTACCTTGTCCATTTTTATTGGAACCCTAATTACCAATGAAATATCATAAAGGATTCTAGGGTTCTGTAAAAGATAATTAAGTCCACAAACCTTAACCCATAGTTTTATATAATAATTTCTTATCTCCATACGAATGAATTTCTAGTCCCATTCACATATATGGAGAAATCTTGGCTAGAGGGAAACCAAACTAAATCCACAGTCCCACATCTTTAGTTCCTTTGAAGAAAAGAGGATATGGAATAAATCACACTCTAGTGATATGAATTTCTAGTTTTTGAATCCCTAGATTCCCTAAATACATTCAATTAATTCCTTAATTCTCCACATCTTGGAGCCCCTAGGAAAAAAAAGAAAACATGTGATGATAGAATGCCCACCGATTTCCAATCATTTAGAGAAAACAACCAGGATTTACTTATCATAGCAAAAATTAACATTTCATCAATGTCCTCCAGCAGTGAATTCCCTAAGAAAATAACTGAGAAATATCCATCTATATCAATTCTAAAAAAGCGATGATAAAGGGTGAGACTTTATCAATGTTTTTTTAGTGCTAATAAAGGTACCCCTTTTATCAGTGCTCTCTGTTTAGCATAGATAAAAGTAGGCTCTGATTTATCTATGATCTGTGGTATTATAGGCATCATAGAATTGGAACATGGACTAGATTAAATGTCTTTACAAATTCATGGAGTCGTATGTTTCTACGTTTCAAAGGTCCAAGTATGTGAACTACTGGGATCTTGACATCAGGACCAACAATCTTGTGGGTGCCATGAGCTACGTGCATGCCAGCGTTTGGGGTGAGAGGTACATCAATGGAAACTTTCAGAAGATAGAGAAGGTGAAGATGATGGTGGATCCAGCGAACTTCTTCTAGAATGAGTATAGAGTTCCAGTCCTAAATAGTAAAGAATGAGAGGAAGAACCCCCCAAATAAATTTACATTACATCTTTTTCATACTAACTACAATGAATTTTTATAAATAATGGTTGAATTTTAATAGGTGAAAAATTTCGAGGTTGGTTGATTTATTTTAAATATTATGGGGGAAGGTTTTAGATTATTAGGTTATTTGGAGCTCGCCATTTCCATGCTCCCCACCCCCAAATATATAATTATAATTATAGATATATATATAATTTAAAATTATAAATAAATTAACAGCTATAATTATATTTTTATAATTATAATTTTTTATAATTATCAATAAATATTTATATAAATATATTTTAATTTATATATATATATTTATTTATTTATTTATAATTATATTTATAAATACATAATTTCAATTCTATAAATTTATTTATATATAAATATATTTAAATTTTATATAATTATTTATAATTGTATGTATATATATATATCTGTGTGTTTGTGTGTGTGAAACGGTAAGGGTTAGTGACCCCATTATTGAATAAAAAACCAAGTATAGAGGAGGAACATAAAAAGCATAAAAAGTACAACGACAATCATTCAAGTAACTCGAGACCAAGTACTTGTGTCGTGGTAATAGGATCCACCACCTCAACCCTGAGGATACCAACATCTTCTCCATGTTTTGAACTACAACCATGGCCCATATTCATCATCTGGAAGTCCAACATCATCGACGTCCATCTTTTCTTTTGCTTCAAATACACAATCATTATTTTGGTTGTTCTCCTCACTACTTCCGAATGTAATAAACTCAAATGAATTATGGGTTTTAACCTTAAAAATTTGTTTATCCTTTAAAAGATAAACAAGATCATATCCCACAGTAGAAAAAGAAATCTTGGGTTTAAACGTCTTGGGATTATCCATATTTTAATCCCTATGATCATCCCTATCAAAACTATATTCAACACCAACATGTTTCTTTCTAAGAGAGGTTACAGCTTCTATCCTAGACCCATGATCATTTTCCAATAAAGCCAAGGGTAAGACAAAAACAACATTAATCTCCTTTCTCTAATTAGGTAGTGATACCAAACCATGTCCCTATAGAATAGTTTAATCACTCTGAGAAGCAAGGATATGTATACCACCAATAGGATTCATGATAGATCTAATCCTTTTAATACCTTGCAGCCTTGAGGAAAAAGCTTTAACAGGAAGAGATATTGATTTCTCCTAGCCATGAACAGGTTTTAAGTCTACTAAAAGTCTCAGATGATTCATTGGTTTTCTATTTAAATGATTTAAGTGGGTCTGCAATCCATTGTCCACATGATCAGGAATACATAAAGATGGTTGTATACCCACTACTCTATCCACTATATTACTAGAGGAAAGTGAAGAAGAGGAAGAAAAGGATGATTCTTTTAGATAAAAAAATTATTCAAAGAATATATATGGGATCCAATGGGATTAAAATAATTGGATTTTCTAAAAGGAAAAAATCCTTCTCATTTTATATATTAAGGGAATACTTACCTTACTCTTGAAAAATAGAGATATGGGCCTTTTTATCCTTGTATATAGAAGCATCCATATTGGCCTTCCCTTTGTGACTTTTAATAGAATTAATTTTTTGTTCTTATTATAGTTTGTAGTCTACATCAGCCTATGAAAAAACCTACATGGATGATAGAATATCATTAGATTCCTCACCACCATGGTCACCCCATATGTCCCTACTTAAGGAATCCTTGAAAGAAAATCCAACCACATTCAACTGAATTTCATATTCTATATTAGCCCAAGAAATAATTGGATTATCAATCATCTAAATGGTAGAAACAAACATAATGTAATTATAAGGAGAATAAATAGTCCTAATCTTAGTTTTTGTGAATTCTTTGTTCTAAGGGGAACATTCAAAATTATGCACTCTAGTTCGCTAAGAAGAACCTTAAATATTTTTATGGGGATATCTACTTGTGGAATTAAATATTATAGAAAAAGAGGCATGGGAAAAATGATCTGTATGATGATATTTATCTTGTTTAACATTGCACTGGTTATTCTCATTACTTCCTTTCCTTCAGAAAATTTGAAGATCGTGAACTTTTAACTGAAAGTTAGAACAGAAGATATCTCCCATGCAATTAGACTTTGAAAGTTAGATAATTTTACAAGAATAAAAAATGTGATTTTTCCAATTCATATTTGATACTGATCTCATCCTAAGGTGTGGATAGAACAACATTATCAATCAATATTTAACTTAAATCAACTTCAACCAAAACCCTAGAAAAGTGACTAAAGTGAACCATCTCGAAGCCAGTATCCATTCGAATTAGAGTGCCAATTGTAGAAGAAATATCAAAAAAATGGATTCCATAAGACCTAATTTAAACTGTGTATTTTAATCCAAACCTATGAATATGTATCTTTAAAATTGTTAAGTTTTATTTTTATGTTTCAATCATGAACCCTTAGAGTAATTGCCCTTAAATTAATCAACCCCAAACTCCAGGCTCGACCATTCAATTCCACTAAAGGGAGTAGAATATGAAAAATACCACAACCAAGAGAGAAATAGTTAAAAATAATGTAATTCATAATATAATACTTAATATCAAATATGAACAAATATTTATTAAATATTAAATGTAAGGTTTTTAAAAAATAATTTTTTTTCAAGTAAATTAGTTTTTGTTTAATATATTTTTTTATTTATATTTATTTTTCAATAATTTATTATATTTTTATCAAGTGTGACCAATTTAATTTAGATAGTACGTTTACTTTATAATTTATAAGCTTTAAAAGTCACCTAAATGAAACGTTATAATGTTACAAGTATGTGACTTTGAAAGTCTTTAAATTGTAAAGTATAAATTCAATCAAAATGAAATTTGAAGCATTGAAAAAAAATATAACAAATATTTTGAAATAAAAAAATCATAAAAATAGTAAATGAAGAATAATTTTAAAGACACAAAATATCATAGTTTTGAAACACAAAATTTTTACTTACAAATATTTTTGACATTCCTCTCACTACTGGAAATTAGATATATACCAACAGAATAAATCAAACTCAATTAACCTTAGTACCATAACTCGGTGTATAAACATCACACCCACTCCAAAAATGACATCTATGTCACTCAAGTGTCCTGGATATAGGTGTGGGTTCCTCCTCATGTGGTGTTACAGGTAACTCCTCATGATACTATGTAAAGGACTAGCCAACATCATATGTGGACTAGAAGATGTCTAATAGATCATCATGCCAAAAAATCATGTGATACATGTGACTATTGGAGAGATAACATAATATGTTCCATCAGAATGTATGAATGGTAATACATTATATGTGATAGTTATTTAACTCATACATCGTTTTATTATTTGGTATAAAATATTTTTTATGTTTCTAATTGTTTTTTCGTAAAATTGAAGTATGATATTTCAATTGACCACATATGTACTTTGAGATGAAATTATTTTTAATTTAAAGAAGAAATTATAGGGAAAAATTGTTTTTTAATGTGCATACATGTATTTTTGGTTTTTTTGATTACATGTTTGTTTATGTTTTGGAATAATCCAAACCCCTCTTTTTATTTTATGTGAAAATTAGTTCTAAATTTATCACTTTATTTTTACATTATATTGAGTTGTGGTAATTGAAATTTTATAATTCTAGTATTATATTAAAGAAAAAAACTATATATTTATTTTATTAATTTATGTACACTTCTAAATTGATCTATAACATGTTATAATTATGGCATGAATTTGTGGCATGCTTTCGGTTTCAAGAATATTTTTAGTTTAAACTCCTTAATAGTTTTATTTTGTTATTTAATTATAACTTGAGTTGTATTTATTGTATTATCATGAATCCTATTACAATAGATATAAAATAGATTTATATACATTTAATTTAACTAAATGTAAGTTTGAATTTGTTTTTAAAATAGTGTAAAAATTGCATAGTTTATGTAACGGTTATGAAATTTTGTATTTTCTAGAATTAAAAATCATTTTTATTTAAATTATAACTCTTTTGATATATATCAGAATTGAATTCCTTTTTTTTATTTCGAAATCTGATATTTTTTTATACATTTCATTAAACTTAATTTAATTCTAAAAATTTCATTTAGATTCCATAAAAGTGACCTAAATTTTAAAACATTTAAATTACTTTTTCTGAAGCTCTATTTTATAAATCTTAATGGTTTTTATGATGTCTCTTGATATATATGTTGGATTGAATCACTTTTTGATCCATTATAAGAATATTTAAATTTTATACATTTAATTCCTCTGGACCAACATGTGATTCTGTCATTTATATGGGATAAAAATTCTCTAAATCATGTGTGTCAAGATATACATGAAATGATAAAACACTATTCATCTTCTTCTTCCAACAAAGCAGCAACCCTGATTCTCCTCCTCAGATATTTCTTAGAAACCCTACATAATCTAACACAATCACATTCATCTGCAATAATCGTCCCTCTATTTATTTTATTTGTGTATATTCTATTTCCAATAGTGAAAAGAATGTCAAAAATATTTATAATTACAAATTTTATCTTTTAAAATAATAATTCTTTATTCCTTTGAATTTTTTTCATTAAATTTTTTTATAAAATTACTTTAATTTTAAATTATTTTCTATATGTATAGTAATGTTTTATATTTCATTTATATTGTATTTAGACTTTATAATTTTTATACTTTCAGAATCAAATACTTGTAACATTATTATATTTCATTTAGGTGACTTTAAAATAGTATAAATTATAAATTATACATATTATCTAAATGAATTTTTTCAAACAAACTAAACATATAATAAACTATTGAAAAATAAATAAAAAAAATATATTGGGAAGAAAAAATAATTTACATGGAAACAATTTATTGTTTAATATCATCACACCTATAATTTAAATTTATGAGAATATTTAATATTAAGTATTATATTAAGAAATATATTATTATGAATTATAATTAATTAAATTATTAATAAATATTAATTATATAATTAAATATTAACAATAATTACATTAATAAATATGAATAATTATGTCAACATTATTAATAAAGTAGTAAAATATATAATTAAAATAAATCTTAATTAAATTAGTATTATAAACAATATAATAATTAATAAAAAAAATTGAAAGGGTGAGGCACAACAGCCCCTTTATTAAAATAAAAAACCATGTATAAAGGAGGAACATATGAAATATAAAAAAGTCCAAGAATATGTAGTCATGAAACTCGAGATCGAGTAATTTTGCTATAGTGAGTGGATCACCCACCTAAACCATGAGGATGTCATCCTCTTATACATGTTTTGACCTGTAACCATGGCCCACCTCCATCATCGGGAAGTCCAGCATCAACAATGACATTCATTTATTCTTCTCCAACTACCTGATCATAGCTTTTTCCTTCCTCCTTGCTACTTCAAGATTTAAGAAACTCAAAGGAATTATGAGTATTAAACTTCAGTTTTGATTTATCCATCATAGGCTGAACAATCTCACGACCCACAATAGAAAAGGACATCTTTGATTTATTCTTCGAATTCTCCAGTTTTTGATCCCTAGGAAAATCCCACAAAAAGTCATATTTAACACCAACTGATTTCATTCCAAGAGAGGTTGAAATTGTTTCCCCAATCCCTATAGGAATGTCTAATATGGAGGCTAAGGGAAAGGAAGCAATAGAAATGTTATTCATGTTTTGATAAGGAAATGAAACCAAACTAAGTACCTGTAGAACATTTGAATCACTAAAGGTTTGAGCAGCAGGAATCCACATTCCACCAATTGGATCTTCATACCTTTCACCATTTTCCATCATTAGTGTGACATATTTACCAACAGTGGGGTTTGATTCCTTTCCTTGAGTAAACTCAAAGATCAAATCAGGTCTAGAGAGATTCATTTCTTCATTGTATTTAAGAATAAGTGATTTTTTTAAGCTATTATCCATATGCTTAGGATAAGAAGGGGTATTCCTACTACTATAAGATCCATCCTCATAAACACCATCCATTCATGTGGCTTTCAAAATAATATGCTTTGATATCACCCCTCCATGGGTGTCTATAAAAAAATCCATGACTTGTATGAGATTAAGAATCACAGCAGAGAGTACTAACAAGGTTCTCAGTGTCCACAAGATTTGGACAATATAGAAAATTTAAAGTAGGTTTTCTACCCCTAACCCAATAAAATCTATGACCAGAGTCAAGTGGGAGAGAGGATGAAGTCGATGATTAATTTATAGCCAAATTTATGATTAAAGATTCCATGTGGGGTCAATGAGGTTTAAAATAATTGGACTTTCTTGTAGGTATAAGAAACTTCTCATTAACTAACTCAGGGGGGAAACTTACCTTATTATTGAGAAAGATCGATGTGGGAATTTTTGGTCTTGTATGTGGTAGCATCAAACTAGTCTTTCCCTTTATTATTTTCAGAAACAATTAATTTTTGCTCCTTCCATAAGTTGTAGTCAACAATATCCTATTTAGAAACTTCCATGTCTTCTTAAATATCTATAGATTTCTCACCATCATCTTCACCCCTTATATCTCTATTTAAGGTTTCTTTGAAAGAAAAGACAGTAACAGTCAAAAGACTTTCATCTACAATTTTAGACCAAGACATCTTGGTCTTAACAAACAGATGAGTAGAATAAACCATCATATTTTTGTTACCCTGAGGAGTGGGAAAAATATTACCTTTTGTGCATCCTTTATTCTATAGAGATATTTCATAATCGAGCATTCTAGATCCCTACAAATATCATGTAATTATATTTTCATGAGTATTCCCATTTATTGTATTCACTTGGCTAGAATCAGTAGCATGTGTACCATCAACTATGGAATGATCATTTTTCTGGTTCTCAGTACACTGGGTATTCCCAGAACTAGTCTTTCTTCGGAACTACTGATGGACATGACCTTTTAAATGATAATTAATATTGAAGAGATCACCCCTGCAATTAGCCTTTGAGTGGCCAATAATTTTACATGAACTGAAATACAATGACTTCTTTTCAATCTCAATTCCAAGGTTGACCTCATCTTGAGGTGTGGAAAGGAAAACTTTATCGATCAAGGTTGAAATTAAGTCAAATTCAACCAAAATCCTTCAAAATGCCTAAAACTAACCATCTACGTGGTTGTGTATATCCTAATTGGAGTGCATATTACAGAAGATATATCACACTAGATTTCTAGCTTCCATAACACTCAATTTGAAATGTGGATTTTGAACCAGATCTATGTCCTGATATCTTTAAATTCATTGGGATTAAAATTAATATTCCAATCGAGACACTGTAAAGTGCCTAATGAAAAATTGATTGAGCCCAAATTCCATGCTCAAATTTTCAATTCCAATAAAGGAAATAGAATATGAAAAAAAAACACCACCAATAGAGGCACACTTGGAATATTTAAATCCCCAAATAGGGGATAAACAATAAACTAAATCTACAACATTACAAGGTTTCATACCGTTGGAAAATGAGATGAAAGCAATAATATAATTCTTACAAAGATAATTTATTTCTAAAAAAGATTCATTTGAAGCTAATACATGGGAAGTAGCACCATTCCTGATGATTCTTTACAAAACTCTATTTTTGAGGAAGACGAACAATCTTCCTATGGAACTAGAGAAGGATGAAAAATCCTTAATCTCATCGCACTCCTTATTTCTATTTGATGAAGATGACCCTTTTAGACTAACGAGGTGTTTTGGAACATTAGAATACATATCAATGCCCCTTGGATGATCAAAGACACCGCGATTTCCAGGGATTATCGGAGGGGGATTCTTTCATTCCTCCATCAAGTTATGATGTTAATATAAACAATTTATTATATTTTTAAATATATTTTACATTTAATTATTAATAAACATTTATAACTATTTAAATATAGATTTATAAATATAGATTTATAATTATATAATTATAAATAATTTCATATTTATAAATACATTTAAAAATTATAAATATGTATTTATAAATATAATTATAAATACATATTTATAATTATAAATTTATTTATATGAATATATATTTAAAATTATAAATATATATTATTATAAATATAATTATAAATATATAAATTATTATAATTATAAATATATATATAATTTAAGTAGATTTATATATATATATAATTATAAATAACTATATATAATTTAAATATATTTATATATAGATGGATTTAAAGAATTGTAATTATGTATTCATAAATTTAATTATAAATATATTTTTATAAATATACATTTATTTATATAAATATACATTTACAATTATAAATAACTATAATTATAAATATATATATATAAATGTAATATATATATATATATACTTGAAATGGTTTGAGTGTGAGTTAGAAATCCATCCTAAAATAATTAGAATTATATATTTATAAATAAATCTATTTACAATAGTGAATGTAATTTCAAAAATATTTATAATTACAAATGTTATGTTTTGAAATAATGATTTTTTGTGTCTCTAAAATTATTTTTTATTAAATATTTTTATCAAATTATTTTATTTTCAATTATTTTTTATATGTTTAGTCCATGTTTCAAATTTCATTTATATTTTATTTATACATTACAGTTTATAAACTTTTAAAGTCACATACTTGTAACAATATCATGTATCATTTAGGTGACTTTAAAAGCATATAAATTATAAAGTATACATACTATCTAAATGAAATTTGTCACACTAACGAAAAATATAAAAAATTAATTAAAAATAAATAGAAATAAACAAAATATAGAAAATTAGAAAATAATTTCCATGATATAAAATTTATTGTTTAAAACCATTACATTTACCTAAGGGCATTACGGAAGAGATGAAAACTTAGTTTGATCATTATCTTGAAGCTAATTTTTCCAAAATAGAATTGAACATCATTGGATATAGGGACTATCTCATAGTCTAGAAGCTATTATAAAAAAAATATTGAAGTTGGTGGTAGATCTAATCTAGCGATAGACTTTCAAGATCGTTCATAAAAATAATAGAGTTGTATATTTCCAAAGGACTCGTCTAACTCATCATTGGAGGAAGAGATCATGATGCCTCAATTAATCACCTCAAGGTAGAGATGGAATCATAAAATTAATAGAGATTGACATACTAAGAATTTGGGTTCCAGATGGAATCGTAGAAATTGATCATTTGTGTCTTGTTGTTGTCTTGTTTTGCTTGTTTGGTCCTCATCTTCATTATCTTGTTGTACATTAATTCTTTCTTATAAATCTTTTGGGTGTGTATTGGATCTCAAAATAATTCTTTAACCTTTATGATTAATTATATTATTAAATATTCACAATAATTCAGTTAATAGATATGAATAATAGTGAAAATAATACTAATAAAGTAGTTAATAGTATGATTAAAAATAAGACATAATTAAATTAGTAATATAGAAAATATATCAAAATGGGTCAATCATGGATTTTGAAACCAAATACATAACTTAAAATTTGTTAATAAAAAAACATATAAGAAAAAAGATCTTTAATATAATGCATAAAGATTCCACATCAGAATAAAAGAAGCCAAACATAAAAATTCAACTCCTATAAGTCCCTATAGATCCCAAATTTCTAAGGTATATTCCTATGCCCTTTGGATGTCGACCTCTCTTCCATGTCTTGATCATTTGTGGGACCTCATATTCTTTATCTGATGATGATTCAATAGACTCCCCAGGAGTGGAACAAATCCTAAATTTCTATGATAAATCCAAAAAATTCCATTTTTTGATTGGATCAGAAGCCATCTTCAATGTTACGTGGTAATAGCCTCTAATATGTTAAATAATCATTAAATCCTAATACATTGGGCTCCATCAGAGAAATAATGAATTCAAGTTATGAAAAAATAAATCACTTGCTTCTTTGATAAGGCCTTCAGTTGGTCTTTCACCTTACTCATCCTCCGAAGGTATGATACTAGATTTTTTTTCTCGTGAATTATCACATTCCTTATCCGATTCTTTTCCAAAAGAGGCATATGAATTTTTCATTAAATAAGTAAAGTGGGGTGGATAAGACCACTCCACATTCTCATCAACACTTGGATGTTCAACCTACAAGGGTATGATTTGTAATAATAATGTTATTATTAAAAAATTATTATATTTTTAAATTTATTTTAAATTTATTTATAAAAAAATATTTAAAACTTTATAAATATATATTTATTATTATATAATTACAAATATATTAAAAATATAATTATAAATAATTTCATATTTATAAATATATATTTTAAATATATTTAAATAATTATAATTATATGTTTATAAATATCATTATAAATATAAATTTATAAATAAAAAATTATAAAATGATATCATTGTAATTATAAATTTATTTATTTATATATATTATAATTATAAATATATATATAATTTAAATAGAGTTATTTATAAGTAAATATATATATATTTACAATTATAAATAACTATATATAATTTAAATATATTTATATATATAAATTTAAAGAATTATACTTATGTACTTATAAATAAAATTATAAATACATTTTTTAAAAGAGAAAGGAAACTCAATTAAGTTGTTAAAGATTAGAGAGTATAGGGGAAGAAATATAGGATATAAAAGCATCCAACCATACATGCAACACAACAGATAGGCCACACGTGTCCAATATATGAGTATCTCTATTACCTTCACTTTTAGAGATGGAGAAAAATCATGTTGTAAACAAGAACTAGAGGGAGAAAATCTTCAAAATCAGCATACCAAGGGGATGATGATCACATTCTAGTGAAGAGATATCCTTGATAATATTTAGGCAATCCAACTCTATGATGAAATAGTCCTATCCACTTTTCTGATAAAACATCAAACCAAAAATAATAGCATGAGGTTTAGCCATAAGTGGAGTCCAAGTAGTAGTGAAGGAGGCATGATGATCTGCAAAAATAGTGCTAGAAGAATTCCAAACCACAATACCCACACACAAAATCCATCCATATGAGAGAGAATTGTCAACATTGATCTTAATGAGGCCCATTTAGGTAGGGGTCTATATAACTAGACCATTCCAAATGTGATGGGAATCCTATTGAGAAGCATCACAGCTCCAAATAGCCAGCCAAGAAGATTCATTTTCAACCTAGAAGATGAAAGGCCTTTGAATATGGTTGAAAATGAGGTTGTTACATCATAACCAATTCATCCAATGCATGGTGAAAAAATAGTTAACTAACGGTGTAGGAAAGGAGTAAACCCATGTCATTAGCAACAAATCAGGGTCATCCACCAAAACCAAAGAGGACTCCACATCTGGCTTCCAGGAATTCCATAATACACAAGCACTAAGGCATCTAAAAATGGCATGCATGGATGCCTCTAGGGAATCCATGTAAAGTGGATAAGTCAGATCATCATATGTATAGTGATACCTAATAAACTCCTTGTATGGGAGGATTTTTGAACAAATTTTCCACCAAAAACACCAGGCCTTTTGTAGTATGAAGAGTTTCCAAAGATTTTTTTAAATCAAACCATTCTTTATGGGGAATCGTTCCACATGAAATCCTATATACTAATTTAACCAAATAGATACTAGTTTATTCATCCCCTTAACACATTTTATCTGATCCCAAATCCCTCATGCATGGGATTTATAGAATAATATTCATATTACCAAACAAAAACCATGAAATTAATTTATCAGAGATCCATCCACTACCCTCCTCATTGAAAAGAGAAAAGACTTTATAATCATTTAAGACATAGTGTTAATTAGAATATGTTTTCTCTATCTCATTATCAACCAACCAAGGGTCTTTCCAAACCCTAACAGAAGCCCATCATTGATCCTCTAATAGAGCCCTTTATTGAGAAGTTCATGCAAACCCTAAAAACTTATTTAAATGAAACTAAAGAGGGGTCCAAGGGTTGTGTGATATAAATAAAAGTGTGAGAAATATTTACCATAGAGAATCCTCCCCCATAGAGAACTTGGATATTTTAGAAGCCTCCAACCTTTCTTGGAATGGAGGGCATCATTAAAATGATGCAAATTATGGAACCACATGCCTCTACTGCACTTGGGTTAGAAAAGAAAATCTCAGGCTATCCAATAAATTTTGTTCCTCATGATAATCATGCCCAACAAGAAATTATCCAACAGAGAGTGAATTTGGTCAATGAAGAATCTAGGTAGATTAAAAAGGGACATCAAGTATGTTGGAATAGACTTGGCCATAGTTTTAATGAGGGTTTCTTTACCTGCTTTCAAAAACCTTTTAAAGGTCCAACCCTGGATCTCTTTTTCACCCAATCAAGGTTACTTGAAAAAACCTCTTTTTTGAGTGTCCAAAGACTATGGTTATACCCAAATATTTTTTGTGTTTTTCGACCAATCACACACTTGAGTCATTACAGAGGGATTATTTCCTTCTTTGAGTCACAACATCACTAAAATAAATTTTATATTTGGAAAAATTAACGGACTTCCTAGATGCCTTATCATGAATATGAATGATATGAAAAATAAAGTCACACTCCTCTGGGGTGTCTCTTTAAAAGGGTAAGTTTTCATCAGAAAAAAAAATATTTGAAATTGGTGGGGCCTGTCAACACACATTAGTTCCATGAATAACATTTTCATGACCTTCCACTAAAATAATATTTGAAAACACATCATCCACCAAAATAAAAAAAGGGATATAAGGTCCCCTTAGTGGATCCCTTTGGTGGGGGTGAAATACAATGTGAATGTATCATTATCTTAGATGATAAAGGAAACAGAAGTGACACATATTATAATAATCTTAATCTAATTAGAAAAAAAATACCAATTTTCTCTTCACAAACTGGATAAAGTACCATTCCACTCTATCGTAAGCTTTTTTCATATCAATATTTTTTTCCATAACATATCTTTTTTTCACCTGACATGTTTTCATGGAGTGGAAATTTTCATAAGAAATAATGTCATTATCATAAATGAGTCTTTTAGGCACAAAAGCGTGTTTATTTTCAAAAATTATGGAAAGTAACCACATGCGCAAATGGTTGACCAAAATTTTTGAGAAAAGTTTATTGGTCACATTGCATAAGTTGGTGGGTATGAAGTCTGAGACCAAAGAGGGTTTACTAATATTGAGGATCAGGGTAATAAAAGTTTAATTAATGGGGAATAAGTTGTATTTTCCATTCCATAAGTCCTTCATCTGATAAGAAATTTCTTTCCCAACAATATGCTAATAGTTTTTTAAGAAGAGGGAAAGGAATCCATCGGGTCCTGGTGCTTTGGTTGAATGAAGTTTTATAAGGGACACCATGATTTCCTCATCATATATGTCATGGGTAATAATATTGTATGTAGTATCTATAAACATAGGCTTCAAGAACAAATAAATATCTTCTGAAATTATAGATTACCCATCTATATAGAGGTTCCAAAAATAATATAGAATATAATCATGAATTCCCTTCTCACTAGAGCAGGGAGTTCCATCAGAGGTGTTGAGATAAGGGATAGAATTATTCCTCTACTTCATGGATTATTTCTACTGAAATTAGTGAGTTTTAGAATCAATATATTGAATTTGGGTTTCAAAAGAATGAATTTCCATGAAACCCTCCTTTTTCCTTAACGTTGCATCCATATCAGCTTCGAGGGTCACAATTCTAGAAAGCATTGTATCTGATGGGGGGCTACAATATATATCATTATGCTTCCTATTGATGGAATCAAATTGAATGTTAGGTTTCTAGAATTTATTATTTCTCTATCATTTCATGTTAGCAGCCTCATAAATGATTTTTCTTTCTAGCTTCAGGCCTCCCATCCACAAGGACGACCTCACCACCTCTTCACAGTCCTTTTATTTATCCCAATAGCATTCAAACTTGGTGATATTCTTTCAAATCAATCTTCAAAAACCTGGGGTTTTGTTGATGATAATAGGATAGTGATCTAATGTAGTAGGAGGGAAGTGAGAAACTTGGTAAAAATTGAAGGGGGAAGACTGTTCCGCCGATCCCAAAGAAATTTCTAGATGCTAGGCAATACGAGTATTATCCATTTGCCCACGAACCATATGAAAGGGTAGCCCGAATAACCTAGGATAGAAATAAAATACCCAAGGATATCTCTAAGAACTCAAGAATCATATAATTATACCTACAACAACCCCCTCTTTTCCTGTGATGGTACATGATTTCATTGAAATCGCCACCAATAAGAAGTGGTCCTATAACGTGCTCGCATAATGATAAAAGAATATTATGATATTTCACTTTTTCTGTGAGGGATGGATATCTATAAACCCCAATTATTTCCTAAGGAGGGGTAGTAGGATGGTGAATGAAGAAATCGATGTGGTTTTAGGAGAAACTATCAACCCTGACATCCACCTCTTATTTCCATAACATGCAGAGGCCATCCAACTTCCCATGTTGGGACACAAGGAGAAATCCAAGAAATACAATATTAATAGAAATAGCAAACATTGCCTTATATTCCAAAATGTTATCATACAGAAAAACTAACTCAAGGTAGCTTTTATCACAATGGTGTTGGAGCATCTGAACTGTGAGTGGGTTTCCAAGCCCACAACAGTTTCGACTTGGGATCTTTATTGGGTTAGGTAGGGTTAGTTCAAGCCAGCCTCCACCTCTATATATTTGAGAAGAGTTCTATCTCCTATCACTTTACACTTTTTAGTCAATATTTAACTAAACTGTGGACTTTACAATACTCTTTTTGTACCATTATAGTATGTGTCTAACAAATCTATGCCAAAATCACTCATTTATTTACACCTCAATGTCCGTTGGTTTTTTGGGTTAGTGTTGAGTAAAAACCTTCTTTTTACTTTTCCATTCCTATTTTTTTGGAAATAAAAAACTCTCTTTTTAAATAAATTCATATTTTGTTTTATCATGCTTATTTTAAGGATTTTGTTTTACTTTTAATTATTGTGTTTTTTATATACATACGATAAAAACTATACTCATGACTTTCATAGAAATAAAACATTCCATGATTATCATAATGAGACTGTATATGATTTTTATTGTACACACTGAATACTATATATATCAAACACACTGTCCAATTTTTATATTGACATTATTTTCTTAATGACAAAATCACACATAATATTATAACAAGAATCATAAGATTCATTTAAACTCATTTTATCATAACCATAAAACTATATCAAAATCAATTGAAACCCTTTTAAACCAAAATGATGTCGTGTATTTTTTTTCAATATTCTTTATAAAATGATGTCATTGTTTTATTTATAAGATGATCATTGGATTTCTAGGTGTCCAAGTCCCATCGAATTTTCAGGAGAAAATCTGACCGTTGGAATCCAATATGACCATTGGGATGTTGGCCTATAAATACTAGGTCATTTGAACAAGCTCATACCTTTTTAATGAATTTGAGACATTTTGATAGAGATCTATTAAATTGATGCTTCATGAAAGACACTATAAAGAGGTCATATTGTGAAAGTCTCATTCTAAGTACTTGTTATTTCCAAGAGTGTTTCTTTTCCTAGTGCGACACCGATTATTGGTGATTACAGTAAAGGTGTTACATTAATAGGAAGATAGTTGTTCTAATTTTTTGCAGATAGAGGGCTTTTGAGGCTAGGAAGATGGAGGCACTAATTTCCATCTTGATTGAGGGCTTGTGGGGATAGCAACACAGAAAATGGACATCATATCAAGGGATTTCCCTAAAATGAGTAAGAAAGACTTTCTTGAAAGTATAAATCAAGGGACCTCTATCCAAGGTTATTGGATACCCTCATCTTTGGGTTAAAATAATTGTATTATTTTAATTTTTTACATTTCCATTTCTTTGTAATAGATTCTGAATCTTTTTATATATTCATCTTTTTATTATCTACTTAGTGATTAAGATATTTTTAATTGTGATTATAGTGATCATTTTTTGTAATTATGATTCTAGTGATTATGATCAATTAATTTACCCAATATGATTATGTATAAATTTTTATAGAATTTTTGTTTTGTTTTACTCGGATTATCATAACCATTGTGATTACGATTCTTTACACGCTTACTCTGATTAAATAATTTCCTTATTATGAATACGGTTAATTTCAAATAAGTCTTATGGAATACTTATCCTAAATGAATAATTGAGATACTTTGTCCATTGGACCCAGGTCCCAGTCTGATTATAGTTTAAATAAAAAATAGTTTTGTGAATATGATTAGTTTAATTATATTAAACAGTTTCTCTTTTAAGTATAAAATTAAATGTTTTTAAACTTACAATTCACCCCCCCCCCCTTGTATTATTTCATCTTCATATACATTATGATCCAAAAATTGGTATCAAAGAAAGTTTCCACTGCTCATATATTTTCTTATCTTAATTTTTCAAGATATTTTTATTTCTTTTATAAACTTTTTATTTAAAAATATTTTTTACACTAGCATTTACTGTGGAAAAATAATTTTTTTATTTTTTAAAGATGGAAGGACGTAATTTTGGATTAATTTAAAATATCAATCCTACAAGAACATCATTTTTTTATGGTAATGACTCTAAATAATGGAGAGATATAATTAAGACATTTGTGATCAACATTGGAGTTTAAAACATTGTTATTATAATTGGTGACTATAAAATTTAAAACAAGGAAGTTATAGTTTTTACCAATCAAGAAAATCAAGAGTATAAACTAAATTATAAGGTATGAAATACTTTACTTTGTTCTATGACTAGAAATGTATATATATATATATATATATATCTAGATTTTATATGGTGAAGAAGCCAGTAGTATTTAGAAAAACATAGAGATAACTTATTTTTGTACTTATAAAGTGGTTGAGACAAGAAGAGATATTCTAAGAGAATACTATCAGTCATTTGAATTCGATTATGGAGAACCTATTTGTAAGGTACAAAAAATATTTATAAAAATTTTGAATATTTTACAATCCATGGGAGATAAAGTACTAGATGATGAGATCCTAGTTGAAAAGATCATAGATATAACGCCAAATGAATGGGAATCAAAAAGGAAAGTTGTTGATGAGTCAATAAAAGTTACAAATGTTATTCTTGATGATTTGTTTAGAAATCTTTCAAAATATGAGAATAGATTAAAAATATATGAAAAAATGGAAAAGAAAAATAATGGAGGAGTTTATTTTACTTCTACTTCAAATTAAAATAAATAAAATACTCCTAAAAAAGTTGTTAATTCTACAAAGGCAAAGAAAGTAGTGCTTCAATTTAACTCAAGTGAATCAAATCATTTAGAGAATGAATTGGCCAACCTTTCTCGAATAATGAACAAGATTATAGGAAAGAAGGAATTTCAATAAATATATAAGAAAATTAACAAGGATAAGAAAGAAAAGAAAGATTTTGAAGTTACATGCTATGAATATAAGAAATCTAGACACATCAGACCTGACTGCCCAAAGCTAAAAAGGAAATATATAAAGGAAATAAATTCTAAAAGGAATCATAAAAATTACTATAAGTCAAAAGGAAATAAATTCATAAAGGTAAGTGACTCTTGGATTGATAGTGGTGTATATTCTTCATATGAATCCTCGGATAATGAAAACTTCGGATAGAATAATATTGGTCTTCTTTCCAGAATACCTATAGAGAATCAATGTTTCATGGGAAAGGTACACACTATTAACTCTTTAAATAATTTTTATTCAAAATAAAATTATCTTGATAAAAATAATTCTACTTTTTAGATGAATAATCCCCTTAATCCAATGATAATAATACATTACCTTTATATGAAGAGGTTTCTAGATTTTCCAAATTACTTGAGAATAAAAATTATAAAGTTAATGTGAAACTTGAAAAGAAAAATGGTAGAATAAATGTTTCAAAAAAAAGTATGAGATCTTTCTAAATACCTTGATAAGAAAGTTTTTGAAATCATTTCCATTTCTAGAAACCTTGCGAAATCTAATTCTGTGTAGGATAAAATTTATATGGATTTTGAAAAGTTCATTTCTGAGAAAATTGTTTTAGAGACAAAACTCACTTCCCAATCAAATGACTATGAGGATAAATATTTATTTGTAAAATTAAATTCTAAAATATTTTCGTTAAATAAAATTTTACTAAACATTAATTTTGAAAAGGATGGTTTTGATAAAATGTATAAATAGGTTCTTCCTCTAAGTAATAGTTCATGAATTGGTTACTCTCATTCAAAACAAATTTTTGGTAAAAACTATTTCATTCCAAAAATTGAACCATTTTGCACAAAGTGTCAAAGTGGAGGTCATTGAAACAAAAAATACTTTAAATAAAATTAATCCTTTTGGATTCCACAAAGCCCATTTTTTTAAAAAATTTTGGGTTCCCAAAATTTTTCTTTCTAACATTTCTAAAACCCAGGAAAGTTTGGGTTCCAAAAACCTAAATACTTTGCTTTCAGAAAAAAAAAAGGAAGTACCAACAACAAGAATTTATAGTGCATGGATAGTGGATGTTCCTGTAAAATGAGTGGTAATAAAGACTTTTTCCAAAAGACTATTGAAATGAAAACTGGAAGAGTTAACTTCAGAGACAATTCCCAAGGAAATATTATTGGTATATGTAACATTGTACTTCTTAGAAAAGTTTTGATTTCAAATGTTTTATTTGAAAAAGTTCTTAAGAATAACCTTATAATCATAAGTCAATTATTTGATTAATTTTACCTTGTAAATTTTAGGAATGTAAAATGTGTATTAAACAATTCCTGGGATGAATTCATTCTTTCAACCCATTGGCATGAGAATTTTTACACGCTCAACTTAGAAGACCTTAGGATCCAAGATTTACCTTACCATAGGGCAATGTAAGATAAATCTTGGTTATGGAATTAAATATTAGGACATTTTAATCATAGAAACTTATATTAATTTTCTAATAAATGACTTGTTAAGGATTTACTAAAACTTATATTTGATACTTCAAAAGTCTATGAACCTTGTCAATATGGAAAGAAACATAATTCAAGCTTTAAATAAATTAGTGACGTTTTAAATTCTAATTCTTTATAGTTAGTGCACAATGATATTTTTGGTCCTACACAAACTGGAAGTATTGGAGGTAAGTATTATGTAAATGTCTTAGTTGATGACTATACTAAATAAACATGGGTCTATTTTCTTCCAAATAAATATAAATCCAATTTTTATTTTAAAACTTTTGTAGCCAAAGTTAAAAATGATAAATAAAAAAACTTACATTGATAACTATTCATAGTGATCATTGTGGAGAATTTGTAAATTCTAATTTTGATACTTTTTGTAGTGAGAAAGGAATTACACATAACTTTTCATCTCCTAGAACTCCTCAACAATATGGTGTTGTTAAAAGAATAAATCATATTCTTTAAGAGATAATAAGAGCCATGTTTAGTAAATATTCTATTTACAAAATAAAATTGGGATAATGGTATTAGTGCTGATCGTTATACTATAAATTGAGTCTTAATTAGACTATTTCTTAATAAACCACCTTATGAATTATGGACTGGCCAAAAACCAAAAGTCTCATACTTCAAATTATTTGTATGAAAAGTATTAATTTTGATTAAAAAATATAATTTACATAAATTCACACCCAAATTAGATGAAGGTATATTATTAGGCTATTCCACTACTTCTAAGCCTTATTGAGTTTTCCATAAAAATTATTGTACTATCGAGGAAACAATACATGTTAAATTTGATGAAACTGATCCTTTTGTTTTTAAACAATCCCAACCTATATCTTCTGATGTGTTTTGCAAAACTGATTATCAATCTTTGATATAAGACTCTTCTAATAAGGATAATTCTCAAGAAATTTTTTATAAAGTATTCACTCTAGAATACTTTCAATATTATATTGATAAAAATGTTTTATAAAACCCAAATCATTTGTTTCTTAAGAATTGTCCTAGTGATAGTATCATTGGGGATGTAAATCAACCTATAAGGACTAGAAGTTATTTGAGAAATGAAGTATAATATCTTTCTTTTCATTCTCAATTCGAGCCTAAAATTTCTAATGAGTCTTTATGTGATGAATATTAGATTAAATCAGTGCAAGATGAACTGAATGAATTCTAAAGGTATAAAGTTTGGACCTTCATTGAAATACCTAAAGAAACCTCTATAATTGGAGTAAAATGCTTCTTCAAAAAAATGTAATGAAAATGGAATGATTATTAAAAATAAATAAATTCTAGTTGTTAAAGGTTATAATTAATAAGAGGGAATAGATTTTGAAAAAAACTAAACTCTAGTATCTAGACTTGAATATATTAGAATACTATTAACCTTTGTAGCTTTATTTAATTTCAAAATTTTTTAAATGGATGTGAAGTCTTATTTTCTTAATGGATTTGTTCAAGAGGAAGTTTTTGTTGAACAAACTTCTGGTTTTAAAGATACAAAACATCTTGAATATGTTTATAAGCTTAACAAAGCATTATATGGCCTTAAACAATTCCCTGAAGCCTTATATGATAGATTAATAGGATTTTTGTTACAAAAAAAATTAAGGGAGCTGTTGATCCAAAAAAAATTATAAAGAAAGAAAACAAAAATGTTTTGATCATTAAAATTTATGTTTATGACGTTATATTCGAATCAACTCAATAATCTTTAACATATAATTTTGTGAATCTTATGAAATCTGATATTGAGATGAGTGTGATAGGGGATTTAACATTCTTTCTTTGTTTTCAAATTTCCCAAAAACCAAAAGGTAATTATATATCCCAACATAAGTATATTAAATATCTTTTTAAAAAGTATGGATGTGACAATACTAAAAGTATTAGAACTCCAATTGGTACCTCAAATACTCTTGAAATTAATGATGCTCGACAACCAGTAAATCAAACAAATTTTAGAGGGATGAAAAGAAGTATACTATACTTAACAACTAGTCATCTAGAAATAATGCTTTTTATATACTTAGGTGCAAGGTATTAATCAAATCCAAAGGAATCCCATTTAAATTCTGTTAAAAAAAATTCATTATTTAAAGGCAACTGTGGACTTGGGACTTTTTTTATTCTTCTAGAAATGATTTTGAATTTAAAAAAAATTGAATGCTGACTTTGGTGGTTGTAGAGTGGATATAAAAAGTACATATAGAACTTGTAATTTCTTATGTGATTCATTATTTTCTTGTTATTTTAAAAAACAACATTTAGTAGCACTTTTCACTACTAAAGATAAATATGTGGTAGCTAGAATTCGGTGTGCTCAAGTGTTTTGGATGCAACACACAATCACTGATTATGGAATGAGTCTTACTAAAACTAAAATACTATGTGATAACACTAGTTCCATATATTTAAGTAAAAACCATACACATCACTCGTGTGAAAAAAACATAGATATTAGGCATCACATTCTTAGGCATCACACACTTAAAGTATATATCGTTTTACAATTCATCAAAACACAAGAACAACTTGTTGATATTTTTACAAATCTATTACCTTTAAAGAGATTTTAATATATTAAACAGAAGTTAATAATGATCAATATCAATTAATCATTCAAATATACTTCTTGTTTAAACCATGTCCTTACATTGAGTTACTCTTTTTCATAGGGAAGATACATATGATATTTTTCAAAATTTTCTTATTCAAAATTTTTGTATTCAAAATTTTTTTATTCAAAATTTTTATATTCAAAATTTTCATATTCTAAATTTTTATATTCTAAAATTTCATATTCAAAATTTTTTTATTTAAATTTTCATATTCAAAATATCTGTATTAAATATTTTTGTATTCAAAATTTTTCCAAATTTATATTTTTCATAACCATAACTCTCATACCTGAAATTATGGTACTCAAAATCATTGTAATCATGATTCCCATACTTTAAATACTTGTACTTATGTTTCTCGTAATAAAAATATTCATACTCATGATTTACTATTTAATTTTTCTTTTAAAAAATAGAATAACAATCTATTGAAAACAATAGACCAATATGAAGGCTCTGAAAGGTATGAATTACATTTTTTCACTCAATTTCTTCATTTTTAATTTTTGGTATTTTTTTAAATCGTTATCGCATTCATCTTGAATATCATAAAAAATTATTTTATTTAAAAACCTCAAGAGTTTAAATTTTTCTCAATCGTTGGATCCTTTCAATATAATCTGAGCCAAATAATATGAATCATCGTCATACCTCACCTATATAAAGGGACCCCCCACCACCCTATCCAACATTGGTTTTTTCATCCTTTGTATCGAAGCTCTGCTCCTCAAATAGCTGAGCCTGAAAGCTTCTTTGCTTTGAGAAAGTTTATGTATTCATGTTAGAGTCTATTATATCCTCTCCCAATGACATGCCTCCAAAATATATGACTCTGAAGGACTTTTCTTTAATGATTTTCTAAATATAATGGTTAGTTGACAAGTAATTTTATGATAAATACGATTCTTCTTTAAAAATAATTATAAAGATTCAAGTATGGGAGTAAGTTCTTCTCGAAACACCCAAAACCAATCAGAATCTTGTTCACATCGATGAATTTTTTTCATAATTGATTATTTGGTCAATATGAAAAAATTCAATATGATGGGTTTCACATTTTTTATGATCAATAAATTTAGGTTTAGTGCAATAAAACCTCAATTGATTATTTTTCCTGGAATTATATGAAAATTTCTTGTCAAATTCTTGAAGTTATTTAAATTGTCAACAAAGTAAAAACCAAAGAGTTTAAAATCTTCTTTTATAAATGAATATGTGATCAAAAGGCTGATATTACATTTTAATACAAAAACAAAGAATTTTGAAAATATTTTTGATGTCGAACAATCAAAAGAAGTAGGTAGAGGACATAAAAACATTAAAAAACAATCGGTGTCGATTATTTCTGGGATTTAAAGAAAATCCCAATATGAATCCTCAAAAAATTTAAAAAAAATTAGTACTAGATGAAATTACAGTTGAGTGGGGGAAGAAAAAAACAAAAAGAAAAGTGGGTGACTCACAATTAAGTCTTGACCCTACTAAGTCTCTTTTTGAAAAAATCCATACTCAGGAAATCCTCAAGAAGGAAGATAAGAAAAAGAGTCTGAAGAAGATAATGGTTGAGGCCATTTATATTGATAGGCTGTTAAAGGTACTCAAAATATTTAGTGTCATTATTGTTTTAAAACCAAATGTTTAACCAAGACCATCTATTCTATCTGGACAAGAGAAAGGTAAATTAAATGAAAAGGTTGGTGAAGAATTAGCTCCACCAAATAAGCTCAAAAGAAAACTCTATAAGAAGTTTAAGATAGTGATGTAAGACAAATTGATGAATACGTTAAATAAAAAGATGATGAAAATGGATAAGAAGAATAAGTAGAATTGAGAGAGAATAAAACCCAAGAATAAGCTGTTTATAGTGAAAGTCCCCATTCAAAGAAAATTCCCATGGAATCCTCTCATGCAGCATCATTTAAATTTCTATCTCCAGGTATACAATCATCAAAAAAATTCTCAAGAAATTTTACCTAAGAAAGTAATTCATATTTCTGATAAAGAAAAGTAAACACAGTTTGATGAAAATCAAAATCATTCCCTGAAGGATGTGGTTCTTGGAACTCATTATGGTGAGCTTCCTGATTTTAAAGAGGATACAAATTCTGACAGAACAATATCAATAAAAGGAGTTAAATACATTGAGAATGCATTGAGAAGGATGGAAAATATAATTCCTTATATTCAAAAACATTATTCAAATATTGATATGATTTCTAATAGTCATAATTATAAATTAAACTTAGTCAAATTTGTGAAAGATAGGTTTTTAAGTCTTGAAGATGATTTCAAAGTATTTAAAGAATGAATTCTTGAAAACAATAAGGCTTTCAAAAAAGTTATCAAATGGTATTATAATGTTGATGAAAGTTTCAAGATACAATAGGATTTGATTTAAGATGTGATGAACTTGGTGAATGAACTCTCAGCAGCCTTCAACAAGTTGAAAAGTAAAACTACTGAAAAATTGATTTTTTTTCAAAATATCAGATCTTTAGGAGATACTGATCCTGGATAGATCAAGGATTTAATTGTAAATATCAAATACCATTATTTTTAAATTACAAGGCTTGGCGAACTCAGGTATGAGGTATTTGGTTTGAAGATTCAAAATTATTTGTTTAGAAATAGAGATGAAATCCTAGAAAAGGTAATCAGAGTTCAAGAATAAAAGTATCAATCTCAAGAATAAAAGGTTAAGGCTCAAGAAGAAAAGTTCCATACTCTGGAAGAGAACCTGAAATCCTAGTAATAAGTCATTAGTACCTAGGACCAATTTTTTTAAGACTAATAATAGAAATTTTGGTCTCAAAAAGAATCTCTTGATAACCTAATGGATAATAAGAAATTATTCAAGAAAATGAAGACTGTTGTCTTAAACCTCATGAAGAAAGACAAGTTGAAGTAAAAGGAAAAGAAATGAATTTATTGAAATCTTGTTGTACTGTTGATTTTTAAATATTAATGAAAGAATTTGACATCTACATATCATTTGATTGAATTTTTTTCCTTTATTTTAGATTAATTTTATTTCACTTATTCTAAGATAATCAAATTTATTATGACATTGTATCTTGTTTCTCTAACCATTCTTTCAGGTATAAGAATACTTTCCCTATTCCTTTCTAAAAATCACAAAGGGGGGTAATTTTTTATATAAGGGGAGAATGTATTCGATAGGGGGAGAAATTCTCATAAAAGGGAGAATGGGAGAATGATAAAATAGAAAGGGAGAATTCTTTACTAAGGGGGGATAAAAACAATGCGATCCTTAGGAATTTTTTTATACTAAGGGGGAGGTTAATTGTATTCAAAATCATATTAAGAAGAGTTTTTTAAGCTCAAAGGGATATTAGTATAAGTGATCACTTCTGGATGCAAATTTTTTTTCCTCTTAAGTAATCTTTGTTTTAACATGTGGTTTTTGCTTTCCAAAAATGGGGAGATTGTTGTGTCAAAACCCTTCTTTTTAATTTTATGTTTCTTTTTTTTAATCACAAACTCTATTTTTAAATAAATTCATATTTTATTATCATAATTGATTTAAGGATTTTGTTTTAATTTCAACATTATTTTTTCTATATACATATGATGAAAACCATATTCATGATTTTCATAGAAATAAGACATTCTATGATTATCATAACAAGCCTAGATATGATTTTTGTCGTACACACAAAATACAATATTTATCATACACACTATCCAGTTTTTATACTGACATTATTTTTGTAATGAAAAAATTGTACTGATTCTTATTATGAAAATCATTGGATCCATTTAAACCCATTTCATCATAACCAGAAAACTATATCCAAATGAATTTAAAAATATTTAAATAAAAATTATTTAATGTATTCCATTTCGATATGATTTATAAAAAAAAATCATTGTTTCAGTTATAAGATTATTGTTAGAGTGTTAGGTGTCCAAGTCCCTCTAAATTTTTAAGAGAAAATCAGACTTTTGGAATCCAAGTTGACTGTTGGGATATTTGCCTATAAATACCATGTCATATAAAGGAGATCAGAACTTTTTGAAAAATTTGAGACACTGTGTGAGAGCTCTATCAAATTGATGCTTCATTCAAAAGAAATTTAAGAGGTCAAGTTGTGAACTGCTCATTCTTCATACATGTAATTTCCAAGAGTTTTTCTTTTCCTAGTGTGACACTAATAGTTGGTGATTACGTGTAACAACCCAGGTAAATAAAGCATATGACATTTTTATATTTATCCCTATTTCTGAATAAAATATTAATATTACTTTAAAGGGAACACTATGCTCGATGGCGTACCCAATACGCAACAACGAGTTTATTTGAAATCTTACGTTGCACTTTAATAATAAAATAATATTATTTTAAATGATAGATAACATCTAGCTGTTGGAATAGTAGGAATGAACAGAACTAACTACAAAATGATTATATATGTTTCTCAAATATTTTTACTTTTTACAATTAATGTTAGAGGATTAAAAATGTGAATGAATCCAATTTTAAGCGTAAACAATCTAATATTCTTTAAAAGGTCGATTTATCGCCTTTTGATGGCGAACCCTCTTTAAAAATAGTTTTTTTCACTCTTGAACATTCTCTTGGACCAAATAAAATCTTTCTTTAGAATCAGGACATCAAAATTTACTTTTTGTAACTTTTTGGTATTTTTCTGATAAAGTTCAATTTTTAATGAATAGTGAAAAATGTTGTATTTTAATTCAAAACCTCTTTTTAATATAATTTATTTATATTATTAGATTATATTTTTAATTGGTTTTAAAGAGAAATTAGAATATATTTTTACCATTTAATCCAATGGTGGTCATTGGAATTAATTTCACTTTGAAATTGGACTTAAACTAGTGTCAATCTTTAAATAGATATTGTTTCTTAAAAACACGCTATCTGTTTTGATAGCGGGAATTAATTATTAAATTAATTAATGCAACTAATATGTTTAAAATTTTGTAAAATAGACATCTTTTTTGAATCCGGAATATCAAAAATATCTTAAGGTGAATTTTTGGTAATTTTCTGAAAAACTTTCATTTTTTGATGAATAGTGAAACCACTAAGTGGTGGTTAATAAACTGATTTTTCTTTTAAATGAACCTTTACCACTTCTGTGATTTGAATTTCAAAAATCCGACATACATGGTTGTCATTATGATGTAAAATGTGGTTCAATGGGATTAAAATAATTTTTTGGTGAATAGTAACTTTATGTTTTATTAATCACGATTAAAGGTAATTAGTGTAATTTAAGGTAAAAATAATGTTTTAATAATATGAAATGACCTTGACACATGTCCTACCCTTATTTGATGAGTCATGGACGACGAAGACAACCCATGGGTCAACTTGGGGACCCCATGGAGCCACTTTGGTTTGAAAATGACATTAATAACTTTTTATTTAAAGTTAAAATTAAAATGTCACAAACATGTATTGTTTTACTAAAACAATTCTTACATGAGGTTATACAAGCAATATTTTTTACAATAAATATTCATTAGAAATCTAAAAATATTTCCTACATCATGATATTTTTTTATAATTTTTAGACACTGAATAAATTAAATTTTTTAGACACCATGATGATGCAGCGATTACCTCATTATTTTACGATTTAAATAAAATGAAAAGATAATGTAAAATATAAGACTTGAATTTGTCAAAAACCAATTGGATTAGTGAATTTAGAACTCCTATCACCTTATCCTAGAAATATATCCTTTTGGGACCTTTAAAATCTGAAAATAATTTTATAATAAATTAATATTTTATAAATTTCCAAGAGTGCCCCTCCTCTTCTCTTATAAAAGGCCCCCACCTCTACCTCCTTACCGACACCTCTCAAGCCATTGGCTCGTCCAAACTCTGCTCATTTTGCCTCTCCACATCCCTATCTTACTCCTAGAAGACTCACTTTGGGCAGAATCCTTTCCAAGGAAGCCTTTGGGCTCAAATCAAAAATAGTTACCCGATTTTAAGGTAATGTCCTCACTTGTGTTCTTTTGTTTTATTTTGCTTCTCCAACCCTCTAAACTCTTTTTATTCATTTCTTTTGTAATAAAAACAGTATTATCAATATACTAGGATGTTGTTATGTGAATTATTCTAGCTAAACTTACACACACCTTCATCTAAAGGTTAAATAACATACTGTTTCTGTGGATGGAAAATTTCTGCCTCACAAAACGATGATTTTTCAATATTCTCTTAACACCTTTCATGGTGTCCATTATGATGTAACTATATTTTATATATGATATTTATGGTATTTATGGTTTCTATATGCTTCTGAATTTTATATTTAAAACATTTCTTTATGCTTTTCATGTCGTGCAAATGTGATAATTTCGTACGAGGAAGTGTGGACTACTGCCCCCTCAAGTGATGTGACTCGTTCATACAATACATGGAATGTATAAAGAATGAAATTAATGAACATATGTGTCCTATATAACATATATATTATACTGGAATTATAATATATATATCTCTCAATTATTTTTAATTCCATTTATATGAAAAATAAATGAAAGTAGCGTTCATGCGTACGTATGGCCTACCGTCTCCATGAATGGTGCATTTCATTTATTTTTATCTCCAAATGTTATGGAGTAGTATAAAATGAATATGTAATGGATATATATGATATTTAAATCATTAATACTATTCTGGATATTATTTACTTATAACTACATGGACAATCATTTTCAAACAAGTTCATTTTTGACTCATGTACCAAACATCGACAAAAACGTCTGATATGAACTCACATTATTAACCAATTATTATAACATTATAATATGTGATATGAACTGAACAATAATCTTTAAAAGAGATCCTTAATCAATTATAAATTGACCAAAGTTTATTATTCAGTAATATAAAGAAACAAACAAGATAAGTCGTACTTGAGGTAAGGGATCCTACCTCTCTCTTTCTTTTTAAGTACTCCCTTTTATGTCATTTCTTTTAAGCTCATATTTATTATGTTTGGGGATGTTATATTATATTCATCATTATGTACTTTTTATTTCCATATTACTAGAGACCATATTTGATCTCTTAAAAACATTTTTGGATGTTTTAAGTGGTGTCATTAGGCTGCTGAGTTTTCGTAAGGGATTTTTCATCTCACTTTTATTATTGTGACATTTATGCTACATTTGACACCATTTCCATTGAGTGGTGTATGTACTGCACATTATTATACTATTTTTGTAGTATAATTTCAATTATTGGTGTTTACATCTTCATTGTATGACCCTTATTCCATGGGGTTTACGTTTTGAAAGTTACCCAAGTCGGTAAGGGAACCTTTCACCCACCTCTTTTTAAAAGACTTCTTTTGTTATGTCTTTTAATTCACATACTATTACGTTGGGATATGTTCTTATATATCCTTATTGATTTAAATTTTATGTCCCAGTGATGATATACCATTTTCTCTCTCATCAACTCATTTTCTAAATTTTAAAGTGACATCGTTGGGCTGTCAGATTTCTGTAAGGGAACTTCTTAACCCACTTTCAATTATTTGGGTTAAACCTCTACTTCTTGATTTTATTATGCCAATATTATGTTTGGAATATCTATTTTGTAATTTCCACAAACCTTTGTGTGGATATACTATTGCTACACATAATCATCTCCTTGATTAATTCTTACGTCATTTATACGAACATGTATAGAAAATCGTAACTCAATCTCCTTTCATTGAGTTAAATATATATGTCATTGGGTTTGTTTTTTCAAGATTATGTGTGAATGAACTCTGATTTTTTTAAACTTAATATCCACTTATATTTTTTGTATTCATATTTGTCACACATAATCATGTAATTGATTTATCCTTAATCTAAGGATACCGACTTTGTAAGGGACATCGTCACAATCTCCTTTCATTGAGGAATATTTTGTTTTATACACAACTTTATTTTATACGGTGTATAAACCCCTTTGACTTTTACATTTATTCAAAAGTAATCTTTTTATACGAAGTGTTTACTAAACGACAAAAGGGAATGTTTTTTTTTGTCGTACGTATGTGGCGACAATGAATTCTCCACCGCCGTGACCATTATTTGAGTTTCGGCTTCCTCTACAAGCCATAACTTTTTTTGAATGAAAAATAAATACCATGTTTTACTTTTCTTTTATTTTGGTAATGAAAATGGATTTCATATTGTTTTTATATCAATGTGTTGTATTGATATCTTTTGATTGAAAAGTGGAAATGTTATGTTTCCTTTTTTCATGATTTATGTGATACGATTATGTTATGGTTCTTGGGAATTGTTATGAAGACGGGTGGTTCCGTGATAAACTAAGGGTGGGTGAGCCCAACATATCTCTCCAATGCATTGGGTATCGTGAAGGGGTTAAACGCTAAGGTTTCTCCAAAGATATTTAGGGAATATACTGTGATGGGTATTCCAAACGTAACCATGAGGGTTACTCCCTATGTAGGAATGTTATGAATGCCTCAAGTTACCTTTATGTCTTATGATTTCTATTGAGTTATACATAAATCTAATGATTTCATGAGGTATGATAAATTTCTTATGTTTTATGAGTGAAGTATGATTTCATTGATTCTTATGTATATATGGACTAATGTTTTCTTTCCGTATTGTTATAACCCTTAATGAGCTTTTTATGCTCATCCCAAGTTTTTTTGAAATGTTTTTCACAGGACATAAAGTGGAATAAAGTCAAGGATGGGATCAATGAAATAAATTCTATCTAAAACATGGAACTAGACATGTTTCTTTTTATGAGTTTTTATTTTATGGAAACTTAGTAGAAGTGTCTACTTTGTAATCATTTGAGATGTAATTGTTATGACTTAATTCTCTAAAACTCTAAACCTGAAAAGATCCTCTATGTGAATTATTCATTTAATTCATGATTATGTAATGTTTTAAGGCCGGGTCCTTATAGCTGTTATCAAAGGTCGGTTTAGATTACTTTAGAGGTTAGGGTATTCTCTAAGCATAAGTGACATTACCATAATGGTTAGGATTTCAGAAAGAGTCCTAGTTTTAGAAAAAGTGAATGAGTAAGTATATCTTAGTGCTTATCTTCCTCATTAGTACATGATGATTTTGTTGATATACTCACATAGACATTTCTGTTTTTAGTAAATGGATGGATCTAGACGGCATCAAAGTGACAATGGGTTTGAAGGAAACTGTGGTGGTTCTCTAATTACGAGACTGTATGAAATGGGGGATTCAATGAAGAATCTCGTGGTTATTCTAAACCAACTATAAAAGAGTCATGATCATCCACTTGAACCTTGGTGAGTTCTCTAATGCATCATGTATGAGATGACCAACTCGATGTGGATGTTCAGGTAATAATTATAAAGGTAACCATTAAGTTTTATATGATCCTTACTTTTGTGGTAATCATGGGTTACTATATGTTATGACGGAAAATGAAAGGCATTAGATAAACTTGAGGTTAAAATATGTTATGAATATTTTTGAATATTTTTTCTCATTTTGGGGAATGTTTTAAGAATTATATAGTTTTGGAAAAAGGAAAACACGCAGACCGTGTGACTACCCGTCACGTCGGACAAAGCTGTGGGAATCGAACCCACAACCAAAGTGCGACTGGTATTTATTGCCTACCACTGGACTACGTGAAGTCCCTGGTTAGATTGACTAATTATTTTTAGTTACATGATCTTATGAATCTAGAATAAGTTGTTTTTGGGTTATCTATGGAAATTATTAACCTATCATGGAGGATATGTGATTAAGTTAATTACTTTTCAATATGAGACTTTAAGAGAAACTGATGTTATTTGGAGATAAATGTTAATTTGTACCTTGAAAGACTATGTGATTAAATCCTTCAAATATTTGGGTTTCAATCATAGTTTGGTTTACTTTGAAGAATTTTATGGACAATTTTTTATCGAATGGTCTTCATTGAACTTTGGGTTTTGTTGGACAAATTTTGGAGATTAAGAATAGATTTTCTTTTTATAAAGGATTATCTATTTGTGGATTATCTGATCCCGAACTAACAACATTGGTTTTGGTTTTTTTCTAAAGACATGGGAAATATATAGTTCTTTTTTGTGGATTAGGTGATTCTCTAGAAATTGATTATAGTGCTCTAAATGTGAACAAGTCATCTTAAATGCTCATCTTTTGGAGAAATATGAGTTTGTGTAAGAAATATAGCAAAAGTTGAAAGTCAACATTACAAGTAAGTGTGTTTAATTATGTTATAGTTATGCTCATAAATAAATTACTCAATGAAGAGTAACTTAAAAACAAAAATGTTGTCTGTTAACTTTTCCTACTGGGGAATCAAATTTCGTTTAACCCATCACCAGTTTGTGATTTTCTTGTGGTTAACTTTCTCCTAAACATGTTTTCTATCACTCTCCCTCAAAACATGACCCTTTGCTTTTTCTTCCATATCCATGTTTTCCTACATGGAATCCTAGTATGGATTAACTCGAGTGACCTCTGTACTTCTCTTTCTTTCTTTTAAAGTGATTGTTTTACCGACTCTTGTTCCGATGTGGGACTTTCAATGATGTTTCCGAGCCCAATTTTAAAATTGCGAGGACGCAATTCTCAAAAGGGGGAAGGATGTAACACCCCATGTAAATAAAGAATATGACATTTTTATATTTATCCCTATTTGTGAATAAAATATTAATATTAATTTAAAGAGAACGCTATGCTCGATGGCGTACCCAATACGCAACAACGAGTTTCTTTGAAATCTTGCGTCGCACTCTAATAATAAAATAACATTATTTTAAATGATAGATAATGTCTAGCTATTAGAATAGAAGGAACAAACATAACTAACTACAAAATTATTTAATATGTTTGTCAAATATTTTTACTTTTTACAATAAATGTTAGAGGATTAAAAATGCGAATGAATCCAATTTTAAACGTAAACATTCTAATATTCTTTAAAAGGTCAATTTATCGCCTTTTGATGGCGAAACCTCTTTAGAAATAGTTTTGGTCACTCTTGTACATTCTCTTGGACCGAATAAAATCTTTCTTTAGAATCGGTACATCAAAATTTACTTTGTGTAACTTTTTGGTATTTTTCTGATAAAGTTCAATTTTTAATGAATAGTGAAAAATGTTGTATTTTAATTCAAAACCTATTTTTAATATAATTTATTTATATGATTAGATTATCTTTTGAATTGGTTTTAAAGATAAATTAGAATATATTTTTACCATTTAATCCAATGGTGGTCATTGGAATTAATTCTACTTTGAAATTGGACTTAAACTAGTGTCAATCTTTAAATAAATATTGTTTTTTAAAAACATGCTATTTGTTTTGACAGCGGGAATTAATTATTAAATTAATTAATGAAACTTATATGTTTTAAATTTTTTAAAATAGAAATTATTTTTGAATTTGGAATATCAAAAATAGCTTAGGGTGAATTTTTGGTAATTTTCCGAAAAACTTCAATTTTTTATGAATAGTGAAACCACTAAGTGGTGGTTAATATACTGATTTTTCATTTAAATGAAACTTTACCACTTATGTGATTTGAATTTCAAAAATCCGACATACATGGTTGTCATTAGGATGTAAAATGTGGTTCAATGGGATTAAAATATTTTTTTGGTGAATAGTAACTTTTAAGTTTTTTTTATCGCGATTAAAGGTAATTAGTGTAATTTAAGGTAAAAATAATATTTTAATAATATGAAATGACCTTGACACATGTCCTACCCTTATTGTATGAGTCATGGCCGACCAAGAAAACCCATGGGTCAACTTGGGGACCCCATGGAGCCACTTTGGTTGGAAAATGACATTAATAACTTTTTATTTAAAGTTAAAATTAAAATGTCACAAACATGTATTGTTTAACTAAAACAATTTTTAAATGGGGTTATACAAGTCATATTTTTGACTATAAATATTCATTAGAAATATAAAATGATTTCCTACATAATTATATTTTTTTTATAATTTTTAGACACTAAATAAATTAAATTATTTATGACACCATGATGATGCAGCAATTACATCATTATTTAACGATTTAAATAAAATGAAACGATAATGTAAAATCTAAGACCTACACTTTCAAAAAACCTATTGGATGGGTTTATTTAGAACTCCTATCACCTTCTCCGTGAAATATATCCTTTTGGGACCTTTAAAATCTGAAAATAATTTTATAATAAAGTAATATTTTATAACATTCCAAGAGTGCCCCTCCTCTTCTCTTATAAAAGGCCCCCACCTCTACCTTCTTACCCACACATATCAAGCCATTGGATCAGCCAAACACTTCTCATTTTTCCTCTCCAAATCCCTATCTTACTCCTACAATCCTCACTTTAGGAATAATCCTTTCCAAGGAATCATTTGGGCTCAAATCAAAAAGAGTTACCCGATTTTAAGGTATTGTCTTCACTTGTGTTCCTTTGTTTTATTTTGCTTCTCCAACCCTATAAACTCTTTTTATTCATTTATTTTGTAACAAAAACAGTATATTAAATATACTATTATGTTGTTATGTGAAGTATTCGAGCTACACTTACACACACCTTCGTCTAAGGGTTAAAGAACATACTGTTTCTGTAGATGGAAAATTTCTGCCTCACGAAACGATGATTGTTCAATCTTGTCTTAACACCTTTCATGGTGGCCATTATGATGTCACTATATTTTATATATGATATATATTGTATTTATGTATTATATATTCTTCTGAATTTTATATTTATAACATGCCTTTATGATTTTCATGTTGTGCAAATGCGATAATTTCATACGAGGAAATGTGGACTACCGCCCCCTCAAGTGATGTGACTCGTTCATGCAATAAATGGAATGTATAAAGAATGAAATTAATGAAAATATGTGACCTTTATAACATATATATTACACTGGAATTATATAACATATATATTATACTGGAATTATAATATATATATATCTCTCAATTATTTTTAATTCCATTAATATGACAATGAAATGAAAGCAGCATTCATGCATAGGTACGGCCTACCGTCTCCATGAACGGTGAATTTCATTTCTTTTTATCTCCAAATGTTATGGAGTAGTATAAAATGAATATGTACTAGATATATATGATATTTAAATCATTAATACTATTCTGGAGATGATTTACTTATAACTACATGGACAATCATTTTCAAACAAGTTCATTTTTTACTCATGTACCAAACATCGACAAAAACATCTGATATGAACTCACATTATTAACCAATTATTATAACATTATAATATGTGATATGAAATGAATAATAATATTTAAAAGATATCCTTAAGAAATTATAAATTTACCAAAGTTTATTATTTAGGAATATAAAGAAACAAATAAGACAAGTCGGACTTGAGGTAAGGGATCCTACCTCTCTCTTTCTTTTTAAGTACTCCCTTTTATGTAATTTCTTTTAAGCTCATATTTATTATGTTTGGGGATGTTCTTTTATATTCATAATTCTTTAATTTTTATGTCCATATTAAGAGAGACCCTATTTGATCTCATAAATCCATTTTTGGATGTTTTAAGTGGTGTCGTTAGGCTGCCGAGTTTTCGTAAAGGATTTTTCATCTCACTTTTATTCCCATGACATTTATTCTACGTTAGCCACCATTTCCTTTTAGTGGTGTATGTACTCCACATTATTATACTATTTTTGTAGTATAATTTCAATTATGGGTATTTACATCTTCATTGTATGACCCTTCTTCCATGGGGTTTACGTTTCGAAAGTTACCCAAGTCGGTAAGGGAACCTTTCACCCTCCTCTTTTTAAAAGAATTATTTTGTTATGTCTTTTAATTCACATACTATTATGTTGGGATATGTTCTTATATATCCTTATTGATGTAAATTTTATGTCCAAGTGGTGAGATACCATTTTCTCTCTCATCAACTCATTTTCTGAATTCTAAAGTGACGTCGTTAGGCTGTCAGATTTCTATAAGGAAACTTCTTAACCCACTTTCAATTCTTTGGGTTAAACCTAGACTTCTTGATTTTATTATGCCAAGATTATGTGTGGAATCTCTATGTTTTAATTTCCACAAACCTTTGTGTGGATATACTATTTATACACCTAATCATCTCATTGATAAATTCTTACGTCATTTATACAAACTTGTATGGAAAATCATAACTCAATCTCATTTCATTGAGTTAAATATATATGTCATTGGTTTTGTTTTTCCATGATTATGTGTGAATTAACTCTGATTGTTTTACACTTAATATCCACTTATATTTGGTGTATTCATATTTGTCACACATAATCATGTAATTGATTTATCCTTAATCTAAGGATACCAACTTTGTAAGGTACATCGTCACAATCTCCTTTCATTGAGGCATATTTTGTTTTATACACAACTTTCCTTTATACGGTGTATAAACCCCTTTTAATTTTAGATTTATTCAAAAGGAATCTTTTTATACGAAGCGTTTACTAAACAACAAAATGGAATGTTTTTTTTTGTCGGACGTATGCGGCGACAATGACTTCTCCGCCACCGTGACCATTATTTGAGTTTTGGCTTCATTTACAGGCCATAACTTTTTTGAATGAAAAATAAATACCATGTTTTACCTTTCGTTTATTTTGGTATTGAAAATGGTTTTCATAATGTTTTTATATCAATGTGTTGTATTGATTTCTTGTGATTGAAAAGTGTAAATTTTATGTTTCCTTTATGCATATTTTATGTGATACTATTATGTTATGGTTCTTGGGAATTGTTATGAAGATGGATGGTTCTATGATAAACTAAGGGTGGGTGAGCCCGATATAGCTCTCCAATGCATTGGGTAACGCGAAGGGGTTAAATGCTAACGTTTCCCTGAAGAGATTTAGGGAATATACTGTGATGGGTATTCCAAACGTAACCATGAGGGTTACTCCCTATGTTGGAATGTTATGAATGCCTCAAGTTACCTTTATGTCTTATGATTTCTATTGAGTTATGCATAAATCTTATGATTCCATGAGGTATGTTAAATTGCTTATGTTTTATGAGTAAAGTATGATTTCATTGATTCTTATGTATACATGGACTAATGTTTTCTTTCCGTATTGTTATAACCCTTACTGAGCTTTTTATGCTCATCCCAAGTTTTTTTGAAATATTTTTCACAGGACATAAAGTGGAATAGGGCCAAGGATGGGATCAAGGAAAGACATGCTATCTAAAACATGGAACTAGACATGTTTCTTTTTAAGAGTTTTTATTTTATGGAAACTTAGTAGAAGTGTCTACATTGTAATCGTTTGAGATGTAATAGTTATGACCTAATTCTCTAAAACTCTAAACCTGAAAAGATATTCTATGTGAATTATTCATTTAATTCATGATTATGTAATGTTTTAAGGCCGATTCCTTATATTACGATTGATGGATTTCATGGATAGGAATATAGTTATGTCGATCATTTGTGGATCGAGGTATTTTGAGACTATAAGGACAGAGGCATTTATCACCTTCTTGATTTGGGGCTTGTGGTGATATAAAGATATAAGTTGATCATCATATCGACGGCTTACCCTGGTGTGGGTAAGATAGACTTTCTTGAAAGTATAAATCAAAGAACCTATATGCAAGGTTATTGTTTAAACTTCTCTTTGGGTTAAAGTAATTGTATTATATTACTTGTTTACATTTTCACTTCTTTGTAATATAAAGTAAATCATTTTATATATTCATATTTCTACTCTCTATTTAGTGATTATGATTTTTGTAATTATGATTCTAGTGATTATGATCATTGTAATTATGATTCTAGTAATTATGATCAATTAATTTACCCAATATAATTTTGTACACTTTATGATAGAATCGTTGTTTTGTTTTACTCAGTTTATCATAACCATTGTGATTGTGATTCTTTACATTATTACTTTGATTAAATCATATCATTATTGTGAATATTATTAATTTTAAATATGCCATGTGGAATACTAATTATAACCGACTTATTATGATACATTGTCCATCATAGCCAAGGCCCTATACAATTATAGTTTAAATACAAAAGAGGTTTGTGAATATGATTAGTTTAAGTATATTAAACTAATTCTCATTTTAGTATAAAAACAAAAGTTTCTAGACTCACAATTCACCCCCTCCCACCTCTTGTATTATATCATCTTCATATACATTATGATCCAATAGTTAGGAGTCATGGGATAAATATGGTTCATTACAGTTCGATAGATGTAAATAGGGGTTGAGTTGTGGATGACTCATATAGTCTGGAGGGTCCAAACAGATTTATTTTTTTTTCTATAGCTTTATGAGCCTCCCCATTGGGTGAAGGTATGAAGGCTTGGGTAAGAGTCTAGGGGTCACCTTTTTTGTTGAGTAAAGTATCATTATAGTTGAAAGAAACACCTAGGGATCAAAAGTGTTCACCATTACCTACACAGGAGGAGTTGAGGATGGTCTCACCACATCCCTTGATTGCATAAGATTCTTGAGTTTTGCCTGCAACCCTAGAGGACCCATCAGAATAATGTTATTAGGCATGGGGTCAATTATGATAAGTAGTTCTTATATTCCCTTTCTTTATCTCTTTTATTTTTAGATTCTAGAAAAAAAAATGTGTCTCTAGGTTCCTTACGTGAATCCATGGACCAAATTGCACACCATATTTCCTTCTTCATCTGTTATCTTTATAGCTCACTCTTTTTATGTATAGCCAAGGTACCTTAGAAGAAACAAAATATCCATTGCTTATCATTTTCAAATGATATCCATGCATTTGAGTCCTCCATTTACAAGAAGGTTCCCCACATAAGAGGTGGTGAAACATCAACCAACACTTTGATCTGCATGGAAGTCCCCCACTGAATAGGATCGGATCGATCCCAATCCACAACTTCACCTATACGGCTTCCAATTTCTTGAATCACCCTATGTGATCTACCACTTAAAGGAATACTAATAATACATGCCCATAAGGGAAGTTTGGATAAATCAGTGTTGAGGATATCTCATCCTTCCCTTAAATCTTTCATTAGGATAAGATGGTTTTCAAAAGACTAAGGCCTCCTATGAAGGACTTTTTTCTTATCCTTATCATTGAAAAAATAAAATATTAGATTCCAATATCTTATTTTCCCTATATTGACACAATCTTTCAGGTTCCATACCACTTTCAGAGTGCTCTTTAACACACATAGATTAAAGTTACTTCTAGAAATAAATTTACCAACAATTAAAAGAGATGTAAAGTGTACCAAGAAATCATCATCATCCTTCTTGGAGACAATTGTTTTATTCTCCTTGTCTGTAAGTGATAGGTTTTTTCATCTTATCATCAGATCATTATCCATAAATTTTCACATCCATGGTTGGTTTCATCATGCAAAGGATGTGCAAAAACCACAATTTGCCACCAAATGATGCTCCCCAAATGCTACATATCACCAACATCCAAGATTTTCAAAAACTCATGAACACAATCCCATAGCTTTCACTATGAACATAATCCCATAGATTTTCTTTGACACCAAAAAACACAATCCTACATATTTGCAGTAGCTCGTCGAAAAAAGGAGATCCTCATCAACCACCATGAACACAACAAAACTAATAAGTCCTAGCCAATGAGAAGGAGAATTAGATGATGCATCCAAAAGAAGCATCAACGTTAAAAGAAATGTCATACCAAGGAAAATCCTAGGAAGAACCAAAACGTAGAAGAACACTAGGAACTCTCACTAGTGGTAGAGAATAAGAATTCAAATTTTTTATTTAAATATATATTTATAAATAAAAATATGTTTATAGAAATATATATTTACAGTTATAAATAAATATAATTATAAATATATATAATATATATAACTATAAATATATATTTATAAATATAAATTTACTTATAATTATAATGATATAATTATATATAAAATCTAAACCTACCCCCATAATATTTAAATAATAATAATTGACCAAGTCTACAAATTTTTCCTCGATGGACACTTGAATACGTAGCAAAATTTACTGCAGGGGATTTTTTTAATTAAAGGGAAATATGTTTTATTTATTTTGGGAAATGGGGGTGGCTAGTGCCAACTCATCTGGCACTAGTTGAAAAAAGTGTGAGCGCCATTTCATTAGGTGCTCATCCCCCCTCACATTTAAAAACTAATTATATATATATATATATATATATTTACAATTATAAATATATATATATAATTTAAATATATATAATTTAATTATAAATATTTAATTAATTATATTTATGTTTATGTTTATAAATATATATATATATATAACAAACATAAATTTAAAATTATTACCCGATTATTAATCCTAGTGGGTTTAGGTAATATTTTAAAAACTATAACCATGTATGAACCTCAAACATATTTAGAAATATTTATTTATCAATATATTTATCAATATATTTATAAATATATATATTTGAAAATAAACATTTATAACTAAAAATTTATTAATAAAAATATAATATTTAAATATAAGTATATTTGTAAATGTATATTTACTATAACTATAAAAATATATATTTGTGATTATATTTTTATGTACTTATATAAAATTATTTAAATATATTTAGAAAAATATAAATTTGTTTATGTAAATATATATAAACAATAAATATATTTTACATGCTTATTATTATATAAAAATATATAATTATGTAAATATATATTATTATATAAATATATTTATTTATAATTATATTTATAAATTTATTTATTTATAATTATATTATGTTTATAATTATGTATTTATATAAATCAAAATATGCTTAGAAATATGTATTTATAAGTATAAAAGGATAGCGGACTCAATAGAGCATGAAGAGAGTGATTCTTGGATCTGAAATCGGTGAATCCTCCTTCCCTTATTTGGGATTTGGATTCCCTATTTTAGGTGCCTATGGATGTACAGGAAAAGCTAAAGTCTGTTTGGTGGGGCATCAAATTTTTAGAGGTTCTAAACAAAAATATCCATGCTGAATGAGATCCAGAAGCATCGTAATCGAATGCGCCTCGGGTCTTGAGTTTCGAGGAAGGTAAAGTCTATATTTTCGTGAATCACGAGGATTTCAAGGAACAATTGGAATCCCATCAATTTTCCTTAATCGTAAGGCTAGTTCTCACCAAAAGGGATAAAGACATGTCTATGGAGGATTTCAAGAATAATCTAGAATGAATTTGGGAGTTTGAAATATGGAAGATGATCCTCATGGGAAGAGGTTACTTTTATCTTATTTTTCAATCTAAATCTCATAAATCCATAATGTGGGAATCTAGATTCTATAATTTGAACCCAGGAATTCTGAGATTGTCAGAATGAAATTTCAATTTTAACCCCTTCATTAAAAGCACAATAATGCCCAGTTTTGGATTAGGTTTCAGGGCCTCATCTGGGTATTCTGGCATCCACAGATTTTGAAGTACATTACCTATTGCATTAGAGTGCCACCCAAACTCAATGAAAACACCATCCAAGGAAGGTTCACCTACTATGTTAGGGTCCTAATTGATATTGAATTAATAAATCCTCAACTGTATTGATTAATCCTTATTGATAATGGTAAAGAAATTGAAGTTTAGGTTGAATATGAATTCTTACCCAATTTCTATAGTTTTTTTAAACTTGTTCGGAAATAGATTTCCAACTATAGGAAGGTCCAATAAATGAATAGTAAATCACTAGGTGTGGATTGGTGGCCTCATATAAAGTTAATGTGAAGGATCTAGATCCCTCACATTATATGGGAGATGTCGATATTTCGGAACTCGCTTCCCATGATGAGGCAGATCACCCATCAATACAAGATGGTATGGGTGATGTCAATGTAACTGACTTAGATGCTGCTCGTGTACGGTGTTCCAAGTAGGGTGGAAAACACCCTGGGAGATCTCACCATGGATCGCGTACTAGTGATACTATTGTAGGGAATTCTAGTACATCCCTTCAACAAGATATTACAGGTAGTTAAGGAAAGGTGCATGGGAAAACCACCACTCCAATTATGTTGGTGCCCCATGGACATGAGGGTGAGTATGAATTTGATAAATAGCATGTTTATTAGGCTGCAGTTAATTTACAATTGATCTTGGATCACTTCTTAACTTCTTATTTTGATAGAAAAATAAAGGGTAAGATTGTAACTGAATCTTGTATACAAGAAAACCCAGCTAAAGGTTATTTTATCAGGGGTAATTCACCTTTTCCCCCTCTATAGATAATAATATAATTGAGGATAAGAATCAAGAGTCTTACAGTATAGAATTAGTTACTACTAATGATGTCATGGATGAGTAGGGAAGGGGTATAAAATCATGGGCTAAGGTTCAAGAGACCTCTGATATCCAGAGTCCCGGTATCATCGTGGTTTCAACGGACTATGTCCAAAAAAATATAATTTGAATGATATCCTAAGTAGGTATATTATCAAGGACATATTCTAGTAGGGATTTGGAAATTCCCATGGTGTTCTTTGTATTTATGATCAAGGATCTTCCCTGTTAGTTTTAGAGGGATCAGGTCCGGTGGAATATCCAACCCCATCAAATGATGATGAGAACTGGAAGCTTCCCAAAACATGGAGGAGAGGTCCCCACCAAAGAGGTAGTTGTGGTGGCCTATCCCATATGTTACTTTTGTCTATTTTAAACCGGTTTGACACTTTCCTGCACTCCCCTCCTTCTAATGTAATTTGTGGTTTTTATTTTCAATAAATCTCTGAACTATGGACTTCACCCATGGTTTGTGTTGTTTGGGTATATTTATAAGTACATTTATAAATACTTATTTATAATTATTTAAAAATATTTATAATTAAATAATTTTAGATGTATATTTATAAAATTATAAATACATATTTACAATTATTTAATTATATTTTAAATTTATTTCTAAATATATTTTAATAATTTTATAATTGTAGATATATATGTATATAGTTAACAATATTTATTTTCAAATAAAATTAAAATGATTCTTAAAATATAATAGAGTAAATAATAAATTTTTTATTAATAATTATATTTTCTATAATTGTAATATAATTATGATTTATTTTTAATTATATTATTCACCAAGAAGGTTCTAGTACCGAGTGTACTCAGTCCTAAAATTTACTAATGGCAAAAAAATAAAAATAGGAACCAGTAACCATGTGGTACAGAAATACCACCAAACCAAAAAAGGTGAAAAACAAAGCCACCCAAAAGCACAATTTTTTGACACAAATATCCATACATGATGTCTCATATACCAACATTTTGTTAGGCACCAAATTCCACATTGTAAAGGCCTAGAAACACATGCATCAACCAGTGCAGCCATGATGTCAGCTAACAGCTACCAACCATGAAAACCACATCCACCTAAACATATCAATGAGGCAGGCCGATAAAATTTTAGCTAAGGTAATCTTGGATGAAGCTCCAACGGTTGTTGGAAAATGTTCCCATGAGGACATTATTGTGCACTTCAGCGTCATCACTCATGAAATTGTGGTCATCCCAGAATCCCATCACTAAAGATTTCAGTTATCACATCATCAGTAGGAATTTAGCACCATCAACATCCCATACTACTGATATCCCATGGTGTCTGAGGATGATACACCTAATAATGTCCCATACAACTTTCGGTCATCCCGTAGCTGCCAGCAATAATCTCTCATCAGGAAAAATAGCCAAAATAAAATTTTACAAATCCCATAAGCAAAAGGAGGAACTCCCCACACATTCAGATCACCATCCCAAAAAAACTCACCATCACACCAGCTTATATCCAACTTATCCCGTAAATGCATCCCGATGTCAAAGTCAACAACACCACAAAAACGGAGGTCTACTCTGTTGCATCCTGAGGTCTTCCACCAAGGTCCTCACCAAACTTTTCCATGCATCACCATCATTTTATCTAGATTGCACTTATCTTCTTCCCTTCCATTGTACGGTCACCCTATTGTGGATCACCAATCTACAGGCCTTCATTATCGACCCTTGTTGTCATGGCTAATATCCCACACCCACCTCCTACAACGATCATAGGATTTCACACTCTCTGAGTTCACTCCACCATGAATCCATTGTGTCATAAGTAGTCGACCTACATCTAACACCAACTTTTCTCATGTGATTAACCAAGGTTGATGCATCTCTAGGAATCTCTACCTCCTGATGTTGTCTGACACTACATCCCAAGGAAGTCACCATCCATCACCTGAGGATGACCCCAACCTCCTCCTCACATCATCATTATCTCCACACCAATGTATTCACTAAAACCCTGCATTCTAGCCTACTCCCATCACCATCCCCACTCGCTAGTTATCCCCCCATTATCCAATGTCAGCCTTCTTTCTATACCCACTGGTGAGCAGAGACCCTTGAAATTTATTGGCAGTCTTCCAAGAAACTCTTCGCATGGTTTCATCATGATTTTTATCCTTGCGCGGTAATATATTCCTTGATTTATCATTTTTAATTAGATATTTACAAAAAAAATAAGATATTTTTATTGATCCTCAAGATGATCACCTATTTCATCATAATCACCCTCTGTTATGGCACTTCTTTTACTTCATCAGTAGAGGGAAAAAAGATCCTTATGCATGACAATAATGAAACAACTTCAATCATCCTTATAGAGGAATAAATTTGAGTGATCATAAAGAAGATATTCATCATAACTTAGAGAGAGAGGCTCTCCTGTCTCTCATATACTATAATCTTTTCATCTGGACACCCATTCCTTAGTTATATTATTGAATACTTTATTTGTATTATTTACATTATTATTCATATTTATTAATGTGATTATTTTAAAATTTTAATAATAGAATTTTTATTTATTAATAATGGTATTAATAACATTAAATAATAATAACACAATTAATAATTTAACTAATAATATAATACTTAATAAAAAAATATGCCCATACATTTTTTAAAGTGTAAATGTAATGTTTTTAAATAATAAAAATTGTGTCATGTAAAATAGTTTTATTTTAAAATATTTTTGAATTTATTTTTATTCTTAAATAATTTATTATGTGTTTATTTAGTGTGAAAAACTCATTTTATGGTATTTATTATTTATAATTTATACAATTTCAAACTCACCTATATGAAACACAATAATGTTACAAGTATGTGACTTTGAAAGTCTATAAATTATAAAGTATAAATATAATGTAAATCAAATTTATGATACTAACTAAACATATAATAAATTATTGAAGAATAAAAGGAATTTTTTAAAACAAGTTAATGAAAATTATTTTTAAAAGCACAAAATATCATTTTTTCAAAACATAAAATTTGTAAATATAATTTTTTAACATTCCTTTCACTACTGGAATGTGATCTATAACAAAAAAATAATTCAACATCAATGGTATAGATCTCATTTCCAGTAGTGAAAATAATATTAAAAAATTTTAAAATTAAAAATGTTATGTTTCATGTAGATGACTTGAAAATCTTATAAGATATAAACTATAAGTAAAATCTAAGGTAAACTTAAAACTGTTGGGAGATTGTATTTATTTATTAATAGTTTATCTTTTTTAATATTCCAAACACTCTCATGATTTTATGTGAAAATTATTTTTTAACTTTGTCTCTATATTTTTATTATATCTTGATTTATACATATTTTATTTTTAAAAATCCTATTTCATATTAAAGATATTGAGTTTTTAAAACTTTTATTCAACAAAGGAAAAGTCTAATTCAATCTATAGAATGTTCATATTCTTTCCCAAACATGATGCATGTTTTTTATTTCAAAATTAATTTTCAATTTATAATTTTGAATAGTTTTATTTATTTATTATATTATAAAACCTTATATAGCTTATATCCTTGTGAAAGTATTGTCAAAAATATTTATAAGTAAAAATGATATGTTTTGAAATAATGATGTTTTGTGCCATTAAAATTATTTTTCATTAACTGTTTTTATGAAATTATGTTTTCTTTGAATCATTTTTTATATTTTTATTCAATGTTTCAAATTTAATTTAGATTTTATTTGTACTTTATAATTTATAGTCTTTCAAAGTCACATACTTGTAACATTATTATATTTCATTTAGGTGACGTTCAAAGCATAAAAATTATAAAGTATACATACTATGTAAATGGAAATTTTCACACTGACTAAACATATAATAAATTATTGAAAAAAATTGAAATTAAAAAATATAGAAAAGAAAAACTAATTTACATGAAGCAAACTTTATTGTTTAAAACCATTACATTTACACTTTAAATTTATGGGAATATTTCATATTAAGTATTCTATTAATAATTCCATTATTATGAAGTATTTTTAATTATGGTATTATTGTTAAAAGTTACTAATTACATTAATAATAAATATTAATTATATTATAAAATATTTACAATAATATCATTAATAAATATGAATAATAATGTCAATAATACTAATAAAGTAGTTAACAATATAAATATAAATAAATCCTAATAAAATTTGTAATATAAAAAATATAATTATTAGTAAAAATGTTATCATAAGTTGAAATAGAGGTTGGGATTGGGATGGAGGCCACTCTCCTAAGGCTACAATGGTGATTAGGTTTCTCCTATGATGGTTTCTACGTCTTAACTTCCCTTAGTTGAAAAATTTCTCTTCCATGGTCACTTTGATGGGTAGAATGTGTTTGAAACTAGTAGGGGGGGTCAAGAAATCTATTCATGGAGGAATACAGACTGATGATTCATGATCTAGGAGTGTATTTAGTCACTCATTTTCTATCATCAAAGATGTCAATGCTAGAGGTCTCCAGTTTAAAGGGAATGTTTCAAATTTGAAATTTGGTCTAGATACAGTCTCGGAATGGCTGGAGAAAGGTAATAATTCTATTATTTATCAGCTTGATTTAAAAAGGAGTTCTAAACCATGGAGAATTACTGACTTATACTCTCTTCATCCATAAATTTTGAGATTTTTTATTTGGAAAAGTGTTTCTCTAGGATGCATCTTCATTCACTTCCTCTTCTTGTTTGAGGAGTTAAAGTCAAAGGCATGGGGCTTCGGATCAGTGTCTCTCAAATTGGGGTTTCTTCACATCTAAGATTGGAATCATAAATTTAACCTACTAGAGGTATATTTAGCTTTTGTTAAAACTTGGTTCAAGGTTTACAGTCTAAATTGGATTTTGGGCACCCATAGATCATGTATGACACATCATTGACCATAGACATTCCCATTAAAATGGATAGGTAAACCGAATTAGATAGGTTTGGGAACTACGCCTGGTTTTTTGTTGAAGTAAATTTGAGTTCTACCCATGTTGATAAGTTGATTATCTCAAAAGAAGATAGTGGATTTGAATTAGGGATTAATTATGAAAAAATACTCATTTATGTTAATATTGTAAAATTATTGGACACAAAAAGTTGAATTGTTAAAGGTATGTTATTTTCTCCCTTTATTCTAAAAGACATCAACTAACAGCCAGTGTTTTAAGAAATCCAAATCATTGAAGCCTTCTGGCCTCAATCCACATGGTGTTGTGCAGGAAAAGAATAAATAGAGAGGGGTTGTGTGCCACAGATTCCCTACAATTGACACTAAATATGATAAAGATAAGGGTGTAATTTTTGGCCCAGTAGCCCGAAAGCCCGACACGCCCAGCCTGAAAGCCCGAACAGCTCAGCCTAGCAAAGCCCGCATCAGGACAAGCTGGGCCCGGGCTTTAGGGACATTGGGTCGGCCCTTGGCCTATCCAATAAGGCCCATGGGCTAGGTCAGCCCGAAAAAGCCCGACCCGTAGGCCCGCGTGAAGCCTAGCCTGTGTGAAGCCCATCTGTAAAAAAATATAACAGGAAACTGCTGGTAGGGAGATTTGATCCCCCTACCTAAAGCTTCCAAGGCTGCACCTGGACCAATATATATATATATATATATATATATATATATATATGTATGTATATATATCAATGATATATGTATATATATATACATCATTATATATTAAAAAAATAATATATATAATAATGTATATATATACATATAATTATTATTATATATAATTATAATGTGTGTGTGTGTATAATATATACAATGATATATAATTTTATATATATATATATATATAATAATGTGTATATATAAACAAATCCACTAATAATAATATATATATATAAAGGATTTTATATAATATATATATAAACAAAACTATTAATATATATATATATATGATTTAATGTTATATATATATAATAACTTATTGTATATTAATAAAAAAATAACACACTCACCTAATGATGTTAGTGCACATCCCTTAACCTCCTTAATTGTTTTAAGTATGTTGCAACTGTTGGGGGTGATTTAAATTCTCAACGGAATATTTATTGTTGAGGGGTGATTTAAATTCTCAATGGAATATTTATTGTTGAGGGGTGATTTAAAATCTCAACGGAATATTTATTGTCGGGGGTGATTTGAAATCTGAATATTTGTTTTAATTGTCCTAAAAAATAGGATCTCATTTTGACTACATTTAAACCACGCGGAAGGTTGAAAATAAAGGGAGGCCTATAAAATGCATGACAGACAATAGAGGAGGTACGCCTTTTGAAGGTTCCAAAGCCCCTGCATATTGGAGTGAAGTGTTGACGGATTCACAACACTGAGGGCTCGAGTAGTGGTGTGCGGTGCACGGCGTGGCTGCAAGCGGAGAGGGGGACCTGAGATCACGAAGGCGGTTGAAATAAAGCACGAAGTGGAGCAGAGATTGTTGTGCCAATTGAAGTGTGTGATTTGTGAGACTTGTAATTTTTATTTGACAATAAAATTACTGATTCTCGGGTGGAGTAGGCTTTCGCCGAACCACGATAATTTTGGTGTTTTTTTTATTTCGTTGCATCTTAAAAACTCCGACCCAACATCTGGTATCAGAGGCAGGTTATCCATTTTTCTTGCTGAATAATTATGGGAGATTCACGTCCAAATATTTCTGTCCATATTGATATGTTTAATGGGCAGAATGATTTCACATTGTGGCAACAATGGGTAAAAAATATTTTGACTCGGGAAGGGACAGTGAAAGCATTGAAGAAAAAATCAGAGAAGCCGGAGAAGACTAGCTCTGATGATTGGAAAGATATGAGATATTTGGCAACGAGCACCATTCAATTGTATTTGGCGGACAATACATTACGAGAGGTGATGAATCTAACAGATCCAGAGGAGATCTGGACGAAGCTGGAAGCCAGGTATAAATCTAAATCTCTGACAAATCGTTTATATTTGAAAAAACGATTGTATCGTCTTCGAATGTCAGAAAACGGAGATTTGGGAAACCATTTGGATGAGTTCACCAGACTCTTGACGGAATTGTCTTCTGTGGTGATCAAAACTGATGATAAAGGCAATGTGGTGCCTGTGGAAATGGAAGAAGAGGATAAGGATTTGCTCTTGTTAGGTTCTTTGCCAGATTCGTATGACAATCTCGTCACTACATTGTTATTTGGAAAAGACACTCTGAAACTGGATGATGTTATTTCATCATTGTTAATGAACGAGACTCGACGAAAGACCAACGATGATGGCAATAGTGGGCTCTTTGCAGTGACTGGTGGATGTAACTATCACGGAAGGTCGATAGAATGAAAGAATGGTTCAGGGAGCAGGAGAGATCGTAGTCAATCAAGACCAAGAGGAGATTTTGTATGCTGGGAGTGTGGCAAAAAAGGTCACATGAGAAGAAATTGTGAGAAGTTCTGTGAGCGAATGAAGAAAGAAGAAAAAGAAGCTGAAACAATAGAAGAAACAATTGAGGCGAATACCGTGACTCAAGATGAGAGGTATGCTAGTGATTTATTGCTTACAACTGTGGAAGATGTGGATGATTCAGATTGGATTTTAGATTCTGGTTGCTCTTATCATATATGTGCAAAAAGGGAATGTTTTGACAGTTATGAGAAGTATGAAGGTGATATTGTGAAAATGGCCAACAAATCAGAAAGTCGAATTGTTGGAATCGGTACGGTGCGAGTTCGTATGTTTGATGGGGTTTTTCGCACACTTTCGGACGTGTGGTATGTACCTGATTTGAGAATGAACTTAATTTCTTTGGGTATGTTGAATTCCAAAGGTTTTAGGTTTTCTACTGACGGTGGAGTTCTCAAAGTGATGCGAGGAGTAATGACCGTGATCAAAGGGAAGAAAGTTGGGAATCTATACAAGTTGATTCATGCAGGTGAATCTTCATTGAGGCCCCAGAGTACCATTACAGGTGATGTTCATAAGGATATGTCTGCAAATGGATATTTGAAAAGGAATGTGACATTTGCTTCAGTCGTTCGTGGCACGGTGGAGCCACAACATTTTGTTCATCAGATTTGAGAATTTGTACACCCGTTATGGGTGTGGTGGGTCATGCCAATATTGGGCATGACATTAATGGTCAAAATGGATGACGATGGTGAACTATTCGGATTTTTAATCACGGTGGAGATTGTTGGGGGTGATTTAAATTCTCAACGGAATATTTATTGTTGAGGGGTGATTGAAATTCTCAACGGAATATTTATTGTTGAGGGGTGATTTAAAATCTCAACGGAATATTTATTGTCGGGGGGTGATTTGAAATCTGAATATTTGTTTTAATTTTCCTAAAAAATAGGATCTCATTTTGACTACATTTAAACCACGCGGAAGGTTGAAAATAAAGGGAGGCCTATAAAATGCATGACAGACAATAGAGGAGGTACGCCTTTTGAAGGTTCCAAATCCCTTGCATATTGGAGTGAAGCGTTGACGGATTCACAACACTGAGGGCTCGAGTAGTGGTGTGCGGTGCACGGCGTGGCTGCAAGCGGAGAGGGGGACCTGAGATCACGAAGGCGGTTGAAATAAAGCACGAAGTGGAGCAGAGATTGTTGCGCCAATTGAAGTGTGTGATTTGTGAGACTTGTAATTTTTATTTGACAATAAAATTACTGATTCTCGGGTGGAGTAGGCTTTCGCCGAACCACGATAATTTTGGTGTTTTTTTTATTTCGTTGCATCTTAAAAACTCCGACCCAACAGCAACGTGCATATATTATATATACTATACATATATAAATATATTTTGAAAAAAAATTAACCCACCCACTGTCGCGCACCCCCCAACCCCTAATTATTATTTTTATAATTTTATCATATTATAAAGGTATATATATATTTATATTTATATTTACATATATCAATCATTTAGCATTATATATATATAATAAATTTTTATGTATTAACAAAAAAATATAACACACTCACCCAATAATGTTCGCACACACCCCCAACCTCATTAATTTTTATAAATAAGATGAAAGTTGCATATTATATATATATGTATATATAGATATATAAACAAATCTATTAATAATATATATCAATGATATATATATATATATATAAACAAAGCCATTAATAATATATATATTTAAATCTATTAATAATATATATCAATTAAGTTCAGTTTTTAAAAATCTATTAATAATATATATATATATATAAATGATTTAATATAATATATATATATATATAAACAAAGCTATTAATAATATATATATATCAATCATTTAACATTATATATATATAATAACTTATTATACATTCACAAAAAAATAACCGCCCACCCAATGATGTTCGCACACCCCCCAACCTCATTATTTTTTTAAATTTAATGAAACTTGCATATATTATTTATACTATATATATATATATATATCTATTTAGAAAAAAAATTAACTCACCCACTATTTCTCACCCCCCCCAACTTCTCATTATTTATTTGCACATAATATATATAGATTCATATATATAAATATATTTAGAAAAAATAATATATCCACCCACTATAAAATGTCAATAAAATAGAAAATAAACATTTTTATAAAAAAAATTAACATTTAATAAAAAATAATATAAAAAATATGCATTTAAAAAAAATTTAAAAAAAGTTTTAAATTAAAAATATACATAAATATTATATTCATAAATAAGTTAAAAAAATTAAAAAAAAAATTTATATAAATGATAAAAAAAATGTTTAAATAACAAAGATTTTAACCCACCCATTGTTGGGAACCCCCAATCCCTCATTAATTTTCTTTTCAATTTGCACATAATATATATAAATTCACAGGCATATAAAAATCTATTTAGAAAAAATAACATATCCACCTACTATAAAATGTTAATTAAAAAATGTTTTTACATAAAATATGTTAAATGTTTAAAAAACATGTCTAAAAATAAATGTAAAAAAAATAACAAGAGTTAAAAAATGGTCCAAAAAAGGTTTAAATAAAAAAAATTAAACAAATTTTAAAAAAATCGTTTTAAAAAAAACATTTAAATTATTTTTTAAAAAACTCTATAAAAACTTTTTACATTAAAATTTGAAAAAAATTTAAATGTTTTAAAAAAATACTTTTAAAAATCATGCGTTTAAAAAAATTAAAAAAAAACATTTTAAATTAAATATTTAACAATAAATGTAAAAAAATGTTTGAAACAAATGTTAAAAACGGATTAAATAAAAATGTTTAAATAAAAATGTTTAAATAAAAAAATTAACAAACACTTAAAAGAATTATAAATAAGTTTAAAAAATAAATTTAAAAAAATGTTTCAAATAAATTTTGAAAAAACATTTAAATAAAAATGCTTTAAACTCACCCAGTACTGCACACCCCCCAACCCATCATTATTTTTTTTTACAATTTTTACATAATATATCTTTATTCACAATATATAAATCAATTTAGACAAAAAAATAACATCTTCACCCACTATAAAATATTAATAAAAAATAAAATAAACGTTTTTACAAAAAACATGTGTTTAAAGATAAATGAAAAAAGCATTTTAAATAAATGTTAAAAAATAATTTAAATAAAAAGTTTTAGAAAAAGTTTTGAAACAAAAAATTATTTTGAAAATAATAAAATCTCATCATGGCCTGACTCGAAAAAGCCCAGCCCGGCCCGAAAAATCTCAGCCTGCCTTGATGGTTTGGGCCGACCCAAGGTCAGGCTCGGGCCACCTCAAGGGGTTGTTTGGGCCTGACCGACCTGGCCTGAATAGTGGTCAGTGGCCCAATTTTTTACAAGGTAGGCTCAGCCTCGCCTGACCCTATCCGGGCCGAGCCAGGACAAAATTACACCCTTAGATGGAGATGGGTTCCCTCAAACTGAGAAGCATGTCTCAGGGGATAGGAGTTCTCTAAGTCCTATGAATTTTTTTCACCCAATCAATAGGGTAATATGAGGGGTGCCACCCACATGAAAGAAGAAATCATGTAAAGATATTATTGTTGAATAGTCTAAACTAGTTCCTGATATTGCTGACCTATCTGGTGTTCGAACTGAATTTGAGAAGGATTTGTAGAAAGAAGTGGATGATGAACTAATGCAGGATTGTTCCCTATATAGCAAAGGAAAGGAAAATATGAAGATAGTTTGCCCTGTGGAAATGAAGAATTCTTCACATAGGTCATCCCCTCATTTGACAAGATCTAAAGGAAAGGATATCATTTATGATGAAGATGGTTTCCAACTGGTTACTCACGGGAAAGAAATTCTTCTTGGCCCTTCACCTATGTCTGGACTAATAGATGAAGAAGAGAAGGCTGCCTTGAACCTAAAGAAATTCTTGGTTTGTAGTGCCTCTACACTAGCTAAAGCTAGTATTTTTATCACATACGGGATGGGTTATCCCATGATAATGTTATGAATCCATCATATTCTATCAAAAATAGGTTTAGTTTTCTGGACATATTAAACAGATCAAATAGAAAGGAGGTCTTCTGGGAGTAATTTGATAACGTTCATGGATATATCTAAGTTAATGGATGATCATCTAGCACTCAGGATTCTCTAGATGGTGAGAAATATCCTTACACACTTCAGGATTCAACTCCATTAGATGATGTTGATTCTCGAGTGGATTTGACATGGTAGTAACCCAAAACTAGGTGAAGGGTTCCTCATCCGAGAGGTAGAGGAGGTGGCAGATCCAATCGATGAAAACTTCTTCTATTTTTTTGGGTAGTTGTCCACTTTTCTTTCTATTGTAGGGATTTTTCACTTCCTTAATTTCCCATCTCCTTTTATGATGTACTATGTTTTATTTTCAAAAAAATTTGGAACAATGTGCTATAACCCTTGGTTTGCACTGTCTTGGTGATAATAATGTCATTATTAACAATTTATTGTATTTTTAAAAATATTTTAAATTTATTTATAAATAATATTTATAACTATATAAATATATATTTATAAATATAAATTTATAATTATATAATTATTAATAAATTTTTAAATTTAATTATAAATAATTTCATATTTAGAAATATATATTTATAAATATAATTATAATTATATATTTATAAATATAAATATATTTTTCCAATTATAAATAAATCTAATTATACAAATATATATAAATATATGTAATTTAAATAGATTTATTTATAAATATATTTATACATAATTATAAATAACTATGTGTTGTGAAATTGATCGAATGTTTATTGAAAGTGAAAAGGATTTCGAAAACGGATATGTAAGACCGATCATAGTCAAATCACATGGTTGAGAATGTGAGCATTGTATTTGCGTATTATGATTGCGATGATAAGTATAAATTCAAATACAATATAAATACAAGTAGTAAATAAAATAACATAATGTAGATCCCCCAAAAACCATCTACCTTTCATTTACATTTCCATGTATTTAGTGTACAAAGAATACCAAAATTTGGAATATGAAAAGTTGGGCACATGTAGGGGTTTATTGGGAATGGGAGTTACCATAATTATGAAATTCAAATTTAATATTTCATAACAATCCCCCTTTAATGTAATAATTTAGTTCAATCTTATATAATCTTCACTTAAAAACCCTATAGTAAAAATAAGTGAATCCAAATTAATTGAATTCCATGTCATGCTTCCTCATTAAAAACCTTACTAATAAAACCTAGTGGTAAAACCTCATGAAGGGGGAAAGAGTGCATCATTCCCAACTCCCCCTAGTTATATCATTTAAATGTGTCTCTAGGACATCAATTAATATTATTATTTAATTATGTCTTTGGGGCATGGGAGGAAGAGCATAGGTAATAATGAATGGTCTCATTAAAAATTATAACTCATGGGGAAGAGCAATAATTTCATTAATTATATATATCTATAATAATTTATAACATTCCCTTGGATATTTGTTAGGATATATGATTGCCTCATTAAAAACATCATCATGTAAAAACCCTTCATGGGAAAACCCCTTGATTAGGGAAAATGAGTAAAATAACATCAAGTCCCCAGATTGTTGCCTCGTTAAAAACCTTTTCAAGAAAACCCAGTGGTAAAAATTTGACTAAGGGAAAAAGAGTATAACAGTTTCATCTCTAGGACTCATAATGATAGTAATTTAAATCATATAATGTTAATGATCAATTCATAACCAAAACATTTAGTTTTTAAATTTTTGGAATAATAATAATTTATACCATTTAAGTTTCAATGAATAGGTAGGGACATTAACTTTAATCATAATATGATTTATTTTTATTTTAAAGGTACATATGAAAATATACATGTATACCCTTTGGGGATAAATAAAATGTGAATTTATATTTAATACTTCTAGGATAAATATGTTCTTCCTAAACCCCACATGTATGAAATATATCACTCTTGGAAGTAAGATATTTAATTATTCATTAATGTAAAACCATTCCAAAATTTTGATATTTCATCTTCAGGATAATTAATTTAAAATATAAGTACATTCAATATAATTTCATGATCAAATAAGTCATTAAATTCAAAAAACTCTTCAAGAGTTTAGTTGTTTTTCAAAACATCCTAATAATAAAATGATTTTTGCAAACCATTCGATGATAGATTAAATTTATATTCTTCATTAAATTAATATGGATACATTAAATACATCTTATTCAGTTCACCCCATAATTTATCATTTTGGTTAAAGCTTTCATAATTTTGAGTATGCTTCAAGAATTTTGTACCCTTATGGGATTTATATATATATATATATATATATTCAAATATACAAGGAAGAATATTTCTTATAATATGATCATAAATATTCAATAGTATTTGGATAATCAATCCTAAACTTTATATATTGAACATATAAATTCCTTTAATAATTTTGGCCAATTATTGTGATGTCGACATCTATAAGAATCCACTATCATTGATGAGTTTTATAAGAATTCAAAGAAAATATATCATCACAAACATTTGATTGAGATCTCATATTTTTTCTATTACTAGTTTCACCTTAGGGTAAATATCTAAAAAGATATAATGTTGTTTACATATTCATTTTTATCTTCATGGGAAAATATATTTATTTCTTTCTACTCATGATGAAAAATGATTTTATATATTCAGTTCAACCACACTTTAGGTGTGTATAATCAGACTATTGATTTCCAACACTTTAAATTCATGTATGTGTTGTGAGAATCTTGTAAATGGTTCTTATAGACTATTTTATATATGGAATGTGTTGCTTAATAGTTATTTTAATCAACATTAATAGAAGATAATGTATACTCACCAGTAGTAAATAACACACATGATCATTTAGTGGATGAATCTTTCATATATATGGGTCACATGGTTGGTGGGCATGCCCATATATACTTCTTCATATGTATAGAGGAAATTTATTTTCATAATAGCTGCAAATGATATAAATAATTTACCTAAAAAATGGGTACCTCAAGGTAAGTTATTATACAGGAAGAATTCATAATGACTTAATGAGAATGAATTTATTGATAATTTAATAGACATGCATCCATTAAATAAATTCAACATTCTCCCCTGATGGATTTATGTTGTGTTATCAAAAAATTGATTCTCATGTATACATGAATCAAAAATCCTTTAGTATACTTGATCCTATATGGACTAAATCATCATGCCATATATTTAAAGTGTCAGGATCAGTAAACTTCTAGTTTACCATTATTTATTTGATTGTACATAACAAATTATTTATAATCACTTTTTATTAATATATGTTACATATCGATCTACCTCTTATATCTAGTGTCTATATATGATATTCATTTTCAATAATACCCTTCATATATGAGTTATTTTGAAGTATTTAATAAAAAAAATATTTATAAATATTTTTCATCAAGATTGACGCATATAAGATCTCTACGATCATTCATTGTGAAAACTTATATTTTTCATTATAATTTCCACTTATGGTGGTTTATGAATTCATAATATAATCATAATGGGTTAGGCCATCACCAAGAATATTATTTCATATTTTAGAACTTATAGCCAAAATATTTTTGAGCTTTAGGCCCAAATATTATTTTACAATACATCTACCTTGGATAGGATCCCCCGCATCTTTTGAAGTTGGTGAATGTGGTAGTGGAAACCAATGAGGAATAATCTTCTAGATTCACAACACACACCTTATTTCCATACAAAATTATAATTCATAAACAACATTCAATTTATCAACTAGAAAGGGAAATCATTTGATCAAAATTTATCAACTCTCAAATATTCATGATAGCCCAAATTGTTTCAAATTTTTTGTGAATAATTTCATTATCTTCAAGGAATGAATTAAAATTACATTCACATTGGGGAATGAATTAATTCATTGGATTTCAAGATCCATGAATGATAATTTATTATTTATCAGTGTTGATCATATTGCATAGAATATAAATTTTATTGATTATGATGATCATTGTTTTAACCATTTTAGGTGGTAAAATAATTTTCATAAAATATATATCCGATTATCAAAACTATGTAATCCAATCATTTCATTTATGAACTATATAAATAGAAACATCCACTTTAGGGGATAAATGAATTACATGAGAGGATATTGATAATCCATTAGAATATGATAAATAATAATTCCTCCCTTGATATTGCTGGTTTAGGAATAATAATTGACAAATGAATATATTCTTTAATATAATTTTAAATGACATTATTTTCATATCATCCTCCAAGGATAAATTATTTTATAAATATTAATAAAATTCATTATTCTTTACAAATATTTACTATCATAAAACCACTTTTGGTGGTTATATTATTATTATTTGTTGTAAACAAATATAGCACAATGATCATTCACAAGACATCATATTCACTTCAAACATTATTTAAAATAAAACCATGTATTGCATTCACTTCGGGGAATGAAATAAATCATTTTCAATAAATATTCTCATTCACTCCTGGGAATGGAATAAAATTATTTGTTCAATTTTTATAGAGTCTTTAAGAAAATTCATGAATATTCAATTCTGCAATTTCATAAACTTCATCCACACTGAGGGATGGATATATATAAAATATATTTATTCTTATTTTTCAAGAATATTTAATTTATATAAAATATTTTATAATAAAGAAAATAAAGAAAAAAGGAATAAAAGAATACAATATTTATAAATATTCAAAGTAAATATCATCTCCATTATGATCCTTTATACATCATAATCAAACATGAAACCTTCAGGGTGCACAAATAAATAAGAGAGATGAAATTTCATGGTTCATAACATGATCATCGAACTTCAGCTCAATGTGCAACAATTACATGATGTTAATCATTGATCACCAAACATCATATTGACGTATGTAAGGTACGTGATGTTTATCATTCGACCACTTCTCATGGTGGTGTTTCATTCTTTTATTTTATGAATGGTGTTTTTCATGACATCGACCACATCAGTTATTAATCAAACGCATTCACTTCAAGGAATGGAGTTAAATTTTTCATTCTTGAGTCATTACATCTCTTCAAAGGCTCATTATTTTTCTCGTAGCAAAATATTAAGAAAATCATATATTATATTCAGATATATCAAGAAGGGAAAAATAAATGTAACAATATCTTTCATATAAAATAAGACTCGCATTTTGATGTAGCACTTCGAATTAGTGGATTTGATGTACATGTGAAAGATTATGTAAAAAGAATAATTTTTATAAAAAAACATGTGACATACCTTTTTTCCATGATATTTACCTTATTTCGATGATGACACTGTCATCATGATGCAAAATGATAAGAATACGATCATTCTGATAATGTGTTGTGAAATCGATTGAACGCCAATGGAAACCGTGAAGAATTTCGAAAATGGACATGTAAGATTGATCGTAGGTGAAGTGTATTATTGAGAAAGCGATCGTCAGATTTTTTTATGATGATGGCGATGAAAAATACAAATACAAATATGATATAAATACAAGATGTAAATAAAATAAAACAATGTATAGTCCCCAAAAACCGTCTACCATTCATTAACATTTCCATGTGTTTATAGTATACAAAGAATACAAAAAGTTGGAATATGAAAAGTTGGTCACATATAGGGGTTTATTGGGAATGGGAGTTACTATAATTATGAAATTCAAATTTAATATTTCATAAAACTATATATAATTTACATATATTTATATATAAATAAATTTAAAGAATTGTAATTATGTATTTATAAATATAATTATAAATACAAATTTGTGAATAGAAATTTATTTATATAATTATATATTTACAATTATAAATAAATATAAATATAAATATAAATATATATTTATTAATATGAATTTATTTATATAATTAAATATATATATATATATAATATTTAGAAATATGAATTTATTTATATATTTATTTATTTATTTAAATATATTTCATGTTCAGAAGCCACGTAGTCAGGTTTGGAAAAGGTTTGGGATTTAAAAATATTACCTGAACCCACATGGATTAATAAGAAGGTAATAATTTTAAATTTAATTTTGATATATATTAATATATAAATATATTTATAAATATATAAATATATTTATAAATATATAATTATAATTATTTAAATATATATACATATTTATTTATTTAAATTATATATATTTATTTATAACTACAAATATATAATTATATAATTACAAATGGGGTGGTTGGTAAGGGGATAGTGAGCTTGTAAATTGAGGGGGGAGTGCCAAATTAATTGGCCCTCAACACTTTCTGAGCCAACACCACTTCATTTGGGGCTGGCCACACCCATTTCCCCAAAAAAAGTAAACCTACACCCATTATATTTAAAAAATATCACCCCCTTTAAATTTCACTCGAATACACCCAAATTAATTTATATTAGTTATTTTATCAATTTTTTATAATAAAATAAAATCATATGTGAAAAAAGGTTGTATTTATATGTTTCCATGACACACCAAGTCCTTGAAACCATCATATTAAATAAGATCTGCATAATTTCATAATTTAAATCGGGTTTGGGTTAGAAATATAATGTTTTTGACCTATTTTCATCCCTAGACAATTTCATTATTTAATAAAATTTACAAGTTCAAATATATTTATAATTATTTTTTAGAAAAAATTGAATTTTGTTCTCATCAAATAAAAAAAAGAAAATATATAGATAATTTTAGTGACTTATAAATTTTAGAGGGAAAAACATACATAAATTTTCAAGATGTTTTAAACATATACATTCATATTTAATGGGTTGGGAAGGTTTTATTTTCAATACACACACACACACACACATACAAATATTTATGTACATACATGTGTGTGTGTGTGTGTGCATCTTTGTATATATATAAAATATTAAAATTATCTAAATTTAACTATAAAATGTATTTCTAACAACAAATGTTCCCCGTTTATTATTGAATAAATGATGTTCCAATATTTATTATCAAATAAATGATATGAAATATGTTTTTAACATCAATAATTTAAGGACCAATATTGAATACTGAATGCACAACATCTTTCCCATCAGTTATTATCGATCTGGAAGGTGTTTGCAAAGATATTTCACTATAGTTAATCCAATAATTTATGTGGAAGTTAAATTGAAGCTCTAACACTAATTCCATCACACAGTGTCACTCAACCTCCCCTCATTTACTCTGACATACCATTTTTCTCCACCTCCTAACAATGATTTTTCTTTCAATTCTTGTATCCCTTTCAACATTATTATCTCGGTTTTAATTTCCCACCTTCTTGATTACCATTATAATAACTTGACTCGAAATTCCACAAGTTCCATATCAATTATTTATTGAACACCTATGAATTCCTTGATCTATAAAAGGTGAAAATAAGTTTCAAGATTAAATACAAATAAAACTGTGAGTAATTTCACACTTTCTAACTAAATATGAATGCATAACATAATTACATTGAAAATTGGATAGGACCCATTTATATGCCAGACAAAACAATCTATAAACAAAGGATACTGATATGTCATGTATTAAAAATTTTACCCTCATTTTTTTATCTATTGCCAAAAATAATTCACCAAGCATGTGGGTCCCATAAACCTGTTAAAAACTGTCCAAATGTGAGTTCTATGGATAATCAGGTCCTTTGTTGTTAAAATGTTTCCCTTCAAAGACGTCCAATGAGGTGTTTTTCAATTTATTAGGGATAATGGTAACATTCTTCATCTATATACATAATTTTTCACCCTAGGATATCCTGATAGAGGAGGGGGAACCAAGGTGTTAACTTTTTATTTTGATTAAAACGGATCTTGTCCCCACAATAGTAAGAACTCATTAAAACTGCCTAATTGAAATGTGCATTCAATAAGGTTGATATATTTAATCTATCCCCTATCTAAATAAAATCATTTTTTGGGGCCTTTATTCTTTCATACAGACCACTATGATAAATTTTTTTCGAAGGGTATGTAGAGGAAAGCAATATGATTTTTTTCTAATGAAACTAAGAATTCCCATGAACCCAAATCTATTTTTACTACCAAAATGATTATCCCCCCAAGATACATTTCTCTATCCTTTGATGGTAATCTTAAACATCCCTTCAATCCAAAATGGATCTTCTCTGACCCACCAAATCAGCCCCCCCCCTAAGCTTGACCCTTCATGCATTCCTCCCTAATAGGTGATGTTCCTAATGCATCTTCGATGATCAATCATACAAAATAGTGGACATGGAGGAGAAAATGGAGAGGCAAAAATGATACTGACCTGTTCTCCATGGAACCTAGTGGCTTTAAAGGAAGTATGGAAGATATGCAATGTAACGAATGATATTTTAAAAGGTGGTAAGTGGAAACATATGGTTCCATTATTGAATAATCCAATTCTGAGGATGAAATAAACTAGCCTCACCTATCACAATGAAAATACTAAGATATAATTTTTGTGGGCTTGGAAACCCATGAACAAGTCAAATTCTACAACTTTGATGTACTAAAAGTATCCTAGATATGGTTTTCCTATCTAAAACCATGTTGGAATGAGAGGAAATGATTGTATTGGTTTCAGTCACAGAGGAAGTACCTTCGGTGGGCGTTAATTTAAAATTTATTTTAATTTAGATTTCCCCAAAACCTCAATAGAGTATATTTCATGTTAAATTTATAATTAGTTTATTTAGATCGAAAGAATAAATTACCTTGTCAAGGACCTTTCTTTGAATATGTTTTTGATCGTATATAAACCTTTCTTAGATTACTGTTGTTGTGATAGGAAGATTCAATTGTAGAAACCCTCTAGCGGTGATCCACACATACTCCTATGGTCTCCAAGCAATGCCTATTGATTTCTAGGTGCTAGCACAATGGATCAATAATCTTGAATTATTCATCTTGATTTCTCCAAGATCCTTTAATCTTGAAAGAGTTATTCTCATTCTTGAGAGTAGTAGAGGATAAGTTCAAGAGAGAGAGAGAGAAGTCTGTTGTGTGCAATGATTCTCTATTCTAAATTTTCAACTAACCCAACATAATAGAAATAACCATCTATTTATAGATTTCGGATTTATGTTAAAATATTTTTTATTTTCATGTCTGACCTCAAATAATATAATAACATTTATTAAACCCCATGCTTAAATAATTATATTATTATTATAATTTTGTGGCACACGTACTAACTTGTGCAATAATAAATATTATCTAACTAGATTATAAATCAATTTTTTTGTTAAATGTGTTCTAATTTCATTCTAACTCCTCAAAATTTATTGAAACCCCAAATAAAAACTTTATTCATAAATATTTTAACCAAAAACTAGTGAAAATATATTTATTAAATATTCATAAAATAAATGAATATCTTTTGTTCACAATTTGGTGAATACATATTTATTTAATTTATATGATCGATAAAACATTAATAAAATTATTTCTTGATCTCAAGAATAATATTTATTAAATTAATTAATTTTATATATAATTTAATCAAGATCAACAGAAACATGTAGTGTGTGGCCCTCTAGGATTCTTTCTCATTGTCATTCTTAAGGATCACCTAATGTCCAAGATTAATATCTAGAGATAGTTCATGGAACCCAAGAGAAAGAACTTAATTTCATAATGAATACAACCACATAAAAACACTCACTGTGTAATATGATCCCTTTATCTCAATATCTCGTCAAGTAGGTTTCACATCTTTAACATAAACCTATGTGCTTAATATGTAATTATTTTGATATCTAAAATAAAAAATTCATTACACCAAGACCATGGAATTTAATGCTATGTTCTATTTCAATAAAAGGGTTGAGATATAAACTTCCATAAAGATGGAAGGGAAAAATCCTTCCATGAATTGTTCATTAATAACATGTCACTAGTAATGCACCCAATGTATCCAACTTCTCCATTATCTATCATCGGCATGCTTCATGAAATAAATCTAAATGTGCGAGTTGTAACATGCATTAATAATAATCTATGTATGAGGAAAATTATACACGACCCTAGATTGGAATATTCGATGACACCAAAACATACAGAATTCTTACTAGAAAGTCTATTCTCATAATCTCTCATCTAGTAGATTACCAAGTGAAAACTTCATGATAACAAGCCTCTTCCACTTATGAGTACTCTCACATAATGGTATATATACTATAAAACCTATCATATTACGTTATCCAACTATATAACTATATTTAAGAATATTATCATGGATTTTAAAGGTTCCCATCCTAGCAGGGAACTGCTATAACCTTATCAATGTGGAAGATACTCTTGGATGTTATTACATTAATGTCATACAGAATAATGAATGATATATAATAAGATATTTTATTAATATTTAAACCAACTAATATTCCTATAATCAATGTAAAAATAGTTGGTCCTAGAACAATAACCTTAACATAATGTAGTGGAAAATAAAGTGGGGTTTTTTGGATATCTTCTCATTTATTGACAAGGTCACTTGGTTGGACTTTGTCTTCTTTGGAAGGAAGAGGTGGATTTCAGGGTATAATTATTTTCTTCTAATCACATTGCCACCTATATACATCAGTTATGTGTCCCCATATGAGATTTATCTAGTTTTTATGGATAACCCTTTCTCAAGGACAAATCTAAATCTTGGATCCTTATTATGTCCTCATGGGATCACTTATCTGGATCTTTATTATTTGTATGTATTTCAATGATATTATGTTCCAAACAAGAATAGAGGAGTGCTAACAGGATGTGTGTGTTGATAATGTAGTTCCTATAGGCTACACAGACCATGGGTTTATCTGACCTTGGATGCTCAGGCAACCCCTTCAAATGGTTTTATGGGAAGTATGAGAGTATGTGTATTATGGAATTTCTAGGTAGATTTATGGGTTGTACTGAATGGAATTGTCTCTTCAATTTTTCCTAGGTTTCTCATCTCACCCCCAATATGTCGGATCACTACCCTATTATCATCAGCACTTCCCCTGTCTGTGAAATATTGTAGCCTGAGAAGGTTTTTAATTTTGAAAGATTTTATACCAAGGAAAGGTGTTGTGAAGTGGTGATCTGATCATCCTGGATGATGGGGGGCCATATATAGAAAAGAAAAATCATCATGTAGCCTATAAGCTGAAACACTTGATAAATAACATGTTCTAACCCAACATTCAATGTGATTCCATCTAAAGTAGTTTTAATTTTCTATACTATTGACCCCATTTAGATGAGGTTCTATCCATAATTGCGAGTCTTGAAGATAATTTAGATTCAACAATTAGGATAAATAAGAGCTTCTGGTCCTTTTATACTCATGAAATTCATGTAAAAGAAGGAAACTCTAATAATATTTACCTCCACAAGAAAGCCTCTATGAGGAGAAGAAATAATTTCATCTTTTACCTCACCACCACTAATGGTACATCTATTTCTAATGAATAGGTTATCTAAGATTATATTTTTTATTTTTTCCATGATCTTTATATGGTAGGGGAGTATTTAATTTTTTTTGATATTTATTCTTATATTAATCTAATGATCACTGATGCTTTCAATCACTATATTACCCATGACATTATAGATGATGAAATTCTCATGGCTCTCAAATAAATCCAGTCCACCAAATCTTTGGGCCCTGATAGTTTTCATGCCTTGTTTTTCAAACAATATTGGCACATTGTGGGGCCTGATATTTTAGGTCTTATGAAAGATATTTGGATGCATGAAGCTAATTTGTGTTCCATAATTGGGATTTTTATTACCCTAATTATAAATATTAAAAAACCACTTTGGTATTACACTTCAGAACCATAATGTTTTGAAATGTTTCCTATGAAATCTTCTTAAATATATTGTTTAACTAATTACAATTTTGATTACCATCTATTATATCTATTAATAAAAGGGATTTTTTTCTTGGGAGTATTATTTCTAATAAATCCATCATTTCTCGTGAAATTGTTCATTCCATGAAAACACACTATGTGGCTAAAAGAGGTGTTATGGATTGGAAACATGATAAGACAAAATCCTATGATATAGTAGAATGGTCCTCTCATAAATTTATTATAAGAAAATTCTTTTTTTATAAATAGACTAAGGTTATTATGAAATATTATAATTATATTTATTTCAAGACTAAAATCATTGATGACCATACTCAGAGATTTTCCCCCACTAAGATACTTTTCTAGGGAGATCCTCTCTCTCCTTTCCTCATTATTATAGTGGATGATGTTTTATCTAATATTATTTTAGTGGTAGCTAATGATAGTAATATTAATGGAATGAATGTTTTCCATTGGGACCAACCTATTTATCACCTCTTTTTTGATGATGATAGTTTAATTTTTTTCAAGGTCCACTTTGGAAGAATGTGTTTCTACTGGTCATATTAATCGCATATACAAGATGACATCCTAACAGTCGGTTAGCTTTGTAAATCTAAATTTTATTTAATTTAGGTGTTTATTAAAGTAGAAAGGATTACCTAAACAATTATTAGAACATAAAAATGTTCTAAAAACTTTATAAATACCTGAGTCTCCCTACTATTTTTGGCTGCTCAAAAAAAAGAGGTGTTTTTAGGTATCCTGGATAGAGTGAAAAAATGACTCAGGGTTGTACTATTAAAAGGATTTCTAAATAAGGTAAGGAAACTCTTCTCAATGTTGTGGCCTGGTCAATCCTAACATACATTATGTCCCTTTTTAAACTCTATAGCTTTATTTTTTTACCAAATACACTCTTGTATTGTTAATTTCTGGTAGGGAATTAATAATTAAAGGAATAAAATCAATTTGATAGTGTAAGATCCCATCATTTTTCAGGTTCTCCCCTCTATTATTTTTTCATTAAACTTATTTTGTTTAAGTTTTTTCCTCATATTTAATCCTAGGTTCTCGTGTTTCATTTTGTATGTATATTTATTTTAATATACATAGATTTAGGTTGTGAGAAAACTTGAGAAAACCAGAGAGGATCCATAAAAAGAGCCTTTTGGGGAAAATGACTTAATGTCCAAATATGTATTTTTATTTGAATAAATGGAATATGAGTATAATTACATCAAGTGTTACCAAGTTTTATTGGTAAGTTTATAATCCTTAAGGGGGTTCATTTTTTATAAGGAAAATAAGCCAAAACTGTCTTGGGGACATTTACATGCCATATAACTGGAGTACACGATGTGTAAAATCCACCATACTCATGTCGTGAACTGATTCATGACATTAAGTGGTTACATTTAATGAACCAATTATATGCCATGTAATGTTTAGGTGAATTAAATATTCATCCAAGGTTGTGGGTTTCTCATGGTATCCCTCTAAAAAGAAATAAACAATGTGTAATTTAATTACACTCCATTTAATTTCATGAGAAATTATTTTAAGTGTGGCCTTCATTTAATATTCTCCTCATTCTCAAGTGTAAATTTCTCCTCTCAATCCTAGGGAAGCTTCTAGGTGATTTTGGGGCACCTCCCATGATTTCAGATGTCCCATTTGTGCATCCAATCACTAGTAAGTTATTTTCTTAGGGGTTTTCTTTCTCCACCTTTGATCTGACATTATTACGGAGTAATCTATTAATTGTGTTCATTGTTGGTTTTGATATTGATTGGTTTTGATCTAGGATCCTTATTTAGATCATACACACCTTCATCCTCATGAGCATTTTCCATTGGAAGCATTTTTTTTATATTTAAATGTAGGGCATCTAAACCTTAAACCTATGGTTTGATAACATTCAAGTATGTGAAAAATTAAAATTGTGGTAACATATGTGTGTCTAAATTGATTAAATGATAAATTGAATTTTTCTTGGAGTCCCTTTAGATCCAATTGGTTATTTTCCTAGCTTGTGGCTACCATTTGTTGTGCTAACCCTTGATTATAAATGAATTTTTTTTAAGGTATTAAATTGTGTCTATCATGACATGATATTTGGTTGATTACTTGATATAGATTCACCTTGTCTTGGCCTGATTATTGAAATGATTCACTTGTAATTGGATTATGACCAAAGGATAAATGAAATGTGTAAAGTAAAGATAAATAGTAATTTTCGTAATTAACGATTAGTCCTAATGATGTGGTATTTAGATATCCTTATTGTTATGATATGTGTTGTATTAAATGTTGTAATGATTATATAGGGTGTTGGCCTAGTTTACATGTTGAAATGCTTAAATACCGGGATATGCCCTAAGACATGTTGAAATGCTTATATATTGGGCTATTCCCTAAGACATGCTGAAATTATTTTATATTTGGCTATGTCCTGAGACATGCTAAAATGATTATATGTTGTTCTTGTCCCTGATACATGCTGAAATTCTTATATATCAGGCTCATACCTAATTAAATGTTGAAATTCTTATATAGAAGGTGCTAACCCAGATTTTTATGATTTATACAGTGGTTGTAATGTTATGTTTTACCATGTTTATATGTTTATGGCTGGCATGGTTTTGAGACATACTCAGACACATTCTAAAATGGAATTGAGGATGGTTATATTTTACCTTGGATATATGGTTATGGTTGGAATGGTTTTGAGACATGCTTAGACACATTATGACATGGCATCGAGGATGATTATGTTTTACCTTGGGTATATGGTTATGGTTGGCATGGTTGTGAGACATGCTCAGATATATCCTATCATGGTGTTGAAGTAGGTTGATGTCGAATTAATTTAGTTTCTTAATTAATTAATACACCTATTTATTTCATTGTTTCGTACACTTATTATCATATTGGTTACTTTTAGACACGGTGGTGTTGACCTACGGAGTTATACTCATGCCCTATTCAGTTCGTTGGTTGGTACTCGAGCAGAATACATAGATGTAGGATTTTACAAGGGCAGTGGACCTTGTTGTTGATTCTTACTTGTTGTATGGGCTAGAGTTTGGAGATAGGGCCAACATGGGGTTCGGGACTGGGGTCTTTTTCATCTTCTAGTATTTTATTTTTACTTCTTATAGCATGAAATTCAGTTTCATTACAGTATTTAATTATGTTAATCCTTTGTTATTTATTGGATTACTCGATTGGATTTATTGTTGGTTTTCCATTGTATAGATTGTTTCCATTATTCCGCACTATAATATTTATTCATTTATTTATATTGATTATTTATAAAATGTTTTAACTCTGTAACTAGGGTTATAGACCCCTCACTATACTTATCACACCCCCACGTCTAGTCGGTAGCCTCTGGAATATGGGGAGGTGATCTTGAGGTCTCGTAACCAACCCATTTCATCCATGTGAGAGAGTGCAAGATCTGGGGATGTTACAAAGCGGTATCAGAGAACACCATGTTTCTTTTCTATTTCTTTAGTATTTAATAAAGGTAGAGAGGTGACTAGGATGTGTTGGGGATTGGTAATTATCTTTCACATGGGATTATCTAACCCATGTATGGGGGGAATCTAAGTTCCTAGGGGTGGATTGTTGTTTGTACTATTTACTTATTACAATTGATGTTATTTCACTTTGAGTTATTCACATGTTATGTGAGGTTATTTTTTTGTGATGTTATTGATTCTTGATATTGATACTCATAGACCATCATGGAATGGGATGAGTATTCATGAATAACAATAGACACATAGGGATATATATTGATAGGAATTGTTCATGAAAGGGACAAATTTATTGCATGTGATATAAACTTGCATGTTGGACTATGATATTAAATACATGTTATATTTGAGAAATGAAATAAATAAATTGTTATGTCATGATAAAACACTTGTAATCCATGTTTAGAGATACCAGGAGTCAGTGGTTGTTTATTTTTTTCACTTATGGAGGTTGAACCTATTATTATAGCCATTGTTCTAAGGAGAGTGTTTCTATTGTAGAGAAAATTCATCTTCTTCATCTTTGAGTTGAGTGTTAAGTGAGTGGAAATCATCACACTCCTAACATAGATGGACTGGATCTTATTGTAGTTTCTAAGGATCATATGGATGTTCATCTTCATGACAAATTCCTAAGGTTCATGTGATCCATGAAAATAGAGGTTATTCCCACCATGTCTTCGATGTCTGAGTTTATGAGAGATTTCCTGTTGTATAATCCACCTGCGTTAACAAGGGAGGGAGGCCCTCATCATGTTGAGTTCTAGATTGAGTTATTCTAGGTGATATTTAAGCATCTTGAGACACCCACATATAGAAGGGTGAATCTTGTTGTGTATATACTTCGTGGATTTTCCAATTGTCGGTGGTACATTCTGAAGTAAGTTGGCCTACAAGATGACTTATATTAGAAGGTATTTGAGGGGAAGTTCCTGATACATTTCTATCCCAAGATATTGTGGGATATTAAATCTTGTTATTTTATACAATTCATGTAGGAGGGAATGATAGTTTTGGACTACGTTGAACATTTCACGGACCTATAGTAGTTTGTTCCATCTTAAGTAGCTTATGAGATCTCATGGGTGAGACTTTTTCAGGATGGTATTCAATATGAGATTAGGACATAGGTGAATGTATTTTTTTAAGTAGTTTTTTAAATTTGATTAATTAGGCACTCATTATGGAAGGGAGTCTGAGAGAGGCTTTGAGTAGTGGCCCCACTATTACGATAGGGAAAATTGTGAACTCTTATTCTAGTGGAAAGAAGCATTGCTAGGATAGTTTTCACCAAAATAACAGAAGTTAGAGTAGTCAGGGTAGTGGGTATCCATCTTTGGATTGTGTTTCATTGTAGTTCTATCAATGTGGAAAGATAGTCCACAAATGGGCTAATTGTTCATACCCCTCTTTGGAGTGTTTTTATGGAAGATTGGGACTTATATAGAGGTTTTGTAGGTGAATGCAGATATAGAGCAGTTAAAAGGGAACAAGACAGGTACCAAAGTCTAGGAAGGACTTAGATAATCCTCAATAGGCATGTAGCTGAAGTTCCATAGGACGTTCTATTCAGGGCACGGAATGTGGTACCCTTGTGCAATAATTACAGAACCAGGAAGAAGGTGTGGCTCAAGGGAATTAGGTTGGAGCCTCCAAGGCAGATGGTATGGTCAGTTTCATATTATGAAAACTACTTTGGATATTTTGGATGTAGGAATATCTACTATCAGAGGTATGATTCTTATATCATTTACTCTTTCTTATGTTTTGTTTGATACAGGATCATCACATTCCCTTTTAACCACTCTTTTGTAAAAATTTTGGGCTTGGATATGGAAATCATGGATGGTGTTTCGACCATTGATACACTGTTGGGAATGTAGACAGATAATATCAAATTTTTTAAGGTGTGGTTGCTAGATATTGGTTGTTACTATTTCTTTTGGGAACCGTTCGTGATGGAAATGAAAAGGTTTGAATTTATTCTTGGTATGTATTAGTTAGTTCTATACCAATATCATTTCAAATATCACATAAGTAATGTTACCTTTTTATCTTTATAATGAGTTATATATTATAAATAGGGTGATTGGGATCTTTAAGCTGGTCATGGAGGAAAAGCTCAGTGAATATTGGATCGCATCATGGATCAGATAGCCAGTCTTTCTCTAGATAATGGTGTAATGCAGTCAAATTTTTTCCTCCAACAGTATAATATTTTTAGGATGTCTTCCCTGATGAGTTCTATGTATTACCACCTTAGCAAGTGATCAAATTCACGATCGAGTTAGTTCTTGGAGCAGATCTAGTTTCTATCTCGATGTATAGAATGGAGCCAGAAGAGCTTGGGAAGTTGAAATTTCAATTAGAATATCTTGAATTGAAAGGTTTCATATGGATTAATACACCTCCTTAGGGTTCTTCGGTCCTATTCCCTAATATTTTTTATGGTTCTTTGTGCTTATGTGTGGATTGTCAATGATTGAACAAGATGAGAGTCAAGAACCGATATCCCCTTCCATGCATTAATGATCCATTTGATCAGTTGAGAGGTTATAATATCTTTTTTTAGATATATTTGAGACCAAGATACCATCAGTTGAGAGTGAGACCAAAATACATACCTTGGATAGATTTTAGGATAATTTGTGGCATATATGAATTCATAGTGATGCTATTTGGGTTGACCAATACACTAGTGGTATTCATGGGCTTGATGAATAGGATCTTTTGTTCTTTTATAGACCAATTTTGGGGGGGTTTGTCAAAAATATCTTAGTGTACTTCTAGTTAGAATATGATCATATCCAACATATTGGATTCATCTTAAGTACATTGAGAGTGAATTGGCTATACACCAAGCTAACAAAATGCAATTTCTGGATTGAAAAATTGCTCTTCTTGGGCCATGTCACTCAGAAGTATGAGTGTTAGTGAACCCAAAGAAATTTTCATCCATGGTATATTTGGATCAGTCCAAGATTGTCTTCGATATTTGGGTCTTTTTATCTTATTAAGTTATTATCTACAATTTATCTAGGAATTTTCCGTTTGGAAGCATCGATGTATGGGATAACTGATAAGGGGATGAATTTTTTTTGTTCTGATTCTTGTAAGATAGATTTTTAGGAGATGAAAGGAAGTCTGACCTCAGCACCAATCTTCACTTTACCTATTCCTAGTAAAGAATATATCATGTACGTGACACATATGGAGTTGGATTTGGAGAAATTCTGGTGTTGTAGGATCAAGTGGTTTCTTAATGTTTCAGATAGTTGAGACCTCCTGAAAGGAATTATCCTAATAACAATTTAGAGTTAGTCGCAGTGGTAAATTCCCAAATATATAGGAGGTATTATCTCATGGGTGAGATGTTTATGGTATACACAGACTACAAGATCCTTAGGTATATCTTTTATTAGCGAGACATAAACCTTCTACAGAGGAGGTGGGTTGAGTATCTTCAATATTTCAACTTTAAGCTAGCTTACACATTGGGAGAGGGAAAATTAATTTTTAATTATTTGAGTTTTAATATGAAGATAGAGTTAGTATGGGAGTTTTATGATGAGTGGTAGATAATTGAAATATTTTCATACATGCGTCTAGATGTTCAAGAGTCTCATGGATGAGTAGATCTAACTTCGATGTCTATTATACCCATTATTTTAGATCTGATCAAGACTGATCAGTTATCTAATCTAGAGGTATTAGTTCTAAGAGACATCTTATATGGAAGAGAGGCACCATTAGGATGGCCTCTTCGTGGTGAAAATCATCTTCTTTTCCATGGATGAGTATAAGTTCCTATGGTCTCGCACAATCAGTTAATAAAAGATTTTCATGATTCTATATGGAAGGTACATCTAGGTTTGACAAAGATATATCATGATCTCTATAGACAGTACTAGTGGTCGGTAATAAAGAGAGATATGGAAGTATTTGTAAAAAATATTTCACTTGTCATCAAGTGAAATATGAGCATCATAGTCCAACTTGGATTTTGCAAACTTTTCCCATTCTTTAGTGGAAATGAGATAATTCCACTATGTATTTTGTGAAAATATTTCCTAGTATGACCCATAAGAATGATGTATTATGGGTGATTGTGGATTGATTAATTAAGGTAGCATACTTTTTTCCTATCAAGGTGACCTTATAGTTGATGATTTGGGTAGTCTTTAAATGCATGGGGTAGTTTGGTTGCATAGTAGTCCAAGGAGTATCGTTTTAGAGATGAATACCCATTTCATGATGAGGTTCTTTCAGGGTCTTCAGAAGGATCTAGGTTCATAGGTTCTTTCGATCAAATCCTATCATCCTTGGATCAATGGTCAATCTGAGCAGACTATATAGGTTCTAGAGGATATGTTATGAGCTTGTGTTTTGGATTATGGTGGTTCATGGGAGTAGCATTTGGAACTCATGGGGTGTTCTTATAATAACAGCTTCCAGGAATCTATCTAGATGGAACCTTTTGATGATTTGTATGGAAGGCCTTTCTGTTGAACTATTTGTTTGTTGGAGGTATGTGAGTATGCTCTTGTTGGGCCTAGTCTAGTACAAATGTCTAGTAAGGCTAAGCTTATCATATAGCAGTTGGTGACTCCATAGATAAGTCATAAATTCAATGTTAACCGTCAGAGACAACCTTTGCAGTTTGAGGTTGGTGATCATGTTTTCCTTTTGGTGTCTCCCAAGATGGGGAAACGTCGTATTAGGAGAAAGGAAAAGTTAGTGCCTAGGTTTGTTAGGCTGTTTGAGATAGTGGGTAGGGTTGGTCTGGTGGTATACAGATTACTCATTCCACATCACTACATTTCCATGAATAACTTGTTTCACATGTCGCATATTCATAGATATTATTCATACCCTTCTCTCATGATACAAAAACAAGACATCAAGATTTGTGTTGATGTTTCATCTAAGGATACTCTATTATGGATTTTTGGACCATAGTAAGAAGTATCTCCGGGGTACGATGATTCCTTTTGTTCTAGTATAGTGTCATCATGGGTGAGTTCAATAGGATACATAGGATAGGGAGCCTGATATGTGATCACTATGGCTAGACTTGTTCATCGAGACCCCAAAATGATTCTTGTAGAAACTTGAGGATGAGATGTTATATGGTGGGGAGGTTGTAAGGTCCAATATTTTTCTAGGTACACCCCTCTGTAATTTTTTTGTTAAAAAAATTTCGGTTGAGTTTTTCGTCATCTATAAACCTTGGTGGTTTTGTTTCATCATGGATATCTATTTGTTTGAATAAATGTAGAATTGGGTTATGAGGAAACTTGAGAAAATTGGAGAGGATCCACATGGAGTGACTTTGTTATGAAAAATGAATTAAAGTCTATAGATGTATGTTTATTTGAATAAATGGAATACAGGTATAAATGGGTCAATTGTTACCAAGGGTTCTTGGTATGTTGATAATTCTTAAGGAGGTTTTGGGTTTTTATAAGGAAATTAAGCCAAAAACTATCTGCATAATATTTACACACCATGTAAATGGGGTACATGACATGTAAAATTCACCAAACTTAGGTTGTGAAATAATTCATGGTGTGAAGTGGTTACACATTAGGTACCAATTACATGCCAATTAATGTTTGGTTTAATTAAATATTTAGTTGAGGTGACATTTTTTCAGAATATTACTCTAAAAATAAATACATGATGTGTAACTAAATTACACATCATGTAGTTTCCTAAGAATTAGTTTTAATTGTGTTCTGTGTTTTATTTTCCTCGTTCTCATGTGAAGCTTTCTCTTCTTGAACCTAGGGTAGCTTCTGGGAGATTTTGGAGCTCCTCCCTTGATTTGGGACATCCCATTTGTGAATCCAATCCCTGGTAAGCCATTTTTTTAGGGTTTTCCCTTCTCCCCTTTTGATCTCCATCCATTGTAGTGTAATATCTTGACCATGGTCATTTTTTATTTTGATCATGATCAATTTTGATCTTGGATCCTTCTTGCGATCATATGCACCTTCTTCTTCATGGATGTTTTCCATAGGAAGTGTTGTGTCTTCTATAGTAAATGTTAAGAGATCTAAACCTTAACACTATGGTTTGATAATTGTTGAGTATGTGAAATATTACAACTACTCCAACATACATGAACCGAAATTGATTAAATTATAAATTGAATTGTTTAAAGAGTTCATTTGGATTCAATTTGTTATTGAAGTGGTTTGATACTACCATTCGGGTGTGTAAAACCTTAATTATAAATGAATTATTTATTTTATTATGGTGTCTTTAGCATGGAATGAGATTCATGTGATTTCTTGATATAGATTCACCTTGGCTTGGCCTGATTGTTGAAATGATTTTCTTATCGTTGGATTATTACCAAAGGATAAATGAAATGTGTAAATGAAATATAAATTTTAATTTTTATAATTAACCATTGAGAATGATGTTGTGATATTTAGATATCTCTGTTTCTATTATATGTGTTGCATTAAATTTTTTAATGCTTATATAGGGAATTGGCCCAGTTTACATGCTGAATTGATTATATACTGGGCTATTCCCTGAGACATGATAAAATTATTATATAAGAGGCTATTCCCTAAGACATGTTTAAATGCTTATATATAGGGATATGCCTTGAGACATGCTGAGATGTTTATATACTATTATTGGTCCTGATACATGTTTAAATGATTATATAATGGGCTAAACCCTAGTTAAATGTGGAAATGCTTATATAGTGGGTGTTGACACATATTTTTATGATTTATACCTTATTATAAGGTTATGTTTTACCATGTTTACATGGTTATGGTTGGCATGGTTGTGAGACATGCTCAAAGAAATTCTGGCATGAAACCAAGGAATGTTATGTTTTACGATGGGTATATGGTTATGGTTGGCATAGTTGTGAGACATTCTCATAGATATCCTGGAATAGTGTCGAGGTAGGCTAATGTGGTATTAATTTAATTGTTTAATTAATTAATACACCTATTTATTTCATTATTGAATGTAGTTATTAACAGACTAGTTGTATTTAGACACAGTGGTTTTGACCTATTGAGTTATACTCACACCCTATTCCGGACACCATTTGGTACCCAATCAGATTACATGGATGCAGGATTAGACAAGGGAAAAGGACCTTGCTATTGATTTTTTCTTGCTAGATGGGATGGAGTTTGGAGATAGGACCAACATGAGGTTAAGAACCGAAGTCTTCTGTGTCTACTAATATTTTATTTGTACTTATTATAACATGACATTTAGTTACATTACAACATGTCATTAAATTAATAATATATTATTCATTGGATTATTCATTTGGATTTATTATTTTTTTCCAATGTATCATATTTTTTCCATTATTTCACACTCTGATATTTATGCATTTATTTATATTTATTATTTATTCAGTTTTTTAACTCTGTAACTAGGGTTATAATCTCCCCACTACACTTATCACACCCTTTCTTCTAGTTTGAAGCCTCTGTAATATGGAGAGGCATGCCTGATGTCTCATAATCAACTTTTTTTGACTATGTGAGAGAGTGCCATATCGGGGGACATTACGGATAGCCTGGGGAAAGATCTACCTCAATAAAGATTGATGGGGAATGGTATTTTGAGATATGAATCAATTAAATTATTCACTTCTTACTAGGAACGGTTATCATCTTATACAGTCTTCTGATTCTCTATTTTCTTCGATTCTTCATAAAGAATATTTCCCCCACTCAGAATTTTTCCAAGAATACTTAAGACCCCATCCCAAATTTTTATGTAGAAAAATATGGGGTTTTCTTTAGCTATGGAATAGGAGGATTTAATAGAGAATTAAAAATTGGGTCTCTTTTAGGTATGGATGGACCCATGGTTTCTTGATAGTAGGGGATTTAAAGTGACCTCCATTGCTATCCCTGGCTTGGAAGATACAATGATCCATTCCCTGTTTAATGAGGTAGGAAATGGTTGGTGCACTGAAAAGATTGTCTCTTGGTTCACTGATAGAGATAAGATAATCATCCTTATCATCCCTTTCATGATATAATTGGTCATGGAGAGACTGTACTTGAGTAAATAAGGCTCTGTTGATTACTCAATTAAATCTGGTTACAAGCTGGCACTTGAAATTCCGATCATGGAGGACTGTGAGATATAGAAGATCATCTGGAAGCTATCTATTCCACCCAAGGTTTTGTTTTTTTTTTGTGGAAATATTGTACCTGTATTCTCTCATCCAAGGAGTTCCTAACATTTCTCCATGAAATTGATGACCTGATCTTCCCTCTTTGCATGGATGTATCTGAATCATCACAACATGCTATTATCAATAGCCCTGGGTCCAGGGTTTTTTGGCATGCCTGTAATACAAATTCTGAAAATATTTTTTATATGGAGAATGTTTTGGAAAAACTTATAATAAATTGGGATTCCTCCCTCCCATTGGAGATAATGAATTCTCTATGCATGGTGTTTTGGATGATCTGATTTAGATGAAACGACTTCATTTTTAATCAGCTAGAAAGACCAAGATTTTTTTGGATTGATCGGGATACTTCATGGTGATCTATATGGAAATTAAAACGTATATTTCATGAATTCCCAACCACATGACCTCATTCATGTTTTTGGAACTCTCCTGTGATAATATTTTTTATTATTAATGTGGACTCATCTCTTTTTGAGGGATGCATAACAAGCATTGTTGTGATTATTTGGGATTCTATCAGATCGATTATTACTCCATGAGAAAATTCCTTTTCCACTACCTAGACTCCCCCAGATTAGGAATCCCAATCTATCATTGTTAAATTATAATTATCTATTGAAATAGGATGGAACTCCGTCATCTTAGAATTGGACAATCGTGCCATTTTCAACACTATCTCTTCAATAGAAAGTGGTCTACAATCATTTGGTTTTCTGATCATGAAGATCCACTTCCTTCAATACCATTTCATGCAATGTTCCTTGGATTTCACTAAAATATAGGTAAATAGGATTTCTCACCTTTCGGTGACTCATGGCCTTTCTGGTGAGTCAAATTTTTAATATGATGATTTACTTTTTTTGTCTATCAAATCTTGTACTTCCTGATCTTTAATCCTCTAATTAAATCACTCTTACCTTAAAAAATCTATTCTAGGGTGATTGATTCTCTACAATACATACTAAAATCCTTTAAATAATTAAAAGAATCATCAAGTGAACTCGACAAGATAATGAAATGACCTTCATCAATTATTTTAACATCTATATTAGCAATGTCAAGAAACACTTTATTGAAATAATCAAGATGAATACGAACAAAAAAAACTGGGTTCATCTTAAAAGAATAAATTTTCGTTTTCTTATATAAATGACCAATAATAGACTTATAAATATAAAAATGTTCATGTTTAATCCATATATACTTAACAATAGTCTCATGCAAAACTTCACATAAGACCTTATCACTTAAGGTTTGTAACAGCGTACAATGGGCTTTCTCAATAATATTGTGGTCAATATAAATATAGGTAGTAGACAATTTTCCTTCAATGGTGATAATAACTAGAAGATTCTTAAGACCTAAGATAGAATCTACAAATACATTTTGGACAAGAAGTTCCCTCATATTAACTCTTCACAACTTAAAAAAAATCTCTATTGAACATCTCAACTTTTAACATAACAGATTACATTGTTAAGTCAAAATAAAGGCTCTAATACTAATTTTTATGGGAGGTTGAAGGTACCCAAACCACATGCTTAGACCAAAATAAATGTGTAAATATAAACTAAGATCAAAAATCAAAATATTTAAAAATCATGAGTAAACAAGAAAGAAAAGAAAGCCCATTGAAGTAAACATGCAATAAAAGAAATATGGAAAAGTAAAGACCACAATAGATTTATATTTTTTAGACCAGTTTGGTCCTACTACACATCAATAACACTACTACAAGATTTATTATAATGAAAAATAAATGAAATAGAAAGAATACAATATAGAAGATAAAAGAATAGAGACAACGTATGCGGACCACAGGAGCTATCAGAACATAGGTATCTCATCACTCTAGGATGTAGTGGTGAACCCTGGACTAAAGATGGTAACATACAACCCCGAACTGGATGGAATCCTTTAGGAAACCACAAAAACAATCGAGAAAGGAAATAAGATACATCACAAAACTGATGCAACAAACAAAGACACCCTTACAAACTCATGCCTACACCAAGAACCCAAGAAGTGGTAGTCAAAGAAGATCAACAATGATGCTTGGGCTGGGATTTCATAAGGACATCAAAGATGAATAGAGTTAATTCATCATGAACACTCCACTAGAGGGGATCACCAGAATGGGGGTGTGCATGACTATAGATGACGGGTGTCAAATCTTCTCCCTCTCAGGCTTTCTTCTCACCGGAATATAGAAGTATGAACAAAACTCACAAGAGATGAAAAAGAGAGTGTTACTAAAATGAAAAAATGAAGTAGAAATAATTAAGGTGAGGCAAGATGGTGGTGATAGAAGTGGAAGTTGAGGGAAACTCATGGGAGACTAAGGGATGTTGGGCGGTTTGAAAATGTAGCTAAAAAAATAGGTAGGTGGAACGATGGGGACATGCGACAATTGGAATCCAGGAATGGGATACAAATCACTGAGATAACAAAAAAGGATCCCCCGGGAGCTATCCAATCTTGAAGATCAAAATCTATGAGAAAAGATAAAGGAGCATGGGGATCCAACTACAAATTTCCCCACCCAGAGGATGTTCTTGAACAATTCCCAATGAGCAGGAGGCCCAATAGGTCGGCATGGAACTAGCCAATGAGAACCCAATGATAAGCACAAATGGAGGCTCAGTAGCATCGGAAGCCCATGCAGAGGCCTAAAAACACAAGCCTGAATATAAAATATAATTTTCATAATAATAAAAAATGTATTTTTCATGTCAAACTAAAAACACAATTTTAATTTGAAAAATCAATCTTTAACATATACCTTTTATCAGCATAAAATAATCACTTATAGAAGTGATCTTTACTAGTGTTAAAAATGATAATAAATGGGTGTTTTTAGTGCCTTTGGCTAATGTCGATAAATGCACAACCTTTTATCCACGCTTTGTTTTAGTACTCAAAAATAGTAGCACTTAATATTGTGCGATCTGTAGTATTGTTACACTTTAAAAATAAAACATTATTTAAACTCAAAATAAATATATAATATAATATAATTTTACCATTGTTTAAAAATATTTACTTTATAAACTAATAATAATTGTTTTAACTGAATTAGGATGCTTTAATACTATCATCTCGATGCTATTCAAATATAAATCATGATTTGGAATTTAATATTGTAATGTTATCCAAATATGAATCAAGATTTGGAATTTAATATTGTAAACATATAAAAATACAATTAGTCAATATACTGACCTTATTAATGGGATCATGTATTCTCGAGTACTAGTTCAATTGAGTGATTACATGTTTTTATTTCCAAACCCTATGAAATCATGGAAGATGGAAAATAATGAAAATAAGATCTATACTCTAGGGAAAGACTTGTGGTGGAATCTTATATTTTAATAATAATAGTTGTATTAATAGAATTATACTACCAAATCCTAAAACCCTCAAGTTTGCTGGCTTTAGAACACCTGATTCATGACATTTTAAAGGTTCATAATTTGACCTTATAAATAAAGTATTATAATATAGAGTTTGATTCTTTTTATTGGCATCATTTGAAGTCACAAAACCTTTAATTTTTTTTATCGATATATCTCCAAATGATATTTAAATTGGTCTACACAACATGGGTAAATTTTAATTTTGTTTAAACATTTATGATTCAATTAAAATGAAAATAAAAATTCATTTGATGTTCATATGTCATAATTTATTGTTTAAACATTGTTTTCTTTTCCCATTTTGAAGTTTTGGATAACATATATGAAGTGTGTTTTGAATTTACTTTAGTATACATGTTATTTAACTTTTTAATATTTCGTTTTAAAATTCATGTGTAATGTTAATTTTGAATTCATTGAGTTTCTCTGTTGGATGAAATTGATCTATATTATGTTCTATTTCATATATAAATGTATAGAGGCATTGCGCCTTATGATGTAAGGTTTTCCTTAGTTAAGTGGATTCCCTAAGATGTTAAAAGCAATTTTTTAATCCTAATATTTCATTTGGGTTGGATTGAAAAGTGGTTTAAGATTTTATTATTATTGATAGGCTTTGAAGTTAATATATTTATTGGGTTAGTTTGGTTTAATTTTTTAAATGGTAGAAAATGGTTTTTTTATACCAGTTTTTTTAGATGTTTTAAAATTTTTTTGCCTTTCTTTTATGTTGATTTTCCTAGGTAGAAAGTGTGAAGTTGTTATATTTAATATAACATGGTGTTTTATCTCTTAAAATACATTTGATAAAATTGTAATGATATAAGACACTATTTGATGATGCTTAGAACACACTTATCACTATTGAAAGATGCCAATTTTAATTGTTTAAATCATTTTTTGACAATGTTTTAAGTTGACTTGTATATTTAATCATGTATTAAATTTAAATTATTTAGTTCCATGCATGGACTCCTTTTAATGTGGTTATTCAATATCTATTTTATAAACTTTAATGTCTTTTTTGACTAGTTTTGAATTGGTTTAAAATGTTAAAAATTTTACAGAATTTTTCATCTAGTAATAAGGGTTGTTTGGACTTGTTTAAGTAAAATTTATATAAATCTAAGAATGTAGATCTTAAATGATTTAAAGACTTGTTTGACATTTTTTTTAGTTGTTTTTCAATAGATCGTGGTGCAGTTTTAAACATGTGTATTTTGTATTTTTTGATTTTTTTAATATTTCGTGGGCATTCTCATGGGTTGGTCTAGTCTAGTGTGGACTGGACTTGTTTATTTGAAGTCCACATATAATGTGGGTTTAAAGAAATTTATAATTTTAGGTTAAAAAAATACAGGATCTGATCCAACTAGCTCTGGTCCAACCTGTCAAACATCCTAGTTAAAGGGAAATATTTTAATAATTTGTATCGGAACATAAGATTGTCTGGGCTGGTCCTACTAGGGTTTCTTTACAAATAATAATAATAATAATAATAATAATAATAATAATTGATTTAACGGGATTAGAATACTTTAATGTTGTTATACCAATTGTGGGGGCCACTCCCAATCAGGGGAGACTTTGCAGCGGGAGGAGAAACTGTCGGCAACAACCTTCCATGGTTGGCAGCCAACCTAGCCGGCACAGCAGCCTTCAAGGATGAGAAGCAGGCGGTGGGATGTGTTCCTCAAGGGTTGATAAAGGTTGGTGAACCACCCTTGATGTTGCTGGATTTCTTCCTCTATTTAAACTGAATTTTAATCCCATAAACTGATATGTGTAATTTGTGATTCCTTTAATGAGATCTAGAGAGTAATAGAGAAATCGACCCCTTCTCCCGTGGACGTAGGTCATCCGACCGAACCATGTTAAAAATTGCATGTTCTTCGTTTTTATTCTGTTTTAGTGTGATTTGTGGTGTCACGCATCTCTGTTACGCCCTTACAAGTGGAATCAAAAGGAACCAGAGTGATGGAAGTTCGAAATGGCGAGGCGACGACGAGTTTTCCGCTGATCGGAAAATTGAAAGTAGTCAGAAAATTTTTCTGAGCCTAGATCTATGAAGAGGACGACGAGACGATTCCAACGGCACAAGCGGCATTGAAAACGGAGCTGAAACGAAGGATATAAGCTCGGTCAAAGTTTGGTCAAAACTGTGGGTAAACAGTAACCATGTGTTAGAGAAGACGGTACTGTTCACACCACCGGTGAAAATTCCAGTGAGATTCTGGCAGCTGCTCCGGGGTGCCACGGCATCGCCATGTCAGTAGGCGATCTGGACCGTTGAATTTGGTTTGGTGATATCTCGACCAATCGGATTCCGATTTCGATGATCCAGGAGTCGATTTTGACTATTTTGACCATTCCAGACACATCTGTATGGTTAGTTTTTCAAAGTTCGTAATCTATAATGTGGTTTAAGAATGGTGTGACATCGACAGTGGTGATCTCATTTTGCGATAATGACGATGGCTGGTTGCAGAGCTATAAGGCCCCGGCCTTAAACCTTACTTAATATTGAATTGAATGAACAATTCACATTGAGGATCTTTTAATGTTTAGAGTTTTAGAGAATTATATCATAAAACATGTATTACATTCCACATTTAAGCAAAGTGGTTACAATAAAAGGTAGTATTCATTTTTTCCCATCAACAGAAACATATTTAAAATAAAACATGGATTCTTTCTTGACAATTCCTTGACACTATCATCACATCATGTACCTTTCCCTTGACCTGTGAAAATCATTTCAAAAACTTGGGATGAGAATAAAAAGCTCAGTAAGGGATATAAAAATATGGAAAGGAAACATGAGTTCATATATACATAAGAACGAAATCATACTTTACCCATAAAACATAGGCACTTTAACATACCTCATCAAATCATGAATAAATCATAGAAATCATAAGACATAAAGGTAACTTGAGGCATTCATAACTTTCTTCCGTAGGGAGTAACCCTCTTGGTTACGTTTGGAATAACCATCACAGTATATTCCCTAAATCTCTTCGGAGAAACCTCAACATTTCACTCCTTCGCATTACTCAATTCATTGGAGAGCTATATCAGGCTCACCCGCCCTTAGTTTATCACGGAACCACCCATCATCATAATAATGCCCAAGAACCACAACATAATCATATCACATAAAACATGTATAAAGGAAACATAACATTTCCACCTTTCAATAACAAGATATCAATACAATACATTGATATAAAAACATTATGAAAACCATTTTCAATACCAAAATAAAATAAAAGTAAAACATCGTATTTTTTTATGTATGGATTATAGAGGAAGCCGAAACTCAAATAATGGTCACGGCAGCGGAGAAGTTGTTGTCGCCGCATACGTACGAAAAAAAAACACTCCCTTTTGTCATTTAGTAAACACTTCATATAAAAAAGATTCCTTTTGAATAAACGTAAAAGTCAAAGGGGTTTATACACCGTATAAAAGAAGGTTGTTTATAAAACAAAATATGCCTCAATGAAAGGAGATTGAGACGAAGTCCCATACTTCGTATCCGACTCGATTTGATCGTTATTTAATCTCCTGAATAATAAACATGAGTTAATTTCTACTTTCTTAAGAACATTTTTTAAGTTCATTATTCCTTTTATATCACTTATTACCATGTCATGAACACTATGTAATTATTTTAGTTAATAACGGTCATTTTAACGATCATTGGTACTTGAGTCAAAATATTCTCTTTATAAATACAAGTTGTTCATGTATCCATTATATCCAGAGTTATAATCCTGATTTATATATCATATATATCACATATATCCAGTATATAGATGCATTTATAATATTACACAATGTTTAGAGGTAAGAAATGAAATGCACTGTTCATGGAGACGGTAAGCCGTACATACGCATGAACGCTACTTTCATTTTTATTTCATATTTTATGGAATTAAAACATAATGATACATAATAGTATTTTAATTCAAGTATGGTATCATATTTAATATCATTAAATATATCCTTTATATGTACCACATATGGTATTAACGAATCAAATCACATTGAGGGGGCGGTAGTCCGCACTTCCTAAAATGAAGATATCACGTTTACTCATAATAGTAACCATAAAGATATGCCATAAATTAAAAATACAGAAGCTTAAGTAAAACATAAACATATTATATATAATATATAAATATAGTGACATCTTAATGGCCACCTTTGAAGGTGATATATGAGTGTTGAACAATCATCGTTTCGTGAGGCAGAAATTCGCCATCCACGGAAACAGTATGTTCTTTAACCATTAGATGTAGGTGTGTGTAAGTGTATCTCGAATCCTTCTTATAAAAACATCCTAGAATATGTAAGATACTATTTTTGTTACAAAATAAATGAATAAAATGTGTTTAGTGGGTTGTAGAAGCAAAATAAAACATAAGAACACAAGAGAAGACACTACCTTTAAATGAGGTAACTCTTTTGATTTGAGCTCAAAGGCTTCCTTGGGAAGACTTCTGCACAAATTGAGGCTTCTAAGAGTTATAGAGAGATGTGTAGAGACAAAATGGGTAGGGCTTGGCCGATCCAAAGGCTCTGGAAGTGTGGGTAAGGAGGTAGAGGTGGGGGCCTTTTGTAAGAGGAGAGGAGGGGAACTCTTGGAAAGTAAAGAAAAGTTACTTTATTTTAAAATTATTTTCGGATTTAAAAGGTCCCACACTGATATAATTAGAGTATAAGGTGATAAGGGTTCTAAATACACCCATCCAATAGGTTTTGGACATGTGTAGGTCATAGATTTTACATTAACTTTTCATTTTATTTAAATCATTAAATAATGAGGTAATCGATGCATCATCATGATGTCATAAATAATTTCGTTTATATAATGTATAAAATTTATGAAACAAATATCATGATGTAGGATATCTTTTTATCTTTCTAATGAATATTTATAGTCAACAATATGACTTGTATAACCCAATTTAAAAAAAAATTTAGTAAAACAACTCATGTTTGTGTCATTTTTACTTAACATTAAATAAAAAGATATTAATGTCATTTCCCTACCAAAGTGGCTCCATGGGGTCCCCAAGTTGAACCATGGCTTGTCTTGGTCGGTCATGACACATCCAATAAGGTTAGGACATGTGTCAAGCTCGTCTCATATTATTAAAACATTATTCTTACCTTAAATTACACTAATTACCTCTAATCGCGATTAAAAACTTAAAAGTTACTATTCACCAAATAATTATTTTAATCCCGTTGAACCACATTTTACTTATTAATGACAACCATGTATGTCGGATTTTTGAAATTCAAACCACAGAGATGGTAAAATTTCATTTAAATGAAAAATCAGTTTTTATAAGTACCACTTAGTGGTTTCACTATTCATCAAAAATTGAAGTTTTTCAGAAAAATACCAAAACTTCACCCTAAGATATATTTGATATTCCGAATTCAAAAATTATGTCTATTTTACAAAATTCAAAACATATAAGTTTCATTAATTAATTTAATAATTAATTCTCACTGTCAGAGCAAATAGCATGTTTTTATGAAACAATAAGTATCAAAAGATTGACACTAGTTTAAGTCTAATTTCAAAGTGAAATTAATTCCGACGACCACTATTGGATTAAATGGTAAAAATATATTCTAATTGAACTTTAAAACCAATTCAAAATATAATCTAATCATATAAATAAATTATATTAAAAAGATGTTTTGAATTAAAATACAACATTTTTCACTATTCATTAAAAAAATGAACTTTATCGGAAAAATACCAAAAATTCACACAAAGTAAATTTTGATGTCCCAATCATAAAGAATAAGGTTATTTTGACAAATAGAGCTTAGAAAAGTGTCAAAAGTTAGATTTAAAATATGGTTTTCCATCAAAAGGCAGTAAAACAATCTTTTAAAAATATTAGTGTATTCCATGCTTAAGATTGGATTTATTCTCATTTTAAGCCTCTAAAACACTATCTAATTCATTAATAGACATAGATAAAAATATCTATTATTCATTACTTACTTGGGATGTTACATCCTTCCCCCTTTAGAAAATTTCGTCCCCGCAATTCATTTACTTATCGAATAAGTGGGGGTATTTTTCCTTCATTGCATTTTCAGATTTCCATGTTGCCTCTTAAATCATGTGGTTTTCCCACAAAACCTTTACTTGATGAATCACCTTATTTCGTAACACTTGCTCCCTGTGGTCAAAAATCTAGATTGGTTGTTCCTCATAATACATGTTCTCTTCCAGTTGAACTACCTCTGGACTCAAAACATGAGATGGATCTGGCATATACTTTCTCAACATCAAAACAAGAAAAACATTGTGTACCTGAGATAAACTCGGAGGTAAAGCCACTCGGTAAGCAACTGATCCAACTCTCTCCAGAATTTTGTATGGTCCAATGAACCTTGGACTCAGCTTTCCTTTCTTACCAAATCGCATCACACTTTTCCATGGTGATACTTTGAGAAAAACATGATCACTTACCTCAAAAGAGAGATCCTTCCCCCTATTGTCTGCATAACTCATCTGCCTACTCTGAGCTGTTCTCATGTGTTTCTGTATTAGCTGAACTTTTTCTGCCAACTCTTCTACCAATTTTGGTCCCATCAACTTCCTTTCACCCACTTCATCCCCGAAATCCGGAGTTCGACACCGCTTCCCATATAATGCCTAAAATGGTGCCATCTATATACTGGAATGAAAACTGTTATTATAAGAAAATTCAACCAAAGAAAGATGTTGGTCCCAACTTCCTTGATAATCCATCGAACAAGCACGTAGCATATCCTCCAATGTCTGGATCTTTCATTCTGACTACCCATCTGATTGAGTATGGAAAGATGTACTAAAATTTAATTCAGTACCCAATGACTTCTGAAGGCCTTTCCAAAAGTTAGAAGTGAACTTGGGATCACGGTCAAATAAAATGGAGAGAGGAACTCCATGTGACCTGACTATCTCTTTAAGATACAAATGGGAATGTTGATCTAGGGAAAAAGTGTCTAGTATAGAAAGGAAATGAGCAGATTTGGTCAAGCGATCAACAATAACCCAGATTGCATTATTACCTCGAGGTGTCTTCGGTAATCCCACAATGAAGTCCATGGATATATTTTCCCATTACCACTCTGGCACTGGTAATGGCTGAAGCATCCCTTTCGGTAACTTCCGCTCTTCTTTAACATATTGACATGTCAAACACTTCACAGTAAAATCAGCAATATCTATTTTCATTCCGTCCCACCAGTAATACTCCCAAAGATCTCTCTACATCTTAGTACTGTCAGGATGAACTGAAAACGGAGAACTATGAGCTTCACATAACAACTCTCTCTTCAACTGTGAATCACAAGGCACACACAATCTCTTCCCAAATCTCAAAACACAATCATTATCAATGTTGAATTCAGGCAACTTACCCTTCTGAACCAGCTCTACCTTTTTCTGCAACTCACTGTCTTGCTTCTGTGCTTGCTTGATTCTGTCTGATAGAGATGATCTCACTGATACCTGAAACAAAACAGAAGAAATTCCTGCACCAACAACTTTTATGACAAAGTTCATCAAATCAAAAACCAAAGGATCTTGTTCCAAACGTAAAATGGTTAATGAAGCATTACTTTTCCGACTCAAAGCATCAGCCACTTTATTTGCTTTTCTCGGATGGTAATGAATTGTACAATCATAATCCTTGATTAATTTCATTCATCTCCTCTATCTTATGTTCAACTATTTCTGAGTGAATATATACTTTAATCTTTTGTGATCAGTATATATTTCACACATTACTCCATACAAATGATGCCTCCAAATTTTTAAAGAGAAAACAACAACAGCTAATTCCAAATCATGTGTAAGATAATTTACCTCATGAGTTTACAACTATCGTAAAGCATAAGCAATTACCTAATCATTCTGCATTAGGAAGCAACCAAGTCCTTTCAATGAAGCATCACTGTATATAACAATCTCACCATTCCTGGAAGGTAGTGCCAAAACTGGAGCATTCACCAATCATCTTTTCAGTTCCTGAAAACAATCATCACATACTTTTGTCCAGATAAACTTAACACCCTTCCGAGTTAGCTTCGTCATTGGACTAGATAACCGTGAAAAATTTCTAACAAACTTTCAGTAATAGCCTGCTAAACCAAGGAAGCTACGAATCTCAGATACATTTTTGGGTCTTGGCCATTCTTCCACAACCTTTGTTTTTTCAGGATCAACAGTTATCCCATCTTTAGAAACAATGTGACCAAGGAAAGAAATTTGTTGCAACCAAAACTCACACTTTCTAAATTTTCTATACAATTTCTTTTCTTTTAAGGTTTGAAAAATAACCCTTAAATGTCTTTCATGCTCTTCCTTACTTTTAGAAAACACGAAAATATCATCAATGAAAACAACCACAAACTTATCCAAGAACTCATGGAAAATTATATTCATTAAGTCCATGAATATAGAAGGTGCATTGGTTAGCCCAAAAGGCATTACTACAAATTCATAATGGCCATATCTTGTACGAAATGTGGTCTTAGTAATATCTGCTTCCTTTACCTTCAATTGATGGTACCCCGATCTCAGGTCAATCTTTGAAAAATACTGAGCTCCCTGGAGCTGATCAAACAAATCATTGATATGAGGCAAAGGATATTTGTTCTTAACAGTGATTTTATTCAAGGCTCTATAATCAATGCAAAGTCTCATTGAACCATCTTTCTTTTTAAAAAATAAAACAGGATCACCGCAGGGTGATGGCTTGGTCGAATTAAACCTTTATCGGATAAATCTTGCAATTGCTCCTTCAACTCTAAAAGTTAAATTTGAGCCATTTGATAAGGGGGTTTTGAAATTGGCTTAGCATCAGGAACTAAGTCAACAGTAAACTCAACTTCCCGATCTGGTATTATTCCAGGAAACTCATCAGGAAAAACATCAGGATACTCATTTACCACTGGCACATCATTAATCTGAACAGTTCCTTTTTTTCAAAAATGTGTGCAAGGTAACATTCATTTCCATCTTTTACAAGTTTCTCGGCCTCTTGATAAGTTATCAATAGTAAGGGTTCATTCTTGTACACAAACTGAAAGTATTTCTGAAAAGAAACTTCTTTAGCTCTACAGTATATCTTAGCATGGAAAATAGAGATCTAATCTATACCCAGGATAACATCAAACTCTACTAGAGGTAAAACAATAAGGTTCGCAAGTAGGTTCTTTCCATGGATAAGGATAGGAAGATTCTTAAAAATTCTTTTTGCCTCAAAATTTCCCCCAGGTGTTTTTACCACAAGTTCAGGAGTCATTTCTTGAGATGGTATTCCCATTTTACTAGAAAAGCTTTCAGAGATGAAAGAATGTGTAGACCCTGAATCAAACAACACACTGGCATAATCTGAAAAAATAAACAAAGTACCTGATACAACTTCATTTGATGTCCCGACATCTGCTGAAGTAGTTTCAAAGGATTTCACCACCCCTTTCTTCTTGTAGTCTAACTGCTTCCCATCACTCAAGCTCTTTGTCGGACACTCGTTTGCATAATGACCCATCTCATTGCACTTAAAACATTTCACTAACTGTAAATCAAATTTGGTCTTACCATCACCCTGATCTTTTTCAGTGCAATCACGAGCCTTATGTCCCATCTTACCGCATCGGTAGCACTTTTCAGACTTCAGAAGACATTCCCCAGCATGCCTTTTCCCACATTTATCACAAACTGAAAACTTAGTTTTCTTACCATCAGACCTTTTTGAATAATTCTTCCCTTTCTCCTACCACCTCGGTCTCTTCTTCTGTTGGTTGTTATAAAACACTTGATCATCAGCAAACTCCATTTCCACCTTTTCAGCACATTGAACAATCTTTTCATAACTTTTGAACTCACGAGAAGCTAAAGCCCTTCGATATTTTGGCTTTAATCCTGAGTAAAAACGATTGATTTTTCTATCAAGGTCTCGGATAAAATTTGAAGCATACCTTCCCAATCGAGTGAACCTTTCATCATAGGCAGCCATTGAGTCTTCCTCTTGCCTCAATTCCATGAATTGCTTTTCCATCCTAAGTCGAAAAGCCTTAGGAAAATACTTCTCAAGAAACACACCCTTAAATTCATCCCAGTCGAGAGTATCAATCTCATCAGCGTCCCTGATATTTTTAACCATCGACCACCACTGATCTGATTCACCCTCCAAATGGTAAATAGAAAGACTAACCTTTTGATTGTCTGAACACCCCATGACATCAAAAATCTTCTCCAGTGCTTTAATCCACCCTTCAGCTAGCACATGGTCAGATGATCCTCTAAATGATGGGGATGTTGCCTCGTGAAATGTTCCACCACTGACATGTTCCACTGCGGTTGATTTGGATGACCTCATGCATGGATACCGCCACCATTTATCGCTTGAGTCAACAGCATCATTACTGCAACAAACTATTCAGTTCCATTTCTGACCATCTCAGGATGCTGATTTGGAAGGTTATTTCCTTCTGTATGCCTTCCTAACACTGCTTCCATGTTTCCTCTGCGGAAAACCATTCTGAACAAACATGTCTTAGATGAAGCAACATGGTAATCTTCAAATGCTATATCATTTCAATTTGACCATAAAAAAATATTTTTGGATAATCATTTAATAGAATTCTAACTCATAAAGTTATATAAACCGGCCTTTGATACCAACTATAAGGCTCCGGCCTTAAACCTTACTTAATATTGAATTAAATGAACAATTCACATTAAGGATCTTTTTAGGTTTAGAGTTTTAGAGAATTAGATCATCAAACATGTATTACATTCCACATTTAAGAAAAGTGGTTACAATAAAAGATAGTATTCATTTTTTCCATCAATGGAAACATATTTAAAAAAAACAGGGATTCTTTCTTGACACTTCCTTGACATTATCATCACATCATGTACCTTTCCCTTGACCTGTGAAAATCATTTCAAAAACTTGGGATGAGCATAAAAAGATCAGTAAGGGATATAAAAATATGGAAAGAAAACAAGAGTTCATATATACATAAGAACGAAATAATACTTTACCCATAAAACATAGGCACTTTAACATACCTCATCAAATCATGAATAAATCATAGAAATCATAAGACATAAAGGTAACTTGAGGCATTCATAACATTCTTACGTAGGGAGTAACCCTCTTGGTTACGTTTGGAATACCCATCACAGTATATTCCCTAAATATCTTAGGAGAAACCTTAACGTTTCACTCCTTCGTGTTACCCAATGCATTCGAGAGCTATATCGGGCTCACCCGCCCTTAGTTTATCACAGAACCACCCGTCTTCATAATAATTCCCAAGAACCACAACATAATCATATCACATAAAACATGCATAAAGGAAACATAACATTTCGACCTTTCAATCACAGGATATGAATACAACACATTGATATAAAAACATTAAGAAAACCATTTTCAATACCAAAATAAAATAAAAGTAAAACATGGTATTTTTTTTAAAGTATGGCTTGTAGTGGAAGACGAAAATCAAATAATGGTCACGGCGGCGGAGAAGTCGTTGTCGCCACATACGTACGACAAAAAAACATTCCCTTTTTTCTTTTAGTAAACACTTCGTATAAAAAATATTCCTTTTGAATTAACGTAAAAGTCAAAGGGGTTTATACAACATATAAAAGAAGGTTTTGTATAAAACAAAATATGCCTCAATGAAAGGAGATTGAGACGAATTCCCATACCTCGTATCCGACTTGACGTGATCGTTCTTTAATCTCCTGAATAATAAACTTGAGTTAATTTCTACTTGCTTAAGAACCTTTTTCATGTTCATTATTCCTTTTATATCACTTATTACGATGTCATGAACACTATGTAATTATTTTAGTTAATAACGGTCGTTTTAACGATCATTGGTACTTGAGTCAAAATATGCTCTTTATAATTACAAGTTGTTCATGTATCCATTATATCCAGAGTTATAATCACGATTTATATATCATATATATCACATATATCCATTATATACATGTATTTATAATATTACACAATGTTTAGAGGTAAGAAATGAAATGCACTGTTCATGGAGACGGTAAGTCGTATGTACGCATGAACGCTACTTTCATTTATATTTTGTATTTTATGGAATTAAAACATAATGATACATAATAGTATTTTAATTCCAGTATGGTATCATATATAATATCATTAAATATATCCTTTATATATACCACATATGGTATTAACGAATCAAATCACTTTAAGGGGGCGGTAGTCCGCACTTCCTAAAATGAAGATATCACCTTTACTCATAATGGTAACCATAAAGATAAGCCATAAATGAAAAATACAGAAGCTTAAGTAATACATAAAAATATTATATATAATATATAAATATAGTGACATCTTAATGGCCACCTTTGAAGGTGATATATGAGTGTTGAACAATCATCGTTTCGTGAGGCAGAAATTCGCCATCCACGGAAATAGTATGTTCTTTAACCATTAGATGTAGGTGTGTGTAAGTGTAGCTCGAATCCTTCTTATTACAACATCATAGTATATGGAAGATTCTGGTGTTTTTACAAAAGAAATGAATAAAAAGAGAGTAGGGGGTTGGAGAAGCAAAATAAAACATAAGAACACAAGAGAAGACACTACCTTTAAATCGGATAACTCTTTTTTATTTGAGCTCAAAGGCTTCCTTGGGAAGACTTCTGCCCAAAGTGAGGCTTCTAAGAGTTATAGAGGGATGTGGAGAGACAAAATGGTCAGGTTTTGGCCGAGCTAAAGGCTTTGTAAGGGTGGGTAAGGAGCTAGAGGTGGGGGCCTTTTATAAGAGGAGAGGAGGGGCACTCTTGGAAAGTGAAGAAATGTTACTTTATTTTAAAATGAGTTTCGGATTTCAAAGGTCCCAAATTGATATAATTCGAGGATAAGGTGATAAGGTTTCGAAATCCACCCATACAATAGGTTTTGGACATGTGTAGGTCATAGATTTTACATTAACTTTTCATTTTATTTAAATCATTAAATAATGAGGTAATCGCTGCATTATCATGATGGCATAAATAATTTAATTTATATAATGTCTAAAAATTATAAAAAAATATCATGATCTAGGATATTTTTTTATCTTTCTAATACATATTTATAGTCAAAAATATGACTTGTATAATCCCATTTAAAAATTGTTTTAATAAAATAACTCATGTTTGTGTCATTTTTACTTAACATTAAATAAAAAGATATTAATGTCATTTCCCTACCAAAGTGGCTCCATGGGGTCCCCAAGTTGACCCATGGCTTTTCCCGGTCGGCCATGACACATCCAAAAAGGTTAGGACATGTGTCAAGCTCGTCTCATATTATTAAAACATTATTCTTACATTAAATTACACTAATTACCTCTAATCGCGATTAAAAACTTAAAAGTTACTATTCACAAAAAAATTATTTTAATCCCATTGAACCACATTTTATTTCCTAATGACAACCATGTATGTCGGATTTTTGAAATTCAAACCACAGAGGTGGTAAAATTTCATTTAAACGAAAAATCAGTTTTTATAAGTACCACTAAGTGGTTTCACTATTCATCAAAAATTGATGTTTTTCAGAAAAATATCAAAACTTCACCCTAAGATATATTTGATATTATGAATTAAAAAATGATTTATATTTTACAAAATTCAAAACATATAAGTTTCATTAATTAATTTAATAATTAATTCCCACTGTCAGAGCAAATAGCGTGTTTTTATGAAAGAATATGTATAAAAAGATTGACACTAGTTTAAGTCCAATTTCAAAGTGAAATTAATTCCAATGACCACTATTGGATTAAATGGTAAAAATATATTCTAATTGAACTTTAAAACCAATTCAAAATATAATCTAATCATATAAATAAATTAGATTAAAAAGAGGTTTTGAATTAAAATACAACATTTTTCACTATTCATTAAAAAAATGAACTTTATCGGAAAAATACCAAAAATTCACACAAAGTAAATTTTGATGTCCCAATCATAAAGAATAAGCTTATTTTGACAAATAGAGCTTATAAAATTGTCAAAAGATATATTTAAAAGATGGTTTGCCATCAAAAGGCAGTAAAACAATCTTTTAAAAATATTATTATATTTCATGCTTTAGATTGGATTTATTCTCATTTTAAGCCTCTAAAACACTATCTAATTCATTAATAGACATAGATACAAATATTTATTATTCATTACTTACTTGTGATGTTACAAGAGAACTACAAAAATTTGAAATTGAGAAGTTCGATGGTCTGAACAATTCCGGCTTGAGGAAAATCACGGTGAAAGATATCCTTGTGCAGCAAGGCATGATCAGACTGTTTATCAGAGAAAAGCCTGAGGCAACCAGTAAAGATAATTGGGAAGAGCTCGAGATGTGGGTCATCAGCACAATTCGATTTTGTATGGCGAATGAGGTAAAATACTCGGTGTTGGACGAGACCTCACCGAAAGAGATCTGGAAGAAGTTGGAGCAGCGGTATATGACGAAGTCACTCACCAACAAATTATTCTTGAAGAAGAAATTGTACCAGTTGAAAAATGGATGAGTGAAAAAATTTATTGGATCACACCAACAAATTCAACAAGATCCTGACGCAATTATTGGGGCTCAGTGTGAAGGTTGGAGAGGAAGACAAAACACTTTTTCTTTTATCATCACTACCAAGCTCATTTGATGGTCTTGTGACTGCATTGCTTATGGGGAAGAAAACATTGAAGCTGGATGAGGTGATGGAGTCGTTTAAAGATTAAGAGGAATTCCAAATACCTAAGACACATTCAAGCGAGCAAATCATGGTGACGTGAGATGATCAACATGGGAGGAGACGATATCAAGAGTCAGGAGGTAAAGAATGACAGCCAAAATCGAGGGGACGTGATCCTAGAGAAATCACGTGAATCTGGTGCCAGAAAAAGGGTCACTATAAAAGAAAATGTGGAGAGTACAAACAATATGTTGCTGGTAAAGAGAAAGAATAAGATAAGGATGTAAATATCACAGAATTATTAGCAGATGATGAAATCTGCCTGACAATGGGATGCTCACACATAGATGGGAGAATCAAACATGGAGAAGTGTAGTGTCATTACTGAAAAAGATATGAGAACATGAAGTGGGAATGTCAAATTTTAAAAGGAAGAACGAGTGGGCCCAAAATCCAAAGGAAGATGGATGAGTTTTGGATTCGGGGAGCTCAGTACACATATGTACGATTAGAGATGCATTTGATACTTTTCAGCAGGTGAAAGATTCAGTGAGACTTGGTGATGAGTCTATATGTGATGTTCGAGGAGTCAGGATAGTGAAATTAAAGACACCCAATGGAAGAGTACGAAAACTAGGTGATGTGAAATTCGTTCCGAGGATGAGACAAAACTTGGGTATTATTAAGTAGACTCGATGCGAAAAGGTTCAAGATTTCCATAGCATGTGTAGTGTTGAAAGCCTCACGTGGGGATGCAATGATGTTTACTAGTAAAGAGTCCCAAAGATTGTATAATTTGATGGGGACTGAAGTCAGCCCGAGCTCGATTAAAGATAGTGGAAGCGACATGTCATCTGGCGAGAATAAGCGTGTTCGATTTGCTGATGAAGTTTTCAACACCTACATGGAGATTGCAGGTCTGGTTTCTACCCCAAATTGGTCAAGAGGGGGAGATTTGTGGGGGTAACTCCCAATCATGGGAGACATTGTAGCGGGAGGAGAAACTGTCGGCAACAACCTTCCTTGGTTGGTAGCCAACTCAGCTAGCACAACAGGCTTCATGGATGAGCAGCAGGCGGTGGGACGTGTTCCTCAAGGGTTGATGAAGGTTGTAAAATCACCCTTGACATTGCTGGATTCCTTCCTCTATTTAAATGGGATTTGAATCCCATAAACTGATATGTGTAATTTGTGATTCCTCCGACAAGATCCGAAGAGTAATAGAGAAATCAGCCCCTTCTCTCATGGACGTAAGTCATCCGACCGAACCACGTTAAAAATTGTGTGTTCTTTTTTTTTCTTTCGTTTCAGTGTGATTTGTGGTGTCATGCATCTCTATTGTTCCCTTACACCAACTCTATTCAAATATTAATCGGGATTTGGAATTTAATACTGTAAACGTATAAAAATCTAATTAATCAATATACTAACCTTATTAATGGGATCACGTATTCTGGAGTACCAGGTCAATTAAGTGATTAAATGTTGTTATTTCCTCACCCTATGACATCATATGGAAGATAGTCAATAATGTAAATAAGATCCAGGCGGTAGGGAACGACTAGCCGTGGAATCCAATATTATAGTAATAATAGTTGTATTAATTGCATTACAATACCAAATCCTAGAATCCTCAGGTGTGATGGCTTTTGACCACACGATTTCTAACATTTGAGAGGTTCATAATTTGACTCTGTAAACAAAGTATTATAATATAGAGTTTGATTATTTTTTATTGTTAGTTAGGTTGAATAGTATGATGGGATGGCGTGTGGGTTTCGGATGAAGTTTTTCCTTTCTAATAAAGAACTATCATTCTGGAGTTATTTTTTGTTTTGAAATATCCAAAAGTAAAAAGTTTTAGTTTGTTTTCATATTATAAAATCACAACTATAATCCAAAATGCATTGTTGATAACATATTTTATGAACTAAATATGATATATCATCGTAGAAGACATTCCTTTAACGTATAATATCTATTACCGGAGATCATCTGTCATGCAGCGCATCAAACATTTTCCTCCATGATTTTACCTTTCTAATGAAATAAAGTTGTATATATATTAAAATTTCATCAGTATGAAGGTAAAAGAAAAAAAATACAAATTCATTTTAGTCGCTTTTTCTTTAGGATCAAGTTCTTAAAATACAAACACTTGAAATGGACATATTCGTATAATGACTTAGTTGCATGTCCAGATGTATATATATAACAACCCCTCCAAACACATAAACTTCCCTTAACGTCTGGTAAAATGTAAAATAGGAGACGGTAACCGGTATTGCACAGACGATTTGTAACATTTGGAAGGTTCATAATTTGACCCGATAAACAAAGTATTATATCATTATATAACCAAAGCTTAGAATCCATAGTCAGATGTGCGGGTATATAAAAGGAGGAGCTGCTTCCCGACCTCCCACACCTCGCCATCAACTTCTCAGTGATGGATGTCCACAGCTCTGCAATTTGACTCTCATTTTTACTTCTCCCCCTCGCCATCCTCATATCTGACCCGTCGTTGTCATCTGCTGCTGCCGGCATTCACGAAAATTTTCTCCGGTGCCTCTCCCTCCATGGGACCTCCACCTCCATCTCCAGACTCATATACACCCCCGCACACTCGCACAAGAAAAAGCATGTGAACGCCCCAATGTGTGGTATCTCGACACGGGTGCAAGCAACCACATGAGTGCTAACAAACAACTATTCGAGGAACTCACCGAAGAAGTTCGTGGCAACGTGAGTTTTGGCAACTCATCCAAGGTACTCGTGAGAGGAAAAGGTAAGATCAAAATCTATCTGAAGAATGGAGAGTCGAATTACATTTCTAATGTATATTACGTACCAAGTATGAAAAATAATATCATCAGTCTCGGCCAACTTCTTGAGAAGGGGTATGTCATACACTTGGAAAATTCTTCTTTGTCTATAAGGGATGCTCACAGGAGACTTGTTGCTCAAGTCCAAATGTAACACCCTGAGCTTCCACGGTACGCTTCTCATTGAATAATATAGTAGCGTGTGTTGTACGCAACTTCAAGTTCTAACACACACCACAACCAATCAAACTAGCAGTTATGAATAGTAATACCTAATTTTTGAAATTATATATATTTTATATTTCAAAATGGACTTCATTTTTGGATTCGGAATATTGAATTTAGCCTAGGGTGAAATTTTGGAACTTTTCGGATAACACTTATATTTTGATGAATAGTGAAAATTACGAAATTTTAATTAAAAACAACTTTTTTAAACGAAATAATTTATATTGATAAATTATGAATTTGAGTGGTTTTAAAGTATATTTAGAATATATTTTTACCATTTAATATAATTTTGGTCATTGTAAATAATTTTACAATTAAACCGGACATAAACAAGTGTCAATCTTTTGATAGTTATTATCTCTTAAAAACACGCTTTTTGTTTTAACAACGGGAATTAATTTTAAATTAATTTATGCCACTTATGTGTTTTGAATTTGTAAAAATGGATTCCATATTTGGAATCAGGATGTTTATATTTTTTAACTAGGTAACTTTTATTTTCAAACATTTTGAATAATTACTGTGGTAAATATTTTTTTTACCATGGTTAAGGGTAAATCAGGTAAATAAGGGTAAAAAAATAATATTATAATAATACTAAATTACCCTAAAATGTGTCCTAACCATATTGGTGGATACATGGCCGACCATTGGAATCTTTGGGTTGATTTTGGGACCCCATGGAGCCACTTGTAGGTGATAGGGACATTTTATTTTAATTAAGTTAAAATAAGTACAAAAATGACATAAGCATATATCTTTTAGAAAAACAATTTTTACATAGGGTTATATATTTTGGATGTTCCTCTATAAATATTCCATAGAAATCTAAAACGATTTCCTACATAAGGATATTTTATTTATAATTTTTAGATATTAAATAATTTAATTTATTTATGACACAATGATGATGCAGTAATTACCATAATAATGAAAAATTAAAATAATTGATATTATAAATACCCAAATAAATATAATTTGAGACTTTTAATGAATTAAACTAATTTTATAGGATAATATTACATATTATTATTGATTTAATTGACTTTTTTCAAAGTAATCATTCTGTTATAAGTTTCAAAAAAATCAACTATTTAATAGTGTCAAAATTGACATAAAAAGGTTTTTTAAAAAAAATACTATATTATTAATTGATATTAAATTCCTAAAAATATAAGGTTCAACCAAGAGAATTATATCATGATAGGTGTATCATTAATGGACCACTTGGGGGTCGCTTGGATGTATATAGTATGTTTATTAACTATATAATATAAAAATACAAAGTGACATGGTAAATGTCAAACTAATTAACTAAGAGTTAAAACTAAAAGATAAGGTTAATATAGTAACCCAAACCTGTATAAATTCTATTGGTTGAATGGTTTTCGACCTATACCCACCTTAATCATTTAATAATAAACTTTTTAGCCATTAGAAACCGAATATGAATTTATTATAAATTAATATTTCTAGCTTTTCCAAAGGTGCCCCTCACCCCTCTTATAAAAGGGCACCCCTCCTTCTCATTACTTCACACGTTCAAAGCCTTTTGGTTTGGCCAAAATCTGCCTAAATACTCTCCCAACATCCCTAACTACAACCTAGAGGCCTTAGTTTGATCAGAAAGCCAACCTAAGGAGCCCTTTTGATCAAATCAAAAGGAAGAACCCGAAGAAGAGGTAATGATTTCACCACCCTTTTTCAAGTTCCTTTCTTCTTCCACTTCCTCTTCCTTTGTTGTTACAATTATAAAATAATAACTCTAGTATAATATATATACTGTGATGTTATTATAAATATGGTACAACCATATTCAGTATTCTATCCATCCTTTTAATAACATGTCACCATACGTGCATACGTACGCCTTACCGTCTCCACGTCGTGGTGTAATTGTTATTCAATAAATTATTATTTGGATGGGTATAATAATGATTTGTAAATCATGTAAATAATAAATATAACATGATAATTATTCTGTATATATGATATTACATCCAATTATATATTATTTTAATATCAAAAGAATGATATTTTCACTCGTGCGTACGTACGGATTACCGTCTCCACGACGCGATGAGATTCATTTCCAAGTTCACCATTCATCGATGATTATAAAAATATATATTACTAATAAGTATGTAATATATGAAATAATAATGATACTGGAGATATATATATATATATATATATATATATATATAAGGATTTATGTACTTACATATATCTTATTCACTTACTTCCGTTAAATACTATATGAAAACAGAAACAGCGTTTATGCGTACATACGGACTACCTTCTCCATAAAAGGTGTTTTCCATTTCATATATATGTATATTATACATATTTATATTCTAAATATATATGATATATTTATCAGGTTTTATATTCTGGAAGTATTTAAATCATGATCTAAATGATACAACCAATAGTGACAAGTTAAAACACGTACGATAAAGAAAGTGATTATTACCCGAAATGTTTACTTAACATGGAAATTATTATAAAATGGGTAATATAAATTCATAAATGAATCATGTATGATATCATAAATATTAATATGGTTCTGGTATAATTTAATAACATTCTACGATTTTTGTACAGGAGGTTAAACGTACCCTCGACTAAATGAAAGTGCAAGGTAAGGGGTTTTCATCTCACTCCTTATTCCCGTGAGATTCATGCCATATTGCCACCATTACCTTTTGTGTGGTGTATGTACTACCCATAATTATATTCTTTGTGTAATAAACTTTAATTTATGTGTATTTACATATTCATTGTATGATACCTCTTTCATGGGTTGCATGTTTCGTAAGATACCAAATTGGTAAGGGTTTATTTCGCAATCTCTTCATTATCCGAGGTTGTTTATATGTAATAATCTATTGGGATTTCTTTATCATCCACACCCATGTTTCTTAAAAATGTATTTCAAAACATTTTTACTATTTACTAGAATATGGGTTAAAGTCATTTATACCCTTGTTGACTTTTATAAGTGGTTTATAAAGGAATCTTTCCGTCGTTTTCCAAACAAGGTCCTTTTTAACCTTTTTGACAAAATTAAGGTAACAATGTTTTTTTAACTTATACGGCGGGTGTGGTTATTCTCTGCCATTATTACTCCTTTGAAGCTTCCTTCACAAGCTTATAAAGATATTTTCAAAATAAATGGTTTCTCTATAATTATGTGACTTTTAAAATGATTTAAAAAAAGAGATATTTCTCTCAAATAGTATTGATTTCATCTATGTCAGCATACTTTGATAAATTTTAAACTTGTTTCAAGTTGATTTATTATGATACAAATCATCCATACTGTATTTACGGTTTTGTGATATTTTTTACTATGGATGAGTTATTTTTATGCCATTAATGGTTTATGATTAAAGTTTTGACATTTTGTATGTTAGTTTTAATATGAATGTTTATGTTATATTTCATCCTCTTCTTAAGATGAATGTGTTGGAATAGTATGTTTTGGGTTGGGGACCGGTAAAAGTAAGCCCTCCGGGGTTGGTGTCCGGTTATTAGAGGCACTCCGGGTTGGTGTCCGGTTATTAGAGGCACTCCAGGTTGGTGTCCGGTTATTAGAGGCACTCCGGGTTGGTGTATGGTTATTAGAGGCACTCCGGGTTGGTGTACGGTTATTAGAGGCACTCCGGGATGGAGTCCGGTTACAGAGGCTCTCTGGGTTGGGTTCTGGTTACAGTTATCCCTTAGGTCTTGGCACAAGGCCTCGACACAGAAATTAAAGTTCGGCATCATGCAATCCATCATTATGAAAGTGGTTAGTGATATTGCATGTGATTATTCGATTAGTAGAATATCCATGTGAATATGTAAATGGCATTATTTCATTTTATTTTCTCCCATATTATGCTGAAGTTAAATTTTGAAAGGCTTTTGTTTTAGTTTTATACATTGCCTTAAATGTTTATTCTTATTTATGAAAGTTACCGCTGTATTACTTACCCTTACTGAGCATTTGAGCTCACCCCTTTCTATGTTTTATTTTTCCCAGGATTCTAAGAAGTGTAATGTGATTGATCTGCAGGGTTAAGCCAGGGGAATAATGGCATTCATAAAGATTATTTATGTTGTTTTGTATGTCATAAAGTGAAAATGTAACATTCAGGTATGCGATCTATTTTTCCAATACTGCTAAACTGATCGGTCCTTCGGGACTTGATTCCTTGTAATCATTCCAATGTATTAAAATAATGCACTGACTCTGGGTAACTGGGGTCGGGGCGTTACAGTTGGTATCCGAGGAAGTTTAGCAATAACTTTGGAAACAAGATTTAGATAAACTCTGATTAGAGCACATAGCCCTAAGATAGACTTTGAGGATTAGTATAGAAGAACTTCCTAGAATTTTGGTATTGTAGAGATTTTGTGAGTTTTCCGAGCAATACATACCTATCTGGATACGAGCCGGTAGAGGCGGCTCTGGCACAGATGTACCTAGGGGTAAAAAACTAAAACACCGCTTTGAGCTAGACTCAAACGGGAACTGGTGCACGACAACGGGCCTTGCTGCACTCTTGGTTACGACACTCCTAGGGGATATGCTTAGGATAATTCTCATTTTCTTTACAAACCATTATTAAGGGCTTATGAGTATATACTTACTCAAAGAAAACATTTTTATGATTATGGATTATATCCATAAATAGTTCAATTTGTGTTAGGTATTTTACAAGTTTAGTAATTATTCATTGCAATTCATAAACTGAACTAGTTTATGCTATTGTATAGAAATGGCGCCAAGTAGAAGGAATGTGAACTCTCGTAATACGTATGATCCAAAGAGTAATAAGGATCATATCTTTCATGGTACTATGCCAGAATTTAGAAGGCAAATAGTTTCCCATGAATTACCATCATATGAAGAAATAGTATCATGTGTTGATAAGATGAGTAAAGAATTCTCAGAGTCCTATGTCTTTGAAGGGAAGCAAGAGAAGAAAAGGATGGAAGAGAGAAATATGGGTAAAGGGAAGAGGGAAAAGAAGAATTTTCCCATATGTGATAACTGTGGGAAGAAACACCCTGGAACTTGCCTGGAAGGAATGGGAGTTTGTTATAAGTGTGAAGGAAATAGGGCATAAAGTATGTGACTGCAAGGGTAAGAAAATAGTTTCAAATGTACAATGCTTCATTTTCAAGGAGTTTGGACACTACGCGAACCAATGTCCCAGCCATCAGACTATGCCACAAATGATGTTATTAGATAATAATAAAGTTATGATACTACCACAGATTAAGAGTAATGACTAGTGTTATTATGTTGTCATTTTAGACTTATTTCATTTAAGTGTTGTATCAATGATGTTCTGGAAATAAATAAGGATTGTACTGCAGTACTATTTAATAAATGATTTGAGATTTTATGGTACTAAGAAAAGTGACTCCATAGCGAGTTAAATTTTTTTTTTTGAAATTACATGGTTGAAGAAAAGATAAACCTTAATATGGTCCTAATATTGAGGTAGTGATTTTGGAATAAGAGATTGTTGATTTTGGTAATTCAGGATGTTGCGGTGTTTTAAAAGAATATATGAAGAAGGCACTCACATGTTATTACCTGGAAAAAAGGATCCTCATTATGTTTAACTTCCTTGTAAATTTTGGACTGTGAGTTTGGATGATATTATTTTAGATAAGTCTAATGGTTGGAATGGATTAAGTTTGAAAGTTTAGTTTTTTTGGATTTTTATAAAAGGACAACACACAGACCATGTGACGACCCGTCTTGTTAGACAAAGCTATGGGAATCGAATCCACAACCATAGTGCAATTGGGATTTATCACCTACCATTGTGCTACATGATGTTCCTAGATGGTATAATGTAGTTTCTTTACATAAGGGGTCTGATATGTGAAATATAAATTCATTATATTTGTAACCCTATACGATTATGATAAATAGAGTATTTTTGAGTTGTATTATGTTTTGGGGTGAAAGATGAGTTTTTGGTAGAAATTTATTAATGGATAAAACTCTAATTATAAAGTAGTATATCTCTTTATGATCTTAGCCAATCTCATAAATAAATTCCTCAACATTAAGAAAAGGAACTTAGAACAAAAATGTTGTCCTAGATGGTACCTTAGATCATCACTAATTTATGGCTTTGGGATTGTTGGCCTTTTCATAGCCATGTTCTCTACCACTCTCCATCAGATAATTGATGGTTAGATTTCTCTTCCATATCCATATTTCCCTACATGGAACCCTAGTATGTGTTATTTTCAGTAATCTGCATACTTTACACTCTTTATTTTAAATAGAGGCCTCATTAATACATTTTTCTATGTGGTATTTCAGCTAAGATATTTTGAAACGTCAAAAATGTATTATCCTAATACCTTATGTTTTGTTGAATCGATGGTATTTTAAATCATCATAGATTGATGAATTTAAGGACCTCAATTTTAAACTTGTTTGTGATTGATGACCTCAATCACTACCTATAAATATTTACGTTTTTCCTCCAGTTATATGTCTATATTTTCCACCAATTTCCTCATAATCAAGATCATAATTTTGTGGTGACCCTTTCATTTCTCTGTTCATCTTGTTAAGACTAAAATTTTATTAACCAAATTTCCGATGTGGGTTTTTTCCACAAAGATATCTTCTATTTTCAACCTTTATTTTCAAAGAACAATATCAAATTGTGTGGATGCAATTTTTTGAAGGAGGGGAGAATGTAACACCCTGGTCTTCCACAGTACACTTCTCGTTGAATAATACAGTAGCGTGTGTTGTACGCAACTTCAAGTTCTAACACACACCACAACCAATAAAACTAGTCGTTATGAATAGTAATACCTACTTCTTGAAATTATATATATTTTATATTTCAAAATGGACTTCATTTTTGGATTTGGAATATCTAATTTAGCTTAGGGTGAAATTATGGAATTTTTCGGATAACACTTATATTTTGATGAATAGTGAAAAGTACTAAATTTTAATTAAAAACAACTTTTTTAATCGAAATAATTTATATTGATAAATTATGAATTTGAGTGGTTTTAAAGTATATTAAAATAAATTTTTACCATTTAATATAATTTTGGTCATTGTACATAATTTTACAATTAAACCGGACATAAACAAGTGTCAATCTTTTGATAGTTATTATCTCTTAAAAACACGCTTTTTGTTTTAACAACGGGAATTAATTTTAAATTAATTTATGCCACTTCTGTATTTTGAATTTGGAAAAAATGGATTCCATATTTGGAATCAGGATGTTCATATTGTGTAAATAGGTAACTTTTATTTTTAAACATTTTGAATAATTACTGTGGTAAATATTTTATTTACCATGGTTAAGGGTAAATCCGGTAAATAAGGGTTAAAAAATAATATTATAATAATACTAAATTACCCTAAAACGTGTCCTAACCTTATTGGTGGATACATGTCCAACCATGGTCATCTTTGGGTTGATTTTGGGACCCCATGGATCCACTTGTAGGTGATAGGGATACTTTATTTTAATTAAGTTAAAATAAGTACAAAAATGACATATGCATATATCTTTTAGCAAAACAATTTTTACATAGAGTTATATATGTTGGATTTTCGTCTATAAATATTCCTTAGAAATCTAAAAAACTTTACTACATAAGGATATTTTATTTATAAATTTTAGATATTAAATAATTTAAATTATTTATGACACAATGATGATGCAGTAATTACCATAATAATGAAAAATTTAAATAATTGATATTATAAATACCCAAATAAATATAATTTGAGACTTTTAATGAATTACACTATTTTTATAGGATAATATTACATATTATTATTGATTTAATTGGCTTTTTTCGAAGTAATCTTTTTGTTATAAGTTTCACAAAAATCAACTATTGAATAGTGTCAAAATTGACATAAAAGAGTTTTTAAAACAAATACTATATTATTAATTGATATTTAATTCCTAAAAATCTAAGGTTCGTCCAAGAGACTTATATCATGATAGGTGTATCATTAATGGACCACTTGGGGGTCTCTTGGATGTATATAGTATGTTTATTAACTATATAATATAAAAATACAAAGTGACATGGTAAATGTCAAACTAATTAACTAAGAGTTAAAATTAAAAGATAAGGTTAATATAGTAACCCAAACCTGTCTAAATTCTATTGGTTTAATGGTTTTCTACCTATATCCACCTTAACCTTTTAATAATCAACTTTGGAGCCATTAGAAACCGAATATGAATTTATTATAAATTAATATTTCTAGCTTTTCCAAAGGTTCCCCTCACCCCTCTTATAAAAGGGCACCCCTACTTCTCATTAATTCACACCTTCAAAGCCTTTTGATTCGGCCAAACTCTGCCCAAATACTCTCCCAACTTCCCTCACTACAACCTAAAGGCCTTAGTTTGATCAGAAATCCAATCTAAGGAGCCCTTTTGATCAAATCAAAAGGAATAACCTGAAGAAGAGGTAATGATTTCACCACCCTTTTTCATGTTCCTTTACTCTTCCACTTCCTCTTCATTTGTTGTTACCATTCTAAAATAATAACTACAGTATAATATATATACTGTGATGTTATTATAAATATGGTACAACCATATTCAGTATTCTATCCATCCTTTTAATAACATGTCACCATACGTGCGTACGTACGGCTTACCGTCTCCATGTCGTGGGCTAATTGTTATTCAATAAATTATTATTTGGATGGGTATAATAATGATTTGTAAATCATATAAATAATAAATATAATGTGATAATGATTCTTTATATATGATATACCATCCAATTATATATTATTTTACTATCAAAAGAATGATATTTTCGCTCGTGCGTACGTACGGATTACCGTCTCCAAGACGCGATGAGATTCATTTCCAAGTTCACCATTCATCGACGATTATAAAAATATATATTACTAATAAGTATGTAATATATGACATAATAATTCTACTGGAGATATATATATATATATATATATAAGGATTTATGTACTTACATATATCTTATTCACTTACTTCCGTTCAATACTATATGAAAACAGAAACAGCGTTTATGCGTACGTACGGACTACCGTCTCCATAAACAGTGTTTTCCATTTCATATATATGTCTATTATACATATATATATTCTAAATATATATTATATATTTATCATATTATATATTCTGTAAGTTTTTAAATCATGATCTAAGTGATACAACCAATAGTGACAAGTTAAAACATGTACGATAAAGAAAGTGATTATTACCCGAAATGTTAACTTAACATGGAAATAATTATTAAATGTGTAATATAAATTCATAAATGAATCATGTATGATATCATAAATATTAATATTGTTCTGTTATAATTTAATAACATACTACGATCTTCGTACAGGAGGTTAAACGTACCCTCGACTAAAGGAAAGTGCAAGGTAAGGGGTTTTCATCTCACTCCTTATTCCCGTGAGATTCATGCCATATTGCCACCATTACCTTTTTTGTGGTGTATGTACTACCCATAATTATATTCATTGTGTAATACACTTTAATTTATGTGTATTTACATATTCATTGTATGATACCTCTTTCATGGGTTGCATGTTTCGTAAGATACCAAATTGGTAAGGGTTTATTTCGCAATCTCTTCAGTATCCGAGGTTGTTTATACGTAATAATCTATTGGGATTTCATTATCATCCACACCCATGTTTCTTAAAAATGTACATCAAAACATTTTTACTATTTACTAGAATATGGGTTAAAGTCATTTATACCCTTGTTGACTTTTATAAGTGGTTTATAAAGGAATGTTTCCGTCATTTTCCAAACAAGGTCCTTTTTAACCTTTTGGACAAAATTAAGGTAAGAATGTTTTTTTTAACTTATACGGCGGGTGTGGTTATTCTCCACCATTATTACTCCTTTGAAGCTTCCTTCACAAGCTTATAAAGATATTTTCAAAATAAAGGTTTTCTCTATAATTATGCGACTTTTAAAATGATTTTCAAAAAAGAGATATTTATCTCAAATAGTATTGATTTCATCTATGTCAACATACTTTGATAAATTTTAAACTTGTTTCAAGTTGATTTATTATCATACAAATCATCCATATTGTATTTACGGTTTTGAGATATTTTTGACTATGGATGAGTTATTTTTATGCCATTAATGGTTTATGATTAAAGTTTTGACATTTTGTATGTTAGTTTTAATACGAATGTTTATGTTATATTTCACCCTCTTCTTAAGATGAATGTGTTGGACTAGTATGTTTCGGGTTGGGGACCGGTAAAAGTAAGCCCTCCGGGTTGGTGTCCGGTTATTAGAGGCACTCCGGGTTGGTGTCCGGTTATTATAGGCACTCCGGGTTGGTGTCCGGTTATTAGAGGCACTCTGGTTTGGTGTCCGGTTATTAGAGGCACTCCGGGTTGGTGTCCGGTTATTAGAGGCACTCCGGGATGGAGTCCGGTTACAGAGGCTCTCCGGGTTTGGTTCCGGTTACAGTTATCCCTTAGGTCTTGGCACGAGGCCTCGACACAGAAATTAAAGTTCGGCATCATGAAATCCATCATTATGAAAGTGGTTAGTGATATTGCATGTTATTATTCGATTAGTAGAATATCCATGTGAATATGTAAATGGAATTTTTTTATTTTATTTTCTGCCATATTATGCTGAAGTTAAATTTTAAAAGGCTTTTGTTTTAGTTTTATACATTGCCTTAAATTTTTATTCTTATTTATGAAAGTTACCGTTGTATTGCTTACCCTTACTGAGTATTTGAGATCACCCCTTTCTATGTTTTATTTTTTCCAGGATTCCAAGAAGTGTAATGTGATTGATCTGCAGGGTTAAGCCAAGGGAATAATGGCGTTCATAAATATTATTTATGTTGTTTTGTACGTCATAAAGTGAAAATGTAACATTCATGTATGCGATATATTTTTCCAAGACTGCTAAACTGATCGGTCCTTCGGGACTTGATTCCTTGTAATCATGCCAATGTATTAAAATAATGCACCGACTCTGGGTAACTGGGGTCGGGGCGTTACACCAAATGGCGAAGAATCGCATGTTTCCACTGCGAATCAACATAAAGTCTGAGGAGTGTCTCTTGGGACTCATGAAGAATGACTCATGGAGATGGAATCTGCGATTTGGACATCTGCATTTTAGCGGGCTTAAACTTCTATCCTCATCAAGCATGGTGCGTGGATTTCCGGCAATTGAAGTTCCAAATCATGTGTGTGAGGTGTGTACACTCGACAAACAACAAAGGAACTCCTTCCCAAGTGGAGTGTCTAGAAGAGAAAATGAACCACTTCAGTTAGTTCACACTGATATCTACGGACCGCTTGAAACACCCTCACTTGGAGGTAATAGGTATTTTATTACCTTCATTGATGATTTTAGCAGGAAACTCTAGGTGTATTGCATCAAAGAAAAATCTTCTGCATTTGCGATCTTTAAAATGTTTAAAGCTCGTGTTGAAGCTGAAAGTGGTTATAGAATCAAATTTCTCAGATCTGACAGAGGTGGAGAATACACTTCAAATGTTTTTCAAGATTTTTTCAGGGAACAAGGCATCAAGAAACAATATACTACTGCTTACACGCCACAGTAGAATGGCATTGCAGAAAGGAAGAACCGCACCATCCTCGACATGACGAGGACCATGCTGAAGGAGAAAGGCTTGCCAAAGAACTTTTGGGCAGAATCAATGGCATGTACTTCCTTTCTGCTCAATCTGTGTCCAACCAAGAGCGTCAGAAACATGATACCACAAGAGGCATGGAGTGGCTACAAACCGAGCGTAGCACACCTAATAATCTTTGGGTGTGTTGTATATTCTCAAGTTCCAGAAGAGAGAAGAAGTAAGCTTGATGATCGTGGTGAAAAGTGCATCTTCATCAGCTACAGTGAAGAGTCTAAATCCTATAAGCTCTACAATACACTAACCAATAAATTAGTGGTGAGTAGAGATGTGGTCTTTAGAGAGGAAGAAGCTTGGAAATGGAATGATGAAGAACCAAACAAAGAGATTCCAGTCGAAATAGAAGATCCTAAAGAAAGGCGTGATCATCATGAGAAAACGCCAGCAACACCTTCCCCAGGCACATCATCAGTATACAGGAGTCCAGGAGTACATTCCATCACTCCTGAAAGGACTCCATAAAGTCAAAATTTGGAGAGCTCATCCTCACCCATGGCACCCATAAAGATGAAAAGCTTAAGCAACATTTATGAACAAACCGAAGAGGTAAATCCTTTTTTCCTGTATGCAGATCATGAGCCTCTGATGTTTCAGGAAGCCACAAGGGAAGAATGTTGGAGAATGGCTATGGGAGAAGAAATTCGTGCCATAGAGAAAAATGAAACATGGGAGCTGACCACACTTCCTAATAGCCAGAAATCCATTGGTGTCAAATGGGTGTACAAGATCAAGCGAAATGTTGATGGTGAAATCGATCGCTACAAGGCAAGGCTTGTAGCAAAGGGGTACAAAAAGAAGTATGGGGTGGACTATGAAGAAGTATTTGCTCCTGTTTCTCTCCTTGACACGGTGAGAATGATTATCTCTCTTGCTGTTCATCACAGTTGGATGATCTACCAATTGGATGTGAAGTCTGCATTCCTGAATGGAATTCTAGAGGAAGAGTTCTATGTAGACCAGCCAGAAGGCTTTATTATGCAAGGGGAGGAAGACAAAGTGCATCGACTGAAGAAAGCTCTTTATGGGTTGAAGCCGGCTCCTTGTGCTTGGAATGCACGCATTGACAGCTATCTTCAAGAGAATGGATTCACCAAATGTCCATATGAGAATGCAGTTTACATCAAGAAGAATGATCGTGGTGATATAATCATTGCATGTGTTTATGTTGATGATTTTCTGTTTACAGGGAATAGTCGACAGATGTTTGATGATTTCAAGAAGGCTATGTTCAAGGAGTTCGAGATGACTAATGGAGGTCTCATGTCCTTCTTTCTGGGCATAGAAGTAAAGCAACAACATGGAGGCATCTATATTTCTCAGAAGAGGTATTATAAGGAGTTTCTTGAAAAATTCAAGATGGCTAATTGCAATGCTGTAAACACACCTGTGGCAATGAGCTTAAAACTGAAAAAAGATGGAGAAGGAAGAAGTGTTGATTCGACTTTGTTCAAGAGTCTAATTGGAAGCCTGAGTTATCTCACAATCACAAGGCCTGATATTGTCTATAGTGTTGGGCTTCTAAGCAGGTACATGGAAGCACCAAAAGAGTCCCACTGGTTAGCGGAAAAACGTATCCTCAGGTACGTTAAAGGAACGGTGGATTTTGGTCTTTTTTATCCATAAAATGAAGAAGCAAATCTGCATGGATACTCAGACAGTGACTGGGGAGGTGACGAAGATGAAGGAAAAAGCACCACTGGGTATGTATTTTTTCTTGGATTGACTACTTTCACGTGGAATTCAAGGAAGCAAAGTGTGGTCGCCTTGTCTACATGTGAAGTAGAGTACGTGGCGGCATCATCCACTATTTTGAAGGAATCTGGTTGAGAAATATGCTGAAGGAGTTGAAGCATCCGCAGGATGGATCCACAGTGATATATGTGGATAACAAGTCGGCAATTGAACTTGCCAAAAATCCAGTGCAACATGGAAGAAGCAAACACATTAATACCCGATTCCATTTTTTGTGAGATCATGTGAAGCAGAAAAAGATAAAATTGGAATATTGTCATACTACAGAGTAGGTGGATGATATTTTCACAAAGGAATTACCGACATATGTATTCAAAAGACTCAGAATGATGCATGGAATGAAGCCGGTTTTTTTTTGAAGGGGAGTGTGGGAATTGAAAACCAAAAACATGAGTCAAAGCTGCATGCGGTGTCATTTATTATTTGAACTTTATTTTTCATGGGTCCACCTCCATTTATTTTCTTTGAATGAATTTAAATGCTTTGCATTTAATGATTTGGTAAATATATGTACCTTCATAAATTCTCTGAGTTTAATATTTTGGTCTTTCCTTATACCATCATAGATTCTCTGCATTTAATGTTGTGGGTCTATAAATTGATATAATTGTAGTCTGAAATTTCAATTGTGAAAAATTGTGAAATTGTGAAATACAAAGCTTGAAAGATCCTTTGTGTTGTGTGCCAATTTTATACCTCTTCCATTCTTCCTCCCATATTTCTCGGCTTGTGTAGCCAACATATACAACCCCACCAATTCCTCCTATGCCTCCATCTTGCACTTCCCCGTCTCCGATCGGTGGTTCCTTCAGCCCACCACCCCCGCCCACTCGCCATCGTGATGCCCACCCAAGAATCCCACATCCAGCACGCCCTCGTCTGCACCCGCTGCCACGGCCTACAGGTCCGGGTTCGGAGCGGCGGGCACGATTACGAGGGGCTCTCCTCTGTCGCCCATGTCCCGTTCGTGATTATAGACCTCTTCCGCCACCAATCTATCGACGTCGACGTGAAGGCCCGGACTGCATGGGTTCAGACGGGCGCCACCAACGGCGAGCTTTACTACAGCATCGGAACCCGCAGCCGCACCCTCGGCTTCCCGGCGGGGGTCTGCCTGATGATCGGCATGGGCGGCCACATCAGCAGCGGTGGCTGGGGCACCCTGATGCGCAGATATGGCATCGCCGCCGACAACGTGATCAACGCTTGCATCGTCGACGCCGAGGGTAGAATCCAGGATCAGGCGAGCATGGGGGAGGACCTGTTCTGGGCCATCCGGGGAGGCGGCGGTGGGAGCTTCGGAATGGTCCTTGTATGGAAACTAAACCTGGTTCCTGTCCCTTCCGTGGTCACCATGTTTACGGTGAACGTAACCGGCGAGGAAGGCATGACAAGGGTCCTGCATCACTATCAGTACGTAGCAGACAGACTTCCGCAGGAACTATTCATCTAGATCCCCGACACAATCATGAATTGAGAAAGATAAAATCTTAACATCTTTCAATCACTCACATCATCTCAACATGTTGTAGTTATACATCTATTTCTATAAATATACTCATATGGTTCCATTTGTATTCTAAAGTGGAAACTGTTATTATATATGAATTCCACTAATAAATGTTGTCGATCACAATATCCCTTGAAATGGATCAAGAAATATATTAGCTGATCTACAAGCCTATGAATGATCCTTTTAGACTTACTATTAGTTTAAGTGTGGTTAGTAGTTCAAATCTCATTTTTGTATCCAATGCTTGTTAAATAATTCCCAAAAACATCATAGAGATCCTTGGGTCTCTATTAGATATAATATAAAAATTTAATCCATGTAAACTTACCTCTTTATTTATATATTGGTATGTTCATAGAGTGTGAAATACTCTCAAATGGTAATGAAGTAAGAAAGCATTGTAAGTTGATCAACTATAAACTAAATGGAATTATTTATAATGTAGGTCCTTATAAAACCTATGATGAATTAGATGGTGATGTTTTATATTTTAATGGGTAATAGTTTAATCATTCTTTTTTACATCTTTCATTCGTCCTTTACTTACTGTAAAACTATGTTTTGAGATGCATACTCAATAATCTCACTATTAAGATTGCGTACCAGTAGAAATTGTTTCCTTTTATAAAGTCTAAATATGAATCTTCTCAAAATTGGCCAAATGAACTTCTAATTCATATTTTATTTATTCTGATCTTCAATCATAATCATCTACTCTTGACAAATATCCATTATTCATTCAAATTCTTCTTCATGCAATTTAATTTTTGTAAACAAATAATCATGTTCCATAATATTCTAGGATTTTACGTCTAATTTTAAATCATTGAGATCGATAATATTTTTCAAGATTTCTTCAAGTTCACACATCTTTTCATCTAGAATCTATTTGATTTCGAAATAATTAATATAATTAATATTTATTATTTAATTTAATCACATTATTTATTATATATATATATTGGTAGATAATTTTATAACATTAAGACACTTATTAAAAAAAGAATAGATGTCGAAAATTGATAACAGTAAGACACATACAAAATGTATCATAAATAAAATGTCAACCAAATCTATGCCTCTGGAATGGATGCTCCTCTGTCCCACATCCAGGCATATACTGGATGCATCCACGCCGTGTCTGTCTATGTCTGTGCTCTGGCATACACTGCACATCCTCATCGACATCCACCTCTACATCCTCCTATATGACAGGCAGTGGATGTAAAGTCCCACCGCTTGTACCCTCGCCCGCATCTAAGGATAGTGGAAGCTGGCTGGAACTCTCACCAACATAGGAAGTAGATGGCTGCTCTGTTGCGGGTGACTGCAATAAAACATCGAACTCAATCCAGTCATCGTTTGTAAGTACCTGTGGTTGTGCCTGAGAAGTTGGAGGAGCATCTGACTGGTCATGCTGAACACCCTCCTCCAGTGGAACAATATCATGTGGCCAAGAAAGCTGGGAAGCCTCCTCCTGTGGAACAACAACATCCAAAACAGGGTCGTCACCCCTAGGTAAATCTATGTGAGGCTCAGCAGGCTCCGCGGCCTCCGCAGCAGGTGGTGGATCAAAGCAAATGCACTGATAAATCTCATCCATAGACAGTAGCATCTGTCGCACAAGGGTGTGAAAATATGCTGGGTCAAAGGAATCTCTCTCCACTCGATCATACATATGAATTAGATGATAAATATGAGCATCCTGTGAAAACAAATTCCGTTGTTAACTAATATGAATAAAAAATCTGTTGAACTGTGAAAGGAAGAATGCATACCATGCCATGAAAGCCCCGTCCGTGCCGTATCAGAAATCTGACAGGGGACCTGATGTACCAGCCTGCATAATCTATCTGATCTTTCAAATGAAAACGTACTGTCCTTGCCCCTCACAACTAGGACTCCCATCGTCTATCCCATAACGCAACATAACTGGCATGGTAGCTCCTCCAATCAAAATCCCTCTTCCCAGACATCTTCAGGGAATGGAATGAATCCAACTGACAGGGTGGGTCAGGAACTAGCTGAAGGAATCCAAACTGCCTCATAACCCTATCCGTCTGATTCCACTCGACTATATGAAAATGAATCAGTGGAACCATGCAGGAGCCGATAGCAAGCATCACTGTACAGTATGGGGACAGACTCTGAAGGATATCATCTATAGATGGCATCCATTTAATCTGAAAGAAAAAAAGAATAATCAATTAATAAATGAATAGATGTACAGTAAAGAGTAATGATTTAAGAATATAAATAATAATCACTTACATTTTCTGGTCGAATTCTGTCTAACATAAGTCTGTAGGCGTGAACATCATATCTGGGAGAATCTGAATGTCGATGCACCTGACTCCACCTGTAGATAACATTTTTATTTTTATATTTCATAAAAGAATCTTATACAATTAAGTTAGATATTAGAAGGAATTCATAACATACCAACGTCCACGTGAAGCCCCTGCTACAATATCTATGGGTAATGGTGCACGGGCCTGTGGAGTTAAACGAGGGATATGCTCCCATACCTACATCTGCAGAAGAACCATGCATCCTGTGATCTGCATCTTATCGATGCCACATGAGCTGAATAGGTCCTTGTATGTATATGCTAGGCAGGCAGACCCCCAGCTATACCGGCCTGCCTGGTCCAAATACTCTAAAAAAGATAAATACATCATGTTCACAAAGTAGTAAAGTGGTCAACAAAAAGTGTTCCACCGATTAGCCTCAAAATATATGCGCGTGCAAATCGCAGCATGACGATGTCATCAACATCATCTCGTAAATGTGTGAAGTGCTGGTCTAACCAAGGCATCCACAATCTACCACCGATGATAGTCCTTCCATCATCCTAGACCTTTATGCCCAGTAGTATTTGAACAAGCTCAGGCAAATCTGATGGAACTCGACCTTTCAAAGCATGTCTGTCGATAGGGAGGCCCAACATAATGGCCACATCCTGTAACGTAATAGTCATCTCCCCCTCACTGAAATGGAAATTATGAAAATCTGGTCTCCATCTCTCTATAAGTGCGGCAAATATGTGATGATCAAGAAATGTGAAGTTGCACATCGCTACTCCATAGAATCCAACTCGACGAAGATGGGGGATGATAGCGGGAGGTGGTGCAGTATGATGGAAATGGTGAGATCTATGTACACTCAAGGGAGGCATAGGACGTCCCTCTAAAAGTATCTGTGATACATGAGTATCCTGAGATGTAGGCAATGGAAAATCTTCTATCTGCACACATGATATCATCGTTACTTTTTAATAGTGAATTGAATAAAAATTGTAAACTTTTATTTAAAAAAAATACAACAAGCAAAATAAGGTAGAAAATAAAGTAGTAGTGATGAAAAACCTACATTGAAGATGTGGAAGCAAGATATATTCATTTTTGTTTGGTGTTTATTTTTTAATAGTTTTAGTATCATAAAATTATTTATGATAAAATCCAAAAATGAGACAAACCAAAATTCAAACATATCAAAAATGGAGCAGGTACACAAAATCGATCATGGATGATGAGATGTGGAACTCTGTCCTACCACTTGGGGACATCTCTTATGAGTATGTCCTTCTGTGTGACAAATACTGCATCGTATTCTCCCTCCTCGTTGCCGAGGCCAATCCATCTCATTTCGGATGCGAGTTGACTTCGGTATTTCTCAGGGCCGCAACCTGGTAGCATGAAGCCAATAATTTTAAAAATGATAGACATTGAAAAAATAATAAATGAAACCAAAACCAACTTATGAAAACCTGGAAATATCATAGACGATGGTTGGTTGATTAGTAGGAAATGTGATAGAATGGAAGTCACCAACAGGCATCCAAGCAACACTATAACAGTTAACCAAAGTGCTCATGTGATACACCGGGTCAACATATGGCTCCCATTATATATTTACCGAAGCGCAAGCTGCGATAACATGTACACATGGATATCTCAATTCCTGAAAGCTGCCGCAATCACAGCACCTATTGTCCAACATCATGACAAACACTCCACCATTAGAGAATGTACCCTGGTCGTAGCACTGTCTTACCTGAAATCTCCTCTTTTCCCTATCAAAGGCTATAACATTCCCTCTTGAAGCCTCATTCCATATCCGGTCAATATCACTTTGAAAATGCTGAGTAAATGATAATTCCATTTTCCATCCTATGGTAGGCCTTTTGGGACAGGTCAAAAAAGTATTGAACACATCTAAAAAATGTCTATTGCACTAACCCTGTGATTGGGAGTTTGTGCACACCCTTGGGGACCCCATTTATGCCTCCTCTCGAACGAGTTCTTGAATGACTCTTCAAGGACACCTCTTCGGGGAAGCCTGTTCGGGGACACCTCTTCGGGGGTGTCTGTCTTTTAATTACAAATTTACTCACTTGCATGTGAGGGGGTATAGGGGTATGAAATACATAAATTTTTTTTAAGCGGACACGCAGGTCCTTACACTTACTGAGACATGACTCACAGGTCATCAATGCGGAAAAAATGAAATTATTACAAATTGAATAACAACATACACAAAATAAAACATGCAATTTCAATTATGCATGGTCGATCATCTCAATATCATTCATCACTCATACCATGTTTTTTGGTATAATTATTTTATTATCCATATTATATAACTTTATCTATTAGTAAATGAAATCTATATTAAATACTACACCTCTTTTCCAAAAATTTAACTTCATGTGTATATATATATATAATTCTTAATAAAATTTAATAAATTTTATTATAACTGATATAATTGAGATGTACATAATAAACACTATTGTTATTTTAAATTTTGTGAAATTGTAATATTTTTTGGTCATTCTTCTACTTTTCAAAATATAAGTAAATATATTTTCTACTTTATTGATTAAAAATATTATTACTAGTAAATAAAAGTAATATAATTTACACTTACATCAAAACCATTCATTAAAATAAATTTCTCTAACATAAATTAATTTTCCTAAACATTCAACATTTTAGACATAACATAAAACATTCAATATTCAGACAACATACATTCAAAAAATTAAATCATACAAACATTCAACATCCATAAAATTAAATCATACAAAACATAACACATCATACATAACATATGAATTAAATAAATCATACACACAATTAAACATACAAATGAAATAAATAAACACAATTAAAACAATTAAAATATTAAATTGAAATTTTTCCTCAATAAAAGAAGAAAATATTTGTTGAGAAAGAATTTCTTCAGGGCTTCACAACAAAAACCAGAGGAGAACAATTGGTTTTGAGGGGGGGGGGGACCCCTCCTTTTATAAAATTTCTCAGTCGGATGCCTGAACGTCGTTCACACATCCTTTCCCATGCAAGGATGTGTGAACGACGTTCACACATCCCAGACCCATTTTTAAAAATACCGGGACCCTGATCCCCTTTCCCGAATATTTTTTTTTCGTAAAACCCATAAAAAAATTACTCATGTCAGTGGTACACGAATACGCCCAAATAAATTCATACTATTTTGTTTTATAATATAATAAAATATCTTTGTCGTGGGTAAATGGATGGTTAACAGAATTGATATCCTAAAATAGAATTTAAAAAAACAACTGGTATTAATTTTAATAACTAAAACGGATTTTTTTAAAAAAAATCCAAATGTGTATTAACTTTATCTGGTATTTACAAACACATTTCACAATAGTTATTCCAATAATTGATGTGAAAAACTTTAACAAATTGAAACTCTAACCCTCTTTCTCTAACACATGTTAACCACTGATCATTCACTTTAACCAATACCACAGATCCGAGCAAGGGATGTGATGTGTTTTATCAGCGCTAATCATATAGTACTAATAAAAGGGGGTATTTTATTAGAGCTACTGAAAAGCATTGATAAATCAACCATTTATCAGTGTTTTTTTAGTGCTGATAAAGGGTATATTTATCGGCACTATTTTTAGCTGCTTTTTATCATCTTCGGTACCCCATTTTACAGGATATTTTGGTCATACGCGGGGATCTTAACATGTGTTATTTTTTACAGGCAGCACTATCCTCTTGGGTTGAGCCAATGGGGGCATTTTTATCTCAAAGAAAAATAGGGCATGCGTGAAATGATCAGAGCGCGACAGGGATTTGACGAATGTGAATTTCCGTTTAGGCAAGGTGCGCTGGATTGTAGAGTAGGTTGAATCATTGGAGCCACGACACTCTGGTCGAGGTCAAAGTCGAGTTCAAGGTCAAAGTTGAGGTTGAGGTCGAGGTCGAGGTTGAGCTATGAAGGATCAGTGGGTTTCGGAGCAGGGTAAATCATCCGAGTCGTGGCACGGTTTGAAGTTGTGTTTTGATTCTCCCTATAGTTGAAAGTAATAAAGGTATTATGGATTTTATTTGATGTTTTTTTACAGTTTTTTTGGTAAATCTGAAATAAGTTTCTATCTATGACTGTATATTGAATGATGTGAAGGTATTGAAAATTATATTTGAAGTTTTTTTTTCTTAGTTTTGTTGTAAATCTGTCCCACATTGTTTGCTGAAGTTTGCAATATTTCTTTTACTGTAAGTAATATATAGTTCTGTTGAATTTCTGAACTTCCACTATTTTTTGTAGTGAAACTTCCACTTGATGTCCAAGTTCCGCTCGATGTCCACTGGAAGTTCCAATAGTTTTTACAGTAGAACTTCTAGTGGAACTTCCACTTGATATCCAAGTTCTGCTCGATGTCCAATGGATATTTCAATGGAAGTTCCAGTGGATGTTGCAGTTTAAGTTCCAAGGGGAAGTTCTAGTCGAAGTTCTAGTGGAAGTTTCTCTAGAACTTCTACTAGAACTTCCACTGGAACTTCCTCTGAAACTTCTACGAGAACTTCCAGGGAAACTTCCTCTGGAACTTCCTTGGGAACTTCCATCGGAACTTCCACCAGAAAATATACATAATATAGCATATAAATTGTTTCATTTATAATTTCATAAAAATAATATAATATTATATATATATATATATATTCATAATTAAATATTATTTAGTTACATTTCTATACATATAGTTTATACATTTTCAAATAGATTAAATCATGTTATAAAGTTAATTTACTTTGCTTGAACTGATGTTTTTTGTTGCAGGTTGTTGCAATGTTGTTGATGGTGATGTTGATGTTGTATCAGTTTCTATTAAACCAGTTGTAGGGATGATGTTCAAGTCACTTGATGAAGCACAATGTTTTTATGTCACGTATGGGGGAGTAAACGGGTTCAGCGTATGCCAACAATATTCTAATAAAATATGAAAGGATAAATCCACTGTTACATCAATACTTTATGCATGTAGCAAAGAAGGTCATAAGAAGGTTGAAAAACGTGATAGAATGATGAAATTTCCTCAGACTGATACACGTACATGTTGCCTTGCCAGAATGAGGGTTATTTTATTGTCTTCTGGCCAATATGCATGCACTATATTTGTTGAAGAGCATAATCATCCCTTGAACAAGCCTGAATCAATTCATATGATGAGGTCCCAAAGAAAAATAATAGAATCACAAGTAGCTGAGTTAGATATGAATGCTTCCAAAGGTATTAAACCAAATGATTCTTTCTCGTTGGCGAAAACTATTACAAGGGGGCGAGATGTTATTGGGTACACATGTGTTGATCAGTTGAATTTTTTATGGTCTAAATGGGAAAATATATTTGCTTCATAGGGACGCATGTTGCATGTTAGAGTACCTAGAAAGACAAAGTTAGGATAATCCATCATTTTTATATACTATGCAGTTTGACATGAATGAGAAAATTAGTAATATTTTCTGGGATGATCAAAAAATGAAAACAGATTATGAGTTTTTTGGAGATGTTGTTGTTTTTTACACCACTTTCAGTACCAATAAAGAGTACAGGCCATTAGGTGTTTTTGTGGGGTTCAATCATCATCGGTAGATTTTTGTTTTTAGAGCATCTTTGTTATATGATGAAACTGCGACTTCATTTTCTTAGTTGTTTCAAAAAAAATTACAGTTGCATCACATGAAGAGACCTCAAACTATTTTTACTGATCAAGATGCAGTAATGGGAAAATCCATTTCTGTAGTTTTAGTGGGAACTCGACATTGCCTTTGTTCATGGCATTTGATGCAAAATGACATTAAGCATTTAAGTAATTGGATGAAAGATGGATCTAGTTTTCTAACTAGATTTAAGAAGTGTATGTTTGAACACCATGATGAAAATCAGTTAGATCAGGAGTGGTCTTCCCTTAGAGCAGAATATGGGGATGAGAAATTGCAGTGGTTAGATGATGTATTCGTATTGTGAGAAAAGTGGGTGCATTGCTTTTTGAAATATGGTTTAACATTGGTTATTCACAACACTCAATTAAGTGAAAGTTTTAATGTATTGCTTAAATATTATGTTCATCAGAAGTTAAGTGTTGTTGATTTCTTTAAGCAGTTTGAATGCTTGTTGGGAAAAAGTCAGTATCATGAAACAAAGGTAGAATTTGAGATGCGGGAGAAGTTGACTCATAATCTTTACCCTTACCATGCATTGATGTGCTAGGTTTATATTAGATATACACCCAAGTTATTTGATTTATTTCAACATGAATATCAATTTATTGGTGCTTTTTTTTGATATCTTGTTTTGAAATTGGAGTTCAATTCAGTTATGTTATTGGAATGGTTCATTGTGAAGATAAATTCAGTTTATCATATGAATCTTCAAATGAAGTTGTTGAATGTTCTTATCGAATTTTTGAGTCTGTTGGGTATCTTTTTTTTCATGCTTTAATTTCTTTTGATAGGCTTGATGTGAGAGTAATACCTGAAAAATATATTTCAGGGAGATGGAGCCGATTGGCTAGAAATATTACAACAACCCTACTCTTTATTACATGCATGAACATGATTTATTACAAAAATATCACTTGATAAAACATGGAAGATCGAGATGTCTAGTGTCTTTGGGGATTAGGATCATTACATAATAACTTAAAACACAAAACACACAACATATTTATTGAAAAATTCCTTTACCTGAGCACTACATTCCCACATACTTAGCATTGCATAGGATAACCTGAGGACATGCATAAGAAAAGCGTGAGCTATAAATCTCAGCAATGGAAAAAACATGGAATAACATGAGGAAGACAATACATGTTAGATAATAGTCATATCAATAGATCACAAGAGAAACATGAATATAAAGGCATGATAAAGCTTGATAATCATGACATGGAAATGTGGCAACAACACTTAACATGGAATTAGCATGAGCCAAGGCTCATTGCACATGGAGCATGAGTTAACCCTCATTGCATATGAAGCACGAGTAAAACCTTGCTGCACTTGAATTATCATGAGTCAACCCTCATTGCACAAGACGTATCATGATACTATACTTTACCTGTCACGACCCGTCCTCAGGGCTCCTGCCGTGACTACCCCAAGCCCGCCTTCCATAGGCCAGGGGCTGGCGACTAGCACCAAGGCGTAAATCCCGGTAAAAATGAAAGGAATTGCCTTTGAATAGTAAACAAACACCACAGAGTAAACAAGAAGTAAAAGTAAAAACTAAGTAAAATCTTGTACAAGAGTAAGTGCGGAAAGGTAAGTGGGCCAGTATACAAACCCAAACTGAAAGTAAAGTACAACTGGAAAGGGAAAACAGCAATAGAAAAGTAAAGACGCTACGCCGAGCTGTCCACTGGAAAATCCCACCTAAAGGGTGGGTACAGATAGCTCCACTGCTCCTCAGGTACCGCCGTCCGCTCCAAGTACGTCTCTCCCAGTGGTCCACCTCCAGGTAATGTCCAACTCTACAAGCCTCAACCGCGATCAGTGATGTCCGTCGTCTGCAACCAACACAACGTAGTGCGGGCATAGCCCGTGCAGGGGTGAGTATAAGCTACTCAGTAGGGACCCCGAGACCCCCGAAGGTCTCCCAAAATCCACAAAGGATAAACCAAAAAGGTAAGATACAATCATAAAGTAAAAAACCAACACTACTTAGGTATATGCCCATACATATACCTAAGTCATCAATTCCAATACACTCCAACCTCCGAGCCCAAGTACAACCCAGTCCACACAGGAAAGTATACGTATTCCACACAGGAAAGCAAAACGTAATCCACACAGGATAGCACAACACAATCCATACAGGAAAGCAAACAGGATTCATCTCACATAGGTATACTTCTTCTAAAGACGATAGAGATGATCATTGATCCATCTAAGTCGCCGGACCCACAAAGGATCGATAGGTACTAACCCCCGCAATGACCCACACAGGATCGGACCCACACAGGATCTGTAGGCGTTGGCTCACATAGAACCGCCGAGCACTGACCCACACAGGATCAGACCCACACAGGATCGGTAGCACTGATCCACATAGGATCTCTGAGTGTTGTAGTCATCGTCGTCGAATCCACTGAGGATCTCTGCACAGTCGTCGTCGCAGTCACAGTAGCAGTCGCAGCTAGCACTAGGGTTCCTGCACACAGTAAGCTCGTTCGGGAGGGTCCGCTCCACGGGCCGAGAGGCTGATACATCAACTGACACATATTCCAGAGTTGATGTATTCAAAAGTTCCGTATCGTCAATCGGAACTCAACGTCACAGATGGCGATTCAATCGTATGCCTGGTCTGAGAGTTATTGGCTTTTTCGTCCCAGGGGCTCGGTTGGTTTCTAAGGCAAAACCAACCCAAACGTACTCCACCTGCGTCCAAACCTCGGGTGGAGAAAGACAAATGATCCGTCTCACTTAGAGAAAAATCAACAAAGTCGACGGCACGTCAATCGAATGTCCGAAGCTCAAGATATTAGTGTTTCCGCTCCGAGGGCCCGGTTGATTTCGTGTACGAACCAACCCGGCCATACCAAAAGTATTCCTAAACCTTGAGTGCGATATACCAAAACGACCGTCTCGTTCCAAGGATTGTGTCGCCGCTAACAGCGCGTCGATCGGAGGTCTGTAGCCTGAGTTATGGGCAATTGAATCCAAACGGTCCGAAAACGGGGGTTTCGGGCCCGGACCGACCCGGCCCGAGACCCCCTGGGTCGGCCCGAACTGGGTCAACCCGACCTGGGTCCGGGTCGACTCGGCCCGGCACGGCCCGGCCCGGTGACCTGGTCTGGCGACCCACACGCTGGGCGCGCTGGTCGGTTGCTCGGCCAAAACGGCCTAGCCGTTTTTGGCTCGCGTGGGGGGCGCTGCCCCCCCCCCCCCCCTGTTTCTTGTAACCGCATCCCCTTAATTGGGGTCGCATTGATGGCTGGCCGGGGGAATTAATTCCCCAGGCTTCTCCTCGTCCGGCCGGCCTGACCTGGCCGGCCGGTTCCTGCTCAACAGGACCGGCGATGGCCGCCTTCCAGCTCCGACGCCGGTGGCCCGGTACGGGCCGCCGGTCACCCTGCTCCGCCGCGGCCCGGAACCGGCCGCGGCCCTTGTCGTCCGGCATGGCACGACGGCACCGCACCCCTCCGTCGTGGCCCCGGTACCGGACGCGGTATTTTCGGATGTCTCTGACGCGACGCAATGGCATCACGTCCTTGTATTAATTCACGGCATGGCGCGTCAGTGCCGCGTATTTCTTGCCGCAATAATTTCGCGTGGTGCGACGGCACCACGCCTTCCCGTACCAAATCACAAAGGAACCAACATGAAATAAAGAGGAGGGTTGGTCGTGTTTGTGCATTCCGGCCCCCTCGCGTTATTCGATAACTATTGGTTTTAATCCACTAAGATCGTCAAGTTGGTATTCACGAACAAAATAAATAAATAAAACCCCTACCTCGGTTTCAAGAACGGTGCACGTCAACGAGCTGCGGAAAATGAGCGTCGCGGAGGTTGGGCATCGCGGAAAATGAACGTCGACGTCGCGAAGCGAGGATTCGAAGACATTGACGGAGATTTTGTCGCGGAAAATCGTCGCGGAAGAGACGACGCGGAAGAAGAATGTCATGGAAGAAGACGTCGCGTCGCGGGTCCGTGTCGCGGAAGACAGTCTCCGAGGGCTCGGCGCTCCACATCGGAGATCGTTCATTCTTCGCATTCTTCGTCAAAGGGAATGAAGAACTCAAGACTTCCTTAGATTTTTCTCCAAAAGCTCTCAAACAACCCAACACCAACCCAAATAAAATAAGTTCTCAACTTATCTTATTAACACAACAAGGCTTTTGAAATTCAAGAGTTTGAATTTCAAAAACATACATTTAACTCACCACATTAATTTCATAAGTTTAGTAAACTTAAGTTATCAACATCTAATGGGAGCTGAGAGGGGTTAGAGGATATGAAGGGGTGGGGTTCATGTGGGCCCCACCACCCTCATAACCTCCCAAGGGAGGTTGGGTGGTTACCCAACTTCTATCAAGAATTAAACACTTAGAGTAAAATAAAAATTGTAGAATAATTATAAATTAAACTTCCACAATTTTTATCATCAACTCTTGTGAAAACGCAACTCCGGAACAGGTGTTCCTAAGCAATTACCGGCGCTAGGGTTCCATCAGTGCCCTCGGAATTCAATTCCGAGAACTGGTTCAAAAGTTATAAATTCACGCTCGTTCGTTCACTGAACGTACCCGAGCTAAACTTCGGTTAAAAATTCCGGGCACACCAGGCCTCGGAATCAGGTGCTGTCTAAAACTGCGTTCTTGTAAAATCCCAAAGAAAATTAAGAAAAATTTCTCCTTGAATTTTAAGGGTCTTTACATTACTCACACCTCAGGGCTTTATGTCCCTGTAAAGATACATCGAAAACTAGGGAAACAAATGTGGGTACTGAGCACGCATCTGAGCCTCTCGCTCCCAAGTGCTCTCCTGGAGGTTCCCGTACTGCCATCTGATGCGCACTAGAGGAGTCGACCGTCCACGTAGGACCCGCTCCTGTCGATCCTCGATCTCCACTGGGACCTCCGCAAAAGTCTCCCCATCATCAATGTCTAGCTCCCCATGGTCAATGATGTGCGTCGAGTCGTGCACGTATCTCCTCAGCTGAGATATGTGGAAGACGTTGTGCACCCGGTGCAACTGAGGTGGTAGAGCCAGGCGATAAGCCACCTCGCCAATCCTGCTGAGGACCTGGAATGTTCCGATGAAGCGTGGAGACAACTTGCCACCTCGGCCAAATCTCTATAATCCACGTCGAGGTGAGACACGCAAAAAGACGTGGTCGCCATCCTCGAACTCTAGTGGCCTCCGCCTCCTGTCAGCATAAGACTTTTGCCAACTCTGAGCTGTCCTCATCCGCTCTAGGATGACCTGGACCTTCTCTGTCATTGCCTGGACCATCTCTGGTCCCACAAGTGCTGACTCCCCAGGGTCTATCCAGCACAAAGGAGATCTGCAAGGTCGGCCGTACAACACCTTGTATGGTGTCATCCCGATGGTGGAGTGGTAGCTGTTGTTGTATGCGAACTCCACCAAGGGTAGGTGGTCCTCCCAACTGCGACCAAAGTCGAGGACACATGTGCGGAGCATGTCCTCGAGAGTCTGAATGGTCCTCTCCGTCTAACCATCCGTCTGAGGGTGAAAGGCTGTACTCAGACGTAGCTGCGTCCCGAACTCCCCCTACAACCCCTTCCAAAGCCGGGAAGTAAAGCAAGCATCTCGATCGGAGACGATAGATGATGGAAAACCGTGAAGCCGAACAACCTCAAGAATGTAAAGTCGTCCCAAGCTCTCCACTGAGACCTGCTCTCTGATGGGTAAGAAGTGAGCCAACTTGGTGAGTCGGTCGACAATCACCCAAATGGAGTCATGACCTCTAGAAGTGCGTGGAAGTCCAATCACGAAGTCCATAGATATCCCGTCCCACTTCCACTCAGGGACCTCCAAGGGTTGTACCAAGCCTGCTGGTACCTGATGTTCTACCTTCACCTGCTGGCAGGTGAGGCATCGAGAAACGAACTCTTCCACAACCTTCTTCATGCCCGGCCACCAGTGCTATTGCCTGAGATCCCGGTACATCTTCGCCACTCCAGGATGTACCGCCAATGGAGAAGTGTGAAACTCTCTCAGCACCTCCTCCCGTAAAGCAACTGGTACCAAGGTACGTCCTATGAAAAGGATGTCATGCTCTGCTCCAAAGGAGAAACCATCAGGTGCCTGTCCTGAGGATATCTGTGCATGCCGCGTCTCACAGTTAGTGTCCCCACGTTGTGCCTCTCTGACCCGCTGTAGTAGTGGAGGAGTGACTATGAGAGACTAAAGAAAGGCTGCTCCATATCTATCCATGTAGGATATCTACAAAGAGGCTAGCTGCTCTTTCACCTCCTCAAGTAGCTGAATGCCCGTCCTCCTGCTGAGAGCATCGGCTGCTACGTTTCCCTTCCCAGGAGTATAGACTATCTCAAATTCATATTCCTGGAGGAACTCGAGCCATCGCCACTGTCTCAGATTCAGATCCTTCTAAGAGAAGATGTATCTAAGACTCTGATGGTCAGAAAAGACTTTAAAGCGCTCGCCCATTAGATAGTGTCGCAATGTCTTCAGAGCGAAAACCACTGCTGCTAACTCCAGGTCATGGGTAGCGTAGTTCTGCTCATGCGGCCTCAACTGACATGATCCATAGGCGATAACTGCCTGCTCCTGCATCAGGACACATCCGAGTCTGGTCCCTGATGCGTCGCAGTAGACTACGTACCCTACTCCCTCCTCAGGAAACCTCAAGATAGGTGCGCTGGTCAATCTCTGTCTCAGCTCCTGGAAGCTCTGCTGACATCTGTCTGACCATACAAATGGTTTCCCCTTCTTCGTCAAAGCTGAGAGTGGTGTGGCAACTCTGGAGAAGTCTGGCACAAATCTCTGGTAGTATCCATCTAGTCCTAAGAAACTCTGCACCTCCGTCACGCTCCTAGGTGGCTCCCAAGCTAGCACTTCCTCGATCTTCGCAGGATCCACTGCAACTCCCGCCTCAGAGATGACGTTCCCCAAGAAGTGGACCTCGCGTATCCAGAACTGACACTTAGAGAGCTTTCCATAAAGCTGGTGCTCTCGGAGTGTGTCTAGTACAACCCGTAAGTGGTAGGCATTCTCCTCCTCAGTCGTCGAGTAAATCAAAATGTCATCGATGAAGACCACAACAAATCGATCGAGGTATGGCTGAAAGATCCTATTCGTGAGGTCCATGAATACTGCTGGAGCATTGGTTACGCCGAATGGAATAACCAAGAACTCATAGTGGCCATACCGACATCTAAAGGCTGTCTTCTGCACGTCCTCATCCCGAACTCTGAGCTGATGATAGCCTGACCTGAGGTCTATCTTCGAGAACCATCGTGCTCCCTTGAGCTGATCGAAGAGGTCATCAATCCTCGGTAGCGGATACTTGTTTCTCACTGTCACCTGGTTTAGGCAACGATAGTCGACACAAAGTCGCAAGATTCTGTCCACCTTCTTGGCGAGCAAAATCGGGGAAGCCCAGGGTGAAACACTGGGTCAGATGAACCCCTTGCCCTGAAAGTCCTCCAACTGTACCCGCAGCTCTCAAAGCTCGGCGGGGGCCATCCAATATTCTGGAGTCGATATCGGGGCTATCCCGGGGTACAGGTCAATATAAAAGTCTACCTCTCTGCGAGGAGGTAGACCTGGAATGTCGTCGGGGAAAACGTCAGTAAACTGATCCACCACTACAGGAAAACTAGGACTTCGAACGTCAACAGATCCTAGGATGAGGCTAGCCAACTGATGAGTGATGGGTTTTCCTCTCCTCTGCGGAAGTCCATCCTGTGCTGCAAAGGCTCCCTTCTCGCCGGTGAAGGTGAACCTGCTCCCATCTGTGCATACACATCACACCTTGCGCCTAATACAGTCAATCTGTGCATGGACTATAGACAACCAATCCATGCCCAAGATGATGTCGTAAGGCCACGACGCTACTACAAGAAGATCCCAGCCGAATATCTTGCCTCCTAGAGTAAGCTCACACTGCCGGCACCAGTGCATAATCATCGAGTCTGCTCTTGTAGGAGTCTCTAGCCGTAAGGATCGAGCCAACGACTCTGTCGGAATCTCCGAGCTCCGAACAAGGGCAATGGCTATGAAAGAGTGACACGCTCCTGTGTCTATAAGTACTGCAGCAAGGGTGGAATAGACACAAATAGTACCTCGAATCATCTCGGGCGCACCGTGGTCGTAGGTCTCTGCTGCCTGGAGCTATGCCTGTCTCTGCCCGCCAGCTCCCTGTGGTTGGGGTGGACCTCCTGGTGGTGGTGGTGGTGGTAGAGCCTCAAAGCGTCGCTCACCACCTGCTGCTCGGCCAGCTCCTCTGCCTCCTCCCTGCGGACCACCACGGTCGACCCTCTGCCTCTGCCTCGGTGGTCCCTCAACCGTCTACTGCTCCTCGGCACGGCGGGTCGGGCAATCACGAGCCATGTGGCCCTACCCGCCGCACGAGTAGCACTGTCTGCCTCTCGAAAGACTGGCTCCGCGCTGTGTGCCCCGCACTACTGAGCCAGTGTCCTGAGGTCGACTTCCTGAGGGTCTGGTCTGCCTGGACCCAAGAGTCATCCGTCAACTGCCTGCTGCAGAATACTCTGCTACGTGCCGCCCTGTAGTGGGTCTCGGTGCTGGTGTAGACTCAGCAAGAAAGCTCTCGGTTAAAAGGGCTCACTCCAGTACTCCTGTCTGAGTCGAAATGCTGAGGGAGACCAGTGATGCCCTGATATCGTGTCTCAATCCCTGCTCAAAGGTCCAGGCCCAGAAGAATGGGTCTCGTACCATGTATGTTGAGTAGTGCGAGAGATCAGTAAATCTCGCTGAGTACTGGGCGACCGTCATGCTGCCCTGCCGCAGCTGAAGAAGCTCCGGAATGCACACCGCACGGAGGGTGGCTGGGACAAACTCTGAGCGGAAGAGGCTCTCAAAGTCTGTCCAGAGTAGAGATGCCTCATCATGCACCTGGAGCATCAAGATCCACCATCGGCCCGCTGCCGAGTGCAGTAGGCTCGCTGCGAGGATCACCATGAGGTTTGTTGGTGTCCCCACTAACCGAAAAACTCGTACCACTACCTCCAGCCAGTCCTCAGTTGCCTGGGGGTCCGTCTCCCCGCGGAACCTGGGCGGTCGCTGGTGCTGGAACTCATGTAGTGCACTAGGGCGACATGCATCATCAGCGGCTGGGGCTGGAAGCATCGGTGGCTCGGCGGGTAGAGCTACCGTCGGTGCCACTGCTGACAAAGGGCCATGCACCGAGGCCTCGTCGCTCGGTGGGCTGTCGTCACGCTCGACTCTCGGAAACCTAGCTGGCTGCCATCGTGGGGCCATCCTGAAAAGGAAACAGGTGCGCCACGGTCAGAACAGTATACCTGGTGAGCTGATACAAAGTAATCACAATGAAAACTTGAAGCACACATGCAATCAATGTTTTCGGGTATTAAGTCGGAAATCAGAAGTCAGGGTCCTAGTGTATGGATACGTCGGCCGCCGCACCAACACTGGACTCCCTGGACTGATAACTACACCCAATACGCTAAACACTATTGCTTCACATAGAAAAAGATCAGAGTCCCAAGTTCTGCGGTAGAACCTAACTCCTCTGATACCAATTTGTCACGACCCGTCCTCGGGGCTCATGCCGTGACTACCCCAAGCCCGTCTTCCATAGGCCAGGGGCTGGTGACTAGCACCAAGGCGTAAATCTTGGTAAAAAGGAAAGGCATTGCCTTTGAATAGTAAAAAACACCACAGAGTAAACAAGCAGTAGAAGAAAACACTAAGTAAAAGCTGGTACAAGAGTAAGTGCGGAAAGGTCAGTGGGCCAGTATACAAACCCAAACTGAAAGTAAAGTACAACTGGAAAGGGAAAACAGCAACAGAAAAGTAAAGCTGCTATGCCGAGCTGTCCAATGGAAATCCCACATGAAGGGTGGGTACAGATAGCTCCACTGCTCCTCGGGTCCCGTCGTCCGCTCCGAGTATGTCCCGCCCAGTGGTCCACCTCCAGGTATCGTCCTGCTCTGCAAGCCTCAACCACGATCAGCGCTGTCCATCGTCTGCAACCAATACAACGTAGTGCGGGCATAGCCCATGCAAAGGTGAGTATAAGCTACTCAGTAGAGACACCAAGACCCCCGAAGGTCTCCCAAAATCCACAAAGGATAAACCAAAAAGGTAAGATACAATCATAAAGTAACAACTGACACTGGTTAGGTATATGCCCATACATATACCTAAGTCATCAATTCCAATACGCTCCAACCTCTGAGCCCAAGTACAACCCAGTCCACACAGGAAAGTATACGTATTCCACACAGGAAAGCAAAACGTAGTCCACACAGGATAGCACAACACAATCCACACAGGAAAGCAAACAGGATTCATCTCACACAGGTATACTTCTTCAATAGACGATAGAGATGATCACTGATCCATCTAAGTCGTTGGACCCACAAAGGATTGATAGGTACTAACCCCTGCAATGACCCACACAGGATCGGACCCACACACGATATGTAGGCGCTGGCTCACACAGAACCGCTGAGCGCTGACCCACATAGGATCGGACCCACACAGGATCAGTAGCACTGATTCACACAGGATCGCTGAGTGTTGTAGTCGTCATCGTCGAATCCACTGAGGATCTCTGCACAGTCGTCGTCGCAGTCACAGTAGCAGTCGCAGCCAGCACTAGGCTTCCCGCACACAGTAAGCTCGTTCGGGAGGGTCCGCTCCACGAGCCGAGAGGCTGATACATCAACTGACACATAGTCCAGAGTTGATGTATCCAAAAGTTCCGTATCGTCAACAGGAACTCAACGTCGCAGACAGCGCGTCAATCGAACGCCCGGACTGAGAGTTATTGGCTTTTTCGTCCCAAGGGCCCGGTTGGTTTCTAAGGCAAAACCAACCAGACCGTACTCCACCTGCATCCAAAACTCGGGCGGAGTAAGCCAAAAGATCCGTCTCGCTTAGAGAAAAATCATCAAAGTCTACGGCACGTCAATCGGACGTCTGAAGCTCAAGATATGAGTGTTTCCGCTCCGAGTGCCCGGTTGGTTTCATGTACGAACCAACCCCGCTATACCCAAATTATTACGAAACCTTGAGTGCGATATAACAAACGACCATCTCATTCCAAGGATCATTTCGCCGCTGACGGCGCGTCGATCGGAGGTCCGTAGCCCGAGTTATGGGCAATTGAACCCAAATGGTCCGAAAATGGGGGTTTCGGGCCCGGACCGACCCGAACCGAGACCCCCTGGGTCGGCCCGAACTGGGTCTGGATCGACCCGGCACGGCACGGCCTAGCCTGACTGGGCGCGGCCCAGCCCGGCAGGCGTGGCCCGGCCCAGTGACCCAGTCTGGCAACCCGCGCGCTGGGCGCGCCGGTCGGTTGCTCGGCCAAAACGGCCGAGCCGTTTTTGGCTCGCGCGGGGGGCGCTCCCCCCCTGTTTCTTGTAACCACAGACCCTTAATTGGGGCCGCATTGATGGTCGGCTGGGGGAATTAATTCCCCCAGCTTCTCCTCGTCCGTCCGGCCCGACCTGGCTGGCCGGTTCCTGCTCAACGGGACCGGCGATGGTCGGTCCCCTTCCAGCTCCGACGCCGGCGGCCCGGTACCGGCCGTCGGTCACCCTGCTCCTCCGCAGCCCAGAACCGGCCGCGGCCCTTGTCGTCCGGCGCGGCGCGACGGTGCCGCGCCCCTCCGCCGTGGCCCTGGTACCAGCCGCGGTATTTTCGGATGTCTCCGACGCGGCGCGTCCTTGTATTAATTCGCGGCGCGGCGCGGCGGCGCCGCGTATTTCCACAATTTTTATCATCAACTCTCGTGAAAACGCAACTCCGGAATAGGTGTTCCTAAGCAATTACCGGCACCACGGTTCCATTGGTGCCTTCGGAATTCAATTCCGAGCACCGATTCAAAAGTTAGAAATTCACGCTCGTTCGTTCACTGAACGTACCCGAGCTAATCTTCGGTTAGAAATTCCGGGCACACCGGGACTCGGAATCAGGTGCCGTCTGAAACTGCGTTCTTGTAAAATCCCAAAGAAAATTATGAAAAAAATTTCATTGAATTTTATGGGTCTTTACATTACCCAATGTATTGGAGTGGTATCAAGGCGCACTCTTCTTAAACATTTCATTTCATGCATTAGTGTGCCACATGGATCATAAAACATGGATTCATTAAACATCATCAATTATTCCATGATAAAAGAATGTGTAATTAATACATGAAACTCTATAATAATAAGTAAATGTTCATATATGTGAATACGCTTGATAGATAAATGGGCATGGTATTCACTACATAATGACTTTGGCTTGGAAAACATGGTGCAATTTCGGCAGCATAACGGCGTGGCATTAGAATTTATAAAAATGGTTGATGAGAGGGAAATGGGGTCTCTCATCATATTTATATGAAATGGATAGTAAGAGGGTCATATAGATACATGTCCCAGCAATTTTAATGGAATTTAGATTCATGATATAAAGGAATTGCTTGAATGTAAAAGAGGAGAGAGAAATTTCTTTCGAAATTTCGGCATAGTAACGGGTGTATATGGAAGGAATTAATGATAGAGAAAGGGGTATCACATAATTCAAACATAAAGATGGTAGTATGAAGGAGGTTCTAAACCATACCACAACATTTATAATTGAAATTAAAAGAGCATAACAACATAAAGAAAATTGGACAAAAATGAGAAAGGAAGAAAACCCTTACTTGGAAGTGTGATCCCAAAAGCTTGGGAGAGGCTTGAGAGAGGATTCTTGGGAGCTTGGGGAACCTTGTGATGATTATAGAGAGAGGAGGGAATAGGTTGGATGAACTCCAAAAGCTTTGAGTGAAGAGGAAGTGGGAGCTTGGGTGGGTTTATATAGGAAATGAGAGGGAATTCTTTATTATTTAGGTTTGGGTCACCACACATTAAACTAATCAATACCACAAACCATAAAATTATTTTTTCCTATGGTTTTTTCCAAAGGTAATTGGAAAACAATATTTTATAAGGCCAATGGCCGAAATTCTTAAAATAATAGGGTTTTTTATGTGGATGTGAGTCACACTCTCAAGGAAAACAATTTAAAAAGACAAAATGTTTTATAAGTCATGGAGGGTCCACAAAGGCATTATAAGATTAATAAAACAAATCTAAAATCAAATTATTTTAAGTATAAAACATATATTATCCGAACATATCATTTATAGTATTTTATTACATCACTATTGGGTCATTATGATGTCATAAATCACATTATATATTTAAACGGTATTTAATTTTTACCCAAAAATTTGACTGTCTCATAAAATTATGAAACATTCATCGTTGGATAATTTTGATGTCCTGATTCCAAAATAATATCCATTTTATATAAATAATTTTATAAATATGTGAATTTTTACTTTTATAATAAAAACTGACATTTACCGAAAATTCATGGGTTCTGAAAAAAACAGTTTTCAAACCATAATAAAAATTACAATTACATTCATAAAATTATACAATAATTTATATTTAATAAAAATTAATTTAATAATAATAATAATAATAATAATTTATTAAAATATTATTTAATTCAAAAATCCATCAATTCATTAAAAGAGATTTCTTAGTCGAATATTAACTAAAAATACTATTTGTGCTTCAAAAACTATTTACAAAGTAACAATAATAAAATGAATGCACATTATTTATAAAAAAAATAATGTACATAGTCATAGTGCTAGGGTCTTGTTACATAACCCCTTATAACACCCGTATAAGATAGAAGGGTAAGGTGTGCGATGGTGACAGACTTTTGGGGTGGCTCGGATAACATCGCTTAGGTGGTAATCTCTATTAACTTCCACTTCTCCCATAGTTGGTTTCGCTCAAGCTTAACGTGTTCAAGCTCGGTTTGGGCTTGTTCAAGAGAGAATCCCAATGACGCCACCTCCTTTACGAGCTCCGAAAAAAGGGCTTCGTATGAGGCAAGTCTACTGGATGAGGCCATCGCTTCCTTTGTCTGAGTAAATTGGATTTGTTAAAGCCCTATATTTATACTAATCATGTGATCACTGTTCAACAACTACATTAGCAACGATCACAATTTTTAATGGTATCCAAAAACATAAAATAAAAGAAGTGAATATTTTGTATAACCATTTCACATATTAAGACATTTAATTAGATCAAGAGAGATTTTCATTAACAAATGTTTGGGTTATTACAAATATGGTGACGTTCAAAGGATCTTATATTGCGGTACTTGATAATAGAAAATAAATTGTACAAAAATGTTACAAAGATTCATCACAAATGGGAATGAAGTTAATTACCATAGCTTGGGAGACAGATGTGGGTTATGAAATTACCTTATTGAATTTCAGTAATTTTGTAAAAGATTTGCCTATTATAAATACATTTGCAGATAAAGTAAATGGTCATGGTAGTTCAAACAAAATTTTAAGAAAGGTTTCTTTTAAAAAGAAACGAAACAGGAAAGGGGGATATAGATTGAAAAGATTTTTAGACAATGACTGTCAAAAGAGGAAACAATTGAATAAAAAATTATGCCTACTACTATGATGATAGTATGATTTCATTTTATGATGTATTTAATTTATAAGAGTAGTTTTTTATTGTTAATATGTTATCTGATATCACTATTCTTTGCACGCAGGGAGTCACAGAGTAAGAAAGATCTGTTCTTTGTATTGGATCTAAAAAAACAGTTTCACATGTAATTTTTTTATGAGCATTATTTTCTATAACCGTTGTAATTGTGTAGTTTTTCAATTTTAGGAAGACTTGTCCACTAATTTGGAACTTCATCTTGGGAGGTAGATTTCTGGAATAGAATTTAAAGAGGTCAAGTAGTATAGACAACATTGGATGGAAGTTTTTCTTAAATTGTAATGACTGAATTGAAGAATGTATAAGTCATAGTATTTAATAGTCTAGTTTCGGTTGTAATGGATTGGCAGTGGTATTGAGATAATTCAAGAAATTGTAAACATATTGTATGAATTTGCTCTGTATGTGACTATAAATATGGGATAAATCTAGGTTCTAGAATTCTATATGCATTTTTTATTTGAGGATGTGGTAGTATTTGATAGTCCACTTTTGGTTGTAATGGATTGGGATTGGGATACTTCAATAAATTGTAAATGTGTTGTATGCATTTGTTGTGTATTCAACTATAAAGATGGGATAAATCCAGGTTCTATAATTATATATGCATTTTTTCTTTGAGGATGGGATAAATCCTAGTTCTTGAATTTTGATGAAAAAATCCATAATACTGGGTAAGAGTTATTGGATATTCGTACCATGTCTTTCTATATAAAGACTCTCCATCTTTTGATGAAATACAGATGCTGGCCAAACATAACAGTCTTATAAACATTAAATATAATATACTTAAAGTGTGAACATAACTATTAATCCACTTACCAATTGCAAATATCATCATCAAATGTAACATCAAAACCAAATAAATACCCTTAGAAGAACATGTTTCCCCTCATAAGGACATAATATTCCCACTGTATTTTCCAAAACCAAAGAAGACCACATTGCAAATAGCAATTGTTATTACCAAAACCATGTTTTACCCATAGCATTTTCCAAAACAACATATGTACCATTGCAATTACCAATAAAAAATATAGACCATTTCTATTACCAACACCAATTGCAATTACCAACACAAAATATAAACAACTGCAATTACCAACACCAAATATAAAACATTGCAATTACATACATCAATTGCAATCACCAACACCAATTATAAACCATTGAAATTACCAACATCAATTATAATAGGAAAACCAATTAAATTCCCTCCGAAGAAAATATTTCCCCTCATAAGGACATAATATTCCCACTACAGATCATATTTTTTGTCCTTAAAATGAGAACATAACTATTCATCCACTTACCAATCCAAATAAATATCATTGAAATTAATAACAACAAATATAATCCATTGAAATTCATAACACCAATTGAAATTACTAGAAACAAATATAAACCAATGATCAACACCAAATATAAACCATTGAAATTACCAACAACAAATATAAATCATTGCAATTTCCAACACCACTTTTAAACCACTGCAATTACCAACAACAATTATAACATCAAAACCAAAATTACCAACAAAAAATATAAACCATTGAAATAACCAACACCAAATATAAACCATTTCAATTGACGACACCACTTTTAAACCACTGAAATTACCAACAACAATTATAATAGAAAATACACAATTACCAATAGAAAATATAAATCATTGAAATAACAAACACAAAATATAAAACCATTACAATTTCTAACACTACTTTTAAACTACTACAATTACCAACAACAATTATAATAGAAAAACCACAATCACCAATAGAAAATATAAACCATTGAAATAACTAACACCAAATATAAACCATTTCAATTTCCAACACCACTTTTAAACCACTACAATTACCAACAACAATTATAACAGAAAAACCACAATTACCAATAACAAATACAAACCAATGAAATAACCAACACCAAATATAAATCCATTGCAATTATAACAGAAAAACCAAATAAATAAATATTCATATGAATAAAAACAAACCATCATTAAAGTGGGCAGTATAGCTATTTAAAAACCTAACAACAGTCCAATGTAGTTTCCAGTAACATCCATTAAAGTGGTTTGTATAAATTTTTGAAACCTTCCAAACCATTTCAATTCTACTTTGATGTCAAATCCATTGAACCCAGCTATTTAACTTGTTATCTACATTCTGTCCGTATTGTTTCCATAAGAAAACTCATACTTCTATATGAGGTTTCATTCTAGCTGTATTTAGGGTCTGTAAGGAAACAATGTTCCATATACATGTGCATGTCATCAACTTCGTCTTGTGATGGATTCTTGTTCTACCCTTGATCTATTTTCATATTCCCAATGAGATAACAAACAATTATCCCACAGTCTAATGTTGCATCCCCCTGTTGAGGATTTTCTTCCACTATAAATGGAAATCCTAGAGCAGTCTTCACTATTTATTTGGGGGTTCTATTGTGTGATGATTTCTTCAATAAATGTTTTCTGCAAGTTTTGTAGAAATTTTATTCAGTGAGTTGGTGTATATGAAAATGCATTTGATGTCGAAGAGGATATAATTTACCATATGTAAAGCATCTTACTGGTAATAATAAATTGTTGTAGCACCCATCTGAGGCTGCATGGAGTTATAGCAGCTGAATTTTTTTTCAATATCAAACATAAGCAAAGTCCAATGCAGATTGTCTATGTTGATGGAGATAAAGACTTTTCCATTCAACTACATTGATTCTTTTATGGGTTTTTCTACCAAATAATATTTCAATTTTTTTTTCCTAGATATAATTCTCTATAAAAATGAATACAATTAGATAAAATATTAATTAATATATTTAAAACATCATGAACATAGATAATATTACACTCACTATGGAAACACTTGTAATCATAGTTGATTTATCATCGAAAAATCCAACTATTTTTCCTATTTCACACTTGTTTTTGAAAATCTAAGCATAATCATCTATAACCTGATATCAATAAAAAATAATAGAGAATGTGAGACTAATGGAATATTATTTTATAGTAAGCTTAGTTAAATTAAACTCACCCTTATACTTTCATTCTTTTGGTGAAAATTTGGAAAATTTCATCTAATACAACTGAATACAATCTATTCATAGCTTCCCATACATATTGACTACAATATAATAAAATTAACGTATAAAAAAACATATAAAGTTTAGAGGAATTGAATTGAAATCCTTTAAATGAAGGGCATACATACTAGCCCGGTTCCATATGAAAAATATTTTGCAGCTGCTCATAGTATTTTTTCTACAGGCGTCTACTCTACCTGACCCATTTAGGTATTCTTGGAAGCCCTATAACAACTTTTTTTGGTTCTATTTGCATTGAAACACTACCTAACTCAATGGGTTTTTTCAGCTGACTTGGTTGTTATACTATTTTTTTGTCCTGTTGTTCTTCTTCTTCTTGTGTAAAGGATTTGATACTGAAAATTAGAATCCAATTTCTTCTATTTTTTAGCTCTGTACTTCACATTTCTAATCATTGATCTCATTTGGAGACTCTCAGTTTCTTTCTGTCTATTTTATCTTCTTTGATATATAGGTGTGGTTTGTTCAACACCTTCTTGAAGTTGATCTGCAATCTCCTCAATCTCAGTTTCCTTGGCTCCTAGTTTCTAGTTTTCATAATGTTGTTCTACTTCAGGGGGAGATGCGGGTTTTTCAGGATGATTCTGCTACATACCAGCTTCAATTGTACCCTCTTTCCAGGTTTCCTCCCTGACAGAATGACTCTTTTTGGTGTTATCTTCTCTTCTGCTTCCCTCCTATATCCTAGCATTCTCACATACTAACAGCTTGAGTATTTTAATTTTTTTTTTGTATTTTTTCTAAAAATTACATCTAATTTGTGTAGTGTTCTTTTTAGGTCCAAATTTTTTTTTCTAAGAACTGTTGTTCTTTCATCCTCTGGTTCCCCCTTTTCCTACTGTCTAATAGTAGATTCAATAATCATTGGTGGCTCCTCAATTTCTGTAGCTTCTTTAATCATTGGTGGATCCTCCTCAATTTTTCATTTTGTTTTTATCTATAATATTTTTGTTTTTGACATATTCATGGATTAGAAACCCATTAAATTGATACTTTAATTTGTACAATTACCTCTCTAGCTGGAACTTGATGAATCTTCAGTTTCTTTAAAGCAACATCAAAATCTGAGAGGCTCCACGTCGTGAATGGTGGATTGGCTTCTTGTTCATTCCCTTTCACTATTCCACTTTGCTCATAGTACCAATACTATAATAAAAATAAGCATATAAATAGTATATTATACATTTAATCAAAAATAAATATTAATCCTTACCAATAAAGTGATAATTTCCCCCGTAATCCTTGCACGATGCATGTGAAATTATTTAATTAATCTCATCAATTGTTGGTAGATTGCACGAGACCACCTTAGTTTTATCATGTCTCTTATATTATTCACATAATTGATAAAACCCCATATCAGGTAAGAACCCGTAGTAGGTAAAAAAATAGTCTCACATGTGTATAAACATAATAGTTCTACTCTTTCAAGATGATCGGGTTCTTCATCTCCCTTTACTGCTTCTAAAAGACCTAATTTTATTGCCTTATGTGTCAACAACTTCACACCAATTTCAAATATCCTTACATATAATGATTCCTTATTGAATTGAATGAGTATGAGTCCTCTATATCTATTTGACCTTTTTTTATTGAAAATATCCTTTGGATATCAGCTTCAGAGAAACGTCTTTCCCCTCCACCGAATCAGAAAGCACTTGTTAATGGATTGTAGTTATCTGATACATACATAATAGAACTATCAGATTTTTTACAATACGATGCTGATATAGTATTGGATATGATCACTTCAAACATATTCCAAAAAAGAGTTTTGCGCAAATCATTTCTATGACATTATTTTAGTTTATCATTGATTTCTTATAAAATTATTTGTAAAGAGGTCAAATTGGACCTAAAATGTACACCCGAAAATTGAAAGTAAGACCTTTACTTGGAATAAAAAAACCTACAGTAGGACTATAAATAATAGAATAATTCCACATTGAATCCTATAAAAATTTCACTACACTATATAAATTAAAGAATTATTGGGGTCATTCAAAAAATTACAGCATATAAGGTGGAATAAGTCTAAGTTTAACACTATAAAAGCTGTATATTTCTAAAACTAATATTATTGTTAAATATAATTCAAATAAATATGGATTTTAATTGTTACACATAATTATTATAAAATTGATTAAATTTACCATTTCAAATTGAACAAAAAATTTTAAATTGATTTAATTTTGCACTACCCATTGGAAGTTCGAGTGGGACTTCCAGTGGAAGTTCCAGTGGGACTTCTAGTGGAAGTTTGAGTTGGACTTCCAGTGGAAGTTACAGTGGGACTTCTAGTGGAAGTTTGAGTGGAAGTTCCAGTGGGACTTCCAGTGGAAGTTCCTATGGAAGTTCCACTCGAACTTCTAGTAGAAGTCCCAATGGAAGTTTCAGTGGATGTTTCAGTGGAAGTTCCAGTGGAATTTGGACTGGCAGTTCCAGTGGGAGTTCCACTGGGAGTTCTGGTGGAACTACCACTGGAACTTCAACACTACAACAAAAATGTTTATTTCTAAAACTAATATTATTGTTAAATATAATGAAAAGAAATACTCATTTCAATTTTTACACATATTTATTATAAAAATGATTTAATTCATCATTTGAAAAGGTATAATCACTTTTATATTGAATTACTTTTCCAAAACCCAATGGAAGTTCCAATGGAACTTCCAGGGGAACTTCCATGCTACAACAAAAATTTGTATTTCTACAACAAATATTATTTTTAAATATGATTAAATGAAATACTAATTTTAATTTCTACACATAATTATTATAAAAATGATTGAATTTAGCATTTGAAAAAGTATAAGCACTTTTATATTGAATTAATTTTCCAAAACCCAATGGAAGTCACTACTAGAAATGGTTTCTAAGAAAACGGGTCTATACCCATGATTTAGAGAAACCGTGTTTATATACCCTTGCATATCCCCCCTCCCTCGGGCTACTCCCCCCTCCCACTTTAACGAGCCATAATCATCCCCTCCTATGAACTCCATCCTCCCTGGCCTCCCTGCCCCTCCCCACCTCCGCCTTCACCTCAACCTCCTGGCCTCCACCTCGACCTCCTGGATTCCGCCTCTGCATCAACCACCCGGCCTCCATCTCTACGTTGACCTCTCGGCCTCCGCCTCCATCTCGACCTCCCAAACTCCACCTCTACCTCGACTTCCCAGATTCCACCTCCACCTCAACCTCCAAACCTCCACCTCCTGGCCCCAGGCTCCCTCCCTCTACCTTCCGACCTCAACATTCGCATATGCCTCCACTTCCCTACCTCCGCCTCCCTACCTCTGCCTACTAGAATCTGCCTCCCCCTACAACAAATCCATAGGGAAATCTTTGGATTTCTACCAGGATTTTTTACCAAGTATAGAGGTATTGAAGTGATCTGTATTATTTTATTATCTTAAATGATAGATAACTTAAGAGAATATAAGATTCTATGAATCTAAAAGTATTTAATTAGTGGGATATAACCATGTGGGATAAGATTGATTATTTAAATGTGTCTATAACATGGGATATAATGGAAATGCATTTTGAGAATAATGTTCTTTAGAATTAATTGGTTTATCAACAGAAGGAAGAAGTGGGTGTTAAAAGAAGGCACAAGGAGAGGATATTCATGGAGGGGTTTTAACAAAATGAAGGTGTAGATTTTTGAAAAATATTTTCTTGAATAGAAAAACACATGACCATTTCTATAGTGGCCAGCATGGTTGTAATGGATGGACTTCATCTAAGTTTTAGTTCTTTAGCTGGGTTTATTTCAGTAACTTGTTTCCACCTATTAAGTTCCATATACATAATATTAGGTAGTATAATTAGAAGTTACATTAGTACCAACAACTTCTTTGGTCAGTGTGATATATCTGAGTTTAGTTGCTTCCAATTGTTCTAGATTTCCCAATATCGAGCCACAATGGGAAGAAAAATGAGTTAGATGTTTCTCTAGATCTCTTATGCCATTAAATATTGAGAAATCGGGATTTAAAAAATTGGACATAGGTGGAGTCCAGTAAACTCAATCATGATATGGTTTCTTATCTAACTATATTGGTTCACACCAGACTTCAACAAACTCTAATCAAGTGTTAATATCATCTAACATATCTACATGTGATTATTTTTCTTATATAAAAGTTTGACCAAGATAGCATGTTCGGCGTTATACCAGGTGACTTGTTTGAACTTTTGACTATTAATATCCCAGTATAGGAAAACCATGTTTATTGATGGAGGTTTCAGTTAATCAAACAGGTTGATGTTTTCTATGGTTGGTTGCATGGGTCGACTCTACTTTCATGGGTTGAAAAGTATCATCTTTCTATAGAGGGATAGAAAAGATAGATATGGAAATTTCATCTTGGAAATTAAAATCAAAAAGTATGTTTCCCCAAGTAACTCAACATTAACTTGTTCAATATTTTCTATTTTATCATGAACTAAGAAATTTATTATTTGATAGAGAGGAAATCGACACACACAAGTAGAAGGTGGGATACATATATAGCCACATTTTTCTTTTGATCCTAAGACTATAAGTGTTTCTTTATTAACTACACTGTAGGTTTATAGAGCTAAAATATTTTATTATCCTTCCCAATCTATGAGAATAAATTAATTTTATCATTCCATATTAATTGAGGATGATATAGATGGTATTAATTATTATTCTCACCTAATAAATTTTAAATTGTATTGTGTTTAATTTCTGGTGTCACATACTTTATTTACAAGTGATGTTTCAATAACCATATATATTGATGATAATAGATCCATTATTGATGGAAAATATAGTATCATTAAACTATCATTGTGTGAAGAGGAACTTGATGAATTTACTAAAGAAGTTATCTTGAGGAGATACCAAAAGATTCATAAGACTTTTGTACCTAATGACTATATAGTGTAACATCAAGAGCTTGAATTTAATTTGAATAATAAAAATGATTCGATAAATTTTGAAGATGATAATTCTAGTTTTGATACTTCATAATGATTAAATTACATACATGAGGAGGTGTTTTATATGACTCGTAATAGCATATCAAATCTTTAGGAATTTTTAGATAGTTTTAAACATGTTATATGAAAATGAGTTATTAAAACCAAGTGTGATTGAAATGGTAATATTTAGAGATAAAAATATAAGTTAGAAGTAAAGGTATATAATTAAATAGATGGTATTGATTATCAAGAAATTTTTTCACTAGTTTCCATTGATGAAGAATTTTGAGTTATTATGTTCTTAGCATCTCATATTTATTTAGAGCATCATCAAATGATTGTTAAAACAAATTTTTTGAATTGTGATTTTGGTAAAAAAATATGGTTTATCATGATGATTTTATTAAAAATGTTATCTGAAATTTGGTTTATAAGATAAATAAATCCATTTATTTGATAAAATATGCTTTAGGACAATGGTATCAAAATTTTGTATAGGTGTTAACTCATTTTTATTTTAAATAGAATGATTCAGATCACTTTGTTTATTTAAAATAATCTTAAAATTAATGAATTTATTTAAAATATAGTAAAAGAAAATTTATAATTAATGTTTCTTATATTGATGGAATATTTTTAACTAGTAGTTTTGTTAAACTTTTTAATGAGATAAAACTGATGTTGAGTGAGTACATTTATATAAAAATAATTTCCAATGATTATATTGTTTTAGGCATCCAAATTTATAATGGTAGGTCCTATGATAATCAGGTATTCTCCTACAGAAAAATATATTGAAATGATCCTCAAGTAGTTTAACTCAAATTTTATCTCCTACAATACTAAACCTATTTTGAGAAATGATAATCTTTCTAAATTCAAAATTCCTCAATGTTAAAGAAAAAATTAAATGAAAATTTATTATATGATTTCATTATTGGTAATTTGATGTTTTCTCATATTTGTACTCATCCTGAGAATGATTATATTTTTAGAACTTCGGAAAACTTCATCTTGAATTTCTTTAGCACATCGAAGGTTTTACTCTCTATGTTGAAAGATTCCTCATTTGGTCAACATTATTCCCATTATCTTTCTTTGAAGTTATATATTATTTTTTTAACATGGTATTCAATTCAATTTGGGCCTCTAACTTAAACATGAGCATGTATTCTGTATTTTCTTCTTCCCCAACATCTTATTCAGTACTTAAGGATTTTTTGTTGACATTCGACATATTCAATGAAATTGGTGATTTTCTCTGGCGATTCATCCACTAATTGGTTGGTAGAGGAAGTGTATTCCTCTTCTTATTTACTAATCAAATGTTTTCTATTTCTTACAAGGAATTTTGTTCTTGATTCTGCTAGACATGTACACTATTCTATAAAAGGATGTCTACAATCTCATGGTAGTGGTATGATGTGAATTTTTTTCTTTTAAATAGTCCTTCCAATATAATATGTTTCCTCCTTGATTACAGGAACATGTTTTGACCCATGAGGCATTGTGGTTCTTATATTGGGGAAGTGACTTATATAGTCACAAGAGATAGGTATGTTCTATTTCAGTTTTTATATTATTTTATTTATCGCATCGACCACTTAAACCTTTTACTACATTCTACAGATATAGGGTAGTTATATTCTGTGAAGGGGGCCAGAAGGGCACTGGAGGAGGCTATGCGGTTTTCTTTATAGGGGAGGGAGATTGGGGCAGTGGATCGATTAATTAGTGTGTTTCATTATTTTATACATTTTTACTATACTATTTTTGTTTATTTTCTTTTCCATCGGTATGAACTTCCAATATACGGATGAGTCATGCAGAAATTTTATTTATTTTTTGCTGCTGTTTTAATTAATTAGTTGTGGGTGAAATCATTCCTGAGTGATGATTCCTTGATTCCTGAACACTTTTTCCAGCCCATGGTAATATCCCATACACCTTAGTCCATCCTAGTATTCCTATATTAGAGTCTTTTTCTGAACCATGGGAGGGCCTAAAAAGCATTAATAACTTCTCTTACTTACAATATTCCACATCAACCTCTTCAATTTCTACTTCACCTTTTGGAATTTCTTTCTCGTACATGATGCTCTAAGAGAATACTTAGCATATATTGATTTAATTTATAGATTTACATTCCAAACAATTTATCTCTCATGTTTTTGGTTCATGTTTTAGACTCAAAACATTCATATACTTCTCCATCAATCATAGAAAAAATCCATCTTCCATACTCAGCATGAATCATGAACTATTTTCAAACAGTCATGATGATTGTTACATTAAATGATCGGTAAAGAATCATCTTAAGTAACTTCTATAATATCATTCCAGAAACCTCAAATTATTCCAAACAGATAAACCTAATGCATCACTTTGATTCTAACACATACATATTATCTTCCTAGCAATTATGTAAGAAACTGTTAATCTTATGTATCATTATGAGAAGTTTCTTCATTCAACATTCTTAAAATCTTTTATCTTCTAGTAAAGTATTATGAAATTTTTCAAGGTTGTCTCATTTAGCTTCCATTTATGCCTCTAATTCCAGTGATTGGTACTTTATCTTTTGGATAAACAATAACTTTTGTCTATGAATCATCTTTTGAAAATGTATTTGCATTCTTTCTTCACTTCAACATATCTTCCAAATGTGCACCTTTCTTCATCTATCTTCTTCAAGATTAACTTCATATTATCACCAATAACTCATATTATAACTTTGGGACAATAAATTCTATAATTCTTCATCTTCTATGTAATGTTAATATTTTAGAAATAATGTTTCTTGAAGCCTAGTTCGGGTTACTATAGCAACCTAGTGTAGGAATATAAATGAGCCTTACATTGATGTCAGGACTCCTAAATGAATGCCAATACACTTATGTCGATCCTTGGAAGATGTAATCACTCATACATCACAATTTGGATGCATGAATCTTACGTCGGCTCAGCCTTTGTCATAATTTTTAACTTCCACTTCATAAAGATAGATGATCCTTACGGTCATAAAAATGATATAGAAACTCAAATTACCCTTAATGGTTTTTTAGTAAATTCTTAGGTTGATCCTTACACAGCTAGAAAAGCGTCCTTAAACACACAATGGAGGGTTCATGCCTTTTCCATATTTTCAATCTCTTTATAAAATGATTCTTACGTCGACCCAAATGAATCTTATGTCGATCTGAATAACTCATACGTATTTCTAGGTATGAGTTCTTTGTAAATTTTCAAATCCATCATAAAAATTTCATCTTTGATCGATCTCATCTCAGGACAACTCAATGAATTCTCCAAAACCTCAAATTAATTCAGAATCACTTCAAGGAATTCTTATATTCTTCAAAACATCATCCAAATGATTTTCCTTCAATGGATGGATTCTCCAACAATCAACCAGCTTCACAAGTGATTATGGATTGTGTACAAGTCATTAGGTGGACTTCATATGATTCATTGGGGGGTTGTCTATGAATCATCTGAGAAATTTATTATGGTTCATTCCCTTAATGGAATTTTTGAAGTTGGTCAACCAACAAAAGTAGAAACAATTATGATATATTTTATTAATCATAAAAAATGGGCCCCCAGGGTGCAGCTCAGTGGTAGCTTCTCCTGTGGGTCTCAGTGTGTTCTCGAGTTCAAGTCTTTCCTAGTACATCCCTATATTGTATGTTACCTATTTTTCTTTGAAATTCATCACTTTTCCATGAAAAAACTGATGCTTGAGCCTCAACTTTTAAAAAATGGTTAATTTTTTGGTAAGTTTTGAGTAGAGATAATCAAGGAAATATTTTCCAACTTCACTTCTGATATGTTGTGGACACCATCGAAACCATTTCATCACCACTCTTACATATTTCTATACAATTCAGCTCCACAAGCATCACGTTTGATTATTCACAGCACCTTATCAGGGATAAACTAATCAACCTCATCCACACTCCATGGGTCAAAACTCCTATATTAAATGAATCTAGTTACCACAAATTCTACACATGAACTCTAAGCAATTTCTTCATCCAAATTTGTCATACGATTGATCTTAGATTTTTAATGGAATAACTTCATTTAATTTCCATAAAATTTATCTTATTTATTCCAATGGAAAAACATAATTTCATTTATATGTCACGTAAACAATGGTGGCACCTACCAACTTCCAAGCTTTAAGATGCATCACCAATCCTCATTCATTTTTCAGAGCTCAGCACATTTTTGTATCAAGACTTCAAAACTCTATTTCATCTCATCAACCATAATAGGGACAAGAACATCCTTCCAAGCATCTCATCTTCATTACATATTGACATCGTGCATATTTCCTCCTTCATTGACAACTAATACAAAATAAACACAAAGTGGATTCAACAGATACAGGTGTTTGGATTCAACTGGAAGTGTTTTTATTTCACGACATGTTTTATTTGATGAAATTTACAGTAATAAGGATATATAATAACATATACCAACATAATAAGATGTATATTAAAAGACATAACAAAAAGAATTCTTTTAAAAAGAGGAGGGTGAAATGTTCCTTTACCGATTTGGTAACATACGAAAGATACACCACATGAAAGAAGGATCAAAAATGAAGATGTAAATACCCATAAATTAAAGTATATTACACAATTAATACAATCATGGGTAGTACATACACCACACAAAACGAAAGAGTGGCAAATATAGCATGAATCTCACGGGGATAAAATGTGAGATGAAACCCCTTACCTCGTTGTAATCAATCGAGTCATATGACCAAAAGTTAATAACCACAAAATGAATCATAGAATACCATGAATATAAATATAATAATGAATATATATATCAAATGGAAGTACACAATACACAACATGAAATAAATAAGTGGCGAACAATGGAAATCTCACAGAATTAAAAGTGACAAAAGAAACCCCTTACCTCAAGTCCGACTTGTCTTGTATGTTATTTGTTCTTCCTAAATAATAAACTTAAGTTAATTTATAATTTATTAAGAAACTTTTCAATTTTATTATTAATTTTATATCACTTTTTACCTTTCTATAACAATTATTTAATTATTTGAGTTCATATCGGACATTTTTTTGATGTTTGGAACTTGAGTCAAAAAATGAACTTCTTTTAATTACAAGTTGTCCCTATGATCAAAATTTCATTATCTCCAGAATAATATTATGGATTTAGATATAATATATATCATATATATCCAATATATATATATATGTATAATAGTACATGACATTTGGAGATAAGAAATGAAATACACCGTTCAGGGAGACGGTAAGTCGTACGTACGCATGAACACTACTTTCATTTCTATTTCATATTTAATGGAATGAAAACTTAATGATACATAGGTATATTATAATTTTAGTATAATATAATATGATATATGTTACTTAATTTCATAATGCTATACTTTTTATTTTCCATGTATGTCATGAACGAATCATATAACCTTGAGGGGGCGGTAGTCCGCACTTCCTCAAATGAAATTATCGTGTTTACACATATTGGAAATCATAAAGGTATGTTTGTAAATAAAAATTACAGAATCATAGAGAAAACATAAACATAATATATATCATATATAAATACAGTGTCATCATAATGGCCACCATGAGAGGTGGTAGGAGATAATTGAACAATCATCATTTCGTGAGGTAGTAGTTCTCCTTCCACAGAAACAATATGTTCTTTACCCATTAGATCGAGGTGTGTGTAAGTGTAGTTAAAATAATTATAGTAAAAACATTCTAGTATATTGAGGATATTGTTGTTGTTATAAAAGAAAGTAATTAAAAGAGTTTAGGGGGTTGGAGAAGTAAAATAAAAGAAAAGAACTTAAGAGAAGACGTTACCTTTAAATCAGGTAACTCCCTTTGGTTTGAACCAAAATGATTTCTTAAAGTGCCTTCTGCCTAAAGTAAGGATTCTAAGTGGAATATAGGGATGTAGGGAGATTAATTGGGTAGAGTTTTGATGATCCAAGGGTCTTTAGATGTGTGAGAAATGTGTTAGAGGTGATGACTTTTTATAATGGGGAGGAGGGGCTCTTTAGGGAAGTTTGAAAATATTATTTTATTATAAACTTATCTTCAGTTTAAAAAGGTCCAAAATTCATTAATGTAGAATATAAGACAACTCGTGTTTGAAATAAAATCATCCAATAAGAATTGGACAAGTTTTGGATATTCTTTTAATTTTTATAATCTTATTTATCTAAATCATTCATTAATGAGGTAAACACTGCATCATCATTATGTCAAAAATAATTTTATTTATTTGATGTCTAAAAATTATAAATAAAATACCATGATGTGGGAAATCCTTTTAGATTTATAATGAATATTTATAGTCGAAGATATAACTTATATAACCCCATGTAAAAATTGTTTTACTAAAAGATATTTGTTTATGTCATTTTTGCCTTTACTTTAAATTAATTAATATAAAGTGTCATTATCACTTTTAAGTTGCTCCATGGGGTCCCAAAATCGACCCAAGGATTCCCATGGTGGGAAATGTATCAACCAATAGGATCAAGACATATTTTATGGTAATTTAAATTTATTATATATTATTTTTACCTTGAATTTCCCTATTTACCTTTAACTGTGGTAACTAGAAGTCAAAAGTTACTATTCACCAAAAATTATTTTAATCTTATTGAACCACATTTTACTTACTAATAACAACCATATATGTTGGATTTTCTAAATTCAATTCACAAAAGCGGAAAATTTTCATTTAAATGAAAAAGTCGGTTTTTTAACTACTACTTAGTGTTTTCACTATTCATAAAAAATTAATGTTTTTCAGAAAAATACCAAAAATTCAGCCTAAGATATATTTGATATTTCAAATTAAAAAATGATGTCTATTTGAAAAATTTCAAAACATATAATTTTCATTAATTAATTTAAAATTAATTTCCGTTGTCAAAACAAAAAACGTGTTTTCAAGAAATAATAACTATCAAAAGATTGACACTTGTTTATGTCCAATTTCATAGTAAAATTACTTCCAATGACCAGAATTGAATTAAATGGTAAAAATATAATCTAATTACACTTTACCACCAATTAAAAAGATAATATAACCATATAAATAAATTATATTAAAAGGCAGGTTTGAATTAAAATACAATATTTTTCACTATTCATTAAAAAATGGATTTTATCAGAAAAAGACTAAAAATTTACCCAAAGTAAATTTTGACGTCCCAATTTTAAAGAAGGATTTTTTTTCAAATAGAATATATAAAAGTGACCAAAAATATATTTAAAGAGGGTTCTCCATCAAAAGGCGGTAAATCGACATTTTAATGAATATTAGAGTATTTATGCTTAAAATTAGACTCATCCACATTTTAAGCCACTAACTTTTATTGGATAAATGTAAAAACATTTAACAAACATGTATAATCATATTATAGTTAGTTATGTTCATTCCCGACATTACAATGGCTAGGCGTAAATTACCATTTAAAATAATAATATATTATTATTTTTCAGTATGACTCAGCATTGTGTGCAACATAAATCTTCGGAGAAACCCACTACTGTGTGTCAGGTATGCTATTGAATATAGCAACCCCTTTAAAATAAAATTAATATTTAATTCAAAAAATATTAATAAATATTAAAATTTCACATTCTTTATTTACCTAGGATGTTACATGGGGTCCGACATTCTATTGTTTCAGATAGAGATGCCCGATTTACTTCTCATTTCTAGGAATGTATACAGAGGTCCTTGGGTACACAGGTGCTTCTGAACACAACTTACCACCTCTAGACAGATGGTCAGTCAGAGCGCATGATTCAGGTGCTCAAGGACATGCTTTGGGCATGCATCCAGAATTTCAGGGGTTCCTGGGAGACACACATACCCATTGTTGAGTTCACCTACAACAATAGCTTCCAGGATACTATTCAGATGGCGCCATATGAGGCTTTGTACGGTAGGCCATGCTGATCCCCCTTGTGTTGGTTGGAGGCAGGAGAGGCAGCTATACTGGGACCTCAACTTGTTCAGGAGACTACTGAGCAGGTTCAGTTGATTTGGAAGCAGATGGATGCTGCACAGTCTTGTCAGAAATCATACATCGATCGTTGTAGATGACCTTTGGAGTTTGAGGTTGCAGATCAAGTTTTCCTACGTGTCGCACCATGTTTGGGACATAAGAGGATCATGAGATAGGGTAAACTTTTGCTGAGATACGTCGGTCCATTTGATATTTTGGAGATGGTTAGGCTGGTTTCCTATCGTTTGTAGTTACCTTAGAGGTAAAGGTCTATTCATGATGTCTTCCACATTTCTCAGTTGTGACATTACTTTTTAGACCCATCTCAAACCTTTCAGCCCAAGGAAGTGGAGTTGTAGGAAGATGTGTCATTTGAGGAGTATCCCATTTGTATTGTGGATCATAGCATGAAGGTTCTCTATGGTTGGTTTGTTCCTTTGGTATGGGTGTTATGCCATCACGGTCGAGTGTAGTATGAGACTTGGGAGATGGAGGTCAACGTATGATCATAGTGGATGGAGTTGTTCTCAGTTATTTCTTTATCACCCTTGGAAGGGAAATTCGAGGAAAAAATACTCTAAGGAGGGATATTTGTAAGAACCTTCTTCTTCTTTTGAGGTACAAATCTTTCCTTTTAAGTTTATACATAAGATAATGGGGGAAAAGAGGTCAAGGGTTAGTTGTAGGCCTATTACATGACGTGGTAGGGCCTACACACCGTGTATGTAGGGTTATAGCCATGTAATCCCAGTACACGACCATGTAATAGTCTGGCCAGAAATTTTATGGACAAGTAATGTAGTTTCAAGTACACACCATGTACTTTTCTTTTTTTGATTAAATTGGGAAGTAGTGTCATTTTTGGAAGTTGGACAGAAACAAGCCCTTTCGACGAGCAGCGCACCCAGGAAAAATCTGAACGGGAATTCTTCTCCCGTTTCATCATCCAACACCCAATTCGAACACCGTCGAGTCCATTGGAATCCTCTCGGTGATTTATAGATTCCTTTCAAGCCTTGTTTCATAATTTATTTTCTTGGTATAGTTGTCGAGGGTTGAGATTTTTTCTCATTTTTGTAGATCTGCTCGGATTTAGGTCAATTTGAAATCCAACACTGGACGAGGAGAGTCATACGAACATGAGGTAGGTGGTCTTGTGCCTTTCATTGATTTTAAAGTTGATTATATATGTCAGAGTATCTCACACCCACTTTTAGGGTGTCGCTTGATTGAATAATGAACCCGGTTATTTCCTATTGATTATTAGGAAATTAATTAGATGATTTGAAAGCATGTTTAGGTTTGTGAACCTTGATGTAGGGCCACCCCATGGGTGCGTTTCCCTTGGATGGTTGTTTGGCCGAGAATGCCTAAGAGGCTTGACTTGAATTCCCATTCTTGAGTTGTTAAAATGAACTACTAATGTGATATGAATTCCCCACATGAGATAATTAAAATATTAATCCATGTAATAGTTTAATATTCATTTGATACTTGTTATGTGAATTGTGCCCACATGAGTTAATTAAATGATAGGTCATGTGATAGTTTAATTCACATGTGTTGATTTTGATATAAAACTGAATTATATGACAGAGGGGTAATTAACAATAGGCGAGCCATAGTCTTAGTTAAAAGACAAGGTTGGGATCATGTGACTAATTGCACCTTACATACTTTGGGTGAACCATTGTCTCGGTTAAAAGACAATGGATGAGCTTAAGAGGTTAATTATGTAACGGCCGTGAGCAAGCCACAGATAGGGTGGTTGCGACCATTGAGGCTTATTTAAAATGTTGAGCGAACTTAGGATCCATTTAGGGATACCCAGGTCGGGCTCTATTGGAAATGATTAAATGATTACTATGTCATGAGTTGGCGGTTACATTTATATGGGGGGTTATTGGGCCTAGGCCAAACCTCAAGACTTATATAATACAATGGAATTGAATAATGAAATGGAATGACTAATGACGCGTCTGCCAAGCCAAAACACAAGCTTGGATTCGGTCTTCACTTGTACTTGGTTACATTGTCTTCTAAGACATCTGTTGTGCTTACTTTTGAGTACCTTCTGGTTTACTGCCTCCACTATTGTACACTATCTGTTATATATATCTAGTGGCAGATTGGCACAAACCTTGGGTGGTTACATAATGGGATTTAGTCTCACGCCCTATTTGGGTCATGCTTTTTGGCCCAAAAAGATTATATGATTGCAAGTATTGATCAGGGAAAGTGCCCTGCTACAGGTGCTTGATGTGATGCTTAGGAGTAAGAGAGAATGGGACTGAGCTAAGGCTTACGATGATTCCTAGTCTTTTTTGTTTCTTTTGTGCTTTTGAGACATATATTGTGTATTATTACATTGTACTTGTTTTGGCTATTTTCTTTGAATATGTGACATGCTGCATTACCTTGTGTATGGAATGATGTTTGGTTACTTCTAATATCAGTCTTCCGCTGTTTACTTCAGTTGTATGTTGTTTACTACTTCTTATATTTTATTATTATTTAATCTGTTGTGTTACACTCTGCCAATGATGACATAGTTTCCCCACTATCGCACCATAGGCTTTCGCTGCTAGTCGATAACCTCTAGCTTTTGGAGAGATGCACTTGAGGCTATGTGGCCAATCGGGTATGGGGCACTAGTTGAGTGGAATCCGGATCTGGAATGTTACATCAATGTCAACAATTTTATATCCCAACGCCATGAGCTGAGTGAATATGGTATTGGGGGTGTTGATATGGTCTGTCACCGATGATGACTCCATCATTTGAAGAGTGTAGAATTTTATCTTCAAGAAAATTTTGTTGTGTAGTGACTTGACCTCGTATAGTTTTTTCAGAGAATCCCATATTTCATTTTCCACCTTTTTCTTTGCAATTCTTGATAGGATCCCATCAGCCAAATCCAAATGGATGTTGGCAATAACATTATCGTTCATGTCATTCCATTTCTCCTCTGTCACACCTGTCGGTCATTCATCAATTGTCAGTACACAATTATCCTTCCGCAACACTTTCTGAATCTTAATTTTCCACAATAGAGAATTATTCTTGTTGAATTTATCAATCTCAAATTTTACCGCCATCTAGACATGTCGTCAGTCCAAAACCTCATCTATTTCACAGCCGTATATTTAATAATTTCAATAAATTTTTTCTGATGTAACAAATCAACTGGAGTTGCAACCACAAAGCATACTCAAATATATGAGAATTATTAATACCCTAAAAAGTGAACAGAACCGGGCTAGAACCTTCCTTAGATACAACTTTTTGGGACGGAAAATGATAGACCCACTAGTGCAGCAAAAATAACGAGATAAAATATAAGTGAAAATGTGGAAATAAATTACACCTAATGTAATGTTGAAAACCGTCAAAAATGGAAGGGGTAAAAACCCATAGGTAAATATAAGGATATCACTATAGGTAAAAGTGGGTACAAACTCCCTCACCATTATAAGGAAAAAAATCTTGTAAAAATCTCTCTTGAATAGGTGGGGAAACCATCTCACTATTCCCGAGTTTTTTTACTTCGATAATCTGTAAAATTAATAGTTTGTGTAGCAGAACATGTTATAACAATTAATACTCAACTAATAAACCATTATAAATAGCATTAATGTCCCATGGAATATTCCCATAAAGCATGCGAGAGAGACTTTTCAAATCACACACAATTTAAATTCTGGTGTACATTTAAGAAAGCGTCATTAAAATTCAACCCATGCGATGATCATTTAATTCCACACAAAATTTTTTGAAATTAAACTCCTTGGCATTGAAAAATAAACAATTAATTAAAAAATGGTTAAATTGATAAAAACAATTAACAAAAATGTTCAATAAATCAAAATGTATAATAAATATGAAAAACATAGCATCCTAAGAAATATTGCCTTAAGCCATGGAAGATTTCTTCTTACGGTAGGTCCATCCTCATGGTAAGTCATACCATGTGGTAGGACCATCATCATGGTAAGTCATACCTTGTGGTAGGACACACTTTTATGATGCGGTCGATAAAAAATGATCTTACAGTCTATGAATTTTGATTGAAATTTCAATATGCAGTTGATATATATATATATATATATAATATCAACTCCTAGAATCTACGCGTTTGCGGGGCTTGGATCACCCGATTTTTCACATTTGAAAGGTTCATAAATTGACCCGATAAACAAACTATTATACCATTATATCACTAAAGCGTAGAATCCACAATCACATGTGCAGGTATATAAATGGTGGAGCTACGTCCCTACCTCCCACGCCTCGTTATCCAACTCCTTAGGGATGGATGTACACAGCTCTGCAATTTGGCTCTCAGTTTTTCTCCCCCTCTCCATCCTCATCTCGGCCCTGCCTTTGTCATCTGCTGCTGTCGGCGTTCACGACAACTTTCTCCACTGCCTCTCCCTCCATGGGCGCTCCACCACCATCTCCAAACTCATACACACCCCCGCCAATTCCTCCTACGCCTCCATCTTTCACTTACCCATCTCCAACCAGAGGTTCTTGCAGCCCACCACCCCCCGCCCACTCGCCATCGTGACGCCGACCCAAGAATCCCATGTCCTGCACGGTGTCGTCTGCGCCCAGTGCCACAGCCTGCATGTCCGAGTTCGGAGCGGCGGGCACGACTACGAGGGGATCTCCTCTGTCGCCCATGTCTCATTCGTGGTTATCGACCTCTTCCGCCACCGATCAATTGATGTCTACGTGAAGTCCTGGACTGCATGGGTTTAGACGGGCGCCACCAATGACGAGCTTTACAACAGCATCAGCACCCGTTGTCACACCCTCAGCTTCCCGGCGGGGTTCTGCCCGACGGTTGGCATGAGTGGGCACATCATCGGCAGTGGGTGGGGCACCCTGATGCGCTGATACAGCCTCGCCACCGACAACATGATCGATGCTCGAGTAAAATTAAATGACATGCTTGGGAAATAAACGGACACTTGGGAAGAGAGGAAAAATGCATGGGGAATACGCCACATGGGGAAGAGGCACACTACATGGGAAAAACCAACCAGAGGGTATTGGTTTTCATTTCCAACAATCCCCTTCAAACCAAAACCAGATTCATCCTGAGCATCGTTCTTAGCCATTTGAATGCATCTATCAGTAGTGCCTTTGTGAAAATATTTTCCACCTGTTCCATAGTGTGGAAATATTCCAATTTTATCATTTTCTGTTTCACATGATCCCTAATAAAATGAAAACGAGTATCAATGTGTTTTCTTATTCCATGGTGCACCAGATTTTTGGCTAGATTGAAATCCTACTTTTTACCCACATATATCATCGTGGATCCATCTTGTGGATTCTTCATCTCTTAGAAAATTTCTCAACCAAATTCCCTCGCAAATAGTGGACGATGCTTCCACATACTCTACTTCACATGTGGATAGGGAGAACACACTCAGATTCCTTTAATTCCATGTGAAAGCAGTCGATCCAAGAAAAAATACATACCCAGTGGTGATTTTTCTTTCATCTTGGCCACCTCCCCAATCACTGTCTGAGTATCCATACAGCTTTGCTTCTTCATTGCATGGATATAAGAGACCAAAATCCATTGTTCCTCTAACATACTTGAGGATACGTTTTTCTGCTAGCTGGTGTGACTCTTTCAGAGTTTCCATATACATTCTTAGAAGCCCAAAACTATAAACAATATCAAGCTTTGTGATTGTGAGATATACCTCAGACTTCTAATCAGAATCTTGAACAGAGTCGAGTCAACAATTCTTCCTTTTCCGTCTTTTTTTAGTTTTATGTTCATTGCTACAAGTGTGTTTACAGCATTGCAATTGGCCATCATGAATTTTTCAAGAAACTCCTTAGCATACCTCTTCTGAGATATAGAAATTCTTCCATGTTGTTGTTTTACCTCTATGCCCAGAAAGAAGGACATGAGACCTCCATCGGCCATCTCGAACTCCTTGAACATGGACCCCTTGAATTCATCGAACATCTATCGATTGTTCCCTATAAACATAAAATCATCAACATACAAGCATGCAATCAGTATATCGCCATGATCATACTTCTTGATGTAAACTGCATGCTCATATGGACATTCGGTGAAGCAATTCTCTCGAAGATAGTTGTCGATGCGTGCATTCCAAGCACGAGGAGCCTGCTTCAACACATAAAGAGATATCTTCAGTTGATACACTTTGTCTTCCTCCCCTTGCATACACTACTAGAAACCTGACTTTTCCCAACGCTTCTATACCAACAGTTTGTCTCCTTTCCCAACGGTTTGGCCAAACTGTTTGGAAAGAACACTTTGAGGTCACTTTTCCCAACAGTTTTCCAAATCCATTGGGAAAGGGTATGGCTTTCCCAACAGTTTGTCCAAACCATTGGGAAAAGTCCACTTTGTGGCCACTTTTCCCAACAGTTTTCCAAAATTGTTGGGAAAGGGTCTTTGTACCAACCCTTTCCCAACGGTTTGTCCAAACCGTTGGGAAAAGTATACTTTGAGGCCACATTCCCAACAGTTTGGTGAAACTGTTGGGAAAGGGTGGGTACCTATCCCAACGGTTCGGCCAAACCGTTGGGAAAGGTCCCCTATATACCAACATTACTCTCTGAATCAAGGACCTATACCAACAGTTGTCAAAATCGTTGGTATAGGTCTATACCAACAGTTTTGACAACCGTTGGTATAGGTCCTTTGATTTTTTATCAAATCTTCTTACCGAGAACATTATATAAATCAAAATTTAAAATAATTATGAGAATACATATATATATTTATGAAATTATGTTCACAAAAGTCATGTTAGGTTAGTGGTTAGGTCATTCAATGATAAACTAGGGGTCTTGGGATCAAATCCCAGCGAATGTTTTTTTTGAAATACATATACCAACGGTTTTATGGAACCGTTGGTATAGATTTTCATATTACTTATACCAACGGTTTTAAAAACCATTGGTATAGGTCTATACCAATGGTTTTCAAAACCGTTGGTATAGACCTATCCCAACGACTTACTTGGCCACGATTCTCCAAACCATTGGTATAGGCTATACCAACGGTTTTGAGGTATATACCAATGGTTCCAAACCGTTGGTATAGGATAGTTTTCCAGTAGTGATAACAAAGCCTTCAGGCTGGTCAACATAGAACTTTTCTTCTAGAATTCCATTCAGGAATGAAGAATTCACATCTAGTTGGTAGATCATCCAACAGTGATGGACAACAAGGGAGATAATCATCCTTACAGTGTCAAGATGAGCAACAGGAGCAAAGAATTCTTCAAAGTCCACCCCATACTTTTATTTGTACCCCTTTTCTCTAAGCCTTGACTTGTATCAATCAATCTCTCCATCAGCATTTCACTTTATTTTGTACACCCATTTGACGCTAATGCTCTTCTGGATTTTTGGGAGTGTAGTCACCTCCCATGTGTCATTTCTCTCTATAGAATGAATTTATTCTTCCATAGTCATTCTCTCGCATTCTTCCCTCATGGATTCTTGAAACATTAGAGGCTCATGATCTGCATACAAGCAAAAGTGATTTACCTCTTCGGTCTACTCATAAATGTCACTCAAATATTTCATTTTCATAGGATCCTTAGGTGAGGATGAGCTAGCTAGATTTTGATTTGCTGGAGTGATTTTAGCAGTGATGAAGTGCAGCCCGGACTTCTTCCAACTGATGATGTGCCCAAGGAAGGTGTTGCGAGGGTTTGCTTCTGATGATCATGCCTTTATTTTAAACTTCGGTCTCAACTGGAAAATATTTTTTTGATTCTTAATCATTCCATTTCCACACTTCTTCCTCACTAATGACCACATCTCTACTCACCACTAATTTATTCACTACTACAAAAATGGGCAAGGGAAGCTCTACCTTTTTATCAGCGCTAAAAAAAGTGCTGATAAAGGGGACCCCTTTATCAGTGCTTCTTTTAGTAGCGCTGATAAATGGGGGATTTATCAGCGCTTTTTCCTACCAGTGATAAATTTTATGTTTCAAAAAAAATCATGAAAAATAAAATATTGTTATATAAGTATATTTATATTGATATAAATATAATATATATTTTTTAAATTTGTTTTAGATAAGTATAAATAGACTATTACATTTAATATATAATAAAATTAATGGAAATGGCTTTAAAATATTTTAAAAAAAAATTATTAATTAATAATTTTCTAATTATTATCGATTAATAATTATTTAATAACAATTTGAAGACACAAAAAATCAAAATAATAATAATAAAAGATCTAAAATAAGTTGAAAATGTAACTCAAACTTCAAATGGCCATAACTTTTGATCCAGGTGTTCCTTTGAGCTCTACAGTATATAAAATCGAAGCCTGTGATGAGCTCTACATAATTGTTACCCAAGAAAAGTTTATATCGCATTTTTTGAGGCCAGAAAAGGCCCAGAAGGCCTCCAAAACTAAGTTTTTAGTCAGGATACCCCAATTTGTTAACATTAAAACAAGTATAACTTCTGATCCGGATGTCCGTTAGGCCTGTACCACATATCATATTGAAGATTGTTTTATTTTTTTCAATTTGACTGGTTGTGGAGTTGAAACGAGCTTCTGAATTATAGGTTATGGTCGTTTTAACATTCTATGACTTTTCGAAAACACACACATATATATATATTTATTCGTAAATATATACGTGTCTGTGTGCGTGTGTGTCTCTATGTGTGTGTGTTATATATATGTATGTATGTATTTATTTATTTATTTATAAACACACATAAAAAACATATTTCATAAATGTATTTAAAACTAATCTTATAAGTATATATTAATATACAAATAAACTGTCTAGCGCGGTTAAAGGGGTGGTTAAGCACTGTTAAAAGCTCCCCCCGCATTATATAAAATTATTTTTTTTTTGACTTTTATCAACGCTTTTTAAAATCAGTAATAAAGGCCTCTTTTATCAGCGCTAAAAAAAGCGCTAATAAAGGGGTCTTTTATCAGCCCATTTTTAGCGCTTATAAAAGGGGCCTTTATCAGCGCTTTTCAGAGCGCTGATAAAAGGGACCCCCCTTTATTAGCACCTCAATTAACAGTGATTTTTTTAGCATTGTTAATCAACTTTTCTAGCGCTCCTAAAGGGCATATTTGTAGTAGTGATTGGTTAGTGGATTGTAGAGCTTGTAGGCTTTAGAGGCTTTACAATAGCCTATGAAGATTCCCTTTTCACCATGATCATCAAGCTTCTTTCTTCTCACTTCTGGAACTTGAGCATAGGCGACACACCCAAAGATTCTTAGGTGTTCCATGCTCAGTTTGTAGACACTCCATGCCTCTTGTGGTCTTAAGTTCCTGATGCTCTTCATTGGACACCGATTGAGAAAGTAGGAAGTACATGCCACTACCTTTTCCCAAAAACTCATTGGCAGCACTTTCTCCTTCAGCATGGTCCTCATCATGTCAAGGATGGTGCAGTTCTTTTTTTCTATGATGCTATTCTTTTGTGGCGTGTAGGTTGCAGTGTATTTCTGTTTGATGCCATGTTCCCTGTAGAAATCTTGAAATGCATTTGGGGCATATTCTCCACTTATTTTAGATCTGATTAGTTTGATTATATGGCCACTTTCAGTTTCAACATGATCTTTGAAAGTTTTTAAGACAGTGAAAGTGAATGATTTTTCTTTGATGCAATACACCCACAACTTTCTTCTGAAATCATCAATAAGGGTAATAAAATACCTATTACCTCCAAGTGATGGTGTTTTAAGTGGTCTACAGATATCAATGTGAGCCAACTTAAGTGGTACCTTTGCTTTTCTGGACACTCCACTTGGGAATGAGTTCCTTTTTTTCATACCGAGTGTACACTCCTCACACACATTATTTGGAAATTCAATCGTCGGCAAGCCATGCACCATGCTTGATGAGGATAGAAGTTTAAGCCTGCTAAAATGAAGATGCCCAAAACGCAGATTCCATCTCCATGAATCATTCTTCATGATCCCAAATAGACACTCCTCGACCTTCGTGTTGATATGCAGCGAAAACATGCGATTCTTTGCCATTTGAACTTGAGCAAAAAGTCTCCTATGAGAATCTCTTATAGACAAAGAAGATTTTTCCAAGTGTATGGCATGCCCCTTCTCAAGGAGTTGGTTGAGGCTGATGATATTATTTTTCATACTTGGTACATAATACACATTAGGAATGTAATTAGACTCTCCATTCTTCAGATAGATTTTGATTTTACTTTTTCCAATCATGTGCTCCTTCAATGAGTCACCAAAACTCACATCGCCACGAACTTCGTCGGTGAGTTCCTCGAACAGTTCTTTGTTACCACTCATGTGGTTACTTTCCCCCGTGTCGAGATACCACAAATAAGGGCGTTCACATTCTTTTTCTTATGCTAGGAGGAGTGTGGTACCTTCTTCTTCACGATGAGATGCTTCAACATAGTTGGATCGTTCATCATGATCCACTTTGCTCCAATAATTAGAGGTACAATGGACAAATTTCTTACAGTTGTGGCATTGAACATTCATTGCACTTCCATGAACACATGTGAATCAGCCACCACCATGTCCTCTTCCATGGAAGCTAGTGAAATTTTGTTGCTTTTGTTGATAGCTTGGATGATATCCACAGCTTCTTCCTCTTGCATGATGATCGCCTCGTTGCGTGTGGCCATTCTTTTTTTTATTGTAGAGTCAAATTGGACTCTGAGGCATGCTCTAGTGTTGAACATGTGTTCTTCTGCATTCGCTGCTCATGTACTTGCAACGACCCCATCAATTCTTCAATGGAGTTTTTTTCCAAATCTTTTGATTCTTCAATTGCCACAACCATATGCCCAAATTTGGCTGTGAGAGATCGAAGTGCTTTCTCAATGACACAAATGTCCTCCATTTTTTCACCATTTCTTTTCAAATTGTTAACAATGAGAATTAGGCATGAAAATTAATGAGAGATACTCCCACCATCTTTCATGTGTGTCGCTTCGAACTCCACTCTTAGAGTTTGAAGACAAACCTGCTTCACTCAATCAACACCTTTGAAGATGGTGTTAAGGGAATCCCAAGATTGCTTGATCGATGTTGCTTCGGCAATTTTTTCGAATGTCGATTCATCTAACCCTTGATAGAGGAGAAAACTTCTTGTTGTCTTTCTTCCTTTGATTTTTGAAGGCCGTATTTTATTCATTTGTGAAGGTGGCATCTTCCTCCATAGTGGGCACGACCTACCCGTCGGTGACGATCTCCCATAATTCTTGCGACCCGAACAATGCCATAATTTGGATGAACCACCTTCGTAGTTGTCCTTAGAAAACTTCGGAACTTGTGTCTGAATTACGGTGGCCATCTTGAGAAATTTGAGGATGCTTTAGTAGCACCTTTGATACCAGTTTGTTGGCTATACAAGCCGGGAAACATAAAAAATATAAAAGGAAGAAAAATAGACAACAATCAAAAAGAGATTTCAAGCAATATATTTCCCACACAGTCCAATGGATTATAATTGCACCTATATATAGGCTATTCCAAAATAAATGAAAGTACTCCATAAAAACTCATGGCATTAATAGTTGGAACAAAAAAACAATAAAGCAATATCAAATTAGAGTTATTTTTTTTCTGGGTTTTTAAAAAATTAAAATATGATAAAAGGGGTTAGGGTTCGGATATTTTTAAAAATGGGTCTGGGATGCGTGAACGGCGTTCACGCGTCCTTTGCTAACCAGCTAAAGGAAGCGTGAACGTCGTTCACGCATCCTTGCGCGGGAAAAGATGCGTGAACTGCGTTCACGCATCCTTCGTGGACGAGCTGAAGGATGCGTGAACGCCGTTCACGCATCCGGCCGAGATATTTTATAAAAGGAGGGGTCCCCCCCCCCCAATACCCATTGTTCTCCTCTGGTTTTTGTTGCGAAGCTCTGCAGAAATTCTTTCTCAACAAATATTTGCTGCTTTTATTGAGGTAAAATTTCTATTTAATAATTTAATTGTTTAATTGTGTTTATTTATTTAATTTGTATGTTTAATTGTGTGTATGATTTATTTATTTCATATGTTATGCATGAAATGTTTATTTCATTTGTATGTTTAATTGTGTTTATTTATTTCATTTGTATGTTTAATTGTGTGTATGATTTATTTATTTCATATGTTATGCATGAAATGTTTTGTATGATTTAATTTTCTTGATGTTGAATGTTCGTATGATTTAATTTTTTGAATGTCTGTTGTCTAAATATTTAATGTTTTATGTTATGTCTAAAATTTTTAATGTTTAGAAAAAGTAATTTATGTTAGAGAAATTTATTTTAATGGATGGTTTTTATGTAAGTGTAAATTAAATTACTTTTATTTACTAGTAATAATATTTTTAATCAATAAAGTATAAAATATATTTACTTATATTTTGAAAAGTAGAAGAATGCCCAAAAAACATTACAATTTCATAAAATTTAAAATAACAAAAGTGTTTATTATGTAAATCTCAATTAGATCAATTATAATAAAATTTATTTAATGTTTTTAATAATTATATATATATATACATGAAGTTAAATTTTGGAAAAGAGGTGTAGTATTTAATATAGATTTTATATAATATGGATAATATAATAAATATACCAAAAAACACGGTATGAGTGATGACTGATCTTGAGATGACCGACCATGCATAATGGAAATTGCATGTTTTATTTTTTGTATGTTGTTATTCAATTTGTAATAATTGCATTTTTTCAGCATTAATGACCTGGGAGTCATCTCTCAGTAAGTGTAAGGACCTGCGTGTCCGTTTAAATTAATTTATGTATTTCATACCCCTAGACCCCCTCACATGCATGTGAGTAAATTTGTAATTAAAAGACCGACGCCCCAAAGAGGTGTCAACGAAGAGGCATCCCCGAAGAGGTGTCGACGAAGAGTCATTTGCGAACTCGTTCGAGAGGAGGCGTTGTTGTTTGACAGGAGATTGGAGGTTGCTGCAATATTTGATAATAGAGACAGGAGTTTACCCATATAAATTATGGTTAGTTTATCAGATAATGATAAACTAATCGCAAGTCTCAAGATCAAGTCATGATTATATATTCATAAGTAATCAAACTTTATGAAACATTATATTAAATTTTCTTTTGTGCTAAAATTACAATCACTATACCTTAACAGTGATAAATCAATACATACAAAAGTCTCAAGATAATCAATTATTCAAAACCAAATTAAATAATTTAAAATTTTAATTTAGTGTATAATATTTTTAATTTTTTTTTAATAGGTAATTATGTCGGCTCAAATATATTGCAACGGTGAGGTAATTTGTACCGAACAGGGTTTTAGCTACAGTGTACCACTTGTCAAAGTGGTAAATCTCCATGGTTGTATGACATTGGATGTAGTTCGTAATAAGATTCATAGTCGGTTAAAATTGAGTGCAGGACAAGCAATCACTTCAATTAGATACTGACATCTTCAATATCCTAAGCGTATGTGGCACAGCGACTACCCTATAGTCGATGATGAGGATTGGATGGAGGATTCTCATTTATTCAGGAAACAGTGTATTAATGGTTTGATGGAATTATTTATTGTCATTTCTGATATTGATGTGGTGCAATCGATTACTACAGAACCATGCTTTGTGACCTCTATAGAAATCAGTCCTTCACAGTTGTCTTCTTCATTGCCTCCTTCTCATACGACTCCTGTGGAAGAATGTAATGAGGAAGATCATCAAAATTTGGAAGGAAATGTAGATGACATCCCTTTCTGTGCTGATATAGTGCAATAAAGTTTATCTGAGGAAGAAGAATCTGGGGAGTCAGCAGGAGATGATGTGGTTGGAAATGAACCTTCTGAGGTTCCTTTGAGAGACAGACATCCACTACATCCACCAGTTAGTGGTAATCAGCCTTCAGTTTTGAGTTCCTTTGTTGGGGGAATGTCTCGTGAACAACCTTTTGATTGGGATGTCATTACACCAGCTTCTGAATTCCCTGGTATTATAGGGAATATGCCTGCATCAAATGATAATGCCATATATGTTGGCCAGGAGTTTGAAAGTAAACAGGTCATTAAAAATGTGATAAAGCAATACCACATTGAGCGAAATTTCACATTTGTGGTTTATGAGTCAAAGAAGACCAAATATCTCATTCGTTGTGAAAAATATGGGTCAGAATGTAAATTTCGATTAAGATCACTATTTGATAAATGTTATGGATGTTGGAAGATAACCAAATTAGAAGGCCCACACACTTGTCTACATCCCAGCTTGGCACAAGATCACTCTTCTCTTGATGCAGAGTTTATATCTACTGTTATTTGTCAGATGATACGAACAAGTCAGGATGTTCCTGTTGCCCTTATTCAGGAAAGAATTCAACAGTTGTATAACTATAAGGTATCATACAACAAAGCTTGGAATGCAAAACAGAAAGCCATTGTAAAAGTGTATGGTGATTGGGATGAGTCTTTTGCGTTGTTTCCACATCTTATGGAATTGTTGTCTCTCAATAATCAGATTGTTTATCAGTTGGATAGTGTTGAGTATGTATCCCAAAATCATCTAGTTGATTGGTCAAAGGTGAAGTTCAATAGGATTTTTTGGGCATTCAGACCGTGCATTGCTGTATTTCCCTTTTGTAAACAATTTATTCAGGTAGATGGCACATTCCTTTATGGAAAGTATACAGGAGTTCTACTCATTGCTGCCACACAGGATGGTAATCCCGCTCCTCTGCCACTTGCTTTTGCTTTTGTTGAAAAAGAAGATTTTGAATGCTGGAGCTGGTTCTTGGCATGTGTACGTGTTCATGTCACGCAGAAACAGGGCATGTGTTTGATATCTGATCGTAATCGAGCGATTATAGAGGCCATGAGTAGTGATGGGGTTTCTTAGACTGAGCTGAATGCTTATCACCGTTATTGCATTAGACATATTGCAAGTAATGTGTATAAGCAGTTTAGAGATGAGGCCATAAAGAAGGTGATCCTCAAATTGGGTATGGTTTTCTAAAATTTCTTTTTTTAACAAAAGTTACTATCCATTTTAATACATTATTATGTTATGATTTCAGCATATGAACCCCAACAAGAAAGGTTTGATCGACGTCTTTAAGAGATCTGAACAGTTAATGAGGAGGTATATTAATATATGGTACAAATTTCAAAGGAAAAATGGTCATTAGCATACGATGGTGGCATGAGATATGGGCATATGACCACTAATATAGTGGAGTGCGTAAATGGGGTCCTCAAGGGTGTGCGCAAACTCCCAATCACAGGGTTAGTGCAAGAGACATTTTCTAGATGTGTTCACTACTTTGTTGACTGGTCCCAAAAGGCCTACCAGAGGATGGAAAATGGAATGCTTTTTACTCAGTATTTTCAAACTGATATTGACCGGATATGGAATGAGGCTTCACAATGGAATGTTATAGCCTTTGACAGGGAAAAGAGGAGTTTTCGGGTAAGAAAGTGATACGACCAGGGTGCATGCACTAATGGTGGAGTGTTTTTCGTGATGTTGGATAATAGGTACTGTGATTGTGGCAGCTTTCAGGCATTGAGATATCCATGTGTACATGTTATTACAGCTTGCGCTTCGGTAAATATATCATGGGAGCCATATGTTGACCCGGTGTATCACATGAGCACTTTGGTTAACTGTTATATTGTTGCTTGGATGCCTGTTGGTGACTTCCATTCTATCACATTGCCTGCTGATCAACCGACCATCATCCCTGATATTTCCAGGTTTTCATAAGTCGGTTTTGGTATCATTTATAATTTTTTTCAATGTGTGTCATTTTTAAAATTATTGGCTTCATGCTACTAGGTTGCGGCCTTGAGGAAGACCGAAGTCAACTCGCATCAGAAATGAGATGGATTGGCCTCGGCAACAAGGAGGGAGAATACGATGTAGTATCTGCCACGCAGAAGGACATACTCGTAAGAGATGTCCCCAAGTGGCAGGACAGAGTTCCAAATCTCATCATCCACGATCGAGTCTGTGTACCTGCTATATTTTTGTGATAAATATAATTTTCTAGAGCGTGAGTTGTACTTTTTCTGGAGGAGTTCAAGTGCCTTGTTTTGGATAACTTAACAAATGTAATTTCACAAAAAAGAAGAAATATTTAATTTTTCACTTTTTCCAGTTAATTTTTAATGTGAAATAATGTTGATGGTTATTTAATGGATAATGGATAAATTAACAAACGTAATTTCACAAAAAAGAAGAAATAATTAATTTTTCACTTTTTCCTGTTAATTTTTAATGTGGAATAATGTTAATGGTTATTTAATGGATAATGGATAAATTAACAAACGTAATTTCACAAATAAGAAGAAATAATTAATTTTTCACTTTTTCCTTTTAATTTTTAATGTGGAATAATGTTAATGGTTATTTAATGGATAATGGATAAATTAACAAACGTAATTTCACAAATAAGAAGAAATAATTAATTTTTCACTTTTTCCTATTAATTTTTAATGTGGAATAATGTTAATGGTTATTTAATGGATAATGGATAAATTAACAAACGTAATTTCACAAATAAGAAGAAATAATTAATTTTTCACTTTTAAATTATGGTTTTCTTATAAGATGTCTAGTTTTAGTAATGGCATTTGAGTGCCTAAGCATCCTTAATTAATGTTGATTGTGAGACTAGGATAATGTTGATTGTGACACCAAATAAAAATGAATATATCATGATTCCACTATTAATAAGTAACGATGATATCATGTGTGCAGATGGCAGGTTTTCCATTGCTTACATCTCAGGCTACTCATGTATCATGACTGATTTTAGAGGGACGTCCTGTGGCTCCCTTGAGTGTACGTAGATCTCACCATTTCCATCATACTGCACCACCTCCCGCTATCGTCCCACATCTTCGTCGAGTTGGATTCTATGGAGTAGCGATGTGCGACTTCACATTTCTTGATCATCAGCCCATTGTCGTACTTATAGAGAGATGGAGACCAGAGTCGCATACTTTCCATTTCAGTGAGGGGGAGATGACTGTTACGTTGCAGGATGTGGTTATTATGTTGGGCCTCCCTATCGACGGACATGCTTTGACAGGCCGAGTTCCATCAGATTTTCCTGAGCTTGTTCATAGACTTCTGGGCATAGAGGTCCAGGATGATGACAGGACCATCGTCGGTGGTAGATTGCGGATGCCTTGGTTAGACCAGCACTTCACACATTTACCAGATGATGCTGATGAAGTCACTGTGCTGCGATTTGCACGCGCATATATTTTGAGGCTGATCGGTGGCACGCTTTTTGTTGACCACTCTACTACTTTTGTGCACCTGATGTATCTAGCTTTTTTAGAGGATTTGGACCAGGCAGGCCGATATAGTTGGGGGTCTGCCTGCCTAGCATATACATACAGAGCCCTATGCAGCGCATGTCGCATCGATAAGATGTAGATCACAGGATGCATGGTTCTTCTACAGATGTGGGTATGGGAGCACATACCTTGTTTAGCTCCACAGGCCCGTACGCCATTACCCGTAGATATTGTAGCAGAGGCTCCACGTGGACGTTGGTATGTTATTAATTCCTTCTAATATCTAACTTACTTGTATAAAATTCTTTTATGAAATGTAAAAAAAAAATGTTATCTACAGGTGGAGTCAGGCGCATCGACATTCAGATTCTCCCAGACATGATGTTCACGCCTACAGACTTATGTTAGACAGCATTCGACCAGACGATGTAAGTGATGATTATTTATATTGTTAAATCTTTACTCTTTACTGTACATCTATTCATTTATTAATTGATTATTCATTTTTTCTTTCAGATTACATGGATGCCATATACAGATGATATCCTTCAGAGTCTGCCCCCATACTGTACAGTGATGCTTGATATCGGCTCCTGCATGGTTCCACTGATTCATTTTCATATAGTCGACTGGCATCAGACGGATAGGGTTATGAGATAGTTTGGATTCCTTCAGCCAGTTCCTGACCCGCCCAGTCAGTTGGATTCATTGCATTCCCTGAAGATGTCAGGGAAGAGAGATTTTGATTGGAGGAGCTACCATGAGAGATATGTTGCGTTATGGGACAGGCGATGGGAGTCCCAGTTGCGAGGGGCAGGGACAGTACGCTTTCATTTGATGGATCAGATGGATTATGCAGGCTGGTACATCAGGTCTCCCATTAGATTTCTGACACGGCACGGACGGGGCTTCCATGACTTGGTATGCATTCTTCCTTTCACTGTTCAACATATTTTTTATTCAAATTAGTTAACAACATAATTTTTTTCGCAGGATGATCATATTTTTCATCTACTTCATATGTATGATCCAGTGGAGAGAGCTGCCTTTGACCCAGTATATTTTCACAACCTTGTACGACAGATGCTACCGTCGATGGACGAGATTTATCATGGCATTTTCTTTGATCCACCACCTGCTGCGGAGGCCGCAGAGCCTACTGCGGAGGCCGCAGAGCCTGATGAGCCTCACATAGATGTACCTGGGGGTGACGACCCTGTTATGGATGCTGTTGTTCCACAGGATGAGGCTGCTCAGCTTGCTCAGCCACATGATATTATTCCACTGGAGGAGGGTGTTCAGCATGATCAGTCATATGCTCCTCCAGCTTCTCAGGCACAGCCAAAGGTACTTACAGACGCTGATTGGATTGAGTTCGATGTTTTATTACAGTCATCCGCAGCAGAGCAGCCATCTACTTACTATATTGGTGAGAGTTCCAGCCAGCTTCCACTATACTTAGATGCATTCCAGGGTACAGGCGGTGAGACTGTACATCCACCGTCTGTCACACAGGAGGATGTGGAGGTGGCTGTCGATGAGGATGCGCAGCGTACGCCAGAGCACAAACGTAGACAAACACGGCGTGGATGCATCCAGTATACGCCTGACTGTGGGACAGAGGAGCATCCACACCGGAGGCGTATATTAGGTTGACATTTGATTTATGAAACATTTTGTATGTGTATTACTGTTATCTAGACTTCTATTATACCTTTAATAAGTGTCTTACTGTTATCAAATTATCTACCAATGTATATATATATATATATATGTATAAAAAATAATATGATTAAATTAAATGATAAATATTAATTATATTAATTATTTCGAATTGCAATAGAAGTGGTCACAATTATGATGAGTGATGGTTCAGTCCAACCATGCAAAATGCATATGCTGATAAGAATAAAAGGCCACAACAAGTGTAGAAGAATGGAACAATAGTTGGAAAATCTTCCATTGGGAATATGCAAAACAATGAAGTCAAGAGAACTGTGAAAGAAACTATTTCCAAGAATAAGTTTGAGCTAAAATCCAAGGATTATTTCATGACAAATCATGAAATTCATATCATCTCAAGAAGTTGAAACTTGAGGTATTCCAATCACACTTTATCCATTGTTCTTAATTATATTTCTCATTTCAATTAAGGGGGAGAGCTTGATTGAGGGAAAGATGGGATGAAAAGTGTAGATTTATCTTTTCACTTGAACTTTTTAAGATATTTGGTGAAGTATGTGCAGGATTTAGCATTTCATTGATAATTTTGATTATCTACCCTTGGTTAATAATTAATACACTCTGAGCATGATTTCATATTTATGGTTTTTTATGGACAACATTGAAAACTACAATATGAATTAGAAGTTCATTTGGACAATTTTGAGATGATACATATTCAGACTTTATAAAAGGAAACGATTTATACTGGTACGCAATCTAAAGAGTGAGATTATTGAGTATGCATCTCAAAACATAGGTCATGTCCATGACATCACTTCTTCCACCTTATTTAGATAAAATGATATTTTTTAGAGAGCACATGCCTTAAAAACTATTACTCTTGGATCTAGAAATGAAACTCAGAGAACTTAGCATAGTGATGATGTGATCATGGTTCACTCATCACAATCACTATATGTTTTTCATGTAACTCATTTGTTCACAAATATACCAATATTTAATCAGAAAAACAATGAAAAAGGAGTATTAGAAAGTATAAAAATTAAGTTTCCACTTTAGAATACAAATGGAACCATATGAGGATCTTTATAGAAATAGATGTTTAACTACAACATGTTGAGATAACATGAGTGACTGAAAGATGCTAAGATTATAGATTTCTCAATATATGTTAGAGAATACTCAAGCCATTCTATTAATAATTATTTAATGAATATCTATTATTCATGAATATTTATTAATAATTATTTACATTATTTCAATATTTTATATTATTTAATTGATATTTATTAATATTTCATAATTTTTATAATAAGTTTATTACTTTATAATTAATAGTTATACATTTTAAGGGGAATTTAGGTATTCTGTGAGATGCATGAACGCCGTTCACGCATCTCTTCTCTCGGGAGGATGCGTGAATGGCGTTCACACATCCCTGACCCATTTTTAAAAATATCTAAACCCTAACCCCTGTTATCATATTTTAATCTGGGTTTTTAAAAAATTAAAATATGATGACAGGGGTTAGGGTTCGGATATTTTTAAAAATGGGTCCGGGATGCGTGAACGTTGTTCACGCATCCTCCCAAGAGAAGAGATGCGTGAAAACCGTTCACGCATCTCACAGAATACCTAAATTCCCCTTAAAATGTATAACTATTAATTATAAAGTAATAAACTTATTATAAAAATTAAGAAATATTAATAAATATCAATTAAATAATATAAAATATTGAAATAATGTTAATAATTATTAATAAATATTCATGAATAATAGATATTCATTAAATAATTATTAATAGAATGGCTTGAGTATTCTCTAACATATATTGAGAAATCTATAATCTTAGCATCTTTCAGTCACTCACGTTATCTCAACATGTTGTAGTTAAACATCTATTTCTATAAAGATCCTCATATGGTTCCATTTGTATTCTAAAGTGGAAACTTAATTTTTATACTTTTGAATACTCCTTTTTCATTGTTTTTCTGATTAAATATTGGTATATTTGTGAACAAATGAGTTACATGAAAAACATATAGTGATTGTGATGAGTGAACCATGATCACATCATCACTATGCTAAGTTCTCCGAGTTTCATTTCTAGATCCAAGAGTAATATTTTTTAAGGCATGTGCTCTCTAAAAAATATCATTTTATCTAAATAAGGTGGAAGAAGTGGTGTCATGGACATGACCTAAGTTTTGAGATGCATACTCAATAATCTCACTCTTTAGATTGCGTACCAGTATAAATCGTTTCCTTTTATAAAGTCTGAATATGTATCTTCTCAAAATTGGCAAAATGAACTTCTAATTCATATTGTAGTTTTCAATGTTTTCCATAAACAACCATAAATGTTAAATCATACTCAGAGTGTATCAATTATTAACCAAGGGTAGATAATCAAAATTATCAATGAAATGCTAAATCCTGCACATACTTCACCAAATATATTAAAAAGTTCAAGTGAAAAGATAAATATCCCCTTTTCATCCCATCTTTCCATCAATAAAGCTCTCCCCCTAAATTGAAATGAGAAATATAATTAATAACAATGGATAAAGTGTGATTGGAATACCTCAAGTTTCAACTTCTTGAGATGATATGAATTTCAAGATTTGTCATGAAATAATCCTTGGATTTTAGCTCATACTTATTCTTGGAAATAGTTTCTTTCATAGTTTTCTTGACTTCATTTTTTTTCATATTCCCAATGGAAGATTTTCCAACTATTGTTCCATTCTTCTACACTTTTTGTGGCCTTTTATTCTTATCAGCATATGCATTTTGCATGGTTGGACTGAACCATCACTCATCATAACTGTGACCACTTCTATTGCAAATCGAAATAATTAATATAATTAATATTTATCATTTAATTTAATCATATTATTTATTATACATATATATATATATATACATTGGTAGATAATTTGATAACAGTAAGACACTTATTAAAGGTATAATAGAAGTCTAGATAACAGTAATACACATTCAAAATGTATCATAAATCAAATGTCAACCTAATCTACGCCTCCGGTGTGGATGCTCCTCTTTCCCACAGTTAGGTGTATACTGGATGCGTCCACGCCATGTCTGTCTACATTTGTGCTCTGGCGTACGCTGCGCATCCTCATCGACAGCCACCTCCACATCCTCCTGTGTGACAGACGGTGGATGTACAGTCTCACCGCCTGTACCCTGGCCTGCATCTAAGGATAGTGGAAGCTGGCTGGAACTCTCACCAATATAGGAAGTGGATGGCTGCTCTGCTGTGGATGACTACAATAAAACATCGAACTCAATCCAGTCAGTGTCTGTAAGTACCTGTGGCTGTGCCTGAGAAGCTGGAGGAGCATATGACTGATCATGCTGAACACCCTCCTCCCGTGGAATAATATCATGTGGCTGAGCAAGCTGAGCAGCCTCATCCTATGGAACAACAACATCCATAACAGGGTCGTCACCCCCAAGTACATCTATGTGAGGCTCAGCAGGCTCCGCGGCCTCCGCAGCAGGCTCCGTGGCCTCCGCAGCAGGTGGTGGATCAAAGAAAATTCCATGATAAATCTCGTCCATCGACGGTAGCATCTGTCGTACAAGGCTGTGAAAATATGCTATGTCAAAGGCAGCTCTCTCCACTGGATCAGACATATGAAGTAGATGACAAATACGAGCATCCTGTGAAAATAAATTCTGTTGTTAACTAATTTGAATAAAAAATATGTTGAACAGTGAAAGGAAGAATGCATACCAGGTCATGGAAGCCCCGTCCGTGCCGTGTCAGAAATCTGACGGGAGACCTGATGTACCAGCCTGCATAATCCATCTGATCCATCAAATGAAAGCATACTGTCCCTGCCCCTCGCAACTGGGACTCCCGTCGCCTGTCCCATAACACAACATATCTCGCATGGTAGCTCCTCCAATCAAAATCTCTCTTCCCTGACATATTCAGGGAATGCAATGAATCCAACTGACTAGGCGGGTCAGGAACTGGCTGAAGGAATCCAAACTGTCTCATAACCCTATCCGTCTGATGCCACTCGACTATATGAAAATGAATCAGTGGAACCATGAAGGAGCCGATATCAAGCATCACTGTACAGTATGGGGGCAGACTCTGAAGGATATCATCTGTATATGGAATCCATGTAATCGGAAAGAAAAAAAGAATAATCAATTAATAAATGAATAGATGTACAGTAAAGAGTAAAGATTTAACAATATAAATAATAATCACTTACATCGTCTGGTCGAATGCTGTCTAACATATGTCTGTAGGCGTGAACATCATGTCTGGGAGAATCTGAATGTCGATGCGCCTGACTCCACCTGTAGATAACATTTTTTTTTACATTTCATAAAAGAATTTTATACAAGCAGGTTAGATATTAGAAGGAATTAATAACATACTAACGTCCACGTGGAGCCTCTGCTACAATATCTACGGGTAATGGCGCACGAGCATGTGGAGCTAAATGAGGTATGTGCTCCCATACCCACATCTGTAGAAGAACCATGCATCCTGTGATCTACATCTTATCAATGCGACATGCGCTGCATAGGGCTCTGTATGTATATGCTAGGCAGGCAGACCCCCAACTATATCGGCCTGCCTGGTCCAAATCCTCTAAAAAAGCTAGATACATCAGGTGCACAAAAGTAGTAGAGTGGTCAACAAAAAGCGTGCCACCGATCAGCCTCAAAATATATGCGCGTGCAAATCGCAGCATGGTGATGTCATCAGCATCATCTGGTAAATGTGTGAAGTCGCACATCGCTAATCCATAGAATCCAGCTCGATGAAGATGTGGGACGATAGCGGGAGGTGGTACAGTATGATGGAAATGGTGAGATCTACGTACACTCAAGGGAGAGACAGGACGTCCCTCTAAAAGCAGTCGTGATACATGAGTAGCCTGAGATGTAAGCAATGGAAAACCTGCCATCTGCCCACATGATATCATCGTTACTTATTAATAGTGGAATCATGATATATTCATTTTTATTTGGTGTCACAATAAACATTAGCCTAGTCTCACAATCAACATTAGTTAAGGATGCTCAGGCACTCAGATGCCATTACTAAAACTGGACATCTTATAAGAAAACCATAATTTAAAAGTGAAAATTTAATTATTTCTTCTTATTTGTGAAATTACGTTTGTTAATTTATCCATTATCCATTAAATAACCATTGACATTATTCCACATTAAAAATTAACAGGAAAAAGTGAAAAATTAATTATTTCTTCTTATTTGTGAAATTACGTTTGTTAATTTATCCATTATCCATTAAATAACCATTAACATTATTCCACATTAAAATTTTATAGGAAAAAATGAGAAATTAATTATTTCTTCTTTTTTGTGAAATTACGATTGTTAATTTATCCATTATCCATTAAATAACCATTAACATTATTCCACATTAAAAATTAATAGGAAAACGTGAAAAATTAATTATTTCTTATTTTTTTTGAAATTACGTTTGTTAATTTATCCATTATTCATTAAATAACCATCAATATTATTTCACATTAAAAATTAACAGGAAAAAGTGAAAAATTAAATATTTCTTCTTTTTTGTGAAATTACGTTTGTTAAGTTATCCAAAACAAGGAACTTGAACTCCTCCAGAAAAAGTACAACTCATGCTCTAGAAAATTATATTTATCACAAAAATAGAGCAGGTACACAGACTCGATCATGGATGATGAGATTTGGAACTCTGTCCTGCCACTTGGGGACATCTCTTACGAGTATGTCCTTCTGCGTGGCAGATACTGCATCGTATTCTCCCTCCTCGTTGCTGAGGCCAATCCATCTCATTTCTGATGCGAGTTGACTTCGGTCTTCCTCGAGGCCGCAACCTAGTAGCATGAAGCCAATAATTTTAAAAATGACACACATTGAAAAAATTATAAATGATACCAAAACCGACTTATGAAAACCTGGAAATATCAGGGACGATGGTCGGTCGATTAGTAGGCAATGTGATAGAATGGAAGTCACCAACAGGCATCCAAGCAGCACTATAACAGTTAACCAAAGTGATCATGTGATACACCGGGTCAACATATGGCTCCCATGATATATTTACCGAAGCGCAAGCTGTAATAACATGTACACATGGATATCTCAATGCCTGAAAGCTGCCACAATCACAGTACCTGTTATCCAACATCATGACAAACACTCCACCATTAGTGCATGCACCCTGGTCATATCACTTTCTTACCCGAAAACTCCTCTTTTCCCTGTCAAAGGCTATAACATTCCATTGTGAAGCCTCATTCCGTATCCGATCAATATCAGTTTGAAAATGCTAAATAAAAAGCATTCCATTTTCCATCCTCTGGTAGGCCTTTTGGGACCGGTCAACAAAGTAGTGAACACATCTAAAAAATGTCTCTTGCACTAACCCTGTGATTGGGAGTTTGTGCACACCCTTAAGGACCCCCTTTACGCACTCCACTATATTAGTGGTCATATGCCCATATCTTTGTCCACCATCGTATGCTAATGACCATTTTTCCTTTGAAATTTGTACCATATATTCATATACCTCCTCATTAACTGTTCGGATCTCTTCAAGACGTAGATCAAACGTTTCTTGTTGGGGTTCATATGCTGAAATCATAACATAATAATGTATTAAAGTGGATAGTAGATTTTTTAAAAAAAAAGAAAGTTTAGAAAACCATACCCAATTTGAGGATCACCTTCTTTATGGCCTCATCTCTAAACTGCTTATGCACATTACTTGAAATATGTCTAATGAAATAACGGTGATAAGCATTCGGCTCAGTCCAAGAAACCCCATCACTACTCACGACCTCTATAATCGCTCGATGACGATCAGATATCAGACACACGCCCTGTTTCTGCGTGACATGAACACGTACACATGCCAAGAACCAGCTCCAGCATTCAAAATTTTCTTTTTCAACAAAAGCAAAAGCAAGTGGAAGAGGAGCGTGATTACCATCCTGTGTGGCAGTAATGAGTAGAACACCTGTATACTTTCCATAAGGAATGTGACATCTACCTGAATAAATTGTTTACAAAAGGGAAATGTAGCAATGCACGATCTGAATGCCCAAAAAAATCCTATTGAACTTCACCTTTGACCGATCAACTAGATGATTTTGGGATACATACTCAAAACTGTCCAACTGATAAAAAATCTGATTATTGAGAGACAACAATTCCATAAGTTGTGGCAATAACGCATAAGACTCATCCCAATCACCATACACTTTTACAATGGCTTTCTGTTTTGCATTCCAAGCCTTGTTGTATGATACCTTATAGTTATACAACTGTTGAATTCTTTCTTGAATAAGGGCAACAAGAACATCCTAACTTGTTCGTATCATCTCACAAATAACAGTAGATATAAACTTTGCATCAATAGAAGAGTGATCTTGTGCCAAGATGGGATGCAGGCAAGTGTGTGGGCCTTCTAATTTGGTTATCTTCCAACATCCATAACATTTATCAAATAGTGCTCTTAATCGAAATTTACATTCTGACCCATATTTTTCACAACGAATGAGATATTTGGTCTTCTTTGACTCATAAACCACAAATGTGAAATGTCTCTCAATGTGGTATTGCTTTATCACATTTTTCATGACCTGTTTACTTTCGAACTTCTGCCCAACATATATGGCATTATCATTTGATGCAGGCATATTCCCTATAATGCCAGGGAATTCAGAAGCTGGTGTAATGACATCCCAATCAAAAGGTTGTTCACGAGACATTTCTCCAACTAAGGAACTCAAAACTGAAGGCTGATTACCACTAACTGGTGGATGTAGTGGATGTCTGTCTCTCAAAGGAACCTCAGAAGGTTCATTTCCAACCACATCATCTCCTGCTGACTCCCCAGATTCTTCTTCCTCAGATAAACGTTCTTGCACTATATCAGCACAGAAACGGATGTCATCTACATTTCCTTCCAAATTTTGATGATCTTCCTCATTACATTCTTCCACAGGAGTCGTATGAGAAGGAGGTAATGAAGAAGACTGCTGTGAAGGACCGACTTCTATAGAGGTCAGAAAGCATGGTTCTGTAGTAATCGATTGCACCACATCAATATCAGAAATGACAATAAATAATTCCATCAAACCATTAATACACTGTTGGCTGAATAACTGAGAAGCCTCCATCCAATCCTCATCATCGACTATAGGGTAGTCGTTGTGCCACATACGCTCAGGATATTGAAGATGTCGGTATCTAATTGAAGTGATTGCTAGTCCTGCACTCAATTTTAACCGACTATTAATCTTATTACGAACTACATCCAATGTCATACAACCATGGAGATTTACCACTTTGACAGGTGTCACACTGTAGATAAAACCCTGCTCGGTACAAATTACCTCACCATTGCAATATATTTGAGCAGACATAATTACCTATTAAAAAAATTAAAACTATTATACACTACATTAAAATTTTAAATTATTTAATTTGGCTTTGAATAATTGATTATCTTGAGACTTTTTTATGTATTGATTTACCACTGTTAAGGTATAGTGATTGTGATTTTAGCACAAATGCAATTTTAATATAATGTTTCATAAAGTTTGATTACTTATGAATATATAGTCATGACTTGATCTTGAGACTTGCGATTTGTTTATCATTATCTGATAAACTAACCACAATTTATATGGGTAAACTCCTATCTCTATTATCAAATATTGCAGCAACCGCCAATCTCCTGTCAAACAGCAACGCCTCCTCTCGAACGAGTTCTCAAATGCCTCTTCGTCGACACCTCTTCGGGGATGCCTCTTTGTCGACACCTCTTTGGGGCGTCAGTCTTTTAATTACAAATTTACTCACATGCATGTGAGGGGGTCTAGGGGTATGAAATACATAAATTAATTTAAATGGACACGCAGGTCCTTACACTTACTGAGAGATGACTCGCAGGTCATCAATACCGAATAAATGCAATTATTACAAATTGAATAACAACATACACAAAATAAAAAATGCAATTTCAATTATGCATGGTCGGTTATCTCAAGATCAGTCATCACTCATACCGTGTTTTTTTGTATATTTGTTATATTATCCATATTATATAAAATCTATATTAAATACTACACCTCTTTTACAAAAATTTAACTTCATGTGTGTATATATATATATATAATTATTAAAAACATTAAATAAATTTTATTATAACTGAACTAATTGAGATTTACATAATAAACACTTTTTTTATTTTAAATTTTATGAAATTGTAATGTTTTTTGGGCATTCTTCTACTTTTCAAAATATAAGTAAATATATTTTATACTTTATTGATTAAAAATATTATTACTAGTAAATAAAAGTAATTTAATTTACACTTACATCAAAACCATCCATTAAAATAAATTTCTCTAACATAAATTACTTTTTCTAAACATTAAAAATTTTATACATAAAATAAAACATTCAATATTTAGACAACATACATTAAAAAAATTAAATCATACGAACATTCAACATCAAGAAATTTAAATCATACAAAACATTTCATGCATAACATATGAAATAAATAAATCATACACACAATTAAACATACAAATGAAATAAATAAACACAATTAAACATACAAATGAAATAAAAATTTCATGCATAACATATGAAATAAATAAATCATACACACAATTAAACATACAAATTAAATAAATAAACACAATTAAACATACAAATGAAATAAATAAACACAAATAAACAATTAAATTATTAAATAGAAATTTTACCTCAATAAAAGCAGAAAATATTTGTTGAGAAAGAATTTCTGCAGAGCTTCACAACAAAAACCAGAGGAGAACAATGGGTATTGGGGGGGACCCCTCCTTTTATAAAATATCTCGGCCAGATGCGTGAACGTCGTTCACCCATCTTTTCCTGCGCAAGGATGCGTGAACGGCGTTCACGCTTCCTTTAGCTGGTCAGCAAAGGACGCGTGAATGTCGTTCACGCATTACCGTCGGGGTCCGGGGTGCGTGAACGGCGTTCAGACATCCCAGACCCATTTTTAAAAATATCCGAACCCTAACCCCTTTTATCATATTTTAATTTTTTAAAAACCCAGAAAAAAAAATTACTCCAGATTCTTGTTTGGGAGTGTGAACTCAGATAGCACAGGATCATGACAGCGGCGTGAGCCTGGATAACTACGACGTCCTTGGTCGACTCCGGATCTGGATGATGAAACTGGTCCCCAACACTTCATCTTTGCGGTTTAAAATTGCAGAGGAGGTAAAACCAAACCCTAGTAAGGGGTTCGGTCCCATTTGTTTCCCTTTTGTCGATCTTATATCATTTCTTTTTTTTTCTTGTGTTTTTTTGCTATGTCGTGTTATGCTGCAACTTTCTGTCACATGTCTTGTGTTATTTATTCTTGCGCAGTGAAAAAAATCCCCTCTTGATTATGCCCTATCCACATAGACCAAATGGACGAAGCATGTAAATTTTGATGCCCCTTTTACCGATTTCCTTTCCTTTTCCACATTCGTTCGGCCTATAAATTTACGAATGGATTCTTTTCTTCTGGAATATTAATTCAATTCTGCATATGCATTCTGGTTTTTAATTGTTTATATCAAATCTATCTTGAACCCTCTATTTGTGGTTGGTTTACTTTGATGTTGCTGCCTTTATTAATGCTTGCTGCCATAAATTCTGGAATGTGCTCTAATATCATTCAGAACTGTTGTATTCTATTTTATGAGAATTAAGTGCAAGTGTTGAATCATTGTAATTTCCACTTCCATGTGAGTTAGTTCAATTCCATATGTGTTATGTTCACTCTTGGCTTATGTATTGACCACTATCCAATGCATGCGATTTTTTCACTACTTCCATGTATTTCATTCGATTTATTCCTATTGTTTGGAATTGAAACTTGAACATCATTTCTCTTTATCAGTTTGTATGTAATAAAATGTAAATAAACATCATTTCTTTATTTCATATTTTGATGACCCAAAATACCAAATTAATCTTAGGTTATTGCATGGTGTAATGGCCCATACCTCTTTGGTCCATTGCTTTATGAGAATCTAGTGTTTGAGGTGTTTTGGGGAATCATGGTGACTCATTTCATCACTTTGAAAAAATTATCATTTTTTCACCGATGTCTCACCCTAGCAATCACTCACTGGTAGTCACTTGCTGGCGGTGGCTCACAGTATTGGGGATAATCCCGATTCTAGATCGAAAATTGCTTGCCAAAAATATCATGAGAAACCCATCGAAATATGGAAGTGATATATACAGAATAAATAAATCAGCACAACAGATTTTTAACGTGGAAAACCCCTCCTTGCAGAGGATTAAAAACCACGAGGCAATTCCCACAAATATCCACTATGAATTAAAGAATACAAAGTATCCAAGTAATGCCTGAACTTGAATCACAAATGAGAGAGTATAGAAAACTTGTGTGAAAACCACACCCCGATATGCCTCTGCCTTCTCTCTAACTATTCATCCTGCCAACGCCATGTATCAAAAGATTAATCTATGACAAAACATCACCCTTCTATTGACAAAATGTCACTACCTCAGAGATTTTCACCTCAATATGTTGTCGGGCGCCTTCCTGATTGGCGCACCGCATAACGCCTCCTCAATTGGAGCACCACGTGGTTTCTCTTTTAATGAGGTGTTTTTAATGTGGGCCAAGACTGCATGAATTAATTAATGCAGTGAAACGCTTTTGACGCAAAGAAATTATTTGATGCTGATTCTTTTTCCTATATAAGGAGGTAGCGACAAGACATTTCAACACACTGGCACCAACAACACCAAGAGAAAATCTCATTTGGTGATTGCCTTTCTTCGATGGTCGTATTTCTTTCTATATGTCTTTGATTCACTAATTTTTATTCTTATGTATTAATTTTGAGATCCCTTCTATTTTTGGGGAGTCTCTACCGTGTACCTATTTATTTTAGTGGATCCCTCTTTCTGGACTAGGTCCCATGGTTTTTCCCTTTTGGATTTTCCACGTAAAAATTTCTAGTGTCAAATTTATTTTTTCACATTTTATTTTTGTCGTTGTGCATCCATTATTTGGAGGGAAAGATCTTATTTCCATTGCACGTTTGCTTTTCGATTGTTTTCACGTTCATCACTTTGCCATCTTTCGCAACATCTGGTATCAATGGGATTGGTTGAAGCCCCCAGTTGTAGAACACGATGGCAGACATCTAGTATCAAAGGGAGGTTTTCTTATTTCATATTTATTATGGAGGCCAATTATAGTTGAGTGATTTTTTTAATGGTACCAACTACCATATGTGGTGACTTAAAATGAAAGATCTACTTTTTTTCAAGCGAATGCATCTTCCAGTGTTTAGTACCCAGAAGCTAGAAAGGATGTCAGATGAATAATGGGCATTTGAGCATGAGATGGTTTGTGTCTTCATTCTCCAATGATTCTAAGACAACATGATGAACCAAATTGTCAACATCTCTCACGCTAGAACTTTGTGGGAGAATCTTGAGACGACCTATGCTTCCAAGACGAGAAACAATAAATTGTTTCTCCTCAAAAAAATGATGAATTTGAGGAACAAAGAAGGAACATCTATTTCTGATTATATAAGTGAATATCAGGGATGTTTTGATCAGTTTTCAGACATGGGTATCAATTTTGAAGATGAGGTTTTAGCTCTTTTGCTGCTTAACACTTTACCCGATTCATGGGAGAATTTACGTGTTACTCTAACCGGTTCTGCTCCTAATGGTTCTGTGTCATTTATTTTTGTCATGTATACTATTTTAAATGAAGAGGTCAGGAGACTCACTCTGGAGAAATCTTCTTCAGAGCTTTTAGTCATAGAGAACAAGGGGAGAAGCCAGGCCCGGGGACAAAGTAGTCGAGGTAAGAGTAGAGGCAGAATCACATCCAGATCGAAGTAGAGAGATTTTGAATGTCATCATTATGGTAAGAAGGGGAATGTTAATAAGTTTTTTTATCAGCTGAAAAGAGAGAATAGAATGAAGGAAAATCCACAGAAGAAAAATGGCGATAGAGATGATCATGTCACCACTGCAACAGGGGGAAATCTTGTTATTGTTTATGACTCCATTAATATTGCTTCTGATGATTCTTGTTGGGTTGTTAAAAGTCGTGCCTATTTTCACGTGACATCGAAGAAGGAATTATTTTCATCTTACATCTCAAGTAATTTTTGGATTTTGAAGATGGGTGATGATGGTCATGCTGGCATTGTAGGCATCAAGACTATTTGTTTAGAGACCAGCATAGAAAGTAAGTTGATTTTAAATAATGTTCAACATGCACCGGCGGTTCAGTTGAATCTTATTTCTACCAGTGTTCTTGATGATGAAGGGTTTATCAATACTTTTTGTGATTTCCAATGGAATATTTCCAAGGGATCTTTGATTGTGGCTCTAGGGAAGAAGCAATCAGATTTGTACTGGTCTAGAGCTTCTATTTCTTGTAATAATGCTTATATTGTTGAGTGTAGTGTTTCGTCCAAGTTATGGAATAAGAGGATCAGTCACATCAGTGAGAAAGTCCTTGGTTGTTTGGCCAGGAGAAATCCTTTTCCAAAATTGAAGAGTTTCAAATTGGACACATGTGATCATTGCATGGCTAGGAAACAGAGTAGAGTGAGTTTCAGTAGTCATCCTCCACATATAAAATCACAGGTACTTGAATTGGTACATTCTGACATTTCTGGTCCTTTGAAATCTAATACCTTTAGTGGTGGTCTTTATTTTGTTACATTTATTGATGACAACTCATGAAAGCTCTATGTTTATGTTTTGAATTCCAAAATTCAGGTGCTCAGCGTTTTTAAGCAATTTCATGTTTCTACTAAGAGGGAATCAGGAAAGAAATTGAAATTTATTCGCATTGATAATGTGGGAGAGTATTGTGGTATATTTGATCAGTATTGAAGAGAGGAAGGTATTCTACATCAGAAGATGCTTCCCAAGACACCTTAGCTGAATGGTGTAGCTGAGCGGATGAACATAACTTTTCTGGAAAGAGTTCGTTGTTTTCTTTCAGAAGAAAAGTTACCTGGACATTTTTGGGGTGAGACTTTACTTACTGCTGATTATATTATCAATTTATCACCTTCGGTTTCTTCGCAAACATACACTCTCGAAAATTTTTGGTATATAAAATAGATTAGGTATGATCAATTGCGTGTTTTTGGTTTCAAGGCTTTTGTTCATGTGCCTAGAGATGAGAGATCCAAGCTGGATGGTAAGAAACACCAGTGTATTTTTATTGGCTATGGACACGATGAGTTTGGGTATAGGTTCGGTGATCCTGCTTTGAAGAAACATGTCAGAATCTGTGATGCAGTATTTAAGGAGGATCAAACTATTGTATACATTGATAAGGGAGAGAAATCTACTTCTACAATTTCTGATGGTTTTGTCAGTCTTGAGCCTGGTTCAGATTCACATTTTCCTCATATTGTTGATTATGATGATCATGTTGATGTACAAAATGATGATCAAGGTGAACAGGTTGGATTTGATGTTTTCGATGAACCTTTTTTTTATGATCTGGTTCCAGGGGTTATTAATGAACCCGTAGTTCCACTCCGAAGGTCATCTCGGCATCACACCATTTCTACTCGATATTCACCTGATGAGTATGTGATCCTAGCTGAGGGGGAGGGGGCAGAATCTTTTGACGAGGAAATGGAAAGTGTACAGAAATACAGATGGGTTTGGGAAATGGATGACGAGATGATATCATTGCACGATAACCATACTTTTGAGCTGGTGAAGTTACCGACAGGTAAGAGAGCTCTGCAAAATCGGTGGATTTATCAGATTAAGAATGAAGAATCAAATTCTGTTCCACAATACAAGTCAAGGTTAGTTGTTAAAGGCTTCCATTAGAATAAAGGTGTTGATTTTGATGAGATTTTCTCACCTGCTGTCAAAATGTCTTCCATTCGGGTTGTTCTTGGTTTGGGTACTAGTTTGGATCTGCAGATTGAGCAGATGGATGTGAAGACAACTTTTCTCCATGGAGATTTAGAGGAGGAGATTTATACAGATCAGCCAGAAGGTTTTGTTGAAATAGGTAAAGAAAATAATTTCTACAAGTTGAATAAGAGTTTGTATGGTTTGAAGCAAGCTCCGAGGCAGTGGTATAAGAAGTTTCAATCTTTCATTTCTCATCAAGGTTTTTGGAAGACGTATTCTGATCATTTTGTTTTTGTTCAGAGATTTACTGATGATGATTTTATTATATTGTTGCTTTATTTTGATGATATGCACATTGTTGGCCATGATACTTTTAGAATTGACAGATTGAAGAAGGATCTTTGTCAGTCTTTTGTGATGAAAGACTTGAGGCCAACATGATAGATTCTTGGCAAGACGATCTCCCATGATATGAAGGCCAAGAAATTATGGTTATCTCAGGAGAGATACATTAAGAAGTTTCTTCTGAGATTTTATATGGATAGAGATAAAGTGTTTAGTACTCCTCTCTCTTTACATTTTAATCTCAGCACCACTCAGTCACCTTCTACAGATAAATAGATAGAGGAGATTCATCAGATACCTTATTCATCTGTCGTTGGCTATTTGATGTATGCTATGGTATGTACTAGACCTGATATAGCTCATTTAATTGGTGTGGTCAGTCATTTTCTATCAAATCTAGACAGAGAGCATTAGAGAGAAGTGAAGTACATTTTTCTTTATCTTCGTGGTACTTTTGATCTGAGACTGTTTTTTGGAAAAGGGGAACCTATGCTTTGTGGCTTTACAGATTCAGATATGGAAGAATATATCGATTCTAGGAAGTTTACTTCAGTCTATTTCATCACTTTTTTAGGGGGAGTTGTTTCTTGGAAGTCTAGATTGCAGAGGTGTGTTGCTTTATCTACCACAGATTCAGAGTTTATTGAAACTACCAAGGCATGCAAAGAATTGTTGTGGATGGAAACTTTTATTTGAGAGATCAGTTTAAATCAGGAGAGGTTTGTTTTATTTTGTGATAGTCAGAGTTCTATTTGGGTCGGAAATAATTCCACTTTTCATGTTAGGTTGAAACATATCGACGTTCGATATCATTGGATCTGCAACATCCTTGATTTGAGATAGTTAGAGCTTTAGAAGATCTACACTGATGACAACGGGCCAAACATGTTGAACAAGAGTTTACCCAGAGGAAAATTTGAGACTTTTCGACTGATTGCAGGGTTAGAGGTGATCCCCACTTGAGTCGGAGGGGGAGTTTGTCGGGAACCTTCATGATTGGCACACCGCGTAACGCCTCTTCAATTGGATCACCACGTGGTTTCTCTTTTAATGAGGTGTTTTTAATGCAGGGCAAGACCACGTGAATTAATTCATGCGGTGACATGATTTTGACGCAGAGACATTATTTGACAGGGAATCTTTTTCCTGTATAATGAGGCAATGACAAGGCATTTCAACACACTGGAACCAACAACACCGAGAGAAAATCCCATTTGGTGATCTCCTTTCTTCGACGATCATATTTCTTTCTCTCTGTCTTTGATTCACTACTTTTTATTCTAGAGTATTACTTTTGAGATCACTTCCATTTTTGGGTAGTCTCTACCATGTACCTCTTGATTTTAGTGGATCTCTCTTTATGGACTAGGTCTCATGGTTTTTCACTTTTTGATTTTCCACATAAAAATTTCTAGTGTCAACTTTTTTTTCACATTTAATTTTTTTCCCTCTGCATCCGCTATTTGGAAGGAAAGATTTTATTTCTACTGCACGTTTTCTTTTCAGTTGTTTGCGTGTTCGTCACTTTGTCGTCTTTCCCAACACATGTGTTAGCCTCGCACTAGCTTGTGACACTTGAATTATCTCTCCATCATGATGTACCTCCATTCATGAATTGGGACATGACACCTGATCACTCTGGAAGTCTTTCAATACGTGGCTCCAATCATCAATTGCATAGCTGCTGCTCTGCACATGTTAAATGCCGACATGCCACACATTCTACCGCTGATGTGGTAGCCCCCTTCTTTCTCCTGGTAGACAAAATCTTGATCATCTTTCCAAGAACCTCTCCACACTTACAAGATAATTGTGTTATCATTGTCGTGTCACACGGGCCACCGCAAACGTGGCAACCCCTTCCTGGTTCTCCCTTGCCGGCTACATCTTGCTAGAACCCCCTTAAAATATGTTTTTGCATCCTATTTATATATACACCAAGTCCATAATCACCAAATAATGTAGTCAACATTTCATTTAATCCATTAATATTTACAATTAAATATCTATTACTGTTGGGAGAAAAATCCTCAATTAATGTTGTAATAAATCTCTCCATTAATATAATTTTATCTCTCATAAATAAATGTGATAAATCCCAAAAATCTCCCCATTAATCACATTAATGAATGGAACCATCCAACAAACCAAATTGAAAGAAAATATGTCAGTATCACACCAACCATCATCATTTGTAGAAAATATGACGATGTCTTTTTTCCCTTCTGACTAAAAAAATATCAGCTCCCCCTACAAAAAGAAAACCAAACACCAAAATCTTTGTCACATCTGCATCTGCACCATCCTTCTGAACATGAAAATAACCAGAAACCTCTAGCTCCCCCATAATAGTTATTACCACATAATCTGGAGCACCTTCCAAAATAAACAGCCCCCTACTCAACATCCCATGAGCGGATACGTGCATCACCTATCTCAGTCTACTTTAATTTCTATACCTTATTTTGCTTCAAGAACGCATCAAAAATCCCCTAAAAACTTCCATAATTCTCACATTAAATTGAAATTAGGAACCAACCTCCCATTGATACCACTTGTTGGGGAGAATCCTAATTCTGAGCCAAAAATTGCTTGCCAAAAATATCGTGAGAAACCCGTCAAAATATAGAAGCGATATAAGCATAATAAATAAATCATCACACATGATTTTTAATGTGGAAAACCCTCCTTACATAGGATTAAAAACCACAAGGCAATTCCCAGAAATATTCACTATGAATCACAGAATACAAAGTATCCAAGTAATGCCCGAACTTGAGTCACAAATGAGAGAGCGTATAAAACCTATGTGAAAACCACACTCTAATATGCCTCTACCTTCTCTCTGAATGTTCATCCCACCAATGCTATGTATCAGAAGATCAATTTGTGACAAAATGTCACATTTCTTTCGAAGAAACATCACTACCTCAGAGATCTTCACCCGAACATGCGTCAGCCTCACACCATTTTGCGACACCCGAATGATCCCACCATCATTATGTATCACCGATCATGAACTGGGACACGCCACTTGATCACTGTTATCAGGAAGACCTTTGATACGTGGCCTTGATCATCAATTGCATCACCGCAGTTCTGTACCTACTAAATGTTGATGTTCCGCACATGATACCACCGATGCGGTAGCCCCCTTCTTGATCTCAGTGGACAACATCTTGAACATATTTCCAAGAACTTCTCCATACTTAAAAGATAATTATGTTGTTGTCGTCGTGTCACATGGTCCACCGCAAATGCAGCAACCCCTTCCTGGGTCTCCCTTGTCGGCTGCATCTTTCTCTTACCCCCTTAAAATATGTTGTTGCATCCTCTTTATATAGACACCAAGCCCATAATCACCAATTAATGCATTCAACATCTCATTTCATCCATTAATATTGACAATTAAATCTCTGTTACTATAGGGAGAAAAATCCTCAATTAATGTTACAATAAATCTCTCCATTAATATAATTTTCCCTCTCATCAATAAATGTGATGAATCTCAACATGTAGGTGGTTGATCGACCAGCGGTGCCTCATCCAGTGGAGTCTTGCCTCGCAGTGACTCACTAATGGTGGCAAGAGTTTCATCTGGAGGTCGTTCAACCAGACAGTGACTCACTGAACAGTGAATTTCCGACCAGTGACTCGTGATCAGTGACTCACGAGTGGTGCCTCGTAGAATGGAGACTCACAAAACAATGACTCACGAGTAGTGACTCACGAGCAGTACATCGCCAAATGGTGACTCGCCCAATGGTGACTTGTGAGCGGTGACTCACAAACTGTGCCTCACCGAATGGTGACTCGCGAGTGGTGTCTCATTGAGTGGTGATTCATCCAACGGTGACTTGTGTACAGTATTTCCAACTTCTTCCAGTTTCACCCTTTTTTATGTTTTCTTTGACATAAAACCCTCCTAAAGCCTTATTTTAAAGGATTTGAGGCCGATTCAAATCCCATGAATCCTGTCTTAATTTTTATAAGGGGTTCATAGATTTTATTTAGTCAAAACACAGTATCTTGACTAAATTTTCCTTTAACGGTAAATCCAAAATGTATCTAACCGCTACTCCGTTTAGATTTTCCAAAGGCCGAGATATCTTCTCCCCCTTGTTCTTCCTTATTTTTTTCCCTCTGATGAAATGCCCTAAACCTTTCTTCCCCGAGGATTCATGTGATTGTGTGGTGTCCTTTGGATCAAATTTTCCTGGGAGACTTTTTCCTACTGGATGCACGCCCCCTGTTTTGGTGCAATAAGAACGTGTTGATCATCTCTTCTTCCAAGTAGGTTTCTCCTAATCTTTCTTAAATGTGGATCATGTGGGGTGGTTATAAGAATGTTCTCCTTTTGAATATAGTTGAACTTGGATTAATAAATATAATTTAACTGGATTACGATAAATATACAGGGGTTGGGAAAAGTGATGCATGATCTAGACTTGTTATTTATTTTTGTATGATATTGTGACTTGTATAGGCTAATTAACCACTAAAAATCAAGGTCGTTGGGGGTCCTTGTTTGGGAACAATGTAGTTTGTGGGCTGTATGTTGTTTGTTTCCAATTTAATGGTTGTTTATGAAAACTATTATCCATGTACATTTGGATAATAAATGGATGACCCAAGATCAAACTATTTCTACAGTAACCCCTGAAATAACCAGTGGAATTAAAGAAGTAGAACCTTGTTAAATCTGAATTTGATTTAATTTGGTTCGTGTGGTGATGTGGTTATGGTTACAATCATGCACACAAGGTTGGTTTAGTTTACATGGTGATATAGGTGTGGTGTGATTATGATGCGGGGTTGTGGGACTGTGAAACTGGATGTCGTTGTAAGGATATGTGGATGTGGAAATTTGGTTGTGGTGTCTTGTTTATGAATTAGGGGTTGGTTTTGCTGATATGTGACATGAGAGGATGAGTTTGGAGAATGATGGTAGTGGTTGGTTTGGGTGATTTCCCATTGATATAATGCAGAAACCTTCCCCCATTCTTATAAAATTGTGGGGAGATGTGCCTTTACTATGAAGTGGGTTAATTTACCATGGATCTTCATCTCTTTTTTGGTTTTTACTATGTTACCTGCTAGTGTTGTTCTTGTTAGTTTCCCAGGTAGTAATGGGATGAATAAATGATTTGTTTAATAATGTATGGAATAGTTTGGTCTGGTTTGGATAATGGAATGGTAGTAGTAAATATGACAACATGAATGGGTGTTAAATGTAGAATAAATGTAAAGCTACATTATTTTATCAGGATCTTTGCCTTCTGAAATATTTTTTGTGTGTTTTTGTGCATTTTAGAGGTAGAAGAATGAAGGTGATGGCTGTGAGTTGATTTTTCTATCATGAACCCATAGGATGGTCTTGAGTGTTTGGTATCATATATGTAAATACTTGAATTTTCCTTGTGATTTCTATATACACCCCACCCTCATTGAGAATTATGCGTCGAATGCCCCCAACATCCTTAGGGAGGGTTTCTATTCCAAACATATCGGTGGGAGGATGGATGGTTGCCCATCCACTCTTCTATGCCCCCTCTTCCAGGCGGTGATAGCCCAAGATTCTTCGGGCAGGTTGTGGTTTATGAGGCCCAAGTATGTGTAGGCAAGTTGTGCCTCCCAGGTGTCTCCAAGATGAGATGTGTTGTACTTCCCATGTGTCTTGGGGATGAGATGTGTTGTGCTTTCCCTGGTGCCTTTGGGATGAGGTGTGGTTTGGGGATCAGTTGTCTGTGTGTGAGATGTGACGTGGTTTGTGGCCCAAGTTTTTGTGGGTGGGATGTGATGTGGTTTGTGGACTAGGTGTCTATGGGTGGGATGTGATGTGGCTCGGGGATTAGGTTATGGGATGAGATGATGTTTGTGGGGCCTAGGTGTGTGTGGGAGTGTTGTGATGTGGTTATTTTGGAAGAGGTGGGAGCGTGAGGACATTTACTGTTAGGTAGGAGCGGTTAAACCAGTGGGAAGTGGTGTGTGGTAACCAAATCATCGACGTGATTACTATATTACTTCACTTGACTTGCATTACTTAGTGAGCGTGCCTTAGTGAGGTTGGGGTGGTCAGTATGCCTTATGAGATGTTGTTTGGTTTTGTTGTTTTCTCCCAGGGGCATTAGTATGCTTCTCTCACTTGTGCATGAGGGACTTTGGTTTTCCTAATCACTATACTTATATACTCACCCTATGTATATAAAACTATTTTTAGGTTTCTAGGAGGACTACGTGAACTATGCTAGACCTTACTAGCTCAGACTTTAGGATGGTTGTTGTGTCGCTGCTTAGCTTCACTTTGGTACTTACCTTGGTGTTTTTATTGTAAACAGAATAGTTCTATTTTAAACATGCATGTGAGATGGATTTAGATTTATTATATATATATATATATATATATATTGGAGTTATTTTGGGATGAACCATCTTATCTCATGATCTTATTTCTTTAAAAAGGGAAATTCTACCCATTTTATGACATTTTTATACCCTTAGTGTTGGTTTCCACCCTAGGGCCTACTGGAGGTGGGACTCATGGGTCATTATCTCTCTTCCTTTATTGCCTGCCCAGGAGGGACATCTTTAGAGGGAGGGGGTCATGACAAAATGGTATCATAGGTTTATGGTTAAGAGATAGTATGTATTTTGGATTTAGATATAGTGAGGATTGTATGGGTTGGTAGGGAAACAATGTCAGGTGATCTTGGTGCATAACATAGGTCAAGGAATACCTACTAGGACATGGGATTTTCGAGCCCCCTGTGATCCGATGCAAGGAATCTGAGCTAACCAAATGACCTAGTGAGGGTACACTATTTTTAGGGTAGAGACCCCAGGAAAGGTACATGAATCATAATGACTTGTGTTCATGTTTGAATTGGGTTGTTTTGGGAAATTTGAAATGGATAATGAAATGTGTTAAATGAGCTAAAATGAATCTTAATTGAAATTTCATACTACTCAGGATTAGGAGTTCCTTGTTTTCATTTTATCTACGGAACTTGGTCATCGTCTGTGTGTGGCTCAGGCAGTTGAGACCTAGCAGGCTGATATGGTTGATTGGTGGAGGGTTGATCCAATGGAGAAGGACAAATAGTGGAAGAGGACATTACGTGATTTCCAGCGACGAGCCTTGGGATAGTACGAGGGAAGTGTTTCAGACATGGAGATGGAGAGCTGGTTTGAGGAGCTTGAGATCACCTTCAGTTTAATCCGCTATCTGATAGAGTATTGGGTTCCTTTGGTAGTGAGTCAAATGTAGGGAGTTGGGCATCAGTGGTGGATGTTATACCTTGTGGAGAGAAAAGAGGCTGATGTTTTTTGGGTTGACTTCCAAAAGGAGTTCTGAGAGGAATTCCTTTCATCGACCATGAAAGATGATAATAGGAAGGAGATATGCTCCCTCCAGTAGGGGAGTATGTCGGTATGAGAGCTGGGGATCAAGTTCAAGGATCTCCTTTGTTGTTTCCCTGACAATTTTCCAGGCGAGGATTCTCATGCGAGATGTTTAGAGGAGGCAATTTTTCCTTTTATCAATTACACGATTACTCTCTTTACATTACCAACATACTTGGAGGTTCAGAAGAAGGCATAGATGATTAAGTAGATTCACTCATGAGGAGGTCTAGTGTGAGAAAGGATCCAATAGATTTATTTGAAGGGAAAGGTTACTAGTAGCACATCTCAGGCATTAGGGCCTTCAAGGATTCAAATGATAGGGATTCGACCTTATTAGCATCATTTCCAACCTTCTGGCGCTAGCGGTTCCCATTCCTTTCTCGTGAATTTGGGACTGAGGTGTTTCATCTGTGGAGTCCATGTCCATCTTCAGAATCAATGTCCAGCGGGCATTTGAGCTCAGTACGGTGGAGGTGGATAGGTTCAACACCAGTCTCAGCAGCAGTTTCCAGCTAGGTTGATTCATAAGTAGGGACAACATATTCATGATCCACTGAGGGGAGTGGTGACTCACTAGCGGTGACTCACGAGAAGTGCCTCACCGAACGGTGACTCACCAAAGGGTGAATCGCAAGTAGTGACTTGTGAATGGTGCCTCTCTGAATAGTGACTCGCTGAATGGTGACTCGTGAGTGGTGTCTCATCGAGCGGTGAGTCATCCAATGGTTACTGGTGTATAGTATTTCTAGCTTCTTCAAGTTTCTCCCTTTTTACATTTTATTTGATGTAAAACCTTCCTAAAGCCTTGTTTGAAAGGATTTGTGGCCGATACAAAGCCCATAAATCCTATATTAAATTTTCTAAGGGGCGTAGGTCTTTTATTTGGTCAAAATGTGTTATCTTTTCTGGATCTTCCTTTAATGGAGAATCCAAAACATATCTAAATTGATACTCCATTTAGATTTTCCAAAGGCCAAGAAATATTCTTCCCTTGTTATTCCTTCTTGTTTTCCCTTGGTATGAGACACCCTGAACCTTTCTTCCCCAAGGAGTCGTGCGATTGTGTTTTAGCCTTTGGATCACATTTTCCATGGAGGTTTTTTCCGGCTGCATGCACGCCCCCTATTTTGGTGCAATAAGAAAGTGTTGATCATATATTCTTCTAAGTAGGTTCTCCCTTGTCTTTGTTAATTTTGCACCATGCGGGGTGGGTATACAAATGTTCTCCTTGTGAATATAATTGAACTCATATTAATAAAGATAATTGAACCGGATTAAGATCAATATATAGGGGATAAGAAAATTGATGCATGATCTTGACTTTTTATTTATTTTCGGATGATATTGTGATTTGTATGGGCTAACTAACCACTGAAAATCTTGGTTGGTGGGGTCCTTGTTTTCACACGGTATGGTTTGTGGACCACATGTTTTTTTTCTATTGAACGGTTTTTTATGAAAACTATTAGACATATACATTTGTCTAATAATGTATTCCCTAGGATCAAACTATTTCTATGGTAAGACTTGAAATAACAAGTGGAATTAAAGAAGGAAATCCTTGTTAAATATGAATATGTTTTACTTTGGTTCATGTGGTGATGTGGTTATGGGCACGACCATGCACAGAGGGTTGGTTTTGTTGACATGGTGATTTGGGCATGGTGTGATTGTGCAGTGGGGGCATGAAACTGGATGTGGGTATAAAAAGATGTGGATGTGAAAATTTGGCTATGGTGTTGTGCTTATGAGTTGGGGGTTGGTTGTTCTGATATGTGACTTGAGCGGATGAGTTTGAAGAATGATGGCAGTGGTTGGTATGGGTGTTTTTCCATTTATAGCTAGCAGAAATCTTTAGCCGTTCCTAAAAAAACAAGGGGGAGATGTGCCTTTACTATGAAGTGGGTTAATTTACCATGGATCTTCATCTCCTGTTCGAATATTGTTGTGTTACTTGCTAGTGTTGTGCCTTTTAGTTTCTCGGGAAGTAATGGGAGGAATAAATGAGTTTTTTAATAAAGTATGGAATGATTTGGGCTGGTTTGGATAATGGAATGGAAGTAGTAAATATGAAAACATGAATGGGTGTTAAATGTGGAATAAATGTGAAGCTACATTAATTTATCAGGATATTCACCATCTGACATGTTTATTGTGTGTTGTTGTGAATTTTAGAGGTAGCAGCATGAAGGTGGTGGTTGTGAGTTGCTTTTTTATTTTGTGAACCCATAGGATGTGCTGGAGTGTTCGGTATCATATATGTATATAGTTGTATTTTCCTTGTGATTTCTATACACACCCCACCCTAGTTGACCACTATGTGATGTACACCCCCATCGACACGGGGGAGGGTGTCTTTCCCAAACATCCTAGTGGAAGGATGGATGACTATCCACTCGCTCTTCCCTACTCCCTCTTACAGGTGGTGATAACCCAAGATTTTTTGGGCAGGTTGTGGTTTGTGAGGCCCAGGTGTGTGCGGGCGAGTTGTGATTCCTAGGTGTCTTTGGGATGAGATGTGTTGTGCTTCCTAGGTGTCTTCGGGATGACATGTGTTGTGATTTACCAGGTGTCTTCAGAATGAGGTGTGGTTTATGGACTAGGTGTCTGCGAGAGGGATGTGATTTGGTTTGTAGCTCAGGTTTCAACTGGCGGGACATGATGTGGTTTGTGGCCCCTATTTCTATGGGTGGGATGTGATGTGGCTCAGGACCCAGGTGATGGGATGAGATGTGGTTTGTGGGCCCTAGGTGTGTGCGGATAGTTTGTGACATGGTTCTTTCAAAATATGTAGGAGTGTGAGGACGTTTTCCCTTAGGCAAGAGCGGCTAAACTAGTGGGAAGTGATGTAGGGTACCCAAATCATCAATGTTCTTACTATATTACTTTACTTGACTTGTGTTACATGGTGAGCATTACTTGGTGAGGTTGGGATGACTAGTATGCCTTATTAGATGTTGTTTGGTTCTTCTATTTTCTCACACGAGAATTAGTATGCATCTCTCACTTGTGAACGAGAGACATTGATTTTCTTACTGAGTATACTTATATGATCACCTTACATATATAAAATTGTTTTCAGGTTTCCAGGAGGACTACATGCACCATGTGGGACCTTACTAGCTTGGAATTTGGGATGGTTGTCGTGTCGCTACTTAGCTTTACTTTTGGTACTTACCTTGTAGTTTTTATTATAATTGTAACAATTCTATTTTAAAAATGTATGTGGGATGGATTTGGCTTTCTTATATATATATATATATATATATATTGGAGTTGTTTTGGGATGGACCATTTTATCTCCTGATATTATTTCTTTAAAAAAGGAAATACCTCCAATTTTGTGAGATTTGTATACCCTTAGTATTGGTCGCCACCCTAGGGCCTACTAGAAGTGAGACTCAAGAGTCATTATATCACTTCCTTCATTATCACCTTAGGAGGGTCATCTTTAGAGGGAGGGGTCCATGGCACATGGGGACTGTCTCTCGGGTAGGGGCATCCCCCACAACACAATATAAAGGCGAGGCGGGCTGGTGGTGTCAGGGGTGGCAGAAGAGGGCAACACATGAATGAATAAGGGATGTTGGGCAGTTCAAAAAACACAACTTGTGATACATATAGGCCGAACAACCAGGACACGTGACATACGACAACTAGCAGGCAGTCACGAGATGTAGATTGATGAGACAACACAAACAGTGCACTCGGGAGCTGTCTGATCATAGCAATCAACGACAATGAGAAAATCTAAAGGATAATGGTGATACAACCACAAAACACCCATGAAAGAGGATGTTCCTGCACAAGGTCCATTGCAGGAGGCCCAATAGGCCCGCATGGAATTGGGGCCCCATGTTAAGAACAAATGGTGGCCTTGCTACATCGTAGGCCCACGTGGAGGCCCGCAAACACAATCCCGAATATAAAATATAATTTTCATAATAATTAAAATATGAATTTTTCATGGAAAACTTAAAACATGATTTTAATTTGAAAACCCAATTTTAATATATACATTTTATCAGTGCTAAAAGAAAGCATTGATAAAAGTGATTTTTATCGATATTTTAAAAAGGGGTGATAAATGAGTATTTTAATCTGCACTTTTAGCTAACGTTGATAAATGCACCCATTTATTAGCTCTTTGTCTTAGTGATGATAAAGGGTAGCACTGAATATATTGTGTTCTGTAGTAGTGTGACACTTTTTTGTATTAGAGATTCATTTAAAAATCTAACATGAATTAAACTCAAAATAAATATATAATAGAATAGAATAGAATATAATTTTATTATTGTTTAAAAAAATAGTTAATAAATTAATAGTAATTGATTTAACTTTCCCCCACAGAGGTGGCCCAATGGTTAGGGTTGAGGGCTGTGATTTTCAGGTCTAGTGTTCGATTCCCGCTAGTTGTAGTTTTCAGCTAAGGTAATTTCTCCATCGTGTGATTTAACACCTTGACATGAAGGGCAGTGTGGGAAGACCAATTTTACCTAGTCGAGTCGTGGTTAACATTCGAGACTCATGGTCAGGTACAACTGCAAAGGAACAGTTTATGCCAGAAAGAACATTAATTATATAGTTGGGATAGGGCTTATTTACAATGATTTAACTAGATTAGGATACTTTAATGATGTCATCCCAACTCTATTCAAATATTAATCAGGATTTGTAATTTAAAACTATACACCTTTAAAAATCCAATTAATCAATATAGTAACCTTGTTAATAGGATCACATATTCTCGAGTACCTGGTCAATTAAGTAATTTAATGTTTTTATTTCCTCACCCTATTAAATCATATGAAAGATGGTCAATAATGTAAATAATATCCAGACTCTAGGGAATGGCTATCCATATAATCCAATATAATAATAATAATAATAATAGTTGTAGAATCCTCGAGTTTGCTGGCTCTGGACAACACAATTTTTGAAATTCTAAAGGTTCATATTTTGACCCTATAAACAAAGTATTATAATATAGATTTTGATTCTTTTTTATTGTCAGTTCTGTTGAAAAGTATGGTGGGATGACGTGTGGGTTTTCGATGAGGTTTTCCTTACTAATAAAGAACTTCTTGAGTTAATTTTATGTTTCAAATTATCCAAAAGTAACAAGTTTTAGTTAGTTTTATTATTATAAAATCACAACTATAATCCAAAATTCATTGTTGATAACATATTTTATTAACTAAATATGATATATCATCATAGAAAATATTCCTTTCACATATAATATCTAGTTATTACTGGAGATCATTGGTCATGCAACACATCAAACATTTTACTCCACGATTTTACCTTTATAATAAAATGAAGTTGTGTAAATATTAAAATTTCATCAGTATATGAAGGTAAATAAAACAACACAAATTCATTTTAGTATCTTTTTCTTCAGGATCAAGTGCTTAAAATATATAAAAACACTTAAAATATAATTATTAATATAATGACTTAGTTGAAAGTTCAGAAGTATATATAAAAACCCCTCTACACATAGGGTCGGCCCGGGCAATGTAATATCCCAAGGCAAGTCTTCCAAATGCTTCCCTTTGTCACATTAATATTAACATATAATATAAAGCAATAATGGTAGTAATAAATCTAAATTTAAACCACCCCATTGACCTACTGCGGGACAAATTTAAATCACGCCCATAGGGATGCTGGGAGGCCAGGAGTCATCAGTAGTGAAGCAAACAAACATATGATATCAGCGGAGGCGGAGAGGCGCAATGAGGAGTCAAATGAGCAGGGAGAATGGGAGGTGGGGAGGGAAAATAGGCAGCGAAGATGTGTTGTAGTTTCAGACAAGAAATTGATCGAGGGTGAGTAGGTGTGAAGGGGAAAGATGGAGTAGACAAAGATGGAAGGAGACATAGGGAGTCGCGACAGTAGAGATGTGGGGTCCACTCCCAATATGGGGTGGCATTTTTCAGCGGATAAAATCTCTAATGGCAAGGAGAAGAAGTCTCCTTTGGTGAGTGGTCATGGTGGGTGAGCAGCCGGCAGGGAGGACTCCATGGGTAGATGAACTACCCACCAACCCTTGACCATGGTGGTTTTTATCATCTTTTTAATGGGATCAAATCCCTTATGGTGTAATGGGTGTAATCAGGGTGTATGTGTTGTAATCCTCCGACGAGATTCAAAGAAGAGAGAAATATAGTGACCCCCTCTTGTTTCTCCCGTGGACGTAGGCTTCAAAGCCGAACCACGTTACATTTTGTGTTGTTCCGTTCTGCTTCTGTTTTTGTGTGTTTTTGTACCACGCACCTCCGCTGTGCCCCAACAAGTGGTATCAGAGGCGAGTTGGAGTGAACGAAGGTGAGACGGCGAGCCTGCAGTGAATTTTCTAGTGGCCAGAAAATTAAATTTTGTCGGAAAATTTTTCTGAGGCCAAATCTGTGAAGAGTACAATGAGACGATTCCAATGGCGCAAGTGGCGATAAAAACGGATTTGAAACGAGCCCGGTAGGCTCGGTCAAAGTTTGGTCAAACTCACGGGTGAACAGAACCCCCATGCCAGAGAAGGAGACACTGTTCACGCCACCGGAAAAAAACCGGTGAGATTCCGGCAGGAACTCCGGCGTGCCACGTCAGCGCCACGTCAGCGGGCGGTCTGGACCGTTGAACGTGTTTTGACCATATCTTGGTAAATTGGTGTCTGATTGCGGGAATCCAGGAGTCAATTCCGACTATTTCGACCATTTCGGACACATTCGTACAATTAGTGTTTCAAAATTAGAACTCTATCAGTTGGTTTCCGAAGGGTGCGACATCAACGGTGGTGATCGCGTTTTGCGACTGCGACGATGACGGGTGGTGGAGCACTACCAAGATTTGAGATCGAGAATTTTTATGGTAAAAATAATTTCAGCTTGTGGAAAAGCATGGTGAAAGATATTTTGGTGCAGTAGGGCATGATCAGACCATTGATCGGAGAAAATCCTGAGGCAAACAGTAAAGATAATTGGAAAGATCTCGAGATGCAGGTCGTCAGCACAATTCGACTATGTTTGGAAAATGAGGTAAAATACTCGGTGTAGGATGAGACCTCACTGAAGGAGATCTAGAAGAAGTTGGAGCAAGGGTATATGGTGAAGTTGCTGACCAACAAGTTGCTCTTAAAAAAGAAACTGTACCAGTTGCGCATGGACGAGGGAGAGAATTTGTTGGATCATACCAATGAATTCAAAAAAATCCTCACACAGTTATTGGGGATCAGTGTGAATGTTGGAGAGGAAGACAAATCAATTTTGATTTTATCATCCCTACCAAGCTCATTTGATGGGCTTGTGACTGCATTGCTCATGGGGAAGGAGACATTGAAGCTGGACGAGGTGATGGCATCACTTCAAGATTCGGAGGCATTCCGAAGACCCATGACGTATTTAGGTGAGAAAATCATGGCGATGCGAGATGATCATTGTGGGAGGAGCTGACATCGACAGTTAGGAGGTAAAGAATGGCGGCCAAAATCCAGGGGGCGTGATCCTAGCGAAATCACATGTTTTTGGTTCGAGAAAAAAGGTCACTATAAAAGTGATTGTGGAGAGCGCAAATTGTACGTTGCTGGGAAGAAGAAAGTTGAATAGGAGGATGTGAACATCATAGGTTTAATAGCAGATGATGAAATCTGCGTGACAACAGGAAGTTCATGTTCAAATGAGAGATTTGAACAGGAATAAGTGCAGTGTCATTACTGCAAAAGATACGAGCACATGAAGCGGGAATGCCGATTTCTAAATAGGAAGAATGAGCGAGCCCAAAATACAAAGGAATATGGATGGGTTCTGGATTCGGGGAGCTCGACACACATATGTATGACGATAGGTACATTTGATACTTTTCAGTAGGTGCGAGACTCGGTGAGACTTGGTGACGGGTCAACATGCGAGGTTCGAGGAGTTGGGACGGTGAAATTGAAGACACCCGATGAAGGAGTTCGTAAACTGGCTGATGTGAAATTTGTTCCAAGGATGAGATGGAACCTGGAATCATTGAGTAGAATCAATGCGAGAGGATTCAATATTTCCATCGCAGGTGGAGTGTTGGAAGTCTCATGTGGGGATGCAGCGATGTTTACTGGGAAGGAGTCTCAAGGGTTGTATCATTTGATGGGGACATCAGTCAGCCTAAGATAGAGTGAAGATGGTGGAAGTGTCATGTCATCTGGCATGAAGAAGCATGTTCGATTTGTGGATGAAGTTTTCAACATCTGCAAGGAGACTGCATGTCAAGATTCTACCCCAAATTTGTTGTGAGGGGGAGATTTTTGGGGGCCACTCCTAATATGGGGTGGAATTTTTCAGTGGATGAAGTCTCTGCCGGCCAGGAGAAGGATTCTCCACTGGTGGGCAGTCAAGGTGGGTGAGAAGCTGGCAGGGAGGACTCCATGGGTAGATGAACTACCCACCAACCATTGACCATGGTGGTTTTTATCGTATTTTTAATGGGATCGAATCCCTTGTGGTGTAATGGGTGTAATCAGGGTGTATGTGTTGTAATCCTCCGACGAGTTTCGGAGAAGAGAGAAATATAGTGACCCCCTCCTGTTTCTCCTGTGGACATAGGCTTCAAAGCCGAACCTTGTGTTGCTCCGTTCTACTTCTGTTTTTGTGTGTTTTTGTACCACGCACCTCCACTGCGCCCCTACAAGAGACTGGAGGGGAGCGGTCAGTTGCCCCTTCATGGCTTGTTGCCCTTGCCCGGGGGCTCGTGGGGCTAGCCCTTGGGCCAGGCCTGTCCACGCACATAAACTTCCCTTAACATCTGGTAAAATGTAAAACAGGAGATGGTAACCAATATTGCACAATCGGATCTAGAAGTATATAAATGGAGAAGCTGTTGCATCCCTCCCTCCCACACCTCACCATTAACTTCTCAGGGATGGATGTCCATAGCTCTATAATTTCCCTCTCATTTTTACTTCTTCCCCTCGCCATCCTTATCACCCCCCCCCCCACTGTTGTCATCTACCACTGCTGGAATTCGTGACAACTTTATCCACTGCCTTTCTCTCCATGGGAGCTCCACCTCTATCTACACACTCATGTAAACCCCTGCCACTTCCTCCTACGCCTCCATCCTGCACTTCCCCATCTCTGACCGGCAGTTCCTACAGCCCACCACCCCCCGCCCACTCACCATCGAGACGCCGAACTAAGAATCCCATGTCCAGAACCCCATCCTCTACCCCCGGTGCCAAGGCCTATAGGTCCGGGTTCGGAGTGGAGGGAATGACTACCAAGGGCTCTCCTCAGTCACCCATGTCTTGTTCATGGTTTCTGTCACACCCATATTTTCATTTCCATCATTTATTTTTAATTATATTTTGGTTCATAGTTTTTATCTGGGGTTATGGGTGTTTTAGATTTAAATTTGGTGGTTCCGATGTTCTTGATTTAAATTTTGAGTCATAGAAGTTTTGGGTGGTATTTGGCCTTGTCTATTGTTAGTGGAAAGGTATGAGAAGGAGGTATCGTGGAAAATGAGTCATAACACTAATAGTGGCACCTTTTTATGGGGTATGTTTTTTGGGTGGTTTATCCACTTGAGTTAGATGAGTTTTTGGATGAAAGGGTTGGGGACGTTTTCCAAGTCACATGGTTAAGGCACACAATTAGTTTAACCATGCAGGTAAGTTTACAGCATGTCACACAGTTGGATCATAGCTTAACTAACCCTGTATCTTAATTGTGCAGCCTGTGTAGCACTAGATAGTGGGAAATCACAAGGTTTGTGCACAGTTTAGTAAACCATGCAAGCTAACCATGCAACCCACTCAAAAAAGTGTATTTTGAGGTTTTTTCATTATTTTGAATTGGGGTTTCTCCCCTTAGACCCCCCATTTGAACTCCCCCAACCTAGACACCTTCCATGGGGGTTTTCGGCTCCTCCAAGACTCTCCAAGTGGGATTCAAAGTGATTTCTTGGTGATTCTTCACCCATATCGAAAGGTTAGGACTCCCTTCTCCTTGTCCTTTGCTTTTCTTCCACTTTCCCCTTCTCCTCTAACCCTAGTGGCCATGTTTGGAAGATTTTCATAACTAGGGTGGTGTGAAATAGGGGTTTTTTCTTTCTTAGGGTTCCTTGGGGATGTTCTTGCTTCCCAAAACCTTTTTGGAGTCTTTTATGTTGGGCATTGATGAAGCGGAAGCGATTTGAGGTACGATCCCTTTGCATTTCTTCTTTAAATTCAGATTATATTGATTTCATTAATTTCAAACCATCCATGGATATCAATTAGTTATGTATGACTTTTAGAATTAATTTTTTATGTGAAATGAGTTTATTCCCACTTGATTTTAATTGTTTCAAATGGTTGTATTAGGTTTTGCACACCAAGTGCTTGAAGAAATGCCTGGTTTTCTCTTGTAAATGTGTTTTGGATTTTAAGTGATGGTTTGGGATTTTTAAATGGGGTTTAAAATGTGATTTTTTTTTTGAAAAGAGGCTTGTGTTTGATTCTTTAATAAAAGGTTTGATATGTAAAAATTATACAAGGCCTGATTGGAACTTTTGAAATGGTTTCATTGGAAAAACCCTTTTCGGAATGAGTCTCTTGCCTATATGGTTGACAAAGAGATATGAGTGTCCCCAATTTGGGAATTACCTTGCATGATGATGGTTTAAAGTCAAGGGACTAATCTTTGGGGTGGTCAGGGTGGTGCCAGTTTGCGTGACTTCTGTGATGGCTTATATGTATGATTTTTTGCTTGTCTTTTTTTGACACACCCCCTTTGTGAGAATGACTTGGGAACCTAGCCTAGCTACTAGGACTTCTAAGAACGCTTATTGAACTAGTTTGGTTTACACACTGGATAATGTCCCTTAGTATGGATTTTACTCTACTTTGGGATTGGGCCCCTCAGTCAGGCCAGGTAGGGAGACGATTGAGCGTTTGGGTATTATGATGTATTCAGGTAAGGCATGCCTTTAGGATGAGTCACATGTATAGTATCTTTTGGATTTTCCACTGAGTTCCTAGGTATTTCTGTGTTTTCTCTAGAACCAGATTATCTTTGGTGGATGATTTATATGCCTCTCCTGGTATGGTTTCTCGAGCACCGTTATCCGATTTCCCTTATTGTGTGATCTTAGTCTTTGTTCATGGATTATGAGGTTTACCTTTTAAAAATATAATGTGTGGTTTTTCTTAAAAAGGTTTCAAGAAATATGTTCTTGAAGTTTAAATTTTTCCAATTTCCCCTTGCATGAAATATAAACATTTCCCATTTGGTTCCCTTTCCCATTTTCCCAAGGAACTTAACTATCCTTTATAAAAGGAAGCTTGATTTAAATTATGATGGAAATGGATTGTGATTGGTTTTCTTTAAAATGAAAAGTGTGGAAAACCTAGATTTATATAATGTATTTCAAACTTGAAATCTATTTTTCTATATTTAAATGAAATTAATTGGGAATAAATTTATTCGGGTTTACCTACTGAGTTTTAATACTCACGCCTATAGTTCTTTATTATTTTTAGTTTCTACTACAGGTTCTAGGTTGGGTTTGATCTCTTTGGGAAATGGTTGGTTATTAATTGGAGAGTGATCCTTAGGTTCATATAGAGATTTTGTAGTTTTCAAGTTCAATTTTTAGTTTGTCTGTTTAGTTTCATTTTTCAGCTTGTTGTATTTTCCAGTTTAAGTGTAAATGAAGTTCTGTTGGGTAATCATGTTTATATTAGACTGGTCTATTTATTTTTGTTGTTTGTTTTATTTATATTGGGAAAAATCATTCCCTTTGTCACTTTATTTATTCCCTTGGTTCTTGTCACCAGCTTGGGAGGTTTAGGAATGCCTCTTGGGCCTTGTCATAGATCATCTCGGGTGACCGATTCGGGGTCGACCCGAGTTGGTTCATGAAAAAACGGTATCAGAGTAGGTTGTATCTTTATAGGAAATTAATTTTTAGAGTTCCCTTTGATACTTTGGTATTTCAAGGTATATGGATTAGGATTTTTGGGATTTGATTGGTAGTAATGGGAAGGAAATCATGAATCGTTGCTCATTCTGATCCTCGGCTTTCCATGGTAAGTCTAGTTTTGTTGGTTTCCATTGATTCTTGTGTTTCTTGTGTGTTGGGAAATGAAAAGGGAGTTTAGAAAGTGGCCTCTGTGAGCTTGTGGGGCCTAGAAATCCATGTAGAGTAGGGAACATGGTCCTAAAGGACTCCCCATGGCGGTGGTGTGATTAGCATATTGCCTCCAACCATATGGCAAATTCATCCATCGACACTAGTTTCCCCTTGTGAGTTGTTTTGGTTCTTCCATAATTCTGAAAATTATTTTGAAAAATATTTTTTTGTAATTGTGAAAAGCTAAATTTAAAGTGTAAATGAATATGTTTTGTAAATTGGAAAATGGATTTTGAAAATTTACTTTAAGAAAGGCTTTAGAAAATTGGTATTTGTAAAATTATTTTTTTGGGTTGAAACATAAATGGTTTAATAGGATTGGATTTTTATAATCATAATATGGAGTTTATTGAAATCATTTGTTTGGAAAATAGAAGTTTGTTTTGAATAGAGTTCTTGAATTCATTCTAAACAATAAGAAATTAGTTTATAATCAAACGATTCTTAATAAAATGATATTTCTGTAATTAGTGTAAAAGTTTTGAATGGGATTATTTGTTTTTACTATGATTTATTATTTTTTTCTCGATTTCACTTTCAGGTTTTGGTTGATTTGGATTAAAATTTTGAGTTTTTGGGTGTTTTTAATTGGAACACAGTCAACACACAGTTTTGGGAAAACCGTGCGGCCTTCTCCAGGTAACAGTGAAAACTTTGGTGTGCTTATGGTTAGCAGTGCATAACCTAAGCACGGTTAGGCAGACCATATAGAAGTCATGTGCATGGTTCTGAAATTCTGGACAGAACCATGATGCATGGTTGGCACTTGTCTTCCCAAATCGTGTGGCCAAACCGTGTGAGTGCTCATGTAGTCCAGTTAGGGGTGCACGATTGGCGTGCAGTTTAGTAAACCATGTAGCCTAACCCTGCATAGTTCCCAGGTGTTTTTAAAATGTGAAAACTTGGGTTGAATGTTATATTTTGAAAGTGAAAAAGATGTTGTGTTTAGCCTTTGGTATTATTGTGTTTTGGGAATGATGTTTCTTATGTAGTGTTTTGATATTAAGAATACTTGTCGATGGATTGGTCTTGATTAAGTTATTTGTTTTCTTATTTCTTAGTGTCTTCCCCCACAACGGTTTGATGGATACCCAAGGTGAAACTTTTCATGGTGAACAATTAGAAAACTTTCTAGTTGATCAACCCACAGACTACGTTCTTGAATTTTAGAAGTTGAATTCACCTCTCTTTTATGGTCAAGAAGATCCTCCCAAAGAGGAAGAGTGGATGCAAAATATTGAGAGAAAATTCAGTTTCCTTGAGTTGCCTAAGTCATTAAAATAAAGTTTTCTACCTTTATGATCTAAGGTCCAACCTAGAAATGGTGGAAGTTAGTGTCTCAAAACAATCCTCAAGAAGATATTACCTGGGAGTTTTTCAAGTCTTCGTTCATCCAATAGTAGTTTATCAAGATGATGAAGGTGAGGAAGGGGATGGAGATGTGCTATCTTCAGTAGGGTTTTGGATCGGTGTTGGAGTTTTATCATCTCTTCTTAGATATAGTTCTATATGATCTGGTGTATGTTGTGAATGATCCCTTGAAGGCTTGACATTTCGAGTATGTGCTCTGTCTTGATCTACATTCAAAGGTGTCAGAGCTCAACATAACCCCTTTTTCCAATGTGTTAAGGCAATCCATTCATGATTATGTTGTGCTAAAAGGTGTGGTTGAGATGGATGACCTTTTTCCAGTCTCTGGAAATGGGGAAGGGGATTCTAGTAAGAAGAATGGGAAGAATCCTATTGATGGTGGTGCTGGTAGGGGAATTAAGAGGCCTTCAGACCTCTCATCATCCTATTCAGGGTGCAATATCTTAATCTATCATCAGTGTGGTAAGCATGGTCACAATAATCCATCACTCCCAAGTTCTCCAAGACCTTGCCACACCTGTGGATGCTTGGGTCACTTGCAGTAGTTCTATCGGGGTGTTTCTAGGAAGAGACGTGAATCCAGATCCAACTCTTCGAAGGACACCTGAATCCGTTTGAAGGAGTGTGGCATGTTTGGGCTCAATTTTGTGGTATCTCTAATTATAATGTCCCTTTGTTGTAAAAATTGTATCTAGTGGTGTTTTTTAGTGTTTTATTCTCTTTGTAATTGTATGAATTGATGTTGTCAACCCCCTTTAGAACTCCTATTTTAATGGAAGCTTGTTTTATTTTGGAAACACTGAATTTATTCTATTCTAAATGGAGGTGTATTCCATGTGTATCTTTTGAATTTTTGTCTTGGTGATCAGATATTGTTTTCTCCTAACTTTAGGGAAGAATATGGTTCAAACATCAGGGCATCAACCATAGTTCTCAGAGTGAAACTTTTCACACATTCTAGAAACCAATGGGAGGGTGGGTATCTTTGGATCAATTCTTGTCTCCTCCATTAGGGAGTGGAAAGTCTAAATTTTCTTTTCATAGTATTCCATAATGTGGTATTTTCCTCCTTTTGGATCATTTGGGGTTTGGTTTCCATCTAGATTGTTTTTTCTTTTGTTTCCCTCCCCCTCCTCCACTTGTAGTGGGGTTTTTTGTCCCATGTGGGAGATTATTTGTGTTGGATTGTGTTGGAATTTCCATGTTGACCCATGTTATTAGTTAAATATAGTTGGTTTCTAATGGTGGGGAGACCCATTGTGGGTATTGTTGAAGTTTCTTCCAAACCTTTTCAGTGTTTGTTTCTTCCTAATGGCAGGGAGTCCATTCCAGCCTCCCATGTTGAGAATGTGGTTTAATTCAAATGTTGGTCTGGTGTGAAATGGTTTTGGTTTTTTGTGTTGTTTCAGAAAAAAAGTGTAATTTTTTTGTTATGGTTGAGTTGGTTTTGGTTCGATAGGTTTGATTATGTAGATGTGTAAATCATTTGTCTTTTATCGATCAATTGGAAATTTTGTAGCTTCCTTGGGGAATAAATCATAATAATGGATAGAATTCTCACACAAAAAATTTCATTTCCATCCTCTATTTCAAATTATCTTTTGATTTTTAGTTTTTCTATCGAGTTATTGGTGTTCTAGATTTAAATTTGGTGTTTCGAGTGTTCTTGATTTAAATTTTGAGTCTTGGATGTTTTGGGTGGTATTTGGACTTTTCCATTATTAATGGGAATGTGTGAGGAGGATATGACCTAGAAAATGAGATTGTAACAAACCTAGTGGCACCTTTTTATGGGGTATGTTTATTGGGTGGTTTATCCCCTTGAGTAATATGATTTTTTTGGTGAAAGGGGGGACTTTTGGGGACTTTTTCCAGGTTGCACGGTTAAGGTGCATAGTTAGTTTAACTATGAAAGTAAGTGTGCAGGGTGTCACATTGTTGGCTCATGGTTTAACTAACCCTACAACTTAAGTGTGTAGCACGTGAAACACTATATAGTGGGAAATCACACAGTTTATGCATGATTTGTTAAACTATATGAGCTAACCATGCAACCCACTTGGGAAAGGGCATTTTGGGGATTTTCCCTTTTTTTAATTGGGGTTTCTCCCCTTGGACCCCCATTTGAACTCCCCCAATATATAAGCCTTCCATGGTGGTTTTTTGATCCTATAAGCCCCTCTAAGTGGGATTCATGGTTAATTATTGGTGTTCTTCACCCGGATCGAAAGGTTAGGGCTCCCTTCTCCTTCTCCTTTTCTTTTCTTCCACTTCCCCCTTCTCTTCTAATCCTGGTGGCCATGTTTGGTCATTTTTCATACCTAGTGTGGTGTAAAATTGGGGTTTTTTCCTTATTTGGGTTCCTTGGGGATGTTTTTGCTTCCCGAAACCTCTGTGGAGTCTTTTCGATTGGGCGTTCTCGAACCCCATGGCCCTGAGAGACCATCCGCGCAACTTAAGAACCGAAGAAACTAGAAAAACATTAACCTCAAATACTAGGGTTCAGCCGTACCTCATCGAGTTCCAATTAGGTCTAAGTGAAGCATGAATAAGGAAGGAGAAAGGTGTAACACCCGAGACTTTTATGTTATATAAACCATCAAAGGAATCTTTTTCTACCAACACTTTCTTGGCTTGCTTTACACGCAATCGCGACCTTCCTCGATAGCTTGCGTCGTACGCAATACCGAGTTTCACTAAACAACAATATGCTATTAAAACTAGCCGTTATGAATAGTAATAACCACTTTTTGAAATTTTATAAATTTTATTTTTCAAAATGGACTTCATTTTTGGACTCAGAATATCGAAATTAGCCTAGGGTGAAATTTTGGTATTTTTCTGAAAACTTTCAATTTTTGATGAATAGTGAAACCACTAAGTGGTAGGTTAAAAACTGAATTTTGCATAAAACTTAATTTTACCGCTTCTGTGAATGGAATTTCGAAAATCCGAGAGACACAGTTAATATCAAGGACTAAAATGTGGTTCAATGAGATGAAAATAATTTTTTGGTGAATAGTAACTTTTTACCTTTTTTACCGCGGTTAATAGTAAATAGGGTAACTAAGGGTAAATATGATATTACTATTAACCTAACACATGTACTAATTCTATTGGACAAGTGTAATTCGACCAAAAACAAACTTAGGAATAAAATATGACCATTTAGGCCCACTTGGATTAGATTAGGACATTTATTATTAATTTATTTAAAGAAGGGTTAAAATAGTTAAAATCAAAGTTTAATAAGTAAATCATTTATAATATGGGGTTATACATAAGATAAATTAGATTTTAAATATTCATTAGAAAGCTAAAAAGATTTCCTACATGATGGTATTTTATTTTTAATTTTTAGACATCAAATAATTTAATTTATTTATGACACAAAGATGATGCAGTAATTATCTTATTAATGAAATATTGACAAAATTGATAATATAAATACCAAAATAAATGTAATTTAAGACTTTTTATGAATTACACTAATTTTCTAGGTTACTATGATATATTAATGTTGATTTAATCAACTTGGTTCGAACATATAATTCTGTTATGACTTTCACAAAAATCATATATCAAATAGTGTCAAAATTGACACAAAATAGTTTTTAAATCAAATATTATATTATTAATTGTTATTTTATTCCTAAAAATCTAAGGATCGGCCAAATGACTTAGATAAGGATATATATATTAATAATAAACAATTTGGGGTTCTTTTGGCATGTTATAGTAAGTGTATTAACCATATAGTGAAAGAAAACAAAAAGACACGGTAAAAGTTAAATTAATTAACTTAGAGTTAAATCTAATTGATAAGGTTAAAATAATACCCTAAACTTGTCTAAATCCTATTGGTTGATAGGATTTCGACCCATCCCCACTTTAGCTTCGAAATAATACCCTTTGGAACCATTATAAACCGATTTTGACTTTAATATAAAATAATATTTTGAGATATTCCTAAGGTGCCCCTCTCCTCCCTTATAAAAGGGCACCTCCTCCCCCTCCTCCTCACACCAATTTGAGCACTCAAGCTCGGCCAACCCCTGCCATTTTCCCTTCTCCACTTCCCTAGAAACATCCTAGAGGTTCTGGTATTCCTCAAAGGCCAATTTTAGTGCCCTAAGAGGAGGTCTCAAAGAGGCGCTTCAAAGAAGAGGTAATTACCGTTACCAATTCTTTCATCTTTATTTCTTCTTCCACTTCTTCTTCTTAGGTTGTTTCATTATGAAGTAATAACATCAGTATTACTCATATACTGATATGTTATTATAAGTATGAAACAACCCTATTTCACAATCTATCCATCCTACGGAAAAAGAAATCACCGCGCGTGCGTACGTACGGAATACTGTCTCCACGCCGTGGTGTAATCTATTTTCCACCATCACCTTACAAGGATGGGTATAATGGTGTAATGAGTAACTATATATGATTATTATTATGTAATATTGATACTGAAATAATATATATATACTCCAATACAATTCCACGATCATAGGAACGATATCATCACTTGTGTGTACGTACGGAATACCGTCTCCACGATGTGATGCGACTCGTTCTACATGATCTTCATTTCATAATGATTATATAAATGAATTGAATGAATGAATATGGTATATACTACACTAATACCATTCTGTAAACTAATTATCTATAACCTAAAGATAAGAATAAGAATTTATTCGACAAAACACGCATAAGAACAAAAAGTTATAAAGACACGAGTAACAAGTAACAATGAAATATTACTAACAAGAAGCTAATAATATGACCATATATGATATCATATCAATATGTATGATTCTGGAATAAGTCAATAACATTATTTAAACCATTATACAGGAGCTTCGGACACGAACAAAGCAAATCGGACCTAAGGTAAGGGAAAATATCACAATCTCATTTTTATCCGAGATTGTTTATACTTTGGTATTTACTGGGGTGTATTTTATCATCCACATCCATGTTCCCTCAATATGTAATATTGTTTCCATCCACTTAAAATAGTTTAAATCCAATTTTACCCTTCGGTGAGTTTTTAGTAAAGAATATGAAAGGAATCTTTTGTCGTTTTTCATACGAGGTACTTTTTGACTTTTCCGACAAAAGTACGAAGAATGTTTTTCTTTAACTTATACGGCAAGAATGGATTTTTAAAACATTATTTCCAAGAATCTTCCTTTATAAGTTTTCAAGTTTATTTTTGATCAACTTATTTTAGTATGACATGTTAAGAAAAGAAAAGTGTTTTTGAATAAGAAAGGATATTTTCCTCAAGAATGGAGTTCAAGTGTTTTATCAAAATTATTTTCCATCTAAGATAATAAAGGGTTCTGTTTTTATCCCTTTAATTACATTGATTTGATTATGTTATGAGGGAATTATTTTTATGAAGCCATTAGCCTTATAAGATTTGTTTTATGATGTCATGATGTTTCAAGAATCCCATTTTTGTTACATGTGTTCTGCAATGATGTATGTTTTATGATTATGTGGCACACATAAGAAAGGATTCATTATAAGATGGGTGGGACCTATATCTCCCTCCAATGCATTGGGTAAAGATTTTATATCTCATGAGATAGACAGGGCTGGAACGGTAGGTTATACCGGTTCAGTGAAACAGGACTGAAACGAGGGTTACTCGATTCAGAAAGGGACTTTGTCCACTAAGATAGTCTTGGCAATGAGTCATGACTAACAAGAAATGATTTTCCATGATTATGTGTGCATGCCACAAAGTTTCAAGTTTTATGTTATGATTATGGGGATCTCACTTTCACTTCTATGATTTATTCCATGTTAAGATATTATGATCTCTTTTGTAGGTTTTGATTTTCATAAAGATATGATATGATTTTTATTTCCTTTATTTGCCCTTGCTGAGCATTTGAGCTCACCCTTTTATGTTTTCTTTTCCCCAGGCCAGGAAGATGGATATTAAGTAGAATATGCTAAAAGGGACCCTAGATATGATGAAATAAATGGGAGACACTGTAGAAGATTTATGAACCAGTTGTTTATGTTTCCCAGTTTCTAAAGACACTATACCTATACGGTCCTTTGTGGTTTTGTCATATGTTGTAATAAGTGTGATTCAATTTTGAAGTATTAACAATGTATGTAAAGTATGGGTCGTTATAGTTGGTATCAGAGGAAAGGTATAGTCAACCTTTGGAAACTAGGATGTGAAAGCCTTAGTAAGAACCCTAAGGATATGTCTAAGCATAGAACACAATCTTAGTGTTTAAGAAATGTCCTTGAATAACCTAGGATAAGACCTTAAGCATGAAAATTTTATTCTTGAATTATGTGGTTTTCCTATTATAATTAGTGTTGCTCACACTATTCTTCTTGGTTTTAGTCAGTGGATGGAACCCGAAGGAACCGTGTTAATGCGGAATGCGATGGGCAATGCAATGATTGTCCCCCTGAGCAACCAAACGATATGGGAGCTGGAATGCAGAATATTGTAGCCATGCTCACACAACTTTCTCAAGCTATGAATCATGCAGGACTTCCAAACGAGCAAAGGAAGGAGCAACATTCTGTTGAATCCTTCATGAGGCAGCATCCACCTTCTTTCAGCGGGTCTACTGATCCATTAGTTGCTGAACAATGGATTAGTACTACTGAAAAGATATTTTCAGTTCTTCAATGTTCTGAGCATGATAAAGTCATCCTAGCAGTGTATCGTTTGGAAGGAGATGCGGATCAATGGTGGAATCTTGTTAAGAATACGAGGCAAAGGGATGAAATTGAGTCTATGGAATGGGACGAGTTCAAGAACTTATTTTTCAATAAGTAATTCCCTCGTATTCTCCGAACAAAGATGGAGAAAGAGTTCCTTGAACTGAAGCAAAGGGATGATGAATCTGTTAGTACCTATGAAGCAAATTTTACAAGACTTGCAAGGTACGCTTCTGGTATTATTATCCAACCTGAGAGTAAGATCGATTGATTCTTTAGTGGCTTAAAACCAAGTCTTCGAAGGGCGTTAGCCATAAGGGACTTCAATAGCTACGAGGAAATCGTTCGATGTGCTCTCAAAGTCGAGATGGAGATTGGAGTAACCCATCAGTCACATGGGTTTGATAAGAAGAGGAAGATGGAATTCAAAGAAAAATCTAAAGACCACACAAAAAAGAAGATGAGATTTTCCTTATGCTCAAAGTGTGGAAAGAAACATGGAGGGAGTTGTCTTAAAGGGACAAGTAAATGTTTTAAATGTGGAAAAGAAGGTCATCGGGCATTTGAATGCCGTGATAATGGGAAGAAGATGTCTAATGATGCAAACAAAGGAAGGGATACACAGAATGAACCTACTACACTTCAATGTTTCAAGTGCAAGGAGATGGGGCATTATGCCAATCAGTGCCCAAATCCAAGGGTTGATGATGATGGTCGACGTCAACAAAATCTTAAGGCTAAAGACAAAGGAAAGTCACATGCAATTTCTATCAGCGATGTGGAGTACGATAACGAAGTGGTGAAAGGTACACTTACCATCCACTCTAAAGTAGCAAATGTTTTATTTGATTCTGGATCCACCCACTCTTTTATTTCTAAAGAATTTTCTAAGGGTATCACCGTATTACCTCAACAATTAGATTTTGAGTTAGCTGTGACAACACCTAATGGAACAACAGTCGCATCAAAAGTTTATAATTCTTCTCCGATCGAAGTTTGTGGGAAAGTGCTTCCTGCAAATCTTGTGATCCTTCCTTTAGTGGAATTTGATGTGATTCTTGGCATGGATTGGCTTTCTCTACATGGAGCTCATATAGATTGCCAAAGAAGGGAAGTCACATTTCATATTCCAGATCAATCTACGATCGTATATCAATGCAAGGATGAACATAACCTTCCAGTGGAAATTTCTTCCATCTTATGGGTATTGATTCCACTAAATGAAGGTTATTTATCTCAAATGGTTGGTGAGAAACTCACGATTAAGAATATTCCCATTGTACGGGAGTTTGATGATGTCTTTCCAGAGGAATTACCGGGTCTTCCACCAAATCGTGAAGTTGAGTTTTCAATAGAACTCGTACCGGGTGCTTTGCCTATTTCAAAGACACCTTATAGAATGGCCCCAATTGAGTTGCAGTAATTGAAGAAGCAACTCCAAGAGAATCTTGATAAGGGATTCATACTCCCTAGTGCGTCACCTTGGGGAGCACCTGTTCTATTTGTTAAGAAGAAAGATGGATCAATGAGACTCTGCATTGATTATCGAGAACTTAGCAAGATCACTATCAAGAACAAATATCCTCTCCCACGCATTGATGACTTATTTGACCAACTACGCGGAGCTCAATACTTTTCCAAGATTGATCTCCGTTCAGGGTATCATCAATTAAGGGTCAAAAGGGAGGATATACCAAAGACGGCTTTCCGTACAAGGTATGGACACTATGAATTTATAGTGATGCCATTTGGTCTTACTAATGCCCCTGCTATCTTCATGGATCTAATGAATAGAGTCTTTAGAGACTATCTTGATCAATTTGTGGTAGTCTTTATAGACGATATTCTTGTCTATTCAAAGAGCAAGGAAGAGCATGAAGATCACTTGAGAATTATATTGAAGACCCTGAGAAAGGAGAAGCTTTATGCCAAATTTACCAAGTGTGAATTTTGGCTTCAAAAAGTTGCATTTTTGGGTCATATAATCTCAAAAGAGGGGATATCTGTGGATCCAGCAAAAACAGAGGTTATCGAAAGATGGTCAAGACCAACAACAGTAACTGAGATCCGAAGTTTTCTTGGTTTGGCTGGATATTATCGACGTTTTGTAAAGGATTTTTCACGATTATCTAATCCACTCACCAAGTTGACTCGGAAAGGAGTTAAGTTTGTCTGGACAGAGGAATGTGAAGAGAATTTCAAGGATTTGAAAAGAAGGTTATCCAGTGCACCTGTGCTCACACTGCCTTGTAGTGGAGAAAGGTTTGTGATCTACAGTGATGCATCCAAGAAGGGATTGGGGTGTGTTATTATGAAAAATGATATGGTGATAGCTTATGCCTCACGACAGTTGAAAATCCATGAGCAAAATTACCCAACACATGATTTGGAGTTGGCTGCGATAATCTTTGCATTAAAGATTTGGAGGCATTACCTTTATGGTGAAAGGTGTGATATTTATACTGATCATAAAAGTTTAAAGTATATTTTCACACAAAAGGAGTTGAATATGCGTCAAAGAAGATGGTTGGAGATGATTAAGGATTATGACTGCTCAATCCATTACCACCCTGGGAAAGCAAACAAGGTGGCAGATGCATTAAGTTGACAAGACCATGCTAGTTTATCCATGATGAGGATCTCAAAAGATCCAATATTTATGGATTTACAAAGGATGGATCTTGGAATTATAATGGAAGGGGAAAAATCTTATCTTTCTCAAATGAATGTTCAACCATCTATACATGTGAAGATTAAAGAGGCACAGAAAGAAGATGTCGAGTTACAAAAGAAGGTGAGAAATGTTCCTGAATTCAACCTTGATTGTGATGGGATAATAAAGTTCAGGAATCGGGTTTGCGTTCCTCCCATCCCCGAATTAAAGAAGGAGCTGCTGGTTGAGGCTCATAGTTCTTCATTCTCTATTCATCCTGGAAGCACGAAGATGTATAGGGACCTGAAAGAGTACTTCTGGTGGGATGGCATGAAAAGAGATGTTGCTGAATATGTCTCTCGATGCTTGGTTTTTCAACAAGTTAAAGCTGAGAGACAGAAGTCTAAGGGGATGTTACAACCATTACCCATACCCGAATGGAAATGGGAAAACATCACTATGGACTTTGTCACAGGACTTCCTAAAACATCCAAAGGCAATAATGCTATCTGGGTCATAGTTGATCGTCTTACAAAGTCTGCACACTTCATTCCTATTAGAGAGGATTTCTCTCTAGATCAGCTTGCCAGGATATATGTAAAGGAAGTGGTAAGATTGCATGGAGTACCACTTTCTATTATATCTGATCGAGATCCGAGATTTACCTCGAAGTTCTGGCGAAGTCTTCAGCATACTCTGGATACAGAGTTGAGTTTCAGCACTGCTTATCATCCCCAGACAGACGGTCAGTCTGAGAGAACAATTCAAACCCTAGAAGATATGTTGAGAGCTTGCTCTATGAATTTCAAAGGAGGTTGGGATCAACACCTACCTTTGGTGGAATTTTCTTATAATAATAGCTTTCACTCCAGTATTCAGATGGCTCCTTATGAAGCTCTCTATGGAAAGAAATGCAGGACTCCAACTTGCTGGGATGAAGTTGGGGAAAGAAAGCTATTAGGACCTGATCTCGTTGATGAAATGGCAGAAAAGGTCAGATCTATTCAACAACACATAAGAGCAGCTCAGAGTCGATAGAAAAGTTATGCCGACAACCGAAGAAAAGACCTAGAGTTTGAAGTGGGTGAAAAAGTGTTCTTACGAATATCTCCCTGGAAGAGGGTTATGAGGTTTGGAAAGAAGGGGAAGTTGAGCCCTAGATATATCGGTCCTTTCGAAATACTGGATCGTGTTGGGAAAGTAGCTTACCGATTGGCGCTTCCACCGAATCTCTCTCAAGTTCACGATGTGTTCCACGTATCTCTCCTGAGAAAGTACATACCAGATCCTTCACATGTACTCAGCTCAGAAGTGGTACCGCTGGAGCAAGATCTTTCTTATGAAGAACAGCCGATAGAGATTCTGGATCGTAGTGAAAAAGTCCTACGAAACAAGACCACTCGATTGGTGAAAGTTTTATGGAGGAACCACCAACTTGAAGAAGCTACATGGGAGCTTGAGGATATGATGAGGGAGAAGTATCCTCATCTGTTTGTTATAAAGTGACGAATTTCGAGGGCGAAATTCTTTTTAAGGGGGGTAGAATGTAACACCCGAGACTTTTATGTTATATAAACCATCAAAGGAATCTTTTTCTACCAACACTTGCTTGGCTTGCTTCACACGCAATCGCGACCTTCCTCGATAGCTTGCGTCGTACGCAATACCGAGTTTCACTAAACAACAATATGCTATTAAAACTAGCCGTTATGAATAGTAATAACCACTTTTTAAAATTTTATAAATTTTATTTTTCAAAATGGACTTCATTTTTGGACTCAGAATATCGAAATTAGCCTAGGGTGAAATTTTGGTATTTTTCTGAAAACTTTCAATTTTTGATGAATAGTGAAACCACTAAGTGGTAGGTTAAAAAACTGAATTTTGCATAAAACTTAATTTTACCGCTTCTATGAATGGAATTTCGAAAATCCGAGAGACACGGTTAATATCAAGGACTAAAATGTGGTTCAATGAGATGAAAATAATTTTTTGGTGAATAGTAACTTTTTACCTTTTTTACCGCGGTTAATAGTAAATAGGGTAACTAAGGGTAAATATGATATTACTATTAACCTAACACAGGTACTAATTCTATTGGACAAGTGTAATTCGACCAAAAACAAACTTAGGAATAAAATATGACCATTTAGGCCCACTTGGATTAGATTAGGACATTTATTATTAATTTATTTAAAGAAGGGTTAAAATAGTTAAAATCAAAGTTTAATAAGTAAATCATTTATAATATGGGGTTATACATAAGATAAATTCTATTGTAAATATTCATTAGAAAGATAAAAAGATTTCCTACATGATGGTATTTTATTTGTAATTTTTAGACATCAAATAATTTAATTTATTTATGACACAAAGATGATGCAGTAATTATCTTATTAATGAAATATTGACAAAATTGATAATATAAATACCAAAATAAATGTAATTTAAGACTTTTTATGAATTCCACTAATTTTCTAGGTTACTATGATATATTAATGTTGATTTAATCAACTTGGTTCGAACATATAATTCTGTTATGACTTTCACAAAAATCATATATCAAATAGTGTCAAAATTGACACAAAATAGTTTTTAAATCAAATATTATATTATTAATGGTTATTTTATTCCTAAAAATCTAAGGTTCGTCAAAATGACTTAGATAAGGATATATATATTAATAATAAACAATTTGGGGTTCGTTTGGCATGTTATAGTAAGTGTATTAACCATATAGTGAAAGAAAACAAAAAGACACAGTAAAAGTTAAATTAATTAACTTAGAGTTAAATCTAATTGATAAGGTTAAAATAATACCCTAAACTTGTCTAAATCCTATTGGTTGATAGGATTTCGACCCATACCCACTTTAGCTTCGAAATAAGACCCTTTGGAACCATTATAAACCGATTTTGACTTTAATATAAAATAATATTTTGAGATATTCCTAAGGTGCCCCTCTCCTCCCTTATAAAAGGGCACCTCCTCCCCCTCCTCCTCACACCAATTTGAGCACTCAAGCTCGGCCAACCCCTGCCATTTTCCCTTCTCCACTTCCCTAGAAACATCCTAGAGGTTCTGGTCTTCCTCAAAGACCAATTTTAGTGCCCTAAGAGGAGGTCTCAAAGAGGCGCTTCAAAGAAGAGGTAATTACCGTTACCAATTCTTTCATCTTTATTTCTTCTTCCACTTCTTCTTCTTAGGTTGTTTCATTATAAAGTAATAACATCAGTATTACTCATATACTGATATGTTATTATAAGTATGAAACAACCCTATTTCACAATCTATCCATCCTACGGAAAAAGAAATCATCGCGCGTGCGTACGTACGGAATACCGTCTCCACGCCGTGGTGTAATCTATTTTCCACCATCACCTTACAAGGATGGCTATAATGGTGTAATGAGTAACTATATATGATTATTATTAAGTAATATTGATACTGAAATAATATATATATACTCCAATACAATTCCATGATCATAGGAACGATATCATCACTTGTGTGTACGTACGGAATACCGTCTCCACGATGTGATGCGACTCGTTCTACATGATCTTCATTTAATAATGATTATATAAATGAATTGAATTAATGAATATGGTATATAACACTCTAATACCATTCTGTTAACGAATTATCTATAACCTAAAGATAATAATAAGAATTTATTCGACAAAACACGCATAAGAACAAAAAGTTATAAAGACCCGAGTAACAAGTAACAATGAAATATTACTAACAAGAAGCTAATAATATGACCATATATGATATCATATCAATATGTATGATTCTGGAATAAGTCAATAACATTATTTAAACCATTATACAGGAGCTTCGGACACGAACAAAGCAAATCGGACCTAAGGTAAGGGAAAATATCACAATCTCATTTTTATCCGAGATTGTTTATACTTTGGTATTTACTGGGGTGTATTTTATCATCCACATCCATGTTCCCTCAATATGTAATATTGTTTCCATCCACTTAAAATAGTTTAAATCCAATTTTACCCTTCGGTGAGTTTTTAGTAAATAATATGAAAGGAATCTTTTGTCGTTTTTCATACGAGGTACTTTTTGACTTTTCCGACAAAAGTACGAAGAATGTTTTTCTTTAACTTATACGGCAAGAATGGATTTTTAAAACATTATTTCCAAGAATCTTCCTTTATAAGTTTTCAAGTTTATTTTTGATCAACTTCTTTTAGTATGACATGTTAAGAAAAGAAAAGTGTTTTTGAATAAGAAAGGATATTTTCCTCAAGAATGGAGTTCAAGTGTTTTATCAAAATTATTTTCCATCTAAGATAATAAAGGGTTCTGTTTTTATCCCTTTAATTACATTGATTTGATTATGTTATGAGGGAATTATTTTTATGAAGCCATTTGCCTTATAAGATTTGTTTTATGATGTCATGATGTTTCAAGAATCCCATTTTTGTTACATGTGTTCTGCAATGATGTATGTTTTATGATTATGTGGCACACATAAGAAAGGATTCATTATAAGATGGGTGGGACCTATATCTCCCTCCAATGCATTGGGTAAAGATTTTATATCTCATGAGATAGACAGGTCTGGAACGGTAGGTTATACCGGTTCAGTGAAACAGGACTGAAATGAGGGTTACTCGATTCAGAAAGGGACTTTGTCCACTAAGATAGTCTTGGCAATGAGTCATGACTAACAAGAAATGATTTTCCATGATTATGTGTGCATACCACAAAGTTTCAAGTTTTATGTTATGATTATGGGGATCTCATTTTCACTTCTATGATTTATTCCATGTTAAGATATTATGATCTCTTTTTCAGGTTTTGATTTTCATAAAGATATGATATGATTTTTATTTCCTTTATTTGCCCTTGCTGAGCATTTGAGCTCACCCTTTTATGTTTTCTTTTCCCCAGGCCAGGAAGATGGATATTAAGTAGAATATGCTAAAAGGGACCCTAGATATGATGAAATAAATGGGAGACACTGTAGAAGATTTATGAACCAGTTGTTTATGTTTCCCAGTTTCTAAAGACACTATACCTATACGGTCCTTTGTGGTTTTGTCATATGTTGTATTAAGTGTGCTTCAATTTTGAAGTATTAACAATGTATGTAAAGTATGGGTCGTTATAAAAGGAGGAGAGGACTCACCATGATGGATCACACAAGAAATCAAGAGAGATTTGTCCAAAAATCAAATATTGGAGGAGGCCTAGAGAGGGGTTCGTGTGCGTTGAAGGGGGAACCACCCCTATGGGGTGTGTCCCAAAAAGAGGGAGAGGGGTGTGAGTCTTTGGGTGTTTTAATTTTATTTTAATTTAATTTAATTCTTTAAAAACAACCATCAGTGCGATTTGACCCACACAGTTTTCCAAACCGTGCCGAGTCTACTGCCTCCAAGACACACCCCGCACATGCCAAGTGCACAGTTTAGGAAACTGTGCCCAACCCATGTACAAATCCAATACCCCTTTTTAAATAGGTTTGTACGGTTACTTGTAGTGGGATTCATGGTTTAGTAGACCATGCGCAAACCATTCACCCTCTTCTGTCTTTTAAAACTTGAAGTTTTTCGGGTCTGACACTCCTGAAACTTCTCGAGCCACTCAGGAGACTTCTCGGCCCTTCACCCAAGTCCAAAAAACAACACTTATAAGTGTTCCAGCACTCTGAATTAACTTCTGAATCTCAGTTTTAAGTCTAACCCATCCAACAATTGAAAAACTTAAAAAACTTCTATACTTTAACCTAGCTCAAAAGCATGGGATTCTACATGGAATCAAATCCGGAAGGACTGATTAGTTAAGACATTTTGGAATTACAACACACTGCAACAACAACTTGTAAATGGAAAATTAATAATTTAATTGAAAAAAATTACATCACAAATAAAAAAAATATTATAGAAATTTCAAAAATTGTTTTTTACAATCACATTAGCAGGTACAATTTATCACAAACATTAAAAACATCAATTCTTTTATTGTCTTGAGAACCCGCCCCTCTCTAAAATCCCAATCATGGTATCAGTTTCTAAACAAACCACCCCAACTCGATCAAAAGATTCCACCTATATATGAAAATAATTCGTATGATATTAATACTATAAATAAATCAATTAAACATAAATATGAAACAATACATTAATAAAATGGTAATTTTAATCTGATAAAGGAAACTTGGAGTCATACCGGTCACACCGTGCATCAGATTGAGCTGTGGCTAAGTCCTCTAAAAAATGACTTATGAATCATTTTTCTAATGTATCAAAACAATCCAAAAGTGTTTTCTCTGTTTTTAGTATGTCAATTTTGTTTTTTATGAAAATGAAATTTTAAACCGAAAACACAAAAATTGAGTCATACCAATCACATTGTGAGTTGGTTTTATGTGAGACTAATTTATACATGTCACAAATGACTTATTAATCATTTTCATAAATTATCAAGAGAATCTGAGAACATTTTCTCAGTTTTTATTGAGTGACACAAATTTTGATTAAATTCCTTACCATGATACATGATCTATATACCACACATGAATTAATACATATGAAGGCTGTTACTTGATAGAACTCTAATGATTTGGTAAAGAATTAATCTCTAGAGATAACATGTTTATGATTCCTTGGTGAGTAACCTTGGTAATATGTTTCATGATACCTTGGTGACAAACCTTGGTGATATTATTATGAATGTATCATTTTTATATTCTAACCACATTTCCATGTTATGTATCACATTCTTAGGATTATTCCATCGTTTTATTCCTCATTTTTTATTCATGATGATCTCTCTTGTTCCATTTCCTTTTTTTATCCCTTACTGGGATTTTTGATCAACCTTTTTTATTGATGTATGTCCCTAGGAAATCACTTATAGGGAGGTGGCCTAGGATGGAGTAATAAAATAGTATTTGAAAAGGGTTAAATATAGTTTATGTTTATGCTTTTTATATGTACTTCATGTATTATATACCTAGTTTCTTAGACAGTAAACAAAAAAATATCCTTCATCGTTATCAATACAATACTTTATTAAGGAACAATGTTAAAAATAATCTATTAAAAATGAATCTCTCCATAGATTTTATCAATTAAAGGTTTAGGTATTTGTGGAAATTAGGATATAAAACATTAAAAATAACCCTATAAATAAGTCTAAAGATAAGAAAACATCCCTAAATTATGGTCCATTATAGAGTTTGTGGTTTCAAGCAATAACACCCCAATCACAACACTTTCAAGCAGATGAGACTATGGAATATATACACCTAGGTCTAATCACCCCACAAAGGATGGTTGATAATTGAATCGATCTCTATAAAGTGCACAATGAGGGGGATTAAGACTACACACATAGATATACACTCCGTGGAGATATTCTTTGGTTAATCACTTGATTTTTACATACCATCGTGAAGGATATATATATAACGTAATTTTTTTAAAAGGAAAAAAGTATAAAATCCTAGAAGCATGTTATTAGAAACTTTTATGATTAGACCTTCCTTTATAATTATTATTATATGATTTCCTACTGTAATAAATTTCACACTTAGGTTTTATTCTTCTAGAAAAATGGAAGAAAATAGAAGGACTCATGTAAATAATGGATGTGATGGACAATGTAATGATGGTATTCCTAATATGATGGAATTTTAGAGTTTAAAACATCATGATGATGATGAATTAGTTAAATTAGGTCGTGAATAACAACCTAAAACACATGGAGTGTCTGACTTCACCAAGGAAGAATAAATAGAATTTGAATCATTCATGCATCATCAACCACCTATTTTTAGTAAAACCTCTAATAAACTAATCATAGAATAATGGATCAATAATATAGAAAATATATTTTCTCTACTCCATTATTCTGAGAAATAGAATGTTACATTGGAAATATATCTCTTAGAGGGAGAATTTTATTACTCATGGACACCAATCAATAACCTAGAGCCAAAGGATGAGGTAGAGGCTATGAGGTGGGATGAATTCAAAAAAATATTTTTCAATATGTATTTTCCTCATAACCTCTAAACCAAGAGGGATATAAAACTACTTGAATTGAAACAAAAGGAAAATTAATTGATGGGGAGTAATGAGATGCACTTTATAAGGCTTACATGACACATTTGAATCTCTATCATTGATTCTGATGGGAAGATTGATCGATTATTTGATGGATTAAGAACAAATATATAAAAATATATGGAAATCCAATAATTTTGGAGTTTTAAAGAGATAATGTGTTGGGATATTAAAGTGGAAATGGATTTTGGAGATTCACAGTGGTCTCGTGGATTGAATGATAATAATACGAGGATGGATTCAAATTTTGGAAAGAATTTAGACTATGAAAGATGAGGGAATAAAAAACAACTACCCATGTACAAAAATTGTGGTAATAAGGATTCCAAAAATTGTCTATAAGGATGTATAATCTGTTAAAAGTGTGAAATAGATGACTATATATCTTGAAAACATCATGGATATATAAATCCTCAACATCTGTATGCAATTAAAAAAAGGAATATGGTGCGACCACAACCTAAAATACAATTCTTTAAGTGTGGGGAGCATGAAAATTTTTCTAACCAATGTTAACATTAGAATATAATAGAGGTAAACGACCATCTACACTAGCAGAGTCCGAGGGAGAAATGTCATGATTTTTCAATAACAATGACTAAAGTTAAAGCTCCAAATTATGAAGTGGAATGTACAATCATCATGCACTCAAATATTTCAAGTGTGTTATTTGATTCCATATATAAACATTATTTTATTTCATTCAATTTTGAAACTAACATCAAATCAAACCCTTAACTTATAGTGGTATAGTTATTTATTAAAACTATTGATGAAACTATTCAAGCATTAATCATATATAGGTATTCCCATACTAACTTTGATGAGTAAAATCTCAAGGAATACTTAATGGTCATTATAATGGTGCAATCTGATATAAAACCTAGGATGGATTGGTTGTCAATGTATAATTACAAGATAAACTATAAAAGCAAATAAATTTTAGTTTTATTGAGGGGGTAATCTCTAATTATCATTAAAGGAGAGATATCTCAGCCTGGGATTTGTGAAGAACTACCTCCTATTGCCTTATTTATGTAAATGATTGGCAAGGAAGGGGAAGAAAGTGAAGATATAAAGATAAGAGATGTACCCATTTTTTAGGAATACAATTACGTATTTCCAATATAATTACTAGAACCTCCTCCTAAAAGAGAGGTAGAGTTCTCTACTGAACTCAAAATACAAGACAGTATTGATGACCACATATATAATAGAATATGTGGAGTTAGAATAATCAAAGAAGAAACTTCATGATATTTTGTAGAGGGGTTTTATTCATCCAAGTGTATTTATTGTTAAGTACCAATGTGAGATTAGCCGAGCGATCAAAAAGGGGGTGCATTGACCCTTTTAAAATATTTAATGAATTATTTTCAAAGTTAATAATTAATGAAATGAAAATAAAAGATAAATGAACATAATTTTTTACAATAGTTTGGATTTAAATGATCATACTTGAAAGTTTCAAGTGTAGTGGAAGCGTGCGATGGGTCATGCCCAACTTTACTTTTTGTCACAATCGATGATCAATCCAATATTTACACTATGATAAATTCCATGATAAATTTAATTGAATAAAAGAAAACATATAATGGATAAAATACTAAAACCAGAGCGTGGGATCATCAAATATTATTTATAATTAATTTAACCAATTAAATAATTACCTTGTGATAATTATTTATTCATTGATGGATTTGAAAACAAATCTACATTGTAACATCATTGAGTTGTAGAAACCTAGGGAAGATTCCATCTATCAATGATCCACATGTGTTCCAAAAATATCTAAACATCGCCATAGGAATCTTTCGGTGCTATCCTGGAAGATCCTATCACTTGAATATTTTTACTTTGATCGCCTCAAGAATCACTTCCAAAGGATTCTATTTGATCTCTCTTGACTCGAGAGTGGGAGGTGGAGGAATATAGATATCCATTATTAGGGGTGTTCTTGGATAAGGGAGCTCTCTAGGGATTCAAGAGGATTCTCCATATTTGTTGTGCACAAGAAAACTAATGAATTGGCATTACTGAAAAAAAATATAATTGGGTTTATATACAGCTAGGGTTTAGAAATAAATATTTTCACCAGTGACCTTTAATATTTTTTTAATCCCTATGGAACACCATATCTATAATAATATTATTATTAATATTTTGTGACATGTGGCTAACTTGATAATTAAAAGGAAATATTATTTATTCAAATAATATTCAATATATATATTATTTATCACCAGACCCTTATCCTTGATCTACCATTCCTCCACAGTATTTATCGAGACATGAATAATATCTATTTATTTATTAAATAAATATCACTACATTATCCACCAATAAATAAATAAATATTATATTTACCAAATAGAAAATAAATATTTATTAAATATTTTGCTCACATAATATTCTCTCGAATAACAGGTGAGAGAATATATGTGACAAAGAAAACATGAATAATTATTAAACCAATAGCTGGAATTATATTTATTCAAATTGTTAAATAAAGAATAATAATATATATTATTTAACTAAGATTCTCAATACACTTAGTATGTGACCCTCTAGGCATCTTTCTCAGTGGCATTAGGCGAATCAGCCTAATGTACAGGGTTATCATCTAGAAATATGTCTTGGTAGCAATAGAGAAAGAAGTTAATGTTGTAATGACATAATACCTCATACAGACACATACTGTGTAATATAATCTATTTATCATGATATATATAATCAAGCAAGTTTCTTGTTGGTTCCATAAACCTATGTGCTCAATGTCACTTTATTTAAATTTCTAGAAATTAAACTTCCCTATAAAACACCATAGATGTGGATTTATTTAGGAGATATCATTTATATCAAAGGTCTTAAGATATAAACTTCTATTAAAGAAAAATGGGAAATAATTTCTCGCTTTATCCATTAATGCAATATTAGTCATGACACACCCAACGTATCCTACCACGCCGTGAATACATGCCATCACAATTTTCATCAATACATTAATGTACGTGATTTATAATATTCATTAATAATAATAATAATAATAATAATAATAATAATGTCTAAGGATCAATACACATGTCCATATACAGGAACATCCAATGACACATATAGATGTGGATTTCCTACTAGCTGGCCTCATGCTCATAATATCATATAATGGATATTACCAAGGGAGTACACCATGAGAAGGTGCCTCAAAGTAGTATGAGTCTCAACCCATGATATCTTGAATCAATTATGTACCATAAATGATTTATTATGGATATAGAACACATATTTAAGAATAATATTGTGGAACTTATCGGTTCTCATCATAGCGGGGAACATCTATGACCTTTTAGTGTGACAGATACTCTTAGGAAATTATCACATCCTATGTTACATAGAAGAACAATCATGATGTGAAAAAAAGTTTATTAATATTCAAAAACTATGAATATAGGTTATCAAAATGTATACATAAGTTGGTTCCAGGGAACCAACTCCAACTGACTCCCACTCACACTAGAGCCAACTGCTAACAACCTTCAGTCTGCAAGCCCGCACATGATACTCATGCTTCTGCTGAGATAGGCCTTTAGTCAAGGGGTCCTCCATGTTTTATTCTATGGGAAATATTCCAACCCCAACTTCACCCCTTTGATAAAAATCCATCAAGAGGTGATACTTCCAGAGTATGTTATTTGTCCATTGGTGTGACCATGGATCTTTTCCAAGAGCCACCACTAAAGTATTATCACAATATAATGTTATAAGGTATTTACTTCCAGGTACCCCATCAGGATCCTGAACAAATTTCCATATCCAAATAGCTTCCTTGGATGCATCTAAAGTTTCTATATACCCGAACTCCACTATAGAATCAATGAAAATTGGATCTTTTGAACTCTTCCAGATCACAGCTCCTCCATTGAGATAGAAAACATATCCTAACTTAAAATTTAGATAATTATGATCTAATTGAAAACTAGAATCAGTACAAGCCTTGATGACCAACTCCTCATATCCTCCATACACCAGAAACATATCCTTAGTTCTTCTCAGATACTTGAGGATAGACTTAACAACAGAACAATGTTGTGCTCTTGGATCTTGTTGATATCTACCAACCATGCTTAATAGATAGACAACATCAAGTCTAGTACATAACATGGCATACGTGATTGATCCTATTAGTAAAGTGTATGAGATCTTAATCATTCTCTCTTTATCCTATTGTGTCTGAGGAAATATTTTCTTAGGAAGATGTATACCATGTGACCCTAGAACCAATTTTTTCTTGGATTGTTCCATACTAAATCTATTTAGTATATGGTAATTGTATATACTTTGACTAAATCCAATTAGTCTCTTGGATCTATCACGAATGATCTTAATACCTAGAATATAGGATAATTCACCTAATTCCTTCATGGATAAATACTTGTTTAACTAGTCCTTAATAGATTGCAAGTCTGATATTTCATTTCCAACAAGTAATATGTCATTAATATATACTACTAGGATAATGAATGCAATCTCCCTATACCTCTTTTAAAAAAATGGACCACATTCATTCTTAATGAAACCAAATTATTTTATAGATTCATTGAATAGAATATTCCATGACCTAGATTCTTTCTTTAATCTATAAATTTATCTCTATAAATTTAAAATCCTTCTGGAATAACTTGGAGTCAAAAAACCTTCTGGTTGTGTCATATTGACATCTTCCTAAAGGTTCCCGATAAGGAAATCTGTTTTGATATCCATCTACGAAATTTCATAGTCATGGTAAGTTGATATAGCAAGTAGGATTCTGATGGATTTAAACATGGAAACTGGTGAAAATTTTTCATCATAGTCAATTCATTTACATTGAATAAACCCTTTAGCCATTGGAATTTATTTATAGTTATTTACTTTACCATCCATTTCTAGTTTTATCTTGAACACCCATTTGAATCTATAGGATTTACATCAATGGGCGCATCGACTAGAACCCAAAATTGGTTATGATACATGGAATCCATTTCAAAATTCATTGATTCTTTCCATATTGCAACTTATATGATATCTATTACTTCTTTTTAGTAGAGGGGTTCATCATTGTCTTCCAATAATGAGTTACCATATTTGGCAACAATAAAACTATTTTTTTTCTGTTTCTCTTACCTCTCTTATGCTCCTACATATTACTTGTGTTTCACTAACTACTTCTTCTATGGGGACCTATGGAATTTGTTTCTATACTAACTCTTGTGCATCTTGAGCATCAAATTCATCGAAGTTAATATTTCTCCCGATATCCTTTTTGAGGATGTTCTCCCTCTCAAGAAATATGGATATTCTGGCAACAATCACTTTCTTATCTTAGGGGTTGTGTAGGTAGTATAGCTTTGTTTCCTTAGGACACCCTAAAAAGAAACACTTTGTGCCATAGGGTGCTAGTTTTTTTCCTGAGAAGGAATTAACAAATGAATTACAACCCAATACACATGTATGAGACAAAACATCTTTCTTTCCACTCCATAACTCAAAAAAATCTCATTTTTACTTTAGTTGGTACTTTTTTTAATGTATATGACATAGTTTGTAATATATATCACCAAAAGGATAATGGAATATATGCATGACTCGTCATTGACCTTACCATGTCTAAAAAAAATGGTTCCTCCTTTCACTAACAATATTACATTGTAGTGTGTAAGATGGAGTGAGTTGAGATAGAATCCCAAACTCCCATAGAATTTTGATAAACTCTTAGTTAAGATATTTACAACCTCGATCCAATCGAAGTTTCTTTATATTCTTTCCAAGTTGTTTCTCTATTTCATTCCTAAATAATTTAAATTTCTAAAAGGACTTAAACTTATACATCATCAAGTATACATAACCATATCGACTCAAGTTATCAATAAAAATTATGAAGTAAGAATACCCACCTATATCTTATACTAGAAATGATCCACACACATCAGTGTGTACCAATACTAGAATCTCTATGGACCTTTCACCTTTTCTAATGAATTTCATTTTTTAAAATTTTCCTTATAAATAAGCATACCATATTTCATGTGGTTTTATCTCATAAGATTCTAAATAACCATCTTGACAGAGCTTTGTCAAACACTTCTCATTTACATGACCAAGATGGTAATGACATAGCTGAGTGTTATATGAGTCATGTGAACATGATTATTTATTTATTAAAAATACTTAGTTTTCATAATTTAATACATAAAGTCCATTATCTAAATGCACCATACCATAACATATGTTATATTTATAAAATAAAATCGTCGGCATCTAGGAATGATACTAAAATAATGTTCTTGGTAAAAGTAGGTACATAATTACGATCCCTTAAAAACCAATATCATTACTATTGGAAGTGAAATGTGGTTGTCACAAATGGTTAGAGCAGCCATCATCTCATCATTGAAAGCTCGCAGATCCACCTCTCCTCTAGAAATATTTCAAACTCTACTTAGTTACTATATTTAGATAAAAATGTGAGCATCACAAGCTGTATCTAATACCCAACGTATAGATATTGAAATATTACACTCTATATTGAATGGACCTTTAGTTTTCCCTTGCTTATAGGTGCAACTCCAATTCTAGTGTCCTTGATTGCTACATGAAAAACGTATTGCCTTCTTTTCATTTCCCTGCCTCTAGATCTTCCTCTTCTTGGAAGGATAATTCTTGGGAGATTTATAATTTTTATGAGTCTTGGGCCCCTTCTCCTTGTTCTTCCTTTTCTTATTCACCATAAGGACCATGATTTCATCACAACCCACGTCCTTATCTACCACTACGACACATATTCCCTTTAATAACATGAAAAAAGGATTTTAACAGTGCTAAAAACACTATTAATCACAGTGCTGATAAAGGGGGATCCCCTTTATCAGTGCTAAAAAAAGAACTGATAAATGGGATCCTTTATCTACACTAAAAAAAGCACTCATAAAGGCCCCCTTTATCTTCGCTTTTAAATATCACTAATAAATGGGTCCCTTTATCAATGCTCAAAATAGCGCTGATAAATTCCTAGATGGATATAATGTGATGTTAATATAATATCACACTGAGAAAAAACCTATATTTTCAAACAATTCTATATACATTTAATGTGACATCAAGAATATAAAAATGTATGCCCATGTTATATACCAAAATACTCTACTATTTATATTTCAAAAAATGTTTTATATAATTACATTTACAATTATCCAACAAATATTTAAAAACATTAATGTTTCATGTTTTGATGCCTGTGATCCCCTCTAAAAAATGTCCACCCCTGGGATTAGTTTACAAACAAAACATCTCAACACAATCAAAATTTTCAACCTATATAGAAAAACAAATATTATGTAAGTAATACTATAAATAAATAAATTAAACATCAATATGAAATAATAAATTAATAAAATTTCAATATTTAATAAAAAAGTCACATTTGGAGTTATACTAGTCGCATAGTGCATCGTATTGAGGTGGGGTTGATTCCTACACATCATAAATGAATAATTGTTCATTTTCCTAAAGTTTCAAAACAATCCAAATGCATTTTCTTGGTTTTAAGTATGTCACTTGTTATTTTACTTAAATTAGTATCAATTTTAAATAATGACACATTTGGAGTTATACTGATCACTCCGTACATTGCATACAATTGAGATGTAGATGATTCCTATCTAGAAAAAATTACTTATGTATCGTTTTCCTAAAGTATCAAAAAAATCCGAATGCATTTTTTCAGTTTTCAGTATGCCAGTTTTGTTTTTTTACTAAACTATCGTTTCAAACTAAAAGCGTGCATTTTGAGTCATACCAGTCACATCATGAATCAGTTTTATTTGAGAATACTTCATACATGTCACAAATGACTTAGAAATAAATGAACTAAATTATGAAGAAAACAGGAGTGTGTTTTCTTGGTTTTCATTGAGTGGCACATTTTGAACTAAAATGACAATTTTAAACTGACAACTGACACTTTTAGTAATACCGATCATACCGTGTATCATATTGAGGTGTGGTTGATTCCTACACGTCACAAATTAATCATGGATCATTGTAATAAAGTATCAAAATATTCTGAATGCATTTTCTTTGTTTTCAGTATGTCACTTGTTTTCTTTACTTAAATTAATGTCAATTTTAAATAAAAATACACACTTAGAGTCATACCGGTCACACCATGCAACATATTGAGGTTATGATGACTCATACACATCACAAAAAATTCATGGATCATTTCCCTAAATTATAAAAATCATCAGAAAGTGTTTTCTCAGTTTTCAGTATGTCAGTTGTGTTTTTTACTAAAATGTCATCTCAAACTAGAAACACACATTTTGAGTCATATTGGTCACATCGTGCATCAGTTGGATGTGAGACTACTTCATACACATAAAAATGAATGAATTGTTATTCTAAATTATCAAGACAATTTTAATGTGTTTTATTAGTTTTTAGTTAGTCACACGTTTTGAACTAAATGTCAATTTTAAACTGATGAAGAACACTTTTAGTCATACCGGTCACAATGCACACTGGATTTTGGTGTGGTTTATTCCTACACATCAAAAAGGACTCATGGATAATTTTATTAAAGTTTCAAAACAATCTGAATGTGTTTGATCAGTTTTCAGTATGTAACTTTTTTAACTTAAATTAATGTCAATTTTAATTAGAAAGACACACTTGGAGTCATGCCGTTCACATTGTGTGTCATATTGTGGTGAGGTTGACTTATACACATCCAAAATAACTCATGGATAATTCTACTAAATTATCAAAACAATCTGAATTTGTTTTCTCATTTTTCATTATGTTACTTATTCTTTTTACTAAAATTAATGTAAATTTTAAATAATGGCACATTTGGAGTTATACCGGTTATACCATGCATCCAATTGAGGTGATAATGATTCCTACATTTCACAAATTATGTATGGATCATTTTCCTGAAGTATAAAATAATCTGAATGTATTTTCTCAGTTTTTATTATGTTGTTTTTTTACAAAAATGTCATTTCAAACTAGAAACATGAATTTTGAGTCATACCAGTTACATCATGTGTTTATTTGATATGATAATACTTTATACACAGAAAAAATGACTTATAAATAACTATATTAAATTATCAAGATAATCAAAGTATGTTATCTTGGTTTTCAGTAACAGAAAATTTTAGTCATATCAGTCACACCATGCATTAGATTGAGGTGTTATTGATTCCTATACAAAAAAACGACCCATGGATAATTTTCATAAATTATCAAAATAATCCAAATGGGTTTTCTTGGTTTTTAGTACGTTGCTTGTTATTTTTACTTAAATTAATTTCAATTTTAAATAAAAATATAAACTTTGAGTTATACTGGCCAAACCATGTGTATTATTGAGGTGTGGTTGACTCCTACACAAAAAAATGAATCATAGATCATTTTTCTAAATTACCAAAACAATTTGAATATGTTTTCTCAGTTTTCAGTACGTCACTTATTATTTTTACTAAAACTAATGTCAATTTTAAATAAACAGAGACACTTAGAGTTATGTTGGCCACACCATGCATCATATTGAGTTTTTTTATTCCTACATGTCAAAAATTACATATAGATCATTTTTATAAAGTATGAAAACAATCTGAATGTGTTTGCTCAGTTTTGAGTATGCCAATTGTTTTTTTACTAAAATGTCATTTCAAACTAGAAACATGAATTTTGAGTCATATCGGTCGCATCGTGTGTCATTTTGATGGGATACTACTTCATACACATCATGAATAACTTATGAATCCATATCTTAAATTTTTAATACAATCAGAGTTTGTTTTATTAGTTTTTATTGAGTGACAAATTTTGAACTAAAATGTCGATTTTAAACTGATAATAGACACTTTTAGTCATATTGATGACATGGTGAATCTTATTGAGGTGTGGTTAATTCATACATGTAAAAAATGACTCATGGATCATTTTACTAAATTAGAAAAACAATCTGAATGTGTTTTCTCAGTTTCTAGTAGGTCACTTTTTCTTTTTACGTAAATTAATGTCAATTTTAAATAAAAAGTCACACATAGAGTCATAGTAGTCACATCGAGTATCAGATTAAGGTGAGGTTGATTCCTACATGTTATAAATGAATTATGGATCATTTTCCTAAAGTATCAAAATAATCTGAATGTTTTTTCTCAATTTTTAGTATGTCACTTATTCTTTTTAGTAAAATTAATGTCAATTTTAAACAAATAGACACACTTGGAATTATACCACTCACATTGTGCATCATATTGAGGTGTGGTTGATTCCTACACATAAAAAATGACTTATGGGTCATTTTACTAAATTATCAAAACAATATGAATATGTTTGATCTATTTTCAGTGTGTTACTTGTTCTTTTTACTAAAATCAGTGTCAATTTTAAATAAAAAGACACACATAGAGTTATAGTGGTCACATTGTGCATAAAATTAAGGTGAGGTTGATTTCTACACATCCAAAATGACTTATAGATCAATTTTATAAAGTATAAAAATAATCTAAATGTGTTTTCTTGGTTTTCTACATGTCACATGCCCTTTTTACTAAAATTAGTGTAAATTTTAAATAAATAGACACACTTGGAATTATACCGATCACAATGTGAATATTATTGTGGTGAATTTGATTCCTAAAAATAAAAACCGAGTCATGTATCATTTTCCTAAAGTATCAAAACAATCCAAATTTGTTTTCTCTATTTTCAGTATTTCACTTGTTCTTTTTAGTAAAATTAATGTCAATTTTAAATAAATAGACACACATGGAATTATAATATTAAAAACATGCATTTTATTGAGGTGTTCTTGATTCTTACCCATCATAAATTAGTTATGGATAATTTTCTTAAATTATAAAAACAATATGAATTCGTTTTCTCAGTTTTGAGTATGTCACTTGTGTTTTTCACTAAAATGACATTTCAAACTGAAAACACACACTTTGAATCATATTGGTTGCATCGTGTATCAGTTTGATATGATAATACTTCTTACACATCAAAAATTAATTATGAATCACTTTTATAAATTATCAAGATAGTGGGAGTGCATTTACATAGTTTTCAGTGAGTGACACAAGTTTTGAACTAAAATATAAATTTTAAACTGATAATAGAAACTTTGAGTCAAATAGATCACACTGTGAATCAGATTGAGGTGTATTTGATTACCACACTTCAAAAATGACTCATGGATCATTTTCCTAAAGTAAAAAAATAATTCGAATGTGTTTTCTCAGTTTTTAGTATGACACTTGTTCTTTTTACTAAAATTAATGTCAATTTTAAATAAATAGGAAAACATATAATTATACCAGTCACATAATTCGTCAGATTGAGGTGTGGTTTAATCCCACCCATCAAAAATTACTTATGGATCATTTTCCTAATGTATAAAAACAATCTGAATGTGTTTTCTTAGTTTTCAGTATGTCACTTCTCTTTTTCACTAAAATGTCATTTCCAACTAAAAATATGAAATTTTAATCATATTGGTTGCATCGTGTGTCATTGTTACATGAGACAACTTCCTAAACATTAAAAATGACTTATCAATCACTTTTCTAAATTATCAATAAAATTGGAGTTTTTTCCATGATTTTTAGTGAGTGGTACATGTTTTGAACTAAAATATCAATTTTAAACTGAAAATGGACACATTGAATCATAATGATCACACCGTGCATCAGATTGAGGTGAATTTTATTCCTACATGTCAAAAATTACTCATGGATAGTTTTACTAAAGTATCAAAATATTCCAAATGCATTTGCTCAGTTTTCAGTATGTCACTTGTTCTTTTTACTAAAATTAATGTCAATTTTAAATAAATAGACACACTTAGAATTATACTAGCCACACCATGAGTCAAATTGAGGTGTGGATAATTCCTACCCATCAAAAATTTCTTATGGATTTTTTTCTTAAATTATAAAATCCATATGAATGTATTTTCTTGGTTTCGAGTATGTTACTTGTGTTTTTTATTACAATTAATGTCAATTTTAAATAAAAAGACACACTTAGAGTTATAATGGTCACACCATGTATCAGGTTAATGTGGGGTTATTCCTAAACATTATAAATTACTGATTAATCATTATCCTAAAGTTTCAAAACAATATTAATGTGTTTTCTCAATTTTTAGTGTGACACCTGTTCTTTTTACTAAAATTAATGTCAATTTTAAATAAATAGACACACTTGGAATTATACCGATCACACCATGAATTGGATTGAGTTTATTCTGATTCCTGCACATTTAAAATGACTTATGGATCATTTTACTAAAGTATCAAAACAATCTTAAGGCATTTTCTTGGTTTTGAGTATGTCACATGTGTTTTTTATTAAAATTTTATTTGAAACTGGAAACATACAATTTGAGTCATAACGATCACATCATGTGTCAATTTGATGTGATACTGATTCCTAAATGTCAAAAATGAATTATGGATAATTTTCCTAAAGTATCAAAACAATTAAAATTAATTTTATCAGTTTTCAATGAGTGACTGTTTTTGAACTAAAATGTGAATTTTAAACTAACCACAGACACTTTGAGTCATACTAGACACATCCTGTATTGTATTGAGGTTAAGATGATTCCTATAGATCAAAAATTAATTATGGATAATTTTAATAAAGTATAAAAACAATCCAAATGTGTTTTCTTAGTTTTGAGTATGTAACTTGTTTTACTAAAATTTCATTTTTAATTGGAAACACACACTTTAACTCATATTGGTCACATTGTGTATTACTTTGACATGAGACCGATTACTACATGTCAAAAAAGATTTATAAATAAATTTAATAAATTATAATGAAAATTCAAGTGTGTTTGATCTATTTTCAGTGATTGAAACTTTTAAATTACAATGTCCCTTTTAAACTGATAACAGACACTTTGAGTCATACGGGACACATCATGTATCATATTGAGGTGAAACTGATTCCTACATGACACAAATGAATTATGGATCATTTTATAAAAGTATAAAAATAATATGAATATTTTTTCTTGGTTTTAAGTATGTCAGTTGTCTTTTTTACTAAAATTAATGACAATTTTAAAGAAAAAAAAGAACTTGGAGTCATATCGACCACACCGTGTGTCAGATTGAGGTGCGTCTGATTCCTACACATCCTAAAGTTTAAAAAAAATGTTAACTTATGATTCCTACACATCCTAAAGTTATAAAAAAATGTTAACTTTCAATGTTACCATGATTACCATTATCTTTTCTTTGTCAAACTACCAATACAACATATTGATTCGTTGTTCTTAGCCGAAAAACCTTTCTAGTTGTTGAAAACCAGAAGGGTAAAGGAAGCTATTATACCTATTATATCATGAGAAGTAACCAAAATTGGAATAATGTATTCTTCTAATCATCTAGTTTTCAACAACAAGATAGGGGTTTCAGCTAAGAAAATCAATGGAATATTTGTACAACTCTTTAACTTCTCAAACAATTTTGGACAATCACGAAGTTAATCTTCAACTGTCCTTGTAATTTCTTCAATATAATATTCATCATCATTCACATCTGTAATCATATCCTCAATATGATAATCTTAATTTTCCACACTTGTAATCATATTAGATGATCCATAAAATGTAGTGTTATCCCAATCACTAGATATATTCGCTTTTCCCCCATGTTTATTCCAACATTTATAACTTCAATCAATTTCATGACAGATAAAGTGTTCTTACAACTAATCTGGACTAATTATTCTTGAATAAAAATATATTAAACATGGGAAAATTATTTGAGAGAGGTCATATGCATGATATTTTGCAAACATGATGAACTCTTTCATTCCATCTTCATATTATTTTCTCATACGATTGTTATCCATCCATTCTTTATTCATATTCATCCTATTTGATTCAGTAATATTAATATTTAACAAACTAAATACACAAAATATGTTTAATTGAAGATGGATATCTTGAATTTCTTGACAAAAAATAGTAATATTGAAAAATGGTTTATCACCCCACATGATCGAAAACCAAAACTTACTGAAGGAAAGGTTTTTCCTAATAAATCGAACTAAAAATATTCATCCAACTAGAGTAATCATAAAAAATAAAATAAAAACATGACTATAATAATAAATAGAACATAAATGAATAAGTATAACAACATATGAAAGAAAATGAATGAAACTAGGTCTAAGACTGAATAGAGAAATATGAAAGGTTGTGTGCACTGAATGGTATATGCTAGGTGTGAGAAAACAATGCCCAGTATGATTTCACAAAATATTTTGTGAAATTCCATTATATTAAAATTTCATTTTTTCTAGTGTTAAAAAAAATATAAAAATAGGCTTTTCATACACGAATACATTACAAGAAAACAAAATCACATTTGTGGCTTCTCTAAAAAACTTTTATTCCATTTTTTTTTTAATGAACAAAATTACTTGAAAATGATTCTTTAGAAGTCACACAAAATGCATAAAATATCTTCTTTTCCACTTCAAACATTCTTCAAAAACTATTTCAAAAATCTTTTTTAAAACCAACATTTACTACATGAATAAAAGGGTAATTTAAAGGAACCACATCATCCATGAAACAAATTAAACAAGTAAAGGGAATCAATTGAGGTATCACACACAAACATCAAGATAACTAGGGATACCACCCATGGTGAACCAAATTAAATCCAAATAGATCCAACTATAGTGAAATGAAACCATCACTATTTTGGACCTCCAAGAACCAACCCAAATCTCCCATGATCTGACCATCAAAACCAAGATCTCAATATATAGGCCCCCAAAATGAAACCCATAATAAATACAGTTTCCACCAAGTTATAGGCACCACAAAATGGAAAACATCTCCCAAGAACCTATATAGAATCACCCAAAACACAAACTAGATCAAAGAAACCTTAAAGAATCTCATCAACTCTCAATCCATTTAAGAGATAATCACCAAATCAAAGAAACAATTTTACAAAAAATATTCACCAATTTCTACCCCACACAACTAGATTCTTCCAACACACATACTACAAACCTAGATCATCACAAATAGATGGAGGAAAAAGATTGAAGATACCATAAACTGAATAGAATCACCATAATGTTTTACTCTAAAGATATACCTTCCATTACTTTTTACAAAATTTCTTGGAGGAAAAATTTAAATATCATGAAACATGAACTCAACTAGTTCATTTCCCACACATCAAACCAAACAGTCCTACCATAACCAAGGGAAATTTTCAAAACAAAAATCCATCAAAGCATGGAACACCATCACACGTCACAAAAACTAATTTTTCATTAAAATCCATGACCCCTATTAAAGGATTAAAAATCCATTTTACACAAAAGAACACACTTGAAATTAAATTTAATATAAATTCCTATGTCCATTGAAAATTGAATGAAATCACTTCACACTTTGTTACACATTCAAAGTCCAATTATGTGATAGAATATTTTTTAAAACTCACTTTATACAGGCACACACCCTTTTAAAAATGTCACAACCCCTTAAAACATTTCATTAATTTATAAAAACAACAAAAACTCACATAACCAACTCTTATTTTTTCAAAAATAAATCATTAAAATCATCTACTTTTCTAATAATAGAAAATAAATCAAAACCTCATTTTTAGAAACTCACCCAAAACCTATTTAAAAATTAAAAATCTATAAAAATATCTTTTTCCATCTCAAAAAAAATTCAGAACACACACCCAAGGAATGAAACACCAAATTTTTAATAAAAAATTTAATTTGAAATCCTCAACTTTTAATAAGGTTCAATTTGAATTATTTCTCCACTACTCAGGTCTAAGAAACATGGGGTCTAAATAAAAAAACAATCAGAATGCTGAAGCTTGACTTGGTTTCATGGTTTGATGGGCTAGGGACGGTCATGCAAAAATTCTTGAAATATTTCCTATAATAGAATTTGGTCACTACCTGATTTATCAGACCATGCAAACCAACTTCACACCACTATCATCCTTCTATTTGTATCCCAAAATCTAATAATTACCCCAAGTAAACCCACCATGCAGTTGAGAATCAAAAAATTATCAACAATGATCAAAATAAAATCTCAAACTCATAATTCAACACATACCATAGATTTGGAATGAGAGCAGTGGTGATGGTGGGAGTAGCGTTTGATGAGAACGACGTCGCGATGACCTAGGGGTTCGATGAGAATGGCAGTGGTGGGAGTCAGGTTCGGTGAGAGAGGCGGGGGTGGTAGTGGATTTTAGTGAGATAGGTGGTGCGCCGGTAGTGGGGTTCTGTGAGAACAGCGGTGGCAATGGGGGTTTGGAGAGAGTAGTAGGGCGGTGACAGTGAGGTTCAGCGAGAGCGACAAAGCAGCGGTAGTGGTGTTCTGTGAGAGCAGTGACGCGATACTAGTTGCGTTCCACGATAGTTTGATGGTGTATGAGAGAAGACATTCATTTAAGGTTCTTTTGAAAGAAGAGATAAGGATTTTATCAGCGCTTTTCAAAAAAATGGTGACAAAGAGTAGTTTTATTAGTGCTAAAATAGAAAGCGCTGATAAAACAACTCTTTATCAGCGCTTTTTTAGCACTAATAAAATATGTCTTTATCGGCACTGACAAAGAGTAGTATTATCAGTACTTTTTTAGTGTTGATGAAGGGATATCTTTATCAGTGCTAAAAAAACTGATAAAGATCTGATGTTAATAATTTATTTATATTATTATATATATTTATAAAATTTTATATATAATAAATGTATTTATATATTTATATATATTTATATAATTATATATATGTATAAAATTATAAATTTAATATATATATTTACTATAATTTTATATTTATTTAAATAAATTTAATTTTTTTTAAATAATTATAAATAAACATATTTTAATTTAAATAAGTATAAAATTATAATAAATATATTTATTATATTTATAATTTTATAATTATATATAATAAATATATTAATTATATATATTTATAAAATTATAAATATAATAAATATATTTATTATAATTTTATAATTATTTAAATAAATATATATTTATTTATGATTATAACTATAAATAAATATATATTTATTATAATTTTATAATTATATAAATAAATATATATTTATTTATTTATTTATAATTATAATTATAAAAATTTGTATATATTTATCAATATATTTATATAATTATATATATTAATAAAATTATAAATATATTAAATTTGTTTATTATAATTTTCGAATTATTTAAATAAATAAATATAAATATATAATTACAATTATAAATAATTTTTTTTATAAATATTTTTAAATAATTATAAATATATATATATATATATATATTAGATATGTGGAGGTGCAATTATATTTAAACACACACACACACACACACCGTACACACACATACATGAAAGGTAGGTCATAGCCCCCCCAAGGGATAACCCACCCAACTAGCCACTTTATTACATTATATATTTTTGGCCTGAAGTTCTAGTGGGCATAAAGAAATTACATAGTCTGTAGGTCAACCATTGGATGTCCCAAAGGCCCTTCTTACATCATGTCTGCATCACCACTTGTACGTCATGTATGCATCACTACTCCCTGATGGCCCGAATACGTAGTGGCATGAAAGCCCATTAGTGATGAATAATAATGTTGCTACAGTACACCACTACGGTCCTTGCTACAATACCTGCTCTACTATGATGTTATAGTATGTACTATTGTACTGCTATAATACCTTGGGAAATTCACCCCCGCCCTGATTTGAATCCGAGTCTGATGCAGGATTACGAGGAGCCTTTACCACTTAGGTAAGCCCCCCAACTACTAATTACAAATAAATATATATATATATTATATAAAAATATATATTTATTTGTTTATAATAAATGTATTAATTATAATTTTATAATTATGTAAATATATATATAGTTACAATTATAATTATAAAGAAATATATTCAAAAAATATTTATAAATAATTAAATAATTTAAAATTATAAATATAATAAATATATTTATCATTTAAATATATTTATTATAATTTTATAAGTATTTATGAGAATATAATAAGTTCATGGGTATAACATGAATGAATCATACCTAATAAAGTATAGATCATAAAAACTTAACCAATATATATATCAAAAGCATGAATAATAAGGGTGTCAATATATAAATGAGCATTCATTATGAGTACATAACATATTCATGCATCATCATATATAATACAGGTAATCTTAACATTTGGAACATAACAACCCACAATCATGTCCACAAATAAAATTTTGATCATATAACGTCAATTCTGCTCACACATAAATATATGATCACAAATAACAGCAATCATGTCCATTAATATCATCATTATCTCGTGATATATATATATATATATATGTATGTATTGACCAAATTATTTGGAGAATATATTAATTTAAATAAATATATTTCTTTATTTATAATTATAATTATAAATAAGTATATTTAAAAAGTATTTATATATAATTATAAATATAATAAATATATAACTATAAATATAATTAATATATATCTTATTTAAAAAATTATTATAATTTTATAATTATTAAAATATTTATTTATTTATTTACAGTCTTATAAATATATAATTTTTTTAAAACATTATATATATATTTCATTTATTAAAAATATATATATTAATGTATAATATTTATATTAATTATAGAAATTCATTTTTTAATTAATGTATATAAATAAACATCAGTTTTTAATATAAATACAATAATTTTACATATATTAATAATATTTCTTATTAAAAACTTTTATTAGCACTAAGAATAGTGCTGATAAAAGGAGGGGATTCCCTTGCACCAATTTTTGGTAGTGATATTATAATATATGCATATAAATATTAATATATAATATGTGTAAATAAATATAAATCAATATAATTATATTTATTGATACACACATATAATATATATATGTGTGTGTGTGTTTGTATGTATGTATTTATAAACACACACACACAAAACATATTTTATATATGCAGTTAAAAATAATTATATAAATATACATATAAATATATGGATAAAAAATGTAATGAAATATATATAAACATATAGATTTATCATAAAATATAGAACAAAACAATAAAGGGGAGTGGAAAAGGTGGGGGCATGTGAGGTGGAGGTCTCAGGTTCGAAACCCAGTAAAGGAAAGGGCGTGCGGGCGTGTGAAGCAGGTGGCTTGGTGTTGTTAAAGGAGGGTCTTAGAGTGCGGTTAAAGGGGTGGGAAGGCTAGATGAGTGTTATTAGAAGGGTGGTTGAGCACTAATAGGGGTATTACACCCACCGATTTGTAGAAAAAAAAATATTTTTAATATTTTGTTTTTTTACTTTTATTTGCGCTGATAAAAGGGACCTTTATAAATGCTTTTTTAGAACTGATAAAATAACCCCCCTTTTAATAGTGCTTATATTATCAACGCTTTTTCAGCACTGAAAATAGCGATTTCTAGCACCGTTAAAAGGGGGGATTGTGGCATTTGAAGGTATCGGGACACACAACAGAATCCAATGGTCAGGGATTTAAAATTTTTCATCATCGGGACAACAGAACTTATCATATTTGGTGATCCCAACCCTGATGTAGTTTGAGGATCTCATGTAATTTAAACAGATCACAAAAATAAAATAAGAAACATACCTTTTTCTAATCAAACTCAATGCTTGACATCTATTTGTCACTGGTGATCATTGGTTGAAGGATCCAAAGTAGAATCACTCTAGATCATCGACACACAATTTAATTTTTTTTGGAACATTGATCGTCAAATTCCAAGTGCTAGCATGACGATCCGATGATACCTTCGACGTCCCGGTGATCATTGCATCGACGTTCCTTTGATGTAGGGAGATCAACATGATTCAATCACCTGGATCGACAACGTCCCTCTGTATAAATTAGTAGAATAGAGAGAGTCTCTAATGAACTCACCATGAGTAGTCTCTAGTGAGACCCTCTATCTTCCTTTAAATAGTGGATGCTCAAACAACTGAATTGGGTTCCCAGACCCCCATTTATTAAACGTGCACTAAAAAAATAATTACAACGAACTACACTGCTTCATAAATATTATTTATATTTTATCACATACCTAAAATATATATTAAATATATTACATGACAAATCAAATCATTTAACTTGACTTGTAATTCTCGCTTAATATTAACAAACATAGAATATTAAAATAATATTCATTCGATTAATATGATTCCTCATATTTACTTAACTTATAAATACTTTTAATAAATAAATTCAACCCAATTGTTATTTACTTGAAAAATAATGAATTTATTTATTCTTATGTGATCGATGACTGGGACAACAATCGAACCCTGTGGTGGGGCCCGCCATGTCCTATGTACTTATTCTCCAAAATATGGTAGATTCATGAATATTCTATTATGTGTGATCTTCTAGGACCTTATCCTGATAGGAGTGAATGATATTAACAGACCAAGAGCGGATTCTAACAACCCTTCAAGGCCCCTAAAGAGATAAGGATAGTCATTGCAACAACAACCAACCTATGGAAACGTATTGTGTATTATAATCTCTTTGTCTTTAAATATCTCATAAATCAGGACACATAATTGTGTCATTGTCCTTCCTTGCATTATTGTTTATTGATCTAAATAGACGGATTTATCCTCAACTTCCTTGGATAAAGACTTATGATGGCACTACCATTCTGATCAACCAGATCTGAGATATATTACTTTCTCAACTTAGAAGCGAAAAATCATTTCTTGATCATTCAACCAATGACATACCACCAATGACACACCCAGCACAAGCTAACTTTCAACAATTTCATTAGAATGTTTTTTTACTTGCAACAAAGTATGTGATCAAATAAAAGAAACTAGAAATGATCTCTATTTCGGAGACCAATACACATGTCCATAGATAAGAACAACCACTAACACCTGAAACATGTGATGTTTCTATTGGTGGTTTTGTCCTCATGATCTCAACTACTAGAGATCACCAAGTGAGAACTTCATGAGAATATGTCTCAATGCTTATGACCCCTCAACACCTGATAGTCAAACATCTACTGTATCCAGTTAGTAAGATTTATCTAAACCATAAGACCTTTGTTTGTGATTAATATTATTGTATCAGGAGGTTCTCATTATAGAATGAGATCTTGTATAACCTTTTGATATGACAAATAATCTATTTACATTACCATTAAATATTAGACATAGAAATATCTACACTATAATGTTAAGTAAACATCATGTATGTCAAACTGTAAACATGATATTGTAATCAAAAGTACTGAATAAGTGGGATCTAAGGCACCCACTTTTACAACACTCCCACTTTCACTAGATCCAACTTTACAACCAACCTCATTAGCTCTCACATGATTAAGATCATCTTTCTATTGAGTCATGACTTTAGTTACTAGGTCTTCCGGATTTTTTTTCTGTGTGGCTATTTTTCTATGTGAGACCTCACCTCATTGAGTAAAATATCTCAAGAGATGTCATCCCTGAGTATATCCATTTTGATCATTGTCAAAACGTAACATCTTGTCTAGTACTACTAATATAATTATCATAATTATAAAACTTCATTTACTTGGTACGATTCCAAGAACTAGAACAAATCATTGCATTTAATTACTGCTTCTTAGCTGCCTCAGATGCTACAATGTACTGGATATTTGTAAGTATAACTACCACTAGCTGAATGAGCCTATTATTTTCATTAAATTAGCATGACTGTGATATTAGTTCACATTTATCCATGGAATACTAGTTTGTACCTCCTCAAAACTAGTATCCTTTCCTCTCCACTTACTAGATAAGTATTTTTTTGTACAAGCCCAAGTATAATCAGATGGTATTGACTACTTCACTCTTAGTCCTCTTGTATATAATTGATATTTTCCTACCGTAAATTATATGATGGAAATATCATATCTTGTACATATCATGGAATATGTGATTGATCCATCACTAAATAGCATGGAATTCAACTTACGACATTAATCTCTTCCTATGTGCATGCATGCTAACTTGGAGAGATTTACGCCATGTGACACAGGCAAAAATTCTCTCACAAATAGTTCCGAGATGTATTTTTTAATACTATGTTAGAATATGTATTATTGACTAGGTCCAAGTAACCATTAGATATAAATCAGTATATCTTGTTCCCTAGAGCTTAGGTTTCTACTTTAATTCAATCTGTAGTGATATAATTTCATTCTAGTATTAACTAACTATAAGACAAAAATTTGTTTTCCATATGTTACCAAACATATTTCATTTGGAAAATAATGGTGCTCCCACTAACCTCTGGTAAACATTTCTCAAATTTTAATTTCTTAATGAATATTCTCTTATATTTTTTCTTAATTTAATCATAAACTATATTTCAGTAACTTGAAACCTTATTATCATGCTATGACGTCACCATCCCTTTCTGGTTGTGTCAAATAGATACCTTCCATGATTGGTGGTCATGGAATCAAATTCACAATAAAATAATCATAGATATTATCAATGACAAGTAAAATTTTAATGGATTTAGACATAACTAATTGGTGTTACCAATCGATCCATATTGGTACTTCACTTATACCATCCATACATCATCTCACTTGAATACTCACCACAATATTGAAAATAATACCCTTTTCACTTTAATACATGGAATCCAATATTGAATTTTAATTGACCTTTCCAATATTATCCAATTTCCATATACTGCATACTTGTAGGAATTATTATTCACAATGAATAATTTATCACCGGACACGGTGAATATAAAAACAGCACTATGGTTTTAACCTTTCAATACAGTATGTGTCTCTAGAGAATTCCTATTCCACATGCACCTATGGAACTAGTTTCAATGCCAACTACATGTGCATCTCTCGAATTGACTAAAACCAAATCAATATAGATCCCACTATCTCAAATAGAGATGATCACCCTTTTATAGAAATGCAAGCTATCACTTGACTACAAATTTTCTATCAAATTTATTTCTATGATATCCTAATAAACTTTTAGGATATCTACTTGAGATGCACATTGTGTTTTTCTTGATGAAAATTTGTTTATATCCTAAAAAAATCTTTACATCTAAACACTTTTCTTATGAAATAATGAATTTATATCATACTATAACTCATATGATATCCATTTTTTCCAATATTTGACACATTTTTATGGGATAATTCCATTATTTACAAAGCACATCTTGAAATATAATGGAGGTTCCTGCAAGTTGCAACATTAATACAACTTACATCATGAATCTGATGTATAAAAATTCCATTTAGTATTTGATCAATGCTACATTTTATTGATCAATGTTAACATGTAAGAATCATCATCAATCCTACTTATAAACATCATTTCCTTGATGTGGATAATGTAATGTGCATTTAGGAATTACTCCATGCTACATTATCATAATCGATGAATGCTTGGTCAAGATATTCTTTGACATGCTGGACTAAAGAATATTATATCTTGTGACCATGCATATATCATACTTCACTCTCATTCCTTAAGCACTTAAAAGAAATTTTAGGAAGTATATCTTACCCTTGGAGTATTTCTTTCTCTCTTGCTGAACTAATTCCAAAGGCTTTGTGCCTGAACTTTATTTCTAAAGGTTTTTTTGTCCAATACTAAAGAAGTATATACGTCGATAATACATACAATATTTATCTCTACTGAGTCTAAATACAAAACTGGGTATACCCTTGATGTAAAATTTTAGTTTTACTTGAAAAATAATTATCTTACCACAACTTGTTATATAAGTCTTACATTTTATATTCATCGCGTATCGCCTATGATATATGTATCAATGAACTATTGGTTGAGTATGAAACACCACAAACCAAAATCATTCCTGAACATGGAATAATCTCTCCCTAGGTCCAAAGGACACATGAGATAATTTTTTTGGTTATACTCCATAATAGTTTGACTTGAATCATTAAATTTGAAATTAGAAGTTATGTGGTTATCATCGCTGACTTAAGAACTACCCTATCGTAGCCACTTGGAGAATACGCATTACCTTTTATAATGTTTCCTTACATACTTGGTTATTGTATTTCGATACACATATGTGATAAAAATATTGTATTTAATTCCCAAGAAATATGTTAGAAACATTACTTATAGTTGATGAATATACACTGAAGAAGTAGCATTAACTTTCTTATTCAATTCAATTCATTGCTCTTAACTTCCATAAATATTATTTCATGGTATGCGGAGAAAATAACCTCCTGTTTAATAACCAACCTCTTTCATTGAAGGAAATAGTAATGTTTAATTTATAATTGCTCTGTCTATTGGCCTTTTATACTTGTATTTAAAATTATTCTCCAAAAGAACTAAATATTAAACTTTCTATAATGTTCGTATTTACTTGGAAATCCTTACCTAAAATGGTAATGAAGCGTTAACTACATCCTGGTCATTTTGTAACCTTAAACAAAACTGGAGTATATGGGTAAAAAAATGTAAGAATGGGATGTATTGAAAGATCATGGTCAGACATTTATATTTACATGTAAGCAGTGTAATATCATCCATTCATATCCCGCTTCACATTCTCCCCATAATCTTCTTGGAAATGAGACAACATGTGTAATCATCCATGTCCCGATGTTGTTTTCGAAACTAACATCGGACATTGATGATGGAATTATGACATAAAAATCATATGTTACATACATGAGTCTCCTATAAGAATATTTTTAAAACCCTAGCTTCCTGATGTTGTTTAACAGGTATAGAGACACTGACACCTTGAATTTATGATATCATAGTTTTGTGCGCAAGCACCTATAATACACTTATAAATTCATGCTAGTTTGAACATTTACATTGACCATGATTATCGCAGTGTGCCTTGTGGTATTACTTTCCATTTTCTACAAAAATAAAATCTAGAGGATTGTACTTTTCTCTTGATTATTGATTTAGACATTACTAATTAATTAATTAAATCATCAAATGTCTCCCATTATTTTATCAAGTTCTAGGAACCCTATGTACTATAATTAGAATAGTCTCTTGCTTGAGTATTCTACTATCAAGGATCCTTGTACCTCCCCTCATAGTATACATGCCATGGATATTCCACTACTCGGAGGTTTTTAGATAGGAGTTTGACTGGACGAATTCATTAACCCACAATTCTTTGATCTTTTGAGTGAAGTCTCAGCTTTTTAAAATCACAAAATTTATTTAATCAACACTTTCATATGAAGTTGCAGGATGATATATTTGGATACTTATTTTCTTCCATATTCTATTAAGTTAACCAACCACTCTCATAAGAACTCATTGATAGTAAGAGGCACCCTCACCTTTGGCTGACGAGCACCTCAAACACCCAATCTTGTTCAAATTTGATTGGTAAAAGGTGTTTTTCGACTTTAAATTTCTTTTAGGGTTTTTATATTTTTCTCAACAAATGAAATCTATTTCTATTAATCTTATTCAATATATATTATCGTTCTCATAACTAAACATTAATAGAAAAACCATTCATAATTTATTTATGCATTTTAATATTTATTATTTTATGTTTTTCTTACTGATATTAAAATGAATAAAATAATAAATAAATTCATAAAGAAAATTAAGTACCTGTCTGGTCTTGAGCATCTAAAACTGGTTGATCCATTGAAACTCAATGGATCAACCATGACCTAGGGGTATCATACCTGAGTCGTAGCTTGACTCTTGATGTATCTCATCCCTTATCCAGTATGTCCACTCCCTATCTGAATTTCGCCTCAACTTAGATTTGTATTCATATTACACCATCCTCATCATGGTGAGGTCCACATCGTACATGGTCTCCATCAAAAGTACAAGTGTACTCACATGCAGATGAGGGGAACTTGGGAGTGTAATGTACATACATATAATGATGGACACACATGCCCTTATACATATTGATTGAAAAAATGGCAATGTGCATACCATCTTAATTATTTACCACCATTGCATGTAATTATAAATAATTAATTAAATAAACAACAAACATACATAGGTTGGTCAGTGCTCAAGACTAGTCAATGGGTAATCAAATTCACAAGAAAAATTAAATTGTAGTAAATTAAAGCATGAGGGAATTTTAATTAAATTAAATTAATCTATTAAATTAAAATAATTTAGTTATATTCAGTCTCATAATTAATTTAATTTTAATTCCAAAAATTAAATTAATTAATTAATTAATTTAATACCAAAACTATATTAATTTCTTTTAGGTATTAAAATTATTATTTTTGTTTAAGCCAAAATTAATGTTTTAATTAATTTAATTTAATTCAAAAATTAAATTAATTAATAAATTAATTTTGATTAACCCAGTGGCCCATAACCCTTGCAAGCCCAATGTAGGTTGAGCTAAACCCACACAAACTTGTTTCGGGCTGTGCAAAGCCCGTGGAGGGCTTTTCTAAGAGGCAGGTCCACCTAGACCCGTTTCGGGTTTGACAGACCCGTCCGAGCCCATTTTGATGCAGATCCAGTCCACCAGAACCGAAGTTGGGATTACCTTTCTAGTCGAGGGGTAGTCGACATAGGGATCTCAGAAGGAAGCGGTTGACCTAATGACAGGGTGTCTTAGCGGAAAGGCAGACGACGGTTCGCAAAGGGAGTTGGGTGGGGTGCACCGATTCTGGATGCTAGTGGCACACAGGTGAGCCCGATAGCTGAACAGAGAGTATAGGTTGGGATCTTGTCGAAAAAAGTGGAAGGACGCCGAGCAGTGGCTCAGTCACAGTCGAGGGCATAGAGGTAAGCACAAGGGTCGCCCGGGTGGAGACCACGACACTACGGGAAGATGGGGTGGCACTGCGCCAAGACGGCGGTGAGGTCCAGCTGGTCGGCGTCCTGTGGCGTGTGGTGAAGCACCGTGTGGGGATGGAGCTATGCAGGGTGGTCTATCTAGATGGCTCGGCTAGAATGATCCAGCATAGGGGGATTGGCTGAAAACGACTTCCGATAGTAGAGGTATGTTGCTCCTCAGACCAATATAAGAGGAGGGCGCCCTCCGTTTTAGCATTATCGGTCAGGCGGGTGGTGGCTTGAGGCATTAGAGGAGCGCTGAAGGGGGAACGACGGGTGGCCACACTCACGGAGGATGCCCGGTGCATGGATGGAGGAGGATATAGGGGGACCCCTAATTTTGACCCTTTATTTTATTTCTTATCCTGTTTATTAACTACATTTGGAGTCAATCCGCCCACCACCCTCTTTTCTTTATTTTTGTTTTGTTTGTTTTGAAGTTTTTTCCACACAAACAATGGGCCTCAAAATTTTACAAAGGATGTTTCATAGGCCTTTTAATATAATATTATAATAATAATAAAATAATAATTATTATAATAAAATTATAATGATTATTATAACAATTCCGATGGAACAATAATTAACTATAAAACACTATTACGATGACCGACTGTCCGGTCGGTATTATGGTTCACTGGATTCTGGCTGGCTCTAGCCGAAATAATTTTTTCTTCGGATTTATCTCTAATGAAATAAATTTTTATACACAAAAATAACCATAAACAATCCATAAAAAAATTTCATATATCCATAACTTGGCTTTCCAAAATCAGATCAAGAGGCCTTCTTTGTTATTGGGGATGAATTAAAACCCTCTACTTAAATTAAATTCAAATTTAATTTTCCTTTCTCATAAAATTCAAATGATCTCTTTGATACCAATTGAAGGTAATGGGGCACACTACAGAAGCAAGTGGGATGGGGATTTAAAAATTTTCATCACTGAGAAGATGCAACTTTTCGTCTCCGGCGATCTGAGCCTCGGTGCAGTATGAGTATCTCATGTAAATTAAACATAGCACAAAAATAAAATTGAAAATATACCTTTTTTCTAATCTAAATCCTCACTCGATATCTGCTTATTCCTAGTGTTCCAAATTATAATCCATCTAGATCATCCACACATCCTTCAAAAATCTGTTAGACTGTTGATTGTCGAATTCTGGGTGCTAGTGCAGCGATCCAACAATACCTTCGATATCCCGATGACCATTGCATCAATGTTCCTTCAATGCATGGATATTATCATGATCTGATCACCAAGATTGAGATCACCTCTCTATAGAAAGTGGGAGAGGAGAGGGAGGCTCTGATGAAATCACCAAGAATAGTCTCTAGAGAGAACCTTTATCTTTCTTTAAATAGTGGATGCTCAAATTCCTGAATTGGGTTCCCTTCCCCCATTTATTAAACATGCACTAAATAAATAATTATGACAAACTAAATTACATCATAAATTTTATCTATATTTCATCACATACTGATAATATATATTAAATATATTACATGATAAAACTGAGTCATTTAACTTGACTCGTAATTCCAGCTTAATATTAAAGGAACCTAGAATATTAAAATAATGTTTGTTTGATTAATATTATTCCTTTTATTTACTCAACATGCAAATAATTTTAATAAATAAATTCATCCTAATTATTCATTACATGAATAATAATGAATTTATTTATTCTTCGATGATCAATGACTTGGAAAACACTCAGACCCCATGGTGGGGCCCACCATTTCCTATATACCTATTCTCCAGAATAGATTATATTCTTGAATACACTATTATATCTGACCCTCTAAGACCTTATCTTGATAGTATTGAATAATATTCACAAACCAAGAGTAGAGTCTAGCAAGCCATTAAGGCCCCTAAAGAGATAAGGATAGTCATAGCAATGACAACAAACCTATGGACACATACTTTGTAATATTATCTCTTGGTCTTTAAATATATCATAATGATGGATGCACACTTGTGTCATAATCCTTCCTGGATTTTAGTTTATTGATCTAACAAAATGAATTTAAACTCAACTTCCTTATCTAAGGAATTATGAAGGCACTACCATCCTGATCAACCAAGCCAGAGATCTATTACTTCCTCAACTTGGAAGAGAAAAATGCTTTCTTGATCATTCAACCAATTCCATACAACCAATGACACCCCCAACACAAGCTACCTCACCATGATTTCCTTATCATGGTTTTTCCTTGCATAAAAGTACACGATCAAATGGAACACACTCGTAATGATCTCAATTTAGGAGACCAATGCACATGTCCGTAGATAGGAACAACCAATAACACCTGAACAAGTGATGTTCATATTGGTGGTTCTATCCTCATGGTCTCAAGTACTAAAGATCACCAAGTACGAACTTCATAAGAAGAATTATCAATTCTTATGATCCCTCAGCACTTGATAGTCAAAAATCTACTCTTTCCAATCAGTAATATGTATGTAGACCACAAAACCTTTATTTAATATTAATTTCATCGTTTATCGAGGTTCCCATTATAGCCTAGGATCTTCTATAGACTTTTTGTATGACAATTAATATTTTGAAATTACCATTAAATAGTTGATATAGAAATATATAGAATATAATGGTAAGTAAACATCACGTATATCTAACTATACACATGATATAGTAATCAGAAGTATAGGTAAATTTGGGTATAGGGAACCAACTTTTACAACAGCATGATGCCTATAACCCTTATGAAAATGTTGCCTTAGTCTTCTAGTTCCCACTTTCTCGATGCATGTAGCATCCCAAATATTTCTTTCAGGTATTCTCTTTGTTTTATTTTTAGTATTGTGTTGTTATTTGTGGTTTTAGAATATTTTGAAGTATTTAGAGTCTTAATAATAGTTTTTAATTGTTTCTCAATGAATAACCTGTCTGACCACACAATGGACCAAGCCATTTTGTACCTGGGTGTTTCCAATGTAAAACGACCCAACCAAAATGTCCAGAGTAGGGCGTGGTCCTAGGAATAGCCTAATAGTGGTTGACCTATCCACCATGGCCAACTAGGCTCTATCGGGGCATGGTTGAGGCCATGGATAGGTCAATACTATTTTAAAAGTGGGTTCCTAAGACCTAACATGAAGAATAATTTTCCATTAATATTTCATTTATATAGTGAAAACAATATGATATTGTTTGCTAATTTTTGGATATCTGATATGCATTTTAAACTAAAAGGACACATTTATATTAAAAACATGAACTTTTATTAATACCAACCACATCATGTGTTGGATTGACATGTGGTCATTTCCTACATGTCACAAATGAATTATTGATCACTATTCTAATGTTTGAAAATAATCTAATCTTGTTTTCTCAGTTTTGTTTATATGATGCCTGTTTTAAACTAAAATAACACTTTTATATTGAAAACTTGCAATTTATGTCATGCCAACTGCATCATGTGTCAGATTGACATGTGATCGATTCATACACATCAAAATTGGATTATGGATCATTTTTATAATGTTTGAAAACAAACCAATATCTTTTTCTCAGTTTTGGCTATGTGTTATGCATTTTAATCTAAAATGTCACTTCCATATTAAAAACATGCATTTTGAGTCCTATTTTCCACATCGTTTTCTGGATTGTTGTACAGTTTATTCCTACACATCACAAATAAATTATGGATCATTTTACCGATGTTTGAAATCAATCTGCAATTTTTTCAGTATTGTCTATGTGATGTGTTTTAAACTAAAATGACACTTTTATATTGAAAAAATAGACTTCAAGTCATAACAACCACATCATGTGTTGGATTGACATGTGGTCAATTCCTACATATAAAAAATGAATTATTAATTATTCTTATAAATTTTAAAAACATTTAGAGCTCGTTTTCTCAATTTTGGCCTTGTGACACGCATTTTAAACTTAATTGATACCTCGATATTGAAAACATGCACTTCAAGCCATTCTGGCCACATCATGTGTTGGATTAATGTAATGACCCAAACTCTAGTAACCCAGAGTCAGTTTATTACTTTATTACATTGGAATATATACAAGGAATTTTTAGAATAATTAAAGAAGAAACTTCAAGATCTTTTGGAGAAGGGTTTTATTCATCTGTGTGTATCTCTTATTAAGTCCCAATGCGATATTGACCGAGCGATCATGATGGGGGGGGGGTGAATTCTCCCTTTTAAAACAATTAATGAATTATTATCAAAGTTAATAATTAATTAAATGAAAATAAAAGATAAATGAAAACGTTTTTTATAGTAGTTTGGATTTAAATGATCCTACTTGAAGGTTCCGGGCACAATGGAAGTGTGTGATGGGTCATTCCCAACTTTACTTTTTTATCGTGATTGATGATAAATCTGAGATTTACGTGATGATAAATTCCATAATCAATGGAATTGAATAAAATAAAATAGATAATGTATAAAATGATAAAACTAGAGCACATGATCATCAAATATTATTTATAATTAATTTAGTCAATTAAATAATTACCTTTGGAGAATTAATTCTTTGTTGATGGATCTAAAAATAGATATACATTGTACTGTCGTTGCATTATAGTGATCAAGAGAATATTCCCTCTAATGATGATCCACATGCATTCCAAAAATCTTCGAATGTCACCATAGGAATATTTGGGTTCTAGCATGGAATATCCTATCGCTTGCATCATTCTCCATTGATTGCCTCAAGAATCACTTCAAAAGGATTCTCTTTTATCTCTCTTGACTCAAGAGTGGGAGGTGGAGGAAGACCAATCTCCATTCTTCAGAGCGTTCTTGGAGAAAGGATCCCTTTATGACTTCAATAGGATTCTATAAATTCATTGTGCACAACAACAAAAATGAATTAGAACTACTGAAAAACAATATAATTGGGTTTATATACATCTAGGGTTTAGAAATAAATATTTTCACAAGTTCCCTTTAATATTTATTTAAACCCTAGGGAAACCCATGTCTATAATAATAATATTATTATTATTTCCTGACATGCGCTTAACTTTGTAATTAAAATTAAATATTATTTATTCAAATAATATTCAATATATATATTATTTCCCACTAAACCATTTTCATGAGTCTTCCATTCCTCCAGAATATTTATCAGGCCTTGAATAATGTCTATTAATTTATTAAAAAATAATCACTACATTTTTAGTAAATAAATAAATAAATATTATATTCACTAAATAGAGAATAATTTTTTCTTAAATATCCAACTTACATAATATTATCTCGAATAACTGGTGACGAGATATATGCGATCAAACAAACATGAATAATTATTAAACAACTAGAGGGAATAATATTTATTCAACATGTTAAATAATAAATAATAATATATATTATTTAACTAAGATTTAGGATACACATAGTGTGTGACCCTATATGCCTCATATCATAGATGGTCACATCCTTACCTCTTGCCCACACATCGTAGCCCATATTTATTGCCAGAGATGCTGAGGAAAAAACAAGGTGACTGGAAGTTTTCTCCAAGCGGCCACCAACTACTACAATGATTATTATTTGATGGAACCACCCTCTTGTAGGTCATCAATGTGTAGCACTGAACATATGTAGAAGTTTTCATCTAACAGATGGATTTCTATAGCGGTCACCCACCATCCACTAAAAGTAAATAGATGGTGATATTTTTTGTCAATATTCAACAGTGGGTAGGCACATTAGCAATGGTATCTGGGGAACCCTAATGAAAAGATATAGCATCTCTGCTGAAAACGTGATTGATGCTTGCATCATCGATGCTGACATCATGATCCTAGATCGAGAGAGCTTGGGGGAGGACCTATTCTAGCCTATCTAAGGAGGCGGTAGGGGGCTTCAGAATCATCCTTATATAGAAACTGAACATGGTTCTTGTTTCATATATTTTCACCATGTTTAGAGAGAACTTATGTAACACCCCGAGATTTTATGAAAAATATTCTTTTAATTTCATTAATGTCTTGTGTTGTATTCTACACCAAGATTACCTTGCGCTATACGCAACACCGTATTAGCTTGCAGTATACGCAACACTATTCTTGGATCGTGTTACACACAATTTTGATAATAGTTATTCTATGCAACATTGTGTATATATATATATATTCAATGTATAAATGAAATATGGTTGGATTCTGTTATACGAAACAACGAAGGATTCTTTCACAACACGCAACCCTGACTTGGCTTGCATTACACGCAATCACGACCTTCCTCGATAGCGTGTGTTGTACGCAATACTGGGTTTTAATAAACAATGATATATTATTATAATATTGTCATGAACTATCCGTTATGAATAGTGTTAACTAAATTTTGAATTTTATAACATTATTATTCATCTTACACATTTCTAGAACATGGTATAAGAACAACATAAATTTTTTCGGGTAAAATAAGTATTTTTCAAAAAATACAGTTTTTCCACCTTTTGATGGCGCACCCACTTTAAATCTAGTTTTTGACATGTTTATAAGTTCAATTTGACAAAATAAAATTCTTCATTTGAATTAGGATATAAAAATTTACATTAGATAAAGTTTTGATATTTTTCCGATAACTTTCATATTTTAATGAATAGTAAAAACACGCTATATTTTAATTAAAAACAACTTTTTTCATCGTAATATCTTATGTGGTAAAATTATAGTATTGAATGGTTTTAAAATATAAATAGAATATATTTTTAACATTTAATATAATGTATGACATTAACATTGATTTTACCTTGAATTCGTAGGTTAAATCAATTCAATCTTTTGCTGTGTTTTAAGGAAAACCCGTTTTCTTTCGACAACGAGATTAATTTTAATTTAATTTCTGCAACTTTTGTGTATCGAATTTGGAAAAATGGATTTCATATTTGGAATCAGTGTATCCAAATTATGTTAATAAGCTACTTTTTATTTTTGGGAATTATGAATAGTAACTACGGTAAATTTTATTTACCATAGTTAAAGGTAAATCGGGTAATTAAGGGTAAATATAATATTTTAAAATTACCCTAAAAAATGTCAAAATACTATTGGATGACTAAAAGTCGACCCATATCACCTAAGGTTCGGATTATATTCATTTAATTAAAATTTTTCAATGAAAATAATTTAATTATTATTAAAACCAAAGAATGTGACAACATGTCACTTTCTTAATTCTTATAAGTATAATAATTTTAATCTAGTGTAAACTTCATGAAACTTCGAACATGAATAGTCTCCAGAAATCTAATACAATTATCTACATCATAGGAATTTATTTGTAATTTTTAGGGATTAAATAATTATCATTTATTATGACACAAAGATGATGCAGTAATTGTCTTATTAATGAAATATTGACATAATTGATGTTATAAATGCCCAAATAAATGTAATTTGAGACTTTTTATGACTTACACTAATTTTCTAGGTTAATATGACATGTTATTGTTGATTTAAGTAACTTGGTTTGAACTTATAATTCTATTATGAATTTCATAAAAATCATGTACCAAATAGTGTCAAAATTGACATAAATTAGTTTTTAAAACAAATATTATATTATTTATTGTTATTTTATTCCTAAAAATCAAGGTTCGGCCAAATGACTTAGATAAGATTATATATATTAATAATAAAAAACTTGGGGTTCTTTTGGCTTGATATATTAAGTTTATTAACCATATAGTGTAAGAAAACAAAAAGACACGGTAAAAGTTAAATTATTTAACTTAGAGTTAAATCTAATTTATAAGGTTAAAATAATAACCTAAACTTGTCTAAATTCTATTGGATGAGATTATTTCGACCCATACCCACCTTATCCTCGAAATAAATCAATTTGGAGCTATTTAAAACCGATCTTGACTTTATAATAAAATAATACTTTTAGTTATTCCAAAGGTGCCCCTCTCCTCCCTTATAAAAGGGAACCTCCTCCCTCTCTTCCTCACACAACTTTGAGCCTTCAAGCTCGTCCAACCCCTGCCAAATTCTCTTCTCCACTTCCCTAGAAACATCCTAGAGGTTTTTGTCTTCCTCAAAGACCAATTTTAGTGCCCTAAGAGGAGGTCTCAAAGAGGCGCTTTAAAGAAGAGGTAATTTCCATTACCGATTCATTCACCTTTATTTCTTCTTCCACATCTCCTTATTAGGTTGTTTCATTATGAAGTAATAACATATGTATCACTCATATACTGATATGTTATTATAAGTATGAAACAATCCTATTTCACCATCTATCCATCCTACGGAAAATGAAATCACCGCGCGTGCGTACGTACGGAATACCGTCTCCACGCCGTGGTGAAATCTATTTTCCACCACCACCTTACTTGGATGGGTATAACGGTGTAAATAATAACTATATATTATTATTTTAAAGTGATATTGATTCTGAAATAGTATACATACACTCCAATACAGTCCCACGATCATGAGAACGATATCATCGCTCGTGCGTACGTACGGACTACCGTCTCCACGACGCGATGAGATTCATTCTCCACTTTAACCATTCATGAATGATTATAAAGTATATATAATAAGTAATCATGAAATATATGACATAATAATGATACTGGATTTATGTGTATATATATGTATGTCATCTACTTAATTCCGTTCAACTCAATAAGGAAACGAAAACAGCGTTCATGCGTACGTACGGCCTACCGTCTCCATTAACGGTGTATTTATTTCCATTTACTTATTTATTATATATATGTATATTATGAATATATATATATATAAATCATGTTTTATACTCTATAATTAAGTAATCATGATCTAAGTAATCATATGAATAATTACAAGTCAAAACACAGGCGACAAATGAAACAATTTTACCCAAAACGCTCTTTAACATGGAATTTACAAAAGAACGGGTAATATAAAGTCATAATTGAACCATATATGATAAAATAACAATGAATATGATTCTTTAATAAGTCAATGACATTATTTAAATCATTATACAGGAGTTTCGGACACTTACGAAGCAAATCGGACCTAAGGTAAGGGAAATATCACAATCTCATTTTTATCCGAGATTGTTTATACTTTGGTATTTACTGGCGTGTATTTTATCATCCACATCCATGTTTCCTCAATATGTAATATTTATATCCTTCTACAATAGTTTATATCCAATTTTATCCTTCAGTGAGTTTTTAGTAAAAGATAAGAATGAAATCTTTTGTCGTTTTTCGTATGAGGTACTTTTTTGACTTTTCCAACAAAAGTACGAGAAGAATGTTTTTTTTAACTTATACAGAATGAATGGATTTTTAAAACATTATTTCCAAGAATCTTCCTTTACAAGTTTTCATGTTTATTTTTAATCAACTTATTTTAGACATGTTAAGAAAGGAAAATGTTTTTGAAGTAGAAAGGATATTTTTCTCAAGAATGGAGTTCAAGTGTTTTATCAAAATTATTTTCCATCTAAGATAATAAGGGGTTCTATTTCTATCCCTATTATTACATGGATTTGATTATGTTGTGATGGAAATATTTTTATGAATTCCTTTATCTTATATGAATTGTTTTATTATGTCATGTTGTTTAAGAATCCCATTTTTATTACATGGGTTATGCTATGATGTATGGTTTATGATTTTGTGGCACACATAAGAATGGTATCATTATGAGATGGGTGGGACCTATATCTCCCTCCAATACATTGGGTAAAGATTTTATATCTCATGAGATAGACATGGCTGGAATGGTATGTTATACCGGTTCAGTGAAACAGGACTGAAACGAGGGTGACTTGGTTCAGAAAGGGACTTTGTCCACTAAGATAGTCTTGGAAATGAGTCTTGACTAATAAGAAATGATTCTCTATGATTATGTGTGTATGCCACAAAGTTTAATGTTTTAGGTTATGATTATTGTGATTACATTTTACTACCATGAGTTTTCCCAGGTTATGAAATTATGATCTCTTTTACAGGTTAAGATTTCCAAAAGTTATGTGCTTATGTATATGATGTGATTGATATTTCTTTTTTTACCCTTACTGAGCATTTGAGCTCACCCTTTTATGTTCTCTTTTCCCCAGGATATAAAGAAAGGTTTTAGGTATTTAAAAAAAAGAAGATCTTTATGGGAGATGTTGAAGATCTTTCACCAGGATTAGAAGATTATATTCCGAGTTTCCAAAGACACTAAACTATTATGATCCTTGTGTGTGTGTTTTTGTTATATACTAAGTATTCCGAAAATGTAATGTAATGTCAATGTACGTCAAGCTTCGGTTCTCTACAGTTGGTATCAAAGGAAAGTTTTAGTCAACCTTTGGAAACTAGGATGCGAAAACGTTAGTGAGATCCCTAGAGATATTTCTAAGGTATGTCTAGGGATGTCCCTAAGGTTAAGTATACGTATAGGTTATAGTACTAGAATTACGCTAACGATCATAGAATTAAACCTAAGATGTTAGATATTGAAGGTACTCCCCCTTTATTATGTTGTTTTCCCTACCATGATTTTTTCCTCTCACACTATTCTTTTTGGGTTTTAGACGATGGCTGGAACCCGAAGGAACCGTGTTGATCAATGCAATGGACAATGCAATGATTTTCCTCCTGAACAAACAAATGTTATGGGAGATGGAGTGCAAAATCTTATTGCTATACTTACACAAGCTATGAATCATTCTGGACTTCCAAATGAGCAGAGAAGGGAACAATATTCTATTGAGTCCTTCTTGAGGCAACGTCCACCTTCTTTCAGTGGGTCTTCTGATCCACTTGTTGCTGAACAATGGATCAGTACTACTGAAAAGATATTTTCAGTTCTTCAATGTTCTGAACATGATAAAGTCATCCTAGCAGTATATCGTTTGGAAGGTGAATCTGATCAATGGTGGAATCTTATCAAGAATACAAGGCAAAGAGATGAAATTGAGTCCATGGAATGGGACGAGTTCAAAAACTTATTTTTCAATAAGTACTTCCCTCGTATTCTTCGAACAAAGATGGAGAAGGAGTTTCTTGAACTAAAGAAAAAGGATGATGAATCTTTTGGTATATACGAAGTGAATTTTACAAGGCTTGCAAGGTATGCATCTGGATTTATCATGCAACCTGAAAGTAAAGTTGATCAATTCTTCAGTGGCTTAAAACCAAATCTTCGAAGGGCATTAGCTATAAGAGACTTCAGTAGCTATGAAGAAATTGTGTGTTGTGCTATCAAGGTAGAAATGGAAGTTGGTGTTACTTATCCATCTCATAGTTTTGACAAGAAATGAAAGATGGAGTTCAAGGAGAAATCTCAAAATAATGGTGTAAAGAAGATGAATGTTTCCTTATGCACAAAGTGTGGAAAGAAGCATGGTGGAGATAGTCTTAAAGGGACTAGAAAATGTTTTAAGTGTGGAAAAGAAGGTCATCGAGCAGCTGAGTGTCGAAGTAATGGAAAAAGGGTTTCTAATGATGTGAATAAAGCAAACACTGCAAAGAACGCACCACCAACACTTCAATGCTTCAAGTGCAAGGAAATGGGGCATTATGCTAATAAATGCCCTAATCCAAGGGTTAGTGATGTTCTACATGAGCAACCGCTTAAGGCAAAGGACAAAGGGAAGTCACATGCGATCACCATTGGCGATGTTGAATATTATAACGATGTGGTGGAATGATTAAGTGTTTATGTAATGGGATTCCAAAATAATGTTGTATCATAAAGTATTAGAATATTTATGTATTGGTCTAATGTGGTATTCAAAGTGATTGAGATATTTTTGGAAATAAGATGATATGCGCATAATGAAGGGAAAACGAGAAAATGAAATGTTTAACAGTATTCATGAGCTCATTATTGATACAAGGACTAAGTGATATCATGGTTTGAGTATAGAGAATTTTAAGGATTTTGGTATGTGGAAAGTGTTAACTTTTAACTGCATTCATGTTTTCACTAAGGTTCAATGGGTATTCAAGAGAGTACATGATTAAGGCCTTTGAATGTTTGGAATGTGACCAATAAGATATATATTATGATATATGGGGATCAACGATGGTATTAAATCTCTGAGAGCGGACTGCAGTATTATGGATAAGCCTAAAGACTGGAATGGATTATGTTGGAGATAAGTTAGTATTGTTTGTTTTTTGATATTATTGATGGGATGTTATAGTAATATAGTTTTAGAAAAAGGACAACCTGCAAGACAGACGACAACCCATCGCGTCGGACAAGGCTGTGGGAATCGAACCCACAACCGAAGTGCGACTGGCCTTTATCACCTACCACTAACCTACAGGAAGCCCCTGTTTAGTAGAAACTAGTTTTATTATATTATGCAGTATGATATATGAAGTATAAGTCCATTTTAGGGACCCTATATGATGAATCTCACTATAGATGGACTTATGTATTTTTTGATAACATTTCTAACCTTTTGTTTAAGATAGATGGAATGACCCATCATTCTATCACATGATCTGCTAACACATCACGAATGACAAATTCAACTTCATTTCTTTAAGAGATGAAGTGGAAATTGTCCAAAGAATGACAAACGGTGAGACTATACCAAAATCATGAAATTATTTCTTCTAATTCCAATTTCATCAAATTTAGGGAAATGATCTTGAAAACCAAAAATGTTGTCCTACTGCTCTTATATCTGATGAATCAGATGGTACCTTAGATCATCACAAATTTATGGCTTTGTGATTGCTGGCTTTTCCATAGCCATGTTCTCTACCACTCTCCATCAGAACATGATGGTTAGATTTCTCTTCCATATCCATATTTTAACCTATGTGGAAACCCAGTGATTAGTTTATTTGGGTAACCGTTACGTTTCATACTTTTTTTTAAAGATTGGTTTTGGTATTTCTTTTTACGATGTGGGTTTCTATTAAATAAACTTTCGAATAGTAAACCATTTATAACCCCAACGAATTTCGAGGTCGAAATTCATTTTAAGGGGGGTAGAATGTAACACCCCGAGATTTTATAAAAAATATTCTTTTAATTTCATTAATTTCTTGTGTTGTATTCTACACCAAGATTACCTTGCGCTATATGCAACACCGTATTAACTTGCAGTATACGCAACACTATTCTTGGATCGTGTTACACACAATTTTGATAATAGTTATTTTATGCAACATTGAGTATATATATATATATTCAATGTATAAATGAAATATGGTTGGATTCTATTATACGAAACAATGAGGGATTCTTTCACAACACACAACCCTTACTTGTCTTGCTTTACAAGCAATCACGACCTTCCTCGATAGCGTGTGTTGTACGCAATACTGGGTTTTAATAAACAATGATATATTATTATAATATTGTCATGAACTAGCTGTTATGAATAGTGTTAACTAAATTTTGAATTTTATAACACTATTATTCATCTTACACATTTCTAGAACATGGTATAAGAACAAAATAAAATTTTCGGGTAAAATAAGTATTTTTCAAAAAATGCAGTTTTGCCGCCTTTTGATGGCGCACCCACTTTAAATATAGTTTTTGACATGTTTATAAGTTCAATTTGACAAAATTAAATTCTTCTTTTGAATCAGGATATAAAAATTTACATTAGATAAAGTTTTGATATTTTTCCGATAACTTTCATATTTTAATAAATAGTAAAAACACACTATATTTTAATTAAAAACAACTTTTTTCATCATAATATCTTATGTGGTTAAATTATAGTATTGAATGGTTTTAAAGTATAAATAGAATATATTTTTACCATTTAATATAATGTATGAAATTAGCATTGATTTTACCTTGAATTTGTAGGTTAAATCAATTCAATCTTTTGCAATGTTTTAAAGAAAACCCGTTTTCTTTCGACAACGGGATTAATTTTAATTAAATTTCTGCAACTTTTGTGTATTGAATTTGGAAAAATGGATTCAATATTTGGAATTAGTGGATCCAAATTATGTTAATAAGCTACTTTTTATTTTTGGGAATTATGAATAGTAACTACGGTAAATTTTATTTACCATAGTTAAAGGTAAATCGGGTAATTAAGGGTAAATATAATATTTTAAAATTACCCTAAAAAATGTCAAAATCCTATTGGATGACTACAAGTCGACCCATATCACATAAGGGTCGGATTAGATTCATTTAATTAATTTTTTTCAATGAAAATAATTTAATTATTATTAAAACCAAAGAATGTGACAACATGTCACTTTCTTAAATATTATAAGTATAATAATTTTAATCTAGTGATAAACTTCATGAAACTTCAAACATGAATAGTCTCCAGAAATATAATACAATTATCTACATCATAGGAATTTATTTAGAATTTTTAGTGATTAAATAATTATCATTCATTATGACAGAAAGATGATGCAATAATTGTCTTATTAATGAAATATTGACATAATTGATGTTATAAATGCCCAAATAAATGTAATTTGAGACTTTTTATGACTTACACTAATTTTCTAGGTTAATATGACATGTTATTGTTGATTTAAGATACTTGGTTCGAACTTATCATTCTGTTATGAATTTCATAAAAATCATGTACTAAATAGTGTCAAAATTGACATAAATTAGTTTTTAAAACAAATATTATATTATTTATTGTTATTTTATTCATAAAAATCATGGTTCGGCCAAATGAATTAGATAATATTATATATATTAATAATAAACAACTTGGGGTTATTTTGGCTTGATATAGTAAGTTTATTAACCATATAGTGTAAGAAAACAAAAAGACACGGTAAAACTTAAATTATTTAACTTAGAGTTAAATCTAATTGATAAGGTTAAAATAATAACCTAAACTTGTCTAAATTCTATTGGATGAGAGTATTTCAACCCATCCCCACATTAGCCTCAAAATAAATCAATTTGGAGCTATTTAAAACCGAACTTGACTTTATAATAAAATAATATTTTTAGTTATTCCAAAGGTGCCCCTCTCCTCCCTTATAAAAGGGCACCTCCTCCCTCTCTTCCTCACACAACTTTGAGCCTTAAATATCGACGAAACCCTGCCAAATTCTCTTATCCAATTTCCTAGAAACATCCTATAGGTTCTGGTCTTCCTCAAAGACCAATTTTAGTGCCTTAAGAGGAGGTCTCAAAGAGGCGCTTCAAAGAAGAGGTAATTTCCGTTACCGATTCTTTCACCTTTATTTCTTCTTCCACATCTTCTTCTTAGGTTGTTTCATTATGAAGTAATAACATCAGTATCACTAATATACTGATATTTTATTATAAGTATGAAACAATCCTATTTCACCATCTATCCATCCTACGGAAAATGAAATCACCGCGCGTGCGTACGTACGGAATACCGTCTCCACGCCGTGGTGAAATCTATTTTCCACCACCACCTTACTTGGATGTGTATAATGGTGTAAATAATAACTATATATTATTATTTTAAAGTGATATGGATTCTGAAATAGTATACATACACTCCAATACAGTCCCACGATCATGAGAACGATATCATCGCTCGTGCGTACGTACGGACTACCGTCTCCACAACGCGATGAGATTCATTCTCTACTTTAACCATTCATGAATGATTATAAAGTATATATAATAAGTAATCATGAAATATATAACATAATAATGATACTGTATTTATGTGTATATATATGTATGTCATCTACTTAATTCCGTTCAACTCAATAAGGAAACGAAAACAACGTTCATGCGTACGTACGGCCTTCTGTCTCCATGAACGGTGTATTTATTTCCATTTACTGATTTATTATATATATGTATATTCTGAATATATATATATATATATATCATGTTTTATATTCTGGAATTAAGTAATCATGATCTAAGTAATCATATGAATAATTACAAGTCAAAACACGGACGACAAATGAAACAATTTTACCCAAAACGCTCTTTAACATGGAATTTACAAAAGAACGGGTAATATAAAGTCATAAGTGAACCATATATGATACAATAACAATTAATATGATTCTTTAATAAGTCAATGACATTATTTAAATCATTATACAGGAGGTTCGGACACTTACGAAGCAAATCAGACCTAAGGTAAGGGAAATATCACAATCTCATTTTTATCCGAGATTGTTTATACTTTGGTATTTACTGGGGTATATTTTATCATCCACATCCATGTTTCATCAATATGTAATATTTATATCCTTATACAATATTTTATATCCAATTTTACCCTTCGGTGAGTTTTTAGTAAAAGATATGAATGGAAGCTTTTGTCGTTTTTCGTATGAGGTACTTTTTTGACTTTTCCGACAAAAGTACGAGAAGAATGTTTTTTAACTTATACGGCATGAATGGATTTTTAAAACATTATTTCCAAGAAGCTTCCTTTACAAGTTTTCAAGTTTATTTTTAATCAACTTATTTTAGACATGTTAAGAAAGGTAAATGTTTTTGAAGTAGAAAGGATATTTTCCTCAAGAATGGAGTTCAAGTGTTTTATCAAAATTATTTTCCATCTAAAATAATAAAGGGTTCTATTTCTATCCCTATTATTACATGGATTTGATTATGTTGTGATGGAAATATTTTTATGAATTCCTTTATCTATATGAATTGTTTTATGATGTCATTTTGTTTAAGAATCTCATTTTTATTACATGGGTTATGCTATGATGTATGGTTTATGATTTTGTGGCACACATAAGAATGGTATCATTATGAGATGGGTGGGACCTGTATCTCCCTCTAATGCATTGGGTAAAGATTTTATATCTCATGATATAGACATGGCTGGAATGGTAGGTTATACCGTTTCAGTGAAACATGACTGAAACGAGGGTGACTCGGTTCAGAAAGGGACTTTGTCCACTAAGATAGTCTTGGAAATGAGTCTTGACTAATAAGAAATGATTCTCTATGATTATGTGTGTATGCCAAAAAGTTTAATGTTTTAAGTTATGATTATTTTGATTACATTTCACTGCCATGAGTTATCCCAGGTTATGAAATTATGATCTATTTTACAGGTTAAGATTTCCAAAAGTTATGTGCTTATGTATATGATGTGATTGATATTTCTTTTGTTTACCCTTACTGAGCATTTGAGCTCACCCTTTTATGTTTTCTTTTCCCCAGGATATAAATAAAGGTTTTAGGTATTAAAAAAAAAAGAAGATCTTTATGGGAGATGTTGAAGATCTTTCACCAGGATTAGAAGATTATATTCCGAGTTTCCAAAGACACTAAACTATTACGATCCTTGTGTGTGTGTTTTTGTTATGTACTAAGTATTCCACAAATGTAATGTAATGTCAATGTACGTCAAGCTTCGGGTCTCTACAACTTAACCGTAGAGGAAGGCATGAGCAGGGTCTCACATCACTATCAGAATGTAGCAGACATACTTATGTAGGAACTGTTCATTTTGATCACCACGACAACGACGAATTCCACTACCAGCTCGGGGTTGATGATCCAGGCGATGTTCAGGTCTCTCTTCCTCAACTGACATCGGGACCTACTTCCATTGATGAGGCAAAGGTTCCCAAAGCTGGGATTGAAGGAGGAGCAGTGTAGGGAGATGAGATAGATAGAAACTGTGCTTTATTTCTTAGATTTCAGGAACAAAAACACTTTTTGGGATCTTCTCAACTGGGCCCACCCCCTCTATTTTAGCTCTACCACATATCAAATAAAAACTTGTGTAAAGATCTAATCCTTAGGGAGCTGATGGAACCCTGATCATAATTTTTTTGGGGTAAAAAAATGTTCACAAGGCCTCCAAAACTGGATTTTTTATCGAAGTACCCCCATTTTTTAGAAAAAATTATATTTAAATATGTGGATAAAAAATGTAGTGAAATATGTAAAAATATATAGATATATCATAAAATATAGAACAAGAAAATAAATGAAATTGGAAAAGGCGGGGGAATGTGAGTGGGAGGTCTTAAGTTCGAAACAGAGTAAAGGAAGGGGTATGGGGGAGTGTGAAGCAAGTGGCCTTGTGTTGTTAAAGGAGGGGATTAGAGAAATGTTAAAGGGTTGGGGAGGATAGGAAAGTGTTATTAAAAGTGGGGTCAAGTGCTGATAGAGGGTGTTCCACCCACTGATTTTCATAAAAAAATTCTTTTTAAAAATTTATTTTTTTGACTTTTATCATGCTGATAAAAGGGGCCTTAATCAGTGATTTTTTAGCACTGATAAAATGGACCCCCATTTTAATGGTGCTTATATTATCAGTGCTTAGTGATAATAAAAGTGATTTCTAGGGATGTGAAAAGGGAGAATTATGGAATGTGAAGGTACCGGGGTGTGCAGTGGAAGCCGGTGAGTTGGAGATTTAAAATTCTTCATTGCCAGGATGCCATAACTTGTCATCTTTGGTGATTCGAGCCTCAGTGTAGTATGAAGATCTCAAGTAAATTAAAGAGAACAAAAAAATAAAATTGAAAAAATACATTTTTCCGATATGAAGCCACACTCGACATATTCTTGTCACCAGCGATCGCTGCTTGAAGGATCCAAATCAGAATTCCTCTAGATCATCCACACACACTTGAAAAATCTGTTGGAACAACAATCATTGAATTCCGGCTGCTAGTGTGGAGATCTGACAACACCTTAAACGTCTCGATGATCACTACATCGACGTTTATTTAATGCATGGAGATCAACATGATCTGATCACCTAGATTGATAACATATCTCTATATAAAGTAGGGGCGGAGAGAGAGAGGCTCTGATGAACACTCCATGAATAGTCTCTAGTGAGAGCCTCTATCTTCCTTTAAATAGTATATGATCAAACACCCAAATTGGGTTCCCCAGCCCCCTTTTTTTAAACGTGCACTAAATAAATAATTATGATGAACTAATCTGCATCATCAATATTATTTATATGTTATCACATAACTAAATTAGATATTAAATATATTAAATGATAAAACCAAGTCATTTAACTTGACTCATAATACCAAGTTGAAATTAAACAAACTTAGAATATTAAAATAAAATTTGTTCGATTAATATTATCCCTCATATTTACTTAACTTGAAAATAATTTTAATAAATTAATTCAACCATATTATTATTTGCCTAAAAAATAATTAATTAATCTATTATTTGGTGATCATTGACCCAGACAACACTCGGACCCCATAATGGGCCCCACCATTTCCTATATACTTATTATCCAGAATAAGTTAGATTATTGAATACGCTATTATGTATGACCATCTAGGACCTTATCTCGATAGTAGTGAATGATATTCACAGACCAAGAGTGTAGTCTAGTAGCCCATCAGTCCCCTAAAGAGATAAGGTTAGTCATAGCAAAGGAAAACCAACCTACAGACATGTACTGTGTACTATAATATCTTTGTATTTAAATATTTCATAAAAAAGGATGCACACTTGTGTCTTTGTCGTTCCTTGAATTGTTTTTTATTGATCTAACTAAACGAATTTATCCTCGACTGCCTTGGACAAAGACTTATGAAGGAACTAATATTTTGATCAATCATGCCTAAGATATATTACTTCCTAAGCTTAGAAGTGAAAAATCATTTTTTGACCATTCACCCAATGCCATACCACCAATGACGCTCTCTACAGAAGCTACCTCTCCAAGATTTCATTATCATGGTTTTTTCCTTGCATTAAAGTATGAGATCAAATGAAAGACACTAGAAATGATATAAAGTCAGTAGACTAATACACATGTTCATATATAGGAACAACCACTAACACCTGAAACATGTGATGTTTCTATTAGTGGGTTAATCCTCATAACCAAAACTACTAGAGATCACCAAGTGATAACTTCATGAGAAGTAGTTTCAAGGCTTATAAACCCCCAACACCTAATAGTCAAACATATACTGTGTCCAGTCGTTATGATGTATCTAGACCATATGACCTTTTTTTAAGATTAATTTCACAGTATATCGGGATTCTCATTATAGTTTGCGATCCGCTATAACCTTTTAATATGAAAATTAATCTATGGACATTTATATTAAATAGTGGATGTAGAAATATCTACACTATAATGGTAATTAAAAATCATGTATATCTTACTATATAGATGATATAGAAATCAAAAGCACCAATAAATTTGGTTATAGGGAACCCACTTTTTCAACAACATGATTCCTGCAACCATTTTAACATTATTGCCTCAGTATTCTATTTACCACCTTCTAGACACATGTACCATCCCAAACCTTTCTTCTAGGTATTTTATTTTTTTTATTCTTGTTTTGTTCTTTATGGTTTCAGAATATTTCAAGTTATTTAGAGTCTTAATAATAGTTTTTAATCTTTTCCTAGTGAAGAACAGTTCGGACCATGCAATGGTCCAAGCAGTTTTGTACTTCGGTGTTACCTATGTAAAACAGCCTGGAAAAAATGCCCAGAGTAGGGTGTGGTCCTAGGCCTAGCCTATTATCTGTTTCCCTATCCACAACGGCCAACTAGGGTCCATTGGGGCATGGTGGAGGTTGTGGCTAGGTCAAAAATGTTGTAAAAGTGGGTGTTTGAGACCCAACATGAACAATACCTTTCAATTACCATATCATGTATATATTGAAAACAATCTGAGTTTTGTTTTCTCATTTTTGGTTATCTGATATGTGTTTTAAACTAAAATGACACTTTTATATTGAAGAAATGAACTTTGATTCATACCAACCACATCATGTGTTGGATTGATGTGTGGTCATTTCCTATACATCACAAATGAATTATGGATCTCTTTTCTAATGTTTGAAAATAATATGATATTGTTTTATTGGTTATGGATATATAATGCATGTTTTAAACAAAAATTGCAATTTTATATTAAAAACACCCATTTTATGTCATTCCGACAGGATCGTGTGTTAGATTGACATGTGATTGAAAACATTCATTTTGAGTCATATTTTACACATCCTCTGTTAGATTGGTATATGGTTGATTCCTACATGTCACAAATTAATTATGGATTATTTTCCTAAAGTTTGAAATCAATCTGAGCTCTTTTTGTTGGTATTGTCTATGTGATTAATTTTAAACTAAAATGAAACTTTTATATTGAAATAAAAAACTTCAAGTCATAATGACCACATCGTGTGTAAGATTAAAATGTGGTCGATTCCTACACATCACAAATTATGAATTATTTTCCTATTTTTGTAAAATAATACGATCTCATTTTCTCAGTTTTTCCATGTGATGCACATTTTAAACTTAAATTACACTTTGATATTGAAAACATGCACTTCAAGCCATTCTAGACACATCGTCTAGTGGATTGATGTAACGAACCTAACTCCAGTAACTCGGAGTCAGTGTCTTACATTATTACATTAGCACATATACAAGTATTAAAATACCAAAGGATCTATCAGTTTAATAGTTTTAGAATTACAACACACATCAACAACAACCTGTATATGAAAAATTAAAAATTTATTTGAAAACAATTACATCACAAATATAAAAAAAAACGATATAATATACATTTCATGCATTGTGTTATAAAATTACATTAAAAACTACAATTTATTAGAAATACTGAAAGCATCATTGGTTTCATTATCCTTGACACCTACCCCACTTTCAAAAATCCGGATCATGGTATTAGTTGTTGAAAAAACCACCCCAACTCGAGCAAAAAAATCCACTTGTATATGAAAACAGTTCATATGTTAGTAATACTAAAAATAGATCAATTAAACATAAATATGAAATAATATATAAATAAAATTGAATTCTAAACTGATAACTAACTCTTGGAGTCATACGGGTCACACCGTGCATCGGATTGAGGTGAGACTGATTCCTACAAATTAAAAATTACATATGTATCATTGTGCTAATGTATCAAAACAATATGAATTCATTTTATTTATTTTGAGTATGTCGCTTGTGTTCTTTACAAAAATTTCATTTTAAACTGAAAAGTCTAGTTGAGAATTGAATCGATATTTACTATGTGTAAAATGAGGGGGCTTAAGACTTCACACCTGGATATACACTCCCTAGAGATAGTCTTTGGTTAATAACATATTTTTTACATACCATTGTGAATAATATATTGATAATGTATTTCTTTTAAAACATTGAAGTATAAAATCATTGATTCATGTTATTAAAAAAATTTAGGATTTAATATTATTTTAGAATTATTATTATATGATTTTTAATAGTAAAAAATTTTACAATTATATTTTATGCTTCTATAAAAATGGAAAGAAATAAAAGGACTCATGTAAATAATGTATGAAATGGACAATGCAATGACGGTCTTCCTAATATGATGGATGTTTTGAGTTTAAAACTTCATGATGATGATGAATTATTCAAATTAGGTTATGAATAAAAACCTAAACCATGTGGAGTATTTTACTTTACCAAGGAAGAATAAATGTTAGTTGAATACTTCATACATCATCAATCGCCTATTTTTAGTAGAACCTATGATCCACTAATAATAGATTAATGCATCAATAATGTAGAAAATATATTTTATATACTCTATAATTTTGAGAAATATAATGTTACATTGGAAATATATCACTTATAGGGAGAAGTTGATTTGTGGTGGACACTAATCAAGAACATGAAGCCAAGGTATGGGGTCGAGGCTATGAGGTGGGATTACATTAAAAAAATATTTTTCAAAAATTATTTTCCTCATACCCTATGAAACAATATGGAGATGAAATTCCTTGAATTGAAATAAAAGGAAAATTAATCTATGGAGAGTAATGATATTCACTTTATAAGGCTTACATGACACACTTCAATATCTTTCATTGATTTTGACCGGAATATTAACCGATTGTTTGATGAATTAAGACCAAATCTATATAAATCTATGGAAACCCAATAGTTTAGGAGTTTTGAGGAGATATTGTGATGTGATCTCAATGTGGATATAGATTTTGGGTTGTGCCAAACTTTACATTTTATGATGAATAATGATCAATTTGAGATATACATGATGAACAACACTATGATAAATGGAATTAAATCAAATAAAATAGATAATGGATAAAAAACTAAAACCAGAGCACATGATCATCACATATTATTTATAATTAATTTAATTAATTAAAGAATTTCTTTGTGGGAATTATTTCTTCGTTGATGGATCTAACAAAAAATCTACATTGTATCATTATTACGTTGTAGGAATAAAGAGAATATTCCCTTTATAAATGATCCACATGAATTCCAAAAATCTCCAAATTCTTTCATAGGAATCTCTGGGTGTTAGCATGGAAGATCCTATCACTTGCGCCGTTCACCTTTGATTACCTCGAGAATTACTTGTAAAGGATTTTATTTGATCTCTCTTGAATCAACAGTGGGAGGTGGAGAAAGATATCTCTCCATTCTTGGGAGCATTATTGGAGAAGGTATCTCTCTAGGGCTTTGAGAGGATTCTTTAGGTTCATTGTGAACAATAAAACAAATGAATTAAAATTACTAAAAACAATATAATTAGGTTTATATATAGCTAGGGTTTAGAAATCAATATTCTCAAAAATTCCCTTAAATATTTATTTAATCCCTATATAACACCATGTCTTTAATAATAATAATAATATTATTTCTATACATGTGCTTAAATTTTGAATTAAAATTAAAAATTATTTAATCAAATAATATTCAATAGATATATTATTTCTCACTGAAACATTATACTTGTTTTTCTATTCCTTCACCACATTTTTAGGCCTTGAATAATATCTATTTATTTATTAAATAAATATCACTGCATTATCTTCTAATAAATAAATAAATATTATAATCATTAAATAGAAATTAAATATTTATTAAATATTCTAATTACATAAAATTCTCTCAAATATGGGGTGATGGAATATATGTGATCAAGAAAACATTAATAATTATTAAACCACTAGGGGGAATAATATTTATTCAAAATTTTAAATTTTAAATAATAATATATATTATTTTATTAAGATTGTGGATACCCTTAGTGTGTGACCCTATAAACATATTTCCAAATGGAATTAGGAAAAGAAACCTAAAGTACAAGGTTAGTATCTAAAAACCCATAGAGACACCCATAAAGAAAAAAGTTAATTCCGCAATGAAATAATACTTCATACGGACACTTACTGTGTAATATAATCTCTTTATCATGATATCTCCAATCAAGAAGGCTGCATGTTGGTTCTATCAACCTATGTGCTCTATGTATCATTTTTTGAATTTTCAAAAATCAAACTTTCCTATAGAACACCATGGACATGGAATTATTTTGGCTATATCATTTCCATCAAAGGTCCTAAGATATCAACTTCTATTAAAAAACATAAGGGGGAAATCATTTCTATTATTATTCATTAATGTAGTATTACATTCAAATTATCGATATAGTAACTATTTAGTTCATCTCGTGAATATAAACTACATGATTGATCAATTATTTATTTGATTTTGAACTCATGTATATTTAAAACACTTTGTAAAATATGATTTTGATATCACATACCCTTAAAAAATAGAATAATTACTATAACATTCCATGGAGTTTTAGAAACTCTATCAAGAATATCATCGATATATTGAATTATTATTATTCCTTACCTAACATCTCTTGGTTTCAATGACCATGATATGGTTTTTTAAGAAACATTATTGAACTTTTAAACTAATTTTTCTTCTTTTGGTTTAAATAATTTACCAAATTATACTATCTATATAGTATCATAATCCATACATCATATGCCCATTTTATTTATTCTCAACACTTTGAGAATATCAGGTAAACCTATTTCTTTTAATTCAATCATATTGTCGGAACCATTCCATAATGATAATAGGATAAATTCTCTAACTAGTAAAAAACATTTTATTATCCAATTTAAATCATGTTATATAATTAAACTAATCATGAACCATGTGTAAAAACAACCATCTCATTTCATTTGAACAACCATTGTTTACAATCTCTTATCAAGAGATAAATGAGATATTATATACATCTTATGACAAGTTTTTCCAAGATTGAAGCATCCAAGTTATAAATGTAGAAACTCCTTTAATCTATTTACTTGGAAACAATATTCAAGAATAAATTAAATTCATCTTTCTAACCTTCATTATATTTAAAATACTTTGTAAAAAAAACAGTTGATATAATATATATTTCAGGACAATATAATTGATTTATATAACCAATAATGCTTTTCAGGAAACTTTTAGTCTCTTCAAATATATTCAACCATATTGAATATCATTTGACATACCCAATCATTTTGAGTACATGAGTGGAGACTAATATTTCTTCATTCATTTAGAATCTCATTCCATTGAAACCTAAATAAATCATTTGATGCTTCCATAAGCATCTTCATTTTTCTTATTGAAAAAATTCAATACTTGGTTACTTTGGAAGGAACTGTTCTAACACATAGAATATCTCTATTTCTAAAGAACATTTCTTAAGTAACCAGTCTTGGGAGTTTTTTACATTAAGTTCCATAATTCAATGATTAATTAAGTTTATTTTGATGATGATGATGCATTAATCTAAAATATAAATTTTTATCAGATGTAGATCATGTATTATATCTTCTTAGTAAGTACTTTTAATGATAATGATCCCACTAAAATTGATGACCCTAGACATCATATCCATTTAGTGATCCAAGACCCATATTTCACTTAGAAAATAACCCCACTATAGCATGAAACTCCCCACTTAGTTATTTAGGTAGGTCATCATCCTAATCACATTAGTTGTGATTATTTGATAATTGGGTGGATAAACCTTTATCCAAATAAAACATATGGATTCAATCTATTTCATTCCTCTAGTGTCCCAACCCTTGGTGTTTCCCAACTAAGTGTAACCCAAAAAAAACCTCAAAAACAAGTTTGTAAAAGATGATCGAGGGGCACCCCTCTATGGTGTGAAACTAGACATTGAATACTCTCAAGTCACTCATTAATTTTTGGTCTTACAGAAGATAATCCAGGGGAACCTCTCTATGGTATGAAATTACCCATTTGGATGATCGAGGCCTTGAAAAGTGTTTCTTTGTAAAGAATCACGCACTTAGTATTTGAGTGGTTTTCCTTTTAAGGTATCACCAATTTAATATACATCATATGAATATTAAATTCATAACTATTACATCATATGTAATAATTATCTTCTAAAGTTTTATTACCTTTTATGTATGCATGATTTAGTTTTGGAGTCCTTATTCTAGACACCAAACTATTTTGTTCACACCACATTAATGTATAACTCTTTACACAACTCAAAAGTATGTGTTAATCACTCAAAAATAGAAGTTAAGTATATTCATACATATCCAGATGCATCATATGAATATGGTATATTAACACTTCATGTAGAGGCATATATTTATATTATATTGGAAACGTCTACATGAGTAATCCTAGAGTGACAGATCTCCAACCCCATTCACATTCCTATCCAAGGAAAGCCTCTAGGAAATCAGGTGCTCTGACCCCAAGTCCCCCTACCAGGGGATACATTATGCAAGAGAGAATTCAATTCATGAAAACTCTAACACTAACTATGCACAATTTGTTCCCAACAACTACTCTGAAGCTCATAACAAAAATTACAAAATGTGGTCAAGGTAGATGAAAACTATGTTTTAAGATATCAAACCTTGTATGATATGCAAGGCTCTATCCTAGAAGTAATTTATCATATAAAATTTTCATATAGATATTGATAATATAAACAATACACAACGATGAATAAAACAATGTATAATATTTAAATAAATGAAAGTTTAAAATATTCAAACATGAGATAAATATTTATGATCAATTTCATAAATTAATGCTAATTATAAACCCTTTTATAATTTAACCTTTAACATTATAGAAATTCCATAATTTTGAATATAAACTCTTTATATTCTTTCCGATATAAATTCCTTCACATTTATCATAATATGGAATTTCCCATTTAAATATATAATATTATATGAATTATAAAATATTTATAATTCAATTTCTATTATGAAAACATTTTACATAAAATAAATATCATATACTTAATTTTTATGTAAACCTTGATCATATCAATTATCAATACACCTTTTGATGTGTCTTAATAATAACCAAATAAAGCTCCCTTAATTTGAATTTTTTTGAATTAATTAATTATGAACTAAACATGAATATTAATAAAATTTAGTAAATAAAAAATTATTTATTTTAAAAAATATGTAACATTTATGAACTACTCATAAGTAGATGGTAATTATAAACATTTTATAAATTGGCAAGAATATAAAAATTTTATATTCTTATTGATATGAACCCTTTCACATTTGATATTAAATAAAATATATATGATATTTCATGAATTATAAACATTTTATAATTCAATATCTCTTATATAAACATTTTTTTATAATCCAAATATCAAATATTTTGGAATTTATAAACACTTTATAAATTTTCTTTTATGATTAATATATAAACCCATTTATTTATATATCATAAATCATGTCATTTAATTTGTCAAAAGGCATTTAAAAAATATATTCATCAATTAACTGCAAACATTTTATAGTTAATTAATCTATAAAACAATTTTATAAATTTATATAATTATTTCAACATACCTTTTCCATTATTTATAAAACGATTATAAATAATATAATTTAATTCAAAATTGAATTCTCTTGATTAAAATAAATACTTTATTTATTTTCATAAACAAGTGTAATATTTATGAACACTTCATATTTTATTTTCAGGCTAGAAAAATATCATTTAAAAATTAAAATGTATTATTCATAAATTAATAAACATGTTAAATTATCAAAGAATCATACACTCTGATACTACAGATGGGTGACAGAATCTTTATTCCTCATATGAAAACGTCTAACATAACATCCATATGAGCCTATAAAAGGAATCTTTGTAAAAACTGTCCTTTTTATATTATTTATTTTATTATTTTTATTGGGCATCGGATAGTTCGGGACGAGCCCCGATTTAAAATTTCTGAGCTCTTATTTAGAAATGAATGTTTTGCTCTTGGTTGCATCCTGCGCACAGCGGTTGAAGCCGCGCGGCCTCACCTGGGTCGTTGGGAGACCTCGTCCGGTTCACCACACGACCTGCTGGATGTTCAAGGCAGATGGAAAATATGCGATGAATAATAAAATGAAAATACAATGAAAGTTTGAGACCGCGCGACTCGGGCGAGGTATGATTTTAAAACCGTGCAACCTCACGTGGTTCATTGAGTGACTTTCCAATGTCCAATTAATTAAATAAAATGACTTGATGATAAATAAATAAAATTTAATGTCATAAATTTTTAATAAATTATCCTAATGATCATAATAATTGTATTATTTGAGGATCTAATTGTTATAGTTATTTTTATCACTATTGTTATAATTTTTATAACTTTTATTTTATTACTATTATTTTTCTAATTAGTTTTAGTTTATTATTATTATATTAATTATTATTATTATTAGTTTTGTTTTTATTTTACCTTTTATTTATTTTCTTTCTTTGCTAGGGTTTTATTTTTTTGGGCCCTTTTCCCCTTCTCCCCGTCGTGGCACCCCCTTTATCCCATATCTCGTCACACCACACCATGGCCAGCCACCAGCCTCATCTCCAACCGGCGTTGCTCTTGCCTGCACGCACTGTCTGCAGCCTCCCCCTCCCTTCATACTCAGTGGGTTCCTCTAGCCCGACCAGCCACGTCGCGTTGATGCCCAGCCTCCCCCGCTCGGAACCGCTGCCCTCCTACTTCATCCAGTGAAGAGTCGAACCTCCACCCCCTGCTACATTCAGTGACGAGCCAAACCGCCACCCCCTACTCCATCCGGCGACGCGCCACTCTGCTGCCATCCTGCTTCGTCTGACGAATCGCTGAACAGCCCGCCCCTACTTCATCCGGAAAACACCCCCAGGTTAAGTCTTTCTCCTTTTAGTTTTTTTAGCAGGTATATGTTCTGATTTGGGGGTTTTAATTTAAAGTTTTTGTGTTTCAATTCATGTGTTTGAGTTTGCACTAAGTTCCTTTCGATGAAAACGGCGCGCGATTAAGGTTTCACGCTAGAATTTGAAGTTTTCTCATCAATTTTTGGGGTTTGACATCAAGGTAGGTGGTTCCACATTTAAACATTATTTAATGAATTAATTTTCTAGATTATTTAATTTATGATGTTCTTTTATTAATTATTTTGGGTGCGAATTTGGTTTTCTTGAAGTTTTTCATGTCTTAAAATTTGTTTGGTAGCATGATTATATGGGCGGGTGCATTCGTCAGCTGAAATCTTATCTTTAGTCAATTTTTGGTGTTTTATAATATGTGCATTTAGCTTTTCATTTGTGAAAGTGGTGTTAATTGTGTTTTAGACATTGTGTTGTATGTGCTTGGTCATATGTGAAGGTGTTGTATTGGTTGAGTAGGTTGTTTCTTTGAAAACCATTGTTGAGTTGTTTCCTAGTGTTTAATAAATTTTGCATCTGTTTTTTTTGTGAAAATGCGCAAAGCGCGTAGTTTATGTTCTGGTGTAGCATTCATATGTGTTTTGTCCAAAAAGGGAATTTTAGTGGGTCTTTGGTGTTTAAAGTCATGTTTTATCTTCTGGAATTGTGTAATAAAATTTTTAGTGTTTTGTTTAATTGGGAAATTGGTCTTTTAACCGTATGATTGGCTTATTAATTGATGTGAGTGGTGCAGGTTGTGTTCTTCATGTGGTGTTAGGTATGTTTGGTCAGGGTGGAGGGCTGAGTTGTTTCTTTTGTGCTAGTTGTGTTATGTTTCTTTTTAAATAATTTGTTGACAAATAATTTAATATGTTTTAATAAATAGTCATTAGTAATGCAAAAAAAAATTTAATTGAGTTGGGTAAAGTCTTTTGGCGTGCGCACTTTGTCAAATGGTTTTCTGTGTGTGTGGAAGTGTCGTGGTGGGTTTATGTTACACCCTATTTGTTTTATTTGTTTGAGTTTGACATGAAATGTGAAATTTGAACATCTTGAGCACAAAAGGGGAAGCCTGGGTACTAGGTGGGAAGACTAGATCTAGCATGCTAGTTATTTGGAAGCGGATCTGGACCAGTTTTACTTAGCTAGTTTGAAGATTATAACTCTAACTAAACATTGGATGATGACTGGAGACCACTAGATTATGGATGTGTTGCCCTACTAGTGGATCGTGTAGGAGAACATATTTTGTTGTGGTTCCTATACTGATGTTCACCGAGACGTGATGCTCTAGGGTCCCATTCCTTTTTCTAGTACCTTTTGGGACTCTCCCACTTTTGGTTCTCCTGGATTACTATACACTCACCGTCAGCATATGGTGTAACTTTTCGGTTCTCTTGAAAGTTTGAGTTTTCTTAACTGCAAGGGTGTTTTATTTCTATTTAAGTTGTTTTTGTTGAAAGTGATTTCTTTATAGAAACTGTTCTTTTAATGTTGTCCAAGATTTGATGTCCTTTCTTTTATTAATCCATCAAATGTATTTTTCATTTAATTTTTATACGTGGAACCTTTTTATTGGGTGACGTCCAACTGGGATTTTGGCTCACGCCCTACATACACCTTTGGGTGTATGTAGACTTTGTTTCTTGTGTATTCTAGGTTGTGACATCGTGCTCAACTATGGTGGTTCTGGTCGTTGATGGTCTTCTCGTGAAGGTTGGTGTTGTGGCATGTGGATGTTGTGCCTCTTGTTTCTTGGAGGTTTGAGTTTGAGTTTGAGTTTCTTTTGATGTCATTTATTTTGGATGTTGGTTCAAGTTGTAAACCCCTAATTTATTTTATTTTAAGGCCCTGTTTGGTGGTCTATTTTCAGTTTCATTTTCTTTATCTTATCAGTTGTTTTGTGTTTACTATTTTGGGTAAATCGTTCCCATGTGTTAGTTTTGATACTCGGGTACTTGTGCCAGCCCGTGGGGATCGGGAATGCCCATCAGGCCATATCGCGGATCGGGTCAGGCATCGGGTCAGATGGCGACCCAGCCTTATTCGTGAAAAAATGGTATCAGAGGAGGTTTGATCTCTTGGGTTGTTTTCGTTTGGGATAGAGTCACGATAGATTAGAGTTATGGTTGTTGGAACCCGACGTATTGGCTATGTGTAAGGTGTCTGGCCAGCACACCTCGTGGCGGGACTCGAGTTACCAAAGTAAGTTGAGGTTTCTTTAAATCTTTGGTCCATGTGGTTAATCTTGTCTAGAGGAAATGAAAAGGGAGTAGGGTCAGTGGTCCCAGTGAGCTCACAGGGTCTGGCAAGCCATGCGGAGCTGGGGACGCTATCCCAGAATACCCTCTATGGTGGTGGCATGATTGGCATATGACCGCCGACCATATATTCCAGTCAACCACCGACACTAGTTTTCTCTTACATCATCCCTCGTCTCTTTGTATTGGACTTATGGAAATTTAGTTTTTAAGTTAAAATGTTTTGGTCTTAGAATTTTTTTTCAAATGAAGCGCTTTAAAAATAAAATTATGTGTAAGGTTCGGAAAGTGTGGGTTGAATGTTTGGTTTTGAAAAAAAATGAAAAGGATCCAGTTTTGATTCTTGGTGTTCTCATGGGAAACCACATGCATGAGCCTATATGGAAAGAGGAATGGTCAATGGCACGAACAAATGAATTCTTGGATGAGTATGAGGTGGGTGCTGGTGCGGCATAGGAACATGCATGTTTGAGTCCCATGGGACACCATTGGTGTTTGTGCAACCCACCAGCTTTTCTTATTTTAAAAAAGTATTGTTAAATGAGAATTCACTGTGTTAATAATCTGTGTTTGTGTGGTGTGTCCTTTTGTTTTTGGAAATGTCGGATGTGAGGCATTTTGAGCTGAGGATCCCTTCTGACTGCTTTGTGTCCTAAGTTTTAATTCTTATTTGTAAGTTGGTATGTAAGTGTGTTGTTAGTGAATTATTTTAAAGAGTACATCAGGGATCCCTTCCAGGGGTTCCCCTACAAGTTTGGTGTTCTCTTATGGTATGTCTGGACCATTGGACCAGTTCAGTTGGGTCTATGGTTTTCTTTCTTGACTATTGTATTCCCCCCATAAAGCATTGACATGTGATTGAAGTGAGTCCACAGGAAAATCTCCATTGGCCGACCCTCCAGTTGATCAGAGGAATCTTTTCTTGAATTCTAGAATTGAACCCACCTCTCCTTTTTTTTTCAACTAAGCAGATCCTCTCACAGGGGGATGACAGATGCGAGGGGATTTTAAGGGAGTTTTGGTCTTCTGAGTGGCTGACTCGTCGGGTATGATGTTTGACACTATCATGTTTGAAGGTTCCCCATGGAAATGGCGAAAGGCATTCCATCGGGGAAGGGTGAAGGCAGTTCAGAATTTTCAGTGTTGACCTGTGTCTTGAAGGGATTTTTAGTATTTTGATCGGCTGCAAGGGTCATGTTCGATGACGTCTTGTAGTGTCAGTTCTCTTTGATTGTCGAGGGTGAAGTTTGACCTCATTAATTTGAAAGTTTTGTTTGGAAACGGTGAAGGATATTCCAGTGGGGAAATTTGGAAGCATCCTAGAGTGGTCGGTGTGGGCCACTATTCTAAATAACCTTTGGTCCTTCGTTGGTTTTATTTAAGAAAGGGTCTACGTTAGGCCACTAGTGTGGCAGACCCATTCACCTGGGGATTCTACGGTCGATTGTAGGAATCACGTGTTGTTTAAGACTCAGTTTGAAGTCCCTCTCCGTATAATGTTCCTCTCAACAGCAGTGGTAATGTTCAGGTGATGATTTGTGGTGCCGTGTTCTCATTCAGGGTGACAAAGGGTGATGCACATACACCATTTCAGCTCTTGTGTTGGTGAATATTCTGTGTATGATCAGTTGGATGTCGTAATGTGTTGTGTTTGCTGGTGTTGTCTCGGTTGCAGTGTGGATGCATGTGACACCAAAAGGAGAATCTCCATCCAAGAGTCTTCAATACCTGACTACAAGGTAGTATATACTTCAAACATCAGGGCTCCATCCATAGGCTTCGAAGTGAAGCTGGAACATGGTCAGGAACCCTGAGAGAGTATGGGACCCCAACCTTATTTCTGTCATCAGTGAAGAATATGAAGGAGGTTTAAATTATTTCCTGTGGTTCTGTTTTTAACGAACCATTTGGGTGTGTGGGGTTTCTCGTGGCTACAAGGAAGTGTGGTCGTCTCGTACCGTAATGTCTTGGGGGTTAAATCCCACCAGGTGTAATTCTTTTAGTGGTCCTTATGGGGTTTTTCGGGTAAATCCGTCTCAAATTTGAATGATGCTCATCTAGGGATTTGGAGAAGTTGGTCTGTCTTTGGCTGTGGTTTTGATGCCCGGTAGTTGGGCCCGACCCTCCCTGCCCCTTGTGGTGGGGTGCTTGGTCCCCGTCAAAAAATTTCTAAAGTGTAGTATCTTCTGTCAGTTCCAATGTTGGGGAGACCCACGTTAGGTATCACACGAATGTCTCTGTAATGAATCGGTGTTGGACTTTTCTTTAATGGTGGGAAGTCCACTCGGACCTCCCCATCTCGATCTTCCGATCTCACCTTGGGCATTGGTAGGTTTTTAATGGTGGGGAGCCCTCGGGCTTCCCCATGTTGACCTTTTGGTTCTATTTCTAAAGATGACTTAGTGATAAGTGATAAGAGTGTTACTTGGACATGGTTTATCCTTGACTTTTCATTCTATCCAAATGGTGTGGTTTTCGTTTAATGGTTCTTGAGTTGTTTCGGCTTGTTAAGTTGGTTTATGTGGGTGTGAGAGTTCTTTTACTTGACCAGTCAACTGGAGGCATTCTAGCTCTTTGTGGTGGCTGACACATATCAGAAAGTCTTTTTGAGAGTTTCTTGAAGTTTCCTTTGAGCCACTATCTTTGAGCATGATACTTCTGCCTCTCTTTTCTTGATGTTTGTGGGGATCCCCTTTGAACCTTAAGGGAGTGTGGTTTTCTGCTTTGGGGTTTGGTTCTAGTTGTGGATTTTTTGGGGATGGAAATCTTTATGGTGGGGAGAATTGTCACAACAGTCCTTTTTATATTATTTATTTTATTATTTTTATTGGGCATTAGATAGTTCAGGTCAAGCCCCGACATAAAATTTTTGAGCTCTTATTTAGAATCGAATGTTTCTCTATTGGTTGCATCCAGCGCACCACGGTCAAAGCCGTGTGGCCTTGCCTGGGTCACCGTGCAACCTCGTCCGGTTCACCACACGACCCGTCTAATGTTAAAGGCAGATGGAAAATATGTGATGAATAATAAAATGAAAATACAATGAAAGTTTGAGACCGCGCGACTCGGGCGAGGCACGATTTTGAAACCGTGCAGCCTCGCCTGGTTCACTGAGTAACCTGCCAATGTCCAATTAATTAAATAAAATGACTTGATGATAAATAAATAAAATTTAATGTGATAAAATTTTTAATAAATTATCTTAATGATCATAATAATAGTATTATTTGAGGATGTAATTGTTATAGTTATTTTTATCACTATTATTATAATTGTTATAACTTTTATTTTATTACTATTATTTTTGTAATTAGTTTTAGTTTATTATTATTATTATTATTATATTAATTACTATTATTATTATTATATTAATTATTATTATTATTAGTTTTGTTTTTATTTTACCTTTTATTTCTTTTCTTTCTTTGCTAGGGTTTTATTTTTTTGGGACCTTTCCCCATTCTACCCATCGCGGCACCGCCCATTTCTCCCATATCCCATTGCGCCGCACCATGGCCAGCCACCGCCCTCATCTCCAACCGGCATTTCTCTCACCAGCACGCATTGTCCGTGGCCTCCCTCTCCCTTCATAATTAGCAGGTTCCTCCAGCCCGTCCAGCCATGTCACACTAATGCCCATCCTCCCCCGCTCGGAATCACTGCCCTCATGCTTCATCCAGTGAAGAGTCAAACCTCCACCCCCTGCTACGTCTGGTGATGAGCCAAACCACCACCCCCTGCTCCGTCTAGTGACACGCCACTCTGCCGCCATCCCGCTTCGTCCGATGAATCATTGAACAACCCGCCCCTGCTCCGTCCTGCGAACACCTCCCCCCCATGGTTAAGTCTTTCTCCTTGCTGTTTTTTTAGCAGGTATATGTTCCGATTTTGGGTTTTTAATTTGACGTTTTTGGGTTTGAATTCAAGTGTTTGAGTTTGTGCTAGGTTCCTTGTGGTGAAAATGGCACGTGATTAAGGTTTCGTGCTAGAATTTGAAGTTTTCTCATCAAATTTTGGGGTTTGACATCGAGGCAGGTGGTTCCACATTTAAACATTATTTAATGAATTAATTTTCCAGCTTAGTTAATTTATTATGTTCTTTGATTAATTATTTTGGGTTCAAATTTGGTTTTCTTGAAGTTTTTCTTGTGTTAAAATTTTTTTGGTAGCATGCTTATTTGGGAGGGTGCGTTCATTAGCTGAAATCTTATCTTTAGTCAATTTTTAGTGTTTTATAATATGTGCAGTTAGCTTTTCATTTGTGAAAGTGGTGTTAATTGTGTTTTCGACATAGAGTTGTATGTGCTTGGTCATAAGTGAATGTGTTGTGTTGGTTGAGTAGGTTTTCTCTTTAAAACCCATTGTTGAGCTGTCTCATAGTGTTTAATAAATTTTGCATCTGTTTTTTTAAATGTGCAAAGTACGCTGTTTATGTTTTGGTGTACCATTCATATTCATTTTGTCCAAAAAGAGAATTTGAGTGTGCCTTTGGTGTTTAAAGTCATATTTCATCTTCTGTAATTGTGTAATAATTTTTTTAGTGTTTTGTTTAATCGGGAAAATGGTCTTTTAACCATGCGATTGGCTTATTAATTGATGCGAGTGGTGCAGGTTGTGTTCTTCATGTGGCATCAAGTAAGTTTGGTCAGGGTGGAGGGTTGAGTTTTTTTATTTGTGCTTATTGTGTTATGTTTCTTTTTAAATAAGTTTTTGACAAATAATTTAATATTTTTTAATAAAGAATCATTATTAATGAAAAAATTGATTTAATTGAGTTGGGTAAAGTCTTTTGGCGTGTGTACTTTGTCAAATGGTTTTCGGTGTGTGTCGAAGTGTCGCGTGGGGTTTATGTTACACCCTGTTTTTTTTATTTGTCAGAGTTTGACATGAAATGTGAAATTTTAACTTCTTGAGCACAAAAGGGGAAGCCTAGGTACTAGGTGGGCGGACTAGATCTAGAGTGCTAGTGATTCAGAAGTGGCTCTGGCACAGTTTCACTTAGCTGGTTTGACGATTACAATACTAACTCAACATTGGATGATGACTGGAGACCACTAGGTTATGGTTGTGTTGCCCTACTAGTGGCTCGTGCACGAGAACATATTTTTTTTGTGGTTCTTATAGTGTTGTTCACCGAGACGCGATGTTCTAGGGTCCCATTCCTTTTGCTTGTACTTTTAGGGCCTCTCCCACTTTTTGTGCTCCTGGATTACTATACACTCACCATCAGCATATGATGTATCTTTTGGGTTCTCTTGAAAGTTTGAGTTTTCTTAACTACAAGGGTGTTTTATTTCTATTTAAGTTGTTTTCATTGAAAGTTTTTTCTTTATAGAAACTATTATTTTAATGTTTTCCAAGCTTTGATGTCCTTTCTTTTATTAATCCTGCAAATGTATTTGTCATTTAATGTTTATACGTGGAACCTTTTTATTGGGTGACTACCTACTGGGATTTTGGATCACACCCTTCATACACCTTTGGGTGTATGTAGACTTTTTTTCTTGTGTATTCCAGGTTTTGACATCGTGCTCAATGATGGTGGTTCTGGTCGTTGATGGTTTTCTCGTGAAGTTTGGTGTTATGGCATGTGGATGTTGCGCCTCTCTTGTTTCTTGGAGGTTTGAGTTTGAGTTTCTTTTGTTGTCATTTATTTTGGATGTTGGTTCAAGTTGTAAACCTCCAAATTTTTTTTTAGTTTAAGGCCATGTTTGGTTGTCTATTTTCAGTTTCAGTTTATTTATCATATCAATTGTTTTGTGTTTACTATTTTTCGTAAATCGTTCCCATGTGTTAGATTTGATACCCAGGAACTTGTGCCAGCCCGTGGGGATCAGGAACGCCCTTTGGGCCATGTCGCGGACCGGGTTGGGCGTCGGGTCGGATGGTGACCTGGCCTGGTTCGTGACACTCTATTACTGTAGCATTTAGTCTATGTAACTCTTTGCATCAGTAATAGATCTCCTAAGCGGAGAGCCACAATTCGTCACACGTTCATGCATGATAGTTTCCACGAATTGGATAACCATTTAGACTCAAATTTTATACCACTTATGAGTTTTGTATGATCATAAGATGAACATGTATAGTAGAAGATAACCCAAACACAAGCAGATCTATCTTTGAGAATCAATGCATAAATAAACTCTATAAATAGTGTACTTGGAAATCGTCAATGACAGCAGTCTTCTTCTTTCTCAGTGAAGGATAATAATTGGTGAAGATCATGTACCAGTGAATAAAAGAATCCTACCTCTGAGGAGGGTACACCAAAAAATGGATATGCGATCATACCGTGAGGATATTTGAATGATGAATGGGTGTTAGCACCTTCGTATCAGATGATGAACAATAGTGTGGGAGGAAGATGGAAATGAGAGACTTTCTCATAGTTACTTATATTCAATAGGAAGGATCACATCCATTTATAAATCCATCTAGGAAGTGTTTCATTAAATGAAAACACATCATCCATATTAATGTATCCATATAAATTTCTTACATTAATTCAATATTGAATCCTATTCAATGAACGGTCAAGACAATTAATCCATTCATAATAGATCATAACTGATAATTAAACCATTTAGAAGAAATAAATATATATATCATATATATATATATATTTATATTTAATACATGCATCAAATGCATGGAATTAAATATACACTTTATATATATAATATCATATATATATAGTAAATATCTAACATTATGTACCTAGTTTCCAGGACACTAAACCAAAAAAGATCCTTCAAAGTTATCAGGGAAATACTTTGTTAAGAAATTATGTTAAAAATAATGTCTTAAAAAGGCCGGACTATATAGTTGGTATCAATACATGGTTTAGTTATTTATGTAAAATAGGAGGAGAAAACATTAAAAATAACCCTAAAGATAAGTCTAAATATAATAAAACGTCCCTAATTTTTTTTCAAGTATATAGTATGTTGTTTCCTAGAAATAACATCCCAATCATGATACTTTCAAGTGGATGCCACTATGGAATAAATACACCTTGGTATAATCACCCCAAAAAAGGTTGGTTGATCATTTATTTTATCTTTACTAGGTTCACAATGAGGGGTATTAAGACTACACACCTATAGAGACACTCCCTGGAGATATTATTGGTTTGTCACAAGATTTCTATATACAATTATGAAAAATATATAGATAATGTAATTAAAAAAAATACAAAATTATAACATCTAAGAAGCATGTTATTAGAAACTTTTAGGATTTAACCTTCCTTTTGAATTATTATTATATGATTTCTGTTAGTAACAAATTTCTCACTAAGGTTTTATTCTTCTAGAAAAATAGTGGGAAATAAAAGGAATCATGTAATGGTTGTATAATGTATCATGGTTTTATAATAAAGGTGATTTACATTCATCATTCATTAATGTGTGCTGTAATTAACATTACATGAATGTTCAAATGATAATACCCCCAAAAGTATAAAATTTAAAATTTCCCATAATCATTGATCATCATGGAGTACTATAGGTTGTGATGATATGTTATGGATGGATTGAATAGATTATTTTGATAATAACAAAGGTTTGTATATAAGATATGGGAAATATATTCATGAGGTAATAAATAGGGAATTCTTACTTTTACTAATCTGTTAATGTATGTCTCATAGAATGTTATATAGTCATCCATATACTTATGTATATATGCTTATTATTAATCCTTATTACTTGAGGTTAGGAAGATATTGATAATGAGAAACTTCATACTTTTATACCCTACCAATTAAAGTCAATATATGAATGTAGCTAATCAGGGGGTGGTTGGGTTTGTTATGACAACCCTGCTTTTTATTACCACTTAAACATGCTTTATTACATAAAACTTCACTTGATACAACAAAGAAGATCGAGAGGTTTAGTGTATTTGGGGCTTAGGATCATTACATAAAAACTTTAAACTTGCAATACAACATCCTTATTGAAAACTTCCTTTACATGACCACTACATTCCTTTGTACTTAGCATTGCATGGGATAACCTGAGGACATGCATAAGAAAAGGGTGAGCTATAAAGCCCAGTAAGGGAGTACACAATGAATAACATGAGGAGTACAAAACATGTTAGGCAATAGGCATATCAATAGAGCATAAAAGAGACATGAACATAAAGGCATGATAAAGCATGATGATCATGACATGGAAATGTGGCAACAACACTTAACATTGAATTAGCATGAGCCAAGGCTCATTGCACATGGAGCATGAGTAAACCCTCATTGCACTTGAAGCACGAGTAAACCCTCGTTGCACTTGAATTAGCATGAGTCAACACTCATTGCACATGACGTATCATGATACTATACTTTACCCAATGCATTGGAGCGCTATCAGGGCGCACCCTTCTTAAACATTTCATTTCATGCATAAGTGTGCCACATGGATCATAAAACATGGATTCATAAAACATAATCATTTATTCCACGATAAAGGAATGTGGAATTCATACATGAAACTTTACAATCAATAAGTAAACGTGCATAAAGGTGAATACCCTTGATGGAGAAATGGGCATGGTATTCACTACACAATGATATTGGCTTAGAAAATCGGTGTGATTTCGGCAGCGTAATGGCGTGACATAAGAATTCATAAAAAAAGGCTGATGAGAGAGAAAGGGGTTCCTCATCATATTTACATGTAATTGACAGTAAGAAGGTCATATAGATACATGTCCCAACAATTGAAAAGGAATTTAGATTCATGATACAAAAGTATTGCTTGAATATAAGAGAGGAGAAAAAGGTTCCTTTCGGAATTTCGGCATAGTAACGGGTGTACATGGGAGGAATTTAATGAGAGAGAAAGGGGTTTCCCATCATTCAAACGATAAGAGGGCAGTATGGGAGAGGTGAGAAACCATACCCCAACATTCATAAATGAAATTAAAAGGACAATACAACTTAAGGAAAATTGACAAAAATGAGAAAGGAAGAAAAAACCCTTACTTGAAAGTGTGCTTCCAAAGGCTAGAGAGAGGCTTGTGAGAGGCTTCTTGGGAGCTTGGGGCACCTTGAGAGGATTCTAGAGAGAGTAGGGCAGAGGTTGGACGAACTTCAAGGGCTTTGAGTGAGGAGGAAGTGGGAGCTTGGGTGGGTTTATATAGGAAAGGTGAGAGAATTCTTTATTATTTAGGTTTGGGACCCCTTATATTAAAATAATCCAAACCACAAACCATCCCATGGTATTTGCCCATGGTTTCTGGAAAAGGAGAGAGGAAAACAATATTTTACAAGGCCAAGGTCCGAACTTATTAAAAAATTAGGGTTGCTTATGTGGAGGTGAGTCACACTCCCATGGAAATTAATTTAAAAAGGCAAAGTGTTGAATAAGTCTTGAGGGCTCCATTAATGCTTTGAAAAGTGAGTCAAACAAACCCAAAAACTCATTATTTTAATGATAAAACATATATTGGCCGAACCTAAGGATTATGGTATTTTATTACATCACCATTGGGTCATTATGATGTCATAAAACACATTATATATTTAAAAGGTATTTAATTTTTACCCAAAAATTGGACTGTCTCAGAAAATTATGAAAAATTCACCGTTGGATAATTTCGACGTCCTGATTCCAAAAATAATATTTATTTTATCTAAATAATTTTCTAAATATGTGAATTTTCACTTTTAAAATAAAAACCGACATTTATAAAGAAATTCACGGGTTTTGACAGAAATGGCTTTCAAACCTTAATAAACATTTTAATTGCATTCATAAAATAATAAGATCATTTATATTTAATGACAATTAATTTAATATTAATAATAATATTTTATTAAAATATTATTTAATTCAAAAATCCTCTAATTTAATAAAATATAATTCTTAATTAAATAATAACTAAAAACACCATTTGTACTTTAAAAACTAATTACAATGTATCAAAAATGACTAGAAATTATATTCATTATTATATATAAAAAAAATAATGTACATGAACATGGTTCTACTTATTTGTTACATAACCCCTTAAAATAGCCGCATAAGACCTAAGGGTAAGGTGCGCGATGGTGACAGACTCTTGGGGCTGCTCGGATAACATCGCTCGAGTGGTAATCTCTATCAACTTCCATTTTTCCCGTAGACGATCACGTTAGAGCTTGACTTGATGAAGCTCAGCTTGGGCTTGGTCAAGGGAAAAGCCCAAAGACGCCACCTCTTTACCGAGCTCCGACAAATGGGCTTCGTAAGGGGCAATTCTACTGGATGAGGCCATCGCTTCCTTTGTCTGAGTAGAAAAATTGGTTCGTTAAAGCCTTATATTTAAACTACCCAGATGATCACTGTTCAACGGCTATAAAAGTAACGGTCACAAATCTTAACGTAAAACTTAAAGAAGTTGACATCTTATAAAAACATTTTTCATAAAGAAACATTTAACTGGATCAAGAGGGATTTTCCATTAATGAAACTTTGGGTCGTTACAACATTCCCCCCTTAAGAAATTTCGCCCTCGAAATTTTCCTTTTCCCACACTAAAACAAATGTGGGTAACTTAGCTTCATCATATCCTCCGACTCCCAAGTTGCTTCTTCAAACTTGTGGTTTCTCCACAACACCTTGACGAGGGGCATTGTCTTATTTCGTAGAACTTTTTCTCTACGATCTAAGATCTTCACTGGTTGCTCCTCATAAGAAAGATCGTCTTCTAATTGTACCACCTCAGAAGAGAGTACATGTGAAGGGTCTGGTATGTACTTCCTTAAGAGGGATACATGGAAGACATCATGCACCTTGGCCATAGTAGGTGGAAGTGCTAGTCGATAGGCCACAGCCCCAACACGATCAAGAATCTCGAATGGGCCTATGTACCTTGGACTTAACTTCCCTTTCTTTCCAAACCTCATGACCTTCTTCCACGGAGATATGCGTAAAAACACCATGTCTCCGACTTTAAACTCAAGGTCTCGTCGACGATTATCTGCATAACTCTTCTGTCGACTTTGGGCTGCCTTGATATGTTGCTGAATGGTTTTCACCTTCTCCACCATTTCTTCGACCATTTCTGGTCCAAGCAGCTTACGTTCACCGACCTCATCCCAACATGCCGGTGTTCTACACCTTTTCCCATACAGGGCTTCATATGGTGCCATTTGGATGCTCGAGTGGAAACTATTATTATAAGAGAACTCAACTAGAGGAAGATGTTGATCCCATCCTCCTTTAAAGTCCATTGAGCACGCTCTCAACATATCCTCAAGTGTTTGGATAGTCCGCTCGGATTGGCCATCAGTTTGAGGATGATAGGCCGTACTGAAGTTCAGTTTAGTATTCAGAGCATGTTGAAGACTCTTCCAAAACTTAGAGGTAAATCTTGGATCTCGGTCCGACACAATAGACATTGGTACTCCATGCAACCGTACCACTTCCCTGATATATATTCGTGCCAGTTGATCCAAAGAAAAATCCTCTCGAATAGCAATGAAGTGTGCAGTCTTTGTAAGACGATCCACAATAACCCAGATTGCATTGTTGCTTTTGGATGTCCTTGGAAGTCCAGTGACGAAGTCCATGGTGATGTTCTCCCATTTCCATTCTGGTATGGGCAATGGTTGCATCATCCCCTTAGACTTCTGCCTCTCTGCCTTCACTTGCTGACACACCAGGCACTTTGATGTATATTTGGCGATCTCCTTCTTCATATAATCCCACCAAAAGTTTTCTCGGAGATCTCGATACATCTTTGTGCTCCCTGGGTGAATAGAGAAATTTGAACTATGTGCATCATCCAAAAGTTCCTTCTTCAGCTCCGAACTTGATGGGACACATAGTCTTTTCCCAAACCGCACAATTCCTTCTTCATTAACATTAAACTCTGAGGATTTTCCCTTTTTGATAGCTTCCACTTTTTCTTGGATTCTCGCATCATCCTTTTGAGCATCCTTTAACCTTTCCAAAAGAGATGGTTGAGCAATCATTTGTGAAAGGATTGATGATGTTCCCTTCTTTATGATTCCCACGTCCATCTTCATCAAGTCTAAGAAGATTGGATCCTTCTCAATTCTCATCATTGATAGAATTGCTGGATCCTTTCTACTTAGGGCATCCGCCACCTTGTTCGCCTTCCCAGGGTGGTAATGTATTGAACAATCATAATCCTTTATGAGCTCTATCCATCTTCTCTGGCGCATATTAAGCTCTTTCTGTGTGAATATATATTTAAGACTCTTGTGGTCAGTATATATCTCACATTTCTCTCCATAGAGATAATGCCGCCAGATTTTCAAGGCAAAGATCACCGCCGCCAACTCCAGATCATGCGTTGGATAGTTTCGCTCATGGATTTTCAACTGTCTTGAGGCATAGGATATCACTTTATCATTCTGCATCAGCACACATCCTAAGCCCTTCTTCGAAGCATCACTGAATACCACAAAAAGCTCCCCACTTGTGGGTAAAGTGAGCACAGGTGCAGTGATAAGCCTCCTTTTCAACTCCTTGAAGCTTTCTTCGCATTCATCACTCCAAGCAAACTTTACTCCCTTCCGAGTTAGCTTGGTAAGAGGGTTGGACAATCGTGAGAAGTTTCTCACAAATCGTCGATAATATCCGGCTAACCCCAAGAAGCTACGGATATCAGTAACCGATGTTGGCCTCGGCCATCCCTCAATTGCATCTGTTTTGGAGGGGTCCACAGATATCCCATTGCTTGTGATGATATGGCCCAAGAATGAGACCTCCTTCAACCAGAACTCACACTTGCTGTACTTGGCATAGAGCTTCTCCTTGCGCAAAGTCTCCAGTACAGTTCTTAAATGCTCCTCATGGTCCTCCTTGGTTTTGGAGTATATTAGAATATCATCTATAAAGACTACCAAAAATTTATCTAGGTAATCTCTAAAGACTCTATTCATCAAGTCCATGAATATTGCTGGAGCATTGGTGAGTCCAAAAGGCATTACTATGAATTCATAGTGCCCGTACCTTGTACGAAAAGCAGTCTTGGGGATATCTTCCTTCTTCACCCTTACTTGATAATATCCCGACCGCAAGTCGACCTTGGAGAAGTATTGTGATCCACGCAGCTGATCAAACAAGTCATCGATTCTTGGGAGAGGATACTTGTTCTTTATCGTGATTTTGTTAAGTTCACGATAATCGATGCAAAGCCGCATTGACCCATCCTTCTTCTTGACGAAGAGGACTGGTGCACCCCATGGTGATGCACTTGGGCGTATAAACCCTTTATCCAGATTCTCCTGTAGTTGTTTCTTCAGTTCTTCAAGCTCAACCACAGCCATTCTATATGGAGTCTTGGATATTGGTAGCGCCCCAGGTATAAGTTCAATTGAGAACTCAACATCTCTTCTTGGAGGAAGACCAGGAAGTTCCTCGGGAAATACTTCAGCGAATTCCCTCACAATAGGCATTTCTTCAAGGGTGGTTTCTTCCTTGGACTTAATCATCTGAGCCAGATATGCATGCTCATAAGGCAGTAATATCCATGCTTGAGATGATGGAGCTAAAGGAGATTCATCTTCCTTCCGACACTTGTAAAGAATCGGGGGTCGATTCTCCATATGGAGTGTGATTTCCCTCTCCCGACAATTTATGTTGGCTCTATATAAGGAAAGCCAATCCATGCCAAGAATTGCATCAAATTCCACCAAAGGGAGTATGACGAGGTTCGCTGGGAAATTCAATCCACAGATTATAACAGGGGAGGACTTATACTCATGGGATGCAATGATTGCCCCATTTTCCGTACTCACTGACATCTTTACTTCCAGGATTTGCGGTGGTGCAGGGATTGTTCTACTAAACTTTTGAGATATAAAAGAATGCGTAGAACCTGAATCAAAAAGTACGTTCGCTATTCTTGAATGAATAACTAGCGTACCTGTCACCACTTCGTTGTCGGGGTTCACTTCGGTAGAAGTGATGGCAAAAGCTCTTCCTTGCTGTCTTGGAGGTTGTTGATTGCCTCCGATAACCCTTGGATTAGGGCACTGATTCGCAAAATGACCCGGTTCTTTGAATTTGAAGCATTGAACAACGCGTTGAGGTTTGAACGGAGCGTTCCTCCCCTCCGTCGCAGCTGCGGGTCCTTCTTGCTGACAGTTAACAGCTAGGTGCCCTTCTCTTCCACACTTGAAGCATTTTCTTGTCCCCCTAAGGCAATTCCCAGGGTGCTTCTTTCCACACTTTTGGCAAGTGGGGTGCTGGAATTTCTTAGCGCCGTTGGATTTATCCATCGGACCACCAGCATTGAAGTCCACCTTCCGCTTCTTGTCCCCATGATACCCCTGTGATTCTCCGATCTCCATTTCAACCTTAAGGGCACATCGGACAATCTCCTCATAGCTGTCAAAGTCACGGATCGCTAATGCTTTCCGCAAGCTAGGCTTCAGCCCACCAAAGAAGCGGTCAACTTTGCATTCGGGGGTAACGACAAAGCCGGAAGCGTATCGTGCAAGCCTTGTGAAGTTTGCCTCGTACGCTCCCACAGATTCTTCATCTTTCTGCTTGAGGGAAAGGAAGTCCCTTTCCATCTTAAGACGGAGGGTGCGTGGAAAATATTTATCGAAAAACATCTTCCGGAATACCTTCCATTCCAAAGCCTCGATCTCCTCCTCAGGCTTCGTATTTTTTATCAATGTCCACCATTGATCAGCTTCACCCTCCATACGATAAGCCGCCAGGAGAACCTTCTCTTTTTCAGAGCATTGGAGGATGGAGAATATCTTTTCAATGGAGTTGATCCATTGTTCAGTAATCGTGGGATCGGATGATCCACTAAAAGTAGGAGGCCTTTGTCTCATGAAGCTTTCAATAGCGACTTGTTCTTTCTTAGGGGGGGTTGAACGTTCCTCTTGACCAGTGTTTCTATTCAAAACTTGAGTTAACTGAGAGAGAAGCGTGACAAAGTTCGCGATTCCCGCTCCCATTGGATTGGGCATCTCATTGGTACAATCATCACACTGATCTTCACAACGGTTGTTAGCCCGAGTTCTCCTATTACCGGCCATTGGCTGGAATAAAAGGAAAGTTAGGGGTAACACATAAAGGGTAATCCAAAGAAAAAAGTTGACAACTTATAAATAAACTTTAATCTCTTTAACTCATGAGTCCATAGAAATCAATCCAGGCTTTTCATGATCTTCCTTCTAACATATATTCTTAGGGCATTTTTCCCTTAATAAGGGTTCATACTAAGATTATGAATTTATCAAAACATATCCCCCGGGAGTGTCGTAACCAAGAGTGCAGCAAGGCCCGTTGTCGTGCACCAGTTCCCGTTCGAGTCTAGCTCAAAGCGGTGTTTTCGGGTTTTACCCCTAGGATACATCTGTGCCAGAGCCGCCTCTACCAGCTCGTATCCAGACAGGGATGTATTTGTTTGATAAACCACTTACTTAGTATTTACCAAAACTTAGGGATGTTTTTATTATGCTTAGTCTTGTATCTAAGGCTTTACTAGGGTTTCCTAATCCCAAAAATAACTAAACCTATCCTCTGATACCAACTATGACAACCCTGCTTTTTATTACCACTTAAACATGCTTTATTACATAAAACTTCACTTGATACAACAAAGAAGATCGAGAGGTTTAGTGTCTTTGGGGCTTAGGATCATTACATAAAAACTTTAAACTTGCAATACAACATCCTTATTGAAAACTTCCTTTACATGACCACTACATTCCTTCGTACTTAGCATTGCATGGGATAACCTGAGGACATGCATAAGAAAAGGGTGAGCTATAAAGCCCAGTAAGGGAGTACACAATGAATAACATGAGGAGTACAAAACATGTTAGGCAATAGGCATATCAATAGAGCATAAGAGAGACATGAACATAAAGGCATGATAAAGCATGATGATCATGACATGGAAATGTGGCAACAACACTTAACATTGAATTAGCATGAGCCAAGGCTCATTGCACATGGAGCATGAGTAAACCCTCATTGCACTTGAAGCACGATTAAACCCTCGTTGCACTTGAATTAGCATGAGTCAACACTCATTGCACATGACGTATCATGATACTATACTTTACCCAATGCATTGGAGCGCTATCAGGGCGCACCCTTCTTAAACATTTCATTTCATGCATAAGTGTGCCACATGGATCATAAAACATGGATTCATAAAACATAATCATTTATTCCACGATAAAGGAATGTGGAATTCATACATGAAACTTTACAATCAATAAGTAAACGTGCATAAAGGTGAATACCCTTGATGGATAAATGGGCATGGTATTCACTACACAATGATATTGGCTTAGAAAATCGGTGTGATTTCGGCAGCGTAATGGCGTGACATAAGAATTCATAAAAAAAGGCTGATGAGAGAGAAAGGGGTTCCTCATCATATTTACATGTAATGGACAGTAAGAAGGTCATATAGATACATGTCCCAACAATTGAAAAGGAATTTAGATTCATGATACAAAAGTATTGCTTGAATATAAGAGAGGAGAAAAAGGTTCCTTTCGGAATTTCGGCATAGTAACGGGTGTACATGGGAGGAATTTAATGAGAGAGAAAGGGGTTTCCCATCATTCAAACGATAAGAGGGCAGTATGGGAGAGGTGCGAAACCATACCCCAACATTCATAAATGAAATTAAAAGGACAATACAACTTAAGGAAAATTGACAAAAATGAGAAAGGAAGAAAAAACCCTTACTTGAAAGTGTGCTTCCAAAGGCTAGAGAGAGGCTTGTGAGAGGCTTCTTGGGAGCTTGGGGCACCTTGAGAGGATTCTAGAGAGAGTAGGGCAGAGGTTGGACGAACTTCAAGGGCTTTGAGTGAGGAGGAAGTGGGAGCTTGGGTGGGTTTATATAGGAAAGGTGAGAGAATTCTTTATTATTTAGGTTTGGGACCCCTTATATTAAAATAATCCAAACCACAAACCATCCCATGGTATTTGCCCATGGTTTCTGGAAAAGGAGAGAGGAAAACAATATTTTACAAGGCCAAGGTCCGAACTTATTAAAAAATTAGGGTTGCTTATGTGGAGGTGAGTCACACTCCCATGGAAATTAATTTAAAAAGGCAAAGTGTTGAATAAGTCTTGAGGGCTCCATTAATGCTTTGAAAAGTGAGTCAAACAAACCCAAAACCTCATTATTTTAATGATAAAACATATATTGGCCGAACCTAAGGATTATGGTATTTTATTACATCACCATTGGGTCATTATGATGTCATAAAACACATTATATATTTAAAAGGTATTTAATTTTTACCCAAAAATTGGACTGTCTCAGAAAATTATGAAAAATTTACCGTTGGATAATTTCGACGTCCTGATTCCAAAAATAATATTTATTTTATCTAAATAATTTTCTAAATATGTGAATTTTCACTTTTAAAATAAAAACCGACATTTATAAAGAAATTCACGGGTTTTGACAGAAATGGCTTTCAAACCTTAATAAACATTTTAATTGCATTCATAAAATAATAAGATCATTTATATTTAATGACAATTAATTTAATATTAATAATAATATTTTATTAAAATATTATTTAATTCAAAAATCCTCTAATTTAATAAAATATAATTCTTAATTAAATAATAACTAAAAACACCATTTGTACTTTAAAAACTAATTACAATGTATCAAAAATGACTAGAAATTATATTCATTATTATATATAAAAAAAATAATGTACATGAACATGGTTCTACTTATTTGTTACATAACCCCTTAAAATAGACGCATAAGACCTAAGGGTAAGGTGCGCGATGGTGACAGACTCTTGGGGCTGCTCAGATAACATCGCTCGAGTGGTAATCTCTATCAACTTCCATTTTTCCCGTAGACGATCACGTTCGAGCTTGACTTGATGAAGCTCAGCTTGGGCTTGGTCAAGGGCAAAGCCCAAAGACGCCACCTCTTTACCGAGCTCCGACAAATGGGCTTCGTAAGGGGCAATTCTACTGGATGAGGCCATCGCTTCCTTTGTCTGAGTAGAAAAATTGGTTCGTTAAAGCCTTATATTTAAACTACCCAGATGATCACTGTTCAACGGCTATAAAAGTAACGGTCACAAATCTTAACGTAAAACTTAAAGAAGTTGACATCTTATAAAAACATTTTTCATAAAGAAACATTTAACTGGATCAAGAGGGATTTTCCATTAATGAAACTTTGGGTCGTTACATTTGTTGCTGATCATGTCATCATTTGGAGTGAAAGCAAGATGATATTTTTCCGCTTGTAGTAAAAGTAAATACATCAAGCCATTGATTGAATTATACTGGAGAAAATGAATGGCCATGCTTAGTTGAGTCACATATGATGAGTTCAACTACTTGGATAAGGGTCATGTGATGCACCCATTTTTTAAATGATTCATATGTGATGTATTCATCCACATGGTTAGTCTTTTTTGGAGAAAAATGGCATTAAGAATTGACCTATACTAGATTGACATGTTCCATGTATAGTGGTCACTCAATGTTTTGGATAAAAATATTATATATGTATACATATTATGTATATAATATACCTAGTTGTGGGAATATTTTTATAGATATATGAGTATGTTTTATGGAGATCACATCAAACCCCTTAGTAACTTGAGTAGCACTAATTATTTTCTAGTGTTTATTCTTTGATTACATCTATAAAATAGGGATTTCATATTTTTTTCAATGCCACTAAGGCCCAAAATTTCACATAGTTAGGCATCTATATAAGGATTAAGTTATGGAAAATGTGTTTTTTCCAAAATAAATAGATTATGATAAAACCATTTCCAAAATGGAGTTTTTGGATAAATTCAAAATGAGTTGTGAACTTTTTAATAAATTCCTTATGGTATTTTAGTGAAAGTGTCAGACTATTGGATGTGCACTAAAATATTCATGTTAATGAATAAAATTTAGGCACATGTATCTTTCTAAGTGGTTTTATCGATTATAATCTATTATGAATAGATTAAATGGAATCCTCTATGAATGAATTAAATGGATTTCATTCATGTAATAAATTCAATGAATAATTCTAATGGGAATAAATGTATACTGATATGTTGAATATGGAAAATACATTTTATTAAATGAGATGTGTTAAGAATGGCTATATAAATGGATGAGATCCCTCCAATTGGTTTCGAATGATTATATATAAGCCTCCCAATACTCTCTTCCTCTTGATACATGGTTTTTCAAAATGGGAAGGCACTATCACCCCTTCTACATTTAAGGATCTTCAAGAAATATTCTTGGAACATTTGGCTGGTGTAATCACCTTGAAGGTAAGATGATTTCTTCTCCTACTCTGGTGATAGACATCAAGAGTTACCTATCGAAGATTAAAGATAGATCTTAGAGATATCCATGCATTCATGGTTATGAGATTCATTCATATTATATGTTGATTTATTTGAGGATAAATTGTAAAAATATGGTTTTGATTCCGCATCCAAGTATATATGATAAAAATCTAAAACCCAAGATCATTTTATAACACTACAAATTCATATATATATAATGTTCAATGATAATAATATAGACTACATTGAATTTTATAAACATATGTACAGGTATGGAAGCCTTAGTTGTGAATGTATACATGAGGTAAATTTTTATAATCAATATTTCCACTAGTTGAATTAATATGTTAATTACATCTAAATAATTTTTATATTTTCTATTGGAATACTATATGAAGGGAAAACCTTGTGAAAAAATATGGACTCATTAGTCCTCTTATCACTTCTACATAAAAAATTTCAATGGAAGAACTTGGAATTTCTCTAAAAGAAACACAACTAGCTTAAAGGTTTGAAGCAAAACTAATAGATGATATACTCTTATTAGTATGAATAATACATATGTAAAAATATACAATCTAATCATATAGAATATATTTTATAAAATTTCATTAATTTTTTCTTTTTAATTTTCTAGGAAGTATTGAATGCTCATTATAATAAATTTGGATACTCTAGAGATTTATTTTTTGGGTTGAAAGCATGGATATCCCATGAATATACCACACATGATGTATTTTATCAATTTTTAATAGACTATATTCCATATTTCACAAGTAAACATCAAATTATACATTTTATTTTATGTTTTAATGATATTTTTTTCTGATTGAGTGATGCATAAATAAAATCAAAATGATGGTATGAGGATGAAATATGAGCACAATAAACCTAGGTTTTTCTAGGAACGGGTAAGCATTAAGGTATATATAATAATATTTCACTATTAAAATATATATCAAAACATGTTACTTATTTTTTCAATGTTTCTATAGTGTCTGAATCAAAGTAATGACTATGACTATGGTAATTTTTTTTATAAATTTTTGTAAGATATCATATTCCATCAGTAAACTAGTATCCTTAAAGAGATATCCCCAATGATAATTACAATTTCATTTAAAATATTTATTAATAATTTATTTATTTATATTCTCTATTACTTTTATGACAATCTAAAATATTCATATTCAAAATAGGAAGTATATTTTTTAGAAAAGAGTGGGTAGATTACATGGTGTCAGAATGTTTTTAAGAATCACGAAGAGGTGATTTTCCACTGCTTATTTATTTAAATTTCTTATCATTTTATCTACTACTTATATATTTAATTTTCATATCATTTTTCTCAACCATATATTTTGTTAATTTTCACAGAGATCATGAAGTGGTGTTTTCCTACTGATTTTTCTCCAAGCATTTGGTGATTATAAAGAGAAAAAAATGCCTCTACAAGGAGTTTTGGGTATTTCTTGAAAGATTAAATCATTTCCATGGAGAAAAAACCCTAGATTATGAAGGTGAAATGACTAGTTTACATGAAGTGGGTTTATAAAGGATAATACTTCAGGAAATACATTGAACATTTAATGGAGTCCTTTTATTCTCTTTATTGGAACATAATTCTTGGAGAAAAATAAATTCTCGATGAAGGATTCGACAATGATAATTCACTAAGGTACTATTTAATGTTCTCTCCATGGAGATTTTTGTTCTTTATTTTATTTTTTTATGTTTAGTAGTGATGAAATGTGTTCCCTTTTGGGTCCAAAACCATTTAATAAAATGTTGACGAGACAAGTTTATGTTTTACTGATATAAAATTGAGTTATTGAATTTAGTACAGTAGGTGATTTGGACATGAAAATATTACTAGTATAAATTTTGTCCTACTCCCTTTAGGTTAATTTTAAACATTTCTACCTACTCCCTTTGTGATTGTAAAAAACTTTTGAGGCTAGTCATTCCACTCAAAGTAACATTTTAGTTCACAATGCATGTCATATAGTCAAAACTAAGAAAAAAACTCATATTGTCTTGATACATTAGGAAAATGATTTTTTATTTATTCGTGACATATGGGAATCAAGCACTAGTCAATCTGACACATGGTGTGTCTGGTATAACTCAATGAGCGTGTTTTCATTTAAAAATGATATTTTAGTTCAAAACATACATCGAATACACAAAACTAAGAAAAAGAACTCTGATTGTCCTAATTATATAGTAACATTTTCTGTTATTTATTTGTGATGTTTTGTAATTATCTATGCATGAATCTAATACAGGGTATATGTATTATCACAGATAGTACATGTTTTAATTTAAAAGTGACATTTTAGTTCAAAATGCTTGTCATAAACTAAAAACTAAGCGAACACACTCAGATCATCTTGATAATTTAAGAAAATTATTCTTGGTTCCTTTTTTATGTGATGTAATTAAACTCACATATATTTGACACATGATGTGGTTGGATTGTCTAAAATTTAATGTTTTCATTTTGAAAGTGACATTTTAGTCTAAAATATGCATCACATGCACAAAACTAAGTAAATAATCTCAAGTCATCTTGATACTTTAGGAAAATTATTTTTGATCCATTTTTGACATGTGAGAATTAACTTAAAGTCAATCTGAGACACGGTGTGGAAAATATGACCAACAGTGTGTGTTTTCATTTAAAAATCACATTTTAATTTAAAACACATGTCACGTACTCAAAACTAGGAAAACACACTTATATTGTCCTTATATTTTATGAAAATGACCTTCAATTCATTTTTAGTGTGTAGGAATTAACCTCGCATTAATTCAAAACATGGTGTGACAGGTAATACTGAAAGTGAATGTTTATAGTTTAAAAGTTACATTTTAGTCCAAAATACATGTCACATACTCAAAATCAAGAAAATTTTCGTGGATTCTCATTATAGATTTAGATAACGAGCTATTATTAATTTATGACATGTAGGAATTAACTTCAATTCAATCTGATACATGGTGTGGTCGTTATGATTGATAGTGCATGTATTCATATTTATAAATGAAAATTTTGTTCAAAATGTCCATTATGCACTCAAAACTGAGAAAAAAACTTTTACTATATTGATATTTTTGTACAAAGATCTATAATTCTTGTGTGATGTGTAGAAATTAATTGCATTAAAATAAAATACATGGTGTGGCTGGTATGACTGAAAGTATGTGTTTTCATTTTAAAATGACATTTTAATTCAAAACACACATCACATTGTGAAAACTAAGAAAACATACTCTGATTTTATTGATACTTTAGGTCAACAATCCATAATTCATTTATGATGTGTAGCAATCAATCTCACATAAATCTAATATACAGTGTGGATGATGTGACCAAAAGTGCATGTTTTTATTTAAAAATGGCATTTTAGTTCAAAACATGTGATACACACTCAAAACTAATAAAACACAATCATATTGTCTTGATATTATATTAAAAAGATCGATAATTTATTCTTGGTGAGTAGAAATCAAGACCACGTTAATCCGACATATGGTGGTGTGTTGGGAAACTATTAGTGGGGGAATGAGAGGGTGGATATGGTGTATTTATAGTTTAATTTTATGTGACATATTATAGTACTATGATAATAATTTTTTTATTAATTGCATTATATAACCAAATCCTAGAATATATTCATTTTTGGGCTTTAACCAACCAATTTCTAACATTTGAAAGGATCATAATTTGACCTGATAAACAAAGTATTATACCATTATATAACCAAAGACTATAATCCGCAGTCAGATCTGTAGGTATATAAATGGAGGAGTTGTGTCCCTCCCACCCATGCCTTTCTATCAACTGATGAGAGATGTATGTCCATAACTCTGCAATTTCTCCATCATTTTTACTTCTACCCCTCATTATCCTTATCCAAGACTCTTCAATATCATCGGACACTTTCAGTTTTCATGAAAACATTCTTCACTACCTCTCCCTCCATGGGAGTTACACCTTTATCTACAGAATCAGACACACCCCATCCAATTCATCATATGAATCCATATTATTGTTCTTAATATCCAACTGAAGGTTCCTATAGCCCACCACCACATAGCCACTTGCCATCATGATGTTGACTTAATAATCCCACATCTAGAACGCCATAGTCTACACCCAGCACCATGGTCTGCAGGTCTAGATTTGGAGCAACGGGCATGACTTCAAGGGGCTCTCCTCTGTGGCCCATGTCCCGTTCATTATTATTGACCTCTTCAAGCACTGATCTATAGACATCTATGTTTGGACCAAAAATGATTATCCCATTGATTAAGCGATAATATAAATATAAAACAAAGTAAAAAATGAATAAATAAATGACACTAGATGTAACATGGGAAAACCCCCAAGGGTAAAAAACTATGGGAAAATAGAAGGATCTCACTAAGGGTAGAATTGGATACAATCTCCCTCTCTATTATAAAGAGAAACTATCAGAAAAATATCTCTTGAATATATGGGGAAACCACCTCAAAAAACACTACCCAAAAATTAACTGATGGTGATGAAAATGTCAGTGAAGCTAGTGCAGAAATGGGAGGAGTCTATTTCCTTTTATAGGCTACATCCAACCCTTCTCCCACTAGTGGTTTGGTAGGGATTGGCCACTAACCATATATTCCATGCCTACCCTACCTTGAAAAATCAAGGGGGCACCATCCAATAATAAAAATATGTTGTTGACATATCTCCGACTTGGAGATTTGATTGAGAACCAATCACATCTCAAACAATCCTTTATATCTACCAAACATGCTGCTCATGTCTCTACAAGGACGCTCGAGGATCTACACCATATGAACTTATCAGAGTGAATTGCATTTAACAGGAAATCTTACAGATGTTATTTAGTGTGAATTTTATACATTTCCACACTTCCTTTCTCCACCACATCTCAGAAAAATTGATATTTTACCCCTATGTGTTTCCGCCTGGAATGAAAATATGGATTCCTTATAATCTTCAAGGTACTCTGACTATCACAAAACAATGTAATCTTCCCCATTCTATTCCCAAGATCCTCTAACAACCTTCTCATCAAAATATTCTATTTGCAAGACTATGTAGCTACCATGTACTCCACCTCTATTGTGGATAAAGACACAACTAACGGTAACTTTGAAATCCATCTCATAGCTCCTCCTACAGGAGTAAACACATAATCAGTAGTGGATTTTATCCTATAGGAATCACCTACAAAATATGAATGAACATATCCTCTGATAGAGAAATATGATCCACCATAACATAATGAAAAATTTGAGGTCTCCTTGATGTATCTCAAGATCCTACTCACTCTGATCCAATGCTCCCATCCAAGATTCTCCATGTATCGACTAACTACTCCCACTACATGTGCAATGTCTATTCTAGTACAAACTATAGAAAACATCATATTCCTCAATGTTGATGCATATGGTACTCAATACAAATCCATCCTCTATGCTTCACTTCGTGGACTCATCATATATGATAACTTTAAATTAACAGGAATAGGGGTAGGTATTTTCTTACAATCTTTCATGTTGAATCATGTAAAGACTTTCTATTAGTAATTATTATGTAACAGAAAAATCTTCCCATTATTTATTTCTCATAAAATCTACATCCCAAGAATATTTTTTGTTGGCACTAAGTCCTTTTTATCAAACTCCCTAGAAAAATTTTCCTTTGTCACTTAGATCTGATCATTGTTGGGGCCTGCAACCAACATGTTGTCTACATATAATAGAAGAATGATGAAATAATTTCCATACAAACCCCAAAAATATGTACAAGGATCTGAATTAATTCTATTATATACAAGGATTATGATATAGGAATCAAATATCTTGTACCGACACGTTGGAGCCTGTTTGAGACAAACAAAGATTTTTTCAACCTGCAAACCAAGTTCTTTTTTCCTTCTTCCAAAAAACCATCCGATTATAGAATATAGATATCTTTATTGACATCACCATGGAGAAAAGGTAGTATTCACATCAAGATTCTCTAGATATAAATTGTATGTAGTACACATTTCTTAAAAGTATCTGAATAGTATTCATTCTAGTAATAGGAGAAAATATTTCATTGAAATCAATACCTTCATTCTGAGAATATCCTTTGATCACTAGTCTTGTGTGATATATTTACACATGGTACTTTCTATCCTACTTGATCTTATAGACCCATTTGTTTCTGATAACCTTCCTTACATTTGTTAATGGAACAAGATCCCAAGTCTTGCTCTTGTGCAAGGCTTTATGTTCCTTCTGTATTTCCACTATTCATGAGGATACATCTGGAATTCGGGTCACCTCTAGAAATGAAGATGGATCTTCATACCCCATAAATAAATAGTATGAAATATTAATCTAAGTAAAATAGTTTGAGTGCCATATTGGTTCCCTTTTCTCCCAAGTTGACCGTCGGGGTCAAGACTCAACCAGTACTTGATCACTGTTCTCTGATAATGCCTTAGAGGAAATTGGTTCTTCCTTTGATTTATCCACCACCTCGACTATTGTATTTTATGTATTCTCTTTCTCCATTTCACCATCAATTTTAATTTTCACCTTGTCTGCAAAAAAATGACATCTCTGCTGATGATAAGTTTGCACATAGTGGGGTACCACAAATGATACCCCTTCACACCATCAACATACCCCAAGAAGATACATTTCATGAATCTCACATCCAAATTTGATCTTTACTGGTCATTAAAAAATGCATATACAGGACTTCAAAAAGTATTTAACTGAGAATAGTCAGCAGGTTTACCAAATCATATCTTCATCGGTGTCTTCAGATCAATCACCATTAAAGGAGATTGGTTGATGAAAAAATAGGAAGTATTCACTATTTTTTCCCAAAATGTTTTGGAAATTATTGCAGTATTCAAAACCTCCCTTGTTCAATACAACATGGTTCTATTCATTTGCATTTCTACTCCATTCCGCTAAAGAGTGTATACCACCATGAACTATATCTTGATGCCTTACTGTTGAAAAAAAGTATCAAACTCAACACTTGTATATTCTCCACCATTTTCAATCCTCAAACACTTGATCTTATTTCCAGATTGAATCTCATTATATGCTTCGAATGTTTTGAAGACTTCAAAAACATCCACTTTCTTCTTGATTGGGCACACCTAAAATCTCATGGAATAATCATTAATGACGGTTTCATAGTACCTTGATCCACCCTGTGATATAACCGGTGCTTGACAAATATCATAATGTATCAACTCTAAGATCTCTTTACATCTTGTTGTTGACATTTCAAACTTTAACCTGTGTTTCTTTCTCAAAACACAATGCTCAAAAAATGGTAAGTATACCTTTGTAAGCCAAGGAAATAACTTCTGATCCATAATAATCTTCAGGCCTCGTTCTGAGATATATCTAAGATTCCTATGTGATAATGATGTCAATGCTTCTGTTGAGGTAGCTGATGTAATAACCATCTCTGCCTCATTGTACATTTCACCCATAATCACATATAGGTTCTTCAAGATATTTTCTCCCTTCATCACCACAAGTGCACACTTCACAATTCTCATCACTCTATTCTCGGTTTGAGTAATGCATTCGATGTCAAATAAATTTCCCAAAGATAATATATTCTTCTTCAAGCCCTTCACATGGTGTACTTCTTAGATGGCCCGAACAATACCATCATGAATATTCTATTTGATGGTACCAGCTCCAACAATATCAAGGGTATGATCATTCCCCATGTACATAAGTCCTTATAAGTTAGTATTATATTGATCAAACCATTTATATCAAGACATCATGTTATATGTTGCTCCTGATTCGATTATCCATGTGTCGTTGATATGTTTCCTACTTATAGTAGTCATTTCCACTTCACTGACTAGTATATATATATTTCCAGAAGTATTCTCCACATTTTCTTGAGATATATTTTATTTAATTATCTTATTCCAACAATCCTTCTTGATGTGCCCCTTCTTTCCATAATTATAACATTGACATTATTCTTCTTACTCCTTGATTTGGATATTCCATGATTTTGTCTCCCACTAGAACCACGCTTCAAAAATCTTCCTCTCTCCATTGTTAGATCCTCTGCTTGGTGTGAATTTTTCTGTCTGTCCTTCTTATTATTTCACTAACTTTCTTCATCAATAACCGTGTCTATAATATCATTAAAGAGAAGTATATCCATTAGGATATTTTTAGTGAGGTTGATGATGAGTTGTTCATATGAATCTGACAAACTTCGGAGTAGAATTTTTATGTTTTCAATGTGCACAATTTTATAGACCAATGTCATGAGCTGAGGGAACATTACATTGAGGGTGTTGATGTGGTTGGTCATCGATGATGACTCCACCATTTGAAGAGTGTACAGTTTTATCTTCATGAAAAAAATATTGTGTAGTGACTTGAACTTGTATAGATTTGTCAGAGTATCCCATATTTATTTTACCATATTTTTCTCTGTAATTATTGATAGAACCCCATATGGAAAATTGAAATGGATGTTGTCAATAGCATTCCAATTCATGCCATTCCATTTCTACTATGTCACACCCGTCGTTCTTTCATCAATTTCCAGTAGGAAATTATCCTTCTGCAGCACTGCCTGCATCTTTATTTTCCATAGTAGAGAATTATTCCTGTTGAATTTCTCAATCTCAAATTTCACCACCATATGGACATGTTGTCATTCTAGAACCTATGTTGTTTCATAGCGGTGTATTTAATAATTTTAATAAAAAATTTCTGATGTAACAGATCAACTGAAGTTTCAACCACAGAGCATACTCAAATTTAAGAGAATTATTAATATCCGAAAAAGTGAATAGAACCGGGCCAAAACCTTCCTTTGATACCACTTCTTGGGATTGAAAATGATTTATCCGCTAGTGCGGTGATAATAATAAGATAAAATAATGTGAAAAATGTGGAAATAAATGACACCTGCTGTAACGTGGAAAACCCGTCAAAATGAAAGGGGTAAAAACCCATAGGTAAATAGAAGGTTCTCACTATGGGTAAAAGTGGGTACACACTCCCCCACAATTTCAATGATAAAACTCTTATAAAAATATCTCTTCAATATGTGGGGAAACCACCACTCTATTCTTGTGTTTTTTACTTCAATAATCTATAAAATTAACAGTATGTGTTGTGAAACAAGTTAGAATAATTAATACTAATATAATAATCCATTAAAAATATCATAAAGTCCCATGGAATATTCCTATAAAGCATGTGAGAGGGACTTTTCAAATCACAAACAATTTTAAATTCGAATCTAGTGTACTTTCAAGAAATTATCGTCACAATTCAACCCATGTGATGATCATTAAATTCCATTCTAAATTATTCGAAATAAAATTCCCTAGCATTGAAAAATTAACAATTTATTAAGAAATGATTAAATCGATAAAAACAAAAACAAAAAACATACACTAAATAAAAATGTATAAGAAATATGAAAAATAGATCATAATAAGAAATACTCCATTAAGGCATGGTAGACTGCTTTTTACGATTGGTCCATCCTCATCGTAATCCATCTGGACATTCCGTCAGCCCAGAACCTTCACTGTTTCACATCGGTGTATTTAATAATTTCAATAAATTATTTCTGATGTAACAGATCAACCAGAATTGCAACCACAAAGCATACTTAAATTTAAGATAATTATTAATAACTGAAAAAGTTAATAGAATCGGGTCAAAACCTTCATTTGATGCCAATTTTCGTGACCGAAAATGATTTTCCCACTACTGTGGAAATAATAAAAAGATAAAATAAAGTAAAAATGTGGAAATAATTGACACCTGATATAATGTGGAAAACCCTCCAAAATGGAAGGGGTAAAAAACCATAGGTAAATAGAAGGATCTCAATAGGTGTAAAAGTGAATTCACACCCCCTCACTATTACAAAGATAAAACTTGTAAAAATCTCTCTTGAATATGTGGGGAACCACCTTACTATTTTCGTGTTGTTTATTTCAATAATTTGTAAAATTAACGGTCTATGTAGCGGAACATGTTAGAACAATTAATAATCAACCAATAATCCATTATAAATGGCCTTAAAGTCCCTAGGAATATTCCCATAAAGCTTTTGAGAGAGACTTTTCAAATCACAAACAATTTAAATTTTAATTTGGTGTAATTTCAAGAAATCATCATAAACATTAAACCCGTGGGATGATCATTTAATTCCACAATAATTTTTTCGAAATAAAATTCCTTGGCATTGAAAAATTAACAAGTAATTAAGAAATGATTAAATCGATAAAAACAATTAACAAAAATGTGCAGTAAATAGAAATGTATAATAAATTTGAAAATAGAACATCATAAGAAATATTCCAAGGCATGGTAGGATTCTTCTTAAGGTAGGTCCATCCTCATAGTAAGTCATACATTTTGGTAGGACACAGTTTTTTGATCCGGTCGATAAACAATGATGTTATGGTCAATATCAATTCTGATTGATATATATATATATATATATATATATATAATATCAATGCCTATAATCTACACATTTACGGGGCTTGGACCACCCGATTTTTCATGTTTGAAAGGTTCAAAAATTGACCCGATAAACAAATTATATAAATGGAGGAGCTGGGTCCCTACCTCCTACACCTCCATCTTGCACTTCCCCATCTCTGACCGGCGGTTCCTGTAGCCCACCATCCCCCGCCCACTCGCCATCGTGACGTCGACCCAAGAATCCCAGGTCAAGCATGTTGTCCTCTATGCCCGGCACCACAGCCTGTAGGTCTGGGTTCGGAGTGGTGGCCACGACTACGAGGGGATCTTGAGAAGAAGTGGAAAGCTATGGAACTTGTTCCGGAACAAGTAGAGTGTTCGAGTCCTGGGCAATTGAGAAGAAGTGGAAAACTAGTCCAAATAAATGTTCTTTTCATCTTTTTCATACTTACTACAATCAATTTTAATAAATAAATGGTGAATGTCAAAGATACTGGAATATGCCCAAATCAATTTATAATAATTATTTTATCTATTTTTTTATAATATAATAAAAAATCCTAATGGTGGGTAAGTGGATGGTTAACACAATTGGTATCCTAAAACTGAGGATTAATTTCAATAACGGAAACCGAATTAAAAAACTGAGTGTGTATTAACTTTATTTGGCCAATATCCAATTTTCTTTTGTGAGTTTTGGTTATTAATTTTAATAACTAAATTTATAATTTTATAATTTTTTTATTAATATAATATTTTAAATAATATGAGATTGATTACAACCATAAAAAACAATATATTGATGTTTATAATTTTTTTTATTTTTTAAATATTTTGTTTTTAAATAAAATTTAAGGATTTATATATAATTTTTTAGTTTTTATTTAACACACATTGTGATAATTTTGTTTACATAATGGTTAATGGAACACGTAACCAAAAACTATAACTAAAATGACTAAATGATCAAGGGAAATTAATAACCAAAATTGGAAAAATAATAAAAATGGTTATTGGATTTGCTTATTAAAGTGACAACTGAAAACCTATATATTTGTCGATTTTAAATTTGGTTATAATCGAAATCTAACTTTACTCACACCCCTAAAAAATCATGGAAAATAGGGTGTGTTGATGTGTTCCCTTACACACCAGTCCCTACAACCATCATAATAAATACAATATACATAATTTCATCATGGGTTAGAATATTGATGTTTTGAAATTATATTTTAATATTAAATGGGATGGGGGAGGTTTATGTGAAATATATATATCAAAAACTGAAATAAAAAATGACCAAATGATTAAGGAAAATGAATAACCAAGCACGGAACCTGATTCAGCCAAGCGGTAGCAGTGTGGAAAGGATGGCCCTGGTTTGGCCACTTGCATTGGTGACTTGGCCTTCACCAAGACAAATGTGATAGTGGTGAAGATTACTCTGTGAGAGGCTTCTTGAGTCCAAAGGATGAAAATTCTTGTTTGTGGAGTGTAAACCAGGATTGCACAGGATTATGATAGCAGCATGAGCCTAGATAGCTGTGACATCCTTGGTCGACTCCGGATATGAATGATGACACTGGTCCCCAACACTTCAGCTTGGCAGTTCAAAATTGCAGAGGAGGTAAGACCAAACCCTGGTAAGGGGGTTCGGTCTGATTTGTTTCCCTTTTATCTGTCTTATTTCATTTATTTTTTTTCTGGTGTTTTTTGGCTGTGTTGTATTATGCTACTACTTTATGTCACATTTCTCGTGTTATTTCTTCTTGTATATTGAAAAAAAATCCCTTTTTGATTCTTCCCTATGCACGTAAACCAAATGGCTGAAGCATGTAAATTTTGGTGCCCCTTTTACCAATTTCATTTCCTTTTCCACATTTGTTCCACCTATAAATTTACGAATTGATTTGTTTCTTCTTGATTATTAATTCAATTCTGCATATGCATTCTGGTTTTGAATTTTTTAGATCAAAGCTATCTTTAACCCCCTATTTGTGGTTGGTTTACTTTGATGTTGCTGCCTTTATTAATGCTTGAATCCATAAATTATAGAATGTGTTTTAATATCATTTATAACTTTTGTATTCTATTTTATTATAATTAAGTGCAAGTGTTGAATCGTTGTAATTTCCAATTCCATGTGAGTTAGTCCAATTCCATATGTGTTATGTTCACTCTTGGCTTATGTATTGACCAATATCTAGTGCATGTGATTTCTTCACTACTTCAATCTTTTTGATTTGATTTATTTTTAAAATTTGGAATTGGAACTCGAACATCATTTCTCTTTATCAATTTGTATGTAATAAAATGTAAATAAAAATCATTTTTGTATTTCATATTTCGATGACCCAAAATATCAAATAAATCTTAGGTTATTGTAGGGTGTAATAGCCCAGAATTCTCTGGTCCATTAGTTTGTGAGAATCTAGTGTTTGAGGTGTTTTGGGGAATAAAGGTGAATCATTTCATCACTTTGAAAAATTTCTCATTTTTTCACCAGTGTCTCACCCTGGCCGTCGCTCACTGGTAGTCACTTGCTGGCGGTGGATCGCTGTGTTGGGGAGAATCACGATTTTGGACAGCAAATTGCTTGCCAAAAATATCGTGAGAAACCCATCAAAATATGGAAGCAATATAAACATAATAAATAATTTAACACACACGATTTTTAATGTGAAAAAACCCTACTTACAGAGGATTAAAAACCGCAGGGCAATTCCTAGAAATATCTACTATGAATCAGAGAATACAAAGTATCCAAGTAATTCCCAAACTTGAATAAAAAATGAGAGACTGTAGAAAACTTGTGTGAAAACCACACCTCGATACACCTCTTCCTTCTCTCTAACCTTTATTCCTACCAACTCCATGTATTGGAAGATCAATATGTGACAAAACGTCACCCTTCTATCGATAAAATGTCACTACCACAGAGATCTTCACCTGAACATGTTTTTGGGAGCCTTCCTGATTGGTGCACTGCGTAACGCCTCCTCAATTGGAGCACCATGCGGTTTCTATTTTAATGACATGTTTTTAATGCATTCCAAGACCATGTGAATTAATTCATGCGGTGACATGCTTTTGACGCAGAGACATTATTTGACACGAATTATTTTTCCTATATAAGGAGGAAGCATCTGGGAATTTCAACACACCTGCACCAGAAACACCGAGAGAAAATCCCATTTGGTGATCACCTTTCTTCTAAGATCATCTTTCTTGATCTCCATCTTTGATTCACTACTTTTTATTCTTTATTATTACTTTGGAGTTCCCTTCCATTTTTGGGGAGTCTCTACCGTGTACCTCTTGATTTTGGTGGATCCCTCTTTCTAGACTAGGTTCTGTGGTTTTTCCCATTTGGGTTTTCCATGTAAAAAATTTTGATGTCAAATTTATTTTTTTGCACATTTAATTTTTTTTTTGTGCATCAGCTATTTAGAGGGAAAGATTTTATTTCCACTGCATGTTCGCTTTTCGGTTGTTTGCACATTTGTCGCTTTGTCATCTTTCCCAACATCTGGTATTAGTGGGATTGGCTGAAGTCCTCAGTTGAAGAATGTGGTGGCATACATATGGTATCAAAGGGAGGTTTTATTTTTATTTCATATTTATTATGGAGGCCAATTACAGTCAGATGATTTTTTTTAATGGTACCAACTACCATATGTGGCAACTTAAAATGAAAGATCTGCTTTTTTTCAAGTGAATGCATCTTCCAGTGTTTAGTACCTAGAAACTAAAAAGGATGTCAGATGAAGAATTGGCATTTGATCATGAGATGGTTTGTGGATTCATTCTCCAATGGGTCGAAGACAATGTGATGAACCACATTGTCAACATCTCTCATGCTAGAACATTTTGGGAGAAGCTTAAGACGACTTACGCTTCCAAGACGGGAAACAATAAATTGTTTCTCCTCAAAAAAATGATGAATTTGAGGTACAAAGAAGGTAGGTCTATTTTTTATTATCTAAGTGAATATCAGGGATGTTTTGATCAATTGTCTGACATGGGTATCAATTTTGAAGATGATGTGTTAGCCCTTTTGTTTCTTAACACTTTACCCGATTCATGAAAGAATTTATGTGTTACTATAACCGGTTTTTCTCTTAATGGTCGGTGACATTTAGTTTTTTCAAGTCTTCTATTTTAAATGAAGAGGTCAGGAGACACACATAGGAGAAATATTCTTCAGAGATTTTAGTCACAGAGAATAGGGGCAGAAACCTAGACCGGGGATAGAGCAGTCGAGTTAAGAGAAGAGGCGGAAGAAAATCCAAATCGAAGCAGAGAGATTTTGAATGTCATCATTATGGTAAGATGGGGTATGATACAAAGTTTTATTATCCAATGAAAAGACAGAATAAAATGAAGGAAATCCACAGAAGAAAAATGGTGATGGAGATGATCATGTCGCCGCCGCTACAGGGGGTGATCTTGTTATTATTTATGAATCCATTAATATTACTTTTGATGATTATTGCTGGGTTTTTTGATAGTGGTGCATGTTTTCATGTGACATCGAAGAAGGAATTATTTTCATTTACATCCCAGGTAATTTTGGGAATTTGAAGATGGGAAATGATGGACATGCTGATTTTTTAGACATCTGGTCTATTTGTTTAGAGACCAGTATAGAAAGTAATCTGATTTTTAAGAATGTTCAACATGCACCGGAGGTTCAGTTGAATCTTATTTCTACCAGTGTTCTTAATGATGAAGGGTTTATCAATACTTTTGGTGATTACCAATGGAATCTTTCCAAGGGCTCTTTGATTTTGGATCGAGGTAAGAAGCAATCATATTTTTACTCGACTAGGGCTTCTATTTCTTGTGATATTACTGGTATTGTTGAGTGCAGTGTTTCATCCAAGTTATGGCATAAAAGGCTCAGTCACATCAGTGAAAAAGGCCTTGTTTTTTTGGAAAAGATAAATCTTCTTTCAGATTTTAAGAGTGTCAAATTGGACACATGTGATAATTGTATGGATGGGAAATAGAGCCGAGTGAGTTTCAGTAGTCATCCTTCACACCGGAAGTCACGAGTACTTGAATTGGTACATTATAAAATTTGTGGTCCTTTGAAATCTAAAACATTTAGTGGTGGTCTTTATTTTGTTACATTTATTGATGACTACTCATGAAAGCTCTGGGTTTATGTTTTGAATGCCAAAAGTTTGGTCCTCAGTGTTTTTATAAAATTTCATGTTTCTGTTGAGAGGGAATCAGGAAAGAAATTGAAATGTATTCACTCTGACAATGGGGGAGAGTATTGCGGTCCACTTGATCAGTATTACATGAAGGAAGGTATTTGACATCAGAAGACACCACTCAAGGCACCTCAGATGGATGGTGTAGTTGAGCGGATGAACATGACTTTTTTAGAAAGAGTTCATTGTTTGCTTTCAGAAGAAAATTTAACTGGACATTTTTGGGGTGAGGTTTTAATTACTACTTCTTATATTATCAATTTATCACCTGTGGTTGCTTTTCAAATAGACACTCCAAACAATTTTTGGTATGGCAAAGAGATCGGGTACGATCACTTGTATGTTTTTGGTTGCAAGGATGTTGTTCATGTGCCTAGAGATGAGAGATCCAAGATGGATGGTAAGAAACGCCAGTTTATTTTTATTAAATATGGACACAATGAGTTTAGGTACATGTTCTATGATCTTTCTTTGAAGAAACCAATCAGAATTAGTGATGAAGTGTTTAAGGATGATCAGACTATTGCAGAAATTGATAAGAGATAAAAATCTACTTCCCCAACTTCTGATGGTTTTGTCAGTCTTGAGCTAGGTTCTGATTCACATTTACCTCATATTGTTGATTCTGATGATCATGTTGATGTATAAAATGTTGCTCAAGGTGGATAGGTTGGATTTTATGTTTTCGATACGCCTTTTGTTTCTGATGATCCGGTTCCAAGGGTTATTAATGACCCCATAGTTCCACTCCAGAGGTCATCTCGACATCCCACCATTTCTACTTGATATTCACTTGATGAGTATGTGCTCCTTGCTAAATGGGGAGAACCAGAATCTTTTGATGAGGCAATGGAAAGTGAATAGAAAGATAGATGAGTTGCAACAATGGATAATGAGATGACATCATTGCACAACAACCATACTTTTGAGCTGGTGAAGTTACTGACAGGTAAGAGAGATTTGCCAAATCTGTGGATTTATCTTATTAAGAATGAAGAATATGGTTTTGTTCCATGATACAAGGAAAGGTTAGTTGTTAAAGGCTTATTTCAGAATAAAGGTATTGATTTTAATGATATTTTATCATCTATTGTCAAAATATCTTCCATTTGGGTTGTTCTTGGTTTGGATGCTAGTTTGGATCTGCAGATTGAGGGAATGGATGTAAAGACAACTTTACTCCATGGAGATTCAGAGGAGGAGATTTATATGGAGAAGACAGAAGGTTTTACTCAAATAGGTAAAGAAAATCATGTCTACAGGTTTAAGAATAGTTTGTATGGTTTGAATCATGATTCGAGGTAGTGGTATAAGAAGTTTGAATCTATCATTTCTCATCAGTGTTTCAGGAAGACATCTTCTGATCATTGTGTTTTTGTTCAGAGATTTACTGATGAAGATTTTATTATACTATTGATTTATATTGATGATATCCTCATTGTTGGCCATGATACTTCTATAATTGATATATTGAAGAAGGATCTTTGACAGTCTTTTACAATGAAATACTTCGGGACAGCATGAAATATTCTTGGCATAATGATCTCCCATGACAGGAAGGCCATGAAATTGTGGTTATCTCAGGAGAGATACATTGAGAAGGTTCTTTAGAGATTTTCTATGGATAGAGATAAAGTGGTTAGTATTCTTCTCGCTTTACATTTTAAGCTGTGCACCAGTCAATCACCTTCTACTGATTAAGAAAGAGAGAGGAGATGCATCACATACCTTATTTATATGCCACTATCTGTTTGATGTATGCTATAGTATGAAATAGACCTGATATAGGTCATGTAGTTGGTGTGGTCAATTGTTTTCTATCATATATAGGCAGAGAGCATTGGAGAGAAGGGAAGTACATTTTTATTTATCTGCGTGGTACTTCTTATCTGAGACTGCGTTCTTTCAAAGGGGAACCTATTCTTTGTGTCTTTACAGATTCATATGTGGAAGAAGATATTGATTCAAGGAAGTCTACTTCAGGATATTTGATCACTTTTTTAGGGGGAGTTGTTTCTTAGCAGTCTAGATTGTAGAGATGTGTTGCTTTATCTTCCATAGAGTCAGAGTTTATTACAGCTAATGAGGCATACAAAGAATTTTTGTGGATAAAAACTTTTATTTTAGAGATCAGTTTAATACAAGACAAGTTTGTTTTATTTTGTGATAGTCAAAGTGATATTTGTTTGGTAAAGAATTAAACTTTTCATGGTAGGTCTAAACATATTGATGTTCGATATCATTGGATCGGCAACGTCCTTGATTCAAGACTGTTAGATATTGAGAAGATCCACACTGATGAAAATGGATCAGAAATGTTTACCAAGAGTTTACCCAGAGGAAAATTTTCGACTTTTCAACTAATTGTAGAGTTGGCAGTGATCCCCACTTGAGTTGGAGGGGAATTTTGTTGGGCACCTTTCTGATTGGAACACCGTGTAATGCCTCCTCAATTGGAGAACCACGTGGGTTATTTTTTAATGAGGTTTTTTTAAAGCAGGCTAAGACCACGTGAATTAATTCAGGCAGTGAGATGCTTTAGACGAGGAGACATTATTTGTGCAGATTCTTTTTCCTATATAAGGAGGCAGCAACAAGGAATTGCAACACACCGGTACCAACAACACCAAGAGAAAATCTCATTTAGTGATCTCTTTTATTTGATGATCATATTTCTTGCTCTCTATCTTTGATTCAATACTTTTTATTCTTGAGTATTACTTTTGATATCACTTCAATATTTGGGTAGTTTCTACCATGTACCTCTTGATTTTAGTGGATTCCTCTTTATTGACTAGGTCTTGTGGTTTTTCCCTTTTCAGTTTTCCACGTAAAAATTTATGATGTCAACTATATTTTTTTCAGATTTATTTTTTTTCATTGTGCATCCGCTATTTGAAGGGAAAAATTTTATTTCTGTTGCGCGTTGGCTTTTTGGTTGTTTGTGCGTTCATCGCTTTTCCGTCTTTCCCAAAAAATGTGTCATCCTTGCACCATATTGTAACACATGAATGATCTCTCCATAATGATGTACCAACAATAATGAATTGGGACATGCCACCTGATCACTGCTATCAAGAAGTCTTTTAATACATGGCCCCAATCATCAATTGTGTTGCTGCTGCTCTGCACCTGTTAAACGCCCACATGATGCACATGCTACCGCCGATGCGGTAGCCCTCTTATTTATCATGATAGACAATATATTGAAAATCTTTCCAAGAACCTCTCCACACATACAAGATAATTGTGTCATCTTCGTCATGCCACATGGGCCACTGCAAATGTGGCAAACCCTTCCTGGGTCTCCCTTGCTGGCTACATCTTACTAGCACCCCCTTAAACTATGTTGCCGCATCCTCTTTATATAGACACGAAATCCATAATCACCAATTAATGCAGTCAACAACTCATTTAATCCATTAATACTTACAATTAAAACTCTGTTACTATTGGGAGAAAAATCCTCAATTAATATTGTAATAAATCTCTCCATTAATATAATTTTCTCTCTCATCAATAAATGTGATGAATCCCAACAATATTTCCCTTTATCACATTAATGAATGGAACCATCCAACAAACCAAATTGAAAGAAAATATATCGATATCACACCAACCATCATCATTCATAGAAAATATGATGACGTCCTTTTTCCTTTCTGACCATAAAAATATCAACTCCCCCTGCAAAAAGAAAACCAAATGCCAAAATCTTTGTCACATCTGCATCTGCACCATCCTACTGAACAAGACAATAACAAGAAACATATGGCTCCCCCATAATAGCTATCACCACATAATCTGGAGCACCTTCCAAAATAAACTTCTCCCCCTGATCAACATCCCATGAGCAGATATATGCATCAGCTCTATCAGCCTATTTTAATTTCTATACCTTATTCTACTTCACGCATGCATCAGGGATCCCCTCAGAAACTTCCATAATTCTCACATTAAATTTCAAGCAGGAACCATCCTACCTTTGATACCACTTGTTGGGGAGAATCCCAATTCTGGGCCGAAAATTGCTTGCCAAAAATATCATGGGAAACTCCTCGAAATATGGAAGCGATATAAGCAGAATAATTAAATCAACACACATTATTTTTAATGTTGAAAACCCTCCTTACAGGGGATTCAAAAACACGGGGAAATTCCCAGAAATATCCACTACGAATCTGACAATAGAAAGTATCCAATTAATGCCAGAACTTGAGTCAAAAATAAGAGAGCGTAGAAAACCTCTATGAAAACCAAACTCTGATATGCCTCTACTTTCTCTATGATTGTTCATCCTACCAACTCCATGAATCAGAAGATCAATCTGTGAAAAAATGTCACCTTTCTGGTGACTAAACATCACTACCTCAGAGATCGTCACCCGAACATGTGTCAGCCTCACACCAGTTTGTGACACACAAATGATCTCACCATCATGATGTACGATTGATCATGAACTAGAACACACCCCCAGATCACTACTATCAGGAAGAATTTCTATACGTGGCCCGGGTCATCAATTGCATCGCCACTGATCTACGCCTACTAAACACCGACAAGTCGCACATGCTACCGTCGGTGCGGTATCCCCCTTCTTGATCCTAGTGGATGAAATCTTGAACATATTTCCAAGAAACTCTCCACACTTACAAGATAATTGCATCATCATCACTGTGTCACATGGGCCACCGCAAACACGGCAACCCCTTCCTAGGTCTCTCTTATCAGTTGAATCTTGCCGACACCCCCTTAAAATATGTTGACACATCCTATTTATATAGACACCAAGTCTATAATCACCAATCAATGCAGTCAACATCTCATTTCATCCATTAATATTGAAAATTAAATATCTGTTACTATTAGGAGAAAAATCCAAATTTAATGTTAAAATAAATCTCTCAATTAATATAATTTTCTCTCTCATCAATAAATGTGATAAATCTCAACATGCAGGTGGTTGATCGACCGGTGGTGCCTCATCCAGCAGAGTCTCGCCTCACGATGACTCACTAAGGGTGGAAGGAATTTTATCTGGAGGTCGCTCGGCCATACGGTGACTTTCCGAACATTGAATTGCCGACCAGTGACTCGTGAGTAGTGAATCGTGAGCGGTGCCTTGTCGAACGATGACTCACCGATCAGTGACTCACGAGCGGTGACTCGTGAGCAGTACATCACCGAATCGTGCCTCGCCGAATGGCGACTCATGAGCGGTGACTCATGAATGGTTCCTCGCCGAATGGTGACTCACCGAATGGTGAATCGCCAGTGGTGTCTCGTCGAATGGTGATTCATCTAACGGTTACTAGAGTACAGTATTTCCAACTTCTCCCAGTTTCTCCCTTTTTATGTTTTATTTTTCATAAAACCATCCTAAATCCTTGTTTGAAAGGTTTTGAGCCTGATTCAAAGCCCATGAATCATATATTAATTTTCCTAATGGTCTTAGGGATTTTATTTGGTCAAAATGCGTTATCTTGACTAGATCTACCTTTAATGGTAAATCCAAAACATATTTAAACCACTGCTCCATTTAGATTTTCCAAAGGCCAAGATATCTTATGCCCTTGTTCTTCCTTATTTTTTCCCCTGGTATGAGATTCCATGAACCTTTCTTCCTTAGGGAGTCATGCTATTGTGTTTTAGCCTTTTGATCACATTTTCCTGGGAGGCTTTTTCCTGCCGCATGCACGCCCCCTATTTTGGTGCAATATGAAAGTGTTGATCGTCTCTTCTTCTAAGTAGGTTTTCCCTCATATTTCTTAATTGTGGATCATGCAGTGTCGGTATACGAATGTTCTCCTTGTGAATATAGTTGAACTTGGATTAATAAATATAATTTAACCGATTTAAGTTCAATATACTGGGGTTGGGACAAGTGAATCATGATCTTGAATTGTTATTTATTTTTGGATGATATTTTGACTTGTATGGGCTAACTAACCACTGAAAATCAAGGCCATTGGGTGTCCGTATTTGTGCACAGTATGGTTTTTGGACTGCATGTTGTTTATTTCCTATTGAATGGTTGTTTATGAAAAATTTTAACCACATACATTTGGCTAATAAATGGATTCCCCAAGATCAAACTAATTCTGTGGTAACCCCTGAAATAGCAAGTGGAATTAAAGAAGGAGTGCATTGTTAAATTTTAATATGTTTTAATTTGGTTTGTGTGGTGATGTGGTTATGGGTAAAGTCATGCACACAAGGTTGGTTTTGTTTACATGGTGATATAGGTGTGGTGTGATTGTGTTGTGGGGTTGTGGGGCTGTGAAATTGGATGTAGCTGTAAGGAGATGTGGATGTGGAATTTTTTTTTGTGGTGTTGCGATTATGAGTTGGTGGTTGGTTTTTCTAATATGTGACTTGATAGGATGAGTTTTGAGAATGATGGTGGTGGTTGGTGTGGGTTATTTCCCATTGATATCATGCAGAAAGCTCCCCCCATTCCTATAAAATTGTGGGGAGATGTGCCTTTACTATAACATGGGTTAATTTACCATGGATCTTTATCTCTTGTTTGGTAGTTACTATGTTACCAGCTATTGTTGTGCCTGTTAGTTTCCTAGGTAGTAATGGGATGAATAAATGGGTTGTTTAATAAAGTATGGAACATTTTGGGCTGGTTTGGCTAATGGAATGGCAGTAGTAAATATGACAACATGAATGGGTGTTAAATGTAGAATAAATGTGAAGCTACATTAGTTTATCAGGATTTTCTCTTTATGAATTATTTTTTGTGTGTTGTTGTGAATTTTAGTGGTAACAACATGAAGGTGATGGATGTGAGTTGTTTTTTATATCATGAACCCATAGGATGTGCTTGAGTTTTTGGTATCATATATGTAAATACTTTCATTTTCCTTGTGATTTCTATACGCACCCACCCTAGTTGAGCATTATGCATCTAACACCCCCATCGTCTAGGGGGAGGGTGTCTTTTCTAGACATCTAAATGGGAGGATGGATGGTTGGCCATCCGCTCTTCCATGCTCCCTCTTCTAGGTAGTGATTTCCCAAGATTCTTCGAGTAGGTTGTGGTTTATGAGGCCCAAGTATGTGCGGGAAAGTTGTGTTTCCTAGGTGTCTTGAGGACGAGATGTGTTGTGTTTACCATGTGTCTTGTGTATGAGATGTTTTTTTCTTTACCAAGTGTATTTTAGATGATGTGTGGTTTAGGGCCAAACTTTCTGCGGGTGGGATGTGATGTGGTTTGTGGACCAATTGTCTGTGGGTGGGACGTGATGTGGTTTTTGGTCTAGGTGTCTATGGGTGGGATGTGATGTGGCTCGGGGCTCAGGTGATGGGATGAGATGTGTTTTGTGGGGCCTAGGTGTGTGTGGGAGGGTTGTGAAATGGTTCTTTTGGAAGAGGTGGGAGCACGAGGACATTTACTATTAGGTAAGAGCATCCAAACTAGTGGGAAGTGGTGTGTGGTACCCAAATCATCGATGTGATTACTATATTACTTCACTTGACTTTAATTACTTGGTGAGCATACCTTGGTGAGGTTGGGATGCTCAGTATTCTTTATTAGATGTTGTTTGGTTTTGTTGCTTTCCTACAGGGGCATTAGTATGCTTCTCTCACTTGTCCATGAGAGACTTTGGTTTTCCTACTCACTATACTTATATACTCACCCAATGTATATAAAACTATTTTCAGGTTTCTAGGAGGACTACGTAGACCGTGATGGAACTTACTAGCTCGGACTTTAGGATGGTTGTTGTGTCACTGCTCAGCTTTACTTTTGGTACTTACCTTGGAATTTTTATTGTAAACATAATATTTCTATTTTAAACATGCATGTGACATGGATTTGGATTTCTTATATATATATATATATATATTGGAGTTATTTTGGGATGAACCATATTATCTCTCGTTCTTATTTAATTAAAAAGGGAAATGCCACCTATTTTGTGATATTTTTATACCCTTATTGTTGGTTTCCACCTCGGGGCCTACTGGAGGTGGGACTCGGGGGTCATTATCTCTCTTCCTTTTTTTCCACCTCAGGATGGGCATTTTTGGAGGGAGGGGGTCATGAAAGAATGGTATCAGAGGCTAATAGTTAAGAGATAGAATGTATTTTGGATTTATATATAGTTAGGATTTCATGGGTTGGTAGGGAAACAATGTCAGGTGATCTTGGTTCATAACATAGGTTAGGGAAGACCTACTAGGACATGGGATTTTTAAGCCCCCTGTGATCCGATGCAAGGAATCTGAGCCAACCAAATGACCTAGTTAGGCTACACTGTTTTTAGGGTAGAGACCCTAGGAAAGGTACATGCATCATAATTACTTGTTTTCATGTTTGAATAGGGTTGTTTTGGGAAATTTTAAATGGATAACGAAATGCATTAAATGAGCTAAAATTAATCTTAATTAAAATTTCATACTACTCGGGCTTAAGAGTTTCTTGTTTTCCTATCATCTATAGAAATTGGTTTTAGTTTGTGTGTGGCTCAGGAATTTGATACCCAATAGGCTTATTTGGTTGATTAGTGGAGGTTTTATCCAATAGAGAAGGATAAACATTGGAAGAGGACATTACGTGATTTCCAGCGACGGGCCTTGGGAAAGTAGGAGGGCAGTGTTTTAGACAAATAGATGGAGAGATGACTGGAGGAGATTCATATCACCTTCACTTTAATATGTGATCTGATAGAGTATTGGGTTCCTTTGGTAGCAAGTCAAATGTGGGGAGATGCGCATCAGTGGTGGATGCTATACCTGGTGGAGAGAAAATAGGCTGATGTATGACAACCCTGCTCTTTATTACACACTTGATTTATTACATAAAACCTTCACTTGATAAAACATGTAATATAGAGAGGTCTAGTGTATATGGGGCTTAGTATCATTACATAACAACTTAAAACATGAAAAACAACATCTTTATTGAAAACTTCCTTTACATGACCACTATATTCCCTCATACTTAGCATTGAATGGGATAACCTGAGGACATGCATAAGAAAAAGGGTGATCTATAAAGCCCAATAATGGATTAATCATGGAATAACATGAGGAATACAATACATGTTAGAAAATAGTCATATCTATAGATCACAAGATAAGAATATATATAAAGGCATGATAAAGTATGATAATCATAACATGGAAATGTCGCAACAACACTTAACATAGAATTAGCATGAGCCAAGGCTCATTGCACATGGAGCATGAGTAAATCCTCATTGCACATGAAGCACAAGTAAAAACTCATTTCACTTTAATTATCATGAGTAAACACCCATTTCACATGACGTATCATGATACTATACATTACCCTATGCATTGGAGCGCTATAAGGGCGCACCCTTCTTAAACATTTCATTTCATGCATAAGTGTGCCACATGGATCATATAACATGGATTCATAAAACATAATAATTTATTTCATGATAAAGTAATGTGGAATTAATATATGAAACTTTATAATCAATAAGTAAATGTGCATAAAGGTGACTACCCTTGATAGAGAAATGGGCATGGTATTCACTACACAACGATATTGGCTTGGAAAATCAGTGCAATTTCGGTAGCGTAACGACATGATGTAAGAATTCATAAAAATGGTTGATGAAAGAGAAGGTTGTATCTCATCATATATAAATGAAATGGATAGTAATGTTCATATAGATACAATTTCCAAAAATTTTAATGGACTTTAGATTCACGATACAAAATAATTTCTTGAATGTAAATGAGGAGAGAGAAATTCCTTTCGGAATTTTGGCATAGTAATGGGTGTACATGGGAGGCATTTAATGAGAGAGAAATGGGTCTCCCATAATTAAAAAATAAATAGGGCAGTATGGGAGAGGTGTGAAACCATATCCCAACATTTATAATTGAAATTAAAAGGGCATAACAACTTAAAGAATATTGGAAAAAAATGAGAAAGGAAGACAAACCCTTAATTGGAAGTGTGATTCCAAAGGCTTGAGAGAGGCTTAAGATAAAATTATTGGGAGCTTGGGGAACCTTGGGGGGATTCTAGAGAGAGTAGGGAAGAGGTTGGATGAACTCTGAAGGCTTTGAGTGAGGAGGAAGTGGGAGATTGCATGGGTTTATATTGGAAAGGTGAGGGAATTCTTTATTATTTAGGTTTGGGACACCTCACATTAAACTAATCCAAACCACAAACCTGACCATGGTTTTTAGAAAAGGGAAGTGGAAAACAATATTTTATAAGGCCAAAGTCCAAACATCTTAAAATAATGGGGTTTCTTATGTGGAGGTGAGTCACACTTCCAAGGAAAACAATTTAAAAAGACAAGATGTTTAATAAGTCCTTAAGGGTCCATTAATGCTTTGTAAAATAAGTAAAACAAACCCAAAATCACATTATTGTAATTTTAAAACATATATTTTCCGAACTTAATGTTTATAGTATTTTATTACATCACTATTGGGTCATTATGATGTCATAAAACACATTATATATTTAAACGGTATTTAATTTTTACCCAAAAATTTGACTGTCTCAGAAAATTATGAAAAATTCACCGTTGGATAATTTCAAAATCCTAATTCCAGAAATAAGATTCATTTTATCTAAATAATTTTCTAAATATGTTAATTTATACTTTTAAAATAAAAGCTGACATTTATCTAAAATTCATGGGTTTTGACAAAAATGGATTTCAAACCTTAATAAAAATTACAATTGCATTCATAAAATTATACGATCATTTATATTTAATAAATTTCATTTAATAATAATAATAATGTTTTATTAAAATATTATTTAATTAAAAAATCCATTAATTTATCGAAATAGATTTCTTAGTTGAACTTTAACTAAAAATACTATATGAGCTTTAAAAACTATTTACAAAGTAACAATAATAACAAGAAAGTATATTAATTATTATATAAATAAATAATGTACATAACCATAGTAATAGGGATTTGGTACATAACCCCTTAAAACAGCCGCATAAGACCTAAGGGTAAGGTTCACGATGGTGACTGACTCTTGGGGTGGCTCAGATAACATTGCACGCGTGGTGATCTATATCAACTTCCACTTCTCCCGTAGACGGTTCTGTTCAAGATTAACCTATTGAATCTTGGCTTGGTCTTAGTCAAGAGAGAATCCCAATGATGACAACTGTTTTCCGATCTCTAAAAAATGGGCTTTGTATGGAGCAATTCTACTGGATGAAGCCATCACTTCCTTTGTTTGAGTAAATCAGATTGTTAAAACTCTATATTTATACTAATCATGTGATCACTATTCAATGGTCGTATTAGCAACAGACACAATTATTAATATTATTTTAAAATCCAAAAACATAAAACCAATGAAGTTGACATTTTATATAAAAATTTTACATAAAGAGACATTTAATTAGGTCAAAAGGGATTTCCATTAATGAAAGTTTGGGTCGTTACAATCTTCCCCCATTAAAAAAAATTACCCTATAAATTTTATTCCCCCACACTAAAATAGATGTGGGTAACTCTGCTTCATCATTTCCTCTGATTCCCACGTCGCTTCTTCAAACATGTCATTTCTCCACAACACCTTGACAAGGGGCATTGTCTTATTTCGTAGCACTTTTTCTCTACAATCTAAGATCTTCATTGGTTTCTCCTCATAAGAAATATCGTCATATAACTATACCACCCCTGAAGAGAGTACATGTGAAGGGTCTGGTGTGTACTTCCTTAAGAGGGATACATGAAAGACATCATGAACTTTGGACATGGTAGGTGGAAGTGCTAGTCGATAGGCCACAGCCCCAACACAATCAAGAATCTCAAAGGGGCCGATGTACCTTGGACTTAACTTCCCTTTCTTTCCAAAACTCATGAACTTATTCCACAAAGATATGCGTAGAAATAACATGTCTTAAAATTTAAACTCAAGGTCTCGTCGACAGTTATCTACATAACTCTTATGTTGACTCTGGGCTGCCTTGATATGCTGCTGAATGGTTTTCACCTTCTCCATAATTTCTTTGAGCATTTCTGGTCCATGAAGCTTGCGCTCACTGACCTCATCCCAACATGCTGGTGTTCTGCACATTTTTCCACAAAGGGCTTCATATGGTTCCATTTGGATGCTCGATTGGAAACTGTTATTATAAGAGAACTCAACCAGAGGAAGATGTTGAGCCCATCCTCCTTTAAAGTCCATTGAGCACGCTCTCAACATGTCCTCAAGTTTTTGGATAGTCCACTCGGATTGGATATCATTTTGGGGATTATAGGCCGTACTAAAGTTCAGTTCAGTATTCATAGAATGTTGAAGACTCTTCCAAAAATTAGAGGTGAATCTTTGATCTCGATCAGACACAATAAATAGTGGTACTTTATATAGCCTTACCACTTCCCTGATATATATCTATGCTAGTTGATCCAATGAGAAATTCTCCCAAATAGCAATGAAGTGTGCACCCTTTGTAAGAAAATCCACAATAACCCAGATTGTATTGTTGCCTTTGGATTTTCGGAAGTCTGGTGACAAAGTCTATGGTGATGTTCCCCCATTTCCATTATTGTATAGGAATGGTTGCATCATCCCCTTAGACTTCTGCTTCTCTGCCTTCACTTGCTGACACACCATGCACTTTGATGTATATTCAGTGATATCCTTCTTCATATTATCCCACCAATAATGCTCTCGGAGATCTTGATACATCTTTGTGTTTCCTGGGTGAATAGAGAAATTTGAACTATGTGCATCATCCAAAACTTCCTTCTTTAGCTCCGGACTTGATGGAACACATAGCCTTTTCCCAAATCTCACAATTACTTCTTCATTAACATTAAACTCTGAGGATTTCCCTTTTCCAATAGCTTCCACTTTTTCCTGAATTCCCACATTGTCCTTTTGAGCATCCCTTAACCTTTCCAAAAGTGATGGTTGAGCAATCATTTGTGAAAGGATTGATGATGTTACCTTCTTTATTATTCACATGTCCATCTTCATCAAATATAAGAAGATTGGGTCCTTATCAATTCTCATCAATGATAGAATTGATGATTCCATTCTACTTAGAGCATCTTCCACCTTGTTCGCTTTACCAGGGTGGTAATGGATTGAGAAGTCATTGTCTTTGACCAGCTCTTACCATCTTCATTGGTGCATGTTCAACTCTTTCTATGTGAATATATACTTGAGGCTTTTGTGGTCCGTATATATTTCACACTTCTCTCCAAAGAGATAATGCCACCAAATTTTCAAAGCGAAGATCACTGAAGCCAACTCGAGGTCATGTGTTGGATAGTTCTGTTCATGAACATTAAATTTCCTTGAAGAATAGGAAATGACTTTGTCATTTTTCATCAACACACATCCCAGGACCTTCTTCGAAGCATCACTGAATACCATAAAAAGTTCCCCACTTGTCGATAAAGTGATCACGAGCACAATGATTAGCTTCCTTTTCAACTCCTTGAAGCTTTCTTCACATTCATCACTCCAAGAAAACTTTACTACATTCTGAGTTAGCTTGGTAAGAGGGTTGGAAAATCATGATAAATTTCTCACAAATCATCGACAATATCCAACTAACCCCAAGAAGCTAGGGATATCCGTTACTGATGTTGGCCTCGACCATCCCTCAATTACATCTATTTTGGAGGGATCCACAGATATCCCATTGATTGTGATGATATGACCCAAGAATGAGACCTCCTTCAACCAGAACTCACACTTGCTATATTTTGCATAGAGCTTCTCCTTCTGTAAGGTCTCTAGTACAGTTCTTAGATACTCCTCATGATCCTACTTGGTTTTGGAGTATAAAATAATATCATCTTTAAAGACTACCACAAATTTGTCGAGGTAATCTCTAAAGACTCTATTCATCAAGTCCATGAAGATTGTTGGAGCATTAGTGAGTCTGAAAGGCATTACTATGAATTCATAGTGCCTGTATCTTGTACGAAAAGCAGTCTTGGGTATATCTTCCTTCTTCACCCTTACTTGATAATATCCATACTTTAAATCCATCTTGGAGAAGTATTTTACTCCACACAGCTGATCGAACAAGTCATCAATTCATGGGAGAGTATACTTGTTCTTTATCGTGATTTTTTGAGCTCACGATAATCGATTCAAGGGTGCATTGACCCATCCTTCTTCTTGATGAAGAGGACTGGTGCACCCCATGGTGAAGCACTTGGGCATATAAACCCTTTATCCAGATTCTCCTGTAGTTGTTTCTTCAGCTCTTCAACCTCCAAAACAACTATTCTATACAGAGTATTGGATATTGGTAATACTCCAGGTATAAGCTCAATTGAGAATTCAACATCTCTTCTAGGAGGAAGACCAAAAAATTCCTTGGGAAACACTTCAGAAAATTCCCTCACAGTAGGCATGTCTTCTAGGATGGTTTCCTCCTTAGACTCAATCATCTGAGTCAAATACGCAAGCTCATAGGGAAGTAATATCCATGCTTGAGATGATGGATCTAAAGAAGATTCATCTTCCCCCTTTCACTTGTAAATAATCAGGGGTCGATTCTCTACATGGAGAGTGATTTCCCTCTCACGTAAATTTATGTTGGATCTATATAAGGAAAGCCAATCCATGCCAAGAATTGCATCAAATTACCTCAGAGGGAGTATGATGAGGTTCTTCTGGAATTTTAATCCACAGATTATGACAAGGGAGGAGTTATATTCATGGGATTCAATTATTTCCCCATTTCCATACTCACCGACATCTTCACTTACATGATTTGTGGTGGTGTTTGGATTGTTCTACTAAAATTTTGAGATACAAAATAATGCGTAGAAACTAAATAAAAAATTATGTTCTCTATTCTTGAATGAATAACTAGTGTACCTGTCACCACTTCATTTTCGGGGTTCACTTCGGCAGTAGTGATGGAAAAATCTCGCCCTTGCTGCCTTGGAAGTCGTTGGTTGCCTCTGAAAACCCTTGGCTTAGGGCACTGATTTGCAAGATTCTCTAGTTCTTTGAAGTTGTAGAAATGAACCACGTGGTGAGGTTCGAATAGAGCATTCCTCTCCTCTGTCACATCTGAGGGTATTTCTTGCCAACAGTTAATAGCCTGGTGCCCTTTTCTTCCACACCTAAATCATTTTCTCATACCCTTCAAGAAATTTCTAGGATGCTTCGTTCCACACCTTTGGAAAGTGGGGTGCTGGATATTCTTAACACCATTGGATTTATCCATCAGACCATCATCATTGAAGTCCACCTTATGCTTCTTATCCCCAAGATACCCCTGAGATTCTCAAATCTCTATTTTGACCATGAGGGCACATCAGACAATTTCCTCATAGCTGTCGAAGTCAAAGATCACCAGCGCTTTCCACAGGATAGGTTTCAACCCACCAAATAAGTGGTAAACCTTGAATTCGGGGGTAACAAAAAAGCCGGAAGTGTATCGTGCTAGTCTTTGGAAGTTTTCCATGTATGCTCCAACATATTCGTCATCTTTTTTTCTTGAGGGCAAGGAGGTCCCTTTCCATCTTAAGCTGAAGGGTGCATGGAAAATATTTATCGAAAAACATCTTTCGGAAATCCTTCCATTCCAACGCCTCGATCTCCTCCTCAGGCTTCGTATTTTTTATCAACTTCCACCATTGATCATATTCATCCTCTATATGATAAGTAGCCAGAATAACCTTCTCTTGTTTAGAACATTGAAGGATGGAGAAGATCTTTTCAAAGGAGTTGATCCATTGGTCGGTGATTGAGGGATCCGATGATCCATTAAAAGTAGGAGGCCTTTGTCTCCTGAAGCTCTCGATAGCGACTTGTTCTTTCTTAGGGGGGATTGAATGTTCCTCTTGACCCATGTTTCTATTCAAATCTTGAGTTATCTGAGAGAGAAACATGACAAAGTTCATAATTCCTACTCCCATTGGATTGGGAATCTTATTAGTATAGTCATCACATTGATCTTCACATCGGTTGTTATCCCAAGTCCTCATATTAAAGGTCATTGGCTTGAATAAAAGGAAAGTTAGGGGTAACAAATAAAGGGTAATACAAGGACAAAAATGATTACTTATAAATAACTTTTATTACCTTAACATATGAATCTATTGCGATCAGTCTATGTTATCCAAGATCTACTTTCTAACATATATTCTTTGGGCATTTTTTTGTACCTTAATAATGGTTCATACGAAGCTTATAAATTTTCCAATGCATATCCCCCGAGAGTGTCATAACCAAGAGTGCAGCAAGGCCCATTGTCATGCACCAGTTCCCGTTCGAGTCTATCTCAAAGCAGTGTTTTCAAGTTTTACCTATAGGATACATCTGTGCCAGAGCCGCCTCTACCGGCTCGTATCCAGACAGGGATGTGTTTGCTTGATAAACCACTTACTCAATACTGACCAAAACTTAGGGATTTTTTTATTATACTTAGTCTTGTCACTAAGGATTCACTAGGGTTTTCTAATCCTAATCCCAAAAATAACTAAACCTATCCTCTGATACTAACTATGACAACCCTGCTCTTTATTACACACTTAAACATGATTTATTACATAAAACCTTCACTTGATACAACAAGGAATATTGAGAGGTCTAGTGTATTTGGGGATTAGGATCATTACATAATAACTTAAAACTTGAAAAACAACATCTTTATTGAAAACTTCCTTTACATGACCACTACATTCCCTCGTACATAGCATTGCATGGGATAACCTGAGGACATGCATAAGAAAAAGGGTGAGCTATAAAGCCCATTAAGGGATTAATCATGGAATAAAATGCATAATACAATACATATTAGAAAATAGTCATATCAATAGATCTCAAGATAATCATATACATAAAGTCATGATAAAGCATGATAATCATAACATGGAAATGTGGCAACAACACTTAACATGGAATTAGCATGAGCCAAGGCTCATTGCACATGGAGCATGAGTAAATCCTCATTGCACATGAAGCATGAGTAAAACCTAGTTTCATTTGAATTATCATGAGTAAACACCCATTTCACATGATGTATTAGGATACTATACATTACCCAATGCATTGGAGCACTATAAGGGCACACCCTTCTTAAGCATTTCATTTCATGCATAAGTGTGCCACATGGATCATATAACATGGATTCATAAAACATAATAATTTATTCCACAATAAAGGAATTTTGAATTAATACATAAAACTTTATAATCAATAAGTAAATGTGCATAAAGGTGAATACCCTTGATAGAGAAATGGGTATGGTATTTACTACACAATGACATTGGCTTGGAAAATCGGTGCAATTTCTACAGCATAACGACATGATGTAAGAATTAATAAAAATGGTTGATGAGAGATAAAGGGGTGTCTCATAATATATACATAAAATTTAAAGTAAGGGGGTCATATAGATACATGTACCAACAATTTTAATGGACTTTAGATTCATGATACAAAATAATTGCTTGAATGTAAATGAGGAGAGGGAAATTATAACGGGTTTACATGGGAGACATTTAATAAGAGAGAAAGGGGTATCCCATAATTAAAACATAAAGTGGGTAGTATGTTAGAGGTTTGAAACTATACCACAACATTTATAATTGAAATTAAAAGGGCATAACAACTTAAAGAATATTTGACAAAATGAGAAAGGAAGAAAAACCCTTACTTGGAAGTGTGCATCTAAAGGCTTGAGAGAGGCTTTAGAGAGGCTTATTGGGAGCTTGGGGCACCTTGGGGGGATTCTAGAGATTCTAGGGAAGAGGTTAAATGAACTATATATGATTTTAGTGGGGATTAAGTGGGAGATTGGGTGGGTTTATATAGGAAAGGTGAGGGAATTCTTTATTATTTAGGTTTGGGACACCTCACATTAAACTAATCCAAACCACAAACCATCTCATGGTTTTTGCCGATGGTTTTTGGAAAAAAGAATTGGAAAACAATATTTTATAAGGTCAAAGTCCTAACTTCTTAAAATAATGGGGTTGTTTATGTGGAGGTGAGTCACACTCCCAAGGCAAAAAATTTAAAAAGACAAGATGTTTAATAAGTCTTGAAGGGTCCATTAATGCTTTGTAAAATAAGTAAAACAAACCCAAAATCACATTATTATAATTTTAAAACATATATTGTACGAAAATAATGTTTATATTATTTTATTAAATCACTATTGGGTCATTATGATATCATAAAACACATTATATATTTAAACGGTATTTAATTTTGACCCAAAAATTTGACTGTCTCATAAAATTATGAAAAATTCACCATTGGATAATTTTGACATCCTAATTCCAGAAATAATATTCATTTTATCTAAATAATTTTCTAAATATGTTTATTTTCACTTTTAAAATTAAAACTGCCATTTATAGAAAATTCATGGGTTTTGACAAAAGTGGCTTTCAAACCTTAATAAAAATTACAATTGCATTCATAAAATTATACAATCATTTATATTTAATAAATTTAATTTAATAATAATAATAATAATTTATTAAGATATTATTTAATTCAAAAATACATTAATTCATCAAAATAGAATTCTTAGTTGAACTTTAAATAAAAATACTATTAGTGCTTTAAAAACTATTTACAAAGTAACAATAATAACAAGAAAGTATATTCATTAATATATACAAAAATAATGTACATAACCATAGTACTAGGGATTTGTTACATAACCCCTTATAATAGCTGCATAAGACATAAGGGTAAGGTGCACGATGGTGACAGACTCTTGGGGTGGCTCGGATAACATTGCACGCGTGGTGATCTCTATCAACTTCCACTTCCCCCATAGATGGTTTCGTTCAAGCTTAACCTATTGAAAAATGGCTTGGGATTGGTCAAGAGAGAAGCCCAATGACGCCAACTCTTTTCTAAGCTCTAAAAAATGGGCTTGGTATGGATAAATTCTACTGGATGAGGCTATCACTTCCTTTGTCTGAGTAAATTGGATTGTTAAAGCCCTATATTTATACTAATCATGTGATCACTATTCAACAGCCATATTAGAAACAGTCAAAATTATTAACAGTATTTTAAAATCCAAAAACATAAAACCAAATAATTTGACATTTTATATAAACATTTTACATAAATAGACATTTAATTAGATCAAAAGGGATTTACATTAATGAATGTTTGGTTCATTACATGATGTTTTGTGGGTTGAATTCCAGAAGAAGTTTTTAGAGGAATTCCTTTCATCGACCATGAAGGCTGAGAATAGGAAAGAGTTACTGTCCCTCAAGCAGGGGATTATGTTGGTATGAGAGCTAGGGATCATGTTCAATGATCTCCTTTATTTTTCCCCTGATATTTTTTCAGGTGAGGATTCTCATGCGAGATGTTTAGAGGAGGCACTTTGTCCTTTTATCAAGTACACGATTACTATCTTTACATTACTGGCATACTTGGAGGTTCAGAAGAAGGAAAAAATGATTAAGTAGATTCACTCGCGAGGAGGTCTACAGTGAGAGGGGATCCAACATAGTTCTTTGAAGGGAAAGGTTACCAGTGGCATGTCTTAGGCATCAGGGCCTTTGAGGTTTTAAATGACTGGGAGTTGACATCAATATCATCCTTTCCAAACTTCTAGTGCTAGAGGTTCCTATGCATTTCTTTTGAATTTGGGAATGAGGTCTTTCATCTATGGAGTCTATGTCTATCACGAACCAGCCCGAGTCAACCCTGAACCGGTCACCCAGGCCAACCCGCAATAAGTCCCGAGAGGCGTTCCCGATCCTCCTGGGATGGTGACAAGCACCAAGGGCATCAATAGAGTACAAAAGGGAACGATTTCTCCCATATATAAATAATCAAACAAATAACATAAAGAAATGGACAACCCAAAATACATTTATATAAAAATTGAACTGAACATTATTTGTACAAGAAACTGAAAGTTCAACTAAACCAAAAACTCAACTGATCAAACTTGTTAACCAACTAACTCCATGTGACCCTACTGGTAACTCTCCAACAAAATGATCATACGTCGCCCTAGGAAATCAAAATCGAGCTGAAACCTACACAAGGGATAAAAACAGAAGAAGACTATAGGCGTGAGTATTAAAACTCAGTAGGTTAGCCCAATATTCTATTCCCAATGCACATCCTTTAAAATAAAAGAAACATCAATTTAAAGTTTTAAATAAAATATATAAAGGTATGTTTTTTCAAATGATATCCCAAGATATATAAAACAAATTACCAGACAAAAACATGCATGTTTTATAAACAAGAATGCTAGTAACTATTTTCATAGAGGTTCAATTTCAAAATGAAAATAGTTTTCAAGAGGGATGTTTTAAAGAATTAAAACTTTTAAATAAATCACAAACACTAATAAATTTACCAACCAAACACACCATATACTGATGGTGAGTACAGAATATCCAATGAGCACCAGTCACGGGAACACCCCTAGGCACTAGTCAGTTGTGAGCCCAAGGTACCTCGTATCTCAGTGAAAGTAACCATAATAAATATCCATTCTCGTGCACACGAGCCACTAGTAGGGAGAATACCCATAACCTAGTGGTCCCCCAATATCATCATCATCATAGTTTAGTTAGTGTTGTCATCTTCAAACATTCTACGTGAAACAGGGGCCAAACCCCACAGAATCACTAGCATACTAGTATATGTCCGCCCACCTAGATACCCAGGATTCCCTTTAGTTCTCAATCAAGTTACACATATTATAAAATACACATTTCAAATCCAAATTCCATTCCAAAACCATAAAAACACAATCATACCATAAAATTTCTTCACATTTCTTTCACGAATCAATAAACAACTACAAATTTTCATAAAACAATTTCAAAGAGTGTATTGAGGCTTTGCAAATAAAACTCATTCAAAACACTATTTGAATTATAAAAACACAAAAAGACCATACCCAACCATATTTGGAAGCCCTAAAAACATTTAAGAAAATCATTTCATGGATGATAAACCAATCTCAATTGAAACAACATGGTATATACAAGTAAAACACTCATTATTCATTTTTAAGAAAGGCCAAACATGCCTTTAAACATTATCCCAAAACTAACATTTGAAAAAGTTATGCATTTAAATTTTTTTAAAGAGTTGTATAAACACAATATAAAGCATAAGAATACATTCATAAATCCCATAAAACACACAGGTTACATATTCCAAACACAACAATTTTCATAAGAATGTGAAACATGCCATTTTCCGACAACTCGGAACAAAACATGTTCTAAACCAAAACCCATTTATTTTTAAAACAAAATACAAATTAGAAATTTGTAAAAGTATCCCGAAATAATTTTTTACATGCTTCCAATGTATTTATAAATCCAAACAAATCATTTTAAATTGCCCTAGACACATAAAAGCTAACTGGGAAATTTACCGAACACGTGGAATGCACTCTTTAACAAAACAACTTATGTTAGGCACATAAAAAGGGATAAAATACCATTTTCAAGATATAAAGTTATTAAAGATAATTAATCATATTCAAAATACCATAAACCAAGTGTGGAAGCTCATGGAACAATTTGTCAAAAAACAGAAGTGCACATTTATACCAAAACAACGACATTTTTAACAAAACAAGTCATAAAACATAATTTGTACACAAAACATTTAAAACCAAGTTTTCAAATAAGAACGTATCATATAAATAAGGTTATAAAAGTATTATAGTGATGAAACATAAATTATAAAGGCTTGTGAAAGGGAAATCCTCCCTCAAATCTTTGGCGAAATGGAAACGCACACCCAAAATCACCCATCACGGGATTGTAAACACTAAAACTATGAAGACCAGACATAAATGAATATAAATTCCATAAAAAACCATGTAATAACATAAAATTAGGTCTATAATGACTATAGGGTATTATGAAACCATGATATAATGAATGGAGGAAGAAGAGGGAGGAGAAAGGACAAGGAATTTCACATTTTCAACTAGAAAACTCTTCATCTTCCATTAAATATGCACTATTTGAGGAAAGTGAATGGATTGAAACATCTTGGAGAGTCTCCTAAGATCCTTAAGAACCAAGTAAAGAAGAATTATGGGAAAAATAGTATGAATGGAATGATTTATTCATGAAACAATTTACCTTCTCAATTTCGGACAATTTGAGAGACATTGAGAAATTATTCCCTAATTCGTGACTCATATGAGCTCCAAAGGGGGTAAATAGATATTGGGGGTGAGAATATGGATATTGGGTTCTGGTGGGATGTACAATCACAGAAAAATATTAAATATTTTATTAGATATAAAATAAACAAATTATTTTTTTAAAACTGGAAATGTTCCCATGGGCTGGCCCAATGCCTAAATAAGTAACCCAATTTCACCATGATTATGAATTTATATGGGATCAAAAATTCTATTAATGTTTTAAAATATAAGTATAGGCCAATTGGGAAGTGGAATGGGTGAAAAAGGTTTAAAAACAAATGATTTATAAAAGTTACAAATTTGGTTTTTAAAACTGGAAATGGGCTCACTGTTGGCCCAAATCATGAAGTAACCACCCTTTCTCCAAAAACTCATTAACAAGAAATGGGGAACCCAAATTAGGGTGATTAGATATAGATGAAACATAAAAACTCAACATTAATCTCACACAAGACCCATGAAAATTATCTGGATTTCAAATGAACTGGATCAAAACAAAGACATGAAAAACTGGGTGTGACAATTCTCCCCACCATTAAAGATTTCCGCCCTCAGAAAGAAATAACACTTTCCCATTGAACGATAAACACATAAAGATTCCATATCAACATGATAAAACCTATAAATATAGTGAAATATCATTTTACATCAACATAACTTAATCCTCTTTCCCAAACAAATCACCAACTCACAACCACTTTGTGAAAATCAATGGAAAGGTCAAGCCACCACCTCCACAACCAAGCCAAGAACCCGATTGTTGGGCCTTCTCCCAGTGAAACAAAAAATCACCCAAACTAAAGATAACTCAAGAAAAAAAAGAAATATAGGGGAGTATATAATATACTAACTAAAATTAATAAATAACTAGCACTAGGAAAGTTCATAGGAGGAAAAATCAACGAGACCTATGGTGGGTATCCCCACCATTAAAACCCAAATAACAATGAAAAAAACAAGAACTCAACATTAACTTACTTACATAGTTCCAAAAAAACTATACCATAACAACCCACCAACCCAAGTTAATAGGGTTACAACATGAAAAGATAAACCACCTACTCCCGAATAGAGGGGATAAGAACTGGTCCAACACTTTCAGCACGGATCCGGACCCCCACCACTCGGGGAGGGGAGGGAAGGGGACCCAATAATTTGGCCACTGGAACCTCAAAAGAAACAAATGAACTACCCAAAACTCTCCAAATGAGAATAGGTAACACCAAGACCGCCCCTATTTACAGAGGTGATCCACAAAGGGAAACTGATCAGAAACCCACATCCATGAAGGCATAACCATATACACTGTGTGAGGGGTATGTCCACCACACTTGTTGTGAAAAATGGAAATTCAAAGTAATGAGGAACGACAATATAGAAATAAAAACTACCATATCACAATGGTGGAGGCAGGAGCATGGTCAAGGGCCCCACACCTCCATAGATTTCCTGACTGTGTGAAAAGCTTCACTCCGAGGCCTATGGCTGGAGCCCTAAATCTTGAAGCATCTGCTGCACCGCAGTCAGGTGCTAAGGATCACACCACTCAAAAAAAAACTCACTTTCTCAACAAAACACATTCATCTAAATAGGAACTCATAGATACATATCAAAATTATATCTCACTTGGAACGAGGAGCGGGATGGACAAGGAATACAATGAAATGCATCAACATCAATGAACACAAATGCTATGTCCACAAGAATTATCATGAACTGGAAGCACTTTTAATCAATCGCAAACAGCTCTCTATTTAAACAGACAGGATGAGGAATTATTTTATGAGTTGGATCTAGCTTGTAAAACATGAGAAATAATCCTTAGGTTTATCAATTAGAAATCTTGATAACATAGAACTATCTGTGGCCACATCACAATATCCAACGCATCTTTAGAAACCCACTGAACATTACTCAAAACCCGAGCTACCAACAAGATCCCATCTCAAGATGCAATAAGAGTATGAACTCTAGATCATAAGGAAGGATAATGAATAGAAAACACTTCTAAAACATAGGATAAACCATCCACATAACCATTGGTTCAAAAAAAAAACACCACAAATTTTCAGCCAAAAACACTTTTGAAAAAAAACTAACTTGGTGGATTTTCACATTCACCAATGGTGTTTAATCAAGTCTCACTCACGTGAACATTTACGTGCCACCCCAGGCACTCAACAACAATTCCATATAGGCCATCCTTCCGGATATCAATAAAACCATGCATGTGAGAACCCATGAAAACAAAAAAGGCTAAAACAAAACAACATCATCCCAAAAATCATTTACCATCCAAAGGAACACTAACCACCAAGTCAAATACCATTTTCAGATTTTATAAAACAAACAACACCACATTAAGAACCATTTTCTGAAAAACCTACCACTTTTCATTTTTAACAAATTTTAAAACAAACAAGCTACTCCAAACAACCCCTTCCCATTTTCTAAAATTCAACAAGGTGTCTTTTCATAATTAGATGGCCATTGAGACCAATACCCTTTCTAAGAAAATTCCAACCACTCAAAACCAATTCCAAAAACTAATTTATTAGATTCAAACACTTTTCAAAATCCCAAAACACCTCATTTAAAACAAATATTCAGAATGAATTTAAAATAATTCAAACTTTCAAAACATTTTATTTCAACAAACCACAAGTTTATTTCAAAAACATGCATGTTTTATAAACAAGAATGATAGTAACTATTTTCATAGAGATGCAATTTCGAAATGAAAATAGTTTTCAATAGGGTTGTCTTAAAGAATTAAAATTTTTAAATAAATCTCACACACTACTTAATTTACCAACCAAACACACCATATACAGACGGTGAGTAAAAAATATCCAATGATCACCAATCATGGGAACACCCCTTGGCACTAGTTTGTTGTGAGCCCCAGGTACCTCGTATCTCAGTGAAAGTAACCATAATAAATATCTATTCTCGTGCACACAAGACACTAGTAGGTATCATACCCATAACCTAGTGGTCCCCAAACATCATCATAATCATAGTTTAGTTAGGGTAGTCATCGTCAAAATTACTACAAGAAATAGGGGCCAAACCCCACAGAATCACTAGCATACTAGTACACGTCATCCCGCATAGATACCCGGGATTCCCTTTAGTGCTCAATCAAGTTACACATATTATAAAATACACATTTCACATCCAAATTCCATTCCCAAACAATAAAAACACAAACATCCCATAAAATTTCTTCACATTTCTTTCACGAATCAATAAACCACTACAAATTTTCGTAAAACAATTTCAAGGAGTGTATTGAGGCTTTGCACATAAAACTCATTCAAAAACACTATTGGAATTATAAACACACTACAAGAGCATACCCAGCCATATTTGGAAGCCCTAAAAACATTTAAGAAAATCATTTCATGGATGATAAAACAATCCCAATTGACACAACATGGTATATACAAGTAAAACACTCATTCTTCATTTTTAGGAAAGGCCAAACAGGCCTTTAAATATTATCCCAAAAATAACATTTGAAAAAGTTATGCATTTAAATTTATTTTAAAGAGGTGTAAAAACCCCTTATACAGCATCAAACCACATTCATAAATCCCATAAAACACTCAGGTTACATATTCAAAACACAACCATTTTCATAAGAATGTGAAACATGCCATTTTCCGGTAACTCGGGCCAAAACATGTTGTAAACCAAAACCCATTTATTTGTAAAAACGAATAAAAATTGGAAAGCCACAAAAGGATCTCAAAATATTTTTTTACATGCTTCCAATTTATTTATAAATCCAACCAAATCATTTTAAATTGCACTAGACACATAAAAGCCAACCGGGCAATTTACCAAACACGTGGCATGCACTCTTTAACAAAACAACTTATGTTAAGAACTTAAAAAGGGATAAAATAACATTTTCATGCCATACAGTTTTTCAAGATACTGAAGCATATTCAAAATACCATAAACCAAGTGCGGAAGCTCATGGAACAATTTATCAAACAACAGGAGTGTACATTTATACCAAAACAACAATATTTGTAACAAAATAAGTCATAAAACATAATTTGCACACAAAACCTTTAAAACCAAGTTTTAACAGCCGAAAATATCATATAAATAAGGTTATAATAGTATGATAATGATGAAACTTAAATGATAAATTCTTGTGCAAGGGACATCCTACCTCAAATACTTGGTGAAATGGAAACGCACACCCAAAATCAACCGTCGCGGGATTATAAACCTGAAAACTATGAAGACTAGACCTGAATGAATATAAAATCCATCAAAAACCATGTAATAACATAACCCTGGATCTGTCATGACTATATGGGATTATAAAACCACGATATAATGAATGGAGGAAGAAGATGGAGGAGAAAGGAGAAGGAATCTCACATGTTCAACTAGAAAACTCATCGTATTCCATTATATATGAAATCTTTGAGGAAATTAAACGGCTTGAAACTTTTTGGAGATTATCCTAAGATCTGGAATGACCACATAAAGAATAATTGTGGTAAAAAGAGTATGAATGGAATTATTTATTCATGAAACAATTTACCTTCTCAATTCTAGATGATTTTAGAGATATTGAGAAAGTATTACCTAATTTGAGATTCATATGAGCTCCAAAGAGGGTAAATAGATAATGGGGGTGAGAATAGGGATATTGGATTCTGGTGGGAGGTTGAATCATTGAAAAATATTAAATATTGAATTAGATATAAATTAAACAAATTGTTTTTTTAAAACTGGAAATGGGCCCATGGGCTGGCCCAATGACTAAATAAGTATCCCAATTTCACCATGATTATAAATTTATATGGGGTCCAAAAGGGTATTAAAGTTTTAAAATATCATTATAGGACAAGTGAGAAGTGGAATGAGTGAGAAATGTTTAAAAACAAATGAGTTATAAAAGATACAAATTTGGTTTTTAAAACTGGAAATGGGCTCACAGTTGGCCCAAATCATGAAGTAACCACCCTTTCTCCAAAACCTCCTAAATTAGAAATGGGGAACCAAAATAAAGGTGATTAGATATAGATGAAACTTAAAAACTCAACATTAATCTCATACAAGACCCAAAAAAATTATCAGGATTTCAAATGAACAGGATCAAAACAAAGACAGGAAAAACTGGGTATGGCAATGTCCATCTTCAGTATCTATGTCCAGTGGGCATTCAAACTTAGTATGGTGGAGGTGGATAGGTTCAGCACCAGTCTCAAAAATAGTTTATATCTAGGATGTTTCATCTTTAGGGATAACATGCTCATTATCCACCGAGAGGAGTGGTGACTCATGAGTGGTGACTCGCGAGCGGTGACTTGCGAGCGGTGCCTCACTGAACGATGACTCACCGAAGGGTGACTCACGAGAAGTGACTGGAAAATGGTGACTCTCCGAATAGTGGCTCGCTGAATGGTGACTCGTGAGTGGTCTCTCGTCAAGCGGTGAGTCATCCAAAAGTGACTCGTGTATAGTATTTTCAGCTTCTTCTAGTTTCTCCCTTTTTATGTTTCCTTTGATGTAAAACCCTCCTAAAGCCTTATTTGAAAGGATTTGAGGTTGATTCAATGCCCATAAATCCTATCATAATTTTTCTAAGGGGTCTAGGGATTTTATTCGGTCAAAATGCGTTATCTTTTCTGGATCTTCCTTTAATGGAAAATCCAAAACGTATCTAAATTGCTGCTCCATTTAGATTTTCCAAAGACTGGGATATATTATGCCCTTGTTCTTCTGTCCTGTTTTCCCCTGGTATGAGATTCCCGAGACCTTTATTCCCCAGGGATTCATGCAATTTTGTTTTATCCTTTGGATCACATTTTCCCTGGAGGTTTTTTCCTACTAGATGCACACCCCCTGTTTTGATGCAATAAGAAAGTGTTGATCATCTCTTCTTCCAAGTAGGTTTTGCCTCACCTTTGTTAATGGTGCACCATGTGGGGTGGGTATACAAATTTTCTCCTTGAGAATATAGTTGAACTCATATTAATAAAGATAATTGAACCAGTTTAAGATCAATATATAGGGGCTAAGAAAAGTGACACATGATCTGGACTTATTATTTATTTTCAGATGATAATATGATTTAGATGGGATAACTAACCACCTAAAATCATGGTTATTGGGGTCCTAGTTTTTACACGGTATGGTTTATGGAATACATGTTGTTTTTTTCCTATTGAATGGTCTTTTATGAAAACTGTTAGCCACATACATTTGGCTAATAAATGGATACCCCAGGATCAAACTATTTCTTTGGTAAGCCCTGAAATAACAAGTGGAATTAAAGAAGGAACACCTTGTTAAATTTGAATATGTTTTAATTTGGTTCGTGTGGTGATGTGGTTATTGGAACTTCCATGCACAGGGGGTTGGTTTTGTTGACATGGTGATCTGGGTATGGTGTGATTGTGTAGTGGGGATATGAAACTGAATGTGGCTATAAAGAGATGTGGATGTGAAAATTTGGTTGTGGTGTTGTGCTTATGAGTTAGGGGTTGGTTGTGCTGATATGTGACTTGAGTGGATGAGTTTTAATAATGATGGTAGTGATTGGTATGGGTGTTTTCTCCTTTTTATCATGTCAAAAGCATCCCCCGTTCCTAAAAAAATCATGGGGGAGATGTGCCTTTACTATGAAGTCGGTTAATTTACCATGGATCTTCATCTCTTGTTTGGATATTATTGTGTTACTTGCTAGTGTTGTTCCTTTTAGTTGCTCGGGTAGTAATAGGATGAATAAATGAGTTTTTTAATAAAGTATGGAATGGTTTGGGCTTGATTGGCTAACGGAATGTAAGTAGTAAATATGAAAACATGAATGGGTGTTAAATGTGGAATAAATGTGAATCTGCATTAATTTATCAGGATCTTCACCTTTTGAAATGTTTATTGTGTGTTGTTGTGCATTTTAGAGGTAGCAGCATGAAGGTGGTGGTTTTGAGTTGGTTTTTTCTTTTGTGAACCCATAGGATGTGTTGGATTTTTTGGTATCATATATGTATATACTTGTATTTTCCTTGTGATTTCTATACGCACCCCATCCTAGTTAACCACTATGTGATGAACACTCCCATTGTCACATGCGATGGTGTCTTTCCCAAAAATCCTAATGGGAGGATGGATGGTTGGCCACTCTCTCTTCCCTACTCCCTCATACAGGCGGTGATAGCCCAAGATTTTTTGGGCAGGTTGTGGTTTGTGAGGCCCAAGTGTGTGCGGGAGAGTGGTGCTTCCTAGGTGCCTTCGAGATGAGATGTGTTGTGCTTCCTAGGTGTATTTGGGATGAGATGTCTTGTGATTTCCCAGGTGTCTTTGGAATGAGGTGTGGTTTATAGCCCAGGTGTCTGCGGGGGGATGTGATTTGGTTTGTTGCCAAGGTTTCAACTGGAGGGATTTGATGTGGTTTATGGACCCGATGTCTGTGGGTGGGATGTGATGTGGCTCAGGACCCAGGTGATTGGATGAGATGTGGATTGTGTGGTCCAGAAGTGTGCAGGTGGGTTGTGACATGGTTCTTTTAGAATAGGTGGGAGTGTGAGGACGTTTTCCATTAGGCAAGAGCAGCTAAACCAGTGGGAAGTGATGTGGGGTACCCAAATCATCGATGTACTTACTATATTACCTTACTTGAATTGTGTTACTTGGTGAGCGTGCCTTGGTGAAGTTGGGATGGATTGTATCCCTTATTATATGTTGTTTGGTTCTTCTATTTTCTCACATGGGCATTAGTATGTATCTCTCACTTGTGAATGAGAGGCATTGGTTTTCCTACTGAGTATACTTGTATGATCACCTTACGTATATAAAACCGTTTTTATGTTTACAGGAGGACTACATGCACCATGCAGGACCTTACTAGCTCAAACTTTGGGATGGTTTTTGGGTCGCTTCTTAGATTTACTTTTGGTACTTACCTTAGAGTTTTTATTTTAATTGTAACAGTTCTATTTTAAAAATGCATGTGGGATACATTTGGATTTCTTATATATATATAGAGACACACACACACACATATCTTGTAGTTGTTTTATGATGAACCATCTTATCTCTTGATATTGTTTCTTTAAAAAGGGAAATACCTCCCATTTTGGGATATTTGTATACCCTTGGTACTAGTCACCATCCCGGGGCCTATTAGAAGCGGGACTCGGGGTTCATTATCTCACTTCCTTCATTGTCATCTTAGGAGGGTCATATTTAGAGGGAGGGGGTCGTGACACATGGGGACTGTCTCTCGTGTAGGGGAATCCCCGCAACACATTATAAAGGTGAGGTGGGTGAGTGGTGTTATGGGTGGCAGAAGAGGGAAAATCATGGATGAATAAGGGATGCTGGGCGGTTCGAAAATGCAACTGGTGAAACATATAGGCAGAATAACCAAGACACGCGACATGAGGCAACTGGCAGGCAAGCATGAGATACAGATTGTCGAGACAACACAAACAGTGCACTTGGGAGCCATGTGATCATAGAAATCAACGACAATGAGAAAAGCTAAAGGAGCATGGAGATCCAACCACAAAACACCCTTTCTAGAGGATGTGCCTGCACAAGGTCCACTACAGGAGGCCCAATAGCCCCGCATGGAACCGGGAGCCCCATCTTAAGCACAAATGGAGGCCCAACTGCATTGTAGGCCCACGCGGAGGCCCGCAAACACATTCCCAAATATAAAATATAATTTTCATAATAATTAAAAGATGAATTTTTCTTGGAAAACTTAAAACACAATTTTAATTTTAAAACCCAATTTTAACATATACATTTTATCAGTGCTAAAATAAATCACTAATAAAAGTGATTATTATCGACATTTTAAAAAGTGGTGATAAATGAGTATTTTAATCAGCACTTTTAGCTAACGCTGATAAATGCATCCCTTTATCAGTGCGTTGTCTTAGCACTGATAAAGGGTAACACTGAATATCTTGCATTATGTAGTATTGTGCCACTTTTTTATTAGCGATTCATTTAAAAATCTAACATAAATTAAACTCAAAATAAATATATAATATAATGTAATATAATTTTTCTATTGTTTAAAAACATTTAGTTAATAAATTAATAATAATTGATTTAACTTGCCCCACAGAGGTGGCCCAATGGTTAGGGTTGAGGGCTGTGATTGTTAGGTCCAGTGTTCGATTCCCGCGGGTTGTTAGGTCCAGTGTTCGATTCCCGCTAGTAGTGGAGATCATCGGTCATGCAGCGCATCAAACATTTTTCTCCATGATTTTACCTTTCTAACAAAATAAAGTGGTATATATATTAAAATTTCTTCGGTATCAAGGTAAATAAAAAAAACACGAATTCATTTTAGTCTCTTTTTCTTTAGGATCACGTGCTTAAAATACAAACACTTAAAACAGACATATTCGTATAATGACTTAGTTGCATGTCGATATGTATATATAAAATTTCCCCTCCAAACACATAAACTTCCCTTAACGTCTGGTAAAATGTAAAATAGGAGACGGTAACTAGTATTTCACAGTCGGATCTAGAAGTATATAAATGGAGAATCTATGGCGCCCCTCCCTCCCACGCCTCACCATCAACTTCTCAGAGATGGATGTCCACAGATCTGGAATTTCCCTCTCATTTTTACTTCTTCCCCTCTCCATCATCATCTCCCACCCACCGACATTCATGAAAACTTTCTCTGTTGCCTCTCCCTCCATGGGAGCTCCACCTCCATCTCCACACTCATATACACCCCCGCCAATTCCTCATATGCTTCCATCTTGTAGTTTCAAGTAAGGGTTTTATTAAAGAAACAATTTTAAGGGAAAAGTGAGAAACCAGGAAACGTGACTTCAATGACTAAAAACATTAAACCGTGCCCCAACAGTCCAAAGTTCAAAAAACTAGATCAAAAAAACAAAGAAAGGCCCCTCCCTAGCATAAACAACATTAAGTCCAATTTCCACCATTACAATGCTTCCTGAAAATTTGTCCCATAAAAAGATAGGCCGGTACCAATGGCCAAGACCATACCCTCTCAAACATCCAAAATCATAGATTCTCATAGAGCGGAGGCCATGACTAAAAGGTGATCTCCTCCATCACCCATTTCCGGTTCGTGGTTGATTTCACACCCAAATTTTTATTTCCATCCTTTATTTTGAATTTTATTTTGGTTCTTACTTTTTCTCTTGATTTTTGGTTGTTCTAGATTTAAATTTTCTGTTTCTGGTGTTCTTGACTTAAATTTTGAGTCATGGAAGTTTCAGGTGGTATTTGGCACTGTCTACTATTAGTGGGAAGGTATGAGGAGGAGGTGTCTTTGAAAACGTTGAAATTTCACCTCTTGAATGAATTTTCATATTTCAATTATATACACTTCTTCTTATTTTCACTTTCTGTATAATTGGTTTGTTATTTAATTTTCATGGCATATTTACGTGGGGTTATTTTCACGTTTTCGGTTCGGCCTTGTTTCCCAGTTCGTTGTGTCTGGAACCCGGTTTTTGTTTTTTCCTTAACTATTAGCATGGACTATTGATTGTGGACGATCCAACAGCTTGGATATCACCTGTTATGTTTCTTCTGGCTGGCTTTGATCCGTTTCACTCTGTGGCTATCCTCTAAGATTTTTCCACACGTCTGATGCGCTGGCCTCACCTCAGTTACGTGAACCATCCCGATGATCTCTAGCGTACACACAGCTTCGATCCCGCTGATCCACTAAACTGTTTGACACCTGTCTGTTATACATTCATTGCCTTGATTCTCTTGGCGTGATTGAAGCAGCTCTCTCGGGTTCATCTTCTGGGGTTCTGTGAGTTTTCCCCCGGTGAAGCTCAACTCTGTTTCGACTCTGAGACGAAGAAGGAAAAGCTGTCCGGGAGTCTTTTGGCACTCGCACTCCCCTCTACCGCAGCACGAACCACCTCATGCAACCGAACTTCTCTTCCGGTGGAGACTCAGTGGTGATCATCTCGTTTTTTTGGGTTCTTTGATGACTATGATTCAAGGGGTAATAATATTTACATTCTTTACAATCGTATCCATGATCTGGTTTATAGATCTTGGCTCTGTCGCAGTTTATATTTTCTTTGATATGTATGATGTTGTATCCTTCTTGTGTGCGTGTGTGAGTCCATCTAGGAGTAAACGGGGCAGACTCTTCATGAAAGAATTGATCACTACCACCTAGTTCAATAGGCTCGGCCTTCTCAGATAGTTTCTTTGGTCCTTTACTTCTACATTCGAGTCTATATTGTGTGATTGTGTTCTTTCTTGATTTATTAATAAATTGGTTACCCTGGGTGGTGTTCTCGCCATGCACATAGATCCCCTTGGGTTCGAAGCACGTTATATCTGTTGTTATTTATATTCTTGCATCATTTTGGTTATATTTATCTCAGTTGAGATTCTCATTCCAAATATATCACAGTTCGAACTAATCTGTTAATAAAACTTTCACAAACTGTTCTACATTTTATAAAAAAGTGGATCTTGGATTTTCTAGGGTTAATGTAATTAACCCCAACAGAAAATGAGTTGTAACACTCATAGTGGCATCTTTTTATGGGGTATGTTTTTTGGGGTGATTTATCCCCATGAGTTAGATGAGTTTTGGGGTGAAAGGGTTGGGGACGTTTTCTAGGTTTCATGGTTAAGGCACAAAGTTAGTTTAACCATGATGGTAAGTGTGCAGGGTGTCACACGGTTGGCGTATAGCTTAACTAACCCTTTAGCTTAATTGTGCAGCTTTTGTAGCACTAGATAGTGTGAAATCACATAGTTTGTGCATGGTTTGTTAAACCATGCGAGCTAACTGTGCAACCCACTCAAGAAAGAGTATTTTGTGGTTTTTTCATTATTTTTAATTGGGGTTTCTCCCCTTATACCCCCATTTGAATTCTCCCAACCTAGACACCTTCCGTGGGGTTTTTTGGCTCCTCCAAGACTCTCTAAGTTGGATTCAAGGTGATTTCATGGTGATTCTTCACCCGGATCGAAAGGTTAGGGCTCCCTTCTCCTTCTCCTTTGCTTTTCTTCCACTTTCCCCTTCTCCTCTAACCCTAGTGGCCATGTTTGGACGATTTTCATACCTAGGGTGGTGTGAAATATGGGGTTTTTCCTTATTAGGGTTCCTTTGGGATGTTCTTGCTTCCCAAAACCTTTGTGGAGTCTTTTAGGTTGGGTATTGATGAAGCAGAAGCGATTTGAGGTATGATCTCCTTGCATGTCTCCTTTAAATTCAATATTACATTAATTTCATGAATTTCGAACCTTCCATTGATATCAATTAGTTATGTATGATTTTTAGAATTAACGTTTGATGTGAAATGAGTTTATTCCCACTTGATTTTAATTGTTTCAAATGGTTATAATAGTTTTTGCACACCAAGTGCTTGAAAAAAATGCATGATTGGATCTTATAAATGTGTTTTAGATTTTAAGTGATGGTTTGGGCTTCCTAAATGGGTTTCCAAACATGATTTTGTTTTGAAAAGAGGTTTTTGTTTTGTTATTTAATAAAAGTTTTGATATGTAAAAATTATATGAGTCCTGATTGGAACTTTTGAAATGGTTTCATTGGAAAAACACTTCTCGGAATGATTCTCTTGCCGAGTTAGTTGACAAAGAGATATAAGTGTCCTCAGTTTGGGAAATACCTTGCGTGATGATAGGTTAAAGGAAAGGGACTACTCTTTGGTGTGGTCAGGGTGGTTCCAGGGTGCGTGACTTCTATGATGTCTTATATATATGGTTTGTTTCTTGGGTTTTTTTGGCACACCCCCTTTGTGAGAATGACATGGGAACCTAGTATAACTATGAGGAATTCTAAGAATTCTTGCTGCAATAGTTTAGTTTACACACTGGCTAGTGTCCCTTAATATTAATTTTAATCTACTTTGGGATTGGGCCCCTCAGTTAGGCTAGGTAGGGATATGATCAAGCATTTGGGCATTATGATGTCATCGGGTAAGGCATGCCTTCAGGATGAGTCACATGTATAGTATGTTCTGGATCTTCCTCTAAGTTCCTAGGTATTCCTGTGTCTTATTTGGAACTATATTATCTTTAGTAGATCATTTATATGCCTCTTCTTGTATGGTTTCTCGAGCACTATTACCCCATTGCCCTCGTTGTGTGATCTTAGTCTTTGTTCGTGGATTATAGTGTTTACCTTTTAAAAAGGGAATGTGTGGTTTTTCTTAAAAATGTTTCAAGAAATATGTTCTAAAGGTGTAATTTTTTTCTAATTTCCACTTTCATTAAATATAAACTTTTCCCATTTTGTTCCCTTTCCCCTTTTCCCTATGAGCATAACTATCCTTTATGAAATGAAAATTGTTTTAAATTATGAGGGAAATGGATTGGGATTTGTTTTATTTAAAATTAAAAGTGTGTAAAACCTAGATTTATATAATGTATTTATAACCTGAAATTGATGTTTATTTATTTAAAGTAAATTAATTGGGAATAGATTTATTCAGTCTTACCTACTGAGTTTTAATACTCATGCCTATAGTTCTATATTGTTTTTAGTTTCTACTACAGGTTCCAGCTTGGGTTTTATCGCTTTGGGTGATGGTTAGTTATGAATTGGAGAGTGATCCTTGGGTTCACATAGAGATTTTTTATTTGTCAAGTTCAATTTTTAGTTTTTCTGTATAGTTTCGTTTTTCATCTTGTTATATTTTTCATTTTAAGTGTAAATGAAGTTTTTTTGGGTAATCATGTTTATATTGGAATGGTCTCTTTATTTTTTTTGTTTGGTTTATTTATATTGGGTGAAATAATTCCCTTTTTCACTTTATTTATCCCCTTGGTGCTTGTCACCAGCTCAGGAGGTTCAGGAATGCCTCTAGGGCCTTGCCATAGATCTGCTCGGTTGACTGGTTTGAGGTCGACCCAAGTTGGTTCATGAAAAAATGGTATCATAGCAGGTTGGATATTTAGAGGAAATTACTTTTTAGAGTTCCCTTTGATACTTTGGTATGTTAAGGTATATGTATTAGGATTTTTGGGATTCAATTGGTAGGAATGGGAAGGACATCATGAATCGTTACTCGTTCTGATCCTCAAGTTTCCATGGGAGGTCTAGTTTTGTTGGTTTCCTTTGATTATTGTGGTTTTTTTGCCTTGGGAAATGAAAAGGGAGTTGGGAAAGTGGCCTCTGTGAGCTCGTGGGGCCTAGAAAGCCATGTAGAGTAGGGAACATGGTCCTAAAGGACTCCCCATGGCGGTGGTGTGATTAGCATATGGCCGCCAATCATATGGCCAAGTCATCCATCGACACTAGTTTCCCCTTGTGAGTTATTTTGGTTCTTCCTTAATTTTGAAAATTATTTTTAAAAATCTTGTTTTGTAATTATGAAAAGATAAATTTAAAGTGGTATTGAATATGTTTTGGAAAGTGGAAAATGGATTTTGATAATTTACTTTAAGAAATGATTTGGAAAATTGGTGTTTGTAAAATGATTTTTTTGGGGTGAAACAGAAATGGTTTAACAGGATTAGATTTTTATAATCATAATATGGAGTTTTTTGAAATCATTTGTTTGGAAAATAGAAGTTTTATTTAATAGATTTTATGAATTCATTCTAAAAAAGAAGAAATTAGTTTATATTTAAAGGATTATTGATAAAATGAGATTTATGTAATTAGTGTAAAAGTTTTGAATGGGATTATTTGGTTTTACTATGATTTTTTTCTTGATTTCACATTCGGGTTTTGGGTGATTTGGATTAAAATTTTGAGTTTTTGTGTGTTTTCTCTAGGAACACGGTCAGCGTATAGTTTTGGGAAAACCATGTGGCCATCTCCTGGTAATAGTGTGAGCTTTTGTGTGCTTATGGTTAGTGGTGCATGACCTAAGCACGGTTAGGAAGACCATATAGAAGTCATGCACTTGGTTTTGAACTTTTGGACAGAACCGTGATGAACAGTTGGCACATGTCTTCCCAAACTATGTGGCCAAACTGTGTGAGTGCTCATGTTGTCCAGTTATGGGTGCACAATTGGTGCACGTTTTAGTAAACCATGCAGCATAACCCTGCATAGTGCCCAGGTGTCTTAAAAATGTGAAAAATGGGGTTGAATGATATATTGTGAAAGTGAAAAAGATGTTGTGGTTATCCTTTTCTATTATTGTGTTTTGAGAATGATGTTTCTTATGTTGTGTTTTGTGATTGATAATTCTTTTTAATGGATTGGTCTTGATTAAGTTCTTTGTTTTCTTATTTCCTAGTGTCTTCCCCCACAAAGGTTTGATGGATACCCAAGTTGCAACTTTTCATGGTGCACTATTATAAAAATTTCTAGTTGATCAACCCATAGAATATGTTCTTGAATTTCATAAGTTGAATTCACATATCTTTTATGGTCAAGAAGATCCCCTCGAAGCGGAAGAGTGGATGCAGAATATTGAGTGAAACTTCAATTTCCTTGAGTTTCTTGAGTCATTAAAAGTAAATTTTTCTACATTTATGCTCAAAGGTCCAACCTAGAAATGGTGGAAGTTAGTGTCTCAAAATAATCCTTAATAATATCTTACTTTGGAGTTCGTCAAGTATTCATTCATCCAATAGTAGTTTTCTAAGATGACGAAGGCGGGGAAGGGGATGAAGATGTGCTTTCTTCAGTAGGGTTTTGAATTGTTGTTGGAGTTTTATCATCTCTTATTAGTTATAGTACCATATGATTTAGTGTATGTTATGAATGATCCCTTTAAGGCTCGACATTTCGAGTATGGGCTCTGTCTTGATCTACAGTCAAAGGTGGAAGAGCTCAACATAACCTCTTATTCCAATGTGGTAAGGAAATCCATTAATGATGAAGTTGTTCTAGAAGGTGTGCTTGAGATGGATGGACTTTTTCAAGTATCTAGAAATGGGGAAGGGTATTTGAGTAAGAATAATGGGAAGTATCCTATTGATGGTGGTGCTGGCAGGGGAATTAAGAGGCCTTCAAACCTCTCATCAACCTCTTCGGGGTGTAATATCTTTATCTATCATCAGTGTGATAAGAATGGTCATAAGAATATGTAGTTCCTGATTGCTCCAAGACCTTGCCACACCTATGGATGCTTGGGTCACTTGCAGCAGTTCTATCGGGTTGTTTCTAGGAAGCGACTTGAATCCATATCCAACTCTTCAAAGGACACCCCAATCCATTTGTAGGAGTAGGGCATGTTTGGGCACAATTTTGGGGTCGCTCTCATTGTAATGTTCCTTTATTTTAAAATTGTATCTGGTGGTGTTTTTATAGTTTTATTCTCTTTGTAATTGTATGAATTGATGTTGTCAACCCCCTTTAGAACTTCTATTTTAATCAAAGCTTTTTTTATTTTAGAAACACTAAATTTATTCTATTCTAAATGTAGGTGTCTTCCATGTGTATCTTTTGAAATTTTTTCTTAGTGATCAGATACTGTTTTCTCCTAAATTTGGGGAAGCATGTGGTTCAAACATCAGGGCTCCATCTATAGTTATCAGATTGAAACTTTTCACACATTCAGGAAACCACCAGGGGTGTTGGGATCTTTGGATCAATTCTTATCTCCTCCATTGGGGAGTGTAAATTCTAAATGTTATTTTTATAGTCTTCCATAGTGTGGGATGTTCCTCCTTTTGGATCAATTGGGTTTTTGTTTCCATCTAGATTGTTGTTTCTTTCATTTCCCTCACCCTCCCCCGCTTGTAGTGGGGGTTTTTGGCCCATGTGGGAGAGTTCTTGTTTTGTCTTGTGTTGGAATTTCCATGTTGACCGATGTTATCAGTTAAATCTAGTTAGTTCATAATGGTGGGGAGACCCATTGTGGGTATCATTGAAATTTCTTCCAAACCTGATCAGGGTCTGTTTCTCCTAATGGTGGGGAGTCCATTCCGACCTCCCATGTTGAGAATGTGGTTTAATTTAAAATTTTGGTCTGGTATGAAATGGTTTTGGTTTTTTTTTGTTGTTTCAGGTAAAAGGGGTAAATTTTGTTTTGTTGGGGTTGAGTTGGTTTTAGTTCGAGAGGTTGGATTATGAGGATGTGTTATCGATCAATTGGAAATTTTGTGGATTACTAGGGGAATAAATCAAAATTATGGATAGAATTGTCACACATAAATTTTCATTTCCATCCTCTATTTCAAATTATATTTTTATTTTTAGTTTTTCTCTCGAGCACTTGGTGTTCCAGATTTAAATTTGGTGTTTCGAGTGTTATTGATTTAAATTTTGAGTCTTGGATGTTTTAGGTGGTGTTTGGAATTTTCCATTGTTAATGGGAATGTATGAGGAGGAGATGACATGGAAAATGAGTTTTTAACACTCATAGTGGAACCTTTTATGGAGTATGTTTATTAGGTGATTTATCCCCTTGATTTAGATGAGTTTTGGAGTGAAAAGGGGGACTTTTGGGGATTTTTTTCAGGTCGTACGGTTAAGGTGCATAGTTAGTTTAACCATGAAAATAAGTGTGCAGGGTGTCGAATTGTGGGCACTTAGTTTAACTAACCCTACAGGCTAAGCATGCATCCCGTGCAACACTATATAGTGGGAAATCACACAGTTTATGCACGATTTGTTAAACTGTATGATCTAACCATGCAACCCACTTGGAAAAGGGTATTTTGGGGATTTTCCCTTCTTTTTAATTGGGGTTTCTCCCCTTGGACCCCCCATTTGAACTCCCCTGATCTAGATTCCTTCCATGGGGTTTTTGGATCCTATAATCCCCTATAACTGGGATTCAAGGTTATGTATTGTTGTTCTTCACCCGGATCGAAAGGTTAGGGATCCCTTATCCTTCTTCTTTTCTTTTCTTCCACTTTCCCCTTATCCTAGAATCCTAGTGGCCATGTTTGGTCGATTTTCATACCTAGGGTGGTGTAAAATTGGGGTTTTTTCCTTATTTGGGTTCCATGGGGATGTTCTTTCTTCCCGAAACCTCTGTGAAGTCTTTTCGGTTGGAAATTTTCAAACCCTAAAGACCTAAGAAACCATCCGCACAACCTAAGAACTGAAGAAATTGGAAAACCATTAACCTAAAATCCTAGGGTTCAGAAACACCTCACCAGGTGCTGATTAGGTCAAAGAGGATCCTGAAGAAGGAAATATAAGGGAAGAGAGGACTAAACGTGATGGATCATGTGAGAAATAAAGAGAGATTCGACCAAAAATCAAAGATTGAAGGAGGCCTGGAGAGGGGGTCATGCACGTAGAAGTGGGAACGCCCCTATTGGGTGCGTCCCAAAAAGAAGGATATGGGTGTGAGGGTTTTATTGTTTTATTTTAATTTTAATTTTATTTAATTATTTAAAAACACCCATAAGAACGATTTGACCATCACGGTTTTCCAAACCGTACACAAACTGTGCAGAGTCTACTGCCTCCAAGACACACCCTGTACGGGCCAAGTGAATGGTTTAGAAAACTGTGCACAAACCATGTGCAAAGCCACTACCCATTTTTAAATAGGGCCACACGGTTACTTTTAGTGGGATGAATGGTTTAGTAGACCATGTGCAAACCATACTCCCTCTACTGTCTTTTAAAACATGAAGTTTTTAGGGTTAAACACTCCCGAAACTTCTTGTTCCACTTAGGAGACTTCTCAAGCCTTCACCCATGTCTAAAAACAACACGTATAAGTGTTCCAACACTAGGAATTAACTTCCAAATCTTATTTTTAAATATAACTTATTCATCAATTGAAAAATTTCAAAAACTTTCGTACTTTAATCCGATTCAAAAGCACGTGATTCTACATGGAATCAAATCCTGAAGAAACAATTAGTTAATCTGTTTTGGAATTAATACACACTGCAGGAACAACCTGTAAATTGAAAATTAATAATTTAATTGAAAAAAAATTACATCACAAATAAAAAAAATATTATAAACATTTCAAAAATTGTTTTTTACAATAAAATTAGCATGTACAATTTATCACAAACATTAAAAACATCAATGCTTTCATTGTGTACTGCACCCACCCCCTCTAAAAAATCCCAATCATGGTATCAGTTGCTGAAAAAACCACCCCAAATTGAGCCAAAGAATCCACCTATATAAGAAAACAATTCATATGTTAGTAATACAATAAATAAATCAAATAAACATAAATATGAAACAATACATTAATAAAATGGTAATTTTAATCTCATAAAGGACACTTGGAGTCATACCGGTCACATTGTGCATCGGATTGAGGTTCGGCTGAGTCCTCCACATCAAAAATGACTTATGAATCATTTTTATAATGTATCAAAACAATCTAAAAGTGTTTTCTCTATTTTTAGTAAGTCACTTTTGTTTTTTACGAAAATAAAATTTTAAACTGAAAACACATACATTGAGTTATACCAGTCACATTTTGGGTTGATTTGATGTGAGACTAATTCCTACATGTCACAAATGAATTATGAATCATTTTCATAAATTATCAAGAAAATCCAAGAATGTTTTCTCAGTTTTTTTTGAGTGACACAAATTTTAATGAAATTATTTACCACGATACATGATCTATGTGCCACACATGAATTATTACATATGAAGGGTTTTCCCTAATAGCACTCCTATCATGACCTGCCTTAACCAAGGTGAGGTAAGGGACAACAAACTACCAAACTCTTCCTTCTACATGTTGAATGAGGGATAATTACCCCCAAGACCCGCCTTTAAAAGGCCATAGAGTGGCGACTAGCACCAAGGGTATAGAATCACATGTAATATGGAAGGCATTACCCTTTTTGTTTAGTAGGATCAGAAGATACGATAGAAAAACCTAAAAAACTCCAAAATTGAAGGTAGAAGTAAAGTAAAACAAAAAAAATCCATTCCCATATGCATGTTACAAATAAAGTGCTACAAGGTACAAGAAAACTCCAAAGGGAATTACCAAAAGCAAAGAAAAGCAGCAACATCAATCGTTCCGGCATTTGAGCTAATAGGGTTTGACATGGTTCTCAAAGTCCTCTTAGAAAACTAAAAGAAGTTTTACATATGTAGGGTGAGTATACAGGTATACTCAGTAGAAAAAAAACAAAATATCTTGTGCACAAGTAGGGAGGCATTATAATTCCCCATGAGGAAAGAATATAACCAGACACCTAGCGAGGAAACTATCCACCCAAACCTCACCAAGGAACCCTCCCCAAATAACGCAAGTCAAGTAAGGTAATGGTAATAAATTATCAATGTTTGGGTACCCCACACCACTTTCCCACTGGTTATTGAAGACATCCAACATGTCAGACCTCCCCTGCCATTCTCACCGTAGTCCCACTTCCATACTCCGCCCACACACACTTGGGATACCACAACCACACATCCCGCCCACAAACACCTAGGCCACAACAACCACACGTAACCATGACTGCAGAAACCTAGGACAGAACAACTACCACTATGCCCGAAAACACCTGGTCCCGAACAACTACGCCCACGCCCGAAGACATCTGGGCCTCATCCCAAAGACACTTCTGAAACAACCTGCCCGCACACACTTAGTTCAACCATCACAACTTACCCTACCCAAATAATCATGGAATATAAAGGACCTCAAGCCATCACAGCCTACCTGAAGAGTCTCGAGCTACTCGGGAAAGGGATAAGAAAAGCAGCTAATAACCATCCACCCATATGATTGTTGGAAAAAAAACACTCCCCCATGAAAAGGGGGTGTTCAGCACGAAGTGCTCATCTTGGGTGGGGCACGAATAAGAAACATAAGAAATATATTATAAATATAGGTAAACAAGCACTCATCCCAACCTAGGGGTTCCAAAACCAGCCTATACACAAACACCATTGTTACTATTCATTCATAAAAAGTACAACAACCGCAACCAAGTCACAACTCATTACCGAAAAACAATTCCCCTTTGAACCCATTCTTGTCATCACATTCAAGTGGTTCCATTTAAATAATTCTTCACTATCAAGATACTAACAGGAATAGCCATAATCCAAGGAAGGAAAAACAACCAAGAAACAAATTAAGCATTCACACTCTATTCCCTTGTAAAGTCACAACAACAAAAGGGATATGTGAGATCCCTCAAAGTACTAGAACCAAACCAAGCCCCAACATATGGCCCCACATAGCCTCAGATCCACAAACCAACAACTACACAATAGGGGATCCCATCCCCATTCACGTCACCCCACAAGCATCAAGCAGAACAACTACACATGTTACCAAGACAGAGTAAGGGAGTTTTCCGATTCAAACACACCATTCAATAAGTTACTTCTTTCTGTTTGGTTAACAGGGGTGATCACACAAGGATTATTGTTCATTGGGCATCCATTTAATCAATTGAGTTTTATGTGATTAGCCAATTTCCATGTTACATCCATTCAATCATCATAGGAGAGAGGGGTTCATTAGTGCACAAGGAAGACCACCAACGGCCATGTTTTTTAGTGAGATAATCCCATACAATTAACAACATATATAAAAAGGTAAAATAGTACAGTAACATTATCAAACACACCCCTTAATTCTTTAAAAGTATGTTTATTATCTTTATTAAGGTTCAGTTTCATCCATCCCTGAAGGAATCATTATCATACCCACCCCTCATGATACAAAGTAAAGAGAGACGAAGGAAGAACCCTACTTGGCTGATCAAAGATCAAAGTTTTTTTCCACGGACCAAGAACTGGGGATGCCCGACTTTCTAGGGAAGAACTCTGAGGAGTCCAAGAGTGAGCAGGAAAGGCTCCATCATAGGCGCACCACTAGCCTTAGGAAGGGGGAATCCAAATGCACCAAGGAAAGGAAAGATACCAACCAAGAAAAATAATAATGAATCTCGTGTGATAAAAGGTGAGATCCTGGAGTTACAAGATATGAATTTTGAATAGTTTTAAAGAAGGATTGTGGTTTCACCACACTGTTGGGTGGTTACACAGTATGTAATTAATTTGTAATTAATAATTCTCATCGAATAGGTGGCCATAATGACTATGAGTTAAAGGGTTTCCGTTAAAGAGAGGAAAATTCATAACAGGCACAGAACTGGAAATTATGGGAAAAGGGTGTGGCATGAGAAAAAATCCACACATTTTGGTAAGTCAAGGGTCACCTGACTCTTGGGGGATTTTAGATATCATTTATGGGATTTTAATGACATTGAAAGGGGTATTAAAAAAATTATGTCTAAAGATACGTTGTATGAGAGGAACTGGAATAAGAAACAAAGTGTGGGACATAGTTTGGTGAGACACCGTAAGCAGTGCCACCGTCACGGTGCCACCATAAGTAGTGAAACTATTTCAGTTTGCGACTGTGATGGTGTGAGATTTACGGTGCCACCATGTTGGTGTGCGACTGTGACGGTGTGACCATAATGGTGCCACCGTCACGGTTCCACTGTAAGGAGTGCCACCATTTTGGTGTTCGACCGTGACAGTGTGACCATCACGATTCCACCATCACGGTGCCACTGTAACGATGGAACCTTTTGATGAAACCATGTTTTTGAAAAACTCCTTAATGAGTTGTTTTCTGAGCCATTACATCAGATACCTCTCAAACTATTCTCTCCCTTGAGAATCAAAACTAGACCCAAAGAAAAGATAGGGGTCCAAACAACCATCTATAAAGATACCTATCACGCCAAAACCACCCTAGACATCTAGGAACACCTCTCCCTCAAGTGATCACACAAACACATAAAGTTCTCTCCATATAGTCATATGGATTAGGGAGTCCCTTCCCCCATGTCAATATACTATTCACTTTGGGCGGCACTAACTCGCCTGCACGGGTTTAATCACATCCACCTTAATTCGTCTTGATTAGGGACCAGGTCATCCCCTATCCACAGTTAGGACTCTTCACACACATTCATAGAACAAGGAAAACAACACATTTCCTAGTTAACAAGGTCAACCACTACATCACAAACAAGTACGAAACAAAACAAAACAAAACTCGAAATAGCTCTGGGTACTGGGTATGCATCTGTGCCTCCGGTTTCTGAGTACTCTCTTCGAGGCCACCATGCCTCCAAAACACCCGAACCAAAGGAATGGTTCATCCTTGAAGCACCTTCTCCTCATGATCCCTTATCCTCACTGGTTTCTCTATGAATGCTATGTCATCCTTGATATCCAACTTCCCCCAGTCGAGGACATGCAAATCATCGTGTAGATACCAACAGAGCTAAGACACATGGAAGACGTCGTGCACCCTCAGTAGTGGCGGTGGTAGTGCCAGCTGATAATCCACTTCTCCGACCTCCCACAACACCTCGAAGGGCCCGACAAACCTGGGAGAAAGCTTACTCTCCCTACCTAACCTCTATTTCCCATTCTGAGGGGAGACCTTCAAGAACATGTGGTCCCTGACCTCGAACTCCAAGGGTCTCCTCCTATGATCAGCATGCGACTTCTGCTGGTCCTAAGACACCTTCATACTCTCCCATATAAGCTGTCCCTTCATCATTCTCTACCTCCACGCCAAGAACACTTAATTCCCTAACTTCTGCCCAGCACACGGGTGAGCGAAACAGCCTCCCGTACAAGGCTTTGAATGGATCCATGCCAATGGTAGATTGATAGCTATTGTTGTAGGAAAACTCTACCAGAGGAAAGTGTCGCACCCATGATCCCCTAAAGCCCAAAACACATTATCGTAGCATATCCTCCATTTTTTGAATGGTCCACTCTGTCTATCCATCGTTATAGGGGTGGAAAGAAGTGCTGAGGCATATCTAGGTTCCAAAAGCATGTTGCAATAATTTTTAGACCCATGAGGTAAACCGTGTATCCCGATCTAAGACTATGGATCTCGGAACTCCATACAACCACACCACCTCATCCATGTACCTCTGTTCTAAGGTATCCACTTTACTTGACTCATTGATTTCTAGGAAGTGAGACGATTTCTTCAGCCATTCCACCATTATCCAGATAGCATCATAACCCCCTTGAAATTTTGGTAGTCCCATGACAAAATCCATCAAGATGTCATCCCACTTCAACTAAATCACATCAAAAGTTTGTAATAGACCTCCTAGGACACGGTGTTCAACCTTCACCTGATGAAACATGAGGCACCTTTCCACAAACTCTGCCACTTCCCGCTTTACCCCAGGCCACCAAAACTGACCCCTCAAACCCCAGTATATCTTGAAACTCTTGGGTGTACCTCCAAGGGTGATTTTTGGAACTCACCAAGAACTCTCTTGCACATTTCAACCATGATGAACAAATTTCCATGAAACAACATTCGATTCTGGCCATCTTCTGACCATCCTTCCAGAGCATTGCCCTAGATAACATGATCATGCTTTACTTGATCCTCTAAGTCCCCCCCACTGAGACTCCTCCACCTATTGCAACAGAGAGGTCGGCATTGCCATAGGTAATAGACAACCTCTACCATTCTCCACCCTTGCATCAAGGTGTTGGGTAGCCAACTCCTCCATTGCCTTCCAAGAATATTCCAATTCTTGAACCACATCCTTCTGTGACTTCCTACTCAAGGCATCGGCCACCATGTTCCCCTTTCCTAAGGTGTAGGAAATTTCAAAGTCGTAGTCACGAAGAAACTCCATCCACCTCCACTTCTGCAATTTCAGGTCCCATTGGGAGAAGATATACCTAAATCTTTTGTGATTTGTGAAGACCAAGAAGCATTTCCCAACGGGGTAATTCCACCACAACTTTAATGTGAACATGAACGCTACAAGCTCTAGATCGTGGGTGGCATAGTTACACTCATGGGGATGTAACTTCCTAGACCCATAAGAGATCACCCCCTATTGTTGCATCAACACACACCCCAAGCCTTGGCCTGAAGCATCATAGAACACCTCAAATATCACCCCTTCCTCTGGAAACCTCAGTATTGGGGAACTAACCAGCTTCCCCTTCAGATAACTGAAGGCTACCTTGCACTTTTCACTCCATACAAAATCCTGGTGTTTCTTGGTCAAGGCTGTCAGAGGTGTTGCAACTCAAGAGAAGTTGGGTACAAATCTCTTTTAATAACCCACTAGACCAAGGAAACTACAAAACTATGCCACGTTCTTTGGTGATGCCCAAGAAACATCCACCTCGACCTTTGATAGGTCCACTGTTATTCCCTGCCCGGTCACCAAGTGTCCAAGGAATTGCACCTCTCGCATCCAGAACATGCATTTAGATAACTTCCCATAGAGATGGTGCTGTCAGAGGACCTCTAAAATCATCCTCAGATGCTCAGCGTGATCTTCCTAAGAATCTTGAGTATATCAGGATGTCGTCAATAAACATGATTATGAACCGGTCCATATATTCCTGGAAGACAAAGTTCATGAGTCCCATGAACACGGCTAAAGCGTTCGTAACGCCGAATGACATGAAAACGAACTCAAAGTTCCCATATCTGCACCTGAAGGTAGTCTTTGATATTTCACCCTCCTTCACCCTCAACCGGCGATATCCTGACCATAGGTCAATCTTGTAGAACCATGATGCCCCCTTCAACTGATCAAAAAGTTCATCGATCCTCGGGAGGGGTTAACAATTTTTAACTGTAACCTGGTTTAGTCTTTGGTAGTCTATACACAACCTTAGACCACTGTATGCCTTCTTTGAAAACGAATGGAGCACCCAATAGTGACTCACTTGGTCGAACAAAACCCTTCTTCATCAGTTTGTCAATCTGAATCCGTAACTCCCACAACTCAGAAGGTTCCATCTGATAGGGAGCTATCGAAATCGGACAGGCACCAGGTTGTAAGTATATCCCAAACTCAACATCACGTTGAGGGGGTAGAGTCACCACCTCTCTAGGGAAGATGTCCATGAACTCAATGATGATCCCTGAGAATTCCACCATCTCCGTATCTGACGAATCCACTGATAGCTCAGCTAACAAAGAAAGGAGGGGCTCCACTCGCCGGCTGCCCTCCTGGAAACCCCGCTCACCAACAAAATCTACATGTTGTCCACCCACATATAAAAACAAGAACCTTCTCTAGAAGTAGTCAATAATGACACACACAGAGAATAGCCAGTAGATTTCTAAAATTAAATCATACAGCTTCATATACAACAAAATAAGGTCCCTACTGGACAGATTTGGTCCCAACATCAGTCTAAATCCTCCGCAAACATGAGACAAACTGTTCTAACCTCTGAATGGAATATTCAAAATAGGGGAACGAGAAGTCTCTCTACGTCTAGACCCAAATAATGGGCTAGAATGGGTGCAACAAAGGAGTATGAAGCTCCTGAATCAAACAAGGCATAGGAAAGAGTGCTAAAAAAACTGATCGTACCTCGAACGACCTCTGGCCCTACTGGAACTGCTACCTCTATGGCATGAAACTGCCCACACCCACCTGCTCTACCCCTCAGCTATTGACCACCTCCCCGACCAGGCCCTGGTCGAGGTCCTTGAGGAGCACCCTGGGGTCGGCCTCCTCCTGCAATGTCTGCTCTCAGAGAAGTGGGAGCTCGCTGTCCCTACTGCTGCTGCTGAAATGGCATGGTTAGAAACTACTGCTGTTGAGATGGGCCTGGAACCTTCCCACCCCCACTCTACTACACTCGGTCTGGGCACTGATTTGGAAGGTTTCCATGACTACCACAGATGAAGAATCTCGGTCCTGGGCTTGAAAGGAAGGGGCGAGGATCGGGAGATCAAAACTTGGACTATTAGGGCTTTCTCCCCACTAGACGAAACCTGGAAGGCCTTGATGCTGGAGGCCTACTGCTGATGGCCTTTCCCTTTGACGAGCCCAACTGGCTCCCCTCTCATGGCACACCTCCTAGCGTGTGCATCCTCTCCACCACTCCGGCCTTCTTCTGGACCTCCAAGTATATCTGTAGAGTGAAGGGAGTAATAACATACTGAAGAGAAGGTCAGAGTGCCTCCTCTAAACATCTCAACCGAGACTCCTCATCTGGAAAGAGGTTCGGGGCAAAGTGAAAGAGGTCCTTGAACATGATCCTCAACTCCCTTAATGACATTATCCCCTGTTTTAGGGAGATTAGATCCTTCCTCTTTTCCGCCTTCATCGTGGAAGAGAGGAATTCCACCTAAAACCACTTCTTGATGTCAGTCCATGAAACTTCAACCTCTCTCTTCTCCCCAAGATAGAGCGTCCACCACTGACGCACTAATCCTCGCATCTGGATTACAGTGAGAGGAACCAAGTACTCTATCATAGCTCGAATCAAGCTGAAAGCTATCACTATCTCCTCGAGCCATCTCTCTATCTCCATGTCTGAGACACTACCCTCGTACATCTCAAGGGTCTTCTACTGAAAGGCACAAAGCATCCTCTTCCACTGGTCATCCTCCTCCTCTCAATCATCTCTTTGCTGATCAGCCAAATCAGCCTCCTAGGCCTCTATTGCCTTCACTACCTATGGTTTCTATCTGGGGGGCATATATACAAGGTAAAAAAGGAATGCCTAAGCCCGAGTAGTGTAGAAGATTGCTTTTAAATTTTGCTTAGACTTTTTTAAATCCTCAAAATACCCTATAAAAACAAGAACACAGGTCATTATGATGCATGTAACTTTCCTAGGGTCTCTACCCAGCAATCAGTGTAGCCTCTATTGGTCATTCGGTAGGTCCAGAATCCTTGCATCGGATCATGCCCCCCCTAAAATCCCATGTCTTAGTTGGTCTTCCCTGGACTATTTAACGTAGAAATATTTCCTAACACTGTTTCCCTATCATCCTATGTAATCCTCACTATTCCTAACTCTGAAATCCATCACATCTCTCAACCATCACCTCAAATAACTTTTTGTCATGACCCACCTTCACCAAGATGAGGGAAGGGGCATCAAACTGCCAAACTCTTCCTTCCTCATGTTGAAGGAGGGATAATGACCCCTGAGACCCACCTTCAATAGGCCCTCAAGTATAGACTAGCACCAAGGGTATATAATCACACATAATATGGAAGGAATTACCCTTTTTGTTTAGTAGGATTGGGAGATACGATGGAAAAAACCCAAAAAAAACTCCAAAACTAGAGGTAGAAGTAAAGTAAAACCAAAAAATCCATTCCCATATGCATGTTCCAAATAAAGTGATACAAGGTACAAGAAAACTCTAAAGGAAAGTACCAAAATCAATGAAAAGCAGCAAGGTCAATGGTCCCAACATCCGAGCTAATAGGGTCCGGCACGGTTCCTGAAGGCCTCCTAGAAATCTGAATGCAATTTCATATATGTATGATAAGTATACAGGTATACTCAGTAGGGAAAAACCAAAATCTCTCGTACATAAGTGGGGAGACATTCTAATGCCCCATGAGGAAAGGAGATAACCAAACACCTAGAAATGAAACTATCCACCCAAACCTCACCAAGTCACACTCCCCAAATAATGCAAGTCAAGTAAGGTAATAGTAATAACACATCGATGTTTGGGTACCCCAAACCAATTTCCCACTGGTTATTGAAGACATCCTATGCCTCTGACCTCCCCCTCCATTCTCACCGCTATCCCACTTCCATACCCTGCTTGCACACACCTGGGCTACTACAACCACACATCCCGCCCGCACACACCTGGGCCACAACAACCATATGTAATGATGCCCGCAGACACTTGGGCCAAAACAAATACAACCACACCCGAAAACACATGGGCCAAAACATCTACTTCCACACCCAAAGACACCTGGGCCTCATCCTAAAGACACTTGGGAAACATCCTTCCCACACACACCTGGGCCAACCATCACAACGTACCCTGCACGAATAATCTTGGGATATGATGGACCTCAGGTTGTGACATCCTACCCAAATAGTCTTGGGCTACTCAAGAAAGGGATCATAAAAGGAGATAATAACCAGCCACTCATAGGAGTGTTGGAAAAAACACCCTCCCCCATGAAATGGGGGTGTTCGGCTTGATGTTCTCAACTTGGGTGGGTCTTGAATAAGAAACATACGAACTAAATTATACATATAGATAAAAAAGAACTCATCCCAACCTAGGGATTCCAAAACCAGACCATACACAAACCAAGCCAAGCCCCAACATACGACCCCACATGGACTTAGATCCACAAACCAACAACTACACAACATGGGATCCCATCCCCATCCATGTCACCCAACAAGAATCAATCAGAACAACCACACATTTTACCAAGATAGAGTAATATAGTTTTCAGATTCAAACACACTATTCAATAAGTTCATTCTTTCCGTTTGGTTAACTGGGGTAATCACACAAGGATTTTTGTTCACTGGACATCCATTTAATCAAATGAGTTTACGCGATTAACCAATTTCCTTGTTACAACAATTCAATCATCACAGGAGATAGGGGTTCATTAGTGTTCAAGGAAGACCACCAACAACCATGATTTTCCGTGGACATAATCCCATACAATTCACAACATATAATAAAAGGTAAAAGAGTATAGAAACATCATCAAACACACCCCTTCATTCTTTAAAAGTCCATTTATTATCATCATTAAGGTTTGGTTTCATCCATCCCCAAAGGAAACATTATCATACCCACCCTGCATGGTACACAGTAAAGATATACGAAGGAATAACCCTACTTGGATGATCAATTATCGATGTTTTTCTCCACGAGCCAAGAACTGGGGATGCGCGACTTGTAGGGGAAGAACTCTAAGAACTCCAAGAGTGAGTATGAAAGACTCCAGCATAGGCGCACCACTAGCCTTGGGAACGGGGAATCCAAACGCACCAAATAAAATAAAGAAACCAACCAAGAAAAAGAAGAATGAATCCTGTGCAAAAAAAGGTGAGATCTTGGAGTTACGAGATATGAATTTTGAACGGCATTAAAGGTGGATCGTGGTTTCACCACGCGGTTGGGTGGTTACACATGATGTAATTAATTTTTATTTAATAATTTTCTTTGGAGAGGTGGCCGTAAAAACTGTGATTTAAATGGTTTCCTTTAAACAGAGGAAAACACATAGCAGGGCCGGAACTGGAAAGTACGTGAAAAGGGTGTGGTATTAGGAAAAAGCCACACATTTTGGTAAGTCAAGGGTCACCCGGCTCTTAGGAGATTTTAGATATCTTTTATGGCATTTTAATGGATTTTAAATGGGTATTAAAACACTTTTACATCAAAAGATATATTGCGGGAGTGGAAATGGAAAAAGAAACAAGGGGAGGAACACCATTTGGTAAGACACCATAAGTGGTTCCACCTTTTCGGTGTGCGACTGTGATGGTGCGACTGTTATGGTGCCACCTTCATGGTTCTACCGTTTCAGTGTGTGACTGTGACGGTGAGACCGTCATGGTGCCACCATCAGGGTACCACTGTCCTAGTTCCACCATCACAGTGCCACCATCCCCGTGCCACCTTCACAGTGCCACTATAACAGTGGAACCGTTAGATGGAACCAAGTTTTTGGAAAATTCCTTAATGAGTCATTGTCTAGGACATTACAACTCCAATGATTTGGTAAAAAATTAATCTATAGATATAACATGTTTATGATTCCTTGGTGAGTAACCTTGGTAATATGTTTCATGATACCTTGTTGAAAAACAATGGTGATATGCTTATGAATGTATCATTTTTATATTATAACCACATTTCCATGTTATGTATCACATTTTTAGGATTATTCCATCATTTTATTCCTCATGTTTTATTCATGATGATCTCCCTTGTTCCATTTCCTTTTTTATCCCTTACTAGAATTTATGATCACCCTTTTCTATTGATGTATCTCCCTAGGAAATCACTTATAGTGAGGTGACCTAGGATGGAGTAATAAAATAGTATTTCAAAAGGGTTAAATATAGTTTGTGTTTATGTATTCTATATGTAATTCATGAATTATATAACTATTTTCTTATACACTAAACAAAAAAATATCCTTCAACGTTATCAATACAATACTTTGTTAAAAAACTATGTAAAAAATAATGTATTAAAAATGAATCTTTGCATAGTTGTTTTCAATTCAAGGTTTAGTTTGTGGAAATTAGGACTAGAAAAAATTAAAAATAACCCTATAAATAAGTCTAAATATAAGAAAACATCCCTAAATTTTGGTCCATTATAGAGTTCTTGGTTTCTAGAAATAATACCCCAATCATGACACTTGCAAGTGGATGAGCGGTGGAATATATACACCTAGGTGTAATCACCCCAGAAAAGGATGGTTGATAATTGACTCGATATCTACAAAGTGAATAGTGAGGAGGATTAAGACTACACACATAGATATACACTCCATAGAGATATTATTTGGTTAATCACTTGATTTTTACATACTATAGTGAAGGATATGTAGATAATGTAATTTTTTTAAAAGTAAAAAAGCATAAAATCCTAGAAGCATGTTATTAGAAACTTTTATGATTAATACTTCCTTTATAATTATTATTATATGATTTCCCATAGTAATAAATTTCTCACTTAGGTTTTCTTCTTCTAGAAAAATGGAAGGAAATAGAAGGATTCATGTAAATAATGGATGTGATGGACATTGTAATGAAGTTATTCCTAATATGATGGAAGTTTGGAGTTGAAAACATCATGATGATGAAGAATTAGTTAAATTAGGCCATGAATAACAACCTAAAACATGTGGAGTGTATGAATTCACTAAGGAAGAATAACAAGCATTTGAATCCTTCTTGCACAATCAACCAACTATTTTTAGTAGAACCTCTGATCCACTACACATATTCCATTTAACATCTTTCAAAAAGGATTTTCACAGTGCTAAAAAACATTGTTAATCACAATGCTGATAAAGGGGGATCCCCTTTATCAGTGCTAAAAAGGAACTGATAAAGGGGGTCCTTTATCTGCACTAAAAAAACTCATAAATACCCCCTTTATCTTCTCTTTAAATAACATTAATAAAGGGGTCCCTTTATCAATTCTCAAAATATCACTCATAAAGTCCTAGATGGCTATAATGTGATGTTAATATAACATCACACTGAGAAAAAACCTATAATTTTAAATGATTATATAAACATTTAATGTGACATCAAGAATATAAAAATTTATGCCCATGTTATATACAAAAAAACCATGTTATATATATTTAAAAAAATATTTTATATTATTATATTTTCAATTATCCAACAAATATTTAAAAACATTAATGTTTTAGTTTTTGATGCCCGTGATCCTCTCTCAAAAATGTCCTCCCCTGGGATTAGTTGACAAAAAAACATCTCAACCCAATAAAAATATTCTACCTATATATAAAAACAAATATTATGCTAGTAATACTATAAATAAATAAATTAAACATCAATATGAAAGAATAAATTAATAAAATTTCAATATTTAATAAAAAAGACACATTTGGATTTATAATGGTCTCATCATGCATTGTATTGAGGTGGGGTTGATTCATACACATCATAAATGAATCATGGATCATTTTCCTAAAGTTTCAAAACAATCCAAATGTGTTTTCTTGGTTCTAAGTATGTCACTTGTTATTTTACTTAAATTAGTATCAATTTTAAATAATGACACATTTGGAGTTATACTGATCACACCATACATCAAATTGACGTGTATATGATTCCTAACTATAAAAAATTACTGATTTATTGTTCTCCTAAAGTATCAAAATAATCCGAATACATTTTCTCAGTTTTCAGTATGCCAGTTTTGTTTTTTTACTAAAATGTCGTTTCAAACTGAAAACATGCATTTTGAGTCATACCAGTCACATCGTGTGTCAGTTTTATTTGAGAATACTTCATACATGTCACAAATGACTTAAAAATAAATTTACTTAATTATGAAGACAATCAGAGTGTGCTTTCTTGGTTTTTAATGAGTGACACATTTTGAACTAAAATGTCAATTTTAAACTAATGACAGACACTTTTAGTTATACCGATCATACCATGCATCATATTGAGGTATGGTTTATTACTACACATACAAAATGACTCATGAATTATTGTAATAAAGTGTCAAAACAATCTAAATTAATTTTCATGGTTTTCAATATTTCACTTGTTCTTTTTACTTAAATTAATGTCAATTTTAAATAAAAAGAAACACTTAGAGTCATACCGATCACAACATGCATAATATTGAAGTTAGGATGACTCCTAAACATCACAAATGACTCATGGATCGTTTTCCTAAATTATCAAAATAATTAAAATGTGTTTTCTCGATTTTCAGTATGGAAGTTGTGTTTTTTTACTAAAATATCATCTCAAAATGGAAACACACATTTTTAGTAATATATGTCACATCGTGTGTCAGTTTGATGTGAGACTTCTTCTTAAACATCAAAAATTAATTATAAATTGCTATTCTAAATTATCAAGAAAATTATAGTGTGTTTTATTGGTTTTCAGTGAATCATACATTTTGAACTAAAATGTCAATTTTAAACTGATAACGGGCACTTTTAGTAATACCAGTCAGAATGCACACTGTATTGATATGTGGTTTAATCAAACACATGAAAATTGACTCATGGATAATTTTCCTAAAGTATCAAAACAATCTGAATGTGTTTGATCAATTTTCAGTATGTCACTTTTTTTACTTAAATTAATGTCAATTTTAATTAAAGACACACTTGGAGTCATACCATTCACATTGTGTGTCGTATATAGGTGAGGTTCACTTCTAAACATCCAAAATAACTCATCGATCATTCTACTAAATTATCAAGACAATATGAATGTGTTTTCTTAGTTTTGATTATGTCACTTGTTCTTTTTACTAAAATTAAGGTAAATTTTCAATAATGCAAAATTTGGAGTTATACCGGTCACACCATGCATATAATTGAGGTGAAGATGATTCCTACCTTTCAAAAATTACTTATGGATCATTTTCCTAAAGAATAAAAATAATCTAAATGTGTTTTCTCGGTTTTTAGTATGTCAGTTTTGTTTTTTTACTAAAATGTCATTTCAAACTAGAAACGTGCATTTTGAGTCATATCAGTCACATCGTGTTTCAATTTGATATGATAATTCTTTATACACATCAAAAATGACTTATGAATCACTATCTTAAATTATCAAGATAATCATAGTGTGTTATCTTGGTTTTCAGTGAGTGACACTTTTTGAACTAAAATGTCAATTTTAACCTCATAATAGACACTTTTAGTCATACCAGTCACACCATGCATTGGATTGAGGTGTTATTGATTCATATAAAAAAATGACTCATGGATCATTTTTATAAATTATAAAAATAATCTGAATGATTTTTCTTGGTTTTAGTATGTTGTTTGTTGTTTTTACTTAAATTAATGTCAATTTTAAATAAAAAGATAAACTTTGAGTCATACTGGCCAAACCATGTGTATTATTTAGATGTGGTTGACTCGTACACATCAAAAATGACTCATGAATCATTTTTCTAAATTACCCAAACAATCTTAATTCTTTTTCTCAGTTTTCAGTATGTCACATATTCTTTTTACTAAAATTAATGTCAATTTTAAATAAAAAGAGACACTTTGAGTTATACTGGCCACACCATGCATCATATTGAGGTTTTGTTGATTCCTAAATGTTACAAAGGACGTATAGATAGTTTTCCTAAAGTATGAAAACAATATGAACGTGTTTTCTCAGTTTTTAGTATGCCAATTTTGTTTTACTAAAATGTCATTTCTAACTAAAAACATGCATTTTGAGTCATACCGGTCACATCGTGTGTCAGTTTTCTAGGAGACTGATTCATACACATCATGAATAACTTATGAATCTCTATCTTAAATTTTTAATGCAATTAGATTTTTTTTAGTTTTTATTGAGTGACATGTTTTGAACTAAAATGTCAATTTTAAATTGATAATAGACACTTTTAGTCATACTGATCACATGGGGCATTTTATTGAGGTTTGGTTAATTCCTACATGTAAAAAATGACTCATGGATCATTTTACTAAATTATCAAAACAATCTGAATGCGTTTTCTCAGTTTCTAGATGGTCACTTGTTCTTTTTACTTAAATTAATGTCAATTTTAAATAAAAAGACACACTTAGAGTCATAGTGGTCACATTGTGTGTCAGATTGAAGTGAGGGTGATTCCTACACGTTATAAATGACTTATGGATCTTTTTAATAGAGTATCAAAATAATATGAAAGTTTTTTCTCAATTTTTTGTATTTCACTTATTCTTTTTACTAAAATTAATGTCAATTTTAAATAAATAGACACACTTCAAATTTTACCAGTCACACTGTGCATCATATTGAGGTGTGGTTGATTCCTACACATCAAAAATGACTTATGGATAATTTTACTAAATTATCAATAAAATATGAATCCATTTGATATATTTTTAGTGTGTTATTTGTTCTTTTTACTAAAATAAAGTAAATTTTAAATAAAAAGACACACTTAGAGTTATAGTGATCACACCATGCCTCAGATTAAGGTGAGGTTGATTCTTAATAAAAAAAAATGACTTATAGATCAATTTTCGAAAGTATCAAAATAATATAAATGTGTTTTCTTGGTTTTCTGTATGTCACATGTTCTTTTTACTAAAATTAGTGTTATTTTTAAATAAATAGACACACTTGGAATTATACCGATCACAACATTCATTATATTGAGGTAAATTTGATTCCTACAAATAAAAAATGAGTCACGGATCATTTTCCTAAATTATCAAAACAATCCAAATGTGTTTTCTCTATTTTCCGTATGTCACTTGTTCTTTTTAGTAAAATTAATGTCAATTTTACATAAATAAACACACTTGGAATTATATTGGTCACACCATGCATTTTATTGAGGTATGTCTGATTTTTAACCACCATAAATTAGTTATTTATCATTTTTCTAAATTATCAAAACAATACAAATGAGTTTTTTCAGTTTTGAGTATGTCACTTGTGTTTTTCACTAAAATGTCATTTCAAACTGGAAACACACAAATTGAAACATACTGGTTGCATTGTGTGTCAGTTTGATATGATAATACTTCCTAAACATCACAAATTAATTATGAATCACTTTCCAAAATTCTCAAGATAGTGGGAGCACATTTCCTTGGTTTTCAGTGAGTGACACATGTTTTGAATTAAAGTATCAATTTTAAACCGATAATGGAAACTTTGAGTCAAGCTGATCCCATTGGGAATCAGATTGATGTTTATTTGATTACCACACATCAAAAATGACTCATGGACCATTTTAATAAAGTATAAAAATAATTTTAATGCATTTTCTCAGTTTTTAGTATGCCACTTGTTCTTTTTACTAAAATTAATGTCAATTTTAAATAAATAGGAAAACTTATTATTATACTAGTCACACCATTCTTCGGACTGAGTTGTGTTTTAATCTTACCCATTAAAAATTACTTATGGATCATTTTCCTAATGTATAAAAACAATCCAAATGTGTTTTCTGGGTTTTCAGTTAGTCAATTGTGTTTTTCACTAAAATGTCATTTCAAACTGGAAACATGGACTTTGAATCATATTGGTCACATTGTTTGTCATTGTGACATGAGACTACTTCCTATACATTAAAAATGACTTATGAATCACTTTTCTAAATTATCAATAAAATTGGAGTTTTTTCATTATTTTCAGTGAGTGACACGTGGTTTGAACTAAAATATCAATTTTAAACTGATAATGGACACATTAAGTCATACCGATCACACCATACATTATATTGAGGTGAAATTTATTCATATATGACAGAAATGACTCATGGATAGTTTTCCTAAAGTATCAAAACATTCTGAATGCATTTTCTTAGTTTTCAGTATGTCACTTGTTCTTTTTACTAAAATTAATGTCAATTTTAAATAAATATACACACTTGGAATTATATCGGCCACACCATACGTCAGATTGAGGTGTGGCTAATTCATACCCACCAAAAATTACTTATGGATTTTTTTTTCTAAAGTATAAAATAGATATGAATGCATTTTCTCCATTTTGAGTATGTCACTTGTGTTTTTTATTACAATTACTGTCAATATTAAATAAAAAGACACACGTAGAGTTATAAAGATCACACTAAGTATCAGATTGAGGTGGGGCTATTCCTAAAAATTATAAATGACCGATTAATCATTATCCTAAAGTATCAAAAAAATTAATGTGTTTTCTCAATTTTTAGTGAGTCACCTGTTCTTTTTACTAAAATTAAGGTCAATTTTATATAAATAGACACACTTGGAATTATACCGACCACACCATGCATCAGATTGAGTTGATGCTAATTCCCACCCATCGAAAATGACTTATGGATCATTTTCCTAAAGTATCAAAACAATCTTAATGCATTTTCTGGGTTTTGAGTATCTCACTTGTGTTGTTTATTAAAATTTCATTTGAAACTGGAAACAGAAAATTTGAGTTATTCCGGTCACATCATGTGTCAATTTGATATGAGAATGATTCGTAAATGTCAAAAATGACTTATGGATCATTTTCCTAATAGATCAAAAAAATCGAATGAATTTTATCAGTTTTTGGTGGGCGACACTTTTTGAACTAAAATGTCAATTTTAAACTAACTATAGAAACCTTGAGTCATACTAGACACATATTGTATCAGATTGAGGTGAAGTTGATTCTTATAGATCAAAAATGACGTATGGATCATTTTACTAAAGTATAAAAACAATCCAAATGTGTTTTCTCAGTTTTGAGTATGTCACTTGTTTTTTTACTAAAATGTCATTTTTAATTGTAAACACACACTTTAACTCATATCAGTCACATCGTATATCGGTTTGACATTAGACCAATTACTTCATGTAAAAAATTATTTATGAATCCATTTCGTAAATTATAAAGAAAATACAAGCGTGTTTGATCTATTTTCAATGAGTGACACTTTCTAAATTACAATGTACAATTTAAACTAATAACAGACACTTTGAGTCATACTGGACACATCATGTATCAGATTGAGGTGAGGCTGATTCCTATATGTTAAAAATGAATTATGGATCATTTTATTAAAGTATGAAAACAATATGAATATTTTTTCTTAGTTTTGAGTATGTCAGTTGTCTTTTTTACTAAAATTAATGTCTATTTTAAATAAAAAGAAGCACATGGAGTCATATCGATCACACCGTGTGTCAGATTGAGGTGTGTTTGATTCCTACACATCCTAAAGTTTTAAAAAAATGTTAACTTCTGATCCCAATACAACATAAATTTTTTAAAAAAATTAACTTCCAATGTTACCATGATTACAATTATCTTTTCTTTGTCAAAATACCAATACAACATATCGATTCGTTGTTCTTAGCCGAAAAACCATTCTAGTTGATGAAAACCAGAAGAGTTGAGGAATCTCCTATACCCGTTATATCATAAGAATTAACCACAATGGGAATAATAGATTCCTCTACACATCTAGTTTTGAACAACAAGATAGGGTTTTTAGCTAGGAAAATCATAGGCATCTTTGTACAACTCTTTAACTTCTCAAACAATTGTGGACAATCAAGAAGTTAATATTCAACTATCCTTGTAATTTTCTCAATATGATATTCATCATCATTCACATCTGTAATCATATCCTCAATTGAATATGGATCTCATGAATTGCTTGAAAAAAAATAGATATATTGAAAAATGGTTTATCATCCCACATGATCAAAAATAAAAACTTATTAAAGGAAAGGTTTTTCCTAATAAATCGAACTAAAAAAATTTATCCAACTAGAGTAAGCAGAAACAATAAAATAACAACATTACTATAATAATAAATAGAACATAAATGAATAAGTATAAAACCAAATCAAATAAAATGAATGAAAATTAGGTCCAAGACTGAATAAAGAAATATGAAAGGTTGTGTACACCGAATGGTATATGCTGGGTGTGAGAAAACAATGCCCAGTATGATTTCACAAATTTTTTTATTAAATTCCATTATAATAAAATTTCATTTTATATAGTTTTAAATAAAATATAAAAATAGGATTTTCATACATGTATACATTATAATAAATAAAAATCACATTTTTGGCTTCTATAAAAAACTTTTGTTTGACTTTTTTTTGAATGAAAAAAATTACTTGAAAATGATTATTTATAAGTCACACTCAATGCATAAAATATATCATTTTCCACTTCAAACATTCTTCAAAAACCATTTCAAAAATCCTTTTTAAAACCAACATTCACTATATGAATAAAAGAGGAATTTAAAGGAACCACATCATCCATGAAACAAATTAAATAAATAAAGGGAATAAATTGAGGTATCATACACACACATAAGGATAACTAGGGATACCACCCATGGTGAATCCAATTAAAAAAGATAGCTCCAACTAGAGTGCAATAAAACCATAACCATTTTGGATATCCAAGAACCAACCCAAAGCTCCAATTCTTTAACCATCATAACCAAGATCTCAATTTATAGACCCCCAAAATGAAACCCATAATAAATAAAGTTTCCATCGAGTTATAGGCACCAAAAAATGCCCAACATCACCGAAGAACCTATATAGAATCACCCAAAACACAAACTAGATCAAATAAACTTTAAATATTCTCATCAACTATCAATTCATTAAAGAGATAATCACCAAATCAAAGAAACACTTTTAGTAAAATATATTAACCAATTTCTACCCCACACAACTAGATTCCTTCAACACACATACTATAAACCTTGATTATCATAAATAGATAGAGGAAAAAGATTAAAGAAACCCTAAACTAAATAGAATCACCCTAAGGTTTACCTCTAAATATATAAAATCTATTATTTTTTTAAACCTTTCTTGAAAAAAAATTAAATAACCTGAAAGATGAACTCAAATAGTTCATGTCCCACACATCAAACCAAATAGTCCTACTATAACCAAGTGAAAATTTCAAAACAAAAATCCATGAAATCATGGAACATGATCACACATCGCAAAAAAATAATTCTTCATTAAAATCCGTGACCCCTATTGAAGGATTCAAAATACATTTTACACAAAATAACACACTTGAAATTAAATTTAATATAAATTACTATGTGGATTGAAAATTGAATGAAATCACTTCAGACAGTGTTACACACTCAAAGTCCAATTATGTGATAGAATATTTTCAAAAACCCACTTTATATAGGCACACACCTTTTTAAAAATGCTAGAACCCCTTAAAACATTCCATTAATTTATAAAAACAACAAAAACTCACATAACCAACTCTTATTTTTCAAAAACACCCATCTTAAAAATCATCAAATTTTTTAATAATAGAAAATAAAACAAAACATCCATTTTAGAAACTCACCCAAAACCTTTTTAAATATTAAAAATCTATAAAAATCTCTTTTTCCATCTCAAAAAATTTTTAAAACACACACACAAGGAATGAAACACCAAATTTCCAATAAAAAATTTAATCTGAAATCCTCAACTTATAATAAGGTTCAATTTGATCCATTTCTCCACTACCGAGGTCTAAGAAACATGGGATCTAAATAAAAAAAGAATCAGAATACTGAAACTTGACTTGGTTGCATGGTTTGATGGGGCTTGGACGGTCATTCCAAAATTCTTGAAATATTTCCTAAATGAGAATTTGGTTACTACCTGATTTATCATACCATGCAAACCAACCTCACACCACTATCATCCTTCAATTTTTATCCCAAAATTTAATAACTAATTACCCCCAAGTAAACCCACCATGAAGTTGAGGATCAAAAAAATATCAACAACAATCAAAATAAAATCTCAAACTCAAAATTCCACACAAACCATAGATTTGGAATGAGAGAAGTGCCGATGGTGGGAGTATCATTCGATGAGAACGACATCGTGAAGACCTTGCGGTTCGATGAGAATAGAAGTGGCGAGAGTTAGGTTCAGTGAGAGAGGTGGGGTGGCGGTAGTGGATTCCAATGAGATAGGTGGTGCATCGGTAGTGTGGTTCCATGAGAGCAGTGGTGGCAATGGGGGTTCGTAGAGAGTGGCAGCGCGATGACGGTGAGGTTCGACGAGAGTGAAAGAGCAGTGACAGTGGTCTTCTGTGAGAGTAGTGACGCGATAGTAGTTGTGTTCCATGATAGCTTCATGGTGTATGAGAGAAGACATCCGTTTAAGGTCCTTTTAAAAGAAGGGATAAAGATTTTATCAGTGCTTTAAAAAAACACTGATAAAGAGTAGTTTTATCAGTGCTAAAATTGAAAGCGCTGATAAAACGACTCTTTATCAGTGTTTTTTTAGTACTAATAAAACATGTCTTTATTGGAACTGTCAAAGAGTAGTATTATCAGTACTTTTGTAGTGTTGATGAAGGGATATCTTTATCAATACTAAAAAACACTGATAAAGATGTGATGTTAATAACTTATTAATATTATTATATATATTTATAAAATTATATAAATAATAAATGTATTTATAAATATTTTTATATATTTATATAATTATATATATATGTATAAAATTATAAATTTAATATATAAATTTATTTTAAATTTATAATTATTTAAATAAATTTATATTTTTTATATAATTATAAATAAACATATTTATATTTAAATAATTATAAAATTATAATAAATATATTTATTATATTTATAATTTTATAATTATATATAATAAATATATTAATTGTATATATATTTAAAATTATAAATATAATAAATATATTTATTATAATTTTATAATTATTTAAATAAATCAATATTTATTTATAATTATAACTATAAATATATATATATTTATTATAATTTTATAATTATATAAATAAATAAATAAATATTTATTTATAATTATAATTATAAAAATTTGTAGATATTTATCAATATATTTATATAATTATATATATTTATAGAATTATAAATATATTAAATATATTTATTATAATTTTATAATTATTTAAATAAATAAATATATAATTATAATTAAAATTATAAATAAATATTTTTATATAATTATAAATAAATATATATTAGATATGTGGGGGTGCAATTATATTTAAACACACACACACACACATCGTACAAACACATGCCTGAAAGGTAGGTTATAGCCCCCCTAAGGGATAACCCACCCAACTAGCCACTTTATTACATTATATATTTTTGGCCTAAAGGCCTAGTGGGCATGAAGACCATTACATGGCCCGTAGGTCCACCATTGGATGACCCAAAGGCCCTTCTTGCATCATGTCTACATCACCACCTGCACTTCATGTCTGCATCACTACTCCCTTGATGGCCGGAATGCCCAATGGCATGAAAGCCCATTAGTTATGAATAGTAATGTTGCTACAGTACACCGCTACAGTCCTTGCTATAGTACCTGCTCTACTGCGATGCTATAGTACCTACTACTGTACTATTGTAGTACATTTTGAAATTCGCCCCCACCCTGATTTGAACACAGGTCTGATGCAGGATTATGGGGAGCCTTTACCACTTAGGTAATCCCCCAACTACTAATTATAAATATAAATATATATATATATATATTATAAATATATATATTTATTTGATTATAATAAATGTATTTATTATAATTTTATAATTATTTAAATATATATATAGTTACAATTATAATTATAAATAAATATATTTTAAAAATATTTATATATAATTAAAAAATTTATAATTATAAATATAAAAAATATATTTATCATTTAAATATATTTATTATAATTTTATAAGTATTTAGGAGAATATAATAAGTTCATGGGTATAACATGAATGAATCATACCTAATAAAGTATAGATCATAAAAAATGAATCATTATATATATTAAAAGCATGAATAATAAGGATGTCAATGTATAAATGAACATTCATGATAAGTACATAACATATGCATGTGTCATCATATATAATATAGGTAATCTTAACATTTGAAACATAATAACCCACAATCATGTCCACAAATAAACTTATGATCATATAACGTCAATTCTGCTCACACATCAATATATGAACACAAATAATAGCAATCATGTCCATTAATATCATCATTATTTCGTGATATATATATATATATATGTGTGTGTGTGTGTGTGTGTGTGTATTGACCAAATTATTTGGAGAATATATTAATTTAAATAAATATATTTATTTATTTATAATTATAATTATAAATAAGTATATATAAAAAGTATTTATATATAATTATAAATATATAATTATAAATATATTAAATGTATAACTATAAATATAATTAATATATTTCTTATTTAAAAAATTATTATAATTTTATAATTATTAAAATATTTATTTATTTATTTATAGTCTTATAAATATATACTTTTTTAAAAACATTATATATATATTTTATTTATTAATATATATATACTAATGTATCATATTTATATTAATTATAGAAATTAATTTTTTAATTAATGTATATAAATAAACATCATTTTTTAATATAAATAAAATAATTATATATATATTAATAATATTACTTATTAAAAACTTTTATCAGCACTAAGAATAGTGCTGATAAAAGGAGGCGCTTCCCTTGCACCAATTTTTGGTAGTGATATTATAATATATGAATATAAATATTAATATATAATATGTGTAAATAAATATAAATAAATATAATTATATTTATTGATACACACATATAATATATGTGTGTGTGTGTGTGTTTGTATGTATTTATTTATAAACACACACACACAAAACATATTTTATATATGCAGTTAAAAATAATTATATAAATATACATATAAATATATGGATAAAAAATGTAACAAAATATATATAAACATATAGATTTATCGTAAAATATAGAACAAAACAATAAAGGGGAGAGGAAAAGGTGGGGGCATGTGAGGGGGAGGTCTCAGGTTCGAAACCCAGTAAAGGAAAGGGTGTGCGGGCGTGTGAAGTAGATGTCCTGCTGTTGTTAAAGGAGGGTATTTGAGTGCGGTTAAAGGGGTGGGGAGGCTAGAAGAGTGTTATTAGAAGGGGGGTTGAGCGCTAATAGGGGTATTACACCGACCGATTTGTAGAAAAAAAAAATTTAAAAATTTGTTTTTTTACTTTTATTAGCGCTGATAAAAGGGACCTTTATAAATGCTTTTTTAGAACTGATAAAATGACCCCCCCCCCTTTAATAGTGCTTAGATTATCAACGCTTTTTTAGCACTAAAAAATGTGATTTCTAGCACCGTTAAAAGGGGGAATTGTTTCATTTAAAGGTATCGGGGCATGCAACAGAATCCGCTAGTCAGGGATTTAAATTTTTTCATCATTGGGATAACGGAACTTATCATATTTGGTGATCCCAACCCTGGTGTAGTTTGAGGATCTCATGTAATTTAAATAGAGCACTAAAATAAAATTGAAAACATACCTTTTTCTAATCGAACTCTATGTTTGACATCTATTTGTCATTGGTGATCATGGGTTGAAGGATCGAAAGTAGAATCACTCTAGATCATCAACAGACACTTTAAATTTTTTTTGTAACATTGATTGTCAAATTCCAAGTGCTAGCGCGATGATCCGACGATACCTTCGACGTCCCGACGATCATTACATCGACGTTCCTTTGATGTAGGGAGATCAACACAATTCGATCACCTGGATTGACAACGTCTCTCTCTATAAAGTAGTAGAATAGAGAGAGTCTCTAATGAACTCACCATGAGTAGTCTCTAGCGAGAGCCTCTATCTTCCTTTAAATAGTGGATGCTCAAACACCTGAATTGGGTTCCCAGACCCCCATTTATTAAACGTGCGCTAAATAAATAATTACGATGAACTACACTACTTCATAAATATTATTTATATTTTATCACATACCTGAAATATATATTAAATATATTACATGACAAATCAAATCATTTAACATGACTTGTAATTCTCACTTAATATTAAAAACATAGAATATTAAAATAGTATTCATTCGATTAATATTATTCCTCATATTTACTTAACTTATAAATACTTTTAATACATAAATTCAAACCAATTGTTCTTTACTTGAAAAATAATGAATTTATTTATTCTTATGTGATTGATGACTGGGACAACAATCGAACCCTATGGTGGGGCCCGGCATGACCTATGTACTTATTCTACAGAATGTGGTAGATTCATGAATATGCTATTATGTGTGACCTTCTAGGACCTTATCTTGATAGGAGTGAATGATATTAACAGACCAAGATCAGATTCTAACAACCCATCAAGACCCCTAAAGAGATAATGATAGTCATAGCAACAACAACCAACCTATGGAAACATAATGTGTATTATAATCTCTTTGTGTTTAAATATCTCATAAACTAGGACACATAATTGTGTCATTTTCCTTCCTTGCATTATTGTTTATTGTTCTAAATGGATGGATTTATCCTCAAATTCCTTGGCTAAATACTTATGAAGGCACTCCCATTCTGATCAACCAGATCTGAGATATATTACTTCCTCAACTTAGAAGTAAAAAAATCATTTCTTGATCATTCAACCAATGAAATACCACAATGACACACCCAACACAATCTACCTTTCCACAATTTCATTATCATGTTTTTTTCCTTGCAACAAAGTATGTGATCAAATTAAAACAACTTGAAATGATCTCTAGTCATGAGACCAATATACATGTCCATAGATAGGAACAACCACTAACACCTGAAACATATGATGATTTTATTGGTGGGTCTGTCCTCATGATCTCAACTACTAGAGATCACCAAGTGAGAACTCCATGAGAATAAGTCTCAATGCTTATGACCCCTCAACACCTGATAGTCAATCATCTATTGTATCAAGTTATTAAGATTTATCTAAACCATATGACCTTTTTTTATGATTAATGTTATAGTATCTTGAGGTTCTCATTATAGAATGAGATCCTGTATAACCTTTTGATATGATAATTAATCAATGTAAATTACCATTAAATAGTAGACATAGAAATATCTACACTATAATGTTAAGTAAACATCATGTATGTCAAACTAGAAACAAGATATTGTAATCAAAAGTACTGATAAAGTGGGGTCTAGGGCACACACTTTTATAACACTCCCACTTGCACTAGATCCAACTTTCCAACCAACCTCATTAGCTCTCACATGATTAAGATTATGTTTCTGTTGAGTCATGACTTTAGTTACTAGGTCTTCCACATTTCCACTGTGTGGCTATTTTTCTATGTGCGACCTCACCTCATTGAGTAAAATATCACAAGAGATGTCATCCCTGAGTATATCCCTTTTGATCATTGTCAAAACTTAACATCTTGTCTCGTACCTACAAATATAATTATCATAATGATAAAAATTTATTTACTTGTTATGATTCCAAGAACTCGAACAAATCATTGCATTTAATAACTGCTTCTTAGCTGCCTTAAATGCTACAATGTACTGGATATTTGTAGGTATAACTACCACTAGTTGAATGAGCCTATACTTCTCATTAAATTAGATTGACTGTGATATTAGTTCACATTTATCGATGGAAGACTAGTTTGTACCTCCTCAAAACTAGTATCCTTTCCTCTCCACTTACTATGTAAGTATTGTTTGTACAATCCCAAGTATAATATGATGGAATTGACTGCTTCACTTGTAGTCCTCCCGTATATAATTGATATTTTCCTACCATAAATTATATGTTGTAAATATTATATCTTGTACATATCATGGAATATGTGATTGATCCATCACTAAATAGCATGGAATTCAACTTACGACATTAATCTCTTCCTATGTGCATGCATTCTAACTTGGAGATATTTACACCATGTGAAACTAGAAACAATTCTCTCTCAAATATTTCCGAGTTGTATTTTTTAATACCATGTTAGAATATTAATGATTGACTAGGTCCAAGTAACCATTAGATATAAATCACTAGATCTTGTTCCCTAGAGATTAGGTCACTACTTCAAGTCAATCTGTAGTGATATACTTTCATTATAGTATTAACTAACTATAAGACAAATATTTGTTTTCCATATGTTACCAAACATATTTCATTTGAAAAATAATGGTGCTCCCACTAACCTCTAGTAAACATTTGTCAAATTTTAATTTCTTAATGAATATTCTATGATCTTGTTGCTTAATTTAATCATAAACTAGATTTCAGTAACTTGAACCCTTATTATCATTCTATGATGTCACCATCTCTTTTTGGTTGTGTCAAATAGATACCTACCTTGATTGTTGGTCATGGAATAAAATGCACAATAAAATAATCATAGATATTATTAATGACAAGTAAAATTTTAATGGATTTAGACATAACTAATTGGTGTTACCAATCAATCCTTATTGGTACTTCTCTTATACCATCCATGCATCATCTCACTTGAATACTCACCGTAGTACTGAAAATAATAATCCCCTTTTCACTTTAATACATGGAATCCATTATTGAATTTTAATTGACCTTTCCAATATTAGATGATTTCTATATACTGCATACTTGTAGGAATTATTATTCACAATGAATAATTTATCACTGGACACGGTGAATATAAAACCATCACTATGGTTTTAACCTTTTAATGCAGTATGTGTCTCTAGAGCATTCTTATTCCACATGCACTTGTGGAACTAGTTTCCATGCCAACTACATGTGAATCTCTCGAATTGACTAAAACCAAATCAATATAGATCCCACTATCTCAAATAGAGATGTTCACCCTTTTATAGAAATGCAGGCTATCACTTGACTACAAATTTTATATCAAATGTATTTCTATTATATCCTAATAAACTTTTAGGATATCTACTTTAGATGCACATTGTGTTTTTCTTGATTAATTTTTTTTTATATTCTTACAAAATCTTTCCATCTAAACACTTGTCTTATTAAATAATGGATTTTTATCATACTATAACTCATATGATATCTATTTTTTCCTATAGCGGACACATTTGTATGGGATAATTCCATTATTTACAAAGCACATCTTGAAATATAATGGAAGTTACTACAAGCTGCAACATTAATACTACTTACATCACGACTCTGATGTATAAAATGTGAATTTAGTATTTGATCAATGCTACATTTTATTGATCAATGTTAACATGTAAGAATCATCATCAATATTACTTATATACATCATTGCCTTGATTTGGATAAGGTAATGTGCGTTTAGTAATTACTCCATGCTATATTATCATAATCGATGAATGCTTGGTCAAGATATTCTTTGCCATGCTGGACTAAAGAATATTATATCTTCTGACCATGCATATATCATACTTCACTCTCATTCCATAAGCACTTAAAGGAATTTTATGAATTATATCTTAACCTTGGAGTAGTTCTTGCTCTCTTGCTGAACTAATTCCAAAGGCTTTGTGCCTGAACTTTATTTCTAAATGTTTCTTTGTCCAAAACTAAAGAAGTATATACGGCCGATAATACATAAAATGTTTATCTCTACTGAGTCTAAATAAAAAACTGGGTATACCCTTGATGTACAATTTTAGTTTTACTTGAAAAATAATTATCTTACCACAACTTGGTATATAAGTCTTACATTTTATATTCATCGTGCATTGTCTATAATATATGTATCAATGAACTATTGGTTGAGTATGAAACACCACAAGCCAAAATCATTCTTGAACTTGGAATAATCATTCCCAATGTTCAAAGGACACATGAGATAAATTTTTTGGTTATACTCAATTATAGATTGTCTTGAATCATTAAATTGGAAATTAGAAGTTATGTGGTTATCATCACTGACTTAAGAACCACCCTATCGTAGCCTCTTGGAGAATACACATTACTTCTTATAATGTTTCCATACTTACTCGGTTATGGTATTTCAACACACATATGTGATAAACATATTGTATTTAATTCCCAAGAAATATGTTAGAAACAATACTTACAATTGATGAATATACATTGAAGAAGTATCATGAACTTTCTTATTCAATTCAATTCATTGCTTTTAACTTCCATAAATATTATTTCATGGTATGTGATGAAAATAACCTCCTGTTTAATAACAAACCTCTTTCATTGAATGAAATTGTAATGTTTACTTTAGAATTTCTCTGTCTATTGGCCTTTTCTACTTGTCTTTAAACTTATTCTCCAGAAGAACTAAATATTAAACTTTCTATAATGTTTGTATTTACTTGGAAATCCTTACCTAAAATGGCAATGAAGCATTAACTACCTTATGTTCATTTTGTAACCTTAAACAAAACTAGAGTATATGGGTAAAAAATATATAATAATGGGATGTATTGAAAGATCATTGTTATACATTTATATTTATATGTAACTAGTGTAATATCACCCATTCATATCCCACTTCACTTTCTCCTCATAATCTTCTTGGAAATGAGACAACATGTGTAATCATCCATGTCCCGATGTTGTTACCGCAACTAAAATCGGACATTGATGATGGAATTATGACATAACAATCATATGCTACATACATGAGTCTCCTGTAATCATATTTTTAAAACCCTAGCTTCCTGATGTTGTTTAACAGGTATAGGTACACTGACACCTTGAATTTATGATATCATTGTTTTGTGCACAGGCACCTGTAATACACTTATAAATTCATGCTAGTTTGAACATTTACTTTGACCATGATTATCGCAGTTTGCCTTGTGGTATTACTTGCCATTTTCTACAAAAAGAAAATCAAGAGGATTGTACTTTTCTCTTGATTACTGATTTAGACATTACTGATTAATTAATTAAATCATCAAATGTCTCCCATTATTTTATCAAGTTCTAGGAACCCCATGTACTATAATTAGAATAGTCTCTCGCTTGAGTATTATACTATCAAAGATCCTTGTACCTCCCCTCATAGTATGCATTACTTGGATATCCCACTACTCGGAGGGTTTAAGGTAGGATTTTGACTGGCCGAATTCATTAACCCACAATTCCTTGATCTGTTGAGTGAAGTCTCAGCTTTTTAAAATCAAAAAATTTATTTAATCAACACTTTCCTTTGAAGTTTCAGGTTGATATATTTGGATACTTCTTTTCTTCCATCTTCTATTAAGTCAACCTACACTCTCATAAGAACTCATTGATAGTAAGAGGCACCCTCACCTTTGGCTGACGAGCACCTCGAACACCCGATTTTGTTCCAATTTTATTGGAAAAAGGTGTTTTTTGACTTAAATTTTCTTTGAGGTTTTTTATATTTTTCTCAACAAATGAAATCTATTTCTATTAATCTTATTCAATATATATTATAGTTCTCATAACTAAACATTACTACTATAAAAACGGGTAAGGGATGCTCTTCACTTTTATCAGCACTAAAAAAAGAACTGATATAGGGGGCCTTTATCAGTACTAATAAGAAGCGCTGATAAAGGGTCGCTTTTATTAGCGCTAAAAAAAGCGCTGATAAAGGACACCTATATCAGTGCTTTTTTTCAGTGCTGATAAAGGCCCCCCTATATCAGCACTTTTTTTAGTGCTGATAAAGGGGACCCCTTTATCAGCGCTTCTTTAAGTAGAGCTGATAAAGGGGGGATTTATCAGCGCTTTTCCCGAGCGATGATAAATGTTAAGTTTCAAAAAAAATCATGAAAAATAATATTTTGTTACATAAGTATATTTATATTGATATAAATACAATATATATTTTTTAAATATGTTATAGATACATATAAATAGACTATTACATTTAATATATAAGAAATTTAGTGAAAATGGCTTCAAAATATTTTTAAAAAATATTATTAATTAATAATTTTCTAATTATTATCGATTAAAAATCATTTAATAACAATTTTAAGACACAAAAAATCAAAACAATTAATAAAATATCTAAAATATGTTGAAAATGTAACTCAAACTTCAAACGGCCATAACTTTTGATCCGGGTGTCCGTTTAAGATCTACAGCATGTCAAATCGAATCCTGCGATGACCTATATGTGCTAGTGGGAGAGGCAAAGCCTGTGTCACATTTTTCAAGCCCAAAAAAGGCCTAGAAGGCCTCCAAAACTGAGTTTTTAGTCAGAATACCCCGATTTGTTAACATTCAAAGAATTATAACTTCTGATCCGGATGTTCGTTAGGCATGTAGCACATATTATATCGAAGATTGTTTCATTTTCTTTGATTTTACTGGTTGTGGCATTGAAATGGGATTTTATATTATAAGTTATGGTTGTTTTACCATTCTATGGATTTTCAAATACACATATATATGTATTTATTCGTAAATATATATGTGTCTGTGTGTGCGTGAGTGTCTATGTGTGTGTCTGTGTGTTGTATATATGTATATATGTATGTACTTATTTATTTACTTATAAACACACATCAAAAAAATATTTTTTCATAAATGAATTTAAAACTAATCTTATAAGTACAATCTATGGCTATTCAAATACACATATATATGTATTTATTCGCAAATATATATGTGTTTGTGTGTGTGTGTGTCTCTGTGTGTGTCTGTGTGTTGTATATATCTATGTATGTATGTATGTATTTATTTATTTATTTATAAACACACATAAAAATCATATTTTTTCATAAATGTATTTAAAACTAATCTTATATGTATATATTAATATACAAATAAATATACGTATAAAAAATTATAACTAAATATATATATATTAATATATTAATATACGAATTAATATATATATATATACTAATATATGAATAAATATATTTATATTAATATGAATCTATATCAATAAATGAATAAATATAACTATATATTATAGTTATATCATTAAATAGAAAACAAAATGAAATGGCTTAGTGATAAAGGTGCAGCCGCTGAAGGGGGGAGGTCCTGGGTTCGAGTTCGGGTGGAAGCGAAGGGGGTGCACGCATATGAGGATGTGCGGGAAGGGAAGCACATGGGAGACCTCATAGCGCTGATAAATGGGAAGGGCACACTCCCCGCAATATTTTTAATTATTTTTATTTTTTTTAATTTTTTTGACCTTTATCAACGCTAAAAAAAAGCGCTGATAAAGGGGTCTTTTATCAGCGCCGATAAAAGTGACTTTTATCAGCGCTTTTCGTACATGGTATCTATCAAAAGTACAAGTGTACTCACATGCAGATGAGGGGAACTTGGGAGTGTAATGTAGATACATATACTCATGGACACACATGCCCTTATACATATTGATTGAAAAATGGCAATGTGCATACCATCTTAATTATTTACAACCATCGCATGTAATTATAAATAATTAATTAAATAAAAAATAGACATACATAGGTTGGTCAACGCTCAAGACTGGTCAATGGGTAATCAAATTCACTATAAAAATTAAATTGTAGTAAATTAAAGCATGAGGGTATTTTAATTAAATTAAATTAATCTATTAAATTAAAATAATTTAGTTATATTCAGTCTCATAATTAATTTGATTTTAATTCCAAAAATTAAATTAATTAATTAATTAATTTAATATAAAAAATATATTGATTTATTTCATGTATTAAAATTATTATTTTTTTTTAAACCAAAATTAATGTTTTAATTAATTTAATTTAATTTAAATATTAAATTAATTAATTAAATTAATTTTGATTAACCCAGGAGCCCATAACCCATGAAAGACCAAGGTAGGTTGCACTGAACCCACACATACTTGTTTCGGGCTGTGCAAAGCCCGTGCATGGATTTTCTAAGAGGAAGGTCCACCTAGACCCCTTTCAGGTTGGACAGACCCATCAGAGCACATTTCTGTACAGATCCAGTCCACCAGAACCAAAGTTGGGGTTACCTTGCTAGTCGAGGGGTAGTCGACATCCTAGGTAGGGATGTCAGAAGGAAGCGGTTGACCTAATGACAGGGTGTCTCGACGGAAAGGTAGACGACGGTTCGCAAAGGCAGTTGGGCGGGGTGCACCAATTTTGGATGCTAGTGGCACACAGGTGAGCCCGATGGCTGAACGAAGAGCATAGGTTGGGATCCTGTCAAAAAAAGAGGAAGGATGCCGAGCAGTGGCTCGGTCACAGTCGAGGGAACATGGGTAAGCTCAGGGGGTCACTCGGGTGGAGACCAAAACTATGCGGGAAGATGAGGTGGCACTGCGCCAGGGCGGCGGTGAGGTCCAGGTGGTCGGTGTCCTGCGGCGTGTGGTGAAGCACCAGGTGTGGATGGAGCTATTCAGGGTGGTCCATCTAGATGGCTCGACTAGAACGATCCAACATAGGGTGATTGGCTGAAAACGACTTCCGATAGTAGAGGGATGTGGCTCCTCAAACCAATACGAGAGGAGGGCGACCTCCGTTTAAGCATTATTGGTCAGGTGGGTGGTGGCTTGTGGCATCAGAGGAGCGCCGAAGGGGGCATGACGGGTGGCCGCACTCACGGAGGAGGCCCGATACATGGATGGAGGAGGATATAGTGGGACCTTTAATTTTGACCCTTTATTTTATTTCTTATCTTATTTATTAACTACATTTGGAGTCAAGCCGCTCACCACCCTCTTTTCTTTATTTTTGTTTTGTTTCTTTTGATGTTTTTTCCACACAAAAAATGGGCCTCAAAATTTTACAAAGACTGTTTCATAGGCCTTTTAATATAATATTATAATAATAATAAAATAATAATAATTATAATAAAATTATAATGATTATTATAACAATTCTGATTGAACAACAATTAACTGGAAAGAACTATTATGATGACCGTTTGTCCAGTCAGTATTATGGTTCACTGGATTCTGGATGGCTCTAACTAAAATAATGTTTCTTCAGATTTATCTCTAATGAAATAAATTTTAATACACCAAAATAACCATAAACGATCCATAAATAAATTTCATATATCCATAACTTGGCTTTCCAAAATTATATCAACATACCTTCTTTGTTATTGGGGATGAATTAAAACCCTCTACTTAAATTTAATTCAAATTTAATTTTCCTTGCTCATAAAAATCAAATGATCTCTTTGATACCAATTGAAGGTACCGGGGCACACTACAGAAGCTAGTGGGTTGGGGATTTAAAAATTTCCATCACTAAGAAGATGGAACTTGTCGTCTCCGGCGATCTGAGCCTCGGTGTAGTCTGAGGATCTCATGTAAATTAAACATATCACAAAAATAAAATTGAAAACATACCTTTTTTCTAATCTAAATCCTCACTCAATATCTGCTTATTTTCAGTGATCATTACTTGAAGGATACAAATTAGAATCCATCTAGATCATCCACACGTCCTTCAAAAATCTTTTGGACTGTGGATTGTCGAATTCTGGGTGCTAGTGCAGCGATCCAACAATACCTTCGATATCCCGATGATCATTGCATTAGTGTTCCTTCAATGCATAGAGATTATCATGATCTAATCACCTAGATTGAGATCACCTCTCTATAGAAATTGGGAGAGGAGAGGGAAGCTCTGATAAACTCACCCAGAATAGTCTCTAGAGAGAGCCTTTATCTTTCTTTAAATAGTGGATACTCAATTTCCCGAATTGGGTTCCCTTCCACCATTTATTAAACATCCACTAAATAAATAATTATGACAAACTAAATTACATCATTATTATTTTTTCTATATTTCATCACATACCGATATTATATATTAAATATATTACATAATAAAACTGAGTCATTTAACTTGACTCGTAATTCCCATTTAATATTAAATGAACCTGGAATATTAAAATAATGTTTGTTCGATTAATATTATTCCTTGTATTTACTCAATATGCAAATAATTTTAATAAATAAATTTATCCCAATTATTCTTTAAATGAATAATAATGAATTTATTTATTCTTAGATGATCAATGACTTGTAAAACACTCAAACCCCATGGTGGGGCCCACCATTTCCTATATACCTATTCTCCAGAATAGATTAGATTCTTGAATACACTATTATATCTGACCCTCTAAGACCTTATCTTGATAGTATTGAATAATATTCACAAACCAAGAGTAGAGTCTAGCAAGCCATCAAGGCCCCTAAAGAGATAAGGATAGTCATAACAATGATAACCAACCTATGGACACATACTTTGTAATATTATCTCTTTGTCTTTAAATATATCATAATGCTGGATGCACACTTGTGTCATAATCCTCCCTTGATTTTAGTTTATTGATTTAACTATATGGATTTACCCTCAACATCCTTATCTAAGGAATTATGAAGGAACTACCATCCTGATCAACCAAGCCATATATCTATTACTTCATAAACATGGAAGAGAAAAATGATTTCTTGGTCATTCAAACAATTCCATACAACCAATGACACGCCCAACACAAGCTAACTCACCATGATTTCCTTATCATGGTTTTTCCCTACATAAAAGTATATGATCAAAGGGAACACACTTGTAATGATCTCAATTTAGGATACCAATGCACATGTCCGTAGAAAGGAACAACCAATAACACCTGAAAAAGTGATGTTCCTATTGGTGGTTCTATCCTCATGATCTTAAGTACTAAAGATTACCAAGTAAGAACTTCTTAAGAATAATTATCAATTCTTATGACCCCTTAGCACCTGATAGTCAAAAATCTACTCTGTCCAATTAGTAAGATGTATTTAGACCATAAAACCTTTATTTAATGTTAATTTCATCGTGTATCGAGGTTCCCATTATAGCCTAGGATCTTCTATAGAATTTTTGTATGACAATTAATATTTTGAAATTACCATTAAATAGTTGATATAGAAATATATACAATATAATGGTAAGTAAACATCACGTATATCTAACTTTAGACATGATATAGTAATCAGAAGTACATGTAAAGTTGTGTATAGGGAACCAACTTTTACAACAACATGATGCCTATAACCCTTATGAAAATGTTGCCTCAGTCTTCTAGTTCCCACTTTCTCGATGCATGTAGCATCCCAAATATTTCTTTCAGGTATTCTCTTTGTTTTATTTTTCGTCTTGTGTTGTTATTTGTGGTTTTAGAAGATTTTGAAGTATTTAGAGTCTTAATAATAGTTTTTAATCATTTCCTGATGAATAACCAGTCTGACCACACAATGGACCAAGCCATTTTATACTTGGGTGTTTCCAATGTAAAACGACCCAACCAAAACGTCCAGAGTAGGGCGTGGTCCTAGGCATAGCCTACTAGTGGTTGACATATCCACCATGGCCAACTAGGCTCTATCGGGGCATGGTGGAGGCCATGGATAGGTCAATACTATTTTGAAAGTGGGTTCCAAAGACCTAACATGAAGAATAATTTTCAATTACTATTTCATTTATATAGTGAAAACAATCTGATATTGTTTGCTCATTTTTGGCTATCTGATATGCGTTTTAAACTAAAATGACACATTTATATTGAAAACATGAACTTTTATTCAGACCAACCACATCATGTGTTGGATTGACATGTTTTCATTTCCTACATGTCACAAATGAATTATTGATCACTATTCTAATGTTTGAGAATATTCTAATCTTGTTTTCTCAGTTTTGTCTATATGATGCTTGTTTTAAACTAAAATGACACTTTTATATTGAAAACTTTCAATTTATGTCATGACAACTGCATCATGTGTCAGATTGACAGGTGATCGATTCATACACATCAAAAATGGATTATGTATCATTTTTATAATGTTTGAAAACAAACCAAGATCTGTTTCTCAGTTTTGGCTATGTGTTATGCATTTTAATCTAAAATGTCACTTCTATATTGAAAACATGCATTTTGAGTCATATTTTCCACATCATTTTCCGGATTGTTGTACAGTTGATTCCTACACATCACAAATAAATTATGGATCATTTAACCAATGTTTGAAATCAATCTACAATTTTGTTTAGTATTGTCTATGTGATGTGTTTTAAACTAAAATGACACTTTTATATTGAAAACACAAACTTCAAATCATACCAACCACATCATGTGTTTGATTTACATGTGGTCAATTCCTACACATAAAAAATTAATTATTAATTATTTTTATAAAGTTTGAAAACAATCTGAGCTCAATTTCTCAATTTTGGCCTTGTGACACACATTTTAAACTTAAATGATACCTCGATATTGAAAACATGCACTTCAAGCCATTCTGGACACATCATGTGTTGGATTAATGCAATGACCTCAACTCCAGTAACCTAGAGTCAGTTTATTACTTTATTACATTGGCATATACAAGGAATTTTTAGAATAATTAAAGAAGAAACTTCAAGATCTTTTGGCGAAGGGTTTTATTCATCTCTATGTATCTCTTATTAAGTCCCAATGCGAGATTGACTGAGAGATCGTGATGGGGGGGGGGTGAATTATCCTTTTTAAAACAATTAATGAATTATTATCAAAGTTAATAATTAATGAAATGAAAATAAAAGATAAATGAAAACGTTTTTATAGTAGTTTGGATTTAAATGATCATACTTGAAGGTTCCGGGCACAATGGAAGTGTGTGATGGGTCATTGATTGATGATAAATCAGAGATTTACATGATGATAAATTCCATGATCAATATAATTGAATCAAATAAAATAGATACTGGATAAAATGCTAAAACTAGAGCACATGATCATCAAATATTATTTATAATTAATTTAATCAATTAAATAATTGCCTTTTGAGAATTAATTCTTTGTTGATGAATCTGAAAATAGATATACATTGTACTATCGTTGCATTATAGTAATCAAGAGAATATTCCCTCTAGTGATGATCCACATGCATTCCAAATATCTTCGAATGTCGCCATAGGAATATTTGGGGGCTAGCATGGAAGATCCTATCGCTTGCATTGTTCGCCTTTGATTGCCTCAAGAACCACTTCCAAAGGATCCTCTTTTATCTATCTTGACTCAAGAGTGGGAGGTGGAGGAAGATCACTCTCTATTATTCAGAGCATTCTTGGAGAAAGGATCTCTCTATGACTTCAATAGGATTCTACAAATTCATTGTGCACAACAAAATAAATGAATTTGAACTACTGAAAACAATATAATTGGGTTTATATACATCTAGGGTTTAGAAATAAATATTTGCCCAAGTTCCCTTTAATATTTATTTAATCCCTAGGGAAACCCATGTATATAATAATAATAATATTATTATTTCTTGACATGTTCTTAACTTTGTAATTAAAATTAAATATTATTTATTCAAATGATATTCAATATATATATTATTTCCCACTAGACCATTTTCCTTAGTCTTCCATTCCCCCAGAATATTTATTAGGCCCTGAATAATGTCTATTCATTTATTAAATAAATATCACTGCATTTTTAGTAAATAAATAAATAAATATTATATTCACTAAATAGAAAAAAAATATTAAATATTCAACTTACATAATATTATCTCGAATAACTGGTGACGTGATATATGCAATCAAGCAAACATGAATAATTATTAAACAATTAGGGGGAATAATATTTATTCAACGTGTTAAATAATAAATAATAATATATATTATTTTACTAAGATTTAGGATACACATAGTGTGTGACCCTATAGTCCTCATCTCATAGACGATCACATCCTCACCTCTTGCCCACACATTGCAGCCCATATTTATTGCCAGAGATGTTGAGGAAAAAATAAGGTGACTGTAAGTTTTCTCCAAGTGGTCACCAACTACTACAATGATAATTCTTTGACGACACCTCCCTCTTGTAGTTCATCAATGGGTAGCACTGAACATATGTAGAAGGTCTCATCTAGCGGATGGATTTCTATAGCGGTCAGCCACCATCCACTAAAAGTAAATGGATGGTGATATTTTTTGTCAATATTCAGTAGTGGGAAGGCACATTAGTAGCGGTGTCTAGGGAACCCTGATGCGAAGACATGGCATTGCCACTAAAAATGTGATTGATGCTTGCATCATCGATGTCGACGTCATGATCCTAGACCGAGAGAGGATGGGGGAGGACCTATTCTAGCCTATCTAAGGAGGCGGTAGGGGACTTCAGAATCATCCTTGTATATAAACTGAACCTAGTTCTCGTTCCATCCATTGTCACCATGTTTATGGAGAACTTAACCAGAGAGGAAGGCATGAGCAGGGTCTCGCATCACTATCAGTATGTAGCAGACATACTTCTGTAGGAACTTTTCATCTTGATCACCGTGACAATGACGAATTCCACTGCCAGCTCGGGGTTGATGATCCAGACAATGTTTAGGTCTCTCTTCCCCATCTAACATCGGGAACTACTTCCATTGATGAGGCAAAGGTTCCCAAAGCTGGGATTGAAGGAGGAGCAGTGCAGGGAGATGACATGGATAGAAACTGTGCTTTATTTCTTAGAGTTCAGGAACAAAAGCACTTTCTCGAATCTGCTCAACTGGGCCCACCCCCTCTATTTTAGATCTACCACATATCAAATCGAAACGTGTGTAAAGATTTATGCCTTAGGGAGGTAAGGGAACCCTGATCATCATTTGGGGGGGGGGGGTAAAAAGGTTCATAAGGCCTCCAAATATAAATTTTTTATCAAAGTACCCCCATTTTTAAAAATATTTATATTTAATTAGGTGGATAAAAAATGTAACGAAATATGTATAAATATATAGATATATCATAAAATATAGAAAAAAAATAAAGGATATTGGAAAAGGCGGGGGCATGTGAGGGGGAGGTCTTATGTTCGAAATAGAGAAAAGAAAGGGGCATGGGGACGTGTGAATAAAGTGACCTTGTGTTGTTAAATGAGGGGATTAGAGAAATGTTAAAGGGGTGGGGAGCATATAAAAGCATTATTAAAAGTGGGGTCAAGTGCTGTTAGAGGGTGTTCCACCCACTGATTTTCATAAAAAAAATCTTTTTAAATTTTTTTTTTTGACTTTTATCATAATGATAAAAGGGGCCTTAATCAATGATTTTTTAGAACTAATAAAATGGACCCCCCATTTCAATGGTGATTATATTATCTGTGATTTTCTAGTGATGATAAAAGTGATTTCTAGGGATGTTAAAAGTGGGAATTATGGTATGTGAAGGTACCATGGTGTGCAGTGGAAGCCGGTGGGTTGGAGATTTAAAATTTTTCATCACCAGGATGCCATAACCTATCATCTTTGGCGATCCGAGCCTCAGTGTATTCTGAAGATCTCAAGTAAATTAAATAGAACAAAAAAATAAAATTGATAAAATACATTTTTCTAATATGAATCCACACTAGAAATATTCTTTTCACCAGTGATCACTGCTTGAAGGATCCAAATCATAATTCCTCTAGATCATCCACACACAGTTAGAAAATCTGTTGGAACAACGATCATTGAATTTCGGGTGCTAGTATGGAGATCAGACAACAGCTTCAACATCTCGATGATCACTGCATCGAAGTTTCTTCGATGCATGGAGATCAACATGATCTGATCACCTAGATCGATAACATATCTCTATAGAAAGAAGGAGCAGAGATAGAGGTTCTGATGAATTATCCATGAATAGTCTCTAGTGAGAGCCTCTATCTTCCTTTAAATAGTATATTCTCAAATACCCGAATTGGGTTCCCCAGCCCCCTTTTTTTAAACATGCACTAAATAAATAATTATGATGAACTAATCTTCATCATAAGTATTATTTATATTTTATTACATAACTAAATTAGATATTAAATATATTAAATGATAAAACCAAGTCATTTAACTTGACTCATTATTCCAATTTGAAATTAAACGAACTTAGAATATTAAAATAATATTTGTTCGATTAATATAATCCGTCATATTTACTTAACTTGTAAATAATCTTAATAAATATATTCAACCAAATTATTATTTACCTAAAAATAATTAATTAATCTATTATTTTGTGATCATTGACCTAGACAACACTCAGACCCCATAATGGCCCCCACCATTTCCTATATACTTATTCTTCAGAATAAGTTAGATTATTGAATACACTATTATGTATGGCCATATAAGACCTTATCTCGATGGCAGTGAATGATATTCACAGACCAAGAGTGTAGTCTAGTAACTCATCAGTCCCCTAAAGAGATAAGGATAGTCATAGAAAAGGAAAACCAACCTACAAATACGTACTGTGTATTATAATCACTTTGTATTTAAATATTTCAGAAAAAAGGATGGACACTTGTGTCATTTTCGTTCCATGCATTGTTTTTTATTGATCCAACTAAACTAATTTATCCTCGATTACCTTGGACAAAGACTTATGAAGGAACTATTATTCTGATCAATCATGACTGAGATATATTACTTCCTTAACTTAGAAGTGAAAAATATTTTTTTGACCATTCACCCAATGCCATGCCACCAATGACTCTCTCTACATAAGCTACCACTCCAAGATTTCATTATCATGGTTTTTTTCATTGCATCAAAGTATGAGATCAAATGAAAGAAACTGGAAATAAAATCAAGTCAGTAGACCAATACACATGTTTATATATAGGAACAACCACTAACAACTGAAACATGCGATGTTCCTATTGGTGGGTCAATCCTCATAACCTCAACTACTAGAGATCACCAAGTGAGAACTTCATGAGAATAAGTTTCAATGCTTATAAGCCCCCAACACCTAATAGTCAAACATATACTGTGTCCAGTCATTATGATGTATCTAGACCATATGAACTCTGTTTAAGATTAATTTCATAGTATATCGAGGTACTCATTATAGTTTGCGATCCGCTATAACCTTTTGATATGAAAATTAATCTATGGAAATTTCCATTAAATAGTGGACGTAGAAATATATACACTATAATGGTAAGTAAACATCATGTATATCTTACTATAAAGACGATATGGAAATCAAAATCACTGATAAATTTGGTTACAGGGAACCCAATTTTTCAACAACATGATGCCTGCAACCCTTCTATCATTATTGCCTCAGTATTCTATTTACCACCTTCTAGACACATGTACCCTCCCAAACCATTATTCTAGGTATGTTATTTTTTTATTCTTGTTTTTTTCTTTATGGTTTCAGAATATTTCAAGTTATTTAGTGTCTTAATAATAGTTTTTAATCTTTTCTTAGTAAAGCATAGTTCGGACCATGCAATGGTCCAATCAGTTTTGTACTTCGGTGTTACCTGTGTAAAATGGCCTGGCCAAAATGCCCACAGTAGGGTGTGGTCCTAGTCCTAGACTTTGGTGGTTTCCCTATCCACAATGGCCAACTAGGGTCCAATGGGGATGGTAGAGGTTGTGGCTAGGTAAAAAATATTGTAAAAGTGGGTGTCTGAGACCCAACATGAACAATACCTTTCGATTACCATATCAGGTATATATTGAAAACAATCTGAGCTTTGTTTTCTTATATTTGGTTATCTGATATGTGTTTTATACTAAAATGACACTTTTATATTGGAAAAATGAACTCTGATTCATACCAACCACATCATGTGTTGGATTGATGTGTGGTCATTTCCTACACATCACAAATGTATTATGGATCTCTTTTCTAAAGTTTGAAAATAATATGATATCTTTTTCTTGGTTTTGGCTATATGATGCATGTTTTAAACAAAAATGACACTTTTATATTAAAAACACCCAATTTATTTCATTCTGAAAGGACCGTGTTTTAGATTGACATGTGATTGAAAGCATGCATTTTGAGTCACATTTTTCACATCCTCTATTAGATTGATATATGGTTGATTCCTACATGTCACAAATGAATTATGGATTATTTTACTAAAGTTTGAAATCAATTTGAGCTCTTTTTTTTGGTATTGTCTATGTGATTCATTTTAAACTAAAATGAAACTTTTATATTGAAATCAAAAACTTCAAGTCATAACGACCACATATTGTGTAAGATTGACATGTTGTCGATTCCTACACATCATAAATTATGAATTATTTTTCTAATTTTGTAAAATAAAATGATATCATTTTCTCAGTTTTTCCATGTGATGCACATTTTAAACTTAAATGACACTTCGATAATGAAAACATGCACTTCAAGCCATTCCAGACACATCGTCTACTGGATTGATGTAACGACCCTAACTCTAGTAACTCAGAGTTAGTGTCTTAATTTATTACATTAGCACATATACAAGGAATAAAATACCAAAGGATCGATCAGTTTAACAATTTTAGAATTAAAACAGACATCAATAACAACTTTTATATGAAAAATTTAAAAAAAATTGAAAAACATTACATCACAAATACAAAAAACACTATATTATATAAATTTCAAGCATTGTGTTATAAAATTACATTAAAAATTACAATTTATCACAAAAATTAAAAGTATCATTGGTTTCATTATCCTTAGAACCTACCCAACTTTCAAAAAGACGGATCATGGTATCAATTTCTGAACAAACCTCCCCAACTTGAACAAAAAAAATCCACTTGTATATGAAAACAATTCATATGTTAGTAATACTACAAATAGATCAATTAAACATAAATATTAAACAATATATTAATAAAATTGAATTCTAAACTAATAACTAACACTTGGAGTCATACGGGTCACACCGTGCATCAGATTAAGGTGAGACTGATTCTTACACATCAAAAATGACTTATGTATCATTGTGCTGATGTATCAAAACAATCTGAATTCATTTTATTTATTTTGAGTATGTCACTTTTGTTCTTTACAAAAATTTAATTTTAAACTAAAAATTCTGGTTGAGCATTGAATCGATATTTAATATGTGTAAAATGAGGGGTCTTAAGACTTCACACCTGGATATACACTCCCTAGAGATATTATTTGGTTAATCACATTCTTTTTACATACCATTGTGAAGGATATATTGATAATGTATTTTTTTTAAAAACAGTGAAGTATAAAATAAATGATGCATTCTATTAGAAAATTTTAGGATTTAATATTATTTTAGAATTATTATTATATTATTTTTAATAGTAAAAAATTTTACAATTATGTTTTATTCTTCTAGAAAAATGGAAGGAAATAAAAGGACTCATGTAAATAATTTATGTGATGGACAATGCAATGACGGTATTCCTAATATGATGGATGTTTTGAGTTTAAAACTTCATGATGATGATGGATTAGTCAAATTAGGTTATTAATAAAAACCTAAACCATGTGGAGTATCTTACTTTACCAAGAAAGAATAACTTTTAGTCGAATACTTCATGCATCACCAATCACCTATTTTTAGTAGAACCTATGATCCACTAATCATAGATTTATGCATCAATAATGTAGAAAATATATATTCTATACTCTATAATTATGATAAATATAATGTTACATTGTCAATATATCACTTATAGGGAGAGGTTGATTTGTGGTGGACACTAATAAAGAACATAAAGCAAAGGGACAGGGTCGAGGCTATGAGGTGGGATTACTTTAAAAAATATTTTTCAAAAAGTATTTTCCTCATACCCTATGAAAAAATATGGAGAAGAAATTCCTTGAATTGAAAGAAAAGGAAAATTATTCTATGGAGAGTAATGATATGCACTTTATAAGGCTTACATGACACACTTCAATCTCTATAATTGATTTTTATGGGAATATTGACCGATTGTTTGATGGATTAAGACCACATCTATAGAAAACTCTAGAAACCCAATACTTTAAGAGTTTTGAGGAGATATTGTGATGTGATCTCAATGTGGAAATGGATTTTGGGTCGTTCCCAACTTTACATTTTATCATGACTAATGATCAATTTGAGATATACATGATGAAAAACACTATGATCAATGGAATTAAATCAAATAAAATAGATAATGGATAAAAAACTAAAACCAGAGCACATGATCATCACATATTATTTATAATTAATTTAATCAATTAAATAATTTCCTTGTGAGAATTATTTATTCATTGATGGATCTAACAAAAAATCTACATTGTATCATTATTACGTTGTAGGAATCAAGAGAATATTCCCCCTAGAAATGATCCACATTCATTCCACAAATCTACAAATTTCTTCATAGGAATCTCTAGGTGTTAGCATGGAAGATCCTATCACTTGTGTCATTCACCTTTGATCACCTCGATAATTGCTTCCAAAGGATTCTATTTGATCTCTATTGAATCAATAGTGGGAGTTGTAGAAAGATATATCTCCATTCTTGGGAGCATTATTGGAGAATCTATCTCTCTAGGGCTTCAAGAGGATTCTTTATGTTTATTGTGAACAATAAAACAAATGAATTAAAACTACTTAAAAACAATATAATTGGGTTTATATATAGCTAGGGTTTAGAAATAAATATTTTCAAAAATGACCTTTAATATTTATTTTATCCCTATAGAACACCATGTCTTTAATAATAATAATATTATTATTTCTAGACATGTGCTTAAAATTTGAATTAAAATTAAATATTATTTATTCAAATAATATTCAATATATATAATATTTATCACTGAATCATTATACTTGTTTTGATATTCCTTCACCACATTTTTCAGGCCTTGAATAATATCTATTTATTTATTAAATAAATATCACTACATTATCTTCTAATAAATAAATAAATATTATAATCATTAAATAGAAAATAAATATTTATTAAATATTCTACTTACATAATATTCTCTCAAATAACGGGTGATGGAATATACGTGATCAAGAAAAAATTAATAATTATTAAACCACTAGGGGGAATAATTTTTATTCAAATTGATAAATATTAAATAATAATATATATTATTTAATTAATATTTTGAATAAACTTAGTGTGGAACCCTATAGACATATTTCTAAATGGAATTAAGAAAAGAAACCTAAAGTACAAGGTTAGTATCTAGAAACCTGTAAAGACACCCATAAAGAAAGAATTCAATTCCACAATGAAATAATACTTCATACAGACAATTACTATGTAATATAATCTCTTTATAATGATATCTATAATCAAGAAGGCGGCATGTTGGTTCCATCAACCTATGTGCTCTATGTCTCTTTTGTTGGATTTTCAAAAATCAAACTTTCCTATAGAACACCATGGACATGTATTTATTTAGGATATATCATTTCCATTAAAGGTCCTAAGATATCAACTTCTATTAAAGAACATAAGGGGAAAATAATTTCTCTTATTATTCATTAATGTAGTATTACATTCAAATTCTCAATGTAGTAACTATTTACTTCATATCGTGAATATAAACTACATGATTGATCAATTATTTCTTTGATTTTGCACTCATGTATATTTAAAACCCTTTGTAAAATATGATTTTGATATCACATACCCTTAAAAAATAGAATAATTACTATAAAATTCCATGGAGTTTCAAAAACTCTATCATACATATCATCAATATATTGAATTATTATTATTCCTTACCTAAAATCGCTAGGTTTCAATGATGATGATATGGTTTTTTAAGAAACATTTTTGAACTTTTAAACTAATTTTTCTTCTTTTGGTTTAAATAATTTACCAAATTATACTATCTATATAGTATCATAATCCATACATCATATGCCCAGTTTATTTATTCTCAACACTTTGAGAATATTAGGTAAACTAATTTCTTTTAATTCAATAATATTGTCGGGACCTTTCTGTAATGATAATAGGATAAATTCTCTAAATAGTAAAAAACATTTTATTATCCAATTTAAATCATGTTATAGAATTAAACTAATCATGAACCATGTGTAAAAACACCCATTTCATTTCATTTAAACAACCACTGTTTACAAGCACTTTTCAAGAGATAAATGAAATATTATACACATCTTATGAAAAGTTTATCCAAGATTGAAGCATCCAAGTTATAAATGTAGAAACTCTTTTACTCCATTTACTTGGAAATAATATTCATGAATAAATTTTTTTCATCTTTCTAAACTTATTTATATTTAAAACAATTTTTAAAACACACATTTGATATAATATATCTTTCAGAACAATATAATTGATTTCTATAACCAATAATGCTTCTCAAGAAACTTTTAGTCTCTCCAAATATATTCAACCATATTGAATATCATTTGACATACCCAATCATATTGAGTACATGAGTGGAGACAAATATTCCTTTATTCATTTGGCATCTAATGCCATTGAAACCTAAATAAATCATTTCATGCTTCCATAAGTATCTTGATTTTTATTATTGAAAAACTTCAATGCTTGGTTACTTAGGAAGGAACTATTATAACACATAGAATATCTCTATTTCTAAAGAAATTTTCTTAAGTAACCGGTATTAGGATTTTTTTTACATTAAGTTCCTTAATTCAAGGATTAATTAAGTTCATTTTGATGATGATGATGCATTAATCTAAAATAAAAATTTTTATCAGATGAAGATCATGTATTATATCTTATTAGTAAGTACTTTTAATGATAATGATCCCACTAAAATTGATGACCCTAGACATCATATCCATTTAGTGATCCAAGACCCATATTTCACTAAGAAAATAACCCCACTATAGCATGAAACTCCCCACTTAGTTATTTAGGTAGGTCATCATCCTGATCGCAATAGTTGTGATTATTTGATAATTGGTTGGATAAAACTTTATCCAAATACAACATATTGATTCAATCAATTTCATTCCTCTGGTGTCCCAACCCTTGGTGTTTCCCGACTAAGTGTAACCCAAAGAAAACCTCAAAAACAAGTTTGTACAAGATGATCGACAGGCACCCCTCTATGGTGTGAAACTAGCCATTGAATAATATCATGTCACTCATTACTTTCTGGACTTACAGAAGATAATCTAGGGGCACCTCTCTATGGTATGAAATTCCCCATTTGGATGATCGAGGCCTTGAAAAGTATTTCTTTGTAAGAAATCACACACTTAGTATTTGAGTGGTTTTCCATTTAAGGAATCACCAATTTAATATACATCATATGCATATTAAATTCATAACTATTACATCATATGTAATAATTATCTTCTAAAGTTTTATTACCTTTTATGTATGCATGATTCTAACGATTTAGTTTTGGAATCCTTATTCCAGACACCAAACTAATTTTTTCACACCACATTAATGTATTACTCTTTACACAACTCAAAAGTATGTGTTAATCACTCAAAAATAGAAGTTAAGTATATTAATACATATCCAAATTCATCATATGAATATGGTATATTAACACTTCATGTAGAGGCACATATTTATATTATATTGGAAAAGTCTACAGGAGTAATTCTAGAGTGACAGAAAGCCAACCCCATTTACATTCCTATCCAAGGAAAGCCTCTAGGAAATCAGGTGTTGTGACCCCAAGTACCCCTACCAGGGGATACTTTATTCAAGAGATAATTAAATTCATGAAAACTCTAACACTAAATATGCACAATTTTTTCCCAACAACTACTATCAAGCTCATAACAAAAATTACAAAATGAGATCAAGGTATATGAAAACTATGTTTTAAGATATCAAACCTTGTATGATATGCAAGGCTCTATCCTAGAATTAATTTATCATATAAACTTTTCATATAGATATTGATAATATAAACAATATAAAATTATGAATAAAACAACGTATAATAATTAAATAAATAAAAATTTAAAATATTTAGACATGAGATAAAATTTATGATCAATTTCATAAATTAATGCTGATTATAAACCCTTTTATAATTTAACCATTAAAATTATGGAAATTCCATAATTTTGAATATAAAATCTTTATATTCTTTCTAATATGAATTCCTTCACATTTATCATAATATCGAATTTCCCTTTTAAATATATAATATTATATGAATTATAAAATATTTATAATTCAATTTATATTATATAGACCTTTTACATAAAATAAATATCATATACATAATTATTATGTAAACCTTTATAATATCAATTATCATTACACCTTTTTATGTGGCTTAAATAATATCCAAATAAAGCTCCCTTAATTTGAATTTTTTTGAATTAATTAATTATGAACTAAACATGAATATTAAGAAAATTTAATAAATAAAAAATTATTTACTTTAAAAAATATGTGACATTTATGAACTACTCGTAAATAAATGGTAATAATAAACATTTTATAAATTATCAAGAATATAAAAATTTTATATTCTTATTGATATGAACCCTTTCACATTTGATATTAAACAAAATATATATGATATTTCATGAATTATAAACATTTTATAATTCAATATCTATTATATAAACATTTTTTTATAATCCAAATATCAAATATTTTGGAATTTATGAACTCTTTATAAATTTTATTTTATGATTACTAAATAAACCTATTTATTTATATATCATAAATCATGTCATTTTATTTGTAAAAAGGTATTTAAAAATATATTTATCAATTAACCGAAAACATTTTATAGTTAATTAATCTATAAAACAATTTTATAAATTTATATAATTATTTCAACATACCTTTTCCATTATTTATAAAAAGATTATAAATAATATAATTTAATTAAAAATTGAATTCTCTTGATTAAAATAAATAATTTATTTATTTTCATAAACAAGAGTACTATTTATGAACATTTCATATTTTATTTCCAGGATAGAAAAATATCGTTTAAAAATTAAAATGTATTATTCATAAATTAATAAACATATTGAATTATCAAAGAATCCTACACTCTGATACTACTGATGGGTGGTAGAATCTATATTCCTTGTATGAAAATGTCTAACATAACATCCATATGAACCTATAAAAGGACTCTATTACTGTAGCATTTAGGCTATGCAACTCTTTGCATTAGTAATAGAACTCTCAAGCGGAGAGCCACAGTTCTTCACACGTTCATGCATGATAGTTTCCAGGAATTGGATAACCATTTAGCCTCCAATTTTATACCACTTATGAGTTTTGTATGATCATAACATGAACATGTACAGTAGAAGATAACCCAAACATAGGCAGATCTATCTTTGAGAATCAATGCATAAATAAACTCTATAAACAGTGTACTTGGAAATCGTCAATGATAGAAGTCTACTTCTTTCCCATTGAAGGATAATTATTGATGAAGATCATGTACTAGTGAATAAAAGAATCCTACCTCTGAGGGGGGGTACATCGAAAAATGGATCTACGATCATATCGTGAGGATATTTGAATGATGAATGAGTGTTAGCACCTTCGTATTAGATTATGAACAACAGTGTGGGAGGAAGTTGGAAATGAGAGACTTTCTCATAGTTATTTATCTTCAATAGGAAGGATCACATCCATTTATAAATCCATCTAGGAAGTGTTTCATTAAATGAAAACACATCATCCATATTAATGTATCCATATAAATTTATTACTATAATTCAATATTGAATCCTATTCAATGAGCGGTCAAGAAAATTAATCCATTAATAATAGATCGTAACTGATAATTAAACCATTTAGAATAAATTAATAAATATATCACATATATATATATATATAATACAAGCATCAAATTCAAGGAATTAAATATACACTTTATATATATAATATCATACATATATATATAGTAAATATCTAACATTATGTACCTAGTTTCCAGGACACTAAACCAAAAAAGATCCTTCAAAGTTATCAATGAAATAATTTGTTAATAAATTATGTTAAAAATAATGTCTTAAAAATGCTAGACTATATAGTTGGTATCAATAAAAGGTTTAGTTATTTGTATAAATTTGGATGAGAAAACATTAAAAAGAACCCTAAAGATAAGTCTAAATATAAGAAAACATCCCTAATTTTTTTTTCAAGTATAGAGTATGTGGTTTCCTAGAAATAACATCCCTATCATGATACTTTCAAGTGGATTCCACTGTGGAATAAATACACCTAGGTATAATCACCCCAAAAAAGGTTGGTTGAGCATTTAGTTGATCTTTACTAGGTGCACAATGAGGGGGATTAAGACTACACACGTAGATGGACACTACCTAGAGATATTCTTGGTTAATCACATGATTTATATATACCATTATGAATAATATATAGATAATGTAATTAAAAAAATACTAAAGTATAACATCCAAGAATCATGTTATTAGAAACTTTTGGGATTTAACCTTCCTTTTGAATTATTATTATATGATTTCTGATAGTAACAAATTTCTCACTGAGGTTTTATTCTTCTAGAAAAATGGTGGGAAATAGAAGGAATCGTGTAATGGTTGTATAATGTATCATGGTTTTATAAAAAAGGTGACATACATTCATCATTCATTCATATGTGTAATAATTAAAATTACATGAATGTTCCAAATGACAGTACCCCCAAAAAGTATAAAATTTAAAAATTCCCTTAATCATTTATCATCATGAAGTACTATGGGTTGTGATGATATGTTATGGTTGTATTGAATAGATTATTTTGATAATAACAAAGGGTTGTATATAAGATATGGGTAATATATTCAGGACGTAATAAATATGGACTTCTTACTTTTACTGATCTGTTAATGTATGTCTCATAGAATGTTATATAGTCATCCATATACTTATGTATGTATTCTTATTATTAATATTTATTACTTGAGGTTATGAAGATATTGATAATGAGAAACTTCATATTTTATACCCTACCTATGAAATTCAATATATGAATTTAGCTAATCAGGGGGTGGTTGGGTTTGTTACTGATCATGTCATCATTTGGAGTGAAAGCAAGATGAAATTTTTCCACTTGTATGAAAAGTAAATACATCAAGCCCTTGATTGAATTATACCAGAGAAAATGAATGTCCATGATTAGTTGAGTCACATATGATTTGTTCAATTACATGGATAAGGGTCATGTGATGCACCCATTTTTTAAATGATTGATATGTGATGTATTCATCGACATGGTTAGTCTTTTTTGGAGAAAAATGACATTAAGAATTGACCTATACTAGATTGACATGTTCCATGTATAGTGGTCACTCAATGTTTTGGATAAAAAGATTATATATGTATACATATTATTTATATAATATACCTAGATATGGGAATATTGTTATAGATATATGAGTATTTTTGAAAGAGATCACATTATAACCCTTATTAACTTGAGTAGTAATAATTATTTTCTAGTGTTTATTCTTCAATTAAATCTATAAAATAGGGATTTCATATTTTTTTTCAATGCTACTAAGGCCCAAAATTTCACTTAGTTAGGTCTTTATATAAGGATTAAGTTATGGAAAATGCGTTTTTTCCAAAATAAATAGATTATGATAAAACTGTATCCAAAATGGAGTTTTGGATGAATTCAAAATGATTTGTGAAAGTTTTCATAAATTCCTTATGGTATTTTAGTGAATGTGTCAGACTATTGGATGTGCACTAAAATATTCATGTTAATGAATTAAATTTAGGCACATGTATCTTTCTAAATGGTTTCATCGGTTATAATCTACTATGAATGGATTAAATAGAATCCTATATGAATGAATTAAATAGATTTCATTCATGGATGAAATTCAATGAATAATTCCAATGGGAATAAATGTATACTGATATGTTGAAAATGGAAAACACATTTTATTAAATGGGATTTGTTAGGAATGGCTATATAAGTGGATGAGATCCCTCCAATTGGTTACGAATGATTATATACAAGCCTCATAATACTCTCTTCCTATTGATACATGGTTTTTCAAAATGGGAAGGCACTAACACCCCTTCTACATTTAAGGATCTTCAAGAAATATTCTTGGAACATTTGGCTGGTATAATCCCCTTAGAGGCAGGAGGATTTCATCTCCTACTCTGGTGATTGACATCAAGAGTACCCTATCGAAGATTGAAGATAGATCTTAGAGATATCCAAGAATTCATGGTTATGAAATTCATTCATATTATATGTTGATTTTTTTGAGGATAAATTGTAAAAATATGGGTTTTATTCCGCATCCAAGTATATATGATAAAAATCTAAAACCCAAGATCATTTTCTAACACTACATATTCATATAGATATAATGTTCAATGATAATAATATAGACTATATTGAATTTGATAAACAAATGTACAGATATGGGAGCCTCAGTTGTGAATTTATACATGAGGTAAATTTTTATAATCAATATTTCCACTAGTTGAATTAATATGTTAATTACATCTAAATAATTTTTATATTTTCTATTGACATGCTATATGAAGGTAAAAACTTGTGAAAAAATATGGGCTCATTAGTCCTCTTATAACTTCTACATAAAAAATTTCAATGGAAGAATTTGGAATTTCTCTAAAAGAAACACAACTAGATTAAATGTTTGAAGCAAAACTAATAGATGATATAATCTTATTAGTACCAATAATACAGATGTAAAAATATACAATCTAATCATATAGAATATATATTTTATAAAATTTCATTAATTTTTTCTTTTTAATTTTCTAGGAAGTATTGGATGCTCATTGTAATATATTTGGATACTCTAGAGATTTATTTTTTGGGTTGAAAGCATGTATATCCCATGAATCCACCACACATGATGTATTTTATCAATTTTTAATAGACTAAATTCCATATTTCACAAGTAAACATCAAATTATACATCTTATTTTATGTTTTAATGATAATTTTTTCTGATTGAGTGATGTATAAATAAAATCAAAATGATGGTATGAGGATTAAATATGAGCACAATAGACCTGGGGTTTTGTAGGAATGGGTAAGTATTAAGGTATATATAATAATATTTCACAATTAAAATATATATCAAAACTTGTTACTTATTTTTTCAATGTTTCTATAGTGTCTGAATCAAAGTAATGACTATGACTGTGGTAATTTTTTTTATAAATTTTTATAAGATATCATATTCCATCAGTAAACTAGTATCCTTAAAGAGATATCCCCAATGATAATTAAAATTTCATTTAAAATATTTATTAATCATTTATTTATTTATATTATCTATTACTTTTATGACTATCTACAATCTTCATATTCAAAATAGGAAGTATATTTTTTAGAAAAGAGTGGGTAGATTACATGGTGTCATAATGTTTTTAATAATCACGAAAAGGTGATTTCCCACTGCTTATTTATTTAAATTTCTTATCATTTTATCTACTACTTAGATAGTTAATTTTCATATTATTTTTATCACCCAAATATTTTGTTAATTTTCACAGAGATCATGAAGTGGTGTTTTCTTACTAATTTTTCTCCAAGCATTTGGTGATTATGAAGAGAAAAAAATTCCTCCATAAGGAGTTTAGGGTATTTCTTGAAATATTAAATCATTTCCATAGAGAAAAACCCTGGATTATGAAGGTGAAATGATTAGTTTACATGAAGTGGGTTTATAAAGGAGGATCCTTCAGGAAAGACCCTGAACATTTAATAGAGTCCTTTTATTCTTTTTATTGGAACATAATTATTGGAGAAAAATAAATTCTCAATGAAGTATTCGACAAGGATAATAACTAAGGTACTATTTATTGTTCTCTCCATGGAGATTTTTGTTCTTTATTTTATTTTTTTATGTTTAGTAGTGATGAAATGTGTTCCCTTTTGGGTCCAAGACCATTTAATAAAATGCTGACAAGACAAGTTTATGTTTTACTGATATAAAATCGAGTTATTGAATTTAGTACAATAGGTGATTTGGATATGAAAAAAGTACTAGTATAAATTTGTTCCTACTCCCTTTAGGTTACTTTTAAACATTTCTTCCTACTCCCTTCGTGATTGTACAAAACTTTTGAGGCTAGTCATTCCACTCAAAGTAACATTTTAGTTCACAATGCATGTCATATAGTCAAAACTAAGAAAAAAACTCATATTGTCTTGATACATTAGGACAACTATTTTTTATTTATTCATGACATATGGGAATCAAGCACTAGTCAATCTAACACATGGTGTGTCTGGTATAACTCAATGAACGTGTTTTCATTTAAAATGATATTTTAGTTCAAAACATACATCGAATACACAAAACTAAGAAAAGTAACTATGATTGTCTTAATTGTATAGTAACATTTTTTGTTATTTATTTGCGATGTTTTCTAATTAGCTATGCATGAATCTAATATAGGGTATCTGTATTATCACAGATAGTACATTTTTTAATTTAAAAGTGACATTTTAGTTCAAAATGCTTGTCATATACTAAAAACTAAGCAAACACACTCAGATCATCTTGATAATTTAAGAAATGTATTCTTGGTTCATTTTTTATGTGATGTAATTAAACTCACATCTATTTGACACATGATGTGGTTGGATTGTATAAAAGTTAATGTTTTCATTTTGAAAGTGAAATTTTAGTCTAAAATATGCATCACATGCACAAAACTAAGTAAATAATCTCAAGTCATCTTGATACTTTTGGAAAATTATTTTTGATCCATTTTTGACATGTGAGAATTAAATTCAAGTCAATCTGAGACACGGTGAGGAAAATATGACCAAAAGTGCGTGTTTTCATTTAAAAATCACATTTTAATTAAAAACACATGTCACATACTAAAAACTGGGAGAACACACTTATTTTTACCTTATATTTTATCAAAATGACCTTCAATTAATTTTTGGTGTGTAGGAATTAACCTCGCATTAATTCAAAACATGGTGTGACCGGTAATACTGAAATTGAATGTTTACAGTTTAAAAGTTACATTTTTGTCCAAAATATATGTCACATACTCAAAATCAAGATAATTTTCTTGGATTCTCTTTATAGATTTAGATAATGAAATATTATTAAATTATGACATGTAGGAATTAACTTCAATTCAATATGATACATGGTGTGGTCGTTATGATTGATAGTGCATGTATTCATATTTATAAATGAAAATTTTGTTCAAAATTTCCATTATGTACTCAAAACTGAGAAAAATACTTTCACTATATTGATATTTTTGTACAAATATCTATAATTATTGTGTGATGTGTAGGAATTAATTGCATGAAAATAAAACACATGGTGTGCCTGGTATGACTGAAATTATGTGTTTTCATTTAAAAATTACATTTTAATTCAAAACACACATCACATAGTGAAAAATAAGAAAACATACTCTGATTTTATTGATACTTTAGGTCAAAAATCCATAATTCATTTATGATGTGTAGCAATCAATCTCACATCAATATAATATACAGTGTGGCTGATGTGACCAAAAGTGAGTGTTTTTATTTAAAAATGACATTTTAGTTCAAAACATGTTATACACACTCAAAACTAATTAAACACACTCATATTGTCTTGATATTATATTAAAAATATCTATAATTCATTCTTGGTGAGTAGAAATCAAGCGCACATTAATCTGACATATGGTGGTGTGTTGGGAAGCTAGTAGTGGGGGAATGAGAGTGGGGATATGGTGTATTTATAGTTTAATTTTATGTGACCTATTATAGTACTATGATAATAAAAGTATTATTTATAGCATTATATAACCAAATTCAAGAATCTATGCATTTTTTGGGCCTTTACCACCCAATTTCTGACATTTGAAAGGTTCATAATTTGACCTGATAAATAAAGTATTGTACCATTATATAAACAAAGCGTATAATCCACAGTCGGATCTGTATGTATATAAATGGAAGATTTGTGTCCCTCCCACCCATGCCTTTCCATCAACTCCTGAGAGATGGATGTCCATAACTTTGCAATTTCTCTCTCATTTTTTCTTCTACCCCTCATTATCCTTATCCAAGCCTCTTCACTATTATCGGACACTTTCAGTGTTCATGAGAACTTTCTTCACTGCCTCTCCCTCCATGGGAGTTACACCTTTATCTTGAGAATCATACACATCGCATCCAATTCATCCTATGACTCTATATTATTGTTCTTCATCTCCAACTAAAGGTTCCTATAGCCCACCACCACCCAGCCACTTGCCATCATGATGTCGACCTAAGAATACCACATCTATCACGACGTAGTCTACACCCAGCACCATGGTCTACAGGTCCAGATTTGGAGTAGCGGGCATGAATTCAAGGGGCTCTCCTCTATGGCCCATGTCCCGTTCATTATTATTGTCCTCTTCCAGCACCGATCTATCGACGTCTATGTTGGGACCGAAAATTATTATCCCAGTGATTCTGTGATAATAGAAATATAAAATAAAGTGAAAAATGAATAAATAAATGACACTAGATGTAACATGGGAAAACCCCCAAAATGAAAAGGGTAAAAAACTATGGGAAAATAGAAGGATCTCACTAAGGGTAGAATTTGTTACAAGATCCCTCGCTATTACAAGGAGAAACTATCATAAAAATATCTCTTGAATATATAGGGAAACCATCTCAAAAAATACTATACAAAAATGAACTGATGGTGATGAAAAGATCAGTGAAGCTAATGTAGAAATGATAGGAGTCTCTTTCCTTTTATAGGCTACTGCCAACCCTTCTCCCACTAGTGGTTTGGTAGGGATTTTCCACTAACCATATATTCCATGCCTAACCTACCTTGAGAAATCAAGGGGGGAGCCATCCAATAATAAAAATATGTTGTTGACATATCTCCCACTAGGATATTTTTTTGAGAACCAATCACATCTCCAAAAATATTTTTTATCTACCAAACATTATGCTCATGTTTCTACAAGGACACTCGAGGATCTACACCATCTGAACTTATCAGAGTGAATTTCCTTTATCAATAAATCTTTCATATGTTATTTACTATGAATTTTCTACATGTCCACACTTCCTTTCTCCACCACATCTCAGAAAAATTGATATTGTACCCCTATGTGTTTCCTCCTTCAATGAAAAGATGGATTCCTTATAAACATCAAGGTACTCTGACTATCACAAAACAATGGAATCTTCCCCATTCTATTCCCAAGATCCTCTAACAAACTTCTCATCCAAATCTCCTCTTTGTAAGAATATGTAGCTACCATGTACTCTACCTCTATTGTGGATAATGACACAACTAACGGTAACTTTGAAATCCATCTCATAGCTCCTCCAGCAAGAGTAAACACATAATCGATAGTGGATTTTATCCTGTAGTAATCACCTATAAAATCTGAATCAACATATCCTCTGATAGTGAAATATGATCCACCATAACATAATGAAAAAATTGAGGTCTCCTTAATGTATCTCAGGATCCTACTCACTCTGATCCAATGCTCCCATCCTAGATTCTCCATATACCGACTAACTGCTCCCACTGCATGTGCAATGTCTGGTCTAGTAAAAAATATATCAAACATCAAATTCCCCAATGTTGATTCATATGGTACTCAATACAAGTCCATACTATATGTTTCACTTCTTGGACTCATCATATATGATAACTTGAAATTAACCGGAATAGGGGTAGGTATTTTCATACAATCTTTCATGTTGAGTCATGTAAATACTTTCTGTTAGTAATTCTTATGTAACAGAATAATTTTCTCATTATTTCTTTCTCGTAAAATCTGCATCCCAAGAATATTTTTTGTTGGCACTAATTCCTTTATATCAAACTCCCTACAAAAAATTTCCTTTGTCTCTTAGATCTGATCATTATTGGGGGCTGCAACCAACATGTTTTCTACATTAATAGAAGAATGATGAAATAATTTCCATAAAAACCCCAAAAATATGTACAATGATCTGAATGAATTATATTATATACAAGGATTATGATATAGGAATCAAATCTCTTGTACCGACACGTTGGAGCCTATTTGAGTCCAACATAGAATTTTTCAACCTACAAACCAAGTTCTTTTTTCCTTCTTCTGCAAAACCATCTTATTATAGAATATAAATATATTCATTTACATCAACATAGAGAAAAATAAGGCTTCACATCTAGATTCTCTAGATATAAAATGTATGTAGTACACATTTCCAAAAGTATCTGAATAGTATTAATTCTAACAATAGGAGAAAATATTTCATTAAAATCAATACCTTCCTTCTGAGAATATCCTTTGATCGCCAGTCTTGTGTGATATTTTTACACATGGTACTTTCCATCCTACTTGATCTTACAAACCCATTTGTTTCTGATAACCTTCCCTCCATGAGTTAATGGAACAAGATCCCAAGTCTTTCTCTTGTGTAAGGCTTTATGTTCCTCCTACATTTACACTATTCATGAGGATACATCTGGAATTCGGGTCACCTCTAGAAATGAAGATGGATCTTCATCCCCCATCAATAAATAGTATTCAATATTGCTCTATGTAAAATTGTTTGAGTGCCATATTGGTTCCCTTTTCTCCCAAGTTGACCGTCAGGGTCAAGACTCAACCAGTACTTGATCACCGTTCTCTGGTAATGCCTTAGAAGAAACTGTTTCTTCCTTCAATTTATCCACCACCTCGACTATTTTATTTTATGTATTCTCTTTCTCCATGTTGCCTTCAATTTTAATTTTCACCTTGTCTGCAAAAAAATGACATCTCTGCTGATGATAAGTTTGCACGTAGTGGGGTCCCACAAATGATACCCCTTCACACCATCAGCACACCTCAAGAAGATGCATTTCCTGAATCTCAAATCCAAATTTGATCTTTACTAGTAATTAAAAATGAATATATAGGACTTCAAAAAGTATGTAACTGATAATAGTCAGTGGGTTTACCAAACCATATCTTCATCGGTGTCTTCAGATCAATCACCATTAAAAGAGATTGGTTGATGAAAAAATAGGCGGTATTCACTATTTGTTTCTAAAATGTTTTGGAAATTATTGCAGTCTTCAATATCTCGCTTGTTCAATACAACATTGTTCTATTCATATGAATTTCCACTCTATTCCACTAAAGAGTGTATGCCACCATGAACTATATCTTGATTCCTTCCTATTGAAAAAAAGTATCAAACTCAGCACTTTTATATTCTCCACCATTTTCGATCCTCAAACACTTGATCTTCTTTCCAGATTGAATTTCATTCTATACTTTGAATGTTTTGAATACTTAAAAAACATACTCTTTCTTCTTGATTGGGAACACCTAAAATATCATTGAATAATCATTAATGAAGGATACATAGTACCTTGATCCACCCTGTGATATAATCGGTGCTTAACAAACATCAGGATGGATCAACTCTAAGATCTCTTTACATCTCGTTGTTGAAGTTTCAAACATTAACCTGTGTTTCTTGCTCAAAACACAATGCTCAAAAAATGGTAAGTATACCTTTGTAAGCCAAGTAAATAACTTATGATCCATAATAATCTTCAGGCCTCGTTCTGAGATATAGCTAATATTCCTATGTGATAATGTCGTCAACGCTTCTGTTGAGGTAGCTGATGCAACAACCATCTCTACCTCCTTGTACGTTTCAACCATAATCACGTATAGGTTCTTCAAGATCTTTTCTCCCTTTATCACCACAAGTGCATGATTCACAATTCTCATCACAATATTCTCGGTGTGAGTAATGCATTCGATGTCAAAAAATTGTCCCAAAGACAATATATTCTTCTTCAATCCCTTCACATGGTGTACTTATTCGATGGTCCAAACATACCATCATGAATCTTCTATTTGATGGTACTGGCTCCAAAGATATCATGGGTATGATAATTCCCCATGTACAAAAGTCCTTCTAGGTTAGTATTATATTGATCAAACCATTTATATCAAGACATCATGTTACATGTTTCTCCTGAGTCGATTATCCATGCGTCGTTGATATGTTTCCTACTTATAGTAGTCATTTCCACTTCACTGACTAGTATATCTCTATTTCAAAAAGTATTCTCTACATTTCCATGAGAGATATTTTAATTAATCATCTTATTCCAACAATCCTTCTTGATGTTCCCCTTCTTTCCACAATTTTAACATTGAAATTCTTATTCTTACTCCTTGATTTGGATCTGCCATGATTTTGTCTCCCACTAGAACCACGCTTCATCATTCTTCCTCTCTCTATTGTTAGAGCCTTTTCTTGGTGTGAATTTGTTTGTCTGCCCTTCTTGTTATTACACTAACTTTCTTCATCAGGAACTATGGCTACAATATCATTGAAGAGAAGCATATCCATTAGGATATATTTAGTGAGGTTGATGATGAGTTATTCATATGAATCAGACAAACATTGGAGTATAATTTTTATGTGATCAATGTCCAAAATTTTATAACCCAATGTCATGAGCTGAGAGAACATGGAATTGAGGGTGTTTATGTGGTTGGTAGTCAATGATGACTCCACAATTTGAAGATTGTACAATTTAATCTTCATAAAAAAAATATTGTGCAGTGACTTGAACTTGTATAGCTTTATCAGAGTATCCCATATTTATTTTATCATATTTTTTCTGCAATGCTTCATAGGACCCCATATGGAAAATTGAAATGAATGTTTTCAATAGTATTCTCATTCATGTCATTCCATTTCTACTATGTCACACCCGTCGTTCTTTTGTCAATTACCAGTAGGAAACTATCCTTCTGCAGCACTGCCTGCATCTTTATTTTCCACAGTAGAGAATTATTCCTGTTGAATTTCTCAATCTCGAATTTCACCACCATATGGACATGTTGTCATTCCAGAACCACCGTTGTTTCATATTGGTGTATTTAATAATTTCAATAAATTTTTTATGATGTAATAGATCGACTAAAGTTTCAACCACAGAGGATACTCAAATTTAATAGAATTATTAATACCTAAAAAAGTGAATAGAACCGGGCCAAAACCATCCTTTGATACCACTTCTTGGGATAGAAAATGATTGATTCACTAGTGCGGTGATAATAAAAAGATAAAATAATGTGAAAAATGTGGAAAAAATTGACACTTAATGTAACGTGGAAAACCCTTCAAAATGAAAGGGGTAAATAACCATAGGTAAATAGAAGGTTCTCGCTATGAGTAAAAGTGGGTACACACTCCCCCACTATTACAAGGATAAAACTCTCATAAAAATATCTCTTGAATATGTGGGGAAACCACCACACTATTCTCGTGTTTTTTACTTCAATAATCTATAAAATTAACAGTATGTGTAGTGAAAAATTTTAGAATAACTAATACTCATCTAATAATCCATTAAAAATATCATAAAGTCCCATGGAATATTCCCCTAAAGCATGTGAGAGGGAATTTTCAAATCACAAACAATTTTAAATTCAAATCTAGTGTACTTTCAAGAAAGTATCGTCACCATTCAACCCATGTGATGATCATTAAATTCCATGCAAAATTATTCGAAATAAAATTCCCTAGCATTGAAAAATTAACAAGTTATTAAGAAATGATTAAATCGATAAAACCAACAACAAAAAACATACATAAAATCAAAATGTATAAGAAATATAAAAAACATAGCATCATTAGAAATACTCCATTAAGGCTTGGTAGACTGCTTTTTACAATTGGTCCATCCTCATGGTAAGCCATCTGGACATGCCATCAGCCCAGAACCTTCACTGTTTCACATCGGTGAATTTAATAATTTTGATAAATTATTTATCATGTAACAGATCAACCGTAATTGCAACCACAAAGCATACTTAAATTTAATAGAATTATTAATACCTGAAAAAGTTAATATAATCGGGTCAAAACCTTTATTTGATGATAATTTTTGGGATGAAAAATGATTATCCCACTAGTGTGGCAATAATAAAAAGATAAAATAAAGTGAAAATTTTGAAATAAATGACACCTGATATAACGTGGAAAACCCTCCAAAATGTAAGGGGTAAAAAAACCATAGGTAAATAGAAGGATCTCAATAGGGGTAAAAGTGGATTCACACTCCCTCACTATTACAAAGATAAAACTCATAAAAATATCTCTTGAATATGTGGGGAATCCACCTCACTATTTTCGTGTTGTTTACTTCGATAATTTGTAAAATTAATGGTCTGTGTAGCGGAACATGTTAGAAAAATTAATACTCAACTAATAATCCATTATAAATGGCCTTAAAGTCCCTAAGAAATTTTACCATAAATCATGTGAGAGAGACTTTTCAAATCACAAACAATTTAAATTTTAATTTGGTGTAATTTTAAGAAATCATCATCAACATTCAACCCATGGAATGATCATTTAATTCCACAATAAATTTTTTGAAATAAAATTCCATAGCATTGAAAAATTAACAAGTAATTAAGAAATGATTAAATCGATAAAAACGATTAACAAAAATGTGAAGTAAATAGAAATGTATAATAAATTTGAAAATAGAACATCATAAGAAATATTCCAAGGCATGGTAGGATGCTTCTTAGGGTAGGTCCATCCTCATAGTAAGTAATACATTTTGGTAGGACACACTTTTTTGATGCAGTCGATAAAAAATGATGTTACGGTCAATATTAATTCTGATTGAAATTTATATATATATAATATCAATGCCTAAAATCTACACATTTACGAGGCTTGGACCACCTGATTTGTCACATTTGAAAGGTTTAAAAATTAACCCGATAAACAAAGTATTATACCATTATATCACCAAAGCATAGAATCCAAAGTCAGATTTGCAGGTATATAAATGGAGGAGTTGTATCCCTACCTCCTATGCCTCCATATTGCACTTCCCCATATCCAACTGGTGGTTCCTAAAGCCCACCACCCCCACCCAATCGCCATCGTGATGTCGACCCAAGAATCCCAGGTCAAGCATGCTATCCTCTGTGCCCAGCACCACAGCCTGCAGGTCTGGGTTCGGAGTGGCAGCCTCGACTACGAGGGGCTCTTGAGAAGAAGTGGAAAGCTAGGGAACTTCTTCCGGAATGAGTAGAGCATTCGAGTCCTGGGCAATTGAGAAGAAGTGGAAAACCAGTCCAAATAGATGTTCCCTACATCTTTTTCATACAAGTTGCAATCAATTTTAATAAATAAATGATGAATGTCAATGGTAATAGAATACGCCCAAATCAATTTATACAAATTATTTTATCTATTTATTCATAATATAATAAAAAAATCCTAATGGTGCGTAAGTGGATAGTTAACACAATTGGTATCCTAAAACTGAGGATTAATTTTAATAGCAGAAACCGAATTAAAAAACCGAATGTGTATTAACTTTATTTGGTTAATATCCAATTTTATTTTGTGAGTTTTGTTTATTAATTTTAATAACTAAATTTATAATTTTATAATTTTTTTATTAATATAATATTTTAAATAATATGTGGCTGATTATAACCCTAAAAAACAATATATTGATGTTTATAAACTTGTGTTATTTTTTAAATAATTTGTTTTTAATTTTTTTTAAGGATTTATGTATAATTTTTTAGTTTTTATTTAACACACATACTGGTAATTTTTTTACATAATGGTTAACAGAACACATAACCAAAAACTGTAATTAAAATGTCCAAATGATCAAGGGAAATTAATAACCAAAACTGAAAAAATAATAATAACGGTTATTGGATTTGGTTATTGAAGTGAAAACTGAAAACCTATATAGTTTTCAATTTTAAATTTGGTTATAATTGGAATCTAACTTTACTCACACCCCTAAAAAACCATGGAAAATAGGGTGTGTTGATGTGTGCCCTTACACACCAGTCCCTACAACCATCATAATAAATACAATATACATAATTTCATCATGGGTTAGAATATTGATGTTTTGAAATTATATTTTAATATTCAATTGGATGGGAGAGTTTTATGTGCTATATATATATATCAAAAACTAAAATAAAAAATGACCAAATTATTAGGGAAAATGAATAACCAAGAATGGAACTTGATTCAGCCAAGCGGTATTAGTGTGGAAAGGATGCCCCTAGTTTGGCCACTTGCATTAGTGACCTGGCCTTCACCGAGACAAATGCGATGGTGGTGAAGATTGCTCACTGAGAGGCTTCTTGAGTCCAAAGGATGAAAATTATTTTTTGTGGAGTATAAACCCAGATAGCACATGATTATGACAGCAGTGTGAGCCTTGATAGCTGCGACGTCCTTGGTCGACTTTGGATCTAGATGATGACACTAGTCCCCAACACTTTATCTTGGCGGTTCAAAATTGCAGAGGAGGTAAGACCAAACCCAGGTAAGAGGGTTCGGTCTGATTTGTTTCCCTTTTATCTATCTTATTTCATTTCTTTTGTTTCTGGTGTTTTTTGGCTGTGTCGTGTTATGCTACTACTGTATGTCACAAGTGTTGTGTTATTTCTTCTTGTATAGTGAAAAAATCCCCTTTTGATTCTTCCCTATGCACGTAAATCAAATGGTTGAAGCATGTAAATTTTGGTGTCCCTTTTACCGATTTCCATTCCTTTTCCACATTTGTTCCACCTATAAATTTACGAATGGTTTTGTTTCTTCTTGAATATTAATTCAATTCGGCATATGCATTCTGTTTTTGAATTGTTTTTATATAAGCTATCTTGAACCCCCTGCTTGTGGTTGGTTTACTTTGATGTTGCTGCCTTTATTAATTCTTGCTGCCATAAATTCTGGAATGTGTTTTAATATCATTTAGAACTGTTGTATTCGATTTTATGAGAATTAAGTTCAAGTGTTGAATCGTTGTAATTTCCACTTACATGTGAGTTAGTCTAATGCCATATGTGTTATGTTCACTCTTGGATTATGTATTGACCAATATCCAGTGAATGTTATTTCTTCACTACTACCATATTTTTCATTTTATTTATTTCTAAAGTTTGGAATTGGAACTCGAACATCATTTCTATTTATCAGTTTGTATGTAATAAAATCTAAATAAACATCATTTTTTTTATTTCATATTTTGATGACCAAAAATATCAAATAAATCTTAGGTTATTGCATGGTGTAATGGCCTGAACTTCTCTGGTCCATTACTTTGTGAGAATCTAGTGTTTGAGGTGTTTTGGGGAATCAAGGTGACTCATTTCATCACTTTGAAAAATTTATCATTTTTCCACCGGTGTCTCACCCTGGCGGTTGCTCACTGTTAGTCACTTGCTGGCGGTGGATCACTGTGTTGGGGAGAATCACGGTTTCTGACCGAAAATTGCTTGCCAAAAATATCGTGAGAAACCCATCGAAATATGGAAGCAATATAAAAATAATAAATAATTCAACACACAAGTTTTTTAATGTGAAAAAACCCTCCTTGAAGAAAAATAAAAAACCACAGGGCAATTCCCATAAATATCCACTATGAATCAGAGAATACAAAGTATCCTAGTAATGCCCAAACTTGAATCACAAATGAGAGACCGTAGAAAACCTGTGTGAAAACCACACCCCCATATGCCTCTAACTTCTCTCTAACCATTCTTCCTTCCAACACCATGTATTGGAAGATCAATCTATGACACAAATTCACCCTTCTATTGATAAAACATCACTACCTCAGAGATCTTCACCTAAACATGTTGTTGGGCGCCTTTCTGATTGGTGCACCGCGTAACGCCTCCTCAATTGGAGCACCATGCAGTTTCTATTTTAATGACATGTTTTTAATGTAGGCCAAGACCACATGAATTAATTCACATGGTGACACACTTTTTATGTGGAGACATTATTTGATGCGGATTATTTTTCCTATATAAGGAGGCAGCGACAAGGCATTTCAACACACCGGCACTAGAAACACCGATATAAAATCTCATTTGGTGATCAAATTTCTTCGACGATCATCTTTATTGATCTCCATCTTTGATTCACTACATTTTATTCTTTAGTATTACTTTTGATATCAGTTCCATTTTTGGGGAGTCTCTACTGTGTACCTCTTTATTTTAGTGGATCCCTCTTTCTGGACTAGGTTCTATGGTTTTTCCTATTTGGGTTTTCCATGTAAAAATTTTCGATGTCAACTTTATTTTTTGCACATTTAATTTTTGTCATTTCACATCCGCTATTTAGAGGGAAATATTTTATTTCCACTGAGTGTTCGCTTTTCGGTTGGTTGCACATTCATCGCTTTGTCGTCTTTCCCAACATCTGGTATCAGTGGGATTGGTTGAAGTCCTCAGTTGTAGAACGTGGTGGCATACATATGGTATCAAAGGGAGGTTTTGTTTTTATTTCATATTTATTATGGAGGCCAATTACAGTCGGATGATTTTTTTTAATGGTACCAACTACCATATATAGAGACTTAAAAAGAAAGATCTTCTTTTTGTCAAGCGAATGCATCTTCTAGTGTTTAGTACTTAAAAACCAGAAATGATGTCAGATGAAGAATGGGCATTCGAGCATGAGATGGTTTATGTCTTCATTTTCCAATGGTTCTAAGACAACGTGATGAACCACATTGTCAACATCTCTCATGCTAGAAATTTGTGGGAGAATCTTAAGACGACCAATGCTTCCAAAACGCGAAACAATAAATTGTTTCTCCTCAATCAAATGATGAATTTTAGGTACAAATAAGGTACATATATTTCTGATTATCCAATTGAATATTAGGGATTTTTTGATCAGTTGTATGACATGGGTATGAATTTTGAAGATGAGGTTTTAGCTCTTTTGTTGGTTAACACTTTACCCGATTCATGAAAGAATTTATGTGTTACTCTAACCGGTTCTGCTCCTAATGGTGATGTGACATTTAGTTTTTTCAAGTGTGCTATTTTAAATGAAGAGGTCAGGAGACGCACTTAGGAGAAATATTCTTCAGAGCTTTTAGTCACAGAGAATAGGGGGAGAATCCAGGACCGGGGACAGAGCAATCGAGGTAAGAGTAGAGGTGGAAGAAAATCCAGATCGAAGCAGAGTGATTTTGAATGTCATCATTGTGGTAATAAGGGGTATAATATGAAGTGGTTTTGTTTTTATTTCATATTTAAGAAGAGTTTGTATAGATTGAAGCATGCTTCGAGGTAGTGGTATAAGAAGTTTGAATTTTTCATTTCTCATCAGGATTTCAGGAAGACATCTTCTTATCATTGTGTTTTTGTTCAGAGATTTACTGATGATGATTTTATTATACTATCTCTTTATGTTGATGATATGCTCATTGTTGGCCATGATACTTCTAGAATTGATATATTGAAGAAGGATCTTTGACAGTCTTTTACGATGAAATACTTGGGGCCAGCACGAAAGATTCTTGACATAACGATCTCCCATGACAGGAAGTCCAAGAAATTGTGGTTATCTCAGTAGAGATACATTGAGAAGGTTATTCAGATATTTTCTATAGATAGATATAAAGTGGTTAGTACTCTTCTCGATTTACATTTTAAGATTAGCACCAATAAATCACCTTCTACTAATTAAGATAGAGAAGAGATGCAACACATAACTTATTCATATGCCATTGTCTGTTTGATGTATGCTATGGTATGTACTAGACCTGATATAGGTCATGAAGTTGGTGTAGTCAGTCGTTTTCTATCAAATCTAGGTAGAGAGCATTGGAGAGCAGAGAAGTACATTTTTTGTTATCTTCGTGGTACTTCTTATCTGAGACTGTGTTTTGTCAAAGGGTAACCTATGCTTTGTGGCTTTACAGATTCATATGTGGAAGAATATATTGATTCGAGGAAGTCTACTTTAGGATATTTGATCACTTTTGTTGGTGAGTTGTTTCTTGGCAGTCTAGATTGTAGAGATGTGTTGCTTTATCTACCATAGAGTCATAGTTTATTGCAGCTACTAAGGTGCGCAAAGAATTTTTGTGGATGAAAACTTTTATTTTAGAGCTCAGTTCAATACAAGACATGTTTGTTTTATTTTGTGATAGTCAAAGTGCTGTTTTTTTGGGAAAGAATTCCACTTTTCATGGTAGGTCGAAACATATTGATGTTTGATATAATTGGATCTGCAATGTCCTTGATTCAAGATAGTTAGAGATTGTGAATATCCATACTGATGACAATGGGTCAGACATGTTTACCAAGAGTTTACCCAGAGGAAAATTTTAGACTTTCCAACTGATTATAGGGTTGGAAGTGATCCCCACTTGAGTCAGAAGGGGAGTTTGTTGCGCACCTTTCTGATTGGAACACTATGTAACGCCTCCTTAATTAGAGCACCACATGGTTTCTTTTTTAATGAGGTTTTTTTAATGTAGGATAAGACTACGTGAATTAATTCACGCGGTGACATGCTTTTGACGTGGTGACATTATTTGTGCAGATTATTTTCCTATATTAGGAGGCAGCGACAAGGCATTTCAACACACCGGCACTAACAACACCAAGAAAGAATCTCATTTAGTGATCTCCTTTATTAGATGATCATATTTCTTTCTCTCTATCTTTGATTCAATACTTTTTATTCTTGAGTATTACTTTTGAGTTCACCTCAATTTTTGGGTAGTTTCTTCCATGTACCTATTGATTTTAGTGGATTCCCCTTTATGAACTAGGTCTTGTGGATTTCCCCTTTTTAGTTTTCCATGTAAAAAATTCCGATGTCAACTATATTTTTTTCACATTTAATTTTTTTCGTTGCGCATCCGCTATTTGGAGGAAAGAAATTTATTGCTCTTGCGCGTTCGATTTTCAGTTGTTTGTGCGTTCGTCGCTTTTCCGTATTTCCTAACAAATGAATCAGCCTTGCACCATCTTGTAACACATGAATGATCTCTCCATCATGATGTACTGACAATCATGAATTGGGACACGCCACCTGATCCCTGCTATCAAGAAGTCTTTCAATACGTGGCCCCAATCATCAATTGTGTTGCCACTGCTCTGCACCTGTTAAACGCCGACATGACACACATGCTACCATCGATGTGGTAGCCCCCTTATGTCTCCTGATAGATGATATATTGAACATCTTTACAAGAACCTCTCCACACTTACAAGATAATTGTGTCACCATCGTCATGTCACACGGGCCACTGAAAATGTGGAAAACCCTTCCTAGGTCTCCCTTGCTAGATACATCTTGCTAGAACCACCTTAAAATATGTTGTCTCATCCTCTTTATATAGAAACCAAATCCATAATCACCAATTAATGCAGTCAACATCTCATTTCATCCATTAATATTTACAATTAAAACTCTGTTACTGTTGAAAGAAAAATATTAAACTAGTTTGGTAATAAATCTCTCCATTAATATAATTTTCTCTCTCATCAATAAATGTGATGAATCCCAAAAATATTCCACTTCATCACATTAATGAATGGAACTATCCAACAAACCAAATTAAAAGAAAATATGTCGATATCACACCAACCATCATCATCTGTAGAAAATATGATGACGTCCTTTTGCCTTTCTGACCAAATAAATATCAACTCCCCCTGCAAAAAGAAAACCAAACGCCAAAATCTTTGTCACATCTGCATCTGCACCATCCTATTGAACACGATAATAACTGGAAGCATATGGCTCCCCCATAATAGCTATTACCACATAGTTTGGAGCACCTTCCAAAATAAACTTCTCCCCTGCTCAACATCCCATGAGCGGATATGTGCATCGTCTCTCTCAGATTGTTTTAATTTCGATACCTTATTATGCTTCACACATTCATTAGGGATCCCCTTAGAAACTTGCATAATTCTCACATTAAATTTCAAGCAGGAACCAACCTCCCTTTGATACCACTTTTTGGGGAGAATCTTGATTCCAGGCTGAAAATTGCTTTCCAAAAATATCATGAGAAACTCATCAAAATATGGAAGCAATATATGAAGAATAATTAAATCAGCACACATGATTTTTAATGTTAAAAACCCTCCTTATAGGGGATTAAAAAAGACAGGGAAATTCTCAGAAATATTCACTATAAATCAGAGAATAAAAAGTATCCAAGTAATTCCTGAACTTGAGTCACAAATGAGAGAGCATAGAGAACCTGTGTGAAAACCACACTTTGATATGTCTCTACCTTATCTCTAACTGTTCATCCTACCAACTCCATGTATCGGAAGATCAATATTTGAAAAAATGTCCCCTTTCTGGCAACTAAACGTCACTACCTCGGAGATCTTCACTCGAACATGTGTCATCCTCACACCAGTTTGTGACACTCGAATGATCTCACCATCATGATGTACCGCTGATCATGAACTGGAATACACCACCAGATCATTGCTATCAGGAAGACTTTCTATATGTGGCCCTGGTCATCAATTTCATCGCCACTGCTCTGCACCTACTAAACTCCAACAAGCCGCACATGCTACCACCAACGCGGTAGCCCCCTTCTTGATCCTGGTGGATGAAATCTTGAAAATCTTTCCAAGAACCTCTCCGAACTTAAAAGATAATTGCATCATCATCGATGTGTCACATGGGCCACCACAAACGCGGAAACCCCTTCCCAGGTCTCTCTTATCAGCCGCATCTTGCTAACACCCCCTTAAAATATGTTGACGCATCCTATTTATATAGACACCAAGTCTATAATCACCAATTAATGTAGTCAACATCTCATTTCATCCATTAATAATGAAAATTAAATCTTTGTTACTATTGGGAGAAAAATCCACATTTAATGTTACAATAAATCTCTCCATTAATATAATTTTCTCTCTCATAAATAAATGTGATGAATCTCAACATGCAGGTGGTTGATCGACTAGTGGTGCCTCATCCAGCAGAGTCTCACCTCACGGTGACTCACTAACGGTGGTAGAAATTTTATCTGGAGGTCGCTTGGCCATACGGTGACTTGCCAAACAGTGACTCGTGAGCAGTGACTCATGAGCGGTGCCTCGTCGAACGATGACTCAACAAACAGTGACTCCCGAGCGGTGACTCGCGATCAGTGCATCACTGAATGGTGACTCGCCGAATGGTGACTCACAAGCGGTGACTCACGAACGGTGCCTCACCGAATGGTGACTCACCGAATGGTGAATCGCGAGTGGTGTCTTGTCGAGTGGTGATTCATCTAACGGTGACTCGAGTGAAATATTTTCAACTTCTTCCAACTTCTTCCAGTTTCTCCCTTTTTATGTGTTTTTTTTCATAAAACCCTCCTAAAGCCTTGTTTGAAAGGTTTTGAGCCTCATTTAAAGGCCATTAATCCTATCATAATTTTCCGAAGGGGCCTAGGGATTTGATTTGGTCAAAATGTGTTATCTTGTCCAGATCGGCCTTTAATGGTAAATCCAAAACATATCTAAACTGCTGATCCATTTAGATATTCCAAAGGCCAGGATATCTTATGCCCTTGTTCTTCCTTATTTTTTCCCGTTGTATGAGATGCCATGAACCTTTCTTCCCTAAGGAGTCATGCAATTATGTTGTAGCCTTTGGATCACATTTTCCTGGGAGGATTTTTCCTGCTGCATACGCGCCCCCTATTTTGGCGCAATATGAAAGTGTTGATCGTCTTTTCTTCCTAGTAGGTTTTCCCTCATATTTCTTAATTGTGGATCATGTAGGGTGGGTATATGAATGTTCTCCTTGTGAAGATAGTTGAACTTGGATTAATAAATATAATTGAACCGGTTTAGGATCAATATATAGGGGTTGGGAAAAGTGAATCATGATCTTGACTTGTTATTTATTTTTGGATGATATTGTGAATTATATGGGATAACTAACCACTGAAAATCAAGGTCGTTGGGGGTCATTATTTGTGCACAGTATGGTTTTTGGACTGAATTTTGTTTATTTCCTACTGAATGGTTTTTTATGAAAACTATTAACCACATACATTTGGCTAATAAATGGATGCTTAAGATCAAACTATTTCTGTGGTAACCCCTAAAATAGAAAGTGGAATTAAAGAAGGATCGCATTGTTAAATATGAATATGTTTTAATTTGGTTTCTTTGGTGATGTGGTTATGGTTATAGTCGCGCACATAGGTTTGGTTTTGTTTACATGGCGATATAGGTGTGGTGTGATTGTGTTGTGGGGTTGTGGGGCTGTGAAATTGGATATGGTTGTAAGGAGATGTGGATGTGGAAATTTTTTTGTGGTGTTGTGCTTATGAGTTTGTGGTTGGTTTTACTAATATGTGACTTGATAGGATGAGTTTTTATAATTATGGTAGTGGTTGGTGTGGGTGATTTCCCATTGATATCATGCAGAAATCTCCCCCCATTCCTATAAAATTTTGGGGAGATGTGCCTCTACTATGAAGTGGGTTAATTTACCATGGATCGTCATCTCTTGTTTGGTAGTTACTATGTTACTAGCTATTGTTGTGCCTGTTAGTTTCCTAGGTAGTAATGGGATGAATAAATGAGTTGTTTAATAAATTATGGAACAATTTGGATTGGTTTGTCTAACGGAATGGAAGTAGTAAATATGAAAACATGAATGGGTGTTAAATGTAGAATAAATGTGAAGCTACATTAGTTTATCAGGGTTTTCTCCTTATGAAATATTTTTTGTGTGTTTCTGTGAATTTTATAGGTAAAAACATGAAGGTGATGGATGTGATTTGTTTTTTATATCATGAACCCATAGTATGGGCTTGAGTGTTTGGTATCATATATGTAAATACTTTCATTTTCCTTGTGATTTTTATACACACCTCACCCTAGTTGAGAATTATGCATCGAACGCCCCCAATATCTAGGGGGGAGGGTGTTTTTTTCAGACATCTCGATGGGAGGATGGATGGTTGGCCACCCACTCTTCCCTTCTCCCTCTTCTAGGCAGTGATAGCCCAAGATTCTTCGAGAAGGTTGTGGTTTATGAGGCCCAAGTATGTGCGATAAAGTTGTGCTTCCCATGTGTCTTCAGGATGAGATGTGTTGTGCTTAACATGTGTCTTGGGGATGAGATGTTTTTTTCCTTTCCCAAGTGTATTTGGGATGAGGTGTGGTTTAGGGCCCAGCTTTCTGCGGGCGGGATGTGATGTGGTTTGTGGACCAAGTGTCTGTGGGTGGGATGTGATGTGGTTTGTGGCCTAGGTGTCTATGGGTGGGATGTGATGTGGCTCAGGGCACAGGTGATGGGATGAGATGTGGTTTATTGGGCCTAGGTGTGTGTGGGAGGGTTGTGACATGGTTCTTTTGGAAGAGGTGGGAGCACGAGGACATTTACTGTTATGTAAGAGCAGCCAAACTAGTGGGAAGTGGTGTGTGGTACCCAAATCATCGATGTGATTACTATATTACTTCACTTGAATTTAATTACATGGTGAGCATGCCTTAGTGAGGTTGGGATGGTGAGTATGCCTTTTTAGATGTTTTTTTGGTTTTGTTGCTTTCTCACAGGGGCATTAGCATGCTTCTCTCACTTGTTCATGAGAGACTTTGGTTTTCTTACTCACTATAATTATATACTAACCCTACGTATATAAAACTATTTTCAGGTTTCTAGGAGGACTATGTAGACCGTGATGGAACTTACTGGCTTAGACTTTAGGATGGTTGTTGTTTCACTACTTAGCTTTACTTTTGGTACTTACCTTGTAATTTTTATTGTAAACGTAATAGTTCTATTTTAAACATGCATGTGAGATGGATTTGGATTTATTATATATATATATATATATATCTTGGAGTTATTTTGGGATAAACCATATTATCTCCTGTTATTATTTCATTAAAAATGGAAATGCCACCCATTTTGTGATATTTTTATACCCTTAGTGTTGGTTTCCACCTCGGGGCCTACTGGAGGTGGGAATCAGGGGTCATTATCTCTCTTCCTTTTTTTCCAACTCAGGAGGGGAATCTTTGGACGGAGGGGGTCAAGACAGAATGGTATCAGAGGCTGATAGTTAAGAGATTGTATGTAGTTTGGATTTAGATATAGTGAGGATTGCATGGGTTGGAAGGGAAAGAGTGTTAGGTGATCTTGGTGCATAACATAGGTTAGGGAAGACCTACTAGGATATGGGATTTTCGGGGGCCCTGTGATCTGATGCAAAGAATCTTATCCAACCAAATGACCTAGTGATGATACATTATTTGTAGGGTAGAGACCCTAGGAAAGGAACATGCATCATAATGACTTGTTTTCATGTTTTAATTGGGTTGTTTTGGGAAATTTTAAATGGGTAACGAAATGCATTAAATGAGCTAAAATGAATCTTAATAAAAATTTCATACTACTCGAGATTAAGAGTTCCTTGTTTTCCTTTCAGCTATAGAAATCGGTTTTCGTCTATGTGTGGCTCGGGCATTTGAGACCCAATAGGATGATCTGGTTGATTAGTGGAGGTTTTATCCAATGGAGAAGGATAAACAGTGGTAGAGGACATTGCGTGATTTCTAGCGACGGGCCTTGGGAAAGTAGGGGGTAGTGTTTTATACATACAGATGGAGAGATGATTGGAGGAGCTTCAGATCTACTTCAGTTTAATATGTGATCCGATAGAGTATTGGGTTCATTTGGTAGCAAGTCAAATGTGTGGAGCTACGCATCAGTGGTGGATGCTATACCTGGTGGAGAGAAAAGAGGCCGATGTATGACAACCCTGCTATTTATTACACACTTAATAAAGATTTATTACATAAAACCTTCACTTGATACAACATGGAAGATCGAGATGTCTAGTGTATTTGGGGATTAAGATCATTACATAACAACTTAAGACATGAGAAACAAAATCTTTATTGGAAAATTCCTTTACATGACCACTACATTCGCTCGTACTTAGCATTGAATGGGATAACCTGAGGACATGCATAAGAAAAAGGGTGAGCTATAAAGCCCAGTAAGAGATTAATCATAGAATAACATGATGAATAAAATACATGTTAAAAAATAGGCATATCAATATATCACAATATAATCATATACATAAAGGCACAATAAAGCATGATAATTATAACATGGAAATGTGGCAACAACGCTTAACATGGAATTAGCACGATCCAAGGCTCATTGCACATGGAGCATGAGTAAATCCTCATTGCACATGAAGCACGGGTAAAACCTCGTTGCACTTGAATTATCATGAGTAAACACCCATTTCACATGAGGTATCATGATACTATACATTACCCAATGCATTGGAGTTCTATAAGGGCGCACCCTTCTTAAACATTTCATTTCATGCATAAGTGTGCCACATGGATCATATAACATGGTTTCATAAAAAATAATCATTTATTCCACAATAAAAGAATGTGTAATTAAAACATGAAACTTTATAATCAATAAGTAAATGTGCATAAAGTTGAATACCCTTGATAGAGAAATGGGCATGGTATTTACTACATAATGACATTGGCTTGGAAAATCGGTGCAATTTCGGCAGCGTAACGACATGACGTAATAATTCATAAAAATGGTTGATGAGAGAGAAAGGGGTGTATCATAATATGTACATGAAATGGAAATTAAGGAGGTCATATAGATACATGTCCCAAAAATTTTAATGTATTTTAGATTCATGATACAAAATAATTTCTTAAATGTAAATGAGGAGAGAGAAAATCCTTTCGGAATTTCGGCATAGTAACGGGTGTACATGGGAGGCATTTAATGAGAGATAAAGGGGTCTCGCATCATTCAAAAATAAAGAGGGAATTATGGTGGAGGTGTGAAACCATACCCCAACATTTATAATGGAAATTAAAAGGGCATAACAACTTAAATAATATTGGACAAAAATGAGAAAGGAAGAAAAACCCTTACTTGGAAGTGTTCTTCCAATGGCTTGACAGAGGCTTAAGAGAGGCTTATTAGGAGCTTGGTGTAATGACCCAAAGTTTTGAATAAATATTGTTTCCTAATTTTGTGTGTTTTTTTAATTTATTTTTATACTCAACAAAAATGTTTCATTTGATAACATGAGTATAATTAAAATGAGATCGTTGGGTTTTGACTGTTATATGACCATTGGTCAATATGACCGCTGGAAACTAAATTTTTTGATTATTGTATCTAAATACAAGTAATCTTGGTTAATTAATATAGAAAGAAGATTCAATGGTCTCACCCAGTATTCTTGGACCGATCGAAGCCCATCTAACAGAACTTGGGAAGGAGGTAGCACCACCGGGCTTTGCTCTGGACCAAACCCAAGATGAACTTCATAGGGTGAAGCTAGAACGAGATCGCCTTCGTGAGAAGTTCAAACTGATAGAAAATTACTACTCATGTGATGTTGGCCGAGCCTCCCTCGGATTCTCTCACCTTAGCACACCTTACACTTAGGTCCTATGCTGGTGTGATAAGGGGCTATGTAAGGAGACCGTAACTGCCTTGTGTAATCCTTTGTTTTAAATAAAAATTGGGATTTCTTCATATGATGTTGTTTATGAATTTTAAAATGTCCAGATAAATATAGTATGCATATTTTTTGTGAATTTTAGAGAAAGGATATTTTAAAAAAAAATTATGTAAACCTTAAATAATTAAAAATGTGTAATGATTTTCAAAAAATGGTCTTCTAAAATTATGTTCAGTATGAAATTTAGAGTCTAATAAGATCAACCTGATTTTTGATGAATAGTAAATTATGAATAGTGATTTTATGATTAGGATTAGTAATGTGTCCAAATGGATTAGTAATTTCACTTAAAGAAAGTATTAAAAAAATCTAGGCACCGTGATTAAGTAATGTGATTCAATAAAATGGTTAAATATCAGTTTCATAAATTATAATTCAAGTATTAGTTTTTTCAGGTGAATAGTGTTTTTTAATTAAAAATTAAATTAAAAATATTTAGAGAATTATTTTTATAAAATGGATTTCATTTTTGAACTCAGAGCATCAATATTATGTTAAGGTAAATTTTGGGGTTTTTTCTGAAAAAAATGAATTTTCAGTGAATAGTGTATTTATTTAAAAAAATTAATTAAAAATATTTAGAAAATTATTTTTAAAAAATGGAGTTCATTTTTGAAATCAGAGCATTAATATTTGGTTAAGGTGAAATTTTGGGATTTTTCTGAGAAAGTAGAATTTTCGGTGAATAGTAAAAATACAGTTTTAGGGTTTCGGTATGTTTAATGACATCATAACTATGTCATGATGATGTAATGAGATATTTTATGGTTTTGCCGACCAAAGGTGATGAATTATTGTATTGGGGGCCCCATGTGGACTAACTTCATGGGAAATATCTTGAGAGAGCACATGGTTTTGAGAAACCCACTTATGAGGTGTCCCTTGGCCATTAATGCATTGTCCCCTCACTTTCCCAATAAATACCAAGAAATACTCTAATCCATTCGACTCCCCACTCCTCTCCAACAAAGTTCTAGTCTCATTACCTCCCAAGGATTCCTCCCAAGGTACCCCCAAGCCCTCAAGGTCCCAACCTTTTAGTTTTAAGAGTTACGTTTTAAGGTAAGGGATCTGACCTCTCTCTTTCTTTTCAAGTAATCTCTTTTATGTAATTTATTTTATACTCCATGTTATTATGTTGGATGATGTTCTTCTATATTAATATTACTTCCATTTTTATGTTCATATGATGAGAGACCCCCTCTTACTCTCATCATTTCATTTTATGAAAGTTTAAGTGACGCCGTTAGACTGCCGAAATTTTTGTAACGGATTCTTTCACCCTTCTCATTTTCAAGTTCTATTTTCTTGTCAAGTCTTTCAAGTTCATTTTTATTATGTTGGGGTATGTTCTCTATATCTATCATACTCATCTTTTATGATCATATGATGAGAGACCCCATTTTATCTCTTCAATTTAGTATTTTAAAGTTTTAAGTGACGTCGTTAGGCTGCCGAATTTTTAAGTGGTTCTTTCACCCTTCTCATTTTCAAGTTCTATTTTCTTGTCAAGTCTTTCAAGTTACTTTTTACTATGTTGGGGAATGATATATATATCTATCATACTGATATATTATGATCATATGATGAGAGACCCCATTTTATCTCTTCAATTCAGTATTTTAAAGTTTTAAGTGACGTCGTTAGGCTGCTGAATTTTTAAGTGGTTCTTTCACCCTTCTCTTTTTGAAGTTCTACTTTCATATCAAGTGTTTCATGTTCCTTTTTATTATGTTGGGGTATGATCTCTATATCTATCATACTGATATTTTATGATCATATTATGAGAGACCCCATTTGATCTCTTCAATTCAGTATTTTAAAGTTATAAGTGACGCCGTTAGGCTACCGAATTTTTAAGTGGTTCTTTCACCCTTCTCGTTTTGAAGTTCTACTTTCACGTCAAGTCTTTCAAGTTACTTTTTATTATGTTGGGGTATGATCTCTATATCTATCATACTTAACTCTTATTTTCATATTATGAGAGACCGTATTTGATCTCGTCAATTCTTTTTTTTTAAGTTTAAGTGATGTCGTTAGGCTGCCGAATTTTCATAAGAGAAATCTTATTTTTGTCTTCCTTTCATGTTCTTCATTTCATATGTTACATCTTTCAAATTTCATTACCATGTTCATATATCGTTCATATTCTATCCCTATAATGTTTTGTGGGTCATTTATGATTGTTTTACCCATGTCCCCTCTCTTTTCAATGTTTTCTAAAACCCCGAAACGTAGCCGTTATGCTGCAGAATTTTCGTCTCAAAATGCCTCTCTCTTTTCTCAAAATTATTTTATGTTATAAATTGAATACTAAAAGATCTTATTTGTACATGGGTATTCAAATATATATCCAAATGTTCTATTTTAAATTATGGGATTTACATACATGAGACCCGCTCTCCCCTTCTGTGGGTTTAATGTGACGTAAAGATCTTGTCTTTAAAGCAGTTTTTTAAATGTTATGATTATGAAATTAAACCCATTTATTTTATGCTGTATGGGTTATTTATGAAATTTTTGATGACGATATATGTGTCTGAAATGATAATAAAGGCAAATTTAAGGGTTCTCCCTGATAGTGCTCCAATGCATTGGGTAATGATGTAACCACTAGAGATTACAATTTTCAGGATATCTTGGTGAATAACCTTGGTAATTTTCAAATGACACCTTGGGGATGGACCTTGGTGATATGTTCATGATTGTATATGTTAAATGATGTAGCCACATCTTAAAGTTATGAAAAATGTTATTTTTATTATGATATGCCTCATGATTTCTTTCTCATGCCTTAAAGTTATTTTTCATGACATTGTTGATGTATCACAAGTTCACATGTTAAATGTTTCCCGTTGTTTCCCTTACCGGGCCTTCTTCTCACCCTTTATTTTGATGTATGTACCCAGGTTATGAGATGCAGTAATGAACCTAGGATGAACATAAGGATAAGCCTTTCAAGTGTTTAAGAAGAATGTTTTTTTTTGTTTCATGTATTAAGTTCCTGGTTTCCAAGACACTAAACCTTAAAGATCCTCAGTTTTTTATAATGTAATGAAAGTTTATGTGACAAAAAGGTGGGATGCTGTACTTGGTATCAAAGGATGGTTTAGTTATTTGTGAAAATTAGGATATGAAAACTCTAGGAAGAACCCTATAGAAAAGTTTAAATATAGGAAATCTTCCTGGTATTTTGGTGAGTATTGAGTAAGGGGTTGCCAAGCAAATACATCCCTTTCTGGATACGAGCAGGTAGAGGTGGCTCTGGCATAGATGTACATAGGGGTAAAACCCCAAAATACCGCTTTGAGCTAGACTCGACCGGGAACTGGTACATGACAATGGGCCTTGCTTCACTCTTGGTTACAACACTCCCGGGGGATATTCTTTGCTAAATTCATAAGCTTAGTATGAACTATTCTTAAAGGAACAAAGATAAAATAAAATAAAGATTCACATAAGAATATATGATCATGGATAACCTAGATGGGAACCTAGGGGATCACAAGTTAGGGTATACTTTTCTTTTACAAGTTATCCTTGTATGCTTTCAGTTCCTTTTCATGATTATTGGCTAAGTACTTAAGCCCCTAATTATACTTTCTCTTCTTAGTTAATGGCATGAAATGTAAGAACATGTCCCAACAACCAATGTGATAGGAAATGTGATGATTGTCGTATTAATATGAAAGATATGATCAGGGGATTAAAAGATGATTATTATTTTGGAAGACGTTCACTATTTTTGGGACCCTATATGATCGAGGTAAATAGATTACTATGATATTTTTATTGAGGAGTAAGGTTGACTTATATTTTGAAGAATCGATGAATTTAAGGTGGAATTATAGTAATTTAGGTTACTTATGGGAATGATTAACCTATCTTGAGTAAAATATGTTTAGGTTAGTTACTTTTGTTATAAGATGTTAGGAGTGGTTGATATTGTTTGGATATGAATGATAAAGTTTACCTTGGAAGACTATGTTATCAAATCCATCTTGTATTTGGGATTCAATCTTAGTTTGGTTTATTTTGAGTATTTTTTATGGACGGATATTTACAGAATGGTCTATGATGAACTTTGGGTAGTATCGTGGAACTTTGAAGATCTAAAGTAGTTTCCCTTCATCTGGGGTTCTTTATTTTGGAAGATTTGTTTTATCTTACCCTTTCTGTTTTTGAGATAATGTTTAAAGATAGAAGAAATAGATAGTTAATCTTTGGTGGATTATGTGATTCTCTATAAGATTATTCTTGTGCTTTGATGAGACCAAGTAGTTTTGAATGCTCATAGTTTGGATAAAAGATTAGTTTTGGTAGAAACTTATTAAAGGATGAAACTCTACTTGAAGGTAGGTATATTTCCTTATGTTTTTATTCAATGTAGTAAATGAATTCCTCAAAATTATGAAAAGTAACGTAAAACAAAAACATTGTTGGTTTACGTTTCTTAATAGGTAATCAAAGTCCGTTTACACACATCATAAGTTTGGGATTTTCTCATGGTCAACTTTATCCTAATCATGTTTTCTATCACTCTCCCCTAGAACTTGACCCTTTGTTTTTCTTCCATATCCATGTTTTCCTCCATGGAATCCTAGTATGGGTTAACTCGGTTGACCTTTGTACTTCCCTTTCTTTCTTTTAAAGTAATAGTGTTATTGATTCCTTTTCTGATGTGGGACTTTCAATGAAATTTCAAAAACCAATTTTAAAAATTGCGAGGATGCAATTTCTTAAGGGGGGAAGATTGTAACGACCCGAAATTTTGAATAAATCTTGTTTCCTAATTTTGTGTGTTTTTTTTAATTTATTTTTATACTCAACAAAAATGTTTCATTTGATAACATGAGTATAATTAAAATGAGACCGTTGGGTTTTGACTCTTATATGACCATTGGTCAATATGACCGCTGGAAATTAAAACTTTTGATTATTGTCTCTAAATACAAGTAATCTTGGTTAATTAATATAGAAAGAAGATTCGATGGCCTCACCCAGTAGTTTTGGACCGATCGAAGCTCATCTAACAGAACTTGGGAAGGAGGTAGCACCACTGGGCTTTGCTCTGGACCAAACCCAAGCTGAACTTCATCGTGTGAAGCTAGAACGGGATCGCCTTCACGAGAAATTTAAACTGATATAAATTACTACTCGTGCGATGTTGGCCGAGCCTCCCTCGAATTCTCTCACCTTAACACACCTTACACTTAGGTCCTATGCTGGTGTGATAAGGGGCTATGTAAGGAGACCGTAACTGCCTTGTGTAATCCTTTGTTTTAAATAAAAATTGGGATTTCTTCTTATGATGTTTTTTATGAATTTTCAAATGTCCGGATAAATATAGTATGCATATTTTTGGTGAATTTTAGAGAAAGGATATTTTAAAAAATGTTTATGTAAACCTTAAATAATTAATAATGTGTAATGATTTTCAAAAAATGGTCTTCTAAAATTATGTTCAGTCCGAAATTTAGAGTCTAATAAGATCAACTTGATTTTGGATGAATAGTAAATTATGAATAGTGATTTTATGATTAGGATTAGTAATGTGTCCAAATGGATTAGTAATTTCACTTAAAGAAAGTATTAAAAAAATCTAGGCACCTTGATTAAGTAATGTGATTCTATAAAATGGTTAAATAACGGTTTCATAAATTATTATTCAAGTATTAGTTTTTTTAGGTGAATAGTGTTTTTAATTAAAAATTAAATTAAAAATATTTAGAAAATTATTTTTATAATATGGATTTCATTTTTGAACTCAGAGCATCGATATTATGTTAAGGTAAATTTTGGGGTTTTTTCTGAAAAAAAATGAATTTTCGGTGAATAGTGTATTTATTTAAAAAAAAATTGAAAATATTTAGAAAATTATTTTTATAAAATGGAGTTCATTTTTGAAATCAGAGCATTGATATTTGGTTAAGGTGAAATTTTGGGATTTTTCTGAGAAAGTTGAATTTTCAGTGAATAGTAAAAATACAGTTTTAGGGTTTCAGTATGTTTAATGACATCATAACTGTGTCATGATGATTTCATGAGATATTTTATGGGTTAGCCGACCAAAGGTGATGAATTATTGTATTGGGGCCCCATGTGACCTAACTTCATGGGAAATATCTTGGGAGAGCACACAGTTTTAAGAAACCCACTTATGAGGTGTCCCTTGGCCATTAAGGCATTGTCCCCTCACTTTCCCTATAAATACCAAGAAATCCTCTCATCCATTCGACTCCCCACTCTTCCCCAATAATTTTCTGGTCTCATTACCTCCCAAAGAGTCCTTCCAAGGTTCCCCCAAGCCCTCAAGGTCCCAACCTTTGAGTTTTAAGAGTTACGTTTTAAGGTAAGGGATCCGACCTCTCTCTTTCTTTTCAAGTAATCTCTTTTATGTCAATTCTTTTATACTCCATGTTCTTATGTTGGAGGATGTTCTTCTATATTAATATTAATTCCCTTTTTATTTTCATATGATGAGAGAACCCCTCTTACTCTCATCATTTCATTTTATGAATGTTTAAGTGACGCCGTTAGGCTGCAAAAATTTTTGTAACGGATTCTTTCACCCTTCTCATTTTCAAGTTCTATTTTCTTGTAAAGTCTTTCAAGTTCCCTTTTATTATGTTGGGGTATGATCTATATATCTATCATAATAATATTTTATGATCATATGATGAGATACCCCATTTTATCTCTTCAATTCAGTATTTTAAAGTTTTAAGTGACGTCGTTAGGCTGCCGAATGTTTAAGTGGTTCTTTCACCCTTCTCATTTTCAAGTTCTATTTTCTTGTCAAGTCTTTCAAGTTCCTTTTTATTATTTTGTGGTATGATATCTATATCTATCCTACTGATATTTTATGATCATATTATTAGATACCCCATATGATCTCTTCAATTCAGTATTTTAAAGTTTTAAGTGACGTTGTTAGGCTGCCGAATTTTTAAGTGGTTCTTTCACCCTTCTCGTTTTAAAGTTCTACTTTCATGTCAAGTATTTCAAGTTAATTTTTATTATGTTGGGGTATGATATATATATCTATAATACTGATATTTTATGATAATATTATGAGAGACCCCATTTGATCTCTTCAATTCAGTATTTTAAAGTTTTAAGTGATGCCATTAGGCTGCCGAATTTTTAAGTGGTTCTTTCACCCTTCTCGTTTTGAAGTTCTACTTTCATGTCAATTATTTAAATTTCCTTTTTATTATGTTGTGGTATGATCTCTATATCTATCATACTTAACTATTATGTTTATTTGATGATAGACCCTATTTGATCTCGTCAATTCTTTTTTTTTAAGTTTAAGTGATGTCGTTAGGCTGCCGAATTTTCATAAGAGAAATCTTATTTTTGTCTTCCTTTCATGTTCTTCATTTCATATGGTAAATCTTTAAAATTTCATTACCATGTTCATATATCCTTCATATTCTGTCCCTATACTGTTTTATGGGTCATTTATGATTTTTTGACACATGTCCCCTCTCTTTTCAATGTTTTCTAAAACCCCGAAACGTAGCTGTTATACTGCAGAATTTTCGTCTCAAAATGCCACTCTCTTTTTTCAAAATTATTTTATGTTATAAATTGAATACTCAAAGCTCTTATTTCAATAGGGGTATTCACATATATATAAAAATGTTCTATTTTAAATTCTCGGATTTACATACATGAGACCTGCTCTCCCCTTCCGTGGGTTTAAAGTGACGTAAAGATCATGTCTTTAAAGCAGTTTTAAAATGTTATGATTATAAAATGAAACCCATTTATTTTATGCTATATGGTTTATTTATGAAATTTTTGATGATGATATATGTGTCTCACATGTTAATAAAGGCAAATTTAAGGTTGCGCCCTGATATCGCTCCAATGCATTGGGTAATGATGTAACCACTAGAGATTACAATTTTCACGATATCTTGGTGAATAACCTTGGTAATTTTCAAATGACACCTTGGGGATGGGCCTTGGTGATATGTTCATGATTTTATATGTTAAATGATGTAGCATCATCTTAAATTTATGAAAAATGTTATTTTTATTATGATATGCCTCATGATTTCTTTCTCATGCCTTAAAGTTATTTTTCATGACATTGTTGATGTATCTCAAGTTCACATGTTAAATGTTTCCCCTTGTTTCCCTTACTGGGCCTTCTGCTCACCCTTTCTTTTGATGTATGTCCACAAGTTTTGAGATGCAGTAATTTAACTAGTATGAACATAAGGATAAGCCTTTCAAGTGTTTAAGAAGAATGTTTTTTTTGTTTCATGTATTAAGTTCCGAGTTTCCAAGACACTAAACCTCAAAGATCCTCAGTTTTGTATAATGTAATGAAAGTTTATGTGACAAAAAAGGCAGGATTCTATACTTGGGGAACCTTTGGGGGATTCTAGAGAGATGAGGTCAGAGGTTTGACGAACTCATATGGCTTTGAGTGAGGAGGAAGTGGGAGATTGGGTGGGTTTATATAGGAAAGGTGAGGGAATTCTTTATTATTTTGGTTTGGGACACCTCACATTAAACTAATCCAAACCACAAACCATCCCATGGTTTTTTCTCATGGTTTTTGGAAGATGGAATTGTAAAACAATATTTTATAAGGCCAAAGTCCAAACTTCTTAAAATAATGGGGTTGCTTAGGTGGAGGTGAATCACACTCCCAAGGAAAATAATTTAAAAAGACAAGATGTTTAATAAGTATTGAAGGGTCCATTAATGCTTTGTAAAATAAGTAAAACAAACCCAAAATAAAATTATTTTAATGTTAAAACATATATTGGCCGAACATAATGTTTATTGTATTTTATTACATCACTATTGGGTCATTATGATGTCATAAAACACATTATATATTTAAACGGTATTTAATTTTTACCCCAAAATTTGACTGTCTCGGAAAATTATGAAAAATTCACCATTGGATAATTTTGACGTCCTGATTATAGAAATAATATTAATTTAATCTAAATAATTTTCTAAATATGTTAATTTTCACTTTTAAAATAAAAAACTACATTTATCGAAAATTCATGGGTTTTGACAAAAATGGATTTCAAACCTTAACAAAAATTACAATTGCATTAATAAAATTATAAGATCATTTATATTTAATAAATTTAATTTAATAATAATATTAATATTTTATTAAAATATTATTTAATTCAAAAATCCATTAATTCATAAAAATATATTTCTTAGTTGAACTTTAACTAAAAATACTATTTGAGCTTTAAAAACTATTTACAAAGTAACAAAAATAACAAGAAAGTATATTCATTATTATATAAAAAAATAATTTACATAACCATAGTACTAGTGATTTTTTACATAACCCCTTAAAACAGCCACATAAGTCCTAAGGGTTAGGTGCGCGATGGTGACAGACTCTTGGGATGGCTCGGATAACATTGCATGCGTGGTGATCTCTATCAACTTCCACTTCTCCCATAGATGGTTCCGTTTGAGTTTAACCTATTGAATCTCAGCTTGGGCTAGGTCAAGAGAGAAGCCCAATGATGCCACCTCTTTTCTGAGATCTACCAAATGGGCTTCGTATTGATCAATTATATTGGATGAGGCCGTCTCTTCCTTTGTCTGAGTAAATTGGATTGTTAAAGCCCTATATTTATACTAATCATGTGATCACTATTCAATGACCATATTAGAAGCAGTCACATTATTAATAGTATTTTAAAATCAAAAAACATAAAACCAATGATTTTAACATTTTATATAAACATTTTACATAAAGGGACTTTTAATTAGATCAAAAAGGATTTCCATTAATGAAATTTTGGGTCGTTACAATCTCCCCCCCATAAAAAATTTTGCCCTCGAAATTTTCTTTTCCCACAATAAAATAGATGTGGGTAGATATGCTTCATCATTTCATCCTATTCACATGTCGCTTCTTCAAACTTGTGGTTTCTCCACAACACCTTGATGAGGGGAATTGTCTTATTTCATAGCACTTTTTCTCTACGATCTAAGATCTTTACTAGTTGCTCCTCATAAGAAAGATCATCCTCTAACTGTACCACCTCTGAAGAGAGTACATGTGAAGGGTCTGGTATGTACTTTCTTAAGAGGGATACATTAAAGACATCATGTAATTTGTCCATGGTAGGTGGAAGTGCTAGTCGATAGGCCGGAGCCCCGACACGATCAAGAATCTCGACGGGACCGAGGTACCTTGGACTTAACTTCCCTTTATTTCTAAACCTCATGACCTTCTTATACAATGATATGCATAGAAATACCATGTCTCTAACTTTAAAGTCAAGGTCTCGTCGATGGTTATCTGCATAACTCTTCTGTTGACTCTAGACTGCCTTGATATGATACATAATGGTTTTCACCTTCTCCATCATTTCTTCGACCATTTCTGGGCCAAGTAGCTTGCGCTCACTGACCTCATCCCAACATGCTGGTGTTCTACACATTTTCCCATAAAGGGCATCATATTGTTCCATTTGGATGCTCGAGTAGAAACTGTTATTATAAGAGAACTCAACCAGAGGAAGATGTTGATCACATCCTCCTTTAAAGTCCATTGATCACACTCTCAACATGTCCTCAAGTGTTTGGATAGTCCACTCAGACTGGCTATCATTTTGAGGATGATAGGCCGTACTAAAGTTCAGGTCAGTATTCAGAGCATGTTAAATACTCTTCCAAAACATAGAGGTGAATATTGGATCTCGATCGGACATAATAGATAGTGGTACTCCATACAGGCTTTCCACTTCCCTGATATATATTTGTGCTAGTTGATCCAATGATAAGTCCTCCCAAACAGAAATGAAGTGTGAAACCTTTGTAAGATGATCCAAAAAAACCCATATTGCATTATTGCCTTTGGATCTTCGGAAGTCCGGGGACAATGTCTATGGTGATGTTCTCCCATTTCCATTTTGGTATGGGAAATGGTTGCATCATCCCCTTAGACTTCTGCCTCCCTGCCTTCACTTGCTGACACACCAGGCACATTGATGTATATTCAGAAATCTCCTTCTTCATATTATCCCACCAATAATGCTCTCGGATATCTTGATGCATCTTTGTGTTTCCTAGGTGAGTAAAGAAATTTGAACTATGTGAATCATCCAAAAGTTCCTTCTTCAGCTCTGGACTTGATGGAAAACATATCCTTTTCCCAAATCTCACAATTCCTTCTTCATTAACATTAAACTCTGAGGATTTCCCTTTTCCGATAACTTCCACTTTTTCCTGAATTCCCACATTTTCCTTTTAAGCATCCCTTAACCTTTCCAAAAGTGACAATTGAGCAATCATTTGTGAAAGGATTGATGATGTTACCTTCTTTATGATTCCCATTTCTATCTTCATCAAATCTAAGAATATTGGGTCCTTCTCAATTCTCATCAATGATAGAATTGTTGGGTCCTTTCTACTTAGAGCATCTTCCACCTTGTTCGCTTTACCATGGTGGTAAAGGATTGAGAAGTCATAGTCTTTAACCAGCTCTAACCATCTTTATTGGCACATGTTCAACTCTTTCTGTGTGAATATATACTTTAGGATTTTTTGGTCTGTATATATTTCACACTTCTCCCCAAAGAGATAATTCCTCCAAATTTTCAAAGTGAAGATCACTACAGCCAACTCGAGTTCATGTGTTGGATATATTTGTTCATGAACTTTCAATTACCTTAAAGCATAGGCAATGAATTTTTCATTTTGCATCAACACACATCCCAGGCCCTTCTTCGAAGCATCACTAAATACCACAAAAAGTTCTCCAATTGTGGGTAAAGTGAGCACGGGCATAGTGATTAGCCTCTTTTTTAACTCCTTGAAGCTTTCTTCACATTCATCACTCCAAGAAAACTTTACTCACTTCTGAGTTATCTTGGTAATATGGTTGGACAATTGTGATAAATTTCTCACAAATCATCGATAATATCCAATTAACCCCAAGAAGCTAAGGATATCTGTTACCGGTGTTGGCCTCATCCATCCCTCAATTGCATCTTTTTTGGAGGGATCCACAGATATCTCATTTCTTGTGATGATATAGCCCAAGAATGAGACCTCCTTCAACCATAAATCGCACTTGTTGTACTTTTCATAGAGATTCTCCTTCTGTAAGGTCTCTAGTATAGTTCTTAGATACTCCTCATGATCCTCCTTGGTTTTGGAGTATATAAGAATATAATCTATAAATACTACCACAAATTTGTCGAGGTAATCTCTAAAGACTCTATTCATCAAGTCCATGAAGATTGTTAGAGAATTAGTGAGTCCGAAAGGCATTACTATGAATTCATAGTGCCCGTATCTTGTACGAAAAGTAGTCTAGGGGATATCTTTCTTCTTCACCCTTACTTGATAAAATCCCGACCACAAATCCATCTTGGAGAAGTATTGTGCTCCACGCAGATTATTGGACAATTCATGGGAGAGGATACTTGTTCTTTATTGTGATTTTTTTGATCTCATGATAATCGATGAAAGGGTGCATTAACCCATCCTTGTTCATGATGAAGAGGACTGGTGCACCCCATGGTGAAGCACTTAGGCATATAAACCCTTTATCTAGATTCTCCTGTAGTTTTTTATTCTACTCTTCAAGCTCCAAAACAACCATTCTATAAGGAGTATTAGATATTGGTAATGCCCCAGGTATAAGTTCAATTGAGAATTCAACATCTCTTCTAAGAGGAAGGCCAGACAATTCCTCAGGAAACACTTCAGCAAGTTCCATCACAATAGGTATGTCATCTAGGACGGTTTCCTCCTTAGACTCAATGATCTGAGTCAGATATGCATGCTCATAGGGCAGTAATATCCATGCTTGAGATGATGGAGCTAAAGAATATTCATCTTCATCCTTGCACTTGTAAAGATTCAGGGGTCGATTCTCCACATGGAGAGTGATTTCCCTCTCAAGGCAATTTATGTTGGCTCTATATAAGGAAATCCAATCCATGCCAAGAATTGAATCAAATTACACCAGAGGGAGTATGAAGAGGTTCTTTGGGAAGTTTAATCCACAGATTATGACAGGGGGAGTTATATTCATGGGATGAAATTATTTCCCCATTTTTCGTACTCACCAACATCTTCACTTCCATGATTTGTGGTGGTGCTGGGATTGTTCTACTAAACTTTCGAGAAATAAAAGAATTCATAGAACCTAAATCAAAAAGTAAATTAGTTATTCTTGAATGAATTACTATTGTAATTGTCACCACTTTGTTGTCAGGGTTCACTTCGGTAGTAGTGATGGAAAAAGCTCCCCCTTGCTACCTTGGAAGTTGTTGATAGCCTCTGAAAACCCTTGGCTTAGAGAACTAATTTGAAAGATTCCCTGGTTCTTTGCAGTTGTAGAAGTGAACCACACATTGAGGTTCTAATGGAGTGTTCCTCTCCTTTGTCATAGATGAGGGTCATTCTTGCCAATAGTTAATTTCCAGGTGCCCTTCTCTTCTACACCTAAATCATTTTCTCATACCCTTCAAGAAATTTCTAGGGTGCTTCTTTCCACACCTTTGGAAAGTGGGGTGATGGATCTTCTTAGCACTGTTGGATTTATCCATCGGACCACCAGCATTGAATTCTACCTTAAGTTTCGTATCCCCGTGATACCCCTGATATTCTCCAATCTCCATTTCGAGCATGATGGCACATCGGAAAATTTCCTCATAGCTGTCAAAGTCACGGATCACTAGCACTTTCTACAGGCTAGGTTTCAGCCCACCAAAGAAGCGTTCAACCTTGCATTCGGGGGTAATGAAAAAGTCCGAAGCATATCATGCAAGTATTTTAAAGTTTTCCTCGTTTTCTCGAACATATTTGTCATCTTTTTTCTTGATGGCAAGGAAGTCCCTTTCCATCTTAAGCCAGAGGTTGAGCAGAAAATATTTATCAAAAAACATCTTCCGAAAATCCTTCCATTCCAACGCCTCGATCTCCTCCTCAGGATACGTATTTTTGATCAACGTCCACCATTGATCAGCTTCACCCTCCATACGATAATCATCCAAAAGAACCTTCTCCTGTTCAAAACATTGAAGGATGGATAAGATCTTTTCAATGGAGTTGATCCATTGTTCTATGATTGAGGGATCAGATGATCCATTAAATGTAGGAGGCCTTTGTCTCATGAAGCTCTCGATAACGACTTGTTCTTTCTTGGGGGGGGGGGGGGGGTGGTTGAACGTTCCTCTTGACCCATGTTTATATTCAAATCTTGAGTTATATGATAGAGAAGCATGAAAAATTTCTCAATTCCGGCTCCCATTGGATTGGACATCTCATTAGTACAGTCATCACATTGATCTTCACATCGGTTGTTAGCCCGAGTCCCCCTATTACCGGCCATTGGCTGGAATAAAATGAAAGTTAGGGGTAACAAATAAAGGGTAATACAAGGACAAAACTGATGACTTATAAATAACTTTTGTTTCCTTAACATATGAATCTATTGTCTTCAATCTATGTTTTCCATGATCTACTTTCTAACATATATTCATAGGGAATTTTTTTGTACCTTAATAATGGTTCATACTAAGCTTGTGAATTTACCAAAGCATATACTTCAAGAGTGTCGTAACCAAGAGTGCAGCAAGGCCCGTTGTCATGCACCAGTTCCCGTTCGAGTCTAGCTCAAAGCGGTGTTTTCAGGTTTTACCCCTAGGATACATTTGTGCCAGAGTCGCCTCTACCTGCTCGTATCCAGAGAGGGATATATTTTCTTGATAAACTACTTACTCAATACTCACAAAAACTTAGGGATGTTTTTATTATACTTAGTATTATCTCTAAGGCTTCACTAGGGTTTTCTAATCCTAATCCCAAAAATAACTAAACCTATCCTCTGATACCAACTATGACAACCCTGCTCTGTATTACACACTTAAACATGATTTATTACATAAAACCTTCACTTGATACAACATGGAATATTGAGAGGTCTAGTGTATTTGGGGCTTAGGATCATTACATAACAAATTAAAACATGAAAAACAACATCTTTATTGAAAAATTCCTTTACATGACCACTACATTCCCTCGTACTTAGCATTGCATGGGTTAACCTGAGGACATGCATAAGAAAAAGGGTGAGCTATAAAGCCCAGTAAGGGATTAATCATGGAATAACATGTGGAATACAATACATGTTAGACAATATGCATATCAATATATCACAAGATAATCATATACATAAAGGAATGATAAAGCGTAATAATCATAACATGGAAATGTGGCAACAACACTTAACATGGAATTAGCATGAGCCAAGGCTCATTGCACATGGAGCATGAGTAAATCCTCATTGCTCATGAAGCACGAGTAAAACCTCATTTCACTTGAATTAGCATGAGTAAACACCTATTTCACATGAAGTATCATGATACTATACATTACCCAATGCATTAGAGTGCTATAAGGGTGCACCCTTCTTAAACATTTCATTTCATGCATAAGTGTTCCACATGGATCATATAACATGGATTCATAAAACATAATAATTTATTCCATGATAAAGGAATGTTGAATTGATACATGAAAATTTATAATCAATAAGTAAATGTGCATAAAGTTGAATACTCTTGATAGAGAAATGGGCATGGTATTCACTACACAATGACATTGGCTTGGAAAATCGGTGCAATTTCGGCAGTGTAATGGCATGATGTAAGAATTCATAAAAATGGTTGATGATAGAGAAAGGGGTGTCTCATAATATATACATGAAATGTAAATTAAGGGGTCATATAGATACATGTCCCAACCATTTTAATGGACTTTTGATTCGTGATACAAAATAATTGCTTGAATGCAAATGAGGAGAGAGAAATTCCTTTGGGAATTTCGGCATAGTAACAGGTGCACAAGGGAGGAATTTAATGAGAAAGAAAGGGGTGTCCCATAATTCAAACATAAATAGGGTATTATGGTAGTGTTTTGAAACCATACCCCAACATTTATAATTGAAATTAAAAGTGCATAACAACTTAAAGAATATTGGACAAAAATGAGAAAGGAAGAAAAACTCTCACTTGGAAGTGTGCTTCCAAAGGCTTGAGAGATGCTTGAGGGAGGCTTCTTGGGTGCTAGGGGCACCTTGGGGGGATTCTAGAGAGTGGAGGTAAGAGTTTTGATTAACTCCAAAGGCTTTGACTGAGGAGTTAGTGAGAGCTTGGGTGGGTTTATATAGGAAAGGTGAGGGAATTCTTTATTATTTAGGTTTGGGACACCTCACATTAAACTAATCCAAACCACAAACTAGACCGTGGTTTTTTCCAATGGTTTTTGGATAAAGTAATTGGAAAAAAATATTTTATAAGTCCAAATTCCAAACTTCTTAAATTAATGGGGTTGCTTATGTGGAGGTGAGTCACACTCCCAAGGAAAACAATTTAAAAAGACAATATGTTTAATAAGTCTTGAAGGGTCCATTAATGATTTGTAAAATAATTAAAACAAACCCAAAATCACATTATTCTAATGTTAAAACATATATTGGTTGAATATATTGTTTATAGTATTTTATTATATAACTATTGGGTCATTATGATGTCATAAAACACATTATATATTTAAATGGTATTTAATTTTTACCCAAAAATTTGACTGTCTCAGAAAATTATGAAAAATTCACCATTGGATAATTTCAACATCCTAATTCCAGAAATAATATTTATTTTATCTAAATAATTTTCTAAATATGTTAATTTTCACTTTTAAAATAAAAACCGACATTTATCGAAAATTCATGGGTTTTGACAAAAGTGGCTTTCAACCCATAATAAAAATTACAATTGAATTCATAAAATTATAAGATAATTTATATTTAATAAATTTAATTTAATAATAATAATAATATTTTATTAAAATATTATTTAATTTAAAAATCCATTAATTCATCAAAATAGATTTCTTAGTTTAACTTTAACTAAAAATACTATTTGAGCTTTAAAAAATATTTACAAAGTAACAATAATAACAAGAAAGTATATTTATTATTATATACAAAAATAATGTATATAACCATAGTACTAGGTATTTGTTACATAAATCCTGAAAACAGTCGCATAAGACCTAAGGTTAAGGTGCGCAATGGTGAACAACTCTTGGGGTGGCTCAGATAACATTGCATGCGTGGTGATCTCTATCAACTTCCACTTCTCCCGTAGATGGTTCCGTTCGAGCTTAACCTATTGAAGCTCAGGTTGGGATTGGTCAAAATAGAATCCCAATGATGCCACCTCTTTTCCGAGCTCTGACAAATGGGCTTGGTATGAAGCAATTCTACTGGATGAGGCCCTCACTTCCTTTGTCTGAGTAAATTGGATTGTTAAAGCCCTATATTTATACTAGTCATGTGATTACTATTCAACGACCATATTAGCAACGGTCATAATTCTTAATAGTATTTTAAAATACAAAAACATAAAACCAAAGAAGTTGAAATTTTATTTACACATTTTATATAAAGAGACATTTAATTAGATCAAAAGGGATTTCCATTAATGAAAGTTTGGGTCATTACATGATGTTTTGTTGGTTGACTTCCAGAAGGAGTTTTGAGAGGAATTCCATTCATCAACCATGAAGGCTGAGAATAGGAAATAGCTATTGTACCTCCAGCAGGGGAGTATGTTGGTATTAGAGCTAGGTATCATGTTCAATGATCTCCTTTATTTTTCCCCTGATATTTTTTCAGGTGAGGATTTTCATGCGAGATGTTTAGAGGAGGCACTTTGTCCTTCTATCAGGTACACAATTACTCTCTTTACATTACTGGCATACTTGGAGGTTCAGAAGAAGGCAAATATGATTAAGCAGATTCACTCGCGAGGAGGTCTACTTTGAGAAGGGAGCCAACAGGGTTCTTTGAAGGGAAAGGTTACCAGTGGCACGTCTCAGGCATCAGGGCCTTTGAGGTTTTGAATGACCGGGAGTTGACCTCAGTAGCATCCTTTCCAACCTTCTGGTGCTAGCAGTTCCTGAACGTTTCTCATGAATTTTGGACTAAGGTGTTTCATCTATGGAGTCCATGTCTATCACGAACCCGCCCAAGTCAACCCTAAACCGGTCACCCAGGCCATCCCACAACAAGTCCCGAGAGGCTTCCCGATCCTCCTGGGATGGCGACAAGCAGCAAGGGCATTAGTAGAGTACACAAGGGAATGATTTATCCCATATATAAAGAATCAAACAAACAACTGAATGAAATGGACAACCCAAAATACATTTATATAAAAATTGAACTGAACATTATTTGTACAAGAAACAGAAAGTACAACTAAACCAAAAACTCAACTGACCAAACCATTTAACCAACTAACTCCATGTGACCCCGCTGGTCACTCTCCAACAAAATGATCACACATAACCCAAAGCAATCAAACTCGAGCTAAAACCTACACAAGGGCTAAAAATAGAAGAAGACTATAGGCGTGAGTATTAAAACTTAGTAGGTTAACCCGATATTCTATTCCCAATGCACATCCTTTAAAATAAAAGAAACATAAATTTCATGTTTTAAATAAAATATATAAAGGTATGTTTTCCAAATGATGTCCCAAGCTATATAAAACAAATTACCAGACAAAAACATGCATGTTTTATAAACAAGAATGCTAGTAACTATTTTCATAGAGGTACAATTTCAAAATGAAAATAGTTTTCAAGAGGGATGTTTTAAAGAATTAAAGATTTTAAATAAATCACAGACACTAATAAATTTACCAACCAAGCACACCATATACCGATGGTGAGTACAAAATAGCCAATGAGCACTAGTCACGGGAACACCCCTATGCACTAGTTAGTTATGATCCCTAGGTACCTCGTATCTCGGTGAAAGTAACCATAATAAATATTCGTTATCGTGCACATGAGCCACTAGTAGGGAGCATACCCATAACCTAGTGGTCCCCCAACATCACCATCGTCATAGTTTAGTCAGTGTTTTCATCATCAAACTTGTTACATGAAACTGGGTCCAAACCCCAAAGAATCACTAGCATACTAGTAAACGTCTGCCCACCTAGATACCCGGGATTCCCTTTAGTGCTCAATCAAGTTACACATATTATAAAATACACATTTCACGTCCAAATTCCATTCCCAATCCATAAAAACACAAAAATACCATAAAATTTCTTCACATTTCGATCACGAATCAATAAACCACTACAATTTTTCATAAAACAATTTCAAGGAGTGTATTGAGGCTTTGCACATAAAACTCATTCAAAAACACTATTTAAATTATAAACACACAACAAGACCATACCCAACCATATTTTGAAGTCCTAAAAACATTTAATAAAATCATTTCATGAATGATAAAACAATCCCAATTGAAACAACATGGTATATACAAGTAAAACACTCATTCTTCATTTTTAGGAAAGGCCAAACAGGCCTTAAACATTATCCCAAAACTAACATTTGAAAAAGTTATGCATTTAAATTTATTTTAAAGAGGTGTATACAAACCATATACAGCATCAAACCACATTCATAAATCCCATAAAATACTCAGGTTACATATTCAAAACACAACCATTTTCATAAGAATGTGAAACAGGCCATTTTCCCGACAACTCGGGCCAAAACATATTGTAAACCAAAACACATTTATTTGTAAAACCAAATACAAATTGGAAAACCATAAAAGCATCCCAAAATAATTTTTTACATTCTTCCAATGTATTTATAAATCCAAACAAATAATTTTAAATTTCACTAGACACATAAAAGCCAACCGGGCAATTTACCGAACACATGGCATGCACTCTTTAACAAAAAAGCTTATGTTAAGCACTTAAAAAGGGATAAAATTCCATTTTAATGACATAAAGTTATTAAATATACTGAAAAATATTCAAAATAACATAAACCAAGTGTGTAAGCTCATGGAACAATTTATCAAACAACAGGAGTGCACATTTATACGAAAAAAACTATATTTTTAACAAAATAAGTCATAAAACATAATTTGCACACAAAACCTTTAAAAAAAAGTTTTCAAAGCAGAACATATTATATAAATAAGGTTATAACAGTATGATAATGATTAAACTTAAATGATAAAGTCTTGTGAAAGGGAAATCCTACCTCAAATCTTTGGCGAAATGGAAATGCACACACAAAATCACCCGCTGTGAGATTATAAACCCTAAAACTATGAATACCAGACCTAAATGAATATAAAATACATCAAAAACCATGTAATAACATAAAACTAGTACTATAATTAATATAGGGGATTATAAAACCATGATATAATGAATGGAGGAAGAAGAGGGAGGAGAAAGGAGAAGGAATCTCACATTTTCAACTAGAAAACTCTTCTTCTTCCATTAGATCTTCACTCTTAAAGGAAAGGGAATGTATTGAAACTTCTTGGAGAGTCTCATAAGATCAATAATAACAACTAAAAGAATAATTGTGGGAGAAATAGTAGTAATGGAATGATTTATTCATGAAACAATTTACCTTCTCAATTCTGGACGATTTGAGAGACATTGAGAAATCCTTCTCTAATCCGAGACGCATATGAGCTCCAAAGAGGGGAAATAGATAATGGGGGTGAGGATAGGGATATTTGATTCAGGTGGGAGGTAAAATCACCGAAAAATATTAAATATTTAATTATATATAAAATAAACAATTTATTTTTTTAAAACTGGAAAATGGGCCCATTGGCTGGCCCAATGCCTAAATAAGTAACCCAATTTCACCATGATTATGAATTCATATGGGGTAAAAAGGGTATTAAAGTTTTAAAATATAATTATAGGGCAATTGGGAAGTTGAATGGGTGAAAAAGGTATAAAAACAAATGATTTATAAAAGATACAAATTTTGTTTTTAAAACTGGCAATGGACTCACGGTTGGCCCAAATCCTGAAGTAACCACCCTTTCTCCAAAAAATCCTAAACATAAAATGGGGAACCCAAATTAGGGTTATTAGATATATATAAAACATAAAAACTAAAAATTAATCTCAAAAAATACCCAAGAAAAGTATCATGATTTCAAATGAACCGGATCAAAACAAAGACATGAAAAACTGGGCGTGACAATTCTCCCCACCATTAAACCTTTCCACCCCCAGAAAGCCATAACACTTTCCAACTGAAATATAAACACCTAAATATTCCATATCAACATGATAAAACCTATAAATCTAGTGAAATATAATTTTCCATCAATATAACTTAATCCAGTTTCCCAAAGAAAACACCAACTCACAACCACATTGTGAAAATCAATGGAAAGGTCAAGCCACCGCCTCCACAACCAAGCCAATATCCTGATTGTTGGGCCTTCTCTAAATGAAAAAAACAATCAACCAAACTAAATATCACTCAATAAAACCAAGTAATGTAGGTGAGTATATAATGGACTCCCCGACATTAATAAATAACTAGCACTAGACAAGTTCATAGGAGGAAAAATTAACGAGACCTGTGGTGGGTCTCCCCACTATTAGAACCCAACTAACAACGAAATGAACAAGAACTCAACATTACCTCACTTCCACAAGTCCAAAAAAACTCTCCCAAAACAACCCACCAACCCAAGTTAAGAGGGTTACAACATGAATATATAAACCACCCACTCCCAAATAGAGGGGACAAGAACTGGGCCAACACTTTCAGCACGGATCCGAACCCCCACCACTCAGAGAGGGGAGGGAAGGGGACCCAATAATTTGGCCACTGTAACCACAAAAGAAACAAAGGAACTACCCAAAACTCTCCACCTATGAATAGGTAACACCAAGACCACCCCAAATTTATAGAGGCAGTTCATAAAGGGAAACTGATCGGAAACCCACATCCATGAAGACATAACCATAGACACTGTGTGAGGGGTAAGTCCACCACACTTGTTGTGAAAAATGGAAATTAAAATTAATGAGGAACCACAATATAGACATAGAAACTACCTTAAAACAATGGTGGAGATAGGATCCCAGTCAAGGGCCCCACGTCTCCATAGATTTCATGACTGCGTGAAAAGCTTCACTCTGAGGCTTATGGCTGGAGCCCTAAATCTTGAAGCATCTGCAGCACTGTAGTCAGGTGCTAAGGATAACAGCACTCAAAAAAAACTCCCTTGCTCAACAAAACACCTTCATCTAAATAAAAACTCATAGATACATGTCAAAAATCTATCTCACTCAAAATGAGGAGTGGTATGGACAAGGAATACGGTGAAATGCATCAACATCAATGAACACAACTGCTATGTCCACAAGAATTATCACGAACTGCAAGCACATTTAATCGATCCCAAACAGCTCTCTATTTAAACAGACGGGATAAGGAATTATTTTAGGAGGTAGATATAGCTTTTGAAACATGAGAAAGAATCCTTAGGTTTATAAATTGGAAATCTTTCTAACATAGAACTATTTGTGGCCACATCACAACATTCAACGCATCTTTAGAAACCCACTGAACATTACTCCAAACCCAAGCCACCAACAAGATCCCATCTCAAGATGCAACAAGAGTATGGATTCTAGATCATAAAGAAGAATACTAAATTGAAAACACTTCTAATACATAGGATAAACCATCCACATAACCGTTGGTTCAAAACAAACACCACAATTTTTCAGCTGAAAACACTTTTGAAAATAAAAATAAAAAAACTAACTTCGTGGATTTTCACATTCACCAATGGTGTTTCATCAAGTCTCACTCACGTGAACATTTACGTGCCACCCTAGGCACTCAACAACCATGAAATATAGGCCATACTTTTACATATCAATAAAACCATGCATGTGAGAACCCATGAAAACACAAAAGGCTAAAACAAAACAACATCTTCCCAAAAATCATTTACCTTCCAAAGGAACACTAACCACCAAGTCAAAAACCATTTTCAGATTTCAAAAAACAAACAACACCACATCAAGAACCATTTTCTGAAAAAACTAAAAATTTTCATTTTTATAAAATTTTAAAACAACCAAGTTACTCCAAAAAACACCTTCCCATTTTCTAAAATTCAACAAGGTGTCTTTTCATAATCAGATGTCCATTAAGACCAATACCCTTTCTAAGAAAATGCCAACCACTCAAAACCAATTACAAAAACTAATTTATCAGATTCAAACACTTTTCAAAATCCCAAAAAACCCCATTTAAAACAAATATTCAGAATTAATTTAAAATGATTCACACTTTCAGAAGATTTTATTTCAATAAACCACAAGTTTAGATTAGGGAAAATCTAATCCTGTTAAATCATTTCCACTTCCTTCCCAAAATTGGTTTTTTAAAAAAATCAACCTTCTGAAAACCATTCTTATATTTAATTTTCGAAAACCCCTTTTACACTTTTCCAAATCCAATCCTTCCTTTAAAACCCATTTCCATAATTCTCACACAAGGATTTTCAAAACAAAAATTCAAAATTCATGAAAGGTCCAAGAAACCCAAAAAAAGGGAACTAGTGTCGATGGGTGACTTGACTATATAGTTGGTGGCTATATGTAAAACACAACACCAACATAGAGAGAAATATTAGAACCATACCCCGGATCCACCTAGCTTTACAGGCCCTGTGAGCTCATATAGGCCATTAGTCAGACTCCCCTTGTCATACCCCAACACCAAACAATCAAAAAGAACAAAAGACACAAATAAAACTAGACTTCCCATGGAAACCCGAGGATTAGATTGAGAAAGAGTTGTGACACTCTTCCCAAACTTACCCCTCAAGTCCAAAAAATCCTACTCCATCTACCTTGACACCCCCCAAATAACAAGGGCACTCTTAAAATAAAGGTATGTTATGAGCTGACCTCCTCTACTACCATTTTGTCACGAACCAGCCCAAGTCAACCCTGAACCGGTCACCCAGGCCAGCCCGCAACATGTCCCAAGAGGCGTACCCGATCTTCCTGGGATAACGACAAGAACCAAGGGCATTAATAGAGTACACAAGGGAACGATTTTTCCCATATATAAACAATCAAACAAATAGCGGAAATAAATAGACATCCTAAAATAAATTTATATAAAAATTGAACTGAACATTATTTGTACAAGAAACTGAAAGTACAACTAAACCAAAAACTCAATTGACCAAACCAGTTAACCAACTAACTCCATGTGATCCTGATGGTCACTCTCCAATAAAATGATCACACCTCACCCAAGGCGATCAAACTCGATCTGAAACTCGCACAAGGGAAAAAACAGAAGAAGACTAAAGACAAGAGTATTAAAACTCAGTAGGTTAGCCTGATATTCTATTCCCATTACACATCCTTTAAAATAAAAGAAACATTAATTTGAAGTTTTAAATAAAAGATATAAAGGTATTTTTTCTAAATGATGTCCCAAGTTATATAAAACAAATTACCATACAAAAACATGAATGTTTTATAAACAGTAATTCTAGTAACTATTTTCATAGAGATGTAATTTCAAAATGAAAATAGTTTTCAAGAGGGTTGTTTTAAAGAATTAAAACATTTAAGTAAATCATACACACTACTGAATTTACCAACAAAACACACTGTATACTGACAATGAGTACAAAATAGCCAATGAGCACCAGTCATGGGAACACCCCTAGGCACTAGTTAGTTGTGAGCCCCAGGTACCTCGTATCTCGATGAAAGTAACCATAATAAATATCTGTTATCGTGCACACGAGCCACTAGTAGGGATCATACCCATAACCTAGTGGTCCCCCAACATCATCATCATCATTTTTTAGCTAGTGTTGTCATCGTCAAACTTGCTACGTGAAACATGTGCCAAACCCCACGTAATCACTAGCATACTAATACACGTCCGCCCACCTAGATAACCGGGATTCCCTTTAGTGAACAATCAAGTTACACATATTATAAAATACACATTTCACATCCAAATTCCATTCCTAAACTATAAAAATAGAAATATCCCATAAACTTTCTTCACATTTCTTTCATGAATCAATAAACCACTACAAATTTTTGTAAAACAATTTCAAGGAGTGTATTGAGGCTTTGCACATAAAACTCATTCAAAAACACTATTTTGAATTATAAACACACAACAAGACCATACCCAACCATATTTGGAATCCCTAAAAACATTTAAGAAAATAATTTCATGGACGTTAAAATAATCCCAATTGACACAACATGGTATATACAAGTAAAACACTCATTCTTTGTTTTTAGAAAAGGCCAAACAGGCCTTTAAACATTATCCCAAAACTAACATTTGAAAAAGTTATGTATTCAAATTTATTTTTAAATAGGTGTATACACACCATATACAGCATAAAACCACATTCATAAATCCCATATAACACTCAGGTTACATATTCAAAACACAACCATTTTCATAAGAATGTGAAACATGCCATTTTCCGGCAACTCGGGCCAAAACTTGTTGTAAACCAAAACCCATTTATTTGTAAAACGAAATACAAATTGGAAAGACATAAAAGGATCCCAAAATAATTTTTTATGTGCTTCCAATGTATTTATAAATCCAAACAAATCATTTTAAATTGCACTAGACACATAAAAGCCAACCGGGCAATTTTCTGAACACGTGGCATGCACTCTTTAACAAAACAACTTATGTTAAGCACTTAAAAAGGGATAAAATACCATTTTCATGCCATAAAGTTATTAAAGCTACTTAAACATATTCAAAATACCATAAAACAGTGCGTAATCTCATGGAAAAATTTATCAAACAACAGGAGTGCACATTTATATGAAAACAACTATATTTTTAACAAAATAAGTCATAAAACATAATTTGCACACCAAACCTTTGAAACCAAGTTTTAAAAGCATAAAATATCATATAAATAAGGTTATAAAAGTATTATAATGATGAAACTTAAATGATAAAGACTTGTATAAGGGACATCCTACCACAAATCATTGGTGAAATGGAAACGCACACCCAAAATCACCCGCCACAGGATTATTAACCCTAAAACTATGAGGACCAGACCTGAATGAATATAAAATCCATAAAAAACAATGTAATAACATAACCCTAGGTCTATAATGACTATAGGGGATTATAAAACCATGATATAATGAATGGAGGACCAATATGGAGGAGAAAGGAGAAGGAATCTCACATTTTCAACTAGAAAACTCTTCGTCTTCCATTAGATTTGCACTCTTAAAGGAAAGGGAATGTATTGAAACTTCTTTTAGAGTCTCCTAAGATCTTGATGAACCATAGAAAGAATACTTGTGGGAAAAAAGTATGAATGGAATTATTTATTCATGAAACAATTTACTTTATCAATTCTAGACGATTTGAGAGACATTGAGAAATTCTTCCCTAATCCGAGACTCATATGAGCTCCAAAGATGGTAAATCGATAATGGGGGTGATTATAGGGATATTGGATTCGGGTGGGAGGTGTAATAACCGAAAAATATTAAATATTGAATTAGATATAAAGTAAAAAAATTATTTTTTTAAAACTGGAAATGGGCCCATGGGCTGGCCCAATGCCTAAATAAGTAACCCAATTTCACCATGATTATGAATTTATATGGGGTCAAAAAGGGTATTAAAGTTTTAAAATATCAGTATAGGCCAAGTGGAAAGTGTAATGGGTGAAAAAGGTTTAAAAAAGGAGTTATAAAAGATACAAATTTGGTTTTTAAAACTGGAAATGGGCTCACGGTTGGCCCAAATCATGAATTAACTACCCTTTCTCCAAAAACTCTTAAACAAGAAATGGGGAACCCAAATTAGGGTGATTAGATATAGATGAAACTTAAAAACTCAACATTAATCTCACTCAATACCCAATAAAATTATCGAGACTTCAAATGAACCGGATCAAAACAAAGACATGAAAAACTAGGTGTGACAATGTCCATCTTCAGAATCAATGTCCAGTGGGCATTCAAGCTCAGTATGGTGGAGGTGGATAGGTTCAGCACCAGTACCAAAAGTATTTTCTAGCTAGGTTTTTTCATCATAAGGTATAATAGGATCATGCTCTACTGAGGGGAGGGGTGACTCGCGAGTGTTGACTCACGAGCGATGACTCGTGAGCGGTTCCTCACCGAACGGTGACTCACCGAAGGGTGACTCACGAGCAGTGACTCGCAAATGGTTCCCCTCAGAATGGTGACTCACTGAATGGTGACTCGTGAGAGGTGTCTCGCCGAGCGGTGATTCATCCAAAAGTGACTCGTGTATAGTATTTTCATCTTCTTCTAGTTTCTCCCTTTTTATGTTTTCTTTGATGTAAAACCCGCCTAAAGCCTTATTTGAAAGGATTTGAGGTTGATTCAATGCCCATAAATCCTATATTAATTTTTCTAAGGGGCCTAGGGATTTTATTTGGTCAAAATTCGTTATCTTTTCTTGATCTTCCTTTAATGGAAAATCCAAAACGTATCTAAATTGCTTCTCCATTTATATTTTCCAAAGGCCGGGATATATTATGCCCTTGTTCTTCTGTCATGATTTCCCCTGGTATGAGACACCCTGAACCTTTTTTCCTCAAGGAGTCATGCGACTGTGTTTTACCCTTTGTATCAAGTTTTCCCTGGAGGTTGTTTCCTACTAGATGCACGCCCCTTGTTTTGATGCAATAAGAAAGTGTTGATCATCTCTTCTTCCAAGTAGGTTTTGCCTCATCTTTGTTAATTGTGCACCATACGGGGTGGGTATAAAAATTTTCTCCTTCTGAATATAGTTTAACTCATATTAATAAAGATAATTGAACCAGTTTAAGATCAATATATAGGGGATAAGAAAAGGGATGCATGATCTTGACTTGTTATTTATTTTCAGATGATATTGTGATTTATATGGGATAAATAACCACCGAAAATCATGGTTGTTGGGGTCCTGGTTTTTCCACGATATGGTTTGGGGAATACATGTTGTTTGTTTCCTATTTAATGGTTGTTTATGAAAACTATTATCCACATACATTTGGCTAATAAATGGATACCCCAGGATCAAACTATTTTTTTGGTAAGCCCTGAAATAACAAGTGGAATTAAAGAAGGAACACCTTGTTAAATTTGAATATGTTTTACTTTGGTTCGTGTGGTGATGTGGTTATGGGAACTGCCATGCTTAGGGGGTTGGTTTTGTTGACATGGTGATCTGGTCATGGTGTGATTGTGCAGTTGGGCTATGAAACTGGATGTGGCTATAAAGAGATGTGGATGTGAAAATTTGGTTGTGGTGTTGTGCTTATGAGTTGGGGGTTGGTTGTGCTGCTATGTGACTTGAGTGGATGAGTTTTAAGAATTATGGTAGTGGTTGGGATGGGTATTTTCCCATTTATAGCATGTTGAAATCTTCCTGCGTTCCTAAAACAATCATGGGGGAGATGTGACTTTACTATGAAGTAGGTTAATTTACCATGGATCTTCATCTCTTGATTGGATATTGTTGTGTTACTTACTAGTGTTGTGCCTTTTAGTTGCTCGGGTAGTAATGGGATGAATAAATGAGTTGTTTAATAAATTATGGAATGGTTTGGGATGGTTTGGCTAATGTAATGGAAGTAGTAAATATGAAAACATGAATGGGTGTTAAATGTGAAATAAATTTGAATCTAAATTAATTTATCTGGATCTTCACCTTTTGAAATGTTTTTTGTGTGTTGTTGTGCATTCTAGAGGTAGAAGCATGAAGGTGGTGGTTGTGAGTTGGTTTTTTCTTTTGTAAACCCATAGGATGTGCTGGAGTGTTTGGTATCATATATGTATATACTTGTATTTTACTTGTGATTTCTATACGCACCTCATCCTAGTTGACCACTATGTATTGAACACCCCCATCGTCACATGCGATGGTGTCTTTCCAAAACATCCTGGTGGGAGGATGGATGGTTGGCCACTCACTCTTCCCTACTCCCTCATACAGGCAGTGACAGCCCAAGATTTTTTGAGCAGGTTGTGGTTTGTGAGGAACAGGTGTGTGCGGGAGAGTGGTGCTTCCTATATGTCTTCGGGATGAGATGTGTTGTGCTTCCTAGGTGTATTTGGGATGAGTTGTGTTGTGATTTCCCAGGTGTCTTCGGAATGATGTGTGGTTTATGGCCCAAGTGTCTGTGGGTGTGATTATAGCATCCCACCTTTTATAACATAACTTTTCATTACATTTTACCAAACCGAAGATATTTATGGTTTAGTGTCTTGGAAACCAGGAACTTAATACATGATGACATAAAACATTCTTCTTAAACACCTGAAAGGCTTCTTCTTTGTTCATCCTAATTTCATTACAGCATCTCAACCTGGGAGCATACATCAAAGGAAAAGATGAGCAGAAGGCCCAGTAAGGGAAACAAGAGAAACATTTTACATTTGAACTTGAGATACATCAATAAAGTCATGATAAATAACTTTAAGGCATGAGAAAGAGATCATGAGGCATATCATAATAAAAATAATGTGTTTCATAACTTGAAGATGTGGATAGAATATTTAACTTAGAAAATCATGAACATATCACCAAGGTCCATCCCCATGGTGTCATTTAAAAAAATTTACCAAGGTTATTCACCAAGGTATCGTTAAAATTTTAATCCCTATAGATCACATCATTACCCAATGCATTAAAGTGTTATCAGAGCACACCCTTAATTTGTCTTTATTATCATGTGATACACATATATCATCATCAAAAATTTCATAAATAACCCATATATCATAAAATAAATGGGCTTCATTTCAAAATCATAACGTTTTAAAAACTACTTTTAAGACATGATCTTTATGTCCCATTAAACCCACAGAAAAGGAAAGTGGGTTTCATGTATGTAAATCCTAGAATTAAAAATAGAAAATTTTGATATATATGTGATTAACCCTATATAATAAATATCATTGAGTATTCACTTAATAAAATAAAATAATTTGAGACAAAGAGAGATACATTTTGAGACGAAAATTTTGCAGCATAACAACTATGTTACAGGGTTTTAGAAAACGTTGAAAAGAGAGGGGACATGGGTCACCCACTCATAAATGATCCAAAAAATTGTGTGGGGAGAGAATATAAAGGATATAAGAATATGGTAATGAAATTTTAAAGACATGCCATATGAAATGAAAAACTTGAAAGGAAGAAAAAAATAAGATTTCTCTTATGAAAATTCTGCAGCCTAACGACGTCACTTAAAACATCAAAACAATGAATTGATGAGATCAAATAGGGTATCTAATAATATAAACATAAAGAGGTAAGTACGATGAATATAGAAGATCATACCCCAGAATAAGAAAAGGAACATGAAAGACTTGACATGAAAATATAACTTTGAAATGAGAAAGGGTGAATGAATCCCTTACAAAAATTCGGCAGCCTAACGGCGCCACTTAAACATTATTAAAATGAATTGATGAGGGAAAGAGGGGGTGTCTCATCATATGAACGTAAAAATTATATTAAGGTGAATATAAAATAACATCCTCCAACATATTAACATGTATCATAAAATAAATGACATAAAAGTGAGTACTTGAAAAGAAGGAGAGAGGTAGGATCACTTACCATGAAGAGTAACTTCGAAATATTTATGTTTGGGACCTTGGGAGGATTGAGGCCACCTTGGAAGGTAAAGAGTCCAGAAATTCATTGAGAAGGATTTTTTAATAGAAAGTATGAGAGAATGGCTTGGTATTTATAGGGAAGTGAGGGGACAAGGCATTAATGGCCAACGGACACCTCTTTGGTGGTATTGGAAAAACCATGGGCTTGCCCATGGTATTTTCCCATGGTATTGGACACTTGGAATACATAATAACTTATATTACTATTAATAATTCGACCAGAATTATTACATAATCATTACATCCTTAATGATGTCATTAAACAAACGAAACTCTAAACTGAAAATTCACTATTCACCGAAAATTCAACTTTTTCAGAAAAATTCCAAAATTTCACCTTAACCAAATATCGATGCTCTGATTTCAAAAATAAACTCCATTTTATGAAAATAATTTTCTATATAATTTTAATTTAATTTTTTATTAAAAAACACTATTCACCCGAAAAAAACTAATACTTGACTAATAATTTCTGAAACAGTTATTTACCTATTTTATTGAATCACATTACTTAATCAAGGTGCCTAAATTATATTAATACTTTATTTAAGTGAGATTACTAATCCATTTGGTGACATTACTAATCCTAAGCGTAAAATCACTATTCATAAATTACTATTCATCAAATATTAAGTTGATCTTATTAGACACTAAATTTCTTACTGAACATAACTATAGAAGACCACTTTTTGAAAATCATTACACATTATTAATTATTTAAGGTTGACATAAATATTTTTAAAAAAATATCCTTCTAGAATTCATCAATAATATGCATACTATATTTATCTGAACATTTGAAAATTCACAAACTTCACCATAAGAAGAAATAAGAATTCCTATTTAAATGAAAGTATTACATAAGGTTGTTACGGTCTCGTTACATAACCCCTTATAACACCAGCATAGGACCTAAGAGTAAGGTGTGCTAGGGTGATAGAATCTTGGGGCGGCTCGGCCAACATTGCCCGAGTAGTGATTTCTATCAGCTTGAACTTCTCGTGAAGATGATTCCGTTCCAACTTCACATGATGAAGTTTGGCTTGGGTTTGGTCCAGAGAAAATCCCAAAGGTGCCACATCCTTCCCGAGTTCTGTCAGATGGACTTCAATCAGCCTGAAACTAATGGATGGGGCCATCGAATCTTCTTTCTATATTAATTAATCAAGATCACTTGTATTTATAGACAATAATTGTAACATTTAGTTTCCAATGGTCTTATTGACCAATGGTCATATAAAAGTCAAAACCCAATGGTCTAATTTTAATTATACTCATTTTATTAAATGAAATAGTTTTGTTGGGTATAAAATAAAATAACACACAAAGTTAGGAAACAAAATTTATTCAAAATCTTGGGTCATTACATTCTTCCCCCTTAAGAAATTGCATCCTCACAATTTAAAAAAATTCGGCTTGGAAATTTCTTTAAAAGTCCCGCATTAGAAAAAGCGTCAGTAAAACTATTACATTAAAAGAAAGAAAGGGAAGTACACAGGTCACCCGAGTTAACCAATACTAGGATTAAATGTAGGGAAAAATGGATATAGAAGAGAAAACAAAGGGTCATGTTCCGACGGAGAGTGATAGAAGACATGATTAGGAGAATGTTACCCACAAGAAAATCACAAACTTTTGATGTGTGTAAACGGTCTTTGATTACCCAGTAGGAAACGTAAACAAACAACATTTTTGTTTTACGTTCCTTTTCATAATTTTGAGGAATTCATTTACTAAATATAATAAAAACATAAGGAAATATACTTACCTTCAAGTAGAGTATCATCCTCTAATAAGTTTCTACCAAAACTAATCTTTTCTCCAAATGATGAGAATTCAAAAAGACTTGGTCACATCAAAAGCACACGAATCATCTTCTAGAGAATCACATAATCCACAAAAGGAGAACTATATATTTCCCTTGTATTTAGACATCAACTAAAACCAAAATGGTTAGTACGAGATAATATAATCCCCAAAAAGGATAATCCTTTATAAAAAACTACTATTAATCTCCAAAATTCAACAAATAGTACCCAAAGTTCAAGAAAGACCATTCAATACAAAATTGTCCTTAAAGTTCATCAAAATAATCCAAACTAAGATTGAAATCCAAAACTCAGAAGGATTTAATCACATAGTCTTCCACAATAAATTTTAAGATTTATCTCCAAATAACATCGACTACTCTTAAAGTCTCATACTAAAGTGTAATTAGCCTAATCATATATTATCTAAGCTAGGTTAATCATTTTCCAGAAATAACCCAAATCACCATATGTCCATAATAAATACATATATTCTTGCAAAATAAAAATTTCAACCATTCCTCCACAAATAAAATCTTGTAGTATTTTTATTTTCCTTAGGAATATAGTAATCCAAAAGAGAAAACAATGTCCAAAATAACCGTTATCATTTAATCACCAAATCATTTTCCTATACAAAATATATCAATTTGATAAAACACAAGTTTCCAAAATCAACTTATTCTTCATCCATAAAAATATCAAGTGTATTAGTCAGTCCAAAGGGCATAACAACAAACTCATAATTCCCATATCTTGATTGAAAGATAGTTTTTGGAATATCATCATTCTTCACCCTCAATTGATGATAACCAGAATGAAGATCAATCTTAGAGATGAATTGAGTCCCACAAAGTTTGTCAAATAAGTCATCAATTCTTGGAAGAGAGTATTTTTTCTTCACTGTGCTCCCATTTAGTTCTCTATAATCAATGCATAGCTGCATTGATCCATCATTCTTCTTTACAAAGAGAACTAGTGATCCCCAAGGAGACACACTTGGTTGGATAAACCCATTCTCCAAAAGATCTTGAAGTTGTTTCTTTAATTCCTCTAGCTCCACATTTTCCATCCTATAGGGGGTCTTTGACATCAGATGAGATCCAGGTACAAGTTCAATGTAGAACTCTACCTCTCTTTCTGGGGGAGGTTTGAGTAACTCCTCAGGAAATACGTTAATGTATTCCTAGACGATGGGGAATTTTCTAAAAGAATAAATCCTTCATGAGAAACTTATTTCATTTACGAATCTTTTAACTAAAAGGATTTTATATCTTAAAACTTCATGCTTACACAATTACATTTTTTTATAATTCCTTCATAATGATTCATAAAAAGCTTGTGATTAACCAAACATATCCCCCGGGAGTGTCGTAACCAAGAGGGCAGAAAGTCCCATTCTCATGTACCAGTTCTTGTTCGTGTCTAGCTCAAAGTGGTGTTTTTGGGTTTTACACCTATGTACATTTGTGCCAGAGCCACCTCTGCCTGCTCGTATCTAGACGGAGATGTATTTGCTTGATAAACCACTTACTCAATACTCACCAAAATAACAGGAAGATTTCCAATATTTAAACTTTTCTATAGGGTTCTTCCTAAATTTTTCATATACTAATTTCCATAAATTACTAAACCATCCTTTGATACCAACTATAACATCCCACCTTTTATAACATAACTTTTCATTACATTTTACAAAACCGAGGATCTTTAAGGTTTAGTGTCTTGGAAACCAGGAACTTAATACATGATGACTTAAAAAATTCTTATTAAACACTTGAAAGGATTCTTATTTGTTCGTCCTAAGTTCATTATAGTATCTCAACCTAGGAGAATACATCAAAGGAAAGGGTGAGCAAAAGGCCCAATATGGGAAACAAGAGAAACATTTTACATGTGAACTTGAGATACATCAATAAAGTCATGATAAATAACTTTAAGGCATGAGAAAGAGATCATGAGGCATATCATAATAAAAATAACTTGTTTCATAACTTGAAGATGTGGCTACAACATTTAACTTAGAAATTCAAGAACATATCACCAAGTTCCATCCCCAAGGTGTCATTTAAAAAAATTACCAAGGTTATTCACCAAGGTATCGTTAAAATTGTAATCCCTAGAGATCACATCATTACCCAATGCATTAGAGCGCTATCAGGGCACAACCTTAATTTGTCTTTATTATCAAGTGATCCACATATATAATCATCAAAAATTTCATAAATAACCCATATATCATAAAAGAAATGTGTTTCATTTCATAATCACAACATTTTAAAAACTGCTTTTAAAACTTGATCTTTATGTCCCTTTAAACCCATGGAAAAGGAAAGCGGGTTTCATGTATATAAATCCCAGAATTAAAATAATTTTTTTTACATATATGTGAATACCCCTATAGAATAAAGATCATTGAGTATTCAATTAATAAAATAAAATAATTTGAGACAGAGAGAGAGACATTTTGAGACGAAAATTATGCAGCATAACGACTATGTTGCCGGGTTTTAGAAAACGTTGAAAAGAGAGGGGACATGGGTCACCCACTCATAAATGATCCACAAAACAGTATGGGGACATAATATAAAGGATATAAGAATATGGTAATTAAATTTGAAAGAAATACCATATAAAATGAAAAACTTTAAAAGAATACAAAAATAAGATTTCTCTTATGAAAATTCGGCAGCTTAACGACGTCACTTAAAACTTCAAAAAAATGAATTGATGAGATCAAAGAGTATCACTAATCATATTAAAATAAAGATGGAATTATGATGAATATATAATATCATACCCCAGAATAATAAGAGGAACTTGAAAGACTTGACATGAAAATATAACTTTGAAATCAGAAGGGTGAAAAAATCCCTTACAAAAATTCGGCTGCCTAACGACGCCACTTAAACATTATTAAAATGAATTGATGAGGTAAATATGGGGTGTATCATGATATGAAAATTCAAATTACAGTAAGGTGAATATAAAATAACATCATACAACAAATGAACATGGATCATAAAATAAATGACATAAAAGTGAGTACTTGAAAAGAAGGAGAGAGGTAGGATCCCTTACCTTGAAGAGTAACTTTTAATTCTTAAAGTTTGGGACATTGGGAGGCTTGAGGAAACCTTGGGAAGACTCAATGGTAGTTAAGGAGACCATAAAATCGTTGAGAAGGATTCTGGAATGGAAATGATGAGATAATGGCTTGGTATTTATAGGGGAAGTGAGGGGACAAGACATTAATGGCCAAGGGACACCTCATTGCTGGTATTGGAAAAACCACGAGCTTTCCCATGGTATTTTTCCATGGTATTGGCCACTTGGGACACCTCATACCTTATCTTACTATTCATAAGTCGAACAGAATTATTACATAATAATTACATCTTTAATGATGTCATTAAACAACCGAAACTCTAAACTGAAAATTCACTATTCACCGAAAATTTAACTTTTTCAGAAAAATCCCAAAATTTCACCATAACCAAATATAGATGCTCTAATTTCAAAAATGAACACCATTTTATGAAAATAATTTTCTAAATATTTTTAATTTAATTTTTAATTAAAAAACACTATTCCTCCAAAAAAACTAATACTTGACAAATAATTTCTGAAACAGTTATTCACCTATTTTATTGAATCACATTACTTAATCAAGGTGCCTAAATTATATTAATAATATATTTAAGTGATATTACTAATCCATTTGGTCACATTACTAATCCTAAGTGTAAAATCACTATTCATAAATTATTATTCATCAAATATTAAGTTGATCTTATTAGACTCTAAATTTCTTACTGAACATAACTATAGAAGACCATTTTTTGAAAATAATTACAAATTATTAATTATTTAAGTTTTACATAAATATTTTTAAAAAAATATCCTTCTAAAATTCATCAATAATATGAATACTATATTTATCTGGACATTTGAAAATTCACAAACTTCACCATAAGAAGAAATAAGAATTTTTATTTAAATGAAAGGACTACAAAAGGAAGTTATGGTCTCGTTACATAACCCTTTATAACACCAGCATAGGACATAAGAGTAAGGTGTGCTAGGGTGATAGAATCTTGGGGCGTCTAGGCCAACATTGCCCGAGTAGTGATTTCTATCAGCTTGAACTTCTCGCGAAGCCGATTCCGTTCCAGCTTCACATGATGAAGTTCGGCTTGAGTTTGGTCGAGAGCAAATCACAAAGGTGCTACCACCTTCCCAAGTTCTGTCAGATGGGATTCGATCAGCCTGAGACTACTGGATGGGGCCATCGAATCTTCTTTCTATATTAATTAATCAAGATCACTTGTATTTATAGACAATAATTGTAACATTTAGTTTCCAATGGTCTTATTGACCAATGGTCATATAAAAGTTGAAACCCAATGGTCTAATTTTAATTATACTCATTTTATTAAATGAAATAGTTTTGTTGAGTATAAAATAAAATAACACACAAAGTTAGGAAACATGATTTATTCAAAATCTCGGGTCATTACAGTGATGTGATTTGGTTTGTAGCCAAGGTTTCAACTGGCGGGATGTGATGTGGTTTATAGACCCGATGTCTGGGGGTGGAATGTGATGTGGCTCAGGACCCAGGTGACGGGACGAGATGTGGTTTGTCGGGTCCAGGAGTGTGCGGGTGGTATGTGACATGGTTCTTTTAGAAGAGGTGGGAGCGCGAGGATGTTTTCCATTAGGCAAGAATAGTTAAACCAGTGGGAAGTGATGCGGGGTACCCAAATCATCGATGTGCTTACTATATTACTTTACATGACTTGTGTTACTTGGTGAGCATGCCTTGGTGAAGTTGGGATGGCTAGTATCTCTTATTAGATGTTTTTTGGTTCTTCTATTTTCTCACATGGGCATTAGTATGCATCTCTCACTTGTGAATGAGAGGCATTGGTTTTCCTACTGAGTATACTTGTATGATCACCTTACGTATATAAAACCGTTTTCAGGTTTCCAGGAGGACTACATGCACCATGCAGGACCTTACTAGATTAGACTTTGGGATGGTTGTCGGGTCGCTGCTTAGCTTTACTTTTGGTACTTACCTTAGAGTTTTTATTGTAATTGTAATAGTTCTATTTTAAAAATGCATGTGGTATGGATTTGGATTTCTTATATATATATAGACACACACACACACACACACATATATATATCTTGGAGTTGTTTTAAGATGAACCATATTATCTCCCGATATTATTTCTTTAAAAATGGAAATACCTACCATTTTGTGAGATTTGTATACCCTTGGTACTAGTCGCCACCCCGCGGCCTACTGGAAGCGGGACTCTGGGGTCATTATCTCACTTCCTTCATTGTTAATTATTGCATCATCATTGTGTCATAAATAAAATAAATTATGTAATCTCTAAAAATTATAAATAAAATATCATTATGTAGGAAATATTTTTAGCTTTCTAATGAATATTTATAGTCAAAAATCCAACATATATAACCCTATGTAAAAATTGTTTTGCTAAAAGATATATGCTTGTGTCATTTTTGTATTCATTTTAACTTAATTAAAATAAAGTGTCCCTATCACCTACAAGTGGCTCCATGGGGTCCCAAAATCGACCCAAAGATGCCTATGGTCTAACATGTATCAACCAATAAGGCTAGTACACATTTTAGGGTAATTTAGTATTATTATAATATTATTTTTTAACCCTTATTTACCGGATTTACCCTTAACCATGGTAAATAAAATATTTACCGAAGTAATTATTCAAAATGTCTAAAAATAAAAGTTACCTATTTACACAATTTGAACATCCTGATTCCAAATATGGAATTCATTTTTCCAAATTCAAAACACAAAAGTGGCAGAAATTTATTTAAAATTAATTCCCGTTGTTAAAACAAAAAGCGTGTTTTTAAGAGATAATAACTATCAAAAGATTGACACTTGTTTATGTCCGGTTTAATTGTAAAATTATGTCCAATGACCAAAATTATATTAAATGGTAAAAATATATTCTAAATATACTTTAAAACCACTAAAATTAATAATTTATCACTATTAATTATTTTGATTAAAAAGGTTGTTTTTAATTAAAATTTAGTAATTTTCCCTATTCATCAAAATATTAAAGTTATCCGAAAAGTACCAAAATTTCAACTTAGGCTAAATTTGATATTCTGAATCCAAAAATGAAGTCCATTTAAAAAATAAAATATATATAATTTCAAAAGGTAGGTATTACTATTCATAACGGCTAGTTTGATTGGTTATGGTGTGTTAGAACTCGGTGTTGCGTACAACACACGCTATCACATTATTCAAAGAGAAGCGTACCGTGGAAGCTTGGGGTGTTACATTCTCCCCTATTTCAAATAATTTCGTCCTCAAAATTTCTAGAATATTATCGCATGAAAAGACTCAGGTGGTTCTTCATCATAAGTTCCTCGGGTTCCCACGTTGCCTCTTCCATCTTATAGTTTCCCCACAAAACTTTTACCAGACACGTCATCCGGTTTCTCAGTACTTGTTCTCTTGTATCAAGAATCCTAGCGGGCTATTCACAATAAGACAGATCGGGTTCCAGTTCTAACTCCTCATAGGTGAGTACATTCGTTGGGTCAGGCATGTATTTCCTCAACAGAGATACGTGGAACACATCGTGAACTTTGAAGAGACTTGGTGGCATTGCCAATCGGTAAGCTACAGCCCCAATTCGTTCTAGAATTTCGAAAGGTCCGATGTACCTGGGACTCAATTTACCTTTCTTACCAAAATGTATGACTCCCTTCCATGGAGATACCTTCAGGAAAACATGATCACCGACTTGAAATTCCAAATCCTTCCTTCGATTATCGGCATATCTATTATGCCTACTTTGAGCTGCTTTGATGTGATTTTGGATTACCCTCACCTTTTCTATCGTTTCCTACACTAGTTCTAGCCCTACAAGTTTTCTTTCACCAACGTCATCCCAACAGGTTGGTGTGCGACATATCTTTCCATATAACGCTTCATATGGTGCCATCTAAATACTCGAATGAAAGTTATTCTTATAGGAAAATTCTACCAGAGGTAAATACTGATCCCACATACCCTGAAAGTCAAGTGAGTAGGATCTCAACGTGTCTTCTAAGGTTTGAATAGTCTGTTATGATTGTCCGTCTGTCTGAGGGTGGTAGGCAGTTCTCAAATGAAGTTCAGTATCCAGGTATTTCTGAAGACTCTTCCAGAATCTTGAAGTAAAATGGGGATCACGATCAGAAACAATCGATAGGGGTACTCCATGAAGTCTCACAACTTCATTAATATATAGTCTTTCTAGACATTCTAGTGGTAGATATTCTCTTATAGCAAGAAAATGTGCTGACTTGGTAAGACGATCAACAATAACCCATATTGCATCGTTCCTTCTAGGAGTCTTTGGTAGCCCCATGACAAAGTCCATCGTAATATTGTCCCATTTCCACTCCGGTATGGGAAGAGGTTGCATGACTCCTCCAAGGTGTTGCCTTCCAGCTTTCACTTGTTGACAAACTATACATCTTGACACAAAATCAGAAATCTCCCTCTTCATATTGTCCCACCAAAAATGTTGCTTCAAAACTCTATACATTTTGGTGCTCCCAGGGTGTATAGAGAAATTGGAACTATGAGTATCATCCAACAATTCCCTTTTTATATCAGGTATATCGGGAACACAAAGCCTCTTCCCGAATTTCAAAATTCTATTTTCATACACAAAATCTCTCAATCTCCCATCATTCACAGCTTTAATCTTCTTTTGAAATTCTCCATCATTAGTCTGAGAACTCTTAATCCTTTCTAGTAAAGATGGTTTGGAAACCATTTGAAAAATCATTGATGTTTCTCCTTCCCTGGTTATTCCCATGTCCATCTTCACTAGATCCATGAAAATTGGATCCCTTTCAATTCTCATATTGTTCAAAACTCCATGATCTTTTCTGCTCAAAGCATCTTCCACCTTGTTTTCCTTCCTCGGGTGGTAGTGTATAGTGCAATAATAATCCTTGAGTAATTCAAGCCATCTCCTTTGCCTCATGTTGAGTTCTTTTTGTGAGAAAATATACTTCAAACTCTTGTGATCAGTATAAATCTCACATTTTTCACCATAGAGGTAGTGCCTCCATATCTTCAAAGCAAAGATCACAACTGCTAACTCGATATCATGAGTATGAAAGGTTTGTTCATCAATTTTCAAATATCTTGATGCATAGGAAATAAACCTATCATTCTGCATAAGGACACAACCAAGTCCTTTCTTCGATGCATCACTATAAATAACGAACCCATCATTCCCTGATGGTAGAGTCAATATAGGAGCATTGAATAATATTCTCTTCAGTTCTTAGAAACATTCTTCACACTCTTTTGTCTAAACAAATTTAACCTCTTTACGTGTGAGCTTCGTTAATTGGTTATCCAATCGGGAAAAATTCTGGACGAAACATCGATAATAACCTGCTAAACCAATAAAACTACGTACCTCAATTATAATCGTCGGTGCTGGCCATTCTTGGATTGCCTTGGTCTTAGAAGGATCAACAGAGATTCCATATTTAGAGACAATATGGCCAAGAAAATAAATCTCTTGAAGCCAGAATTCACACTTGCTAGACTTCCCATATAATTCATGTCTTCTCAGAGTCTTCAAGATAATGCGCAAGTGATTTTCATGATCTTCATGGATTTTTGAGTATATCAAGATATCATCAATAAATACCACCAAAAATTAATCGAGATATTCCTTGAAAACTCTATTCATCAGATCCATGAATACAGAGGGTGCATTAGTCAATCCAAAAGGCATTACTGTAAACTCATAATGCCCGTACCTGGTTCGAAATGCTGTCTTCAGAATGTCTTCCTAATTCACACACAACTGATGGTATCCAGATCGAAGGTCAATCTTTGAAAAGTATTGAGCTCCATGTAGTTGGTCAAATAAATCATCAATGCGAGGTAGGGGATACTTGTTCTTTATCGTTATAACATTGATCTCCCTGTAGTCAATACATAACCTCATAGATCCATCTTTCTTTTTAACAAAAAGAATAGGGGCTCCCCATAGAGAAACACTAGGGCGAATAAATCCTTTATTACTTAATTCCTCTAGTTGTTTCTTTAGATCGACTAATTCTACAGTGGCCACTTTGTAAGGGGACTTCGATATAGGCCTTGATCCAGGAATTAAATCAATGGAAAACTCAACTTCTCGTTCGGAAGGATGTCCAGGTAAATCTTCCGGAAATATATCTACATATTCTTTCACAATAGGTACATTCTCTATTTGAACATTCCTTTCCTCAACCATAGTCATTTCATTCTCTTCCTCCCCAATAATTGAATTTAGTTGAGCTACTGGGGGTGGATCTAGATAAGAATTAGGTGGTGAAGATTCTACTCTAAAGATAAGGTGTTCCTTATCATCATCATCAAAAATAGTAACCTCCTTCTTCTTACAATAAATCTTCACATCATTGTCCAAATTCCAATTCATACTGAGGATTATATCAAACTCAATCATAGGTATGGCGATGAGATCAGCAGATAAAGAACATTTATGTGCTCTAATGTGGACTGATTCATAAAACTTTGTTGCAATGATACTTCCCTTAGGAGTTTTAACTGACAAATCCCTTGTTAAATCAAATAGGAAATATCTAATTTTCCTAGCAAACTGGGAAGATATGAAACAATGCGATGATCCAGAATCAAATAATGCATTTGCTAAACTTGAGGAAACCATTAAATTACCTGCAACCACGTCTTTAGGAGCTTCTACCTCAGCAGTAGTGATAGCATAAGCTTGGCCTTGATCCCTTGGCCTTTTCAGAGTTAAGTTCTTCTGATGCTTAGGACATTCATTTTCATAATGCCCCATATCCCTGCAATTGTAGCACTGAACATTGGTATCTTCCTTCTTCCCCTTGCAATCACGAGCTTGGTGGCCTTTTTCACCACACTTGTAACAGACTCCTGTTCCCTTCAAGCAAGTACCAGGGTGTTTTTTACCACATTTACCACAGGATGGATATTCAACCTTTCCTTTCTTCCCCTTATTTCCATTCCCAGATTGATCATCAAGTCTCTTCTTCTCTTGCTTTGCTTTAAAGTCATAAGACTTAGAGAATTCCTTTTCGGTCTTGATAGCACATGAGACAATGTGTTCGTACAATGAAAAGGATTGTGAGACTAATGCTCGACGAAGAAATGGTTTTAACCCATCAAAGAAACGATCAATCTTACTTCTTGGGTTACGTATATAATCTCCAGCATACCTTGCTAACCTTGTAAAGTTAGCCTCATACTTTGCGACATTCTCATCCTCCTTCTGTCTCAGACTCAGAAATTATCTTTCCATATCTGCTCGATGGTCGCGAGGAAAGTATTTTTCTAAAAACAAATCTTTGAACTCCCTCCATTCCATATTTGATACTTCATCATCTTCCTTCGTTTTTTTAATCAATGACCACCATTGATCAGCATCTCTAGTGAGGTGGTAAACTGTCATGATAACTTTTTCCCTTTCACTACTCCCCAAAGCCAGAAATATTTTCTCTAGGAAATTTATCTATTGCTCAGCTACTAAGGTATTTGTACTCCCATTGAACGTTGGTGGTTGTTGCCTCATGAATTGATCTAACATTGATCCTCCACACTGCAGATCAGGGTGCTCCATACGGGTAAGGTTATTATTCATAACTTGAGTGAGTTGTCCCAGTATGGTGATTAGATGATCGACACCAGTTGCATCACCAGCTCCACTATAATTATCTTGATCAGGAGGGCAATCCCTACATGGAGTGCGTGCATTGATATAGTTTCCATTTCTTCCACTAGGCGCCATTTCTAAACAATGGCACAAACTAGATCAGTTTATGAATCAAAATACATAATCCCATACTTATAAAACACTTAACATAAATTTAACTATTTGTGGATATAATCCATAATCATAAGAATGTTTTCTTTGAGGAAGTATATACTCATAAACCCTTCATAATGAATTTTAAATAAAATGAGATTTATCCTAAGCATATCCCCCGGGAGTTTTGTAACCAAGAGTGCAGCAAGGCCTGTTGTCATGCACCAGTTCCCGTTCGAGTCTAGCTCAAAGAGGTGTTTTCAGGTTTTACCCCTAGGTACATCTGTGCCAGAGCCGCCTCTACCTGCTCGTATCCAGACAGGGATGTATTGCTCGGAAAGCTCACAAAATCTCTACAATACCAAAATTCTAGGAAGTTCTTCTATACTAATCTTCAAAGTTCATCTTAGGTCTACGTGCTCTAATCAGAGTTTATCTAAATCTAGCTTCCAAGGTTTGTACTAAAATTCCTCTGATACCAACTGTAACGCCCCGACCCCAGTTACCTAGAGTCGGTACATTATTACATAACATTGGCATGATCACAATAAAGATCAAATCTCAAAAGACCTATTGGTTTATCCGCCTTGGAAACACTAGATATATTCATAAGTCTTAAATTACATCATAAAGTAAAAAACTAATACAACAACATATTGTCTCCATATTCCACACTCATATCCCCACATAATATCCCTGCAGGTCATTCATAATTCACTTCTTCACTTCCTGGGAAAAATAAAACATAGAAAAGGGGTGAGCTCAAATGCCCAGTAAGGATAACAATATAGCGGAAACTTTCATAAATAAGAATAAACAGTTAAGGCAATGTATAACTAAAACAAAAGCTTTTTAAACTTGAACTTAAACATAGTATGGAAAAAGTAAAATGAAATAATTCCATTTACTTATTCACATGGATATTCTACTAATCGAATAATCACATGCAATATCAATAACCACTTTCATAATGATAGAATGCATAATGCCAGACTATCATAACCACATAGCCAAGGCCTCGTGCCAAGACTAGAAATAATATTTTTCCAAGGCCTTATGCCAAGACACTATTTTGTCTCATGAGACCTACCAATGCATCGAGGAGCTATAGCAGGCTCCACCCGTCACATATTAAGTCCAATGCATTCCCATATGAAAAGGTTTAAACATAACATAAACATTCGTATTAAAACTAGCATACGAAATGTCAATACTTTCACCATAAACTATGAACGGTATAAAAATAGCACATCCACAGTTAAACATATCACAAAACCTTCAATACAATATAGGAGTTTTGTATCATAATAAATCAACTTCAAATAAGCGTAAAATCCATCAAAGGACGTTGACATAGATGAAATCAAAACTCTTTTTAGAGAAATATCTCTTTCTATTTTGAAATCATTTAAGAGTATTATATTTATGAAATAAAACATTTTCTTTGAAAATATTCTTATAATCTTGTAAGGGAAGCTTCGACAATTTTATAACGGCAAAAAATAGCCGCACCCTCCGTATAAGTTAAAAAAAACATTCTTACCTTAATTTTGTCGAAAAGGTTAAAAAGCACCTTGTTTGGAAAACGACGGAAAGATTCCTTTATAAACCTCTTATAAAAAGTCAAAAAAGGGTATAAATGACTTTAACCCATATTCTAGTAAATAGTAAAATTTTTTGAAATTCATTTTTAAGAATCATGGATGTGGATGATAAAGATATCCTAGTAGATTATTATGTATAAACAACCTCGGATAATGAAGAGATTGTGAAATAACCCTTACCTTGTACTTTTCCTTGGTTGGGGTAGGTAAACCTCCAGTATAATAGTGAAATAATTATTATTAAATTATACAAGAATCATATACTTTCATATGATATCATATATTATCTTTTAACATTTCTTTGTTAATAATATCTTAGTATTATCGTCGTTTTGGGTGTTAACTTACTCGTTTTCTTTTATATGTTTTGTTACATAAGCCATGTTTGTCGTGGATAGGTTTTATATCATTCATATACAGAATTATATCAAATCCTTATACATTATTTTTAAATCATAAAATGATAATTATACTTGAATGGATACGATGGAGAGTGAAACTCATCGCGTTCGTGGAGACGGTAGTCCGTACGTACGCACGAGCGACAATATCATTCTTTTGATATTAAAATAATATATAAATGGATGGTATATCATATATACAGAATAATTAAAATTTTATATTTATTATTTACATGAGTTACACATCATTATTATACCCATCCAAATAATAATATATTGAATAACAATTACACCACGACGTGGAGACGGTAAGCCGTACGTACGCACGTATGGTGACATGTTATTCAAAGGGTGGATAGAATACTGAAAATGGTTGTACAATATTTATAATAACATCACAGTATATATATGATACTGGAGTTATTATTTTAGAATGGTAATAACAAAGGAAGAAGAAGTGGAAGAAGAAAGGAACATGGAAAAGGGTGGTGAAATCATTACCTCTTCTTCGGGTTCTTCCTTTTGATTTGATCAAAAGGGCTCCTTAGGTTGGCTTTCTGATCAAACTAAGGCCTCTAGGTTGTAGTGAGTGAAGTTGGGAGAGTATTTGGGTAGATTTTGGCCGAAGAAAAAGGCTTTGAAGGTGTGAAGAAATGAGAAGGAGGAGTGCCCTTTTATAAGAGGGGTGAGGGGCACCTTTGGAAAAGCAAGAAATATTAATTTATAATAAATTCATATTCGGTTTCTAATGGCTAAAAAGTTGATTATTTAAATTTTAAGGTGGGGATCGGTCTAGAACCATTCAACCAATAGAATTTAGACAGGTTTGGGTTACTATATTAACCTTATCTTTAAGTATTAACTCTTAGTTAATTAGTTTGACATTTACCATGTCACTTTGTATTTTTATATTATATAGTTAATAAACTTACTATATACATCCAAGAGACCCTCAAGTGGTCCATTAAAGATACAAATATCATGATATAAGTATCTTGGACGAATCTTAGATTTTTAAGAATTTAATATCAATTAATAATATAATATTTGTTTTAAAAACTCTTTTCTGTCAATTTTGACACTATTCAATAGTTGATTTTTGTGAAACTCATAACAGAATGATTAATTCGAAAAAAGTTAATTAAATAAATCCTAATATGTCATATTATCCTAGAAAATTATTTTAATTCATTAAAAGTATCAAATTATATTTATTTGGGTATTTATAATATCAATTAGTTTAAATTTTCACTATTATGTTAATTACTGCATCATCATTGTGTCAAAAATAAATTAAATTATGTAATCTCTAAAAATTATAAATAAAATATCATTATGTAGGAAATCGTTTTAGTTTTCTAATTAATATTTATAGTCAAAAATCCAACATATATAACCCTATGTAAAAAAAAATTTCTAAAAGATATATGCTTGTGTCATTTTTGTATTCATTTTAACTTAATTAAAATAAAGTGTCCCTATCACCTACAAGTAGATCCATGGGGTCCCTAAATCAACCCAAAGATGCCTATGGTTTAACATGTATCACACAATAATTCTAGGACACGTTTTAGGGTAATTTATTATTATTATAATATTATTTGTTAACCCTTATTTACCGGATTTACCCTTAACCATGGTAAATAAAATATTTACCGAAGTAATTATTCAAAATGTCTAAAAATAAAAGTTACCTATTTACACAATTTGAACATCATGATTCCAAATATGGAATCCATTTTTCCAAATTCAAAACACAGAAGTGGCAGAAATTAATTTAAAATTAATTCCCGTTGTTAAAACAAAAAAGCATGTTTTTAAGAGATAATAACTATCAAAAGATTGACACTTGTTTATGTTCGGTTTAATTGTAAAATTATGTCCAATTACCAACATTATATTAAATGGTAAAAATATATTCTAAATATACTTTAAAACCACTCAAATTCATAATTTATCACTATTAATTATTTTGATTAAAAAAGTTGTTTTTAATTAAAATTTAGTAATTTTCGCTATTCATCAAAATATAAAAGTTATCCGAAAAGTACCAAAATTTCACCTTAGGATAAATTCGATATTCCGAATCCAAAAATGAAGTAAATTTTAAAAAATAAAATATATATAATTTCAAAAAGTAGGTATTACTATTCATAATGGCTAGTTTGATTGGTTATGGTGTGTTAGAACTTGGTGTTGCGTACAACACACGCTATCACATTATTCAAAGAGAAGCGTATCGTGGAAGCTTGGTTGTTACATTCTCCCCTCCTTCAAATAATTTTGTCCTCAAAATTTCTAGAATATTATCGCATGAAAAGACTTGGGTGGTTCTTCATCATAAGTTCCTTGGGTTCCCACGTTGCCTCTTCCATCTTATGGTTTCTCCACAAAACTTTTACCAGATGCGTTTTCCAATTTCTCAGTACTTGTTCTCTCGTATCAAGAATCCTGGTGGGCTCTTCACAATAAGACAGATCAGGTTCCAGTTCTAACTCCTCATAGGTGAGTACATGCCTTGGTTCAGGCATGTATTCCCTCAACAGAGATACATGGAACACATCATGAACTTTGGAGAGACTTGGCGGCATTGCCAATCGCTAAGCTACAGCCCCAATTTGTTCAAGAATTTCAAAAGGTCCGATGTACCTAGGACTCAATTTACCTTTCTTACCAAAACCTATGACTCCCTTCTATGGAGATACCTTCATGAAAACATGATCACCAAATTGAAATTCCAAACCCTTACTTCGATTACTGGCATAGCTCTTCTGCCTACTTTGAGCTGCTTTGATGTGATTTTGGATTACCTTCACCTTTTCTATCATGTCCTCCACCAGTTCTAGACCTAAAAGTTTTCTTTCACCAATGTCATCCCAACACGTTGGTGTGCGACATCTCTTTTCGTATAACGCTTCATATGGTGCCATCTGAATACTCGAATGGAAGCTATTGTTATAGGAAAATTCTACCAGAGGTAAATACTGATCCCACATACCCTGAAAGTCAAGTGAGCCGGATCTCAACATGTCTTCTAAGGTTTGAATTGTCCGTTATGATTGTCTGTCTGTCTGAGGGTGGTAGGTAGTGCTCAAATGAGGTTCAGTATTTATGGATTTCTGAAGACTCTTCCATAATCTTGAAGTAAAACGGGGATCACGATCAGAAACAATCGATAGGGGTACTCCATTAAGTCTCACAACTTCATTAATATATAGTCTTGCTAGACGTTCCAGTGGTAGATCTTCTCTTATAGCAAGAAAATGTACTGACTTGGTAAGACGATCAACAATAACCCATATTGCATCATTCCTTCTAGGATTCTTTGGTAGCCCCATGACAAAGTCCATCGTAATATTGTCCCATTTCCACTCCCGTATGGGAAGAGGTTGCATGACTCCTCCAGGGTGTTGCCTTCCAGATTTCACTTGTTGACAAACCATACAACTTGACAAAAAATCAGCAATCTCCCTCTTCATATTGTCTCACCAAATATCTTCCTTCAAATCTCTATACATTTTTGTGCTCCCAGGGTGTATAGAGAAATTGGAACTATGAGTATCATCAAACAATTCCCTTTTTATATCAGGTATATCGTGAACACAAATCCTCTTTCCGAATTTCAAAATTCCATTTTCATACACAAAATCTCCCAATCTCCCATCATTCATAGCTTTAATCTTCTTTTGAAATTCTCCATCATTAGTCTGAGAACTCTTAATCTTTTCTAGTAAAGATGGTTTGGAAACCATTTGAAAAAGCATTGATGTTTCTCCTTCCCTAGTTATTCCCATGTCCATCTTCACTAGATCCATGAAAATTGGATCCCTTTCAATTCTCATATTGTTCAAAACTCCATGATCTTTTCTGCTCAAAGCATCTGCCACCTTTTTTTCCTTATCCGGGTGGTAGTGTATCATGCAATCATAATCCTTGAGTTATTCAATCCATCTCCTTTGCCTCATGTTGAGTTATTTTTGTGAGAAAATATACTTCAAACTCTTGTGATCAGTATAAATCTCACATTTTTCACCATAGAGGTAGCTCCTCCATGTTTTCAAAGCAAATATCACAGCTACTAACTCGAGATCATGAGTAGGATAGGTTTGTTCATGAATTTTCAACTGTCATGATGCATAGGTAATAACCCTATCATTCTGCATAAGGATACAACCAAGCCCTTTCTTCGATGCATCACTATAAATAACGAACCCATCATTCCCCGATGGTAGAGTCAATATAGGAGCATTGACTAATCTTCTCTTCAGTTCTTCGAAACATTCTTCACACTCTTTTGTCCAAACAAATTTAACCCCTTTACGTGTGAGCTTCATTAATGGGTTAGCCAATCGGGCAAAATTTTGGACGAAACATCGATAATAACCTGCTAAACCAATAAAACTACGTACCTTAGTTATACTCGTCGGTACTGCCCATTCTTGGATTGCCTTGGTCTTAGAAGGATGAACAGAGATTCTATCTTTAGAGACAATATGGCCAAGAAAAGAAATCTCCTGAAGCCATAATTCACAATTTCTAAACTTCCCATATAATTCATGTCTTCTCGGAGTCTTCAAGATAATGCGCAAGTGATCTTCATGACCTTCGTAGATTTTTGAGTATACCAAGATATCATCAATAAATACAACCACAAATTCATCGAGATATTCCTTGAAAACTCTATTCATCAGATCCATGAATACAGAGGGTGTATTAGTCAATCCAAAAGGCATTACTGTAAACTCATAATGCACGTACCTGGTTCGAAATGTTGTCTTCGGAATGTCTTCCTTCTTCACACACAACTGATGGTATCCAGATCGAAGTTCAATCTTTGAAAAGTATTTAGCTCCATGCAGTTGGTCAAATAAATAATCAATGTGAGGTAGGGGATACTTGTTCTTTATCATTATAGCATTGATCTCCCTGTAGTCAATACATAACCTCATAGATCCATCTTTCTTTTTAACAAAAAGAACAGGGGCTCCCCATGGAGAAACACTAGGGTGAATAAATCCATTATTACTCAATTCCTCTAGTTGATTCTTTAGTTCGACTAATTCTATAGTGGCCATTCTATAAGGGGTATTCGATATAGGCCTTGATCCAGGAATTAAATCAATGGAAAACTCAACTTCTCGTTCTGGAGGATGTCCAGGTAAATCTTCCGGAAATATATCTATATATTCTTTCACAACAGGTACATCATCTATTTGAACATTCCTTTCCTCACCCATAGTCATTTCATTCTCTTCCTCCCCAATAATTGAATTTAGTTAAGCTACTGGGGGTGGATCTAGATAAGAATTAGGTGGTGACGATTCCGCTCTAAAGATAAGGTGTTCCTTATCATCATCATCAAAAATAGTAACCTCCTTCTTATTACAATAAATCTTCACATCATAGTCCGAAAGATAATCCATACCGAGGATTATATCAAACTCAATCATAGGTATGACGATGAGATCAGCAGATAAAGAACATTTATGTGCTCTAATGGGGACTGATTCACAAAATATTGTTGCAATGATACTTCCCTTAGGAGTTTTAACTGACAACTCCCTTGTAAAATCAAATTGGAAATATCTAATTTTCCGAGCAAACTGGGAAGATATGGAACAATGTGATGATCCAGAATCAAATAATGCATTTGATAAACTTGAGGAAACCATTTAATTACCTGCAAGCACGTCTTTCGGGGCTTCTACCTCAGCAGTAGTGATAGCATAAGCTTGGCCTTGATCCCTTGGCCTTTTCTAAGGTAAGTTCTCCTGACGCTTAGGACATTCATTTTCATAATGCCCCATCTCCCTGCAATTTTAGCACTAAACATTGGTAGCTTCCTTCTTCCCCTTGCAATCACGAGCTTGGTGGCCTTTTTCACCACACTTGTAACAGACTCATGTTCCCTTTAAGAAAGTACCGGGGTGTTTCTTACCACATTTACCACAGGATGGATATTCAACCTTTACCTTCTTCCCCTTATTTCCATTCCCAGATTGATCAGCAGGTCTCTTCTTCTCTTGCTTTTCTTTAAAGTCATAAGACTTAGAGAATTCATTTTCGGTCTTGATAGCACATTAGAAAATGTCTTCGTACTATAAAAAGGATTGTGAGACTAATGCTCGACGGAGAAATGGTTTTAACCCATCAAAGAAACGATCAATATTACTTCTTGGGTTACGTATATAATCTCCAGCATACCTTTCTAACCTTGTAAAGTTAGCCTCATACTTTGCTACATTCTCATCCTCCTTCTATCTCAGACTCAGAAATTGCCTTTCCATATCTGCTTGATGGTCATGAGGAAAGTATTTTTCTGAAAACAGATCTTTGAACTCCCTCCATTCCATATTTGATACTTCATCATCTTCCTTCGTGTTTTGAATCAATGACCACCATTGATCAGCATCTCCAGTGAGGCGGTAAACTGTCATGATAACTTTTTCCCTTTCACTACTCCCCAAAGCCTAAAATATTTTCTATAGGGAATTTATCCATTGCTCAGCTACTAATGGATTTGTACTCCCATTGAACGTTGGTGTTTGTTTCCTCATGAATCGATCTAACATTGATCCTCCACCCTGTGGATCAGGGTTCTCCATACTGGTAAGGTTATTATTCATAACTTGAGTGAGTTGTCCCAGTATGGTGATTAGTTGATCGGCACCAGTTGTATCACCAACTCCACTATAATTATCTTGAGCAGTAGGGTAATCCCTATATGAAGTGCGTGCATTGATACAGTTTCCATTTCTTCCACTAGGCGCCATTTCTAAACAATGGCATAAACTAGATCAGTTTATGAATCAAAATACATAATCACATACTTATAAAACACTTAAAATAAATTGAACTATTTATGGATATAATCCATCATCATAAGAATGTTTTCTTTGAGGAAGTATATACTCATAAACCCTTCATAATTATTTGTAAAGAAAATGAGAGTTATCCTAAGCATATCCCCCAGGAGTGTCGTAACCAAGAGTGTAGCAAGGCCCGTTGTCGTGCACCAGTTCCCGTTCGAGTCTAGCTCAAAGCTGTGTTTTCCGGTTTTACCCCTGGGTACATCTGTGCCAGAGCCGCCTCTACCTACTCATATCCAGACAGGGATGTATTTCTTGGAAAACTTACAAAATCTCTACAATACCAAAATTCTAGGAATTTCTTCTATACTAATCCTCAAAGTTCATCTTAGGTCTACATGCTCTAATCAGAGTTTATCTAAATCTAGCTTCCAAGGTTTGTACTAAACTTCCTCTGATACCAACTGTAACGCCCCGACCCCAGTTACCTAGAGTTTGTGCATTATTACATAACATTGGCATGATCACAATAAAGATCAAATCTCGAAAGACCGATTGGTTTAGTATCCTTGGAAACACTAGATATATTCATAAGTCTTACATTACATCATAAAGTGAAAAACTACTACAACAACATATTGTCTCCATATTCCACACACATATCCCCACATAATATCCCTGCAGGTCATTCATAATTTACTTCTTCACTTCCTGGGAAAAATAAAACATAGAAAAGGGGTGAGCTCAAATGCCTAGTAAGGATAACAATATAGCAGAAACTTTCATAAATAAGAATAAACATTTAAGGCAATGTATAACTAAAACAAAATCCTTTTAAACATGAACTTCAACATAGTATGGCAAAAGTAAAATGAAATAATTCCATTTACTTATTCACATGGATATTCTACTAATCAAATAATCACATGCAATATCAATAACCACTTTCAAAATGATGGAATGCATAATGTCAGACTATCATAACCACATAGTCAAGGCCTCGTGCAAAGACTACAAATAAGATTTTGCCAAGGCCTTGTGCCAAGACACTAGTTTGTCTCATGAGACCTACCGATGCATCGAGAAGCTATAGCGGGCTCTACCCATCATATATTAAGTCCAATGCATTCCCATATGAAAAGGTTTAAACATAACATAAACATTCATATTAAAACTAGCATACGAAATGTCAATACTTTCACCATAAACTATGAACGGTTTAAAAATAGAACATCCACAGTCAAACATATCACAAAACCTTCAATACAATATAGAATTTTTGTATCATAATAAATCAACTTCAAATAAGCGTAAAATCCATCAAAGGATGTTGACATAGATGAAATCAAAACTCTTTTTAGAGAAATATCTCTTTCTATTTTGAAATCATTTAAGAGTATTATATTTATGAAATAAAACATTTTCTTTGAAAATATTCTTATAAGCTTTTAAGGGAAGATTCGATGATTTTATAATGGCAGAAAATATCTGCACCCGCCGTATAAGTTAAAAAAACATTCTTACCTTAATTTTGTCGAAAAGGTTAAAAAGCACCTTGTTTGGAAAACGACGGAAATATTCCTTTATAAACCTCTTATAAAAAGTCAAAAAAGGGTATAAATGACTTTATCCCATATTCTTGTAAATAGTAAAAATGTTTTGAAATTCATTTTAAAGAAACATGGATGTGGATGATAAGAGATTTCATTAGATTATTACGTATAAACAACCTCGGATAATGAAGAGATTGTCAAATAACCCTTACCTTGTACTTTTCCTTGGTTAGAGTAGGTTAAACTCATGTATAATAGTTAAATAATTGTTATTAATTTTTAGAAGAATCATATACATTCATATGATATCATATATGATCTTTTAACATTGCTTTGTTAATAATATCTTAGTATTATCGTCGTTTCGGGTGTTAACTTACTCGTTTTCTTTTATATGTTTTGTTACATAAGTCATGTTTTTCATGGATAGGTTTTATATTATTCATATACAGAATTATATCAATTCCTTAACCATTATTTTTAAATCATCAATTGATAATTATACTTGAATGGATACGATGGAGAATGAAACTCATCGCGTTCGTGGAGACCGTAGTCCGTACGTACGCACGAGGGACAATATCATTCTTTTGATATTAAAATAATATATAAATGGATGGTATATCATATATACAGAATCATTAACATGTTATATTTATTATTTACATGAGTTACACATCATTATTATACCCATCCAAATAATAATATATTGAATAACAATTACACCACGACGTGGAGACGGTAAGCCGTACGTACGCACGTATGGTGACATGTTATTCAAAGGGTGGATAGAATACTGAATATGGTTGTACCATATTTATAATAACATTACATAATATATATGATACTGGAGTTATTATTTTAGAATGGTAATAACAAAGGAAGAAGAAGTGGAAGAAGAAAGGAACTTGGAAAAGGGTGGTGAAATCATTGCCTCTTCTTCGGGTTCTTCCTTTTGATTTGATCAAAAGGGCTTCTTAGGTTGGCTTTATGATCAAACTAAGGCCTCTAGGTTGTATTGAGGGAAGTTGGGAGAGTATTTGGGCAGACTTTGGCCGAACAAAAAGGCTTTAAAAGTGTGAATAAATGAGAAGGAGGAGTATCCTTTTATAAGAGGGGTGAGGGGCACCTTTGGAAAAGCTAGAAATATTAATTTATAATAAATACATATTCGGTTTCTAATGGCTCCAAAGTTGATTATTTAAATTTTAAGGTAGGTATAGGTCGAAAACCATTAAACCAATAGAATTTAGACAGGTTTGGGTTTCTATATTAACCTTATCTTTAAGTATTAACTCTTAGTTAATTAGTTTGACATTTACCATGTCACTTTGTATTTTTATATTATATAGTTAATAAACTTACTATATACATCCAAGAGACCCCCAAGTGGTCCATTAAAGATACAAATACCATGATATAAGTCTCTTGGCCGAACATTAGATTTTTAGGAATTTAATATCAATTAATAATATAATATTTGTTTTAAAAACTCTTTTATGTCAATTTTGACACTATTCAATTGTTGTTTTTTGTGAAACTCATAACAGAATGATTACTTCGAAAAACTTTAATTACATAAATCATAAAATGTCATATTATCCTAGAAAATTATTTTCATTCATTAAAAGTCTCAAATTATATTTATTTGGATATTTATAATATCAATTATTTTGAATTTTCACTATTATGGTAATTACTGCATCAACATTGTGTCATAAATAAATTACATTATGTAATCTCTAAAAATTATAAATAAAATATCATTATGTATGAAATATTTTTAACTTTCTCATGAATATTTATATTCGAAAATACAACATATATAACCCAATGCAAAAATTATTTTGCTAAAAGATGTATGCTTGTGTCATTTTTGTATTCATTTTAACTTAATTAAAATAAAGTGTCCCTATCACCTACAAGTGGCTCCATGGGGTCCCAAAATCGACCCAAAAATGCCTATTGTCGAACATGTATCAACCAATAAGGCTAGTACACGTTTTAGGGTAATTTAGTATTATTATAATATTATTTTTTAACCCTTATTTACAAGATTTACCATTAACCATGGTAAATAAAATATTTACCGAAGTAATTATTCAAAATGTCTAAAAATAAAAGTTTCCTATTTACACAATTTGAACATCCTGATTCCAAATATGAAATACATTTTTCCAAATTCAAAACACAGAAGTGGCAGAAATTAATTTAAAATTAATTTCCGTTGTTAAAACAAAAAGCGTGTTTTTAAGAGATAATAACTATCAAAAGATTGACACTTGTTTATGTCCGGTTTAATTGTAAAATTATGTCCAATTACCAACATTATATTAAATGGTAAAAATATATTCTAAATATACTTTAAAACCACTCAAATTCATAATTTTTCACTATTAATTATTTTGATTAAAAAAGTTGTTGTTAATTAAAATTTAGTAATTTTCACTATTCATCAAAATATTAAAGTTATCCGAAAAGTACCAAAATTTCACCTTAGGCTAAATTCGATATTCCGAATCCAAAAATGAAGTCCATTTAAAAAAATAAAATATATATAATTTCAAAAAGTAGGTATTACTTTTCATAATGGCTAGTTTGATTGGTTATGGTGTGTTAGAACTCGGTGTTGCGTACAACACACGATATCACATTATTCAAAGAGAAGCGTACCGTGGAAGCTTGGGGTGTTACAGTATTATAATATAGGGTTTGATTCTATTTTATTGTCAGTTCTATTGAAAAGTATGGTGGGATGATGTGTGGGTTTCGGGTGAGGTTTTCCTTACTAACAAAGAACTTTTCATTCTGGAGTTAATTTTAGGGGGAATGACTCACAGTTCATAGAACTACACTGGGTACTTCTTGGGTATTAGGGGGACTTTTGGTCCCCCATTGTCATTCCCCCTTAATTTTATGGTTCAAAATATCCAAAAGCAACAAGTTTTAGTTTTTTTCTTATTATACAATCACAACTATAATCCAAAATGCATTGTTCATAACATATTTTATGAACTAAATATGATATATCATCATAGAAAATATTCCTTTCACACATAATATCTAGTTAGTACTGCAGATCATCGGTCATGCAGCACATCAAACATTTTCCTCCATGATGCCGCATTTGCACTGCGGGTGAAAGGTGAGATCCGCGATGCCGCCTTTCCCCTAATTTTTTATTGAATTTTTTTTTATTTTTTTTTTATTTTTTTTGTTTATATATATATATACACACACAAAACAATAAATTTCATCAAAATTTCTCTGCTATTAAAGATCTAGCGCTACAGCCATTACAGCAGTCTAGATTCTGACAGAAACTCTTACCCATGCCTCCCTTTTATAAGAGGGCTTGCTCTGAAAATCATTCTGCATTTTCAATGTGGGATTCAGGTTCTCCCTTTCCTGCGCAGTACATTCTGTATTTCCGATGTGGGATTCTGTTTCAAGTACGTGACTTTGAAATACAATAAAATATAAACTATAAGGCCAATATAAATGAAATTTTAAACATTGATTAAATATATAATAAATAGTTGAAAACAAAAAGAATTTCCTCAAAAATGTTGATCAAAAATAATCTATAACCTTTCAAAACAGCCAACTTGAAACTTAAAAATGTTTCAAGTATGTGAATTTGAAAGACTATAAAATATAAACTATAAAACGAATATAATTGAAACTTTAAACATTGATTAAACATATAATAAATAGTTGAAAAAAAGGAATTTTCAAAAAACTGTTGATGAAAAGTTATTTATAAGCTTTCAAAACCGCCTACTTGAAACTTAAAATTTTTCAAGTACGTGAATTGGAATGACCATAAAACATAAAATAGAAGACCAATATAAATGAAACCTTAAACATTGATTAAAAATATAAGAAATAGTTGAAAACAAAAAGTAATTTCCAAAAAAATGTTAATGAAAAATAATTTATAAGCTTTCAAAACCGCCTACATGAAACTTAAAAATGTTTCAAGTACGTGACTTTGAAAGATTATAATTATATTACTAATTAAGTAATTAATTATTATATAATTAATAGTTATATTAATAATAATTATATAATTAATCATTATATTACTAATTAAGTATTATATAATTAATATTTAATATTTAATATTTAATATTTAATAGTTATAATGAATAATTATAATGAATAATTATATTACTAATTAACAACTTATTTATTATATAATAATTTTTAATAATTACTAATGAATAATTATAATGAATAATTATATTACTAATTAACTAATTAACTATTATATAATTAATAATTAAATTACCAATTAACTAATTAATTATTTAATAATAATTCTTAATAAATAATAACTAATAATTATAATGAATAATTATAATTTATAATTATATTACTAATTAACTAATTATAAAAAGGGTCACGACTCTATCTTTCTCAAAAAATTAACTAATTAACTATTATATAATTAATAATTTTTTTACTAATTACCTAATTAGTTATTATATAATTAATGATTAATAAACACTAATTAACAAATTACAAATTATATAGTTAATAATTATATTACTAATCAACTAATTAATTATTATAAAATTAATAATTATATTTCTAAGTAACTAATTAATTATTAAATAATTAATAATTATATTTCTAAGTAAATAATTAATTATTAAATAATTAATAATTATATTACTAATTAACTAATTATTTATTATATATTTTATTATTAATAATTACTAATTAACTAACTAATTATTATACAATTAATAGTTTTATAATTAATAATTATAATTTGTAATTATAATGAATAATTATAATTAGTAATTATAATTATTAATTAGAATTAATCATTATAATGAATAATTTTAATTTATAATTATATTACTAATTAACTAATTAACTATTATATAATTAAAAATTATATAACCAATTAACTAATTAATTATTATATAATAATTTTGAATAATTACTAATTATTAATTATAATGGATAAATATGATTTATAATTATATTACTAATTAACTAATTAAATATTATATACTGAATAATTATATTAATAATTAATTAGTTAACTATTATATACTTAATTATTAATAATTTCTAATTAACTAATTAATAATTATATAATTAATTATTAATAATATTAATTTAATAATTAAATAAATTATTAATAATATTAATTTAATAATTAAATAAATTATTATATGTTTAATCCATGTTTTAACTTTAAATTATATCGGTATTAGAGTTTATATTTTAGTCTTTCAAAACCGCATACTTTAATCATTTTAAGTTTCAAGTAGGTGGTTTTGAAATCTTATAAATTATTTTTCATGAACATTTTTTAAGAAATTATTTTTATTTTTGACTATTTGTTATATGTTTAATCTGGTTTTTATGTTTCATTTATATCGGTCTTATAGTTTATATTTTATAGGCTTTCAAAGTCACGTGCTTGAAACATTTTTAAGTTTCATGTTGGTCATTTTGAAAGCTTATAAATTATATTTTATCAATAATTTTTATGAAATTATTTTTATTTTCAAATATTTGTTTTATGTTTAATACATGTATTAAGTTTCATTTATATTGGTCTTATAATTTATATTTTATAAGATTTCAAAAGCACATACTTGAAACTTCTTAAGTTTCAAGTAAGTGGTTTTTAAAGCTTATAAATTATTTTTTATCATCATTTTTTATGAATTTTTTTTTGTTTTCAACTATTTTTTATATGTTTAATACATGTTTTAAGTTTCATTTATATTGGCCTCATAGTTTATATTTTATAGTCTTTCAAAGTCACGTACTTGAAACAGAATCTCACATCGGAAATACAGAATGTTCTGTGCAGGAAATGGAGAACCATAATCCCACATCGGAAATACAGAATGATTTCCAGGGTAAGCTCTCTTATAAAAAGGAGCCCTGGGTGAGAGCTTCTGTCAGAATCTAGACTGTTGTAATGACAGTACTGCTGGATTTTAAATAGCGGATAAATTCTGCTGAAAATTTTATTTTTGTTTTTTTGTTTTGTTTATATATATAAACAAAACAAAAAAAATAAAAATAAAAATAAAAAATTTCTAGAAAAAATATTTTTTTTTGTTTTAAGGGAAAGGAAGTATCTAGGATGTCGCCTTTCAACCGAGCCCAAAGGTGGCATCGTGGATGCCACCTTTGTGGCGTATTTTCAAAAAAAAATTAACCTAGCCTGTTTTTAAAAAATATTTTCTTTAAAAAACTTATTTAAAAAAAACTCAATGTATAGATGTATATATATATATAAACCCCTCCAAACACATAAACTTCCCTTAAACGTCTGGTAAAATGTAAAACAGAAGACGGTAACCGGTATTGCACAGTCGGATCTGGAAGTATATAAATGGAGAATCTCTGGCGTCCCTCCCTCCCATGCCTCACCATCAACTTCTCAGGGATGGATGTCCAAAGCTCTAAAATTTCCCTCTCAGTTTTACTTCTTCCCCTCGCCATCATCATCTCCCACCCGCCGGCGTTCATGACAACTTTCTCTGATGCCTCTCCCTCCATGGGAGCTCCACCTCTATCTCCACACTCATATACACCCCCGCCAATTAATCCTACGCCTCCATTTTACACATCCCCGTCTCCAACCAAAGGTTCCTACAGCCCACCACCCCCCACCCACTCACCATCGTGATGCCAACCCAAGAATCCCACATCCAGCATGCCCTCGTCTGCGCCCGCCGCCACGGCCTGTAGGTCCGGGTTCGGAGCAGCGGCCACGACTTCGAGGGGCTCTCCTCGGTCACCCATGCCCTGTTCGTGGTTAATGTCACACCCAGATTTTTATTTCTATACTTTATTATGAATTATATTTTGGTTCTTAATTTTTCTCTACTTTTGGTTGTTCTAGATTTAAATTTTGTGTTTCGGGTGTTCTTGACTTAAATTTTGAGTCATGGATGTTTTAGGTGGTATTTGGCCTTGTCTATCGTTAGTGGGAAAGTATGAGGAGGAGGTGGCTTGGAAAATATTGAAATTTTACCACTTGCATGAATTTTCATATTGAAATTATATACACTTTTTCTCATTTGAATTTTATGTATAATTGGTTTTTTATGTAATTTTCATGGAATATTTACGTGGGGTTCTTTTCACGTTTTCGGTTCAGCCTTGTTTCCCGGTTCACTGTGTCTGGAACCTGGTTTATGTTGTTTACTTACCTATTAGCGTGGACTGTTGATTGTCGATGATCCAATGGCTTGGATATCACCCATTGTGTTTCTTCTAGATGACTTCGATCCGTTTCACTCTGTGCCTCACCTCTTAGATTTTTCCACATGTCTGATGCGCTGGCCTCGCCTCGGTTACACGAACCGTCTCGATGATCTTTGTCGTACACGCAGATTCGCTCTCGCTGATCCACTGAACTGCATGAGACCTGTCTTTTATGCATTGATTGCCTTTATTCTTTCAGAGTGATTGAAGCGACTCTCTCGGGTTCATCCTTTGGGGTTCTGTGAGTTTTCCCCCGGTGAAGCTCGGATCTGTTTTGACTCCGCGACGAAGAAGGACAAGTTGTCCAGGAGTCTTCCGGCACTCGCACTCCCCACTACCACAGCACAAATCGCCTCCTACAACTAGACTTCTCTTCTGGTGTATACTTAGTGGTGATCATCCCGGTTTATTTTGTGTTCTTCGACGGCTATGCTTCAAGGGGTAACAATATTTATATTATTTACAACCGTATCCATGATCTGGTTTGTAGATCTTGGCTCTGTCATAGTTTATCTTTTGTTTGATATGTATGTTGTTGTATCCTTCTTGTGTGCGTGCGTGAGTCCATCCAAGAGTGAATGGGGCAGACTCTTCATGACAGACTTGATCATTTCCACCTAGTTCAGCAGGCTCGGCCTTCTCGGATAGTTTCTTTGGTTCTTTACTTCTGAATTTGAGTATGTATTGTGTGCTTGTATTATTTCTTGATTTCTTAATAAATTGGTTACCCTGGGTGGTGTTCTCTCCATGCACATAGGTCCCCTTGGGTCCGGAACACGTTATATCTGTTGTTCTTTATATTCTTGCATCAGGTTGTTTATCTTTATCTCAGGTGAGATTCTCATTCCAAATATATCATGGTTCGAACTAATCTGTTAAAAACACTTTCAAAAACTATTCTCCATTTTATAAAATAGTGGATCTTGGATTTACTAGGGTTATTGTAATTAACCCCAAAAAGTGGTATCATAGTCTTCTGTTTTATTATTATGGGTCGACTTAGTTTGATATTGATAAGTTTTATGGAGATAATGATTTTAATCTCTAGATAATTAAGATGACAACCTTGTTAGATCATAATGACCTTATTTATGCCCTTACTGGCACCGGGAAGAAAATCACCACCACTGCCCCTGATGGGAAGGCTGCCTGCTCCTTTATAGACGTCCTCGAGGAAACCTTAAGGAAATCCCTCAATTTAATTCTTTTGTCTTTAGGAGACAAAGTCTTAAGAGAAGTTGCATATGAGTCCTCTGCCGCTGGTATATGGTCTAAATTGGAATCCCTTTATATGGAAAAATCCCTTGTTGGTAGACTATATAATAAAATGAGATTGTATACATTTAAAATGCACCCTGGGACTGCAGTCAGGATACACATTGATGAATTCAATAAAATCTTATTAGACCTAACCAACATTGATATTAAGATGGATGATGAGGACCAAACCATTATATTATTAACATCATTAGATGATTCGTTTAACTCTGTTAAAGAATCTATGATGTATGGTAAAGACACATTAACTCTTGAGGAAGTTAAATCTTCTTTACTCTCTAAATACTTTCAGAGAAAGGGTATTGTGAAAACTCAGGCTGAGAGTTTAATTATTAGGGACAGAGGTGAGTCTATAGGCTGAAGTGAGTCAAGGGGTAGGAGTAAATATAGGGGTCAGTTTAATAAACATAGGAGCAAGTCTAAAGGCAATATAATCAAGTGTTTCCAATGTAAAAAACCTGGGCACATTAAGATAAACTTTCCTAATAGGAAGGGTGACTCTAAAGATAGTAATACTGACCATTACTTATTAGTTGAACAAGAATTTGACATAGATGATGTGTTAAATTTCACTGACACAACCATCTCAAATGAGTGGAATCTATATTCAGGATTCTCATTCAACATGTTTCCTAGGAAGGAGTTCTTTACCGAGTTAAGGGAAGTCAAGTCTGGTGAGGTTTTTCTAGGGAATAACAGGAGTTTCTACATTATGGGAATAGGCTCAATATCACTTGAGCTTCAAGATGGGTCTGTCAAGTCTCTGGAGAAAGTTAAGTGGGTACCCAAACTGAAAAGAAATCTAATATCCCTAGGAATACTTGACCATAAAGGGTACAACTTCAAGTCTGGATCTAGAAGCCTTATAATAGCCCGATTATCCCTCACAGTTATGAAAGGAACCCTTAGTAATGGCCTGTATGTGTTAGATGGTAAGGTGTATTGAGATCAGTTGAAAGACTCTTCTAGTTCAGGAATTGATTCCACTACTTTGTGGTATATGATACTAGGGCATGTTAGTGCCAAGTGTCTTAGTGAGCTCCAGAAATAGGGCATTTTAAGCAACATCCCTCCTAACAGTCTTCCCTTTTGTGAAGACTGTGTGTATGGGAAATCTAGGAGAGTAAGTTTTAGTAGGTCTTTGTATAAGGCTAAAGAGCCTATTGAATGTGTACATTCTGATTTGTGGGGTCCTTCTAGAGTCACCTCCCATGGTGGAGGATTATACTGTATTACTTTTATTGATGATTTCTCTAGGAGAGTATGGATTTATATACTCAAACATAAGTCTGATACCTTTCAAACTATTAAGAAATGGAAAGCTTCTGTGGAGAGTGAAAGTAACAATAATCTTAAAGCCTTAAGGACCGATAATGGTTTAGAATATCTATCCAATGAATTCATTGAATATTGTGAATCAGAAGGAATTAAAAGGTATCGAACTGTTGTGGAAAACCCACAACAAAATGGGTTAGCAGAAATAATGAATAAGACTATCCTTGAGAGGGAGAGGTGTATGTTTTCCCTCTCAAAACTCCCTAGGTCCTTTTGGGTTGAGGCTCCTTTAACAGTAGTGTATCTCATTAACCGTTTCCCATCTTCTGCTAACTCTTTTAAAACACCTAAAGAACTATGGAAGGGAATACCCCCAAATCTTACTCACCTTAGGATTTTTGGATCCATATCTTATGCAAATTCACATAATGATAAGCTTTCTCCTAGGGTTGTTAAGTGTGTATTCGTGGGATATCCAGAAGGTGTTAAAGGGTATCGTTTATGGGTAGATAAACCAAGTTACCAGAAATGCATTATTAGTCGCGATGTTGTCTTCCATGAATCTGGTATATCCAATGATAAAGAGAGTGAACCTGCTGGATCTTTTGAAGAAGATACTGAACCCACACGGGTTATAACCCCTTTAGGTGTTGAAGTCACTTTAAGAACTAGTGACCAACCACAGTCCAGTGCCGGTCCTGCTCCCATGGTTATCCAAACCCAACCAGAACCAGATTCTAGTTAGGAATCGGAACCCGGGGGTCAAGAACCAGATGACCTGAGCAACTATCAGCTTACTCGAGATAGAGAGAGAAGGGTTATTCGACCCCCAACCCTTTTCAACCAGGCAGACATTACTACCTATTCTTTTTAATGTATCTCAGTACCTGTTCAATGATGAGCCCCAAACTTATAAGCAAGCTGTTAAGTCCCAAGAAGCCAATAGATGGCTGAGAGCAATGTAAGAGGAGATGAATTACCTTCTTTAGAACGACACTTGGGTTGTTGTTCCTAGACCCAATAACTAGAAAGTTATAGGTTGTAGATGGATTTATAAGAAAAAGGAAAACAATGTAGGAGAAACTAAAATCAAATTTAAAGACTGAATGGTATCTAAAGGTTTTCTACAGCACGAAGGCACTTATTATAGTGAAATTTTCTCTCATGTTGTTAATCATTCATCCATTCTAATCCTACTTGCATTTTCTGCCAACCTTGATATTCATGTTGAACAAGTTGATGTAAAAACTAGTTTTTACATGGTAGCCTTGATGAGACTATTTATATGACCCCTCCTGAAGGATTTTAAAAATTGTTCACACCTAATCATGTTTGTATTTTACAGAAGTCTTTGTATGGACTTAAGAGATCTTCAAGAAAATGGTACAAAAGGTTTGATTCTTTTATGATTGAAAATCAGTTTTCTAGAAGCATATTTGATGCATCTTTATATTTTAAGACTGTTAAACATGAGCATGTTTATCTTTTATTATACGTTGATGACATGTTGTTAATCTGGAAAATCATGAGGGTTATAAATACTGTTAAGCACCAGTTGAATTGTGCTTTTGAAATTAAAGACTTAGGCATGCAAATAAAATTCTTGGTATAGATATAATTAGGTATAGGAAGGATAAAACCTTGTAATTATCCTAGTTTTCCTATATTAGGAAGGTATTAAAAAGATACATGTTTGAACATGTTAAACCTGTTAATATTCCCTTAGGACAACACTTTAAATTGTCCCTAAATCAATCCCCTAGGAATGAAGATGAGGCTGCCTTTATAAATAAGATTCCATATGCAAATGTTATATGAAGTCTTATGTATGCCATGGTCTATTCTAGACCAGATTTAGCCTTTTCTGTTTTTACTTTGAGTAGGTTTATGGGGAAACCCGGTAAGGCTCATTGGAATGATTTAAAATGGTTATTAAGGAATGTTTCTATGTTTGATAAATTGTGTATTCGATATGACATGAATACTAATTTTGATGATGACATAGTTGGTTTTGTTGATTCTAACTATGCTGCAAATATTGACACCCGAAAGTCTATCACTGGTTTTGTTTTCATTGCATATGGAGGACCGGTCTCCTGAAAATGAAACATGAAATCAGTGGATTCACTTTCTACTACTGAGGCAGAATATATTGCCTTGACAGAAGCTTTTAAGGAATCCATTTGTCTTAGAGGTTTACTTTCTAAGTTTTCATTATCTGCTGATAGTATATTAGTTCACTGTGATAGCCAATCTACCTTGTACCTGTCTAAAAATTATGTATGCCATGGTAGATCGAAGCACATTGACATTAGGCTGCATTTTGTTAGGGATATTATAGAATCTGGGAAAGTGAGTGTCACAAAGATACCCACTGGTGATAACCTGGCCGATAGTTTGACTAAGGCTGTTCCATTATCCAAATTTATGCATTGTCTTAGGCTTATGAATTTAGTCCCCATTCTATAATGTAGTTTTTGAGAACATCATCCCTGAATTGTATTTGATTGCAAGGGGGAGAATTGTTGAAATTGCACCTCTTGCATGAATTTTCATATTTCAATTATATACACTTCTTCTTATTTTCATTTTCTGTATAATTGGTTTGTTATGTAATTTGCATGGCATATTTACGTGGGGTTCTTTTCATGTTTTTGGTTCGGCCTTGTTTCCCGGTTCACTATGTCTAGAACCCGGTTTATGTTGTTTCTTTACCTATTAGCATGGACAGTTGATTGTCGACGATCCAATGGCTTGGATATCGCCTGTTGTGTTTCTTCTAGATGGCTTTGATTCATTTCACTCTGTGCCTCTCCTCCTAGATTTTTTCACATGTCTGATGTGCTTTACTCACCTTGGTTACACGAACCGTCCCGATGATCTCCTCCGTACATGCGGCTTCGATCCCACTGATCCACTGATCTTCCTGACGCTTGTCTGTTATGAATTCATTGCCTTGATTCTCTAGGCATTATTGAAGTGGCTCCCTTGGTTTCATCCTCTGGGGTTCTGTGAGTTTTTCCTAGGAAAATCTCGGTTCTGTTTTGACTTCGCGACGAAGAAGGACAAGCTCTCCAGGAGTCTTCCGGCACCCTCACTCCCCACTACCACAGCACGAACTGCCTCATGCAGCCAAAATTCTCTTCTGGTGGCGACTCAGTGGTGATAGTCCCGGTTTTTTTGGGTGCTTCGACGGCTATGCTTCAAGGGGTAACAATATTTACATTATTTACAACCGTATCCATGATCTAGTTTGTAGATCTTGGATCTGTTTCTGTTTATCTTTTCTTTGATATGTATTCCATTGTATCCTTCTTGCGTGCGTGCGTGAGTCCATACAGGAGTGAACGGGGCTGACTCTTCATGACAGACTTGATCACTGCCACTTAGTTTAGCAGTCTCGGCCTTCTCGGATAGTTTCTTTGGTCCTTTACTTCTGCATTCGAATATGTATTGTGTGCTAGTGTTCTTTCTTGCTTTCTTAATAAATTGGTTACCCTGGGTGGTGTTCTCACCGTGCATGTAGGTCCCCTTGGGCCCGAAGCATGTTATATCTTTTGTTCTTTATATTCTTTCATCTATTTGTTTATCTTTATCTTGGCTGAGATTCCCATTCCAAATATATCATGGTTTCAACTAATCTGTTAATAACACTTTCACAAACTGTTCTACATTTTATAAAATAGTGGATCTTGGATTTTCTAGGGTTAGTGTAATTAACCCCAACAGAAAATGAGTTGTAACACTCATAGTGGAATCTTTTTATGGGGTATTTTTTTTTTTGGTGATTTATCCCCTTGAGTTAGATGAGTTTTGGGGTGAAAGGGTTAGGGATGTTTTCCAGGTTTCATGGTTAAGGAAAACAGTTAGTTTAACCAAGCAGGTAAGTGTGCAGGGTGTTTCATGATTGGTGTATAGATTAATTAACCCTATAGCTTAATCGTGCAGCCTGTGTAGCACTAGACAGTGTGAAATCACATAGTTTTTGCATGGTTTTTTAAACCATGCGAGCTAATCGTGCAACCCACTCAGGAAAGAGTATTTTGTGGTTTTTTCATTCTTTTTAATTGGGGTTTCTCCCCTTAGACCCCAATTCGAATTCCCCCAACCTAGACACCTTACATGGGGGTTTTTGCCTTTTCCAAGACTCTCCAAGTTGGATTCAAGGTGATTTCATGGTGATTCTTCACCCGGATCGAAAGGTTAGGGCTCCCTTCTCCTTCTCCTTTGCTTTTCTTCCACTTTCCCCTTCTCCTCTAACCCTAGTGGCCATGTTTGGATGATTTTCATACCTAGGGCAGTGTGAAATCGGGGGGGTTTTCTTCTTAGGGTTCCTTGGGGATTTTTTTTCTTCCCAAAACCTTTGTGGAGTATTTTAGATTGGGCGTTGATGAAGCGGAAGCGATTTGCAGTTCGATCCCTTTGCATTTATCCTTTAAATTCAATATTACATTGATTTCATGAATTTAAAACATTTCATTGATATAAATTAGTTATGTATGATTTTTAGATTTAATTTTTGATGTGAAATGAGTTTATTCCCACTTTATTTTAATTGTTTCAAATGGTTATATTAAATTTTGCACACCAAGTGCTTGAAGAAATTCCTGATTGGCTCTTATAAATGTGTTTTGGATTTTAAGTGATGGTTTGGGCTTCCTAAATAGGTTTCCAAACATGATTTTGTTTTGAAAATAGGTTTGTGTTTGGTTATTTAATAAAAGTTTTGATATGTAAAAATTATATGTGGCTTGATTGGAACTTTTGAAATGGTTTCATTGGAAAAACACTTCTCAGAATGATTCTCTTTCCTAGTTGGTTGACAAAGAGATAAAAGTGTCCTCAGTTTGGGAAATACCTTGTGTGATGATGGTTTAAAGGCAAGGGACTACTTTTTGGTGTGGTTTCGGGTGGTGACAGTGTGCGTGACTTCTATGACGGCTTGTATGTATTGTTTGTTTCTTGTATTTTTTTGGCACACCCCCTTTGTGAGAATGACATGGGAACCTAGCATAGATACGAGGAATTATAAGAATGATTGCTTCAATAGTTTAGCTTACGCACTGGCTAGTGTCCCTTAGTATGAATTTTAGTCTACTTTGGGATTGGGCCCCTGGGTCAGGCCAGGTAGGGAGACGATCAAGCATTTGGGCATTATGATGTCATCAGGTAAGGCATGCCTTCGGGATGCGTCACATGTATAGTATGTTTTGGATCTTCCTCTGAGTTCCTAGGTATTCACGTGTTTTATTTGGAACTAGATTATCTTTAGTGTATGATTTATATGCCTCTTCTGGTATTCTTTCTCGAGCACTGTTACCCCATTTCCCTCATTGTGTGATCTTAGTCTTTGTTCGTGGATTATGGTGTTTACCTTTTAAAAAGAGAATGTGTGTTTTTTATTAAAAAAATTTCAAGAAATATGTTCTGAAGGTGTAATTTTTTTCCAATTTTCCCCAACATGAAATATAAACATTTCCCATTTTGTTCCCTTTCCCCTTTTCCCTAGGAACATAACTATCCCTTATTAAAGGAAGCTTGTTTTAAATTATGAGGGAAATGGATTGTGATTTTTTTCTTTAAAATGAAAAGTGTGGAAAACCTAGATTTATATAATGTATTTCAAACCTGAAATAGATGTTTATTTATTTAAAGTAAATTAATTGGGAATAGATTTATTCGGTCTTACCTAACAAGTTTTAATACTCTAACCTATAGTTCTTTATTGTTTTTAGTTTCTACTACAGGTTCCAGCTTGGGTTTTATCACTTTGGGTGATAGTAAGTTATGAATTGGAGAGTGATCCTTGGGGTCACATAGATATGTTATAGTTTTCAAGTTCAATTTTTAGTTTTTCTGTATAGTTTCGTTTTTCAGCTTGTTGTATTTTTCATTTTAAGTGTAAATGAAGTTTTGTTGGGTAATCATGTTTATATTGGACTGGTCTCTTTATTTTTGTTTTTTGGTTTATTTATATTGGGTGAAATAATTCTATTTTTCACGTTATTTATGCCCTTGGTTCTTGTAAACAGCTTAGTAGGTTCAGGAATGCCGCTCAATCCTTGCCATAGATCTGCTCAGGTGACTGGTTCGGGGCCGACCCGAGTTGGTTCATGAAAAAAATTGTATCAGAGCAGGTTGGATCTTTAGAGGACATCACTTTTTAGAGTTCCCTTTGATACTTTGGTATGTCAAGGTATATGGATTAGGATTGTTGGGATTAGAGTGGTAGGAATGGGAAGGACATCATGAATCGTTGCTCATTCTAATCCTCAAGTTTCCATGGTAATTCTAGTTTTGTTGGTTTCCTTTGATTATTGTGGTTTTTTTGTCTTTGGAAATGAAAAGGGAGTTGGGAAAGTGGAATCTATGAGCTCGTGGGGCCTAGAAATCCATGTGGAGTAGGGAACATGGTCCTAAATGACTCCCCCTGGCGATGGTGTGATTAGAATATAGCTGCCAACCATATGGCCAACTCATCCATCGACACTAGTTTCCCCTTGTGAGTTGTTTTTATTCTTCCTTAATTCTGAAAATTATTTTTAAAAATCTTGTTTCGTAATTGTGAAAAGATAAATTTAAAGTGGTAATGAATATGTTTTGGAAAGTGGAAAATGAATTTTGATAATTTACTTTAAGAAAGGATTTAGAAAATTGGTGTTTGTAAAATGATCTTTTTAGGGTGAAACAAAAATGGTTTAATAGGATTAGATTTTTATAATCATAATATGGAGTTTATTGAAATCATTTGTTTGTAAAACAGATTTTTTATTTAATATATTTTTTGAATTCATTCTAAACAAGGAGAAATTAGTTTGTAGTCAAAGGATTCTTGATAAAATGAGATTTCTGTAATTAGTGAAAAAGTTTTGAATGAGATTATTTGGTTTTACTATGATTTTTTTCTTGATTTCACATTCAGAATTTGGGTGATTTGGATTAAAATTTTGAGTTTTTGGGTGTTTTCTCTAGGAACATGGTCAACACATAGTTTTGGGAAAATTATGTGGCATTCTCCAGGTAATAGTGTGAGATTTTGTGTGCTTATCGTTAGTGGTGCACGACCTAAGCACGGTTAGGAAGACTGTGTAGAAGTCATGCACATGGTTTTGAAATTTTGGACAGAACCGTGATGAATGGTTGGCACATGTCTTCCCAAACCATGTGGCCAAACTGTGTGAGTTCTCATGTTGTCCAGTTATGTGTGCATGATTGGTGCATAGTTTAGTAAACCATGAAGCCTAACCCTTCATAGTTCCCAAGTGTCTTAAAAATGTGAAAACTGGGGTTGAATGTTATATTTTGAAAGTGAAAAGGATGTTGTGGTTAGCCTTTGGTATTATTGTGTTTTGGGAATGATGTTTCTTATGCATTGTTTTGAGATTGATAATTCTTGTTGATGTATTTCTCTTGATTAGGTTCTTTGTTTTCTTATTTACTAGTTTCTTCCCCCACAAAGGTTTTATGGATACCCAAGGTGCAACTTTTCATGGTGCACTATTAGAAAACTTTACAGTTGATCAACCCACAGACTACATTCTTGAATTTCAGAAGTTGAATTCACCTCTCTTTTATGGTCAAGAAGATCCTCTCGAAGTGTAAGAGTGGATGTAGAATATTGAGTGAAACTTCAATTTATTTTAGTTTACTGAGTCATTAAAAGTAAAGTTTTCTACCTTTATGCTCGAAGGTCCAACCTAGAAATGGTGGAAGTTAGTGTCTCAAAATAATCCTCAAGAGTATTTTACCTGGGAGTTCGTCAAGTCTTCATTCATCCAATAGTAGTATTCTAAGATAACGAAGGCGAGGAAGGGGGTAAATATGTGCTATCTTCAGTAGGGTTTTGAATTATTTTTTGAGTTTTATCATCTCTTATTAGATATAGTTCCATATGATCCAGTGTATATTGCGAATGATCCCTTAAAGGCTCAACATTTCATGTATGGGCTCTGTCTTGATCTACAGTCAAAGGTGTCAGAGCTAAACATAACCCCTTTTCCAATGTGGTAAGGAAAACCATTCATGATGAAGTTGTGCTAGAAGGTGTGCTTGAGATGGATGACCTTTTTCAAGTCTCTTGAAATGGATAAGGGTATTCGATTAAGAATAATGGGAAGCATCCTATTGATGGTGGTGCTGGCAGGGGAATTAAGAGGCCTTCAAACCTCTCATCAGCCACTTCAGAGTGTAATATCTTAATCTATCACTAGTGTGGTAAGAATGGTCACAAGAATCCATAGTTCCTAAGTGCTCCAAGACCTTTCCACACCTATGAATGCTTGGGTCACTTGCAGCAGTTCTATCAGGGTGTTTCTAGGAAGTGACAGGAATCTAGATCCAACTCTTCAAAGGACACCCCAATCTGTTTACAGGAGTAGGGCATGTTTGGGCTCAATTTTTGGGTCTCTCTCATTTTAATGTTCCTTTATTTTAAAAATTGTATATGGTGGTGTTTTTAGAGTTTTATTCTCTTTTTAATTTTATGAATTGATGTTGTCAACCCCATTTAAAACTCATATTTTAATCGAAGCTTGTTTTATTTTGGAAACACTGAATTTATTCTATTCTAAATGGAGGTGTCTTCTATGTGTATATTTTTAATTTTTCTCTTAGTGATCAGATATTGTTTTATCCTAACTTTGGGGAAGCATATGGTTCAAACAGCAGGGCTCCATCCATAGTTCTCAGAGTGAAACTTTTCACACATTCAAGAAACCACCAGGGGTGTGGGGATCTTGGGATCAATTCTTGTCTCCTCCATTGGGGAGTGGAAAGTCTAAATTTTCTTTTTATAGTCTTCTATAATGTGGGATGTTCCTCCTTTTGGATCAATTGGGTTTTGGTTTCCATCTATATTGTTGTTTCCTTCATTTCCCTCCCCCTCCCCCGCTTGTATTGGGGGTTTTTGGCCCATGTGGGAGAGTTATTGTTTTGTATTGTGTTGTAATTTCAATGTTGACTGATGTTATTAGTTAAATCTTGTTAGTTCATAATGGTGGGGTGACCCATTGTGGGTATCGTTGAAGTTTCTTCCAAACTTGATCAGGGTTTTTTTCTCCTAATGGTGGGGAGTCCATTCCGGCCTCCCATGTTGAGAATGTGGTTTTATTTAAAATGTTGGTCTGGTATGAAATGGTTTTGGTTTTTTTGTGTTGTTTCAAGAAAAAATGGTAAAAAAAAATTTCTTGTGGTTGAGTTAGTTTTGGTTTGAGAGGTTGGATTTTGTGGATGTGTTATCGATCAATTTGAAATTTTGTGGCTTCTTAGGGGAATAAATCATAATTATGGATAGAATTGTCACACCTAAATTTTCATTTCCATCCTCTATTTCAAATTATATTTTGATTTTTAGTTTTTCTCTCGATCTCTTGGTGTTCCAGATTTAAATTTGGTGTTTCGAGTGTTCTTGATTTAAATTTTGAGTCTTGGATGTTTTAGGTGGTACTTAGAATTTTCCAATGTTAATGGTAATGTATGAGGAGGATATGACATGGAAAATGAGTTTGTAACGCTCCTAGTGGCACATTTTTATGGGGTATGTTTATTGGGTGGTTTATCCCCTTGAGTTAGATGAGTTTTTGGGTGAAATGGGGGACTTTTGGGGACTTTTTTCAGGTCATACGGTTAAGGTGCATAGTTAGTTTAACCATGCAGATAAGTGTGCAGGGTGTCGCATTGTTGGCACACAGTTTAACTAACCCTATAGGTTAATCGTGCATCCCGTGCAACACTAGATAGTGGGAAATCACACAGTTTATGCCCGGTTTGTTAAAATGTACGAGCTAAGCAAGCAACCCACTTGGAAAAGGGTATTTTGGGGATTTTACCTTCTTTTTAATTGGGGTTTCTCCCCTCAGACCCCCCATTTGAACTTCCCTGAACTAGATTCCTTCCATGGGGTTTTTTGGATCCTATAAGCCCCTATAAGTGGGATTCAATGTTATTTATTGTTGTTATTCACCTGGATCGAAAGGTTAGGGCTCCCTTATCCTTATCCTTTTCTTTTATTCTACTTTCCCCTTCTCCTCGAATCCTAGTGGACATGTTTGGTCGATTTTCATACCTAGGGTGGTGTAAAATTGGGGTTTTTTTCTTTATTTGGGTTCCATGGGGATGTTCTTTCTTCCCGAAACCTCTGTGGAGTCTTTTTGGTTGGGCATTATCGAACCCTAAAGCCCTGAGAAACTATCCTCACAACCTAAGAACCGAAGAAATTGGAAAACCATTAACCTCAAATCCTGGGGTTCGGATGCTCCTCACCAGGTGGCGATTAGGTCAAAGCGGATCCTGAAGAAGGAAGGAGAAGGGAATAGAGGACTCAACGTGATGGATCGCGTGAGAAATCAAGAGAGATTCAACCAGAAATCAAAGATTGAAGGAGGCCCATAGAGGGGGTCATGCACGTAGATGGGGGAACCCCCCTATGGTGTGCGTCCCAAAAAGAGGGAGATGGGTGTGAGGGTTTTATTGTTTTAATTTTAATTTAATTTAATTTAATTCTTTATAAAAACCCATACTCACGATTTTACCTACACGGTTTTCCAAACCGTGCACAAACTGTACAGAGTCTACTGCCTCCAAGACACACCGTGTAAAAGACAAGTGAATGGTTTAGGAAACCATCAACAAACCATGTGCAAATCCACTACCCCTTTTTAAATAGGGATGAATTGTTACTTGTAGTGGGAGGAATGGTTTAGTAGACCATGTGAAAACCATGTTCCCTATGCTTTCTTTTAAAACTTGAAGTTTTTAGGGTCTAACACTCCCGAAAATTCTTATGTCACTCAGGAGACTTCTCAGGCCTTCACCCATGTCTAAAAACAACACGTATAAGTGTTCCAAAACTTGGAATTAACTTCCAAATCTTAGTTTTAGATCTGACCTGTTCAGCAATTGAAAAAGTTCAAAAACTTCCATACTTTAATCCGGTTCAAAAGCACGGGATTCTACATGGAATAAAATCCTGAAGGACCGATTAGTTAATCTGTTTTGGAATTATAGCACACTGTAGGAACAACCTGTAAATGGAAAATTAATAATTTAATTGAAAAAAAATTACATCACAAATAAAAAAAATATTATATAAATTTCAAAAATTGTTTTTTACAATAACATTAGCATGTACAATTTATCACAAACATTAAAAACATCAATGCTTTCATTTTCTTCTGTACCCACCCCCTCTAAAAAAGCCCAATCATGGTATCAGTTGCTGAAAAAACCACCCCAAATTGACCCAAAGAATCCACCTATATATGAAAACAATTCATATGTTAGTAATACTATAAATAAATCAATTAAACATAAATATGAAGTAATACATTAATAAAATGGTAATTTTAATCTGATAAAGGACACTTGGAGTCATATCGGTCACACCATGCATTAGATTGAGGTTCGGCTGAGTCCTCCACATCAAAAATGACTTATGAATCATTTTTATAATGTATCAAAACAATCTAAAAGTGTTTCATTTGTTTTTAGTACGTCACTTTTGTTTATTACGAAAATGAAAATTTAAACCGAAAACACATACATTGAGTTATACCAGTTTCATTTTGGGTTGATTTTATGTGAGACTAATTCCTACATGTCACAAATGACTTATGAATCATTTTCATAAATTATCATGAAAATTCGAATGTTTTCTCAGTTTTTATTGAGTGACACAAATTTTGATGAAATTATTTACCACGATACATGATCTATGTGCCACACATGAATTAATACATATGAAGGGTTTTCCTTGATATCACTCTTGTCATGACATGCCTTCACCAAGATGAGGTAAGGGACAAAAAACTTGAAAACCCTTCCTTCCTCAAGTTGAAGGAGGGATAATGACCCCCGAGACCCGCCTTCAAAAGGCCTTAGAGTGTTGACTAGCACCAAGGGTATAGAATCACACGTAATATGGAAGGAATTACCCTTTTTGTTTGTCAGGATCAGGAGATATGATAGAAAAACCCAAAAAACTCCAAAACTGAAGGTAGAAGTAAAGTAAAACAAAAAAATTCATTCCCATCTGCATGTTCCAAATAAAGTGCTACAAAGTACAAGAAAAATCCAAAGGGAAGAACCAAAAACAAAGAAAATCAGCAACGTCAATGGTCCCAACATCCAAGCTAATAGGGTTCGACATGGTTCTCGAAGTCCTCCTGGAAACCTAAAAGCAGTTTTATATATGTAGGGTGAGTCTACAGGTATACTCAGTAGTAGAAAACCAAAATATCTTGTGCACAAGTGGGGAGGAATTCTAATTCCCCATGAGGAAAGGAGATAACCAAACACCTAGCAAGGAAACTATCCACCCAAACCTCACCAAGTCACACTCCCCAAATAAATCTAGTCAAGTAAGGTAATGGTAATAACACATCAATGTTTGGGTACCCCACACCACTTTCCCACTGGTTATTGAAGACATCCAACGTGTCAGACCTCCCCCACCATTCTCACTGTAGTCCCACTTCTATACCACGCCCGCACACACCTAGGATACAACAACTAAACATCCCGCCCGCAAAAACCTGGGCCACAACAACCACACGTAACCACGCTCGTAGACACCTGGGCCAAAACAACTACCACTATGCCCGAAAACACCTGACCCCAAAAAACTACTCCCACACCCGAAGAAATCTAGGCCTCATCCCAAAGACACTTGTGAAAAAACCTGCCCGCATACACTTGGGCCAACCATCACAACGTACCCTGCACAAATAATCTTGGGATATAAAGGACCTCAAGCCATCACAGCCTGCCCAAAGAGTCTTGGACTACTCGGGAAAGGGAGAAGAAAATCATCTAACAACCAGCCACTCATAGGAGTGTTGGAAAAAACACCCTGTCCCATGAAAAGGGGGTGTTTGGCATGAAGTGATCATCTTGGGTGGGGCACAAATAAGAAAAATAAGAACTAAATTATAAATATAGGTAAACAAGAACTCATCCCAACCTAGGGGTTCCAAAACCAACCCATACATAAACAACCTTTTTACTATTAATTCATAAAAAGTACAACAACTGCAACGAAGTCACAACTCATTCCCGAAAAACAATTCCCCTTTGAACCCATTCTTGTTATCACATTCAAGTGGTTCCATTTAAATAATTATTCACTATCGAGATACTAATAGGCATAGCCATAAGCCAAGGGAGGAAAAATAGCCATGCAACAAATTAAGCATTCACACTCGGTTCTCTTGTAAAGTCACAACAACAAAAGGGTGTGAATCCCTCGAAGTACTGGAACCAAACCAAGCCCCAACATATGGCCCCACATGGCCTCAAATCCATAAACCAACAACTACACTATAGGGGATCCCATCCCCATTCATGTCACCCCATAAGCATCAAGAAGAACAACCACACATGTTACCAAGACAGAGTAAGGGGGTTTTCAGATTCAGACACACCATTCAATAAGTTAATTCTTTCTGTTTGGTTAACCGGGGTGATCACACAAGGATTATTGTTAATTAGACATACATTTAATCAACCAAGTTTACGTGATTAACCAATTTCCATGTTACATCCATTTAATCATCATAGGAGAGAGGGGTTCATTAGTGCACAAGGAAGACCACCAACAGTCGCAATTTTTAGTGGAGATAATCCCATAAAATTCACAACATATATAAAAAGGTAAAAGAGTATAGTAGAATCATCAAACACACCCCTTAATTATTTAAAAGTCATTTTATTATCTTTATTAAGGTTTAGTTTCATCCATCTCCAAAGGAAACATTATCATACCCACCCCTCATGATACACTATAAAGAGAGACGAAGAAAGAACCCTACTTGGATGATCAAAGATCGAAGTTTTTCTCCACACACCAAGAACTGGGGATGCCTGACTTGCTGGGAAAGAACTCCGAGGACTCCAAGAGTGATCAGGAAAGGCTCCAGTATAGGCGCACCACTAGCCTCAGGAAGGGGGAATCTAAATGCACCAAGGTAAGAAAAGATACCAACAAAGAAAAAAAATAATTAATCTAGTGTGATAAAAGGTGAGATCCTGGAGTTACGAGATATGAATTTCAAACAGTTTTAAAGGAGGATTGTGGTTTCACCACACTGTTGGGTGGTTACACATGATGGAATTAATATTTATTTAATAATTCTCATCGAAGAGGTGGCCATAATGACCGTGAGTTAAAGGGTTTCCTTTAAAGGGAGTAAAATGTGTAATATGGGAGGAATAGAAAAGTATGGGAAAAGGGTGTGGCATGAGAAAAAATCCAGATGTTTTGGTAAGTCAAGGGTCACCCGACTCTTGGTGGATTTTTTATGTCATTTATGGGATTTTAATGACATTGAAAGGGGTATTAAAACACTTTTATGTCTAAAGATACGTTGTGGGAGAAGAACTGAAAAAAGAAACAAAGTGTGGGACACCATTTGGTTAGACACTGTAAGTGGTGCCACAGTCACGGTGCCACCGTCACGGTGCCACCATAAGCAGTACCACCATTTCATTTTGCGACCGTGATGATGTGACTGTTATGGTGCCACCGTCATGGTGCCACTATAAGCGGTGCCACCATGTCAGTGTGCGACTGTGACAGTGAGACCATGACGGTGCCACCGTCATGGTGCCACTATTTTGGTGTTCAAACATGACAGTGCAACCATCACTGTTCCACTGTAACGATGTAACCATTTGATGGAACCATGTTTTTGGAAAACTCATTAATGAGTCGTTGTCTGATCCATTACATTAGATACCTCTCAAACTATTCTCTCCCTTGAGAATCGAAACTAGACCTGGAGAAAATAGAGGGGTCCAAACAACCATCTCGAAAGATACCACTCCCACCAAAACCACCCTAAACATCTAGGAACACCTCTCCCTCAAGTGATCACACAAACACATAATGTTCTCTCCATCTAGTCATATGGATTAGGGAGTCCCCTCCCCCATGTCAATATATTATTCTCTTTTGGCGGCACTCACTTGCCCGTAGAGGTTTAATTGCATCCACCTTAATGCATCTTGATTAGGGATCAGGTCCTCCCCTTTCCACAGTCAGGACTCTTCACACACATTCATAGAACAAGGAAAACACCACATTTCATAGTTAACAAGGTCAACCACTACATCACAAACCAGTACAAAACAAAACAAAACAAAACTCAAAATAGATCTAGGTACTGGGTGCGCATCTGTGCCTCCCCTTCCTGGGTACTCTCTTTGAGGCCATCATGCCTCCACAACACATGAATCAAAGGAATGGTTCATCCTCAAAGCACCTTCTCCTCATGATCCTCGATCCTCACTGGTTTCTCTATAAATGTTGTTCCATCCTCAATATACAACTTCCCCCAGTCGAGGACATGCGAATCATTGTGTAGATACCGTTGGAGCTAAGACACATGGAAGACGTCGTGCACCCTCAGTTGCGGCGGTGGTAGTGCCAGATGATAAGCCACTTCGCCGACCCGCCACAACACCTCGAAGGGCCCGAAGAACCTGGGAGAAAGCTTACACTCCCTACCGAACCTCTATTTACCACGCTGAGGGGAGACCTTCAAGAACACGTCGTCCCCGACCTCGAACTCCAAGGGTCTACTCCTACGATCGGCATGTGACTTCTACCGGTCCTGAGAAACCTTCATCCTCTCCCTTATAAGATGAACCTTCTTCTTCATGATCTGCACTACCTCCAGGCCAAGAACACCTACTTCCCTGACTTCTGCCCAGCACACGGGTGAGCGACATAGCCTCCCGTACAAGGATTCAAATGGATCCATGCCAATGGTATAGTGATAGCTATTTTTTTATGTAAACTATACCATAGGAAAGTGTCACACCCACGATCCCCCGAAGTCCAAAACACATGATCGTAGCATATCCTCCATCATTTGAATGGTCCACTCTGTCTGGCCATCCGTCTGGGGGTGGAAAGCAGTGATGAGGCATAACTGGGTGCCAAAAGCATGTTGCAATCCTTTCCAGACCCGTGAGGTAAACTGTGTATCCAGATATGAGACTATAGATCTTGTAACTCCATTCAACTGCACCACCTCGTCCACATACCTCTGTTCTAAAGGTTATACTTCACTCAACTCATTGACTTCTAGGAAGTGAGATGATTTCGTCAGTCGGTCCACCATTATCCAGATATCATCGTAACCCCATTGAACTTTGGGTAGTCCCATGAAGAAATCCATCGAGATGTTATCCCACTTACACTCAAGGAAATCGAAAGGTTATAACAGACCTCCTAGGAAATGGTGTTCAGCCTTCACCTGTTGAAACATGAGGCACCTTTCCACAAACTCTACCACTACCCGCTTTACCCCGGGCCACCAAAACTGACCCCTCAACCCCCAGTACATCTTGAAACTCCTGGGTGTACCACTAGGTGTAATTTGTGGAACTCACCAAGAACTCTATTACGCATTTACACCAGGATTAACAAATTTCCATGAAACAACCTTTGATTCTGGAAATCTTCTGACCATCCTTCCAGAGAATTTCCCTTCCTAACATGATCATGCTTTACTTCAGCCTCTAAGTCCCCCCACTGAGACTCCTCCACCTGTTGCAATAGAGAGGTATGTATTTTCATCAAGACAGACAACCTCTACCATTCTCCACCCTGGCATCAAGGTGTTTGGTAGACAACTCCTCCATTTCCTTCCAAGAATCCGCTGATTCTTAAACCACATCCTTCTGCAACTTCCTACTCAAGGCATCATCCACCATGTTCCCCTTTCCTAAGGTGTAGGAAATTTCGAAGTCGTAGTCCTGAAGAAACTCCATCCACCTCCGCTTCCACAAGTTCATGTCCTATTGGGAGAAGATATACCTCAATCTTTTGTGATCTGTGAAGACCACGAAGCATTTCACAACGAGGTAATGCTACCAAAACATTAGTGTGAACATGACCACTACAAGCTCTAGATCATGGGTGGAATAATTACGCTAATGGGGATGTAACTACCTAGACCCATAAGAGATAACCCCCCATTGTTTCATCAGCACACACCCCATGCCTTGGAATGAAGCATCACAGAACACCTCAAACATCACCCCTTCCTATGGAAACCTTATTATTGGGGTACTAACCAGCTTCCCCTTTAGATAAATGAAGGTTGCCTAGCACTTCTCACTCTATACAAAAGCCTGGTGTTTCTTGGTCATGGCTGTCAAAGGTGCTGCAACTCGGGAGAAGTTGGGTACAAATCTCTTGTAATAACCAACTAGACCAAGGAAACTACAAACCTATGCCACATTCTTGGGTTATTACCAAGAAAAAACCACCTCAACCTTTGATAGGTCCACTTTTATTCCCTGCTCAGTCACCACGTGTCCAAGGAAGTGCACCTCTCGCATCCAGAACTTGCATTTAGAAAACTTCCCATAGATATGGTGCTATCAGAGGACCTCTAAAATCATCCTCAGATGATCGGCGTGATCCTCCTATGATCTTGAGTAGATCAGGATGTCATCAATAAACACGATTACAAACTGGTCCAGATATTCTCAGAAGATCGATTTCATGGGTCCCATGAACATGGCTGAAGCGTTCGTAACGCCGAACGACATTAAAATGAACTCAAAGTTCCAATATCTGCACCTGAAGGCAGTCTTTGAGATGTCACCCTCCTTCACCTTAAACTAGTGATATCCTAACCACAGGTCGATCTTGGAGAACCATCCTGCCCCCTTCAACTGATCAAAAAGGTCGTCGATCCTCGGGAGGGGATAACAGTTTTTAACTATTACCTGGTTCATCCTTTGGTAGTCTATACACAACCTCAGACCACTGCCTAACTTCTTTGAAAACAAGAATAGAGCACCTCATGGTGATGCACTTGGTCGAAAGAAACCCTTCTTCATCAGTTCGTTAATCTGAATCTGTAACTCCCGCAACTCAGAAGGTTCCATCTGATAGGGAGATCTCGAAATCGGATGGGCACCGGGTTGCAAGTATATCCCGAACTCAACATCACGTTGAGGGGGTAGAGTCCCCACCTCTTTAGGGAAGATGTCCACGAACAAACTGATGATCCTCGAGAATTACACCATCTCTGTATCTAAAGAATCCACTGATAGCTCAGCTAACAAGGAAAGGAGGGGATCCAATCCCTGACTGCCCTCCTAGAAACCCCTCTCACCAAAACAGTCTACACATTGGCCACCCACATATGAAAACAAGACCCTTCTCTAAAAGCAGTCGATAATGAATCACACATATAATAGCCAGTCAATGCCTATAATTAAATCACACGATTGCATCTACAACAAAAGAAGGTACCTACTGAACTAATGTGGTCCCAACATCAGTCTAAATCCTCCAAAAACATGAGACAAGCTGGTCTAACCTCTGAATGGCATACTCAAAAATAGGGGCATGAGAAGTCTATCTATGTCTAGGCCCAAATAATGGGATAGACTAGGTGAAACAAAAAAGTGCAAAGCTCCTGAATCAAACAAGGCATAGGAAAGAGTGCTAAACAAACTGACCGTACCTCGAATGACCTCTGGCCCTGCTAGAACTGCTACCTTTGTAGTGTGCAATTGCCCACGCCCAACTGCTCTACCCCTCAGTTGTCGACTGCCTCCCCGACTAGGACCTGGTCTATTTCCTTGAGGAGCACCATGGGGCCGGCCTCCTCTAACAACCTTTGCTCTCAGAGAAGAGGGAGCTCGATGTCCCTACTACTGCTGCTGAATGGGAATGGCTAGAAACTGCAGCTGCTGAGGTGGGCACTGAACCTTCCCACCCCCACTATACTACACTCGGTCTGGGAACTGATTCTGAAGGTTTCCATGACCTCCATAGATGAAGCATCTTGGTCCTGGGCCCGCAAGGAAGGGGCGAGGACTGGGAGATCAAAACTAGAACTGCTAGGGCTCTCTCCCCACTGGACGAAACCTGAAAGGCCCTGATGTTGGAGGTCTGCTGCTGACAGCCTTCCCCTTTGATGAGCCCAACAGGCTCCCCTCTCGCGGAACACCTCCCAGCGTGTGCATCCTCTCCACCACTTAGGCCTTCTTCTGGACCTCCAATTATGTCAGTAGAGTGAAGGGAGTAACAACATACTGAATAGAAGGTCAGAGTTCCTCCTCTAAACATCTCACTTAAGACTCCTCATCTGGAAAGAGGTCAAGAGAAAAGAGAAGGAGATCCTTGACTTGATCCTTAACTCCCTTAATGACATGCTCCCCAGCTTTAGGGAGAGTAGCTCTTTCCTCTTTTCATCCTTCATTGTGGAAGAGAGGAATTCCGCCTGAAACTCCCTCTTAATGTTAGTCCATGGAACTTCAGCCTCTCTCTTCTCCCCAAGATTGAGTGTCCACCACTGACGCACTTCTCCTCGCATCTGGATTATAGTGAGAGGAACCCAGTACTCCGTCGGAGCCTGAATCAAGTTGAAAGCTATCACTATATCCTCGAGCCAGCTCTCTATCTCCATGTCTGAGACACTACCCTCGTACATCCCAAGGGTCTACTGCTGAAAGGCATGAAGCATCATATTCCACTGGTCGTCCTCCTCATCTTGATCATCCCTTTACTGATTAGCCAAATCAGCCTCATGGGCCTCGATTGCCTGCACTACCAGTGGTTTCCATCCGGGGGCCATAGATGCAAGGTAAACAAGGAATGCCTAAGCCCGAGTAGTGTAGAAGATTGCTTTTAAATTTTTCTTAGACTTTTTTAAATCCCCAAAATACCCAAGACAAACAAGAACACAAGTCATTATGATGCATGTACCTTTACTAGGGTCTCTACCCTGCAATCAGTGTAGCCTCTCTTGGTCGTTCGGTAGGTCTAGAATCCTTGCATCGGATCATGGGGCCCCCTAAAATCCCATGTCTCAGTCGGACTTCCCTGGCCTATTTCACACAACAAGATTTCATAACACTATTTCCCTACCATCCTATGGAATCCTCACTATTGCTAACTCTGAAATCCATCCTATCTCTCAACCATCACCACTAATAACTTTCTGTCATGACCCACCTTCACCAAGATGAGGGAAGGGGAATCAAACTGCCAAACCCTTCCTTCCTCATGTTGAAGGAGGGATAATGACCCCCGAGACCCACCTTCAATAGGCCCTAGAGTGGAGACTAGAACCAATGGTATAGAATCACACATAATATGGAAGGCATTACCCTTTTTTTAGTAGGATTGGGAGATACGATGGAGAAACCCAAAAAACTCCAAAACTAAAGTTAGAAGTAAAGTAAAACCAAAAAATCCATTCCCATATGCATGTTCCAAATAAAGTGCTACAAGGTACAAGAAAACTTCAAAGGGAAGTACCAAAAGTAATGAAAAGAAGCAAGGTCAATGGTCCCAGCGTCTGAGCTAATAGGGTCCGACACGGTTCCTGAAGTCCTCCTAGAAACCTGAAAAAGTTTTATATATATAGGATGAGTATATAGGTATACTCATTAGGGAAAAACCAAAATATCTCGTACACAAGTGGGGATAAATTCTAATGCCCCCTGAGGAAAGGAGATAACCAAACACCTAGAAAGGAAACTATCCACCCAAACCTCACCAAGGCACACTCCAAATAATGAAAGTCATGTAAGGTAATAGTAATAACACATTGATTTTTGGGTACCCCACACCACTTTCCCACTGGTTGTTGAAGACATCCTATGCCTTAGACCTCCCCCTCCATTCTCATTGCTATCCCACTACCATACCCCACATTCACACACCTGGGTTACCACAACCACACATCCCGCCCGCAAACACTTAGGCCACAACATCCATACGTAACAATTCCCACAGAAACCTGGGCAGAAAAACTACCACCACACCTGAAAACACATGGGCCAAAACAACTACTGCCATGCCCAAAGACACCTAGGCCTCATCCCAAAGACACTTGGGAAACATCCTGCCCACACACACCTGGGCCAACCATCACAACATACCATGTATGAAAAATCTTGGGCTACGATGGACCTCAAGCTGTGACATCCTACCCGAAGAGTCTTGGGCTACTCAGGAAAGGGAGCATAAAAGGAGCTAATAACCAGCCACTCAAAGGAGTGTGGGAAAAAAATACCCTCCCCCATGAAATGGGGGTGTTCGGAATGATGTTCTCAACTTGGGTGGGTCACGAATAAGAAACATAATAACTAAATTATACATATAGGTAAACAAGCACTCATCCCAACCTAGAGATTCAAAAACCAGCCCATACACAAACACCCTTGTTACTATTCATTCATAAAAAGTACAACAGCCACAACCAAGTCACAACTCATTCCCAAAAAACAATTCCCCTTTGAACCCATTATTTTTATCGCATTCAAGTGGTCCCATTTAAATAATTCTTCACTACTGGGAAACTAACAGGCATAACCATATTCCAAGGGAGTAAAAACAGCCAAGAAGCAAATTAAGCATTCACGCTCGGTTCTCTTGTAAAGTCACAACAACAAAAGGTATCTGTGAGAGGTGGCCATAACGACTGTGAGTTAAAGGGTTTCCTTTAAATAGAGGAAAACACATAACAGGGGTGGAACTGGAAAGTACAGGAAAAAGGTGTGGCATGAGGAAAGAGCCACACGTTTTGGTAAGTCAAGGGTCGCCCGGCTCTTAGGGTATTTTAGATATCATTTATGGGATTTTAATGGATTTTAAAGGGGTATTAAAACAATTTTACATCAAAAGATACATTGTGGGAGTGGAAATGGAAAAAGAAACAAGGGGTGGAACAATATTTGGTAAGACACCGTAAGTGGTGCCACCTTTTCGGTGTGTGACTGTGATGGTGTGACAATTATGGTGCCACCATCACGGTTCCACCGTTTCGGTGTGTGACCTTGACGGTGTGACCATCATGGTTCCACCATTACGGTACCACTGTCCTGGTGCCACCATCACGATGCCACCATCCCAGTGCCACCGTCATAGTGCCACCGTAATGGTGGAACCGTTTGATGGAACCAATTTTTTGTAAAACTCTTTAATGAGTCATTTTCTAGGCGATTACAACTCTAATTATTTGGTAAAGAATTAATCTATAGAGATAACATGTTTATGATTCCTTGGTGAGTAACCTTGGTAATACGTTTCATGATACCTTGGTGACAAACAATGGTGATATGCTTATGAATGTATAATTTTTATATTCTAACCACATTTCCATGTTATGTATCACATTCTTAAGATTTTTCCATCATTTTATTCCTCATGTTTTATTCATGATGATCTCTCTTGTTCCATTTCCTTTTTTATCCCTTACTGGAATTTATGATCACCCTTTTCTATTGATGTATGTCCCTAGGAAATCACTTATAGTGAGGTGACCTAGGATGGAGTAATAAAATAGTATTTAAAAAGGGTTAAATATAGTTTATGTTTATGTTTTCTATATGTAATTCATTTATTATACACCTAGTTTCTTATACACTAAACAAAAAAATATCCTTCAACGTTATCAATACAATACTTTGTCAAAGAACTATATTAAAAATAATGTATTAAAAATGAGTCTCTACATTGTTGTTATCAATTAAAGGTTTAGTTTGTGGAAATTAGGACTATAAAAAATTAAAAATAACCCTATAAATAAGTCTAAATATATGAAAACATCCCTAAATTTTGGTCCATTATAGAGTTCTTGGTTTCTAGCAATAACACCCCAATCATGAAACTTGCAAGTGGATGAGACTATGGAATATATACACCTAGTGTAATCACCCCAAAAAAGGATGGTTGATAATTGACTCGATATATACAAAGTGAATAGTGAGGGGGATTAAGACTAAACACATAGATATACACTCCATGGAGATATTCTTTGGTTAATCACTTGATTTTTATATACCATTGTGAAGGATATATATATAATGTAATTTTTTTAAAAGGAAAAAAATCATAAAATCCTAGAAGCATGTTATTAGAAACTTTTATGATTAAACAATCCTTCAGAATTAGTATTATATGATTTCCTATAGTAATAAATTGCTCACTTAGGTTTTCTTCTTCTCAAAAAATGGAAGGAAATAGAAGGACTCGTGTAAATAATGGATGTGATGGACATTGTAATGAAGTTATTCATAATATGATGGAAGTTTGGAGTTGAAAACATCATGATGATGATGAATTAGTTAAATTAGGTCATGACTAACAACCCAAATCATGTGGAGTGTATGACTTCACCAAGGAAGAATAACAAGCATTTGAATCCTCCATGCATCATCAACCACCTATTTTTAGTAGAACCTCGGATCCAATAATCATAGAATAATGGATCAATAATACAAAAAATATATTTTCTATACTCCATTATTTTGAGAAATAGAATGTTACATTGGAAATATATCTCTTATAGGGAGAAGTTGATTACTCATGGACACCAATCCAGAACACAGATCCAAAGGATGAGGTAGAGGCTATGAGGTGGGATGAATTCAAAAAACTATTTTTCAATATGTATTTTCTTCATAACCTCTAAAACAAGAGGGAGATAAAATTAATTGAATTGAAAAAAAGGAAAATGAATCGATGTGGAGTAATGAGATGCAATTTATAAGGCTTACATGACACGTTTCAATCTATGTCATTGATTCTGATAGGAAGATTGATCGATTATTTGATGAATTAAGACCAAATCTATAAAATTCTATGGAAATCCAATACTTTGGGAGTTTTAAGGAGGTAGTGTGATGGGATATAAAAGTGGAAATGGATTTTGGAGATTAACAGTGATCTTGTGGATTGAATGATATGAAGATGAGGATGGATCCAAATTTTGGAAAGAATTTTGACCATGAAAGATAATGGAATAAACAACAACTACCCATGTACAAAAAGTGTGGGAATAAGAATTAAGGAAATTGTCTAAAAGGATGTGGAAGAAGTTAAAAGTGTTAAAGATATGACCATATATCTTGAAACCATTGTGGATATATAAAGAATCAACATTTGTATGCAATTGAAAAAAGGAAGATGGTGCGAGCACAACCTACAATAAAATTATTTAAGTGTGGGAAGCATGAAAAATTTTCTAACCAATGTTCAAATTAAAATATAATAGAGGTAAACTTCCATATACCCTAGTAGAGTCCAAGAGAGAAAGGTCATGATTTTTCAATAACAACGACTAAAGTCAAAGCTCCAAATTATGCAGTGGAATGTACACTAATCGTACACTCAAATATTTCAAGTTTGTTATTTGATTCCATATATAAACATTATATTATTTCATTAAATTTTGAAACTAAGATAAAATAAAACCCTTAACTTATAGTGGTATATTTATTAGTTAAAACTCTTGATGAAACTATTCAATCATTAATCATATATAGGGATTCCCACACTAACTTTGGTGAGTATGATCTGAAGGAAGAGTTGGTGGTCATTTTAATGGCATAATCTGATATAACACCTAGGATGGATTGGTTTTCAATGTATAATTTGAAGATCAACTATAAAAGCAAGGAAATTTTAGTTTTCTTGTGGGGGTAATCTCTAATTATCATTAATGGAGAGATATCTCATCCTAGGATTTGTGAAGAACCACCTCCTATTGCCTTATTTATGGAAATGATTGGTGAGGAAGGGGAAGAAAGTGAAGGTATAAAGATAAGATATGTACCCATTTTTTAGGAATACATTGATGTATTTACTATATAATTACCAGGACCTCCCCCCTAAAAGAGAGGTAGAGTTCTCAAGTGAACTCAAAATCCAAGATAATATTGACGACCACATATAGAATGGAATATGTGGAGTTGGAATAATTGAAGAAGAAACTTCAATATATTTTGGAGAAGGGTTTTATTCATCCAAGTGTATCTTTTGTTAATTCCCAATGTGAGATTAGCTGAGCGATCAAGAGGGGGGTAAATTGACCCTTTTAAAATATTTAATGAATTATTTTCAAATTTAATAATTAATGAAATGAAAATAAAATATAAATGAACATAATTTTTTGCAATAGTTTTAATTTAAATGATCATACTTGAAAGTTTCGGGTGTAGTGGAAGTGTGTGATGGGTGATGCCCAAATTTACTTTTTTGTAAAGATCGATGATCAATTTGAGATTTACACGACAATAAATGCCATGATAAATGGAATTGAATCAAAGAAAACATATAATGGATAAAACACTAAAACCAGAGTGTGGGATCATCAAATATTATTTATAATTAATTTAACCAATTAATTAATTACCTTGTGATAATTATTTATTCATTGATGTACATGACAATAAATATACATTATAAAATCATTGCATTATAGGAATAAAGAGAAGATTCTATCTATCGATGATCCAAATGTGTTTCAAAAGTATCTAAACATCACTTTAGGAATCTTTCGGTGCTACCATGGAAGATCATATCACTTGATTCTTTTTCCTTTGATCGCATCAAGAATCCCTTCCAAAGGATTCTATTTGATATCTCTTGACTTGAGAGTGGGAGTTAGAGGAATATAGATCTCTATTCTTAGGGGTGTTCTTGGATAAGGGATCTCTATAGGGATTCAAGAGGATTATCTAGATTTGTTGTGCACAAAAAAACTAATCAATTGGCGCTACTGAAAAAAAAATTGGGTTTATATATAGCTAGGGTTTAGAAATAAATATTTTCACAAGTGAACCTTAATATTTATTTAATCCCAATGGAACCCCATGTCTATAATAATAATATTATTATTATTTCTTGACATGTTCCTAACTTGAGAATTAAAATGAAATATTATTTATTAAAACAATATTCATTATATATATTATTTATCACTAGACGATTATCCTTGATCTATCATTCCTCCACAATATTTATCGGGACATGAATAATATCTATTTATTTATTAAATTAATATCACTGCATTATCCACTAATAAATAAATAAATATTATATTTACTAGATAGAAAATAAGTATTTATTAAATATTTTTCTCACATAATATTCTCTCGAATAACAGGTGAGAGAATATATGTGACCAAGAAAACTTGAATAATTATTAAACAACTAGTGGAAATTATATTTATTCATCTTGTTAAATAGTAAATAATAATACATATTATTTAACTAAGATTATCGATACACTTAGTATTTGACCATCTAGGCCTCTTTCCTAGTGGCATTAGGCGAAGCAGCCTAATGTACAAGGTTAACATTTAGAAATATGTCAAAGAAGCAATAGAGAAATAAGTTAATGTTGTAACAACATAATACCTCATACAAACACATACTCTGTAATATAATCCATTTATCATGATATATCTAATCAAGTAGGTTTCCTGTTGGTGCCATCAACCTATGTTCTCAATGTCTATTTCTTTAAATTTCTAGAAATCGAACTTTCCTATAAAACACCATAGATGTGGATTTATTTTGGATATATCGTTTATATCAAAGGGCTTGACATATAAACTTCTATTAAAGAAAAAAAGGGCGAAATCCTTTCTTTCTTTATTCATTAATGCGATATTACTTATGACACACCCAACGTATCCTACCTCGCCGTGAATACTGCCATCACAGTTTTCATCAATACATCAATGAACGCAACTTATAATAATCATTAATAATAATAATAATAATTTCTAGGGATCAATAGACATTTCCATAGATAAGAAAATCCAATGACACATATAGATGTGGATTTCCTACTGGCTGGCCTTATGCTCATAATATCCTATAATGGATGTTACTAAGGGTGTACACCATGATAAGGTGCCTCAAAGTAGTTTTTTTCTCAACCCAAGATATCTTGAATCAATTATGTACCTAAAATTATTTATTATGGATATTGAACACATACTCAAGAATACTATTATGGAACTTATGGGTTCTCATCATGGAATGGAACATCTATGACCTTTTAGTGTGACAAATAATCTTAGGACATTATCACATCCAATGTTATATAAAAGACCAATCAAGATATGATAAAATTTTATTAATATTCAAAAACAATGAATATAGGTTATCATAAAGTATACATAAGTTGGATCTAGGGAACCAACTCCAACAGACTCCCACTCACACTAGAGCCAACTGCTAACAACCTTCAGTCTACAAGCCCTCACATGATAATCATGCTTCTACTGAGATAGGACTTTAGTTAAGGGGTCCTCTATGTTTTATTCTATGGGAAATATTCTAACCACAACTTCACCCCTTTGATAAAAAACAATCAAGAGGTGATACTTCCAGAGTATTTTATTTGTCTATTGGTGTGACTTTGGCTCTTTTACAAGAGCCACCACTACAGTATTATCACAATATAATGTGATAGGATATTTAATTCTAGGTACCACATCAGGATCCTGAACAAATTTCCATATCCAAATAGCTTCCTTGGATGCATCTAAAGTTTATATATACCCAGGCTCCACTATAAATCAATGAAAATTGGATACTTTGAACTCTTCCTAGTCACAAATCCTCTATTGAGATTGAAAACATATAATAACTTCAACTTTTGATAATTATGATCTAATTGAAAACTAGAATTAGTACAACCGCTAATGACTAGCTCCTCATATCCTCTATACACTAGAAAAATATCCTTAGTTCTTCTCAGATAATTGAGGATAGACTTAACAGAAGACCAATGTTGTGCTCTTGGATCTTCTTTATATCTACCAACCGTTCTTAATGCATAGACAACATCGAGTCTAGTACATAACATGGCATAAATCATTGGTCCTATCATTGAAGTGTATGATATCTTAATCATTCTCTCTTTCTCCTATCGCGTGTGAGGAAATATTTTCTTAGAAATATGTATACCATGTGACCCTAGAACCAATTTTGTCTTAGATTGTTCCATACTAAATATATTTAATATATGTTAATTGTATATAATTTGACTTAGTCCAATTTGTCTCTTAGATCTATCACGAATGATCTTAATACCTAGAATATAGGATGCTTCACCTAATTTATTCATATATAAATACTTTTTTAACTAGTCCTTAATAGATTGTAAGACTAATATTTTATTTACAACGAGTAATATTTCATCAATATATACTACTAAGATAACAACGGCATTGTCCCTATACCTCTTGTAAACACATTGACCACATTCATTCTTAATGAAACCAAATTATTTTATAGATTCATTGAATAGAATATTCTATGACCCAGATTATTACTTCAATCTATAAATGGATCTCTATAAATTGAAAATCCTTTTGGAATAACTTGGAGTCACAAAACCTTCTGGTTGTGTCATATTGATGTCTTCCTGAAGTTTCTCAATAAGGAAATAAGTTTTTATATCCATCTTCCAAATTTCATAGTCATGGTAAACTGGTATAGCAAGTAGAATTCTGATGGATTTAAACATGGAAACAGGTGAAAATGTTTCATCATAGTCAATTCATTGGCATTTAATAAACCGTTTATCCACTAGAATTTCTTTCTAGTTATTTACTTTACCATCCATGTCTAGTTTTATCTTCAATAACCATTTAAATCTATAGGATTTACATCAAAGACGCATCGACCAGAACCCAAAATTGGTTATAATACATGGAATCCATTTCAAAATTCATGGATTCTTTCCATATTGTAACTTATATGCTATATATTGCCTCTTTTTAGTAGATGGTCTCATCATTGTCTTACAACAATGAGTTACCATCTTTGGAAACAATAAAACTATTTTTTTCTAGTTCTCTTACCTCTCTTATGCTCCTACATAGTACTTGTGTTTCACTAACAACTTCTTCTATGTGGACCTATAGAATTTGTTCTTGTACCAACTTGTGTGAATCTTGAGCATCAACTTCATCGAAGTCAATCTTTCTCCCAATATCCTTTTTGAGGATGTTCTCCCTATCAAGAAATATGGATTGTCTGGTGACGATCAATTTCTTATCTTAGGGGTTGTGTAGGTAGTATACCTTTCTTTCCTTAGGATACCCTATAAAGAAACACTTTGTGGCCTAGGGTGATAGTTTTTTTCTTGAGAAGGGATTAAAAAATGTCTTAAAACCCCATACACATGTATGATACAAAACATGTTTCTTTACACTCCATAACTCAAACAAATTATAATTTCTTCTTTAGTTGGTACTTGGTTTAATTTATATTCCATAGTTTCTAATGTATATCACTAAAAGGATAATGGAAGATCTACATGAATCATTATCGACCTTACCATGTCTAACAAAATATGGTTACTCCTTTCACTAACAATATTCCATTGTGGTGTGTGTGGTAGAGTGATTTGAGATATAATCCCAAACTCCCATAGAATTTTGATAAACTCTTAGTTAAGATATTTACAACCTCGATCTGATTGAAGTTTTTTTATATTCTTTCCAAGCTGGTTCTCTATTTCATTCTTGAATTCTTTAAATTTCTCAAAGGACTTAAACTTATACCTCATCAAGTATACATAACCATATCGACTTATGTTATCCGTAAAAATTATGAAGTAAGAATACCCACCTATAGCTTATACTAGAAATGATACACACACAATAGTGTGTACCAATACTAGAATCTCTATGGAACTTTCACCTTTTATAATGAATTCCATTTTGGCCAATTTTCCTTATAAACAAGCATACCATATTTCAAGTGGTTTTAGCTCATAAGAGTCTAAATAACCATATTGACAAAACGTTTTCAAATACTTCTCATTTACATGACCAAGATGGTAATCACATAGCTGGGTGTTTTATGAGTTATGTGAACGTGATTATTTATTTATTAAAAATATTTAGTTTTAATAATTTAATACATAAATACCATTATCTAAATTCACCATACCATAACATATGTTATCTTTATAAAATAATCAAATTTTATTTCCAAGCTTGAAAATAAAACCATCAGTATCTTGGAATTATACTAAAATAATGTTCTTGAAAAAATTAGGCACATAATTACAATCCCTTAAAAACCAATATCATTACTATTGGAAGTGAAATTTGGTAGTCACCAATGGTTAGATAATCCATCATCACATCATTGATATCTCGTAGATCCACCTCTCCTCTAGAAATCATTAAAAATCTACTTAGTTTCTGTATTTGGATATGAATGTGAGCATCACAAGCTGTATCTAATACCCAATGCATAGATATTGAAATATTACACTTGATAATGAATGCACCTTTAGTTTCCCCTTATTTATAGGTGTATCTCCTCTTCTAGCGGCCTTGCTTTCCACATGAAAAACGGTTTCCCTCCTTTTCCTTGCCCTGCCTCTAGATATTCCTCTTCTTGGAAGGACAGTTCTTGGGAGAGTTATAATTTTTATGAGTCTTGGGCCCTTTCTCCTTGGTCTACCTTTTCTTATTGAGCATAAGGACCATGGATTCATCACATCCCAAGTCCTTATCTACCACTACTACACATATTCCCTTTAACATCTCACAAAAAGTATTTTCACAGTGCTAAAAAACATCGTTAATCACAATGCTGATAAAGGGGGATACCCTTTATTAGTGCTAAAAAAGAACTGATAAAGGGGGTCCTTTATCTACACTAAAAACACTCATAAATCCCTCCTTTATCTTCTCTTTAAATAGAATTAATAAAGGGGGCCCTTTATCAATGCTCAAAATAGCACTGATAATGGGCTAGATGGCTATAATGTGATGTTAATATAATATCACACCGAGAAAAAACATATAATTTCAAACAATTCTATATACAGTTAATGTGACATAAAGAATATAAAAATGTATCCCCTTGTTATATACAAAAAACCCAGGTTATATACATTTCAAAAAATGTTTTATATAATTACATTTTCAATTATCCAACAAATATTTAAAAACATTAATGTTTCAGTTTTTGATGTCCGTGATCCCCTCTCAAAAATGTCTGCCCCTAGGATTACTTGAAAAAAGAAACATCTCAATCTAATCAAAGTATTCTACCTATATATAAAAACAAATATTATGTTATTAATACTATAAATAAATAAATTAATCATCAATATGAAAGAATAAATTAATAAAATGTCAATATTTAATAAAAAAGACACATTTGGATTTATAATGGTCGCATCCGGAATTTTATTGAGGTGGGGTTGATTCCTATACATCATGAATGAATCATGGATCATTTTCCTAAAGTTTTAAAACAATACAAATGTGTTTTCTTGGTTTTAAGTATGTCACTTGTTATTTTACTTAAATTAATATCAATTTTAAATAATGACACATTTGGAGTTATACCGATCACACCGTACATTGAATTGAGGTGTAGATGATTCCTAACTATAAAAAATTATTTATTTATCATTTTCCTAATGTATCAAAATAATCCAAATGCATTTTCTCAGTTTTCAGTATGCCAGTTTTTTTTACTAAAATGTTGTTTCAAACTGAAAACATGCATTTTGAGTCATACCAATCACATCGTGTGTCGGTTTTATTTGAGAATACTTCATACATGTCAAGAATGACTTAAAAATAAATTTACTTAATTATGAAGACAATAAGAGTGTGTTTTCTTGGTTTTTAATGAGTAACACATTTTGAACTAAAATGTCAATTTTAAACAGATAACAGACAATTTTAGTTATACCGATCATACCATGCATTATATTGAGGTATGGTTGATTTCTATACATCACAAATGACTCATGTATTATTTTAATAAAGTATCAAAACAATCTGAATTCATTTTCTTGGTTTTCAATATTTCACCTGTTCTTTTTACTTAAATTAAAGTCAATTTAAAATAAAAAGACACACTTAGAGTCATACCGGTCACACCATGCATCATATTGAGGTTAGGATTACTCCTACACATCAAAAATGACTCATGGATAATTTTCCTAAATTATCAAAATAATTAAAATGTGTTTTCTCGGTTTTCAGTATGCTTGTTGTGTTTTTTTACTAAAATATCATCTCAAATTGAAAACACACATTTTGAGTAATATATGTCACATCATTTGTCCGCTTGATGTGATAATGCTTCATACACATCAAAAATGAATTATGAATTTCCATTCTAAATTATCAAGAAAATTATAGTGTGTTTTATTGGTTTTCAGCAAATCACACATTTTGAACTAAAATGTCAATTTTAAACTGATAATGGACACTTTTAGTAATACTGGTCATAATGTACACTAGATTGAGGTGTGGTTTATTCTTACACATCGAAAATGAACCATGGATCATTTTCCTAAAGTATCAAAACTATCTAAATGTGTTTGATTAGTTTTCAGTATGTCACTTTTTTTACTTAAATTAATGTCAACTTTAATTAAAGACACACTTGGAGTCATACCGTTCACATCATGTGTCGTATTTAGGTGAGGTTGACTTCTTCACATCCAAAATAACACATGGATCATTCTACTAAATTATCAAAACAATACGAATGCATTTTCTCAGTTTTCAATATGTCATTTGTTCTTTTTACTAAAATTAAGGTAAATTTTAAATAGTGGAACATTTGGAGTTTTATCGGTCACACCATGCATCGAATTGAGCTGAGGATGATTCCTACCTTTCACAAATTACTTATAGATCATTTTCCTAAAGAATAAAAATAATCTGAATGTGTTTTTTCATTTTTTAGTATGTCAGTTTTGTTTTTATACTAAAATGTCATTTCAAACTAGAAACATACATTTTGAGTCATATTAGTCGCATTGTGCATCAATTTGATATGATAATTCTTTATACATGTAACACCCCGGAATGATAAAGGGTTAAATAGCTTAATGATAAGACTCATGTCAACAAGGTGCACCTTTATTTTCAGAAGCCTGTTTGATTAGAACTCCACAGTTAAGCATGCTTGGCCTGAAGTAGTGATCAGGATGGGTGACCTTCTGGGAAGTTTCCCACGGTGTGTGTGAGTGAGGAAAAAGCACACTGGAAAGGACATGTGTTGGCCTGTGGGGAAAATCATTAGTCAGATGACCCATTTGGGCATGTGGGTGGATCCGGGGGTGGGCCCCACATGAATGCGGGGTAACTAGTGGTACTTGGTAGGCCAAGAACTGATGATTATGTTAAGGTGGGGTGTTTGTGCTGTCACCGGAACCCAGTTGTGACATTTGGTATCAGAGGTGGTACCCAGCCTTAAGTGCAGTGCACTTCCTAGGATGAGATGTAGGGCCCACAATGAGGAAGTTGTGCTCTAAAGTGGGGTGATTGTAACACCCCAAAATGATAAAGTGTTAAATAGCTTAATGATAAGACTCATGTCAACAAGGTGCACCATTATTTTTGGGAGCCTGTCTGATCAAAACTGCACAGTTAAGGGGGGTGATTGTAACACCCCGGAATGATAAAGGGTTAAATAGCTTAATGATAAGACTCATGTCAACATGGTGCACATTTCTTTTTGGGATCCTGTCTGATCAACACTACACAGTTAAGGGGGGGTGATTGCAACACCCCAGAATGATAAAGGGTTAAATAGCTTAATGATGAGACTCATGTCAACAAGGTGTCACTGGGACCCATTTGTCACATTTGGTATTAGAGGTGGTACCCAACCTTAAGTGCAGTGCACTGCCTGGGTTGAGATGTAGGGCCCACAATGAGGATGTTGTGCTCTAAAGTGGGGAGATTGTAACACCCTGGAATGATAAAGGGTTAAATAGCTTAATGATAAGACACATGTCAACAAGGTGCACATTTCTTTTTGGGAGCCTGTCTGATCAAAACTCCACAGTTAAGGGGGGTGATTGTAGCACCCCAGAGTGATAAAGGGTTAAATAGCTTAATGATAAGACTCATGTCAACAAGGTGTCACCGGGACCCAGTTGTCACATTTGGTATCAGAGGTGGTACCCAGCCTTAAGTGTGGTGCACTGCCTGGGTTGAGATGTAGGGCCCACAATGAGGACGTTGTGCTCTAAAGGGGGGGGGGGGGGTGATTGTAACACTGCAGAATGATAAAGGGTTAAATAGCTTAATGATAAGACTCATGTCAACAAGGTGAACCTTTCTTTTTGGGATCCTGTATGATCAAAACTCCACAGTTAAGGGGGTGATTGTAACACCCCGGAAAGATAAAGGGTTAAATAGCTTAATGATAAGACTCATGTCAACAAGGTGCACCTTTATTTTTGGGAGTCTGTCTGATCAAAACTCCACAGTTAAGCGTGCATGGCCTGGAGTAGTTATCAGGATGGGTGACCTTTTGGGAAGTTTCTCAGGGTGTGTGTGAGTGAGGACAAAGCACACTGGAAAGAACATGTGTTGGTCTGTGGGGACAATCATTAATCAGATGACCCGTTCGGGCATGTGGGTGGATCCTGGGGTGGGCCCCATATGTCTGTGGGGCAACTGGTGGTACATGGTAGGCCAGGACCTGACGACCATGTTAAGTCGGGGTGTATGTGCTGTCAACGGGACCTAGTTGTCACATTTGGTATCAGAGGTGGTATCTAGCCTTAAGTGTGGTGCACTGCCTGGGTTGAGATGTAGGGCCCACAACGAGGACATTGTGCTCTAAAAGGGGGTGATTGTAACACCCCGGAATGATAAAGGGTTAAATAGATTAATGGTAAGACTCATGTCAACAAGGTGCACCTTTCTTTTCGGGAGCCTGTCTGATTAGAACTCCATAGTTAAGCGTGCTTGTCCTGGAGTAGTGATCAGGATGGGTGACCTTCTGGGAATTTTCTCACGGTGTGTGTGAGTGCGGACAAAGCACACTGGAAAGGACATGTGTTGGCATGTGAGGACAATCATTAGTCAGATGGCCCGTTCGGGCATGTGAGTGGACCCTGGGGTGGGCCCCATGTTTCTGCGGGGCAACTGGTGGTACCTGGTAGGCCAGGACCTGACGACCATGTGTTGGCATGTGGGGACAATCATTATTCAGATGACACGTTTGGGCATGTGGGTGGATCTTGGGGTGGGCCCCACATGTCTGTGGGGCAATTGGTGGTACATGGTAGGCCAGGACCTGACGACCTTGTTAAGGCGGGGTGTATGTGCTGTCACCGGGACCTAGTTGTCACATTTTGTATCAGAGGTGGTACCTAGCCTTAAGTGTGGTGCAATGCCTGGGTTGAGATGTAGGCCCCACAACGAGGACGTTGTGCTCTAAAGGGGGGTGATTGTAACACCTCAGAATGATAAAGGGTTAAATAGATTAATGGTAAGACTCATGTCAACAAGGTGCACCTTTCTTTTCAGGAGCCTGTATGATTAAAACTCCACAGTTAAGCGTGCTTGGCCTAAAGTAGTGATTAGGATGGGTGACCTTCTGGGAAGTTTCCCACAGTGTGTGTGAGTGCGGACAAAGCACACTGGAAAGGACATGTGTTGTCATGTGGGGACAATCATTAGTCAGATGGCCCGTTCGGGAATGTGGGTGGACCCTGGGGTGGGCCCCATGTTTCTGCGGGGCAACTGGTGGTACCTGGTAGGCCAGGACCTGACGACCATGTTAAGGCAGGGTGTATGTGCTATCACCGGGAGCCAGTTGTCACATTAGGTATCAGAGGTGGTACCCAACCTTAAGTGTGGTGCACTGCCTGGGTTGAGATGTAGGGCCCACAACGAGGATGGTGTGCTCTAAAGTGGGGTGATTGTAACACCCTAGAATGATAAAGGGTTAAATAGCTTAATGATAATACTCATGTCAACAAGGTGAACCTTTATTTTCGGGAGCCTGTATGATTAGAACTTCACAGTTAAGCGTGCTTGGCCTGGAATAGTGATCAGGATGGGTGACCTTCTCGGAAGTTTCCCACGGTGTGTGTGAGTGAGGAAAAAGCACACTGGAAATGACATGTGTTGTCATGTGGGGACAATCATTAGTCAGATGACCCGTTCGGGCATGTGGGTGGACCCCAGGGTGGGCCCCACGTTTCTGCAGGGCAACTGGTGGTACCTGGTAGGCCAGTACCTGATGACCATGTTAAGGTGGGGTGTTTGTGCTGTCACCGGGACCCAGTTGTCACATTTGGTATCAGAGGTGGTACCCATCCTTAAGTGCGGTACACTGCCTGGGTTGAGATATAGGGCCCACAACGAGGACGTTGTGCTCTAAAGTGGGGTGATTGTAACACCCCGGAATGATAAAGGGTTAAATAGCTTAATGATAAGACTCGTGTCAACAAGGTGCACCTTTCTTTTTGGGATCCTATCTGATCAAAACTGCACAGTTAAGGGGGGTGATTGTAACACCCCGAAATGATAAAGGGTTAAATAGCTTAATGATAAGACTCATGTCAAAAAGGTGCACCTTTCATTTTGGGAGCTTGTCTGATCAAAACTGCACAGTTAAGGGGGGTGATTGTAACACCCTGGAATGATAAAGGGTTAAATAGCTTAATGATAAGACTCATGTCAACAAGGTGTCACCGGGACCCAGTTGTCACATTTGGTATCAGAGGTGGTACCCAGCCTTAAGTGCGGTGCACTGCCTGGGTTAAGGTGTAGGGCCCACAACGAGGACGTTGTGCTCTAAAGTGGGGTGATTGTAACACCTTGGAATGATAAAGGGTTAAATAGCTTAATGACAAGAATCATGTCCATAAGGTGCACCTTTCTTTTTGGGAGCCTGTATGATCAAAACTCTCCAGTTAATGGGGTGATTTTAACACCCTGGAGTGATAAAGGGTTAAATAGCTTAATGATAATACTCATGTCAACAAGGTGTCACCAGGACCCAGTTGTCACATTTGGTATCAGAGGTGGTACTCAGCGTTAAGTGCGGTGCACTACCTGGGTTGAGATGTAGGGCTCACAACGAGGACATTGTGCTCTAAATGGGGGTGATTGTAACACCCCAGAATGATAATGGGTTAAATAGCTTAATGATAAGAATCATGTCAAAAAGGTGCACCTTTCTTTTTGGGAGCCTGTCTGATCAAAACTCCCCAGTTAATGGGGGTGATTGTAACACCCCGTAATGATAAAGGGTTAAATAGCTTAATGATAAGACTCTTGTCAACATGGTGCGCCTTTTTTTTGAGAGCCTGTCTGATCAAAACATCACAGTTAAGCGTGCTTGACCTGGAGTAGTGATCAGGATGGATGACCTTCTGGGAAGTTTCCCAGCGTGTGTGTGAGTGAGGAAAAAGTACACTGGAAATGACATGTGTTGTCCTGTGGGGACAATCATTAGTTGGATGACCCGTTCGGGCATGTGGGTGGACCCTGGGATGGGCCCGACATGTCTGCGGGGCAACTGGTGGTACATGGTAGTCCAGGACCTGACAACCATGTTAAGGCGGGGTGTATGTGCTGTCACTGGGACTCAGTTGTCACATTTGGTATCAGAGGTGGTTCCTAGCCTTAAGTGCGGTGCACTGCCTGGGTTGAGATGTAAGACCCACAACGAGGACGTTGTGCTCTAAAGGGCGGTCATTATAACACCCCGGAATGATAAAGGATTAAATAGCTTAATGATAAGACTCATGTCAACAAGGTGAACCTTTATTTTTGGGAGTTTGTCTGATGAAAACTCCACAGTTAAGCTTGCTTGGCCTAAAGTAGTAATCAGGATGGGTGACCTTCTGGGATGTTTCACAGGGTGTGTGTGAGTGAGGAAAAAGCATACTGGAAAGGACATGCTTTGGCTTGTGGGGACAACCATTATTCAGATGACCCGTTTGGGCATGTGGGTGGACCCTGGGGTGGGCTCCACGTGTCTGTGGGGCAACTAGTGGTACCTAGTAGGCCAGGACCCGACGACCATGTTAAGTCGGGGTGTCTGTGCTGTCACTGGGACCCAGTTTTCACAATACACATCAAAAATTACTTATGAATCACTATCTTAAATTATCAAGTTAATCAGAGTGTGTTATCTTGGTTTTCAATGAGTGACACGTTTTGAACTAAAATGTCAATTTTAAACTCATAATGGACACTTTTAGTCATATCGGTCACACCGTGCGTTGGATTGAGGTGTTATTGATTCATATAAAAAAATGAATGAGGGATCATTTTTATAAATTATCAAAATAATCTGAATGGGTTTTCTTGGTTTTTAGTACGTCGCATGTTATTTTTTCTTAAATTAATGTCAATTTTAAATAAAAAGATAATCTTTGAGTCATACCGGCCAAACCATGTGTATTATTTTTATGTGGTTGACTTCTACACATAAAAAATGACTCATGAATCATTTTTCTAAATTACCAAAACAATCTGAATTCTTTTTCTCAGTTTTCAGTATGTCACTTATTCTTTTTACTAAAATTAATGTCAATTTTAAATAAAAAGAGACACTTTGAGTTATACCGGCCACACCATGAATCATATTGAGGTTTTGTTGATTCCTAAATGTCACAAATGACATATAGATAATTTTTCGAAAGTATGAGAACAATATGAATGTGTTTTCTTAGTTTTCAGTTTTCCAATTGTTTTTTTACTAAAATGTAATGTCAAACTAAAAACATGCATTTTGAGTCATACCGGTCACATCGTGTGTCAGTTTGATAGGAGATTACTTCTTACACATCACGAATAACTTATGAATCTCTGTCTTAAATTTTTAATGCAATCAGAGTTTGTTTTTTAGTTTTTATTGAGTGACATGTTTTGAACTAAAATGTCAATTTTAAATTGATAATAGACACTTTTAGTCATAATAATCACTTGATGCATCTTATTGAGGTGCGGTTAATTCCTACATGTAAAAAATGACTCATGGATCATTTTACTAAATTATCAAAACAATCTGAATGTGTTTTCTCAATTTCTAGTAGGTCACTTGTTCTTTTTACTTAAATTAATGTCAATTTTAAATAAAAAGAAACACTTAGAGTCATAGAGGTCACATTGTGCATCATATTTAAGTGAGGGTGATTCCTACATGTTAGAAATGACTTATGGATCGTTTTAATAAATTATCAAAATAATATGAAAGTTTTTTCTCAATTTTTAGTATGTCACTTATTCTTTTTACTTAAATTAATGTCAATTTTAAATAAATAGACACACTTAAAATTTTACCAGTCACACTGTGCATCATATTGAGGTCTGGTTGACTCCTACACATCAAAAATTACTTATGTGTAATTTTACTAAATTATCAATATAGTCTGAATCTGTTTGATATATTTTTAGTGTGTTAATTGTTCTTTTGACTAAAATTAAAGTGAATTTTAAATAAAAAGACACACTTAGAGTTATAGTGGTCACAAAATGCCTCATATTAAGGTGAGGTTGATTCTTACACATCAAAAATGACTTATAGATCAATTTTCAAAAGCATCAAAATAATATAAATGTGTTTTCTTGGTTTTCTATATGTCACATATTCTTTTTACTAAAATTAGTGTTAATTTTAAATAAATATACAAACATAGAATTATATCGATCACAACGTGCCTTATATTAAGGTAAATTTGATTCCTAAATATAAAAAATTAGTCACGGATCATTGTCCTAAAGTATCAAAACAATCCAAATGTGTTTTCTCTGTTTTCAGAATGTCACTTGTTCTTTTTAGTAAAATTAATGTCAATTTTAAATAAATAGACACACTTGGAATTATACTGGTCACACCATGCATTTTATTGAGGTGTGACTGATTCTTAACCACTATAAATTAGTTATTTATCATTTTTCTAAATTATCAAAACAATATGAATGAGTTTTCTTGGTTTTGAGTACGTCACTTGTGTTTTTCAATAAAATGTCATTTCAAACTGGAAACACACACATTGAATCATACAGGTTTCATTGTGTGTCAGTTTGATGTGATAATACTTTCTACACATCACAAATTAATTATGAATCACTTTCCTAAATTATCAAGATAATGGGATCACCTTTCCTTGGTTTTTAGTGAGTAACACATGTTTTGAACAAAAATATCAATTTTAAACTCATAATGGAAACTTTGATTCAAACAAATCCCATCGGGCATCAGATTGAGGTGTATTTGATTAACACACATCAAAAATGACTCATGGACCACTTTACTAAAATATCAAAATAATTTGAATGTGTTTTCTCTGTTTTTAGTATTCCACTTGTTCTTTTTACTAAAATTACAGTTAATTTTAAATAAATAGGAAAACTTATTATTATACCAGTCACACCATTCTTCGGACTAAGTTGTGGTTTAATCCTACCCATTAAAAATTACTTATGGATCATTTTACTAATGTATAAAAACAATCCGAATGTGTTTTCTTGGTTTTCAGTAAGTTACTTGTGTTTTTCACTAAAATGTCATTTCAAACTGGAAACATGAACTTTGAATCATATTGGTCACATCATATGTCATTGTGATGTGAGACTAATTCCTACACATTAAAAATGACTTATGAATCACTTTTCTAAATTATCATGAAAATTGGAGTTTTTTCTTGATTTTTATTGAGTGACACGTGGTTTGAACTAAAATATCAATTTTTAACTGATAATGGACACATTAAGTCATACCAATCACACTATGCATTAGATTGAGGTGAATTTGATTCCTATATGTCAAAAATGACTCATGGATAGTTTTCCTAAAGTATCAAAACATTCTGAATGAATTTTCTCAGTTTTTAGTATGTCACTTGTTCTTTTTACTAAAATTAATGTCAATTTTAAATAAATAGACATGCTTGGAATTATATCAGCCACATCATGCGTTAGATTGAGGTGTGGCTAATTCCTACCCATCAAAAATTACTTATGTATTTTTTTCCTAAAGTATAAAATAAATATGAATGCATTTTCTCCATTTTGAGTATGTCACTTATGTTTTTTATTACAATTACTCTCAATTTTAAATAAAAAGACACACTTAGAGTTATAATGATCAAACTAAGTGTCAGATTGAGGTGGGGTTATTCCTAAACATTATAAATGACTGATTAATCATTATCCTAAAGTATCAAAAAAATATTAATGTGTTTTCTCAATTTTTAGTGCGTCGCCTGTTCTTTTTACTAAAATTAATGTCAATTTTAAATAAATAGACACACTTGGAATTATACCGACCACACCATGCATCGGATTGAGTTGATGCTGATTCCCACATATCTAAAATGACTTATGGATCATTTTCCTAAAGTATCAAAACAATATTAATGCATTTTCATGGTTTTTAGTATGTCACTTGTGTTTTTTATTAAATTTTCATTTGAAAATGGAAACATGTAATTTGAGTTATTCTGATCACATCATGTGTCAATTTGATGTGAGAATGATTCCTAAATTTCAAAAATGACTTATGGATAATTTTACTAATTTATTAAAAAAAATCTAATGCATTTTATTGGTTTTCGGTGAGTGACACTTTTTGAACTAAAATATCAATTTTAAACTAACCACAGAAACTTTGAGTCATACTGGACACATCCTGTATTGGATTGAGGTGAACATGATTCCTATAGATCAAAAATGACTTATGGATCATTTTACTAAAGTATAAAAACAATCCAAATTTTTTTTCTCAGTTTTCAGTATTTCACTTGTTTTTTTACTAAAATATCATTTTTAATTGGAAACACACACTTTAACTCATATCAATCACATTATATATCAGTTTGAAATTAGACCGATTACTACATGTAAAAAATGATTTATGAATCCATTTTTTAAATTATAAAGAAAATAAAATTGTGTTTGATCTATTTTCAATGAGAGACACTTTTTTAATTACAATGTCCATTTTAAACTAATAACAAACACTTTGAGTCATACCAGACACATCGGGTATCAGATTGAGGTGAGGCTGATTCCTATATGTTAAAAATGGATTATGGATCATTTTATAAAAGTATCAAAACAATATGAATGTTTTTTCTTAGTTTTGAGTATGTCAGTTGTCTTTTTTACTAAAATTAATGAATATTTTAAATAAAAAGAAGAACTTGGAGTCATATCGATCACACCGTGTGTCAGATTGAGGTGTGTCAGATTCATACACATCCTAAAGTTTTAAAAAAATGTTAACTTCTAATTCCTATACAACCTAATTTTTTAAAAAAAATTAACTGCCAATGTTACCATGATTACAATTATATTTTCATTGTCAAAATACCAATACATCATATCGATTCATTGTTCTTAGCTGAAACCATATTTAGTTGTTGAAAACTAGAAGAGTATAAGAATCTCTTATACTCGTTATATCATAAGAATTAACCACAATGGGAATAATAGATTCCTCTTCTCATATAGTTTTTAACAACAAGATAGGGTTTTTAGCTGAGAAAATAAAAGGAATCTTTGTACAACTCTTTAACTTCTCAAACAATTTTGGACAATCAATAAGTTAATCTTTAACTATACTTGTAATTTCCTCAATATGATATTCATCATCATTCACATCTGTAATCATATCCTCAATACAATCTTCTTAATTTTCCACTATTGTAATCATATTATATGATCCATAAAATGTAGTGGTATCCCAATCACTAGCTATATTCGCTTTTCCCCCATGTTTATTCCAACATTTATAACTTCGATCAATTCTGTGATAGTTCAAGTGTTCTTCCAACAACCCTAGACTAATTATTCTTGAATAAAAATAGTTTAAACATGGGAAAAGTATATGAGAAGGGTCATATGCATGATCTTTTGCAAACTTGATGAACACTTTCATTCCATCTTCATATTATTTTCTCATAGGATTTTCATCTATCCATACTTTATTCATATTCATCCCATTTTATTTAGTAATATTAATATTTAACTAAATAAATACACAAAATATGTTCAATTGAATATAGATCTCATGAATTTCTTGAAAAATAGAAATATTGAAAAATGGTTTATCATCCCACATGATCAAAAAAACTTATTGAAGGAAATGTTTTTCCTAATAAATCGAACTAAAAATTTTTTCCAACTAGAGTAAAAATAAACAATAAAATAACAACATGACTATAATAATAAATAGAACATAAACGAAACATTATAACACCAAATCAAATAAAATGAATGGAAATTAGGTCCAAGACTGAATAGAGAAATATGAAAGGTTGTGTACACCGAATGGTATATGCTGGGTGTGAGAAAATAATGCCCAGTATGATTTCACAAAAGATTTTGTTAAATTACATTATAATAAAATTTCATTTCATATAGATTTAAATAAAATATAAAAATAGGATTTTCATACATGTATACCTTAGAAGAAATAAAAATCACATTTGTGGCTTCTATAAAAAAAATAATTCGACTTTTTTTTGAAAGAAAAAAAATTACTTGAAAATGATTTTTTAGAAGTCACACACAATGCATAAAATATCTCCTTTTCCACTTTAAACATTCTTCAAAAACCATTTCAAAAATCCTTTTTAAAACCAACATTCACTATATGTATAAAAGAGGAATTTAAAGGAACCACATCATCCATGAAAAAAATTAAATAAATAAAGGGAATCAATTGAGGTATCATACACAGAAATCAAGATAACTAGGGATACCACCCATGGTGAATCCAATTAAATAAAAATAGATCCAACTAGAGTGCAATAAAACCATAACCATTTTGGACCTCCAAGAACCAACCCAAAGCTCCCATGCTCTGACCATCAAAACCAAGATCTCAATTTATAGACCCCCAAAATGAAACCCATAATAAATAAAGTTTCCATTGAGTTATAGGCACCACAAAATGCCCAATATCTCCCAAGAACCTATATAGAATCACCCAAAACACAAACTAGATCAAATAAACCTTAAATAATCTCATCAAATATCAATTAATTAAAGAGATAATCACCAAATCAAAGGAACACTTTTAGTAAAACAAATTTACCAATTTCTACCCCACACAACTAGATTCCTCCAACACACATACTACAAACCCATATTATCACAAATAGATTTAGGAAAAAGATTGAAGAAACCCTAAACTGAATAGAATCACCCTAAGGTTTACCTCTAAAGATATAACATCCATTATTTTTTTAGAACCTTTCTTGGAGGAAAAATTTAAATAACATGAAACATGAACTCAAATAGTTCATGTCCCACAAATCAAACCAAATAGTCCTACTATAACCAAGGGAAAATTTCAAAACAAAAATCCATCAAAGAATGGAACATGATCACACGTCGCAAAAACTAATTTTACATTAAAATACATGATCCCTATTAAAGGATGCAAAATCTATTTTACAAAAAATAACACACTTGAAATTAAATTTAATATAAATTCCTATGTGGATTGAAAATTGAATGAAATTACTTCACACTTTGTTACACATTCAAAGTCTAATTATGATATAGAATATTTTTAAAATATTACTTTATATAGGAACACACCCTTTTAAAAATTCCACAACCCCTTAAAACATTCCATTAATTTATAAAAACAAAAAAAACTCACATAACCAACTCTTATTTTACAAAAACACCCATCTTAAAAATCATAAAAATTTCTAATAATAGAAAATAAAACAAAACATCCTTTTTAGAAACTCACCCAAAACCTGTTTAAAAATTAAAAATCTATAAAAATATCTTTTTCCATCTCAAACAAATTTCAAAACACACACACACAAGGAATGAAACACCAAATTTCCAATAAAAAATTTTAATCTGAAATCATCAACTTATAATAAGGTTCAATTTGATCCATTTCTCCATTACCGGGGAGTAAGAAACATGGGGTCTAAATAAAAAAACAATCAGAATGCTGAAAATTTTCTCGATTGCATGGTTTGATGGGCCATGGATGGTCATGCAAAAATTCTTGAAATATTTCTTAAATTAGAATTTCGTTACTACCTGATTTATCAGACCATGAAAACCAACCTCACACCACTATCATCCTTCTATTTTCATCCCAAAATCTAATAATTAATTACCCCTAAGTAAACCCACCATGAAGTTGAGGATCAAAAAAATATCAACAACAATCAAAATAAAATCTCAAACTCAAAATTCAACAAATACCATAGATTTGGAATGAGAGAAGTGGAAATGGTGGGAGTATCATTTGATGAGAACAACGTCGTGAAGACCTCAGGGTTCGTTGAGAATGGTAGCGACGGGAGTCAGGTTTAGTGAGAAAGGTGGGGTGGCGGTAGTGGATTTCAATGAGATAGGAAGTGCGCCAGTAGTGGGGTTCCGTGAGAGCAGCGGTGGCAATAGGGGTTCGTAGAGAGTGGCAGCGCGGTGATGGTGAGGTTCGGCGAGAGCGACGGAGCAGTGACAATGGTGTTCTTTGAGAGCAGCGATGCGATAGTAGTTGTGTTCCGTGATAGCTTGATGGTGTGTGAAAGAAGACATCCATTTAAGGTCCTTTTAAAAGAAGGGATAAGGATTTTATCATCACTTTTAAAAAAAATACTGATAAAGAGTAGTTTTATCAGTGCTAAAATAGAAAGCGCTGATAAAACAACTCTTTATCAGCGCTTTTTTAGTACGTATAAAACATCTCTTTATTGGCGCTGACAAAGAGTAGTATTATCAGTACTTTTTTAGTGATGATGAAGGGATATCTTTATCAATGCTAAAAAAACACTGATAAAGATATGATGTTAATAATTTATTTATATTATTATATATATTTATAAAATTATATAAATAATAAATGTATTTATAAATATTTGTATATATTTATATAATTATATATATGTATAAAATTATAAATTTAATATATATTTATTATAATTTTATAATTATTTAAATAGATTTATATTTCTTATATAATTATAAATAAACATATTTATATTTAAATAATTATAAAATTATAATAAATATATTTATTATATTTATAATTTTATAATTATATATAATAAATATGTTAAATATATGTATTTATAAAATTATAAATATAATAAATATATTTATTATAATTTTATATTTATTTAAATAAATAAATATTTATTTATAATTATAACTATAAATAAATATATATTTACTATAATTTTATAATTATATAAATAAATAAATATTTATTTATTTATAATTATAATTATAAACATTTGTATATATTTATCAATATATTTATATAATTATATATATTTATTAAATTATAAATATATTAAATAAGTTTATTATAATTTTATAATTATTTAAATAAATATATATACAATTACAATTAAAATTATAAATAAATATTTTTATAAATATTTTTATATAATTATAAATAAATATATATTAGATATGTGGGGGTGAAATTATATTTAAACACACACACACACACACTCATCGTACAAACACATGCCTGAAAGGTAGGTCATAGCCCCACCAAGGGATAACCCACCCATCTAGCCACTTTATTACATTATATATTTTTGGCCTAAAGGCCTAGTGGGCATGAAGCCCATTACATGGCACGTAGGTCCACCATTGGATGACCCAAAGGCCCTTCTTGCATCATGTCTACATCACCACCTACACGTCATGTCTGCATCACTACTCCTTTGATGGCCCGAATGCCCAGTGGCATGAAGCCCATTAGTTATGAATAGTAATGTTGCTACAATACACTGCTACAGTCCTTGCTATATTACCTGCTCTACTGCGATGCTATAGTACTTGCTACTGTACTGCTGTAGTACATTTGGAAATTCGCCCGCACCCTGATTTGAACACAGGTTTGATGCAGGATTACGGGGAGCCTTAACCACTTAGGTAAGCCCCCAACTACTAATTATAAATAAATATATTTATTTGATTATAATAAATGTATTTATTATAATTTTAGAATTATTTAAATATATATAGTTACAATTATAATTATAAAGAAATATATTTAAAAAATATTTATATATAATTAAAAAAATTATAATTATAAATATAATAATTATATTTATCCTTTAAATATATTTATTATAATTTTATAAGTATTTATGAGAATATAATAAGTTCATGGGTATAACATGAATGAATCATACCTAATAAAGTATAGATCATAAAAAATGAATCATTATATATATCAAAAGCATGAATAATAAGGGTGTCAATGTATAAATGAACATTCATGATGAGTATATAACATATGCATGCATCATCATATATAATATAGGTAATCTTAATATTTGAGACATAACAACCCACAATCATGTCCCCAAATAAACTTATGATCATATAACGTCAATTCTGCTCACACATTAATATATGAATATAAATAATTGCAATTATGTCCATTAATATCATCATTATCTCGTTATATATATATATATTTACTTATTTATTTACCAAATTATTTGTAGACATATATTAATTTAAATAAATATATTTATTTATTTATAATTATAATTATAAATAAATATATTTAAAAATTATTTATATATAATTTTAAATATATAATTTTAAATATAATAAATATATAATTATAAATATAGTTAATAGATTTCTCATTTAAAAAATTATTATAATTTTATAATTATTTAAATATATATTTATTTATTTATAGTCTTATAAATATATACTTTTTTAAAACATTATATATATATTTGATTTATTAAAATATATATACTAATATATCATATTTATATTAATTATAGACATTAATTTTTTAATTAATGTATATAAATAAACATCATTTTTTAATATAAATACAACAACTTTATATATATTAATAATATTTCTTGTTAAAAACTTTTATCAGCGTTAAGAATAGTGATGATAAAAGGAGGGGCTTCCCTTGCGCAAATTTTTGGTTGTGATATTATAATATATGCATATAAATATTAATATATAATATGTTTAAATAAATATAAATAACTATAATTATATTTATAGATACACACATATAATATATGTGTATGTGTGTGTTTGTATGTATGTATTTATAAACCCATACACAAACAAAACATATTTTATATATGGAGTTAAAAATAATTGTATAAATATACATATAAATATATGGATAAAAAATGTAATTAAATATATATAAATATATAAATTTATCATAAAATATAGAACAAAACAATAAAGGAGAGTGGAAAAGGTGGGTGCATGTGAGGGGGAGGTCTCAGGTTCAAAACCCAGTAAAGGTAGGGGCGTGCGGGCGTGTAAAGAAGGTGGCTTGGTGTTGTTAAAGGAGGGGATACGAGTTCTGTTAAAGGGGTGGGGAGGATAGACGAGTGTTTTTGGAAGGGGGTTGAGCGCTAATAGGGGGTATTACAACAACCAAATTTTATAAAAAAAAATCTTTTTAAAAAATTGTTTTTTTACTTTTATTAGTGCTAATAAAATGGACCTTTATAACTGTTTTTTTAGAACTAATAAAATGACCCCCCCTTTTAATAGTGCTTAGATTATCAACGCTTTTTTAGCACTGACAAAAGTGATTTCTAGCACTGTTAAAAGGGGGAATTGTGGAATTTGAAGGTCCTGGGGAACACAACAGAATTAAGTGGCTGCGGATTTAAAATTTTTCATCATTGGGATAATGGAACGTATCATCTACGGTGATCTCAACCCTGGTGTAGTTCAAGGATCTCATGTAATTTAAATAGAGCACAAAAATGAAATCGAAAACATACCCTTTTCAAATCTAACTCCCCGCTTAACATCTATTTTTCACTGGTTATCATTGTTTGAAGGATCCAAAGTAGAATCACTCTTGATCATGGACACACACTTTAAAAATTTTCTGGAACATAGATCATCAAATTCCTAGTGCTAGCGCAGCGATCCGACGATACTTTCGACGTCCCGATGATCACTGCATCGACGTTCCTTTGATGCATGGAGATCAACATGATTCGATCACCTAGATCGAGAGCATATCTCTTATTAAATTAGTAGAATAGAGAGAGTATCTAATAAACTCACCATGAGTAGTCGCTAGTGAGAGCCTCTCTCTTCCTTTAAATAGTGGATGCTCAAATACCTAAATTGGGTTCCCATACCCCCATTTATTAAACGTGCAATAAATAAATAATTATGACAAACTACACTGCTTTATAAATATTATTTATATTTTATCACATACCTAAAATATATATTAAATATATTACATAATAAAATTGATTCATTTAACTCGACTCGTAATTCTCGCTTAATATTGACAAACGTAGAATATTAAAATAATATTCATTTGATTAATTTTATTCCTCATATTTACTTAACTTATAAATACTTTTAATAAGTAAATTCAACCCAATTGTTCTATACTTGAAAAATAATGAATTTATTTATTCTTCTGTGATCGATGACTGGGAAAAAACTTGATCCCTATGGTGGGCCCCACCATGTCCTATGTACTAATTATCCAGAATATGGTAGATTCATGAATACACTATTATGTGTGACCTTCTAGGACCTTATCTTGATATTAGTGAATGATATTAATAGACCAAGAGAGGATTCTAACAACCCATCAAGGCCCTAAAAAGATAAGGATAGTCATAGCAATAACAACCAACTTATGGACACATACTGTGTATTATAATCTCTTTATCTTTAAATATATCATAAATCCGGACACACAATTGTGTCATTGTCCGTACTTGCATAATTTTTTGTTGATATAAATGGACGGATTTATCTTCGAATTCTTTGGCCAAAGACTTATGAAGGCACTACCATTCTGATCAACCAAACCTGAGATATATTACTTCCTCAACTTAGAAGAGACAAATCATTTCTTGATCATTAAACCAATGAAATGTGACCAATGACACACCCAACACAGGCTACCTTTCAACGATTTCATTAGAATGGGTTTTCCTTGCATAAAAGTATGTGATTAAATGAAAAAAACTAGAAATGATCTCTAGTCAGGAGACCGATACACATGTCCATATATAGAAACAACCACTGACACCTAAAAATGTGGTGTTTCTATTAGTGGGTCTATCCTCATGATCTCAACTACTATAGATCACCAAGCGAGAACTTCATGAGAAGAAGCCTCAATGCTTATGATCCCTCAACACCTGATAGTCAAACATCTACTTTATCCAGTTAGTAAGATGCATCTAGACCATAAGACCTTTGTTTAAGATTAATGTTATAGTGTCTTGAGGTTCTCATTATATCATGAGATCTTGTATAACCTTTTGATATGAAAATTAATATATGGACATTATCATTAAATAGTGTACATATAAATATCTACACTATAATGTTATGTAAAAATCATGTATATCAAACTGTAAACATGATATTATAATCAAAAGTATTGATAAAGTGGGTTCTAGGGCACCCACTTTTACAACACTCCCAATTGCTCTAGATACAACTTTCCAACCAATATCATTATCTCTTACATGATTAAGATCATGTTTCTACTGATTCATGACTTTAGTTGTTGGGTCTTCCACATTTCCGCGGTGTGGCTATTTTTCTATGTGCGACCTCACCTCATTGAGTAAAATATTTCAAGAGATTTCATTCCTAAGTATATCCCTTTTGATAATTGTCAAAACTTAACATCTTGGCTAGTACTACTAATAGAATTATCATAATGATAAAACTTTATTTACTTGGAATGATTCCAAGAACTGGAACAAATCATTGCATTTAATAACTACTTCTTAGAATCCTCAAATGCTACAATGTACTCGATATTTGTAGGTATAACTACCACTAGATGAATGAGCATGTTATTATCATTAAATTAGCTTGACTATGATATTAGTTCACATTTATCCAGGGAAGACTAGTTTTTACCTCCTCAAAACTCATATCCTTTCCTCTCCACTTACTAGGTAAGTATTTTTTGTACAATCCCAAGTACAATCAGATGGTATAGACTACTTCACTTGTAGTCATCCCGTATATAATTGATATTTTCCTACCATAAATTATATTTTGGGAATATCATATCTTCTTCATATCATGGAATATTTGATTTATCCATTACTAAAGAGAATGGAATTCAACTTATGACATTAATATCCTCCTATGTGCATGGGTGATAACATAGAGAGATTTACTCCATGTGACACTAGCAACAATTATCTCTCAAATTGTTCTGAGTAGTATTTTTTAATACTATGTTAGAATATGTATGATTGATTAGGTCTAAGTAACCATTAGATATAAATTAGTAGATCTTGTTCCATAGATCTTAGGTTGCTACTTTAAGTCAATCTGTAGTGATATACTTTCATTCCAGTATTAACTAACTATAAGACAAATATTTATTTTCCATATGTTACCAAAAAAATTTCATTTGGAAAATAACAGTTCTCCCACTAACCTCTGGTAAAAATTTGTCAAAGATTAATTCCTTAATGAATATTCTATGATATTGTTGCTTAATTTAATCATACACTATATTTCAGTAACTTGAAACCCTATTAGCATTCTATGACGTCCTCATCCCTTTCTGGTTGTGTCAAATAGATACCTTCCATGGTTGGTGGTCGTGGCATCAAATGCACACTAAAATAATCATAGATATTATCTATGACAGGTAAAATTTTAATGGATTTAGACATAACTAATTGGTGTTACCAATCGATCATTATTGGTACTTCACTTATACCATGCATGTATCTTCTCACTTGAATACTCACCACAATATTCAAAATAATAATCCCCTTTTCACTTTAATACATGGAATCAATTATTTAATTTTAATTGACCTTTCCAATATTAGTTGATTTCCATATACTGCATACTTGTAGGAATTATATTTCACAATGAATAATTTATCACCAGACATGGTGAATATAAAACCATCACTATAGTTTTAACCTTTCAATGCAGTATGTGTCTCTAGAGAATTCCTATTCCACATGCACTTGTGGAACAAGTTTCCATGCCAACTACATGTGCATCTCTAGAATTGACTAAACCCAAATCAATATAGATCCCACAATCTATAATAGAGATGTGCACCCTTTTATAGAAATGAAAGATATCGCTTGACTAAAAATTTTCTATCAAATTGATTTCTATGATATCCTAATAAACTTTTAGGATATCTACTTGAGATGCACATTGTGTTTTTCTTGATGAAAATTTGTTTATATCCTAAAAAAATATTTTCATTTAAACACTTTTCTTATTAAATAATGGATTTATATCATAATATAACTCATATGAAATCAATTTTTTCCTATAGTTGACACATTTTTATGGGATAATTCCATTATTTACAAAGCACATCTTGAAATATAATGGAAGTTCCTACAAGTTGCAACATTAATACTACTTACATCACAACTCTGATGTATAAAATGTGCATTTAGGATTTGATCAATGCTACATTTTATTGATCAATGTTAACATATAAGAATCATCATCAATACTCCTTATATACATCATTGCCTTGATGTGGATAAGGTAATGTGCGTTTAGGAATTACTCCATGCTACATTATCATAATCGATGAATTCTTGGCCAAGATATTCTTTGGCATACTGAACTAAAGCATATTATATCTTCTGAACATGCATATATCATACTTCACTCTCATTCCTTAATCACTTAAAAAAAATTATGAAGTGAAAATTACCCATGGAATAGTTCATGCTCTCTTGTTGAACTAATTCCAAAGGCTTTGTGTATGACCTTTATTTTTAAAGGTTTCTTGGACCAAAACTAAACAAGTATATATGTCGATAATACATACAGTGTTTTTCTCTACTGAGTCTAAATAAAAAATTTGGTATACCCTTGATGTCCACTTTTAGTTTTACTTGACAAATAATTATCTTACAACAACTACGTATATAAGTTTTACATTTTATATTTATCACGTATTTCCTAGGATTCATGTATCACTAAACTATTAGTTGAGTATGAAACACCACAAACCAAAATCATTCCTGAACTTGGAATAAACTCTCCCTATGTCTAAAGGATACATAAAATAAATTTTTTGGTTATACTCAATAATAGTTTGGATTGAATCATTAAATTGGCAATTAGAAGTTATGTGGTTCTCATCGTTGACTTAAGAACAACCCTATCTCATTCACTTTGAGAATACACATTACTTCTTGTAATGTTTCTATACTTGGTTATTGTATTTCGATACACATATGTGATAAACATATTGTATTTAATTCCCAATAAATGTCTTAGAAACAATACTCATAATTTATGAATATACACTAAAGAAGTATCATGAACTTTCTTATTCAATTCAATTCATTGCTTTTATCTTCTATAAATATTATTTCACGGTATGAGAAGAAAATAACCTACTGTTTAATAACCAACCTCTTTCGTCGAAGGACATTGTAAAGTTTCCTTTGAAATTGATCTATCTATTGGCCTTTTCTACATGTATTTCAACTTATTCACCCCAATAACTAAAGATTTAACTTTCTATAATGTTCATATTTACTTGGAAATCCTTACCTAAAATGGTAATGAAGCATTAACTCCATCCTGTTCATTTTGTAACCTTAAACAAAACTAGAGTATATGGGTAAAAAATATGTAAGAATGGGATGTATTGAAAGATCATGGCCAGACATTTATATTTACATATAACTAGTGTAATATCATCCATTCATATCCCACTTCACTTTCTCCTCTTAATCTTCTTGGGGATGAGACAACATGTGTAATCATCCATGTCCCGATGATGTTACTGCAACTAACATCAGACATTGATGATGGAATTATGACATAACAATCATAGGTTACATACATGAGTCTCCTGTAAGCATATTTTTAAAAACCTTTCTTCCTGATGTTGTTTAACAGGTATAGGGACACCGACACCTTGAATTTATGATATCATAGTATTGTGCGCAAGCATTTGTACTACACTTATAAATTCGTGCTATTTGAACATTTACTTCGACCATGATTATCGCAGTGTGTCTTGTGGTATTACTTGCCATTTTATACAAAAAGAAAATCTAGAGGATTGTAATTTTCTCTTAATTACCGATTTAGACATTATTGATTAATTAATTAAATCATAAAATATCTCCCATTATTTTATCAAGTTCTAGGAACCCTATGTACTATAATTAGAATACTCTGTTGCTTGAGTATTTTACTATCATGGATCCTTGTACCTCCTCTCATAGTCTACATGCCTTGGATATGCCACTACTTGGAGGGTTCAAGGTAAGATTTTGACTGTTCGAATGCATTAACCTACAATTCCTTGATCTGTTAAGTGAAGTCTCAACTTTTAAAATCACAAAATTTATTTACTCAACACTTTCCTTTGAAGTTGCAGGATGATAGATTTGGATACTTCATTACTACCAACTTCTATTAAGTCAACCAACCACTCTCATAAGAACTCATTGATAGTAATAGGCACCCTCACCTTTGGATGACAAGCACCTCAAACACCCGGTTTTGTTCAAATTTGATTGGAAAAAGGCGTTTTTTGACTTAAAATTTCTTTGAGGGTTTTTATATTTTTCTCACAAAATGAAATCTATTTCTATTAATCTTATTCAATCTATATTTTCATGCTCATAACTAAACATTAATAGAAAAAACATTCATCATTTCTTTATGAATTTTAATTTTTATTATTTTAAATTTTTCTTAATGATATTAAAATGAATAAAATAATAAATAAATGCATAAAGAAAATTAACTACATAACTGGTCTTGAGAATCTAAAACTGATTGATCCATTGAAACTCAATGGATCAACCACGACCTAGGGGTATCATACCTGAGTCATAGCTTGACTCTTGATTTAGTTCGTCCCTTATCCAGTATGTCCACTCCCCATCTGGATTACACCTCAACTTAGAGTTGTATGCATATTACACCATCCTCATCATGGCGAGGTCCACATCGTACATTGTCTCCATCAAAAGTACACATGTACTTTCACGCAGATGAGGAGAACTTGGGAGTGTAATGTACATACATATAATGATGGACACACATGTCCTTGTACATATTGATTGAAAAAATGACAATGCACATACAAACTTAATTATTTACAACCATCGCGCATAATTACAGAGAATTAATTAAATAAACAACAGACATATATAGGTTTGTCAATGCTCAAGACTGGTAAATGGGTAATCAAATGCACAATAAAAATTAAATTGCAATAAATTAAATTATGAGGGTGTTTTAATTAAATTAAGTTAATTGATTAAATTAAAATAATTTAATTATATTCAGTCTCATAATTAATTTAATTTTAATTCCAAAATTTAAATTAATTAATTAATTTAATACCAAAACTGTATTAATTTCTTTCGGGTATTAAAATTATTATTTTTGTTTAAACCAAAATTAATATTTTAACAAATTTAATTTAATTCAAAAATTATATTAATTAGTTAAATTAATTTTGATTAAACCAGGGCCCCAAAACCCATGCAAGCACAATGTAGGTTGCACCGAACCCGCGCAGACTTGTTTCAAGATGTGCAAATCCCATGCATGGATTTTCTGGGAGGTAGGTCCGCCTAGACCCGTTTCGGGTTGGGCTGATCCTTCAGAGCCCATTTTTTGGCAGATCCAGTCCACTAGAACCAAAGTAGGGGTTACCTTGGTATTTGAGGGGTAGGTGACGTCCTAGGTTGGGATATCGGAAGGAAGCGGTTGACCTAATGACTGAGTGTCTCGACGAAAAGGTAGACGATGGTTCGCGAAGGTGCCTGGGCGGGGTGCACCGATTCTGGATGCTAGTGGCACACAGGTGAGACCCACGACTGAATAGAGAGTGTCAGCTGGGATCTTTTCAAAAAGGTAGGAAGGATTTCAAAGAGTGGCTCAGTCACAGTTGAGGGTGCAGAGGTAAGCTCAGGGGGTCACTGGGGTTGAGACCATGACACTGCGGAAAGATTGGGTGGCACTGCGCAGGGGTGGCAGTGAGGTCCATGTGGTCGGTGTCCTGCGGCCTATGGCGAAGCACCAGGTGGGGGTGGCACTAAGAGGGGTGGTCCATCTAGTTGGATCAGGAAGAACGATCCAGAATAGGGAGATTGGATGAAAATTACTTCTGATAGTAGAGGGAGGTGGTGCCTCCGACCAATACGAGAGGAGGGCACCATCCATTTAAGCATTATCAGTCAGGCGGGAGGTGGCTTGAGGCATCAGAGAAGAGATCGAAGGTGGCACGATGGGCGGCCACACTTGCGGGGGTGGCCCGATGAATGGATGGTGGGGGATACATGGGGACCCCTAATTTTGACCCTTTATTTTATTTCTTATCTTTTTTATTAACTGCATTTAGAGTGAAGCCGCCCACCACCCTCTTTTCTTTATTTTTTTTGTTTCTTTTGATGTTTTTTACACACGAACAATGGGCCACAAAATTTAACAAAGGCTGTTTCATAGGCCTTTTAATATATTATTATTATAATAATAAAATAATAATTATTATAATAAAATTATAATGATTATTACAACAATTCTGATGGAATAATAATTAAGTAGAAATCACTATTACGATGACCGACAGTCCGGTCGGTGTTCTGGTTCACTAGATTCAGGTTGGCTGTGGACATAATAATGTTTTCTTCAAATTTTTCTCCAATAAAATAAATTTTAATACACAAAAATAACCATAAACGATCCATAAAATAATTTCATATGTCCATAACTTGGCTGTCCGAAATCGGATCAACATGCCTTCTTTGTTGTTGGGGATGAATTAAAACTCTCTACATAAATTTAATGAAAATATAATTTACCTATCTCATAAAATTCAAATGATTTCTTTGATACCAATTTAAGGTACTAGGGAATGCTACAAAATCTTGCGGGATGGGGATTTAAAAATTTTCATCACTGAGAAGATGGAACTTGTCATCTCCGGTGATTTGAGCCTCAGTGTAGTTGAGGTCTCATGTAAATTAAACATAGCACAAAAATAAAATTGAAAACACTACTTTTTTCTGATCTAAATACATGCTCGATATCTACTTATTTCTAGTGATCATTACTTGAAGGATCCAAATTATAATCCATCTTGATCATCCAAATGTCCTTAAAAAATCTTTTGGACTATTGATTGTCGAATTCCTGGTGGTAGTGTGGCAATCCAACAATACCTTAAATATCCCAATGATCATCGCATCATTGTTCCTTTAATGCATGGAGATCATCATGATCCGATCACCTTGATTGAGTGTGTCTCTCTATAGAAAATGGGAGAGGAGAGGGAGGCTTTTATGAACTCACCAAGAATAGTCTCTAGTGAGAGCCTCTATCTTTCATTAAATAGTGGATGCTCAAATTCCTGAATTGGGTTCCCTACCACAGTTTATTAAACATCCACTATATAAATAATTATGACAAACTAAATCACATCATAAATTTTATTTGTATTTAATCACATACCGATAATATATATTAAATATATTACATGATAAAAATGAGTCATTTAACTTGACTCGTAATTCCCGATTAATATTAAATGAATCTGGAATATTAAAATAACGTTTGTTCGATTAATATTATTCCTTATATTTACTCAACATGCAAATAATTTTAATAAATAAATTCATCCCAATTATTCTTTACATGAATAATAATGAATTTATTTATTCTTCTATGATCAATGACTTGGACAACACTAGGACCCCATGGTGGGCCCCACCATTTCCTATATACCTATTCTCCAGAATATATTAGATTCTTGAATACACTATTATGTATGACCCTCTAGGACCTTATCTTGATAGTAGTGAATAATATTTACAAACCAAGAGTAGAGTCTAGAAAGCCATCAAGGCTCCTAAAGAGATAAGGGTAGTCATAGCAACGACTACCAACCTACGGACACGTACTTTGTACTATAATCACTTTGTCTTTAAATATATCATAATGTTGGATGCACACTTGTGTCATCATTTTACCTTGATTTTATTTTATTGATCTAACTAGATGGATTTACCCTGAATTCCTTAGCCATGGAATTATGAAGGTACTACCATCCTGATCAACCAGGCCAGAGATCTGTTACTTCCTCAACTTGGAAGCGAAAAATCCTTTCTTGATCATTCAACCAATGCCATACCACCAATGACAAACCCAACACAAGCTACCTCACCATGATTTCCTTATCTTGGTTTTTTTCCTTTCATAAAAGTATATGATCAAATTGAACACACTCGTAATGATCTCAAGTTAGGAGACCAATGTACATGTCCACAGATAGGAACAAAAAATGACACCTGAAAAAGTGATGTTCCTATTGGTGGTTCTATCCTCATGATCTCAAGTACTAGAGATCACCAGGTATTAACTTTATAAGAAGAAGTCTCAATTCTTATGATTCCCTAGCACCTGATAGTCATAAATGTACTCTGTCTAATCAGTAAGATATATGTAGACCATAAGACCTTTATTTAAGATTAATTTAACCATGTATCGAGGTTCCCATTATAGGATAAGATGTTCTATAGCCTTTTTGTATGAAAATTAATCTATTAAAATTACCATTAAATAGTTGATATAGAAATATATACAATATAATGGTAAGTAAACATTATGTATATCTAACTATACACATGATATGGCAATCAAAAGTATAGGTAAAGTTGGGTATAGGGAACCCACTTTTACAACAGCATGATGCTTATAACCCTTATGACAATGTTGCCTCAGTCTTCTAGTTCCCACTTTCTCGTTGCATGTAGCATCCCAAACTTTTCTTTCAGGTATTCCCTTTGTTTTATTTTGAGTCTTGTGTTGTTCTTTGTGGTTTCAAAAGCATTTGAGGTAATTAGAGTCTTAATAATATTTTTTTAATCTTTTCCCAATGCAAAACAGGTTGGACCACACAATAGACCAATCCATTCTGTACCTGGGTGTTCCTAATGTAAAATGACCCAATCAAAACATCTAGAGTATGGAGTGGTCCTAGGCCTAGCCTGCTAGTGGTTGACCTATCCACCAAGGCCAACTAGGCTCCATCGAGGCATGGTGGTGGCCATGGCTAGGTCAATACTATTGTGAAAGTGGGTTCTTACGACCCAACATGAACAATACTTTTCAATTACTATGCCATTTATATATTGAAAACGATCTGATATTGTTTACTCATTTTGGCTATCTGATATGCATTTTAAACTAAAATGACACATTTATATTAAAAACATGAACTTTGATTCATACCAACCACATCATGTGTTCGATTGACATGTGGTCATTTCCTATATGTCACAAATGAATTATGAATCAATATTCTAAAGTTTAAAAATAATCTGATCTTGTTTTCTCAGTTTTGTATATATGATGCATGTTTTAAACTAAAATGACACTTTTATATTGAAAACTTGTAATTTATGTCATTCCAACTGCGTCATCTGTCAGATTGACATGTGATCGATTCATACACATCAAAAATAGATTATGGATAATTTTTCTAATGTTTGAAAACAAACCAAGCTCATATTCTCAGTTTTGGCTATGTGTTATGCATTTTAATCTAAAATGTCACTTCTACATTGAAAACATGCATTTTGAGTCATATTTTCCACATCATCTACCGGATTTATGTACAGTTGATTCCTACACATCAAAAATAAATTATGGATCATTATACTAATGTTTGAAATCAATTTAAGCAATTTTTTTTAGTATTGTCTATGTGATGTGTTTTAAATTAAAATGACACTTTTATATTGAAAACGCATACTTCAAGTCATACTGACCACATCGTGTATTGGATTGACATGTGGTCAATTACTTTACTTCAAAAATGAATTATGAATTTTTTTTTCTATTGTTTGAAAACAATCTGATCTCGTTTTCTCAATTTTGTCCTTGTGACACACGTTTTAAACTTAAATGATACCTCGATATTGAAAACATGCACTTCAAGCCATTTCGACCACATCGTGTATTGGATTAATGTAATGACCCAAACTATAGTAACCCGGAGTCAGTTTATTACTTTATTAAATTGGCATATATACAAGGATTTTTTTAGAATAATTGAAGAAGAAACTTCATGATCTTTTGGAGAAGGATTTTATTCATCTGAGTGTATCACTTGTTAAGTCCCAATGTGAGATTGACAAAGCGATCATGATGGGGGGGGTGAATTCACCCTTTTAGAAAATTTAATGAATTATTATCAAATTTAATAATTAATGAAATGAAAATAAAAGATAAATGAACACATTTTTCTATAGTAGTTTGGATTTAAATGATCTTATTTGAAGGATTCAGGCACAATGGAAGCGTGTGACAGGTCATTCCCAAATTTACTTTTTATCATGATCGATGATCAATCCGAGATTTACATGATGATAAATTCCATGATCAATGGAATTGAATAAAATAAAATTGATAATGGATAAAATTCCAAAACCAGAGCACATGATCATCAAATATTATGTATAATTAATTTAATAAATTAAATAATTACCTTTTGAGAATTATTTCATTGTTGATGGATATAAAAATAGATATACATTGTAATGTTGTTGCATTATAGGAATCAAGAGAATATTCCCTCTAGTGATGATCTAGATACGTTCCAAAAATCTTTGAATGTCACCATAGGAATATTTGGGTGCTGACATGGAAGATCATATCGCTTGCATCGTTCGCCTTTGATTTCCTCAAGAATCAGTTCCAAAAGATTATCTTTTATTTCTCTTGACTCAGGAGTGGTAGGTGGAGGAAGATCACACTCCATTCTTCAGAGTGTTCTTAGATAAAGGAGCTCTCTAGGACTTCAATAGGATTCTCAGTATTCATTACGCACAAAAGAAAACAAATGAATTGGAACGTCTAAAAAGCAATATAATTGGGTTTATATACATCTAGGGTTTAGAAATAAATTTATGAACAAGTTCCCTTTAATATTTATTTAATCCCTATGGAAACCCATATCTATAATAATAATATTATTATTTCTCGACATGTGCTTAACTTTGTAATTAAAATCAAATATTATTTATTCAAATAATATTCAATATATATATTATTTCCCACTAGACCATTATCCTCATTCTTCCATTCCTCTAGAATATTTATCGGGCCTTGAATAATGTCTATTCATTTATTAAATAAATATCACTGCATTTTCGGTAAATAAATAAATAAATATTATATTCACTAAATAGAAAATAAATTTTTATTAAATATTCTACTTACATAATATTATCTCGAATAACTGGTGATGGGATATATGCGATCAAGAAAACATGAATAATTAATAAACAACTAGAGGGAATAATATTTATTCAACATGTTAAATAATAAATAATAATATATATTATTTAACTAAGATTTAGGATACACATAGTGTGTGACCCTATAGGCCTCATCTCACAGACGGTCACATCCTCACCTCCTTCCCACACATTGCAGCCCATATTTATTACCAAAGATACTGAGGAGAAAACAAGGTGACTGTAAATTTTCTCCAAGCAGTCACCAACTACTACAATGATTCTTATTTTATTGCACCGCCCTCTTTCAGGTCATCGATGGGTGGAACCGAACATATGTAGAAGGTCTCCTCTAGCAGTTAGATTTCTATATCTGTCACCCACCATGCACTAAAATAAAATGAATGGTGATATTTTTCGTCAATATTAAATAGTGGTAAGGCACATTAGTAGCGGTGTATGGGGAACCCTGATGTGAAGATATGGAATTGCCACTGAAAACGCGATCGATACTCTCATCATCGATGCCGACAGCATGATTATATACCAAGAGAGCATGGGGGAGGACCTATTCTAAGCTATCTAGGGAGGCGGTAGGGGGATTCTGAATCATCCTTATATGGAAACTGAACCTGTTTCTTGTTCCTTCCATTGTCACCATGTTTATGATGAACTTAACTAGAGAGGAAGGCATGAGCAGGGTCTTGCATCACTATCAGTTTGTAGCAGACATACTTCTACAGGAACGGTTCATCTTAATCGTCGAGACAACGACACATTCCACTGCCAGCTCAGGGTCAGTGATCCCGGTGATGTTCAAGTCTCTCTTCCTTAGCTGACATTGGGACCTGCTTCCATTGATGAGGCAAAGGTTCCTAGAGCTGGGATTGAAGGAGGAGCAGCGCAGGGAGATGAGATAGATAGGAACTGTGCTTTATTTCTTAGATTTTAGAAACAAAAACATTTTCCGGGATCTGCTAAACTGGACCCACCCCCTCTATTTGAGCTCTACCACATATAAAATCAAAACTCATGTAAAGATCTACGCCTTAGGGATCCAAGGGAACCCTGATAATCATTGGGGGGGGGGGGGTAAAAAAGGTTCATAAGGCCTCCAAAACTGAAATTTTTATCGAAGTACTCCCATTTTTTAACATTTGATGAAATTTCATCCTTGTTTAATAGAGACTTATTATCTTTTTTCGGTAGTGTATCAATTTATTCTCAAGGATTACCCTCATATAGATATTATGACATCAAAATTTTATCATTTTTCATATTGTACTATTATTAATAATTAAATATATACACATGTCTACAAATTTGTATATATTTACACATAAATAATTTAATTTTTAAATAAATATGTAAACATATTTAAATATAAACTATTTTTCAAATATATAAACTATATTTAAAAATAATATTATCCGTTTTATTTAAAAAATGTATGAATATTTATAAACCTAGAAAATGTATATATAATGTGTGTGTGTGTATTTTTGTGTGTGTGTATTAAAAAACTGATATATATTATCTATATAATATAATATATGTATATAAATATTAATGTATAATATAAGTAATTAAATATAAATATCTATAATTATATTTATAGATAAATATATATTATATATATATATGTATGTATGTATGTATTTATAAACATACACACACAAAACATATTTTATATATGTATTTAAAAATAATTATATATATATATGTGGATAAAAAATGTAACCAAAAATATATAAATATATAGATATATCAGAAAATATAGAACAAAATAATAAAGGAGATTGGAAAAGGCAGGGGCATGTGAGGGGGAGGTCTAAAGTTTGAAACACAACAAAGGAAGGGGCGTGGTGGCATGTGAAGCAAGTGACCTTGTGTTGTTAAAGGAGGAGATTAGAGAACTGTTAAAGGGGTGGGGAGGATAGAGGAGTGTTATTAAAAGTGTGGTCAAGTGCTGATAGAGGGTGTTCCATCCAAAAATTTGTAGAAAAAATATTCTATTTAAAAATTTATTTTTGTGACTTTTATTATGCTGATAAAAGGGGCCATAATCAGTGCTTTTTTTAGCACTGATAAAATGAACCCCCATTTTAATGGTGCTTATATTATTAGCGCTTTTCATGTGTTGATAAAAGTGATTTCTTGGGCTGTTAAAAGGGGGAATTATGGCATGTGAAGGTACCAGGGTGTGCAGTGGAAGCCGGTGGGTTGGTGATTTAAAATTTTTCATTTCCAGGATAACATAAGTTGTCATCTTTGGAAATACGAGCCTCAGTTCAGTATGAGGATCTCATGTAAATTAAATAGAATAGAAAAATAAAATTTAAAACATACATTTTTCTGATCTGAAGCCACACTTGACATCTGCTTTTTACCAGTGATCGCTGCTTGAAGGATCCAAATCATAATTCCTCTAGATCATCCACACGTACTTGAAAAATCTGTTGGAACATCGATCGTTGAATTCCAAGTGCTAGCGTAGAGATTTGACAATACCTTCAATTTCTCGATGATCACTGCATCGGTGTTTCTTCGATGTATGGAGATCAGTATGATCTGATCACCTGGATCGATAACATCTCTCTCTAGAAAGTAGGAGTAGAGAGATATGCTATGATGAAATCTCCATTAATAGTCTCTAGTGAGAGCCTCTCTCTTCCTTTAAATTGTATATTCCCAAATACACGAATTGGGTTCCCTGGCCCTCATTTATTAAATGTGCACTAAATAAATAATTATGACGAACTAATATGCATCATAAATATTATTTATATATTATCACATGTCTAAAATAGATATTAAATATATTACATGATAAAACCAAGTCATTTAACTTGACTCATAATTCCAAGTTGAAATTAAACGAACTTAGAATATTAAAATAATATTTGTTTGATTAATATTATCCCTCATATTTACTTAACCTGTAAATAATTTTAAAAAATATATTCAACCCAGTTATTATTTACCTAAAAAATAATTAATTAATCTATTATTTGGTGATCGTTGACTCGGACAACACTCGTACCCCATAGTGGGGCCTTCCATGTCCTATATACGTATTCTCTAGAATAAGGTAGATTATTGAATAAGCTATTATGGGTGACCCTCTAGGACATTATCTCGATAGCAGTGAATAATATTCACAGACCAAGATGAGAATATAGCAACCCATCAAGTCCCCTAAAGAGATAAGAATAGTCATGGAAAAGGAAAACCAACCTACAGACACATACCATGTACTATAATCTCTTTTTATTTAAATACTTCATAAAAAAGGATGCATACTTGTGTCATTGTCCTTACTTGCATTGTTTTTTATTGATCTAACTAAACAGATTTATCCTCGACTGCCTTGGACAAAGACTTATGAAGGAACTACTGTTCTGATCAATCAGGCCTAAAATATATTACTTCCTCAACTTATAAGTGACAAATAATTTTTTGACCATTCACCCAATTCTATACCACCAATGACGCTCTCTACAGAAGCTAACTCTCCAAGATTTCATTATTATGGTTTTTTTCTTTCATTAATGTACTCAATCAAATGAAAGAAACTGGAAATGATATCAATTCAGGAGACCAATACACATGTTCATAGATAGGAATAACCACTAACACCTTAAACATGTGGTGTTCATATTGGTGGGTTTTTCATCATAAACTCAACTACTAGATATCAACAAGATAGAACTTCATGAGAAGAAGTTTCAATGCTTATGGGCCCCCAACACCTGATATTCAAACATCTATTGTGTCCAGTCAGTAAGATTTATCTAGACCATATGACCTTTGTTTAATATTAATTTCATAGTATATCAAGGTTCTCATTATAGTTTGTGATCTACTATAACCTTTTGATATGAAAATTAATCTATGGACATTTTCATTAAATAATATATGAAGTAATATATACACTATAATGGTAAGTAAACATCATGTATATCTTACTATATACACAATATGGTAATCAAAAGCACTGAAAAATTTGGTTCTAGGGAACCCACTTTTTCAACAACATGATTCCTACAACCCTTCAGACATTATTTCCTCAGTATTCTATTTACCACCTTCTCAACACATGTACCATCCCAAACCTTTCTTTGAGGTATGTTCTTTTTTTTATTCTTTTTTTGTTCTTTATGGTTTCAAAATATTTCGAGGTATTTAGAGTCTTAAAAATAGTTTTTAATCTTTTCCCAGTAAAAAATAGTTCAGAACATGAAATGGTCCATGAAATTTTGTACTTTGGTGTTACCTATGTAAAAAAGCCTGGCCAAAATTCCCAGAGTAGGGTGCGGTCCTAGGCCAAGCCTGTTGGTGGTTTCCCTATCCACAATGGCCAACTAGGCTCAATCAGGGCATGGTGGAGGTTGTAGATAAGTCAAAAATGTTGTAAAAGTGGGTGCCTGAGACCCAACATGAACAATACCTTTAAATTACCATATCATGTATATATTGAAAACAATGTGATATTTTTTTCTCAGTTTTGATTTTCTGATATGCATTTTAAACTAAAATGACACTTTTATATTTAAAAAATGAACTTTGAGTCATACCAACCACATCATGTGTTGGATTGACATGTGGTAATTTCCTACACATCAAAAATGAATTATGGATCTCTTTACTAAAGTTTGAAAATAGTTTGATATTTTTTTGTTTGTTTTGGCTATATGATGCATGTTTTAAACTAAAATGACACTTTTATATTAAAAAACACAATTTATGTCATTCTGACGGGATAGTGTGTTAGATTGACATGTGATTGATTCATACACATCACAAATGAATTACAGATCATTTTCCTAATGTTTGAAAACAATCCAATCTTGTTTTCTAGATTTTGGATATGTGTTGTATGTTTTAAACTAAAATGGAACTTCTATATTGAAAACATGCATTTTGAATCATATTTTACACATCCATTTTTGGATTTATATACAGTTGATTCCTACATGTAACAAATGAATTATGGATTATTTTCCTAAAGTTTGAAATCAATCTGTTTTCTTTTTCTTGGTATTGTCTATGTGATGAATTTTAAACTAAAATGAAACTTTTATATTGAAAACAAAAACTTCAAGTCATAACGACCACATCGTGTGTAAGATTGACATGTGGTCGATTCCAACACATCACAAATTATGAATTATTTTCCTAATTTTTTAAAATAATACGATCTCATTTTCTCAGTTTTTCCATGTGATTAACATTTTAAACTTAAATGAAACTTCGATATTCAAAACATGCACTTCAATCCATTCCAAACACATCGTCTGTTGGATTGATTTAATGACCCTAACTCTAGTAACTCGGAGTTAGTGTCTTAGTTTATTACTTTAGAACTGATACAAGGAATAAAATACCGAAGGATATTAGTTTAATAGTTTTAGAATTAGAGCACACATCAACAAAAACATGTATATGGAAAATTAAAAATTTATTTGAAAAAAATTACACCACAAATACAAAAAAACTATATTATATACATTTCAAAAATTGTGTTATAAAATTTCATTAAAAATTAAAATTTATAAAAAATATTAAAAGCTTCATTGGTTTCATTATCTTTGGAACCCGCCCCACATTCAAAAAGCTCGATCATGGTATCATTTGCTGAACAAACCGCCCCAACTCGAGAAAGAAAATCCACTTGTATATGAAAACAATTCATATGTTTGTAATACTACAAAGAGATAAACTAAACATAAATATTCAACAATACATTAATAAAATGGAATTCTAAACTGATAACTAACACTTGGGGTCATACCGGTCACACTGTGCATCAGATTGAGGTGAGACTGATTCCTACACATCAAAAATGACTTATGTATCATTTTGCTAATGTATCAAAACAATCCGAATTCATTTTCTTGATTTTGAGTATGTCACTTGTGTTCTTTAAAAAAATCATTTTAAACTAAAAATTCTGGTTGACCATTTAATCGATATTTAGTATGTGTAAAATGAGGGGGATTAAGACTTCACACCTGGATATACACTCCTTGGAGATATTCTTTGGCTAATATCATTCTTTTTACATACCATTGTGAAGGATATATTGATAATGTAGTTTTTTTTTTAAAATATTGAATTATAAAATCCTTGATGCGTGCTATTAGAAAATTTTAGGATTAAATATTATTTTATAATTATTATTATATGATTTCTAATATTAAAAAATTTCTCAATTACGTTTTATGATTCTAGGAAAATGGATCGAAATAAAAGGACTCATGTAAATAAGGGATGTGATGGACAATGCAATGACATTCTTCCTAATATGATGGATTTTTGGAGTTTAAAACTTCATGATGATGATGAATTAGTCAAATTAAGTTATTAATAAAAACCTAAACCATGTGGATTATTTTACTTTACCAAGGAAGAATAACTATTTGTCGAATACTTCAAGCATCATCAATCGCCTATTTTTAGTATAACCAATGATCCACTAATCATAGATTAATGAATCAATAATGTAGAAAATATATTTCCTCTACTCCATAATTTTGAGAAATATAATGTTACATTAGAAATATATCACTTAGAGGGAGAATTTGATTAGTGATGGACACTACTAAAGAACATGAAACCAAAGGAAGGGGTTGAGGTTATGAGGTGGAATTAATTCAAAAATATATATTTTCAAAAATTATTTTCCTCATACCCTTTGAAAAAATATCGAGATGAAATTACTTGAATTGAAAAAAAGGAAAATTAATCTATATAGAGTAATGAGATGCACTTTATAAGGCTTACATAACTCACTTCAATCTCTATTATTGAGTTTTATGGGAAGATTGACAGATTCTTCGATGGACTAAGACGAAATCTATAGAAAACTATGGAAACCCAATACTTTAAGAGTTTTGAGGAGATATTGTGACGTGATATCAAAGTCTAAATGGATTTTGGAGATGCACAATAGTCTCCTGGATTGAATAATAATAATAGGAGGATGGATCCAAATTTTGGAAAGAATTTTGTCCATTAAAGAGAAGGGAAGAAACAAAAACTACCTATGTGCAACAAGTGTGGAAAAAAGCATTCAGGGAATTATCTATAAGGAAGTGGAAAGTGTTAGAAGTCTAGAAGAGCTGAATATATTTCTTGAAATTATCATGGAGATATAAATCCTAAAAATATATATGCAATTGAAAAAAGTAATATGTTTCAAGCACAACTTATAGTACAATGCTTTAAGTGTGGGGAGCATAATAAATTTTCTAACCAATGTCCAAATTAGAATATAATGGGGGGAAAATTCCATCAACCCTAGAAGAGGCCAAGGGAGAAAGGTCATGATTTTGCAATAACGATGACTAAAGTAAAAGCTCTAAATTATGCAGTGGAATTCACACTCATCATACACTCAAAGATAGAAATTATGTTATTTTATTCCATATATACACATTATTTTATTTCATTCAAGTTTGAAAATAACATCAAATTAAACCCTTAACTTCTAGTGGTAGAGTTTTTCATTAAAAATATTGATGGAACTATTCAAGAATTAATCATATATAGGGATTCCCATAATAACTTTGGTGAGAAATATATAAAGGAATATTTGGTGGTCATTTCAATGATGGAATTTGATATAATAAATTGGATGTATTGGTTGTCAAAGTATAATTCCAAGATGAACTATAAAATAAAATAGATTTTAGTTTTTTTGAAGGGATAATGTCTAATTATCATTAAAGAAGAGATATCTTAGCCTAGGTCTTGTGAATAACCACCTCCTATTGCCTTATTTATGAAAATGATTGGTGAATGATCGGTATAAACTAAAGGTATAAAGATAAGATATTTACCCATTTTTTAGCAATACATTGATGTATTTATTTTATAATTACAAGGACCTCCCCCCTAAAAGAGTGGCATAATTATGAACTGAACTCAAAATCTAAGATAATATCGAAGACCCCATATAGAATATAATATGTGGAGTTTGAATAATTGAATAAGAAACTTCAAGATCTTTTGGAGAAGGGTTTTATTCATCCAATTGTATCTCTTTTAAATTCCCAATGTGAGATTGGACAAGCGATCAAGATGGGGGTGAATTGACCCTTTTAAAATAATAATAAATAGTTCAATGAAAATAAAAGATAAATGAACACATTTTTTATTGTATTTTGGATTTAAATGATCCTACAATAGGGTTCCAAGAACAGTGGAAGTGTGTGATGGGTCGTGCCCAACTTTAATTTTTATCATGATCGATTATAAATTTGAGATATACCTAACAATAAACACTATGATCATTGGAATTAAATAAAAAAAAGATAATGGATAAAAAACTACAACCAGATCACATGATCATCACATATTATTTTTAATTAATTTAATCAATTAAAGATTTTCCTTGTGAAAATTATTTCTTCATTGATGGATCTGACAACATATCTACATTGTATCATCATTGCATTGTAGGAATAAAGAAAAGATTCCCTCTAGAAATTATCCACATGCCTTCCAAAAATCTCCAAATGTCTTCATAGGAATCTCGGGGTGTTAGCATGGAAGATCCCATCACTTGTGTCATTCACCTTTGATCGCCTTAAGAATTACTTCCAAAGGATTCTATTTGATCTATCTTGACTCGACAGTGGGAGGTGGAAAAAGATATCACTTCATTATTGGGATCATTATTGGAGAAGGGATCTCTCTAGGGCTTCGAGAGGATTCTTTAGGTTCATTGTACACAATAAGACAAATGAATTAAAACTACTAAAAAATAATATAATTGGGTTTATATATAGTTATGGTTTAGAAATAAATATTTTCACAAATGCCCTTTAATATTTATTTAATCCCAATGGAACCCCATGTCTATAATAATAATATTATTATTATTTATCAACATGTGCATAAATTTTGAATTAAAATTAAATATTATTTATTCAAATAATATTCAATATATATATTATTTCTCACTAGAACTTTATCCTTTTTTTCTATTCCTTCACCACATTTGTCAGGCCTTGAATAATGTCTATTTATTTATTAAATAAATATCACTATATTATATTCTAAAAAATAAATAAATATTATATTCATTAAATAGAAAATAAATATTTATTATTTATTCTGCTCATATAATATTCTCTCAAATAACTGGTGATGGAATATATGTGATCAAGAGAACATGAATAATTATTAAACCACTAGCGGGAATAATATTTATTCAAATTGTTAAATAATAAATAATAATATATATTACTTAAATAAGATCTTGGATACACTTAGTGTGTGACCCTATAGACCTCTTTCCAAATGGAATTAGGAAAAGAAACCTAATGTACACGGTTAGTATCTAGAAACACGTCAAGAAACCCATAAAGAAAGAAGTTAATTTCATAATGAAATAATAATTCATACATACACTTACTATGTAATATAATCTCTTTATCATGGTATCTCTAATAAAGAAGGATTCATGTTGGTTCCATAAACCTATGTGATCGATGTCTCTTTTTTTGAATTTTTGAAAATCAAACTTTCCTATAGAACACTGTGGCGAAGGATTTATTTAGGCTATATCATTTCCATCAAAGGTCCAAAGATATCAAATTATATTAAATAACATAAGGGGAAATAATTTCACTTATTATTCATTAATGTAGTATTACATTCAAATTCTCGATGTCGTTACTATTTACTTCATATTGTGAATATAGAATACATGCTTGATCAATTATTTCTTTGATTTTGAACTCATGTATATTTAAAACAATTTGTAAAATATGATTGTGATATAACATACCCTTAAAAAATAGAATAATTACTATAAAATTCCATAGAGTTTCATAAAATCCATTAGGCATATCATCGATATATTGGATTATTATTATTCCTTTCCTGACATCCCAAGGTTTGAATGACCATGATATTCTTTTTGAAGAAACATTGTTGAAATTCTAAACCAATTTTTATTATTTTGGTTCAAATAATTTAACAACTTATACTATCTATTAAGTATCATAATCCATACATCATATTCCCAATTTATTTATTCTCAACACTTTGAGAATATGAGGTAAACCTTTTTCTTTGAATCCAATCATATTTTTGGAACCTTTCCATAATTATAATAGGATAAATTATCTAACCAGTAAAAACCATTTTATTCTCATATTTAAATCATGACATTGAATTAAACTAACCATAAACCATGTGTAAACACACCCATCTCATTTCAGTTAAACAACCATTGTTTACAAGGTCTTCTCAAGATATAAACGAGATATTATACATATCTTATGATAAGTTTATCCAAGATTGAAGCATCCAAGTTATTAATATAGAAACTAATTTACTCCATTTACTTGGAAACAATATTCAAGAATCAATTATTTTCATCTTTCTAATTTTATCTATATTTACACAACTTTGTAAAACACACAGTTGATATAATATATCTTTAAGAACAATATAATTAATTTTTATAACCAATAATGATTTTAAGGAAACTTTTAGTCACACCAAATATATTCAATCATATTGAATATCATTTTAAATACGCAATAATATTGATTACATGAGTGGAGAATAAGATTCCTTTATTCATTTGGCATCTAATGCCATTGAAACCTAAATAAATCATTTCATGCTTCCATAGACATTTTGATTTTTCTTATTGAAAAACTTCAATGCTTGGTTACTCAGGAAGGAAATTTTCTAACACATAGAATAACTCTATTTATAAATAAATTTTCTTAAGTAACCAGTCTTAAGAGTTTTTTACATTAAGTTCCATAATTAAAGGATTAATTAAGTTTATTTTGATGATGATTATGCATTAATGTACAATATAAATTTTTATAAGATGTAGAACATGTATTATATCTTCTCAGTAAGTAATTTTAATGCTAATGATCCAACTAAAATTGATGACCCCAGACATCATATTCATTTATTGAGCTGTGAAACATATTTCACTAAGCAAATGATCCTACTATAGAATGAAACTCACCACCTAGTTATTTAGGTAGGTCATCACCCTAATCACAATAGTTGAGATTCTTTTATACTTGAGTGGATAAACCTTTATAAAAATCCATCATATGGATTAAATCAATTCCATTCCTCTAGTTTCCCAACCCTTGGTGTTTCTCGACTAAGTGTAACCCAAAGAAAACCAAAAAAACAAGTTTGTACAAGATGATCCAGGGGCACCCCTCTATGGTGTGAAACTAGCCATTGAATAATCTCAAGTCCCTAGTTACTTTTTAGTCTTACAAAAGATAATCCAGGGTCACCCCTCTATGGTATGAAATTACCCATTTAGACGATCGAGGCCTTGAAAAGTGTTTCTTTGGAAGAAATCTCACACTTGGTATTTGAGTGATTTTCCTTTTAAGGTCTCACCAATTTAATATACATCATATGAAAATTAAATTCATAACTATTAAATCATATGTAGTAATTATCTTCTAAAGTTTTATTCCATTTTATGTATTCATGCATCTAATGATTTCGTTTTGGAATCCTTATTCTAGATAACAAACTAATTTGTTCACACCACTTTAATGTCTAACTCTTTAAACAACCCAAAAGTATGTGTTAATCACTCAAAATAGAAGTTAAGTATATTAATATATATCCAAATGCATCATATGAATATGGTATATGAACACTTCATGTAGAGGCATATATTTATATGATATTGGAAAAATCTACATGAGTAAGCCTAGAGTGTCAGAAATCCAACCCCATTCACATTCCTAGCCAAGGCAAGCCTCCAAGAAATCAGGTGCTCCGACCCCAAGTACCTCTACCAGGGGATACTTTATGAAAGAGATAATTAAATTCATGAAAACTCTAACACTTAATATGCACAAATTGTTCCCAACAACTATTCTCAAGATAATAACTAAAATTACAAACTGAGGTCAACGTAGATGAAAACTATGTTTTAAGATATCAAACTTTGTATGATATGAAAGGTTATATCCTAGAAGAAATTTATCATATAAAGTTTTCATATAGATATTCATAATATAAAAAATATACAATGATGAATAAAACAGGGCATACAATTTAAATAAATGAAAATTTAAAATATTTAGACACGAGATAAAAATTTATGACAAATTTCATAAATTAATGCTAATTATAAACCCTTTTATAATTTTACCTTTAACATTATTGACATTACATAATTTTGAATATAAGCTCTTTATATTATTTCCAATATGAATTCCTTCACATATATCATAATATGGAATTTCCTTTTTAAATATATAATATTATATGAATTATAAAATATTTATAATTCAATTTCAGTTATATAAACCTTTTACCTAATATAAATATTATATACTTAATTATTATGTAAACCTTGATCATATCAATTATCAATACACCTTTTGATGTGGATTAAATAATATCCAAATAAATCTCCCTTAATTTAAATTTTTTTGAATTAATTAATTATGAACTAAACATGAATATTAAGAAAATTTAATAAATAACAAATTTATTTATTTTCCAAAATATTTAACATTTATGAACTATTCGTAAATAAATGGTAATTATAAACATTTTATAAATTATAAATAATATAAAAATTTTATATTATTATTAATATGAACCCTTTCACATTAGATATTAAATAAAATTTATATGATATTTCATGAATTATGAACATTTTATAATTCAATAACTATTATATAAACATTTTTTATAATCCAAATATCAATTTTTTGGAAATTTATGAACTATTTATAAATTTCCTTTTATTATTAATAAATAAACCATTTATTTTTATATCATAAATCATGTCATTTAATTTGTCAAAGGGTATTTAAAAAATATATTTATCAATTAACCAAAAACATTTTATAGTTAATTAATCTATAAAACAATTTTATAAATTTATATAATTATTTCAACATACCTTTTCTATTATTTATAAAAAAACTATAAATAATATGATTTAATTCAAAATTTCATTCTCTTGATTAAAATAAATACATTATTTATTTTCATAAATAAGATTAATATATATGAACATTTCGTAATTTATTTCAAGGCTAGAAAAATCTCGTTTAAAAATTAAAATGTATTTTTCATAAATTAATAAACATATTGATTTGTCAAAGAATCATACACTATGATACTACTAATGTGTGGAAGAATATTTATTCCTCATATGAACACGTCCAACATAACATCCATATAAACCTATCAAAGTACTGTATTACTCCAACACTTAGGCTATGAAACTCTTTGCATGATTAATAGAGCTACCATGCAGAGAGCTACAACTCATCACACGTTCATGCATGATAGTTTCCAGGAATTGGATAACCATTTATACTCTAATTTTATACCACTTATGAGTTTTGTATGATCATAACATGAACATGTGCAGCAGAAGATAACCCAAACACATACAGATCTATCTTTGAGAATCAATGCGTAAATAAACTCTATAAACAGTGTACTTGGAAATCATCAATGACAACATTCTTCTTCTTTCTCAGTTAAGGATAATGATTGATGGATATCATGTACCATTGAATAAAAGAATCCTACCTAGGAGGGGGGGTACACCGTCAAATGGATCTGCGATCATATCGTGAGGATATTTGAATGATGAAGGGGTGTTAGCACCTTCATATTAGATGATGAACAATAGTGTGGGAGGAAGATGGAAATGAGAGACTTGCTCATAGTTACTTATCTTCAATAGTAAGGATCACATCCCTTTATATATCCATCCAATAAGTGTTTAATTAAATGAAAACACATCATTCATATTAATGTATCCATATAAATTTATTACCATAATTTAATATTGAATCCTATTCAATGAGTGGTCAAGACAATTAATCCATTAATAATAGATCGTAACTGATAATTAAACCATTTAGGAGAAATAAATATATATATCAAATATATATATTTAATACATGGATCATATGCATGTAATTAAATATACACTTTATATATATAATATCGTATATATATATATAGTAAATATCTAACATTATGTACCTAGTTTCCGGGACACTAAACCAAAAAATATCCTTCAAAGTTATCAATGAATTACATTGTTAAGAAATTATGTTAAAAATAATGTCTTAAAAAGGTAGGACTATATAGCTGGTATCAATCCAATGTTTAGTTATTTGTGAAAATTTGGATGAGAAAACATTAAAAAGAACCCTAAAGATACGTCTAAATATAAAAAAACATCCTTATTTTTTTCAAGTATAGAGTATGTGGTTTCCTAGTAATAACATCCCTATCATGATACTTTCATGTGGATGCCACTATGAAATAAAAAAACCAAGGTATAATCACCCCAAAAAAGGTTGGATGAGCATTGACTTGATCTTTACTAGGTGCACAATGAGGGGGATTAAGACTACACACCTAGATAGACACTCCCTGAAGATATGCTCGGTTAATCACATGATTTATATATACCATTATGAAGAATATAGAGATAATGTAATTAAAAAATACTAAATTATAACATCCAAGAAGCATGTTATTAGAAAATTTTAGGATTTAACCTTCCTTTAGAATTATTATTATATGATTTTTTATAGTAACAAATTTTTCACGAATGTTTTCTTATTCTAGAAAAATGGTGGGAAATCGAAGGAATCATGTAATGGTTTTATAATGTACATGGTTTCATAATTAAGGCGATATCCAATCCTCATTAAATCATCTGTACTGTAATTAAAATTACATGAATGTTCAAATGATAATACCCCCACAAATTATAAAATATCAAATTTCCATTAATCATCGAACATTATGGAGTACTGTGGGTTGGGATGATATATTATGGTTGGATTGAATATATTATTTTTCTAACAAAAAAGGGTCGTATATAATAAATGGGTAATATATTCGTGAGGTAAAAAATTGGGACTTCTTACTTTTACTAATCTGTTAATGTATGTCTCATGGAATATTATACAGAATCAATATACTTATGTATGCATGATTATTATTAATCCTTATTACTTTAGGTTAAAAATATATTGATAATGATAAACTTCATACTTTTATACCGTACCTATTCAAGTCAATATATTAATGTAGCTAATCAGGGGGTGGTTGGGTTTTTTGCTGATCATGTCATCATTTGGAGTGAAACCAAGACGATATTTTTCCACTTGAATAAAAAGTAAATAAATCAAGCTCTTTATTGAATTATACTGGAGAAAATGAATGGCCATAATTAGTTGAGTCACATATGATGTGTTCAACTACTTGGATAAGGGTCATGTGATGAACCCATTTTTTAAATGATTGATATGTGATGTATTCATCAACATGTTCAGTCTTTTTTGGAGAATAAAGACATTAATAATTGACCTATACTAGATTGAAATGTTCTATGTATAGTGGTCACTCAATGTTTTGGATAAAATGATTATATATGTATACATATGATGTATATAATATACCTAGTTGTGGGAATATTTTTATAGATATAAGAGTATATTTGATGGATATCACATCAGACCCCTTAGTAACTTGAGTAGCACTAATCCTTTTCTAGAGGTCATTCTTTGATCACATCTATAAAATAAGGATTTCATATATTTTTTTCAATGCTACTAAGGCCCAAAATTTCACATAGTTAGGACAGTAGATAAGGATTAAGTTGTTGAAAATATTTTTTTCCAAAATAAATATATTGTGAAAAAATCGTATCAAAAACGGAGTGTTAGATGAATTCAAACTGAGTTGTGAAATTTTTCATAAATTCCTTATGGTATTTTAGTGCAAGTGTCAGACTATTGGATGTGCACTAAAATATTCATGTTAATGAATTAAATTTAGGTTCATGTATCTTTCTAAATGGTTTCATTGGTTATAATATATTATGAATGGATTAAAAGGAAGCCTCTATGAATGAATTAAATGGATTTCATTCATGGAATAAATTCAATGAATAATTCCAATGGGAATAAATGTATACTGATATGTTGAATATGGAAAACACATTTTATTAAATTAAATGTGTTAAGAATGGATATATAAATGGATAAGATCCCTCCAATTGGTTACGAATGATTATATATGAGCCTCCTAATACTCTCTTCCTCTCGATACATGGCTTTTCAAAATGTGAAGGCACCAGAACCCCTTATACATTTAAGTATCATCAAGAAATATTCTTGGAACATTTGGATGGTGTAATCCCCTTAAAGGTAGGAGGATTTCATCTTCTACTTTGGTGATCGACATCAAGAGTACTCTATTGAAGATTGAAGATAGATATTAGAGATATCCAATAATTCGTGATTATGAAATTCATTCATATTATATGTTGATTTTCTTGAGGATAAATTGTACAAATATGGGTTTGAATTCGCATCCAAATATATACGATGAACATATAAAACCCAAGATCATTTTCTAACACTACAAATTCATATAGATGTAATGTTCAATGATAATAATATAGACTACATTGAATTTGATAAAAAAAAATGTATAGGTATGGGATCCTCATTTGTGAATGTATGCATGATGTAATTTTTTATAATCAATATGTCCAATAGTTTAATTAATATGTTAATTACATCTAAATAATTTTTATATTTTCTACTGGAGTACTATATGAAGCGAAAACCTTGTGAAAAAATATAGACTCATTAGTCCTCATATAACATCTACATAAAAAAAATTAATGGAAGAACTTGGAATTTCTCTAAAAGAAACACGACTAGCTTAAAGGTTTTAAACAAAACTAATAGATGATAGACACTTATTAGTACCAATAATACAGGTGTAAAAATATACAATCTAATCATATAGAATATATTTTATACATTTTCATTTATTTTTTCTTTTTAATTTTTTAAGAAGTATTGGATGGTCATTGTAATAAATTTGGATACTCTAGATATTTATTTTTTGGGTTGAAAGCATAGATATCCCATGAATCCACCACACATGATGTATTTTATCAATTTTTAATAGACTACATTCCAGATTTCATAATTAAACATCAAATTATTCATTTTATTTTATGTTTTAATGATAAATTTTTTATGACTGAGCGATGTTTAAATAAAATCAAAATCATGGTATGAGGATGAAATATGAGCACAATAAACCAAGGGTTTTTTAAGAACGGGTAATTATTATCGTATATATAATAATATTTCACTATTAAAATATATATAAAAACATGTTACTTATTTTTTCAATGTTTCTATAGTGTCTGAATCGAAGTAATGACTATGACTGTGGTAATTTTTTTATAAATTTTTGTAAGATATCATATTCCATCATTAAACTAGTATCCTTGAAGAGATATCCCCAATAATAACTACAATTTCATTTAAAATATTTATCAATCATTTATTTATTTATATTCTCTAATACTTCCATGACTATATACAGTCTACATATTCAAAATAGAAAGTATATTGTTTAGAAAATAGTGGGTAGATAACATGGTGTCAGAATGTTTTTAAGAATTGTAAAGAGGTGATTTTCCACTTCTTATTTATTTAAATTTCTTATCATTTTATCTACTACTTATATAGTTAATTTTCATATCAATTTTATCAACCAAATATTTTGTTAATTTTCACATAGATCATGAAGTGGTGTTTTCCTACCGATTTTTCTCCAAGAATTTGGTGCTTATTAAGTGCACAAAATGCCTCCATAAGAAGTTCAGGTCATTTTTTGAAATATTAAATCATTTCCATCGAGACAAAACCCTGGATTTTGATGGTGAAATAACTGGTTTACATGAAGTGGGTTTCTAAAGGGGAATCCTTTAGGAAAGACCCTAAACATTGTATTGAGTCCTTTTATTCTCTTTATTGGAACATAATTCTTGGAGAAAAATAAATTCTCGATGAAGGCTTTGACAAGGATGATTCTCTAAGGTACTATTTAATGTTCTCTCTATGGAGATTTTTATTCTTTATTTTATTTTTTATGTTTAGTAGTGATAAAATGTGTTCCTTTTTGGTTCCAAAACCATTTAATAAAATATTTATGAGATAAGTTTATGTTTTACTAATATAAAATCGAGTTATTAAATTTAGTACAGTAGGTGATTTGGACATGAAAATAGTACTAGTATAAATTTTTGCCTACTCCATTTGTGTTACTTTTAAAAACATTCCTACTCCCTTCATGATTGTACAAAACTTATGAGGCTATTCATTTCACTCAAAGTAACATTTTAGCTCACAATGCATGTCACATAGTCAAAACTAAGAAAATACACTCATATTGTATTGATACATTAGGACAATGATTTTTTATTTATTCGTGACATATGGGAATCAAGAAATTGTCAATATGACACATAGTGTGTCTGGTATAACTCAACGAGTCTGTTTTCATTTTAAAATGATATTTTAGTTCAAAACATACTTCGAATACACAAAACTAAGAAAAGGAACTCTGATTGTCTTAATTGTACAAAAACATTTTTTGTTATTTATTTGTTATGTGTAATAATTAGCTACACATGAATATAATACAGGGTATATTTATTATCACTAACAGTACATGTTTTCATTTAAAAGTGACATTTTAGTTCAAAATACATGCCGTATACTAAAAACTAATAAAACACACTTAGATCATCTTGATAATTTAAGAAAATTATTCATGGTTCATTTTTTATGCGATGTAATTAAACTCATATCTATTCGACACACGGTGTTGCTAGATTGACTAAAAGTTAAAGTTTTCCTATTAAAAGTGACATTTTAGTCAAAAATATGCATCACATGCACAAAACTGAGTAAATAATCTCAGGTCATCTTGATACTTTAGGAAAATGATATTTGATCCATTTTTGACATGTGAGAATTAACTTCAAGTCAATTTGAGACACGATGTGGAAAATATGACCGACAATGCGTGTTTTCATTTAAAAATCACATTTTAATTTAAAACACACACCACATACTCAAAACTAAGAAAACACACTTAGATTGTCCTTATATTTTATGAAAATTACCTTCAATTCATTTTTAGTGTGTAGGAATTAACCTCACATTAATTAAAAACTTGGTGTGACTGATAATACTGAAAGTGAATGTTTACAGTTTAAAAGTTACATTTTAGTCCAAAATACATGTCACATACTCTAAATCAAGATAATTTTCTTGGATTCTCTTGATAGATTTAGATAAACAGCTATTATTAATTTATGGAAAATAGTAATTAACTTCAATCCAATCTGATACATGGTGTGGTCTTTATGATTGATAGTGCATGTATTCATATTTATAAATGAAATTTTTGTTCAAAATGTCCATTACACACTCAAAACTGAGATTTTTTTTCACTATATTGATATTTTTGTACAAATATATATAATTCTTGTGTTATGTGTAGTAATTAATTGCATGAAAATCAAACACATGGCATGGCTGGTATGACTGAAAGTATGTGTTTTAATTTAAAATGACATTTTAATTCAAAACACACATCACATAGTGAGAACTAAGAAAAAATACTCTGATTTTATTGATACTTTAGGTAAACAATCCATAATTCATTAGTGATGTGTAGAAATCAATCTCACATCAATCTAATATATAGTGTGGCTGATGTCACCAAAAGAGCATGTTTTTATTCAAAAATGACATTTTAGTTCAAAACATGTGATACACACTCAAAACTAATAAAACACACTCATATTATCTTGATATTTTCTTAAAAAGATCTATAATTCATTCTTAGTGAGTAGAAATAAAGCACATGTTAATCCGACATATGGTGGTGTGTTGGGAAACTAGTAGCGGGAGAATGATAGGGCGGGTATGATGTATTTATAGTTTTATTTGATGTGACATATTATAATACTATGATAATAAAAGTTTTATTAATAGCATTATATAACCAAATCCTAGAATCTATTCATTTTTGGGCTTGTACCACCTAATTTATAACATGTGGAAGGTTCATAATTTGAACTAATAAACAAAGTATTATACCATTATATAACCAAAGCGTATAATCCATAGTCATATTTGTAGGTATAAAAATGGAGGATTTATGTCCCTCCCACCCATGCCTTTCCATCAACTCCTGAGAGATGGATGTCTAGAAATCTACAACTTCTCTCTCATTTTTACTTGTCCCCTTCATTATCCTTATCCAGGACTTTTCACTATCATTTGAAACTTTCGGTGTTCATGAGAACTTTCTTAACTGCCTCTCCCTCCATGGGAGTTACACCTTTATCTCCAGAATCATACACACCCCATCCAATTCATCCTATGACTCCATATTGTTGTTCCCGATATACAACTGAAGGTTCCTACACCCCACCACCACCCGACCACTTTCCATCATTACATCGACCTAAGAATCACACATCCAGCATGTCGTAGTCTACACCCAACACCATGGTCTGTGGGTCCAGATTCGGGGCATCAGGCATGACTTCAAGGGTCTCTCCTCTATGGCCCATGTCCCATTCATGAATATTACATCTTCCAGAACCGATCTATCGACATCTATGTTGGGACCAAAAATGATTATCCCACTGATGCAGCAATAATAAAAATATAAAATAAATCAAAAAATGAATAAATAAATGACACTAGGTATAACGTGGGAAAACCCCCAAAATGAAAAGGGTAAAAAACTATGGGAAAATAGAAGGATCTCACTAAGGGTAGAAGTGGTTACAAGCTCCCTCGATATTATAAGAATAAAAATATGATAAAAATATCTCTTGAATATGTGGCGAAACCACCTCACAAAATACTACACAAAAATGAACTGATGGTGATGAAAAGGCCAGTGAAGATAATGCAGAAATGGGAGGAGTCTATTTCCTTTTATAGGCTACTGCCAACCCTTCTCCCACTAGAGGTTTGGTAGGGATTGGCCACTCAACATATATTATATGCCTACCTTACCTTTACAAATAAAGGGGGGAACCATCCAATAATAAAAATATGTTATTGAGACATCTTCCACTTAGAGATTTGATTGAGAACCAATCACATCTCCAAAAATATTTTATATCTACCAAACATGATGCTCATGTATCTACAAGGACACTTGAGGATCTACACCATCTGAATTTATTGGAGTCAATATCCTTCATTAGGAAATCTTCCAGATGTTATTTAGTGTGAATTTTCTACAAGTCCACGCTCCTTTCTCCACCACACCTCATAAAAATTGATACTATACCCCTATGTGTTTCCTCCTGGAATGAAAAGATGTATTTCTTATAATCTTCAAGGTACTCTGACTGTCACTAACCCATGGAATCTTCCCCATTATGTTCCCAAGCTCATCCAACAACCTTCTCATCCAAATCTCCTCTTTTCAAGACTATTTAGCTACCATGTACTCCACCTCTATTGTAGATAAAGACACAACTAACGGTAACTTTGAAATCCATCTTATAGCTCCTCCAACAAGAGTAAACACATAACCAGTAGTCGATTTTCTCCTATAGGAATCACCTACAAAATCTGAATCAACATATTCTCTAATAGGGAAATCTAATCCACTATAACATAATGAAGAATTTGAGGTCTCCTTGATGTATCTCAAGATCCTACTCACTCTGATCCAATGCTCTCGTCCTAGATTCTCCATGTACTGACTAACTGCTCCCACTGTATGTGCAATGTATGGTCTAGTAGAAACTGTAACAAACATCAGATTCCCCAATGCTGATTAATATGGTACTCAAGACATATCATCACCCGTAGCTGCAACCTGAGCTTCCCTGTGGGGTTCTACCTGATGGTTGCCGTGGGCGACCACATCAGTGTCGGTGGATGGGGCACCCTGTTGCACAGATACAGCCTCACCTCTGACAACGTGATCGACGCTTGCATCTTCGATGCCGAGGGAAGGATCCTGGACCAGGAGATCATGGGGGAGGACCTGTTTTGGGATATCTGGGGAGGTAGTGGCGGGAGCTTTGGGATCATCCTTGCATGGAATCTGCAATCTTTGGCATGTGGAATATGTAAAATGTTTTATATAAACTGTTTCATTTCTCATCCCCTACTGAAATATGCATTCTCCGGTATGTGGAATATGTTCTACCAACTGGTGGCCGGCACACCCACTATGTGAGGAGAATATGGAGAGTCAGCGTACAATAGGCACACGGAGTGGATCAATTTTAACATAATTGGTATCCTAAAACTGGAGATTAATTTTAATAACGGAAGCCGAATTAAAAAAACCGAATGTGTATTAACTTTATTTGGCCAATATCCATTTTTTTGTGATTTTTGGTTATTAATTTTAATTACAATAACTAAATTATAATTTTATACTGTTTTATTAATATAATATTTTGAATAATATGAGGTTGATTATAACCATAAAAAAAATATTGATGTTTATAAATTTTAGTTATTTTTTAAATAATTTGTTTTTAAATGAAATTTAAGGATTTATATATAACTTTTTACTTTTTATTCAATAAACATACTGGTAATTTTTTTACATAATGGTTAACATAACACGTAATAAAAACTGAAATTAAAATGACCAAATGATCAAGAGAAATTAATAACCAAAACTGAAAAAATAATAAAAATGGTTATAAGATTTGGTTATTAAAGTGATAACCGAAAAACTATATAGTTGTAAATTTTAGATTTGGTTATAACTGGAATCTAAATTTACTCACACCCCTAAAAAACCATGGAAAATAGGGTGTTTCGATGTATGCCCTTATACACCAGTCCCTGTAACCATCGTAATAAATACAATATACATAATTTCATCATGGGTTAGAATATCAATGTTTTTAGAACTGTTGTCCTCCCTAAACAAATTCATCATTTAATAAAATTTAAAAGTTCGAATAGATGTATAATTATATTTGAATCATAAAAATGTCAATTTCGATCTCATCAAGTAAAAAATAATAATTTTAGTAACTTTTAAATTTTAGAGGAAAAAAACCTATATAAATTTTAAAGGTTTTTTAAAATTATATTTTACTATTAGAGGGAAGACCTATTGTCTTGGTCTTATATTTCTTACCTTATCAATGCTTTTTTTAATAACTTGACTCAAAATGCTATAAATTTTATATTAGTGTGTCATTGACCTCCTAGGTATTCCTTAATCCCCAAAAGATGACAACAAGTGTTGAGAGTAAATACACAATGCTGGAAAGGAACTTCCCTTATTATAACTCAATTTGAATGCATACCATAAGACACATTTTTAAGTTATAAAAACAAAAACATATAGAAAATTGATAGTGATATGCATTGCATTGATGATGAAGCCACCATTTTTCAATCTTTTACGAAAAAGAATTCAACAAGCATGTGGTCCTATAAACGAGTTAAAATATACCCAAATGTGAGCTCTAGGGACAATTGTGTATTTATTGATGAATTGTATGCCCTTCAAGAACATCACTATTGGGACCAAGTTGACTGAAGGTGGTGGTGAAGTTACTAGATGTAAGTAGTTTTTTGGAAAATTTGTATTTTGTTGGCTTTGAAAAAATCACCCCACTTTGTTAATGTTTTCAACAATGGCGATAAGACAAAGTTATAATTGGATGAAGAAGATCGGAAAAAGGTTTTTTAACCAAATTGATCAAATGTAAAATGGTTTTCATATGTATGAAGTTTAATAAAGAGGTGATCAGATGTAAAAAAAATTTTGGATGCACAAAAATACTAGACAATGTTTTTTCAAAAAACTTCATCAATTGAAGTTTTTTTACTGGAAGCTTATCTTCAAAAGGCTCAAAAAAAATTGGTGATTATTTTATGTTTTGAAAGTTTTCAAAAACATGATTTATGAAATATCTCATGATCCAAACATTTATTAGAAAGGGGGAGAAATTTTTCAAGGTGTAGAATGTTCTCATTTCAAAGTTCTATGGAATTCAAAATATAGACAAAATTGAACAAATCCTTTCGTGGGGAAAGTTGTTTACAATGTTTATGAATATTATGAAGTTTAATTTGTCTTTGAAGTTTAAGAAGTTTAGAAGGTGTGGATTTATGAAATTTTTTATGCACATTTTTAAAAATATATCAAAAAAAGGAAAGTTGTTGAAGTAAAAACGGGGGATGGTAAAGATTAGAAACAGATGAGGTCTTGAGGGGAAGTCCATCGTACAATTTTTTTACAATGTATGTTGAAACAAAAATTTTATGAAGTTTTAAAGATGTTTTTGTTACCAGACAATCAAATGAACCATGGGTTTGAGATTTATAATGTTTGTTGATGAGTGGAAAGTTTTTGAAGTTTAAAATGATACTGAGGAAAGGGATCAGACTATGTCCAACCAGACTAAATCATTGGAAAAAAGTTTAGTATAAAAACTTTCAGTACAATGTCCATCAAAAAAATATGTACAATGTTGTGAATTTGGAATTATGACGAGCCGATCAGATAAAATTTCTAATACAAAGGCCATCAGGTAGAGGATGGTAAATGAAGTCTGCTGAAAGAGGGTTCCGATACAAGTTATTAGATGGAGGCACATGAAATGGAAGAAAAGGCATCAAGTTTAACCAGATGAACATGTAATTAAATGTTTTAAATAAAGTTTATTAAGGAATAACAAGAATAATATTCTTTAGATGAACTTGTAATTTAATGCGTATTACAACTTGCATACTTAGATGTATTTATTAATCCATGATAATAACAGTTCACAGAGAAGTTGGATACATTGGGTAAGTCACGAGTGACATGTCATTAATGAATAAGTCAAGGTAGTATTTTTACCTTCCATATTTATGGAAGCTGATATCTCAGACCTTTGATTATAATAGAATCATCGCATTGAATTCCTTGGCCATGGTGTAATGATGTGTTTATTTCAAACAGTCAAAGAAAGACATATCGAGCATATAGGTTGGTGACACAGATGTGAAACCTTATTTATTAGATATTGTGAAAAAGGGATTTTATTACACAATGATTATTAATATGTGGTTTTCACTATTGCAACATTAATTTCTTTCTCTTGGGTTCCTTGACCCATTTCTAGACATTAATCTTGGACTTTAGGCCAGCCTACCAAATTCCAATGAGAAAGACTCCTAGAGGGTCACACACTAAGTGTTTCCATTGATCTTGATTAAATTATATTTGAGTTTAATTAGTGGAATAAGTGTTATTATCATGTACTATGAATAGTTTTATTCAAGTTATATTGATCACATAAATTAAATAATTTTTTATTCATCGACTTGTGAATAAAATTTTTATTTTATTTATTGAATATTTTAATAAATATTTAATCGCTAGATTGTGAAAAAAATATTTATTCAGTTATTTAATAATTTGTGGAGGAGTTTTAACTAACCAAGACCAAGTCTGGTGACAAATATTAATTAACAGGACTGTTACATAGTATTTTTTATTACACAAGTGTCGCCTTTGTCACAGAAAACCAACTTACGCACTACTCCAAACTTGCAGACAATACCCTTATTATGATCACAACTTGCACGACACACATTATATTATTCCAAACTCACTACTAGTATGCAACTACCACCTAGTGCACAACTTCTGAATAACTCACTACTTGTGTGACCACAAAACTTGCGTGATTAGAGCTCGAATTTTCTCTAAGTGTTGAGCTTCATCAAAATGAGGGGGTAACCATCTATTTATAGGAATTTTTAAGACCCTGACCACATGGTTCCCAACTTTCCCCCAGAGACTCTAGTCCATTCTCCCAAGCCTCTTCCACGTTGGTCTCATTGTGCACTGCTCCAAAACTTTTTCGTCACTCTAAAACTTGTGTGACCTTATTTCCTTTGCCATATTTTGATTTTCTGATCTTGAAACATGCCTGACACACAAATTTACAATCCCCCTTAACACTGGCACACAAGTTTGTCAAAAATATCCCTGGAACTCCACAACTGACCACGGAAACCCTCTTTTTCAATAAACACAATCAACCCAAAAATGCTTCAATGTTACCTTGAGGGATTTTTTCCCATCAAGAGAAGATAAAAGAAGAGAGACAACTCGTGCATACCATATGAGCTATTCGAGCATAGGTATCTCAGCACTCTAGGAGCTAGTAGAGAATCCTGGATCGAAGATGGTAACATAAACCTCGATATTGATGGACTTGTGTAGGAAACCACAAAATCGACTGCAAAAAGAATATAGATACATCGCCAAACAGATGAAACAAACAAAGACACCTTTACAAACTCATGCCTACACCAAGAACCTAAGAAATGGTTGCAAAAGAAGATAAATAATGATACCAAGGCTAGGACTTCATGATGACATCAGAGTAGAATAGAGTTCATGCATTGTGAACTCTTCACTGAATGGGATCACCAGAACGGGGGTGTCCAGGACCATAGATGAGGAGTGTTAAATCACCTCCCTCTCGGGTTGTCTTCTCACTGGAATGTAGAACCAAGATAAAAAATCACAAGATATGAAAAAGAGAGTGCTACTAAAATGAAGCAATGAAGTAGACATAATAAAGGCGAGGTAGGATGTTGGTGTCCAAAGTGAATGATGAGAGAAACTCGTGGGAGATTAAGGGAAGTTTGGCCATTCGAAAACACAGCTGGTGAAACAGGCATGTGGAACAATGGTGACATATGACAGCTGGAAGCCCGGCATGGGATACAGATTACTGATATAACACAAAAGGATCCCTCTAGAGCCATCCAATGTTGGATATCAATAGCTAGGATAAAATCTAAATGATCATGGGGATCCAACTACAAATTTTCCCACCCAGAGGACATGCCCGAACATGGTCTAATGAGAAGAAGGCCCAATAGGTAAGCACTATAATGACCCACCCAATCTCATTGGAATGAGAGTACAACGAGTCATTACTTGGTCTTAAGTAACATCCCCAAGATGCCAAATTTCGACAATAAATGCCAAAGGGTTTCAATAGAAAGTGGGGGAAGATTTACCCTTTAAGAAACAAACCACAAAACACACAACCACAACCAAACAAACACTATATGATGCATGATGAAAAACAAGGTAATTAAACCACTTTATTAAAACAAGTCAACCAAAGTGCAGAATAGAAGAAGATAACCAATCATCAAAGTAAATAGCAAAAAACAACTATAGACTCTAGGAAGACCATGAGACTCCATCCTTCACCATCTCCAATCTTCAACATCACCAAACATCCCAAGTCTCACGAAGTGGTGCTAAAAATGTGAGACACATTACCTTTTCCCATGTCCCAAAAGATATCATCTGGAAAAGCACCAACGTTCCAAATAAAGGGTAGTATAAAACTTAGTAGGTTTTCACCAATGAATTAGCTACTCACACCACTAGGATAGAAGAGTTAACAACATTTATATAAAAAAATTTATATAAAACAATTTCTCAAAATAGTTTATAACTAAATATAAACAATTTTACAAAACCATTTATAACCAAAAGCATACAAGTAAGATTGAAACCATTTTTTTCCAGCAAGTTATTTTTCCAGAAAAATAACTAAACAAGATTTAAAACCATTTCAGAATATCCCTTTTTGGTACACCCAACCATTACACAAACCCATGCAACCAACCATGCATGCTATGTTATGATAGTTCCATACTCACAAGCAGTTTCTCGTCGATCTACCAAGTTGTCACAAGGTAATTATATCCCGTGTTCCATTTGACCTTTGGAACTGAACATATGGTCATATTTAAACCAACCCTTAGAAATTCAATATGTATACACACACACCAATATTCCGAATAATCATGCCAAAACACCTTTTCAATAGAAACACTATTTTATTGAAAACCATTTTTTATCAAAATCATTTCAATTATAAACCATTTCAATAAAACACACTTTTTATTGAAAAAATCTTTCCCATCAAACCATTTAAAAATCCCAAAAAATCATTGATTTAAGATCATCATTTTAAATTCCAGAAACTAAATCACTTTGGAAAATAATTCATCAAGATTACACAATTTCACCATAACCATAAATCATCACTAAAGAAGATTTATTAAAAGAATTAAACCAAGATTTCATAATCAATTTCATTTAAGATAATTAATTTGATACTAATATAATCAATTCTTCCAAGAGGAGTTGAGAGTGAATCCACCTACCTTGAATGTTTTTATGAAACTTAATAATGGATGAAGAACGCTCACAAAAACCGAGTTGATTCTCCACCAAATAGCCTTAGATATATTTTCCTATCAACAAAAAAGCCAAAACTCAACTTATTTGGAAACCAAAAACCTATATCTACCAATAATGGGAATATATTTGAGAAACCAAGAGGAGAGGAGAAGTAGATCTAAGATTATGGAAGAAGAATGATGAACCAAAACATGAAACTGATGAAAACCCCTTACCCGGATGGTGGAACACCTCTCAAAGTCGCCTAGGGCCACCAAGAGTCAAGAGCCACTAATAGAAAACCAAAATATTGTGAAACAATAGCCGCAAGCATGATATTGAACTTGGTGTGTGCCATCTCACAACTTGTACCTCAGGTACACGACATGTAGGCCACATTGGATAAGTACGTCGAAAAAGATGTCGCCTTGGGATCAAAATCCAAAATTTAAACCCTACGCGATGTGTACCTTAGGTACATGACATGTACTAGCTCCTGACATGACACCCTAAAAATGACTTGAATTCATCCCTAAGTTCACGTCATGTACTTCAGGTACATGGTGTTTACCTATCCAGAAACCTATAGTAAACCCCAGAAAACTGCATATAAGGATTTTTAAACAAAAGTGAATTAGAAAAGGGGGAAACTTACTCGATCAAGGTATCAGAATGTGACAATATCCGCACCAAATGAATTTCTATCACTGAGAATTTATGTAGAAGCTAAGACTATAGAAACTGAGGGTACTACATTCTCCCCACCATTGGTCTTTACATCCTTGGAAAGTAGAAAACTCTCACTGCCCAGAAAGAGTTTTGTCCATTTCTCTTTCATTTCATTCTTGTGTTCCCATTTCTCTTCCTGAATCTGACCATTATGCCATAAAACCCACACTAAACCAATGCTTTTTCCATGAAAGACTTTATCTTTCTTATCTATAATCTGCACTGGGATATGTACCAATAAAGCATCTGACTCTATGTCAACGTGATCTCATATAATCACATGGTCAAGATCAGGGTGATACTTTTCAACTAGGATACATGGAATACATTATGCACTGAGATGAACCATGGTGTTAATTACAACCGATATTCTACTTCTCAAACCCATTCTAGTATATCAAAAGGGCATATGTATCGAGGAGATAACTTGACCTGCTTTCCAAAACGATGATGTCCCAGCATTGGGGATATCTACAAGAACACATGATCACTTACTGCAAAGGAAAACAGACATCGACAATGATCCACATAAGCTATATGACAACTCTGAGCCGTCTCTATCATCTTTCTGATCAACTAGATCTTCTCTATTGTTTCTTGGACAAGGCTTGTCCCGACTAGTGAAGTCTCACGTGTTTCCACCCAACACAGTTGAGAATGATAAGGACGCCCATACAATTCACCAAACAGTTTCATATGTATCAAGGCCCGATAGCTATTATTATCAGAGAAATCCACTAAGGTTAATTGATCCTCCCATGAGACACCAAAATACATTACACAAGCCCACAACATGTCTTCCAAAGATTGTATCATCTGCTCAGACTGTCCGTCTGTCTGAGGATGATATGTCATGCTCGTAGTCAATTGAGTCCCAAGGGATTTATGTAATGATTTATAGAAATGAGATGTGAACCTTGGATCTCTATCAAACACAATCAAAACCGGTTCATCATGCATCTTTACCACTTCTTGGATATAAATTTTGGATAGATCCTCCATCGTATGAGTTTCATGAATTGGGATGAAATGGGCCGACATGGTAAGACAATCCACTATCACCCATATGGAATCATGTTTCTGAACCATTCTTGGAAGACCTGTAACAAAATCCATCACTATCTGCTCCCATTTCCACACTAGTATGGGTAAAGATTGCAAAATACCACCTGATCTCTCATGCTCTGCTTTAACCTGCTGACAAGTTAAGCACCGTGAGATGAACGCGACCACCTTTCTTTTCATGCTGCTCTACCAAAACTGCACCATCAATTCCTTATACATATTCTGTGTACCTAGATGTATAAATCATCTCAAATGGTGGTAAGCATAAAAGAGTTGTTCCTGACAAGCCATAGGTACAACCATACAATCTCAAAAACAAAAAACTAAACTCCCATCATGTTTACAGCCCTCAATGGTCTCCCCACAATTGAGTTTTGAACTCATAACCAGACATTATGCATCATTTTTTTGTGCCTCTTTAACCATATTTAACAAATTAGGAACATGTGTAGATGAAATGAAAACAGAAAAATCACCTCAGTCTTCAAATTCAACATGCATGTTGGCTAGGACCGACATTAACTACCATTCATATGAAGCCTCATTTTCCAATTGAGCATATGAATTTATGCTCAATGCATCTTCCACTGAATTCCCGTTTCCCGGTGTATACATCAAGTCAAAGTCAAACATATGGAGATACTACATCCATCACCTTTACCTCAGATTCAAATATCAATGTGAGAAAATTTGTTTCAAGTTTTTATGATCTGTAAACACATTGAATTTCTCACCAATGAGATAATGTCTCCAAGTCTTCAAATCATGGACGACTACAGGTAACTCTAAATCAGGTGTTGGGTAAATCTTCTCATCCACCCTCAACTGCCTTGAACCATAATCCAAAACACGGTCTCCTTGCATGAGAACACAACCCAACCTTGATCCCGAAGCATCACAGTAGACCACATACCCATGTCTAGATTCTGTAAAATTCAAGATAGGTTCCAATGTTAGACGAACTTTTAGATATTGGAAATACTTCTGGAAATCCTTTTTCCATTGGAATGGAGCATTCTTCTTTGTCAGAGCTATCATTGGAAAATCTAGTTATGAGAAATCACACACAAAGCGTCGGTAGTAGCCAGTTAAAGCAAGAAAACTTTGTATCTCAAAGACATTCTTCAATGGTTACAATGAGATAACAAATTCTATATTTTTAGGATCCACTAAAACACCTTTTTCATAAATCATGTGTCCAAGAAAGCGTACCTCCTGTATCCAAAAATCACACTTTGATAATTTGGCGTAAAAATAGTGATCTCTCAAGATTTGTAAAACTTTTGCTAGGTGTTCCTCGTGGTCAAACCTTGTCTTTGAATACACCAAAATTTCATCCACAAACACCACAACAAAAGAGTCCAGATATTTCTAAAATATCTGTTTCATAAAATCCATGAAGACCACTGGGGAATTTGTTAGACCAAAAGGCATGACTATATATTCATAGTGTCCATATCTGATTTTAAAAGTTGTCTTTGTAATATCTTCATTCCAAACTCATAATTTTTGATACCTTGATATCAAGTCAATTTTAAAGAACCACTGAGCTCCCCTAAATTGATAGAACAGATCCTCAATGAGTGAAAGTGGGTACTATTTATTTTTCATAACTTGGTTCAGCTTATGATAATAAATGCACAACCAAAGAGTTCCATCTGTTTTATTCACGAACAATACCAGTGTTTCCCATGGAGACATACTTGTCTGAATGAAACCCTTGTTTTCTAGATCCTCCAACTGCACTTTCAAATCCCTTAACTCTATTGGTTCTATCCTATAACACGGAAGTGAATTAGGACTAGTCCCCGGAAGGAGATCAATCATAAACTCCACTTCCCTTAGAGGTGGTAACCCTGTGAAGTTATTGGGAAAGACATCTAGAAATTGATCCACAACCACTGGAAAAATATCTTCCTTGATCTATTTAATTGATTCCAAAGTCAACACTTCCATTTGATAAGAGATTGTTCCCACCATTGGTTCCAACAATCTCTTTTCACCTTTCTTTACAATCTTCTCTCCTCCGAAGAGATGCTCAACTCCAACCTCAGTCATGAAACTAACTATTATTCTATAATAGTCAATGTGATATGTGAACATTGTCAGCCAATCCATACCCAAAATTACATCATATACATCCATCTCTAACACCAAGAAGTCCCATTTCATCTCAGCTCCATCAAAAGTTATAGTACATGATCTGCACACAAAGGCTTGACATTCTCTTTCACTGAGAGGAGTTTGCAGTTTTAAAACAGAATGCATTATTTCCAGTTTTAAACATATAAAGTAAAGAACATGAGAATCAATGAAGGAATGTGATGAAAAAATATCAAAAAACACTTAAAAAAAGGTAGAATTAAAAATAATCATACCTCTCACTGTGTATGGTCCAACCTAATCGTTGATAATAATATACTCAGTTCCATGCAATTTATTCCTCATTGCACTCTACTCTTTATTCCCTTGCTGCGATTTCCCTTACTGAGGAGTCATGGTATTCTACAAATCATCGTGGCTAGCTATACTCTATTGAAATTTATTATCCTTTTGTTCTTTACCTTTCAAAGAATACGATGATTGCGATGCTTGAGAAGTGTCTCGAGCACCTGACGTCGGAGCACTGTGACAGTAGCGCTGAAGGTGCCCTATCTTGTTGTAGTTATGGAATGCTCTAGGTTGTTCCATACAATCTTGCTTTATGTGGTCAAGAGAACCACATTGGTAACATCCAGCTTGGATCTTGGGCTACAGAGTTAGGATCATTGATCCAACTGTCTGATTCTGATTCCCACTCCCACCCTGGAAATAGGTGTCCCTTTTCCGCTTACTCCCAGCTTTGGAGTTCCCACCATTCTCAGTAGATATCATCATACTTCCTCCTCCCATAGATCCTGAGATGTCAGCCACTGCCACTATGTTCACCATCTCTGTATAATCAGTAATAAAAAGCACCACAATCTTCAATCGAATCTTCTTCATTATCTTTGATTTGAATATGTGTGCCTTCAAAGATGCACTTTCCAAAACTTCTGGTTCAAAGTGTACTAAATTCCTGAATTTCGCTGCATATTCCGTGAAAGAGAGATTATCCCGCTTTAGGATAAATAATTCTGTCATCCTCTAGATCTTGAATGTATGAGGATAAAAAAAATTTATTAACAAATTCCTCAAAATCCTCCCAAGTAAGGACTTGATCCCCTTTTTTTCCTTCAGTACCCATTCCCACCACTGACGTGCAAGATCCCCGATCATGTATGTGGCTATCTTAACTTTTAGCTTTTTTGGTGTACCGATGAATTCAAAGGTGAGATTCATCCTGATCAGCCACACATCCTCCTTTTTAGGTTCAGAATCACCCCTAAAGATGGGATAATTTTGCTTCATGAACTGGATGGAGTGATCTATGTGTTTGGGCTCATGCCTCCAGTTCCCAGTATCCACAACTTGAAACAGTTGGAATATGCTCTAAACAAGCTCTTGGTTCACCTGTGGTTCAGGTGAAACCACGTTCTCCGCAACTTCTTCATGTTGATTTCAACGATGCCTACCTGGTTCCATTTTCTAAACCAACAACGAAATCATCAATCTCACTCTCTAGCAACTGATGGCTTAACATTTCAAATTCTATCACATCAACTATCACACCATTGTTTAAAAAAACCCTTTTTCCATGTTCAACCATTTTTGAAAACAAAATCCATTCTTTCTTTTGAAAAACAATCCATTTTCAAAATACTCCAAATACCCTCTTTTCAAAATCATTAATTTTGAAGACAAATTCTGCATTTAAAAAAAATCACTTTTTCACCAAATTAGAAATCATTACTCAAATGAAATATGAAATCCTAGTGGGAAGTCATTCATCTAAAATGCATTTCATGCTTGTCTCATTGAATAAACCTATGACAATGAAATTTAAAAATCTTAGAAGTGTCTCTAATAACTTATTTACCCAACTCCCTGGTAACTTGAAGTTCAACATAAATAGGTTAGCTATGTCCTTTTATGTTATACGTTTCAAGTTATGACAATCCTACTCCTGTATAAGATGCACACCCAAGGAATAGACAAGAAGATATTTCAAGACCAAGACCAACAAGACCAATTATTACTTGTTAGGAAAGTAATGAACAAGATGATTCCATTTTTACCACAAAGGAAGGACCAGAAGGGTACCATTTGTAATGACCCACCCAATCTCATTGGCCTGAGAGTACAACGAGTCATTACATGGCCTTAAGCGACATCCCCAAGACACCAAAGGTTGGCAATAAATGCCGAAGAATTTCGACAGCAAGTGGGGGACGATTTACCCTATAGGAAACAAACCAAAAAACACACAACCACAACCAAACAACCACTATATGATGCATTATGAAAAACAAGGCAATTCCACCAAATTATTAAAATAATTCAACCATAGTTCTCAAAAAAAAAGATAACCAAACATCAAAGTACACAACAAAAAACTACTATAGACACTAGGAAGACCACAAAACTCCATTCTCCACCATCTCTAAGCTCCAACATCACCAAACAACCCAAGTCTCATGAAGTGGTGCTAAAACTGTGAGACATGTTACCATTTCATCTATCCCAGAAGATAGCATCTCCAAAAGCACCAAAGTTCCAAAGCAGGGGTGAGTATAAAACTCAGTAGGATTTCCCCAATGACTTCCATACTCATGACACTAGGATAGAAGAGTTAACAACATTTACATAAAATAGTTTATATAAAACAATTTCTCAAAACAGTTTATAAATAAATATAAACAAGTTTCCAAAACCATTTATAACAAAAAGCATACAAGTATGATTGAAACTAATTTTTCCAGAAAGTTATTTTTTGAGAAAAATAACTAAACAAGCTTTAAAACCATTTCCCAATATCCCTTTTTGGCATACCCAAACATTCCAAAAACCAATGCAACAAATCATGCATACTACGTTATGACAGTTCCATACTCATGAGCGGTTTCTTGTCGATCTACCAAGTCATCACAAGGTAATTATATCCCATGTTCCATTTGAACTTTGGAACTGAGCACAATGTCATATTTAAACCAAGCCTTAGAAATTCAATATGTATACACACACACCAATATTCCCAAGAATCATGCCAAAACACTTTTTCAATAAAAACACCTTTTTATTGAAAAACATTTTTCATCACAGTAATTTTAATGCCAAACCATTTCAATAAAACACCCTTTTTATAAAACCATTTAGAAATCCTAGAAAATCAATGATTTAAAATCACAATTTTAAATTCAAGAAACTAAATCACTTTGCACAACAATTTGTCAAGATTACACAATTTCACCAAAACCATAAATCCCCACTAAAGAAGATTTATTCCAAGTAGTAAATCAAGATTTCACAATCAATTTCATTCAAGATAATTAATTTGAAACTAATCCAACCAATTATAAAAATAGGAGTCAAGAGTGAAGGCACCTACCTCAAAGGTTTTTATGAAACTCAACAATGGATGAAGAATGCTAAAAAAAATGGGTTGATTCTCCATAAAATTGCCTTAGATCTCTTCTATTATCAACAAAAAATACAAAACTAAACATATTTGGAAACCAACAACCTATATATACCCATAACGGGCGTATATTTGAGAAACCAAGAGGAGAGAAGAAGTAGATCTAATATGACAGAAGAAGAATGATGACCAAAAACAAGAAACAGTTGAAAAACCCTTACCTGGTTGGTGGAACACCTCTAAAAGTCGCCTAGCGTCGCCTAGATTCGAGAGCCATGTAGAGACAACCAAAAGAATGTGAAAAAATAGTTGCAATAGTGATTTTAAACTAGGCACATACCATCTCATGACTTGTACCTCAGGTACACGACATGTAGGCCATGTTGGATAAGTACACCGAAAAATCTGTCACCTCAGGCTAAAAATCCAAAATTTAGACCCCACATGACATGTACCTTAGGTACACGACATGTACCATCTCCTAACGTGACCCCCAAATCACAACTTGAATTCTTCCCCAATTACATGACATGTACTTATCCAAAAACCTGCAGTAAACCCTACAAAACTGCATATAAATATTTTTAAACAAAAGGTACTTAGCAGAGGGGGAAACTTACTCAAGAAACTGGGGGTACTACATGTACAAAACTAGCCAACAAGAGCCCACTGATAAGCACAAATAGAGGTATGACAACATCAAAAGACCAAGCATAGTCATGAAAACCCAATCCTGTATATAAAATATAATCTTCATAATAATAAAAATTCATTTTTCATGTCAAACTAAAAACATGATTTTAATTTGAAAACCAAATTTAACATATAACTTTTATAAACATAAAAAATAACATATATAAGTGATATTTATGGGCATTCAAAAAAGAGATGATAAAGGGGTGTTTTTAGCACCTTTATCCAACACTGATAAATGAACCACTAATTATCCAAATTCATATACACTTTTTTCTACCATTTACATAAGGATTTTAATTGATTTATTCGATAATGTTCTTTTTATATGATTAATTTTTTAGGAATGAGAATTTATAGGGTTTCAAAAGAAGAAATGAAAAAAAAAGTACATAATTCACCTATTATACACCATGAACCATTATTACACGTCGTGTAATAAGATTTCACCACATCCAGTAAGTCGTGAGCCAAGTCGTGAGCTAAGTCGTGAAGAAAGCATAAAAAGAAGCCGGTACACATCATGAATGAAAAATTTACAACGTGACCTTAGTCAAACCCTTTTAATGAGATATCAACTCAAGATATACAATTGGAAATCCAGTACATTTCATGAGTCATCGGTATATTAAATGAAATCAATCAAACCTCATATTTCAGATTAGATACACACAAGATATGAGTAAGATTCAAAATCAACAGATATCTACATGGATAGTCCATTACAAGATGTGTAATCGATTACACATCGTGAAACTTTTTACCTATATATATAGAAACCGTGTAACATTTTGGAGAGACATAGGATATATTTCCTTTGTTCTTTTGTTACCTTTCGAGTTTCCTTCAACCCTTTTCCTCTAAAACTAAAATTTATTCACTATTTTTTTATTTTATTTCAATACAAGAGTCGTGGATTGTGTTTTCATTATCACCTTCAATTACCTTTTTGCATCACTTACCATCATTCATCAAAAGATTTATGTTTGATCCATTTCCACTTTTTATTACAAGTAATCAATTCATTAAGTTGTGATTTATATATTTTTAACCCCCATTGCATGATCATCCCCATTATGAATCTGAATCATTGTATGTTTGAAAATAGTCTTAATTGCATTATTCTAAGAATGTCAAGCATGATTCCATTTATTTATTTAATTAAATACCAACCAACCATGAGTGGATAAACCACCCAGGAGTAGGGGCTGAGAGTAGGTGTATCTAAAATTTACTTAAAATCCTTAATTCAAAACTTGGTAACCTTAAGGATTAGTAATCAGGGTAAATAATTAATTTTTATCCAATTTGATTAAACATCCTTGATCATGGGATATCTAATTGGAAGAACCTGTCTTGATTGGAGTAGATTAGGCTATGACCACCATCCTTTGATAATTTATGCCATATGAGCTAATCTTAATGCATCTAGATTGTCGTTATCTCCCGATCAATGAATATCTACCTCCTAAGAAGAACTACGTGACTTGACCAAAGTTAACTAGTGACTTCCTTTTACTTTGAAGACTAAACCTTTGGATATTACCAATATTAGAATTAAGATCATTCTTTTTGCAGATTCCCAAAATTGATCCTGACCCCTCTATCTTTATTTAAGCAACCATCATAGATCTATAAATTCCCAAACTAAAAAGGACCCATACTCAAAAGATTCTTGAGACTTTGACTTCAAAATCTAGCAACAATCCCCGTGGGATCGATCTCAAACTCTCACTATACTACAACTTGTAGAAAGTGAAGTTTAGGAAAAACCTTAAAAATTATAATCTGACAGTACCCTGTGAGAATACGACAACACATGCGTGCGAGTCAAATTTTGGCACCATTGCCAGGGAGGTAATGCTCTACTTTCAAGACTCCGGAAATTAAAGACCAGGGATTAACTTTCCCTAACCCCCTTTCCTTATTTCCTTTCAAGATGCCCTTGCATCCCTGTTTCATGGTTTAATTCATGTACTAATGTCTGTCGACTCATTCGAAGAACCTCGAAACAAACAAACCCTTATCCTTCGATCTTGAAATCTAAAGGTATATTTCTTCACATCGTTGGTCTATATTGGTTGATCCAAACAATCTAGTGGGACCCAAACCAATGAAAATTCAAAACACGCACCAAGTAATTCTAGGGGATCACCTAATTTATTAACAGAGGACCATCACAGATTATGGATTTCCATCAATCCATGGTGCAACTCCAAGAATCATTCGACCCCTATCCAATATCATACATTAAAAATAAAACATGTACTCTTTCATATGATCTAGAACATGGGAAAATTAAGTGGACTTCAGATAAAATATCCACATGAACATATCTCTAAATTCCTGGAAATTTGTGATTCCTTTAGAAACCCGAGAGTTCCTTCAGATGCAGTCATACTGCGTTTCTTTCCATTCTCTTTAAGAGATCGAGCTAAATACTGGTTAAAAATTCAATCTACCAAGTAAATCATGACTTGGGATGATATTTCCAAGAAGTTATTGGATAAATAATTTCCTCTGATCCATACGTGGAAGATCTTGAAAGACATTCAGAACTTTGCTCAAATCGATGGAGAATCTGCGTGGGAAGCGTGGGATTGATTCAAGGAGCTGATGAGAAAGTTCTCATGTCATATACTAGACATGTGGATTCAGTTACATAAATTATACCAAGGACTCCAGCCAGCTACACAAACTATCTTCGATGCTTTCACTAATGGAGGACTAATGTTTAAAACTATGGAAGCCAGAAGAGCTATAGTTGATGAAGTTTATCACAATGACAGCCTGTGGAAAAGTGATTGTGGACCACCACAGCATGGTATCCACCAGGTAGATGAAAACACCATATTAGAAGTGAAATTCAAAGTGCTCACAAATAAGCTAAAATCATTTCAAATACCAGTTGCACAAGCCCCTCCTACTCCCATAATGGAGATACAATCATGTGATATGTGTGGTGGACCGCATCTATACCAAGATTTTAGGGCAGGAGGTGAGGAATTACAAGCTCAATATTGTAATTATGTCAATTATATTCAAAATAACCCACCTTTTCAACATCAGCAACAGTACTATCATTAGAGGCATGCTCAACAGAAACATTAGAACAACAAAGGATATTTTCAAAAATGAAGAGGTCAAGAACTATTTTGGAATCAAAGACCATCATGGTATCCACCGATGAACCTAGTTCAAAGACATTAACAACACATGAAACAATAACCCTTCCCACAAATAGATCAGTAGCAATTCCGACCCGCTCATCCTAGACCCCAGGAAGAACCTTCTCCTCAAAGTAACCTATAAAACCTCTTGGATACTTTCATAAAAATATAGATCAGATAATTACAACTCAAGGAATTGAAATACAAAACCAAATATCTTCTTTGAGAAATCTTGAAGTTCAAATGGGCCAAATATTGAATACTTTGTCAGATAGATTACTAGGTGCCCTACCTGGTAATACTGAGACATACCCAAGAGTGGGAGATAAAGTGGTAGTTCCGAGAAGAGGGAATATATTTTACTTTCAAAAACCCAATATAATAATTGAAAGGAAACTTGAATATCCTAAGAAACAATAACTAGTGGAAGAAGAAGTTTAGTAAACCACACCATAAGAAGTATCACTAACTAAAATTAACCAAACTCCTGAGAAATCAAGGGAACTATTTTATGTTTCCCTAATGCCATACAAAACACCTCTTACTTTCCTAGAAAGAGTGAGACAAGGCCAAAAGGAGGCCCAATATAATAATTTACAAGAAAGGTTCAAGCAATTACACATCAATATACCATTTAAAGAAGCCATTTCCCAGAAGCCAGTTTACAAAAAAATTCTTCAAGATCTGTTGTCCAATAAAAGGAAAATAGAAGATCTAGGGGTCATATAATTAAATGAATAATTATCTACTATTGTGTAGTAGAAAATCCCACAAAAAATGAGAGATACCATAAGATTTTAAATTCCCTGTGGTATTGGAGAATGTAAGTTTGAAAGAGCTCTACACAATCTTGGAGACAACATAAACTTAAAGCCAATGAGCACATTCCAAAATCTAGGACTCTAAGAAATAAAAACAACTCATGTAGAACTAAAAGTTGTGGATATATTAGTGAAGTATCCCCAGGAAATTCTTTAAGATGTTTTAGTTAAATTTGGGAAATTAATCTTTCCAGTAGACTTCCTAGTTCTGGACATAGAAGAGGAAGGCGATGTCCCCATTATACTTGGAAGACCATTCCTATCCACATAAAAAGATTTGATAGATGTGAATCAATGACATATAATCTTCTGAGTTGGAGAAGAACAGGTAGGGTTCAAACTGGTCATAGCTACCCAACAACCAGATAATGAAGTTCATTACAATGCTATCTCTATCACCCAAAAAGAGGATGTGTACATTTCCAATGAAGAAGAAAGTGAAGAGTCACTCTAAGAGAAGTAATAGGAGTAAAATTTTGAGGAAGTAAGTTTCATTCAACCTCTCATGATGGAAACCTTTCTACATTTCATTCCATTTGTCATTCAACCACAAAATATGGAACTAAAACCTCTACCCAATACTCTTAATTACTCATACTTAGGAGTGTCAACCTCTTTTCTAGTTATTTTCAATTATGAACTGTCTCAGGAACAAGAAGAAAAATTATTTGATGTTTTGAAGAGACATAAGCATTAAATTACCTGAGGAGTGGAAAACATCAAAGGAATCAATCCTAGTAAATACTCTTATAAAATTCTACTCAAAGAAGATAAAAATCCAAAACGTCATCCTCAAAGGTGTCTCACACCACCGATGAAGGAAGTCATTAATAAGGAAGTGTTGAAACTCTTGGATGTAGGAATAATCTTTTACATATTAGATAGTGAATTTGTTATCCATCTACAAGTTGTTTCTAATAAGGGAGGACTCATAGTAGAGAGAACTGATGAAAATTAATTAATTTCAATGCGCACCATCATGGGATTGAGAGTCTGCACAGATTACAGATGCCTAAACACAACAACAAGAAAGGATCATTTTCTTTTACCCTACATGGATCAGATGTTGTAAATACTTGAGGGATGTGAATTCTACTATTTCCTAGATGGATATTTAGGATACAACCAAATTGAAGTTGACCACGCTGATTACCCAAAGACCACATTCACATGCCCATTTGGTACTTTTTCCTAGAGAATAATGTCATTCAGAATGTGAAATGCACCAACAATGTTTCAGAGATGCGTGACGCATATTTTCTATGACATGGTTGAAGAGTTACTAGAAATATTCATGGATTACTTCTCAGTCTATGGGAGATCATTTGAGGTTTGTTTTAGAAATCTGGAATTAGTTCTCCAATGCTGTGAAGAAATATTCCTAGTCCTAAATTGGTAGAAATGTTATTTTATGGTCCAATGAGGAATAGTACTTAGGCATAAAATATCTAATTAAGGAATAGAAGTCAATAAATATAAAATAAAAGACATCATGGTCTTTTCTGAACCATCAAAAATGAAGGGAATATGATGATTTTTGGTCTACAGTGGATTTTAATAGAAGTTTGTAAAGAACTTTTCAAAAGTTTCCCATCCATTGACACACTTAATGTCAAAATAATTCCATTTAGAATTCACTAAGGAATTTCAGTAGGCATTTAAAACATTGAAAACAAGCTTGATAACATCCCCAATCATCATTTCACCCAACCGGGATAAGGAATTTTAGTTAATCTGTGATGCCAGTGACCTTGTTGTTGGTGCTATGTTAGGATAGCGAATTGGCCATATCTTTTGTCCCACCTATTATGCAAGACACACACTGAGTGAAGCTCATGTCAATTAAATTACTATAGAGAAATAACTCTTAGCTCTTATATATGTCTTTGATAAATTCTATTCATATCTAGTATTTTCCAAACTAATTGTACATACTGATCATTCTACTCTCAGATACTTGATGAACAAGAAAGATGAAAAACCAAGGATGATACGGTGGATCCTCTTATTGTAAGAGTTTGATATTTTAATGAAGGACAGAAAAGTCATAGAAAATGTTATTTCTAACAATCAATCCAGACTTCCACTAACATTCATCAAGGAAGATGAGGATGCTAACATTGAAGTATAATTTCTAGATGAAACCCTGTTCAGTATCAAGGTACAACCATGGTTCTATGATATTTCCAATTATCTCACCATGGGATTTTTACATCAATATTTATTGTATCAATAGAGGGAAATATTCTTGGTAGAGGGAAATAATTACTATTGGGATGAACCATTGTTGTTCAAGCATTGTGATGATGGATTATTAAGACGCTGCATTCCCAAGAACCAAACCCACAATGTGATTGAGATGTGTCACACCTCACTAGCTGAAGAACATCATGGATATGAGCGTACTTTATCCAAAATTATAAAAAGTGGTCTTTTCTAGCCTATACTACACCAAGACTCAGGGGAATTATACCAGAGATATGATAGATTCCAGTGCACTAGAAACATTGAAAAAATGAATGAGATTACATAGAATCCCATCATGGAATTAAAAATATTTGATGTTTGAGGAATAGGCATCATGGGATCATTACCCATTTCATATGGAAAATCCTAAATTATGGTTTCCATTGAATATATCTCAAAATGGGTTTAAGTTTAAGCAACTTCACATGACACATAGAAAATGGTCATGAACTTTATGAAAAAGAATGTGTTTGTAAGATTTAAATTTCCAAGATTAATCATTAGTAATCGAGGAACACTTTTCACAAAACAATATGTGAAAGTATTTTTAGATAAATATATAATTATATATAATATAAGAACTCCCTACCACCAACAAACAAGTGGGAAAGTAGAACAGTCAAATAGGGAGATAAAGGAAATTTTGGAAAACACTGTGAATACAAGCCAAACTGACTGTAGTCTAAAACTAGGTGATGCATTATGGGAATATCACACTTTATATAAGAAACCCATAGGCACAACACAGTTCATGCTGGTTTACATGAAACCATGTTATCTTCTAGTGGAACGGTATCATTGTTCATTTTAGTGGATTAAGAAACTTAATTTACATTCTGAGAAGGCTGGAGAAGCTAGGATGTTGTAGTTAACCGAATTAGAAGAGATAAAGAGGAATTACTATGAAAATTCTATGATCTATAAGAAAAAACAAAGAAATGGAATGATCAACACATTTCTAGGTGTATCTTTGTACTAGGGAATAAGTTCCTTCTATTTAACTCATGATTGAAACTATTCCTTGGTAAGCTAAAGTCTCGATGGTCAGGCCCTTTTGATGTTGTGGAAGTCTTTCCTTATGGGACCATAGAAATTCAGGGAGAAGGTGGACCACCTCTTAAAGTGAATATTCAAATACTAAAAATATTCCAAGAACCTTTCCATGTGGGTTGTGTCATTATCCTCAAGTTCAATTGAGCCCAAACAGTGTCAAGCTCTCGAAATAAAAGGAAGCACTGACTGGGAGACAACCCAGGGTATTATATCTTATCCTTTATTAGATTAGGATAACATTAGTAATGTTTCAAATATTCCAGGAGCCAAAGGTAAGGAATTAACAAATTTTGATCTAAAACAGTCAATTACACATCATTTAACCAAATTACATGACGTGTGCCTTTTTCATTCAAAAATCAATTTTATTGAACAAGTACATGATGTGAATATAGAGACCCTAGCCTTTTACATATAACATTACATGATTTTAAGCATAATTATACATTAGAGTACAATCCAAGGATTGTAAAGTCTAGTGTCTTAGAAGACTAGGTACATAATCAAACATTATTAAAACAACTTTTTATTTAAACACCATAATGAGCTACTATATTCCATTGTGCTCATACATCTGCATAGGATAACATGAGGATAACATGAAAAAATAGATGAGCTAAAATCCCAATAAGGTAATAACCATAAGAACAAAGAATTAGCACATGGGATAGAAGTAATGACATGATGATATAGAACGACATGTAACATATGGAATCGTAACATATAAACGAGGGATCATTTAAACACAGAATCATAGAAATGTGGAAGAAACATAAAACATTAATTTATTACCAGTCAAGGCTAACCACCAATACCATTTCCCATAGTATCACAAGACAAGGCTAACCTCCAAGACTGTTTCACATAGTAGCACTAGCCAAGGCTAACCACTAAGACCGTCGCACGTAACGTCTCATGAGACTCAACTTTACCCAATGAATTAGAGAGCTATCTGGGCATACCCATCTTACATTACATGAATATGTTTTCTAAATAAATAATCATATATAATCAATCTTACATAAACATAAGGGTTACCCATGGAAAGAATTGGGTACCACAATCATGACATAAAGAATAACCAATGGGTGTATCATGAAAGTGTCCATGAAGAAATAAATTAGAACATACATGGACTATCATAAGGTAAAATAGGCACATATAATGTTAATTTATATCAAATAGAAGTTATAACATGTATGAAATGTATTTGAGAGATTTTAGTATTAAAACATTTTTATGCGGTTTTAAGGAAAATGCTGTAGAGATTTTAAAATGGAAAAGGGAACAATATTTTATATAAAAATAGAAGTGAACCAAGAAGGTTTTAAAAAAAATTATGATTTTATAAGGAAAATTCTAGCTTAAAAATAGGATATATTGCACTGAAATTGGGTAAAAATTTGCGAAGTTCCCTTAAAACGAGTTTGCTTATTGGGAAGTATCGTGGATGGAGTCACTTAAAAGCATGTATATCCTAGAAAGAGAATGAGGGATGGATATTGAAACATTATTTTAGAGAATAATAACAGAATTTATATTTTTTACATAAAAATAAAATACAACTTCATTTGGATAAAAAGAAAGATAGAGCAACCCGAAGGAATAAAGGAGATTATGGTAGAATTCATTACGGATTATCAACATGGTATCGGGTGCACATAAGAGGGATTTATGAGAGAGAACGGGGTTTCTCATCACTTATACGTCATGAGGGAATTAATGGATATGTGATAAATCATACCTCATCATTAGTGATTACAGATAAAATTTCATAGCATAGAGGACATTCTTGAATAAAAGTGAAATGGAGAGGATCCCTTACCTTAAGTCCGATGGAGATCTTTTATTGAAATTAATGACCTGAAAAATAAAATTCGGTTTATTAATTAATAATTAAAAAACATAATATATATTTAAAATATTTATTATAACCTTTTAAGTTCATTTATAACCATTTTTATTGGTTATAAGGTTCAATTTCATTGTTCGGGCATGTTTGCTTGCTTGGTTTTAATGATCGTTTCACTTATGTTCATGTTTGGATAAACATGTATGATGAAGTTTTTTGTCCAGAATTGTAGTTATATTTTATTATTTAACACCATAAGATTACATTATTGAAATTTTAATTTGGTAACTTGGAGTGAAGATTAATCATTTTGTAAAACTTTAGTGATAACCTTTTGGGTTAATTAGCGGTTTTTGGACACAAAGAACATGTTTTTTATTTATAAACAAAAACCATGTGTACAAAAGGATTCCAGAAACAAATATGAGGCATAATACATATTTTATGGTCTAGTTCAACCATTAAATTGTTTTCATGACCATAATTGAATACGGTAATGGAAATTGATACCTCGTCATCCTTGATTGTGCTAAATTAACACATCTCAAATGGTGTTTTCATTTCTTTCAAATAAAATATGGGGAAAGGAGAGAAGATAATGAATTATCCCATTATCATAATATCATTCTAGTACATGTGTATTAATATATTTATCACACCATCTGGGTGAAGGGAGGTGATGAAAGAAACAAGAAATGAAAAGAACTTAATAGAAATAAAATAATTGGAAAGAGGAATTTACCCCTTGAGTTTATCTCCTCTAAGAGCCTCTTAAGGGGAAAATATTTGGTATTTTGAAGATACTGAGGGATTTTTTAACGTGGGAGAGGATCTTGAGGAGATATTTGGGTAGAATATTGGCAAGGTACAAGTTTTGAGATGAGTAAAGAGAATGGGTAAGGAAGGGTGGTATTTATAGTGGAGGGGAGGAGGGATTTCATAATATTATAAACCATTAGTTTATTATTTTCCCATAACACAAGTGATAATGATGATTATTATTACCAAGAAAAGTAATATGTGCATATTATTTCGAACCAATTTCCATTTACATCATCCATGACTCAAGTATGATGCAGAAATTCAAGTTTTAGCATTTATTGTGAATTATCATATTTTACTATTCATAAAAAATTCAAGTATTTTAGAAAAATACCAAAACATCACCCTAACCATTTTCAACGTTTAGAATCCAAAAATGAAATCCATTTTTCAAAAATAATTTTTTAAATTTGATTAATTTAATATTTAATTAAAAGCATAATTTATTCTAAAAAAAAAGTTTTAAAACATTTATTTACTTATTCCAAAATATATGCACATCATACTTTCAATTGAATCTTATTTATATACTATCATAGGTAAGGTTAATATTTATTAGGGTATGCCACTATTCATAAGGGTAACATTAATAATCATAATGGCATGTTAATATTCACCAAAAATTATGTTGGTCACATTAGACTTCAAATAACTTATTTACAGCAATCATGTATGTCAGATTTTCAAAATTCAAATCACAGAAGTGACAAAATTATGTTTAAAGGTAACATAGAACTTATTATTTCATTTTGTTGTGATTTCATGTGATTATATGACATAATTATAAGAAGGTAATTTCCATTGAAAATTTTGGGTCGTTACATTATCCCCCCATTATGAAATTTCTCCCTCAAAATTTTGTTTTACAATCTAAGACATAAAAAGGTGCAAGTACCTTTCCTTCAGTGCCTCCTCCAGTTCCCATGTTGCCTATTAATACTTATGGTTCCTCCATAGTACCTTCACTAAGTGAGTAGTCTTATTATGTAGAACTTTATCTCTATGATCCAAGATCTTCACTGGTTGATCCTCATAAGAAAGATCATCCTCTAACTATACCACCTATAAAGAGAGTACTTGAGAAGGGTCTTGTATGTACTTCCTTAAGAGCGATACATGAAAGGAATCATGTACTTTTTCCATGGTAGGTGGAAGTGATAGTATATAGGCCATAACCCCGACACAATCAAGAATCTTGAAGGTGCCAATGTACCTGGGAATTTACTTCCCTTTATTTCCAAACCTAATGACCATCTTCCACGAAGATATGTATAGAAATACCATGTCTCTGACTTTGAACTCAAGGTATTATTGATGATTATCTTCATAAATCTTCTATCGAATTTGGGTTTCCTTGATATGCTGCTGAATGATTTTTACATTCTCTACAATTTCTTCAACCATTTCAGGTCCTACCATCTTACGCTCACTAAATTCATCCCAACACGCTGGTGTTATGTACCTTTTCCTATAATGGGATTCATACAGTTCCATTCTGATGCTCGAGTGGAAAATATTTTTGTATGAGAATTCAACGAGTGGAAGATAATGGTCCCATGCTCCTTTGAAGTCCATAGAACATGCTCTCAATATATCATCCATTTTCTCAATAGTTCTCTCAGATTGGTCATCAGTTTGAGGATGATAGGTCGTACTGAAGTTTAGTTTAGTGCTTAGAGCATGTTGGATATTTTTCTAGAACTTCGAAATGAATCTTGGATCTCTATCGGATACAATAGATAGTGGTACTCTATAAAGCCTTACCACCTATTTGATATATATCCATGCAATTTTATCCAATTAGAAGTCCTCTCGAATTGTGATAAAGTGAGCTATCTTAGTAAGATGATCTACAATGACCCATATAGCATTGTTTCCTCCGGATGTCCTTGGAAGTCTTGTGAAAAAGTCCATGGTGATGTTCTACAACTTCCATGTTGGTATGGGTAGTGGTTTCATCATCCCCTTAAACTTTCTTCTTTCAACCTTAACTTGTTGACATACCAGACACTTTGATGTATATTCAGTAATCTCCCTTTTCATATTGTCCCACCAAAAGTTTTCTCAGAGATCTCGATACATATTTGTGCTCTCTGAATGGATCGAGAAGGTTGAGCTATGTGCGTTATTCAGAATCTCCTTCTTTTAGCTATGGATCATATGGTACACATAATCGTGACCCAAATCTTACAACTCCTTCCTCATCAATATTGAACTCTGAGGATTTCCCATTTATGATAGCTTCCACCCTTTTTAGAAATTCTACGTCTTTTCTTTGAGAATCCTTTATTTTATCCATGAGGGATGGTTGAGAAATAATTTGAGAAAGGATTCATGATGTTCCCCCCTTAATGATTACCATGTCCATGCTCTTAAAATCTAAGAATATTGAATCCTTTTCAATTCTAATCATTGATAAAGATATAGGATCCTTTCTACATAGAAAAAATGCCATCGTGTTTTCCTTACCAGGATGGTAGTGGATTGATGAGTTATAATCCTTAATGATATATATCAATCTTCACTGGCACATATTAATCTCTTTTTGTGTGAATATATATTTGATACTCTTGTGGTCAGTATATATCTCACACTTCTCCCCATAGAGATAATGCCTCTATATTTTTAGCACAAAGATCACAACTGCCAACTCCAGATCATACGTGGGATAGTTTTTCTCATGATTTTTTAGCTTCCTTGAGGCATATGATATCACTTAATCATTTTGCATCATCACATAGACTAAGACATTCTTTGAAGCATCATTGTAGATCACAAAGAGTTATCCACTTGTTAGGAGTGTGAGTATTGGCACAGTGATAAGCCTCTTTTTCAACTCCTTGAAACAATCTTCACATTCTTGAGTCCAAACAAACTTTACTCCCTTCCGCGTCAGCTTGGTAATTGTGTTTGAAAATTGTGAAAATTTCTTCACAAATCATCGATAATACCAAACTAGAACCAGAAATCTACGGATCTCCATTACAGATGTTGGCCTATGCCACTCTTCAATTTTCTTTGTCTTGGAAGGGTCCATAGATATCCTTTTGTAGGTGATAAATTCCCCAAGAATGATAGTTCCTCCATCCAGAACTCACATTTACTATAATTTTCATAAATCTTATTCCTTGAAATCACTATGAACTCATAGTTTCCATACTGCATTCGAAAGGAAATCTTGGGAATAACTTCATTCCTCCCCATTAATTGGTGATATCCTGATTGAAGATCTACCTTAGAGAAATAACTGGCCCCACAAAGTTGATTAAAAAAGTTATCTATCTATGGTAGGGGATACTTGTTCTTTATCGTGATTTTTTTGAGCTCACAATAATCAATGCACATGCACATTGATCCATCCTTCTTCTTGAGGAAGAAGACTGGCGCACCTCGCGGTGAAGCACTCGGGCGTATAAAACCCTTCTCCAAATTCTCCTGTAACTACATCTTCAGCTCTTCCATATCTACAGTGGCCATTATATAAGGTGTATTTGATATAGTTATATATCCAAGAATAAGTTCAATTTAGAACTCAACCTATTGGTTGGGAGGAAGACCGGAAAACTCTTCAGGGAATACATCAGTGTAATCCCTCATGATGGGCATGTCTTTAAGAATGATTCTCTCCTTTGTCCCAATCATTTGAGATATACATGCTTTCTCATTATGAATTAATATCCACACATGATATAATGATTCTAAAGGAGATTCACCTTCCTACTTACACTTTTAAATAATCATAGGATGCTTCAGGATGTGAAGAGTGATCTCCCTCTCCTAATAGTTGATGTTGGATTTGTATAAAGATATCCAATCTATGAACAAGATATAATCAAACTCTACTAAAGGAAGTATGATGAGATTTTCTGAGAGGTTCAGTCCACAAACATTAACCAAGGAGGATTTATAAACCATGGACGTAATGATTTCCCTATTCACTGTTCTCAGAGATAACTTTTCCACAAAATTTTGAGGTGGTGTTTGAATATTTCTACTAAACTTGAAAGATATGAAAGAATTCATAGAACCAAAATCAAATAGTATTTTAGATATTCTTTAATGAATACTTAGTTATTGAACATAAAAAAGGAAACTTTGAACATAAGAGGATAAACTTGTAAAGGAGAAGTATATCTTAACTTGTGATTCATTAGGTTTAAATTTAGGTTATCCTTGATCTATTTATTAACTTATATTCTTATGGGATTTTTTTATTCCATTAATAATGGTTTGTACTATGCTCCTAAATTTACCAGATCATATCCCCCGGGAGTGTCAAACCAAGAGTGCAATAAGGCCCATTTTCATGTACCACGATACCCCGGGTCAAGCCCAAAACTATTTGTCAGAGTTTTCACTCCTAGGTACATATTTTCCAAAGCCACGTCTACCTATTTTTATCCAGATATGGAAATATTTTCTTGATAAACCACTTACTCTATACTTACCAAAATTTAGGTATGTTTTCTTATATTTCGTCTCATCCTTAAGGTTATCACTAAGGTGATCTATTCCTAATATCTAAAAATAACTAGACCATCCTATGATACCAACTATAGAAACCCTAGCCTTTTACATATAACAATACATGATTTTAAGCATAATTATACATCAGAGTACAAGCCAAGGATTGTAAAGTCTATTGTCTTGGAAGACTAGGTACATAATCAAACATTATAAAAACAAATTTTTTATTTAAACTCCATAATGAGCTCTTATATTCCATTTTGATCATAAATTTGCATAGGATAACCTAGGGATAACATAAATATAGGGATGAGATAAAATCCCAGTAGGGTAATAACAAAAAAAATAGAGCATTAGCCCATGGGATAGAAGGCATGACATGATGATATAGAAATACAAGTAATATATGGAATCATAACATATAAACAAGGGATAATTTAAACATGTAATCATATAAATGTGGTAGAATCATAAAAATTGAATTTAGTATGAGTTAAAGAAAACTTCCAAAACCGTTTTCCATAGTATCACATGCCAAGACTAACCGCCAAGACCGTTGCACATAGTATCACAAGCCATGGCTAACCGCTAAGACTATCACACATAACATCTCATGAGACTCAAATTTACCCAATAAATTGAAGTGATATCTGGGAAAACCCATATTATATTTCATTAATATGTTTTCCACATAAATAATCATTCATAATCAATCTTACATAAACATAAGGGTTACCCATGGAAAAGATTGGGTACCACAATCATGACATAAAGCATAACCATTAGGTGTATCATGAAAATTTTCATGAAGAAAGGAATTATAAAATACAATGAAGATAATAAGGTAAAATATAAATATATAATGGTAAGTGATTTCAAACAGAAGTGACAACATGTAAGAAATGTATTTAAGATATTTTAGCATTAAAACTTTTTTGTGCGGTTTTAAGGAAAACAATATAGAGATTTTAAAATGGAAAAGGGAAAAATATTTTATATTAAACCAGAAGTTAACAAAGAATGTTTTCATAATAAAATTATGATTTCATAAAGAAAATGGTTTCTTAAAATAAAGGATTGAGTGCAATTTAAATTGTGTAAAAAATTGGGAAGTTCCCTTAAAACGAGTTTTCTTATTGAGAAGTATCGAGGAGGGATTCACTTAAAAGCATGTATATCCCCAAAAGAGAATGAGGGGTGGATCTTGAAACATGATTTTGAAGAATATAAATAAAATGTAGAAGTTTTACATAAAAATAAAATAGAACTTCATTTTGGTAGAAATAAAGATAGAGCAACCTGAAGTAATAAAGGAGATTTAGGTATAATTCTTTACGGATTATCGGCATGGTATCAGGTGTACTTAAGAGGGATTCATGATAGAGAAAGGGGTTTATCATCACTTATAAATCATGATGGTAGTAAGGTGTAGGTGTTAAATCATACCCCATCATTAGGTATTACACATAAAATGGCATAGAATATAGGACATTCTTGAATAAAAGTGAACTGGAGAGGATCTCTTACCTTAAGTTCGATGGTTATATTTTCTTGAAATTAATGAACTGAACAATAAAATTAGGTTAATTAATTAAAAATTAAAGAATATATTATATGTTTATAATATTTATTATCACCTTTTTACGTTCATTTATAACCATTTTGATTGGTTATGAGGTTCAATTTAATTGTTCGGGTCTGTTTGCATGTTTGGTTTTATTGATCGGTTCACTTATGTTCATGTTCTGATAAACATGTATGTTGAAGGTTTTTGTCCAAAATTGAAGTTATATATTATTATTAAACATCCATAAGGTTAAATGGTTGAAAATTTAATCTGGTTACTTGGAGTAAAGATTAATTATTATGTCAAACTTTAGTGATAACCTTTTGGTTTAATTAGTGGTTTCTGGACACAAAGAACATGTTTTGATTTATAAAACAAAACCATGTGTACAAAAGGATTAAAGAACCAAATATGAGGAATAATAAATATATTATATTATTTTTCAACCATGAAAATGGTTTCATTATCAGAATTGAATATGGTAATGGAAATTGATAACCCATCATCCTTGATTGTGCTAAATTAACATATCTCAAACAATGTTTTCATTTATTTCAAAAAAAAGATGAAGAAAGGAGAGAAGACAATGAATTATACCATTATAATAATATCATTACAATACATGTATTTTACTAGAGTTATCCCACCATTTGGGTGAAGGGAGGTGAGGAAAGAAACAAGAAAAGAAAAGAACTTAAAAGAAATAAAAGATTTGGAAAGAGGAATTTACCTCTTGAGTTCACCTCCTTTGAAAGCCTCTTAAGGGGAGAGGATTAGGTATTTTGAAGAGACTAAGGGATTTTGGATGTGGTTTAGGAGCTTTAGTAGAGATTTGGGCAGAATATTGGAAAGTCACAAGCCTTGAGAGGAGTGAAGAGAAGAGGTAATGATGTGTGGTATTTATAGTGGAGGGGAGGAGGGTTTTCATAATATTATAATCATTAGTTTATTATTTTACCATAAGACAAGAAATAGTGACGATTCTTGTGACCATGAACAGTAATATGTTCATGTGAGTTCAAATAAATGGCCATTTACATCATCCATGACTCATGAATGATGCTGAAATTCAGGTTTTAGCATTTATTGTGAATTATCAGAATTCACTATTCATAAAAAATCAAGTATTTTAGAAAAATACCAAAAATTCACCCTAACCATTTTTCGACGTGTAGAATCCAAAAATGAAATAAATTTTTTTCAAAAATAATTTTCTAAATATGATTAATTTAATATTTAATTAAAAGCATAATTTATTCTAAAAAAATAGTTCTAAAACATTTATTTATTTATTCCAAAATATAGGTACATCATACTTTCACTTGAATCTTATTTATATACTATCATAGGTAAGGTTATAATTCATTAGGGTATATCACTATTAATAAGGGTAAAATTACTATTCATAAAGGTATTTTATTATTCACCAAAAATTAAGTTGGTCATATTAGACTCAAAATATGTTATTGATCACAACCGTGCATGTTAGATTTTTGAAATTCAAATCATAGAAGTGAAAAACCTATATTTAAAGGTCACATAGCACTTAGTATTAAATTATATTGTGATTTCATGTGATTATAGGAAATAATTATAAGAAGGAAATTTCCATTGAAAACTTTGGGTCGTTACAGTGAACCATGGTTACATGTCGTTTAGTGATTCAGGTCTATTTTAAAAAATGTAGGTTGTGAAACCTAGGATCACAACCCTCATCCCGCAACCCCTAACCTCCCTTATCCCCATTTCTGAATACCTGTGACCTCCCACTCGCCTCCTCCCTATCCACCTTTTGCCACACCATCCTCCTCCTCTTCTCTCAGTTTCTCCCACCCATCTCCCTCTCCCACAACATCTTCCCCCTTCCTGACTGCCGAAAACCCAAAACCTGCACCCCACCTTCATGCATGAACCCACCTTCAACACCGCCACACCAACCAAAAATGTCATCCCCTCATGATGGCCCGAACCAAATGACCCTAACCCTCCACCTATTCATCCTCATCCTCTGATGAGTTGCCATTGGATAAGTGCCAACATGTCGTCGCTTCTGCATCACATGGTGCCGCTTCTGCATCACCTGATGAACCTTCCACCCCACCTGCAGTAGCCTTTGATGCACATGCTACCTGGGTCGCACCCTCCTCCACCTTTGAGGACTCATTTACTGATAATAACCTCCACCTACACCCTATCCTGTACTTTTCCATCCCGCAACATCGGGTAATTCTCACGCGTCTGCAGGCCAATATGATTTGGGAAAACAAGAACCTAGACCTACCCATCCTAGACATGATGAGTATCAGTTATGACATACTTAAACTCCTAGAAACACTCCATATCGATAAAATCGTCAAGGTTCATGAAGAGACCTACAGTTAGTTGTTTTTATAGTTTCTGTCCACGTTTGAGATGGCCATTGACAGCCTCAGATTCCACTTGGGTGGTCTACCACATGAGATTTCATTTTCCGAGTTCATTATTGGCCTCAGAATTTACACTAATGAGTTTTTCATTTTATAGGTATATCTGAAACTATGGTTGGAGCCACCCCAAGCCAATTCTTAGTGCCTATGGGAGATGATTTCCCGAGATCCTCAGTTACCCCATGACCCGCGCATCATCAAATCTACCCAGATGCAGGCCCCTGCCTTGTGAATTTTTCATTGAGCTATGACATATGGATGGTTATTTTGGCTGAGTCTCAAAGGAGTTTCATATAGATTGATGTATTTATTCTAGAAGTATCCATGGGTGGCCCATCCGTTAACATGGATGTCCAGTTTTTCCATTATTACATAGACCATGCCTAGTGGAATTGTAGTACTTTTATGGGAGGATCCTTCATTACGCACCTGGCCAGGAACCTCAACATGTTTGATGAAGCTCTTCCTCTCACCTCCTTGGGACCTATTGAGCTTATTTATTTCATCATGCTGCATGATATGAAGCTTTTGGTTAAGGATGATGACATCTAAAATTGGGCACTAAGAGTGCAGGAGGCCCCACCACATACAGTAACAGACCCACCAGTTGAACCACACACTACCTCCCCACCTGTTCCACCCATTCATCCTACTACCTCTACTACCACCTTTTCCGCCATTCCACCACCCACCCATCCCACCCTTTTAGAGATCTGGGAAATCCAACAATGCATCCTGGCGAACCGGCACCATATTTCCACTCATATTTACCTCCCTTTCATTGATCCTTCTGAGTGCACTGCACCACCACCACTCACCCCGAACAACCATTCATCTCCTACCATTTCCACAGCCCATCCCAACCTACCAGATGAGATAACTAATCCTACCGTCCAACATGTTTTTTTATCTGAGCAGGCTCGGCAAGGTAAGGGACTGGCCATCGTTACCACGATAGAGGCTCCTTTAATCAACCCAACTACCAGATCCACGACCTCCCTCTAGATTAGTACCTCTCCACCACCCATTCCAACCCACGTCTCTAGCTCTACTACTCCACCATCTGCCACTAGTCCTCTGGACCATACTATAGTTGATGTTACCGATCTGGATATCCCACTACCTTCACCACCCATTGGTGGATTGACCCTAGAGGAGATTTTTTCCTGATTCTTTATCATCATTTTTTATTTATTTTTTAGATTTATTATTTTTTTATAGGGTTGGCTCTATTTTATTTTATCATATGTTTATGCCCTATTTTTGTACTGATAACTTATATATATATAAATTCATTTTCCTATCACTTTTTCTTGGCTTACATTTAATTTCTTTCAGTTTTTACATAGCCATTTCTAGCTCCTATACATCTTCCAGAGTTCTCGATAGACCCATCCCACCATCTATTCTGGTCTAAAGAGTGACCCTGCATATTCTAGAAATCGAATGACAACTTCAAGAACTTTCCATATAAATCCATGCACATTAGAATCCACCAAGAACCATGATACCATTCCTTCCACACTTGATTCATGCTCATGCTACATCAACTGAAGTCATAAATCTGGTCAAGAGACCTTGTGAGCTATAGGAAATTTCCACCAATAGCTACAACCAAAAGAGGAGAAAATGATCCAATGGACCCCACTGTAGGATTTTTGTCCATCCGTCTAACTGACGATGTCCTGTTAGTGATTTATGGGAGGAAACGCATAGTTGATCATTTTTCTAGATTGATTTTTCATAATTGATTCATTTTTATTTTCATTTTGAGTCCCTTATTAAACTTCATTTTAAACATCTAATGCATTTGAATAAAAAAAGGTTACTTTTGTTTGTTATATAATGAAACTGCATGTTCTTCTTCTTATCAATGTTTTAAACCTATGGAATGATGTTTTTATCTACTGTAGGAAATGTTTCCTACCCATTTTGTAGGTTTCCTAGATTTAACAAATAGACAGTCTCAATTCCCCCATGGAATAACACTTATTATAGGGATCTCTCAATTCCCTCAATTTTAAAATTGTCAAATTCCATTTCATTTTCTACACGCTTTCATTTCTATAAAACTCTCACAATAATTTCATGGAAATTTCAAACACTGTCACTTTCTAAGTGTGGGGGAGTTTCTCATGATTTTCACTTTTGTTGTACTTGAATTTTTGTTTGTTCTCACCTGTCTAAGAGACATTTTTCAAATTTTAAGCATGTGTTTAAGTTGAAAAACATTATTCCTATTTTAATAAAGGAAAAAAGTTAAGTTGGAATTTATATAACCCATGTTTTTCCTTTTTTTGGAATTTAGAATGATTTTTGAGCCAATAAATTTAATTCAAATTCAACATATTTAAAATTATGTTTAACTGACTTACTACTTAGTTTTAAAGCCTTTTTGATTTCTAGTTTCTTTTGTTTTTCTCATTACCCGAGAGGACTCTAATCCTAAAATTTCATATTCTTTTTAAGAATATTTCTTGAGTGATACTTGGGACATTTAAACATTTCAGAACTTGCATTGAGATCTTATTGGGACTTTGATTAAAAAAGTAAAATTTTAAAACTATTTAGGCAAAATTTGTTGATACACTATTTCTTGAGAACCACCAGACATATTTCCTTCATTATCCCTTATTTTCCATGAATGACCTTATAGGATGAAGCTACTCCAAGCCAATTTTTCTTTTCCTACCCTGATATTTTTATAATGTATGATTTTACTATTTAACAAGTGTATATGAGGCATTCAGAAAACTAAGATGATGATATTGTAGAGATGTATTGTGGTTCTCATTAGACTATTTGGTTATGATCCATGTATACGTTATATCATTTCCCTTCTATCCTGTTCCTTTGAAAAATTAAAAAGAAATCAAAAAATTGATATGGTTTGTGTATTAGGAAGGTAAAAAATCACAATTTCCAGACCGATGAATCCCTTAAAGAATCATATGTGGTTAGGAGATGGATGTGAGATCTGGTGTAGACATGCCTTTTGGAAAATTAAAATATAAAAGAAAAAGGAAAAGAATAGGATACACTTTTTGGAACTTACTTGACATAAACATGGATCTAACCTAAGCTACTAGGAGACTGGACTTGATTAGCTAGGAGGAGTCATTATTTTACACTTATATCGACATTCATGCATTATACTTCAGAGCTTACCCTCCATTTGAGCTTTTTTTTTTACTTTTTAGACACCTACCCACAACCTTATAGTCATTTTAACCAAATTATTGAAGCCCCCATGATTAAATTTGTACCGATATTTACAAAGTAGAGATGATAGAACCAATACAAGCAAATGGTTGGGAACATGTACTCATGGTATGAGCATAACTCCAATTTCATGTTACCTAGAGTGATGAGAGAAAAATAATTATGAGGTAAATTAAAAATGGGTATAGAATTAAAGGAATAGTTAAAAGATTGTAATTAAAATATTATAATCTTTTTAAAAGAACTGATATGTGAGTAATGAATAATATTCTATGAATGAATGATTATGAAAGCTAATTTTTTCTGCTTACACTTAGTTTTATTTGTCTCTACATAATTAATTTTTCCTTTATTAAATTTTTTTAACCTTTTTGAAATCATTGTTGAGACCTTTCTTCTTGAGGGAAAGAAATTTTTCAAGTGTAGGGGAATTTTATAAGCTAAATTCATATATAATTTTTGATTCCATTTACATAATGATTTTAATTGTTTTATTCGATAATGCGATTGGTATGTTCTTAATTTTGTAGGAACGAGGCTTTGTAGGGTTTCAAGAGAAGAAATGAAGAAAAAGTGTAGAATTCACCTATTACACATCATGAACCATTATTACACATCATTTAACAAAATTTCATATCATCCAAAAAGCTGTGAGACAAGTCATGAGCCAAGTCGTGAAGAAAGTAGAAAAAGAAGCTAGTACACGTCATGAATGGGAAATTCACAATGTAACCTCAATCAAACCCATTGAATGAGAAATCTGCTCCAGATATACAACTAGAATGCCATTACACATCATTAATCATTGGTATATGATGTGAAATCAGTCAAACATCATATTTTAGATGAGATACGTGTGAGATATGCATAAGATTCAAAATCCACAGAGATCTACATAGATAGACCATTATACGATGTGTAATCCATTATACATCATGAAACTTTTTGAATATATATATAGAAGCCGTGAAAATTTTTGGAAAGACCCAGAGCAGAGTTCCTTGGTGATTTTGTTCCCTTTCAAGTTTCCTTCGACCCTTTTCCTCTCAAATTCAAATTTCTTCTCTATTTCATTTTTTATTTCAATACTAGAGGCATGTATTGTGTTTTCATCATCGTCTTCAATTACTTCTTTACATTGCTTACCATTATTCATAAAAAAATTCATGTTGGATACATTTCTACTTTTTATTACAAGTAAGAATTTCATTAGGTTGTGATTTATATCTTTTTAACCCCGATTGCATGATCGTCCCCATTATGAATCTGAATCATTGCATGTTTCTAAATAGTCTTAATTTCATTATTCTAAGAATGTAAAGCATGGTTTCATTTATTTATTTAATTACATCCCAACCTACCAATAGTGGGTAAACCACCTAGGGGTAGGGGTCAAGAGTAGGTGTATCTGAACTTTATTTAAAATATTTAATTCTAAACTTGGTAACCTTAAGTATTAGAAATCAGGTTAAATAATTAATGTCTATCCAATTCGATTAAACATACCTAATGAAAATATATCTAAGTGGAGTACCCTTTCTTGATTGGAGTAGATTAGGCTATGAACACTAGCCTGAGATAATTTATTCCATAGGAGCTAAGATTAAGGAATCTAGGTTGTCTCTATCTTTCAATGAAGGAATAGCTATGTCCTAGGTAGAACTAGGTGACTTAACCAACTTCAACTGGAAACTTCAGCTTGCTTTATAGCCTAAACCTTAGCATCTTACCAAGATTAGAATTAAGATAATCCTTTATGTAGATACCTAAAATTGATCTCGACCCCTATCTCTTTATTAAAGCAACCATCATAGATCTAGAAATTCCCAAACTATAAGGGACTTTTACTCAAAAGCGTCTTGAGCCTTTGACTTCAAAAGCCATCAACGGTCCCTGTGGAATCGACCTCAGACTATCACCATACTACACCATGTAGAAAGTGAATTTGGGAAAAAACCTTACAAATTCTAATCTAACCACAGCCTTCATGAATTCAACAATGCGTATAGGTGCATCAACCACCTTTATCAGCACTTTGTATTAGCCCTCATAAATGGTATCACTTAAAATTGTGAGATCAATATTATTGTTAAAATTTAAAATTCAAACATTAATTAAACTCAAAATAAATATATAATATAATATAATTATACCATTGTTTAAAAAAATTAATAAAAAATTAATAATAATTTATTTAACTTGATTAGTATACTTTAAGACTGTTATCCAAAATCTATTCAAATATTAATTGGGATTTGGAATTTAATATTGTAACGCTGTTAAAATACTTATTGGGATTTGGAATTTAATACTTTCAATCTATAAAAATACAATTAATCAATATACTAACCCTATTAATGGGATCATGTATTCTCAAGTTCTAGGTAGATTAAGTTATTAAATGTTTTTATTTCCTTACCCTATGACATCATGGAATATGGTCAATAATGTAAATAAGATCAATAATCTAGGGAAAGACTAACGGTGGAATCTAATATTTTAATAATAATAGTTATATTAATAACATTATATTATTAAATCCTAGAATCCTCGAGTATGTTGGCATTAGACCACCTGATTCATGATATTTGAAAGGTTCATGATTTGACCTTATAAACAAAGTATTATAATATAGAGTTTAATTCATTTTTATTGGCATCCTTTGGAGTCACAAATGCTTCGAGTTGTGTTATTGAGATATATTAATAAGGGTTACCATTAAGGAAGGTTGTTTTGACATCCATTTACAAAATATCATAGTCATGGAAAACCATAATGGCATATAGAATTTTGATGGATTTCAACATTGAAAATGGTGAAAAGGTTTTTTCGTAGTCAATTACTTAATGTTGTTTAAACCCTTTTAAAACTATTTGTTCTATTTAGGTATTGACTTGTCCTTCCATGTCCAAGTTCTTTCTTGAATACCCATTTAAAACCAATGTAATTTACATCTACTGGAGGTTGTACCAAAATCTATAATTGGTTTTGGTATAAGGAATCCATTTTAGATTTCATAAATTCTTTCCACTTGGAAAAATCTTTGACACTCACTACTTACTTTAGGGTTATTGAATAATTATTATCAACTAATACTGATTTACTATCCATGGTGAGTAAGAATCCATACTGTTCAAGATCTTTAATCTCTCTTTCTCTCCTATGTAGTATTTGTGTCTCGGGAACATCTTCTTCCACATGGATTTGTGGAATTCGTTCATGTTCTAACTCTTGTGTATCTTGATCCTATACTTCAATAAAGTATATATTTCTGTCAATATCTCTATTAGATATGTGATCCTTCTTAAGTAATTTGGGACATATATCTACCACAACCTATTTATCTAAAGGATCATATATGAAATACCTCTTATTTCCTTGGGATATCCTATAAAGATTCACTTAGTGCCTCGGGGTGAAAGTTCATTGCCATAAATATCCTTAACAAATTATCACATCCCCACACACATGGATTTTATAAAACGGGTTTATTTACATTCCAAATTTGATATGGAATTTCATTTTCCACTTTGGTTTGCACTCTGTTTAGAATGTGTGCTACTGTTTGTAATGCGTATCCCAAAAAGGATACTGGAAGACTTGCATGAATCATCATTGATATCACCATTCCCAACACGGTGTGATTCCTCCATTCACTTACACTACTCCACTAAGGTGTATAAGTAGAAGTGGTTTGGGATAGAATATCATACTTCCAAAAATAATCAATGATGTATTGATTGATATATTCTCCACTATAGTCTGAGTAGAGTTTATTAATATTTTTACCAAGCTAGTTCTCGACTTCATTCTCGTATTCCTTGAATTTATCATAGGAATCCTACTTATACCTCATCAAGTAGACATATACATATTTACTAAAATCATCCGTAATAGTTATGATGTATGTGTAACCAACCCTTTCTTAAATAGGAAATGGTCCACACACAATGGTATGAACTAATTCAAGAATCTATTTGGCCCTTTCACATTTTCCATTAAATGGGTCTTTGGTTATTTTTTCCTATAAAAATGTGTGACATACACTGATTGGATTTAGTTCATAAGAATATAAAAATCTATCTTTGTGTAATTTAGTCAAACATTTTTCATTTACATGGCCTATCTGGTGAATCCAAAGTTGGGAGTGGTGTGAATCATATGGAGTGGTTTGGATATATATTTTCATTACTTAATTTATGTAATCCAACACATAAAGTCCATTATTTAAATAGGATTTATCATAAAAAAATCAATCCTTATAAAAAAATATTTCCAAAGTTGAAAATAAACCAATCTATATGAAGTCTGGATATAGAAATATTGTTTTTGGTAACGAATGAAACTTAATACCAAACTTTTAAAGACATTATTTTTATGGTTTGTAACATGAGGTGGTAGTCACTAATAGCTAAAAAAGTAGGTTTAACTCTATTGGATGATTGTATATCTACCTCCCCCCAGTCAATGTTTTTCAATCTACTTGGTTCATATATTTGAATAAAAATGTGAGAACTAAATTCTTTATCTAATACCAATTTTTTTGAAATAGATAAATTAAAATTGACACCAAACACACCTGAAGCCTACCATTGGTTCTTTGGATAGGTGTAGTTTTCCATCCATTGGGAATTCTTACCACATGTGAAACATACAACATCCTACTCCCTTGATTTTCCCTAGATATTTCTCTTCTTAGAAGGGTGTGAAGAATATTTGGGCTCATACCTCTTTTCTTTCCCTTTCTGTGTGTTTTCCATAAGGACCAAAGTCTTTTCGCACATTGTATCCTTATCTACATGGTTAAGAAGTTTGATTAAGTATATAAGAGACTTATCAATGTTGTTTACATTAAATATTTAAAAAAAATTGGATAATCTCAGGGTGAGTGATGAAAGAATGAGATCAGTGTGTAGTCATTCATGGAGTTTAAACCCTATAACTTTTAGGCTCTCTATGTAGCTGATGATATTGAATACGTGAGGACTAGATGGATCACCTTCATCAAGATTACTCTGAAATTATTCTTTGGAAATCTAAAACCATTTCCATATTGCTCTCTCCTGATATAAACCAATGAGATTCTCAAGCATGCTATAAGAATCTATTTTTTTGTAAGACTTCATGAGTTCACTAGAAATGGATGAAAAAATCAAATAATGAATGTTGAATGCATCATTAATACGTTTTTCATAGATAATGAGCTCTTCATCACTCACCTCCTTGGTAGGTGGATCAAGCATTGAGGATTCTAGCATGTAAGATCTCCATTGATGGCACAACATAACCTGAATGAGTCTGAACCACTCTTGTAAATTACTGTCAGTGAGGAGATAAAATTTCTCTAATATTTATTACAAGGATAATGTGGATAATGATCTTCCAATTTTTTTTATAATTTTAAATAACATATCATTATAACTTTTCTTGATTATAATTTATGTGAGAATTAATAACAATTTATTTGGATAATTCTCCCACTATGTTATCATGTCCCAATATCCCTCACCATTGAACTTTGAATGTATAGTTTCTTTGAAATTATAGTGTAAAGGATCCATATTTCCTTTCTTATAATCCAAATAGAGGCCATAAAAATTATTAGAAAGTATTTAGGGAGATGGTCTTACCAATTACAGGCTTGTAGCTCATCCATCCATTGAGTGAATTCTCCAATCCAGAAACCCTAACTTAAATTTCCTCAACACCATACTCTAAATTTTTATGGGTCAGACAAAATACATTAAATCCAATATGAATTTAATTCAACTGACCCACTATCATAGTTAATATTTCCAAATAATTAAGTGTTCTCTTGACAGAGGCCGACCCAACACTTAAACTTTGGGTTCATCTTAATTTAGATGATGGAAGGCTTAATGACTTAATATTAAGTTAAGGGATTTTTTTATTATGCAAAAATTTTATATTGTTTCATATTTTACATGTCTTATTAATATTGAGTGTATTTTACTTAATTAATTAACCATGTTTTATAAAACATTTATGCATAATCCATTTGTTTATTTTATATTTTTTTACATTAATTCATTTATTAATGTGATTGATGTCTTGTATCCATATAATAAATAATTCATAAGATATAAATAAATAAATAAACAAATTAACTGATCATGAGTTTACCTAAAATTTTATTTATAGAGAAGATAATAAACCAGACTTTGACAAACTGGGAAAACTCATTGTTCCAATATTAGAACTAGTTACAACATTCCACTTATCCACCTATGTATCCCCTAGGTTGGTAACATCTTGGTTGTATCTTGAAACGCTTCCATGTGCTTTGGGATACTCCATTAATTAGAACTATTTAGAAATCACACATAGGTGATGGGAAGAATAGGGTTGGTTAAAGGTTAATTACAGAAATAATATTGTACATGTAGGTTATACATGATAATGGTGGGATGACACTCCTGCCATCAAATTGAATTTAATAATTAAAATTACAAAACCATGTAATGAATTAAATTTAATAAGTCCAAATCACACACTAGACTTGGTCAAGCTCATGGTTAATCAAAAACTTACAATTATTATTCATTTAAAATAATTATCTAGCATTTATTTTAGTTTGTTATTTAATAAGATAAAAGTGAACACAAATTACCCTAAATAATTATCTTATTTATCAATTAACTAATTTTATCTTATTTCATCCAATCATACAAAATTTTCCCATATGCTATGATTTTAAATAAAATAAGATATTTTATTTTATTTAAAACTCAACAAAATATTACATGACTTTGTACTTGGAAGAAACCTAGAAATTACTAGTGTGAACTACCCGGTATGGTTTAATTGTAAACATTGCACTCATACGACATATTTTGTAAATTTTATGTGTCATAATTTTACAGTGTAAACTATCACCTTAATGAACCATGGAACACATGAAAATTACATAACCTATACAATTTAACATGTTTAATATTTAATATACAATAACCATACCAGATTTATAGTCTTGAATATTATGTGGAATTAATTAAACATTTAATATAATATAAAATATAATGAACAATGTTTACTTTCAACTTAATAATCCACGAAACTCAATCCAATAAGGTCTAAGGATTAATTAATTAATTTTAATATTTATGCATAAATAGGTAAAGTACATGACTTGTACAAGACAATTATAAAACACATACTTATCTTCACTAAATATCCACAGTACTCACCTAGGTACTTGGTATGTACTTATCATGAACATTTATAAAGTATACAACATGTATAGAGGATACATGGAATGTACTTCTCATTACATGGTTTCCAGTCTATATGAATCATGTATTAAATACATGTGATGCATGAATTACATGACATGGTTTGAAGTCATGTTTTCCATCTTGAAAACTCATCGACTACATGCCATGTAGTCAAACAATATGGAATGTAATCTAGAAAATTTATGTGCCTCTTTGTTCGGTCTACACATGGTGCATTAATTACACATATTGTGTACTTATTAGATGTTGACCCATAATCCACACGGATTTCCTTGTGTAATGAACAAGGGTATATGGAATGTTACAAAGAAGTTCATACCATGTATTCTTATGTTACCCATCAAGGATCATCAAAACTTCCAAATGGGATCTTTATATGAAAAACTCATTAATAATTCACTAATCTTGGTAATATCTATGATAAATAAAGAATTGGTAGAAGAGATGTTGATGATAGATCAATAATGAATTGATACCTGAAATGAATCTTATATTTTAAATGTAAAATAATCAAAAGTCAAATAAATAATTATAAATATGAATGTGACCACTCTGATACCATTTGTTTGTTCTTGGCATAGTGGAAGTACCATTGGTGGTCATTGAATTATAATTTATTTTAATTTAGGGTTTCCAAAAATCCCAATAGAGGATATTAAAAGTTAAATTTATAATTAATTTATTTAGATCGAAAGAATAAATTATCTCATCATGAACCTTTCTTGGAATATGATTTTGATTTTATGTAAACCCTTTTTAGATTAACTTCGTTGCGTTAAGAGGATTGAAGTGTAGAATCACTCTAGTGGTAATCTGAACGTGATCCTTTGGTCTCTGAGCAATGATGATTGATTTCCAGGTGCTAGCATGATGAATCCATCATCTTACGTTGTTTGTCTTGATCGCTCCAAGATCCTTCATTATTGAAAGAGTTATTCTCATTATTAAGAGTAAGATAGGATATGATTCAGAGAGAGAGAGAGAAGTCTATTGTGTGTAAGGATTATCTATTCTCAATTTTCAACCAACTCTAAACAATATACATAACTATCTATTTATAGAGTTAGGATTTAGGTTAAAATATTATTTAATTTCATGAAAAAACTTAAATAATACAATAATATTTATTAAACCAAATTCCAAAATAAGAATAGTATTATTATTATTTTATGATGCACGCACTAACTTGAATAATAAAAAAGTATTATTTAACTGAATTTTAAATTAATATTTTCCACTGAAGGTGGTCTTGGTACATTATAACTCTATAAAAATTATTGAATATGAAAATAAACATTTTATTCATAAATAAATATTTTATCCACAAACTAGAAAACAAATATTTGTTAAATATTCAATAAAATAAATAAATATATTTTATTCACAATACGGTGAATAAATATTTATTTAGTTTATACGATCAATAAAACTTGAATAAAATCATTATTTATCCTTGAGAATAATGCTTATTACATTAATTAAATTTAAATATAATTTAATCAAGATCAATGGAAACACATAGCGTGTGACCTTGTAGGATTCTTTCTCGCTATCATTTTAAGAGATCACATAAAGTTCAAGATTACTGTCTAGCAATAGGTCAAGGAATGTAAGAGAAAAAATTTAATGTCACAATGATGAAAACCACATACAAACACTAACTATATAATATAATCCCTTTGTCTCAACATCTCATCAAGGAAGTTTCACATCACTGTCATCAACCTATGTGCCCGATGCCTCTTTCCTTGATTATCTGAAATAAACACATCATTACACCATGACCATAGAATTTAATGTGATAGTTCTATTCCAATCAAAGGGTTGATATATAAACTTCCATAAATATTTAAGGGAAAAATACTTATTCGAAAAATTTATTAATAACATTTCACTCATGACACACCCAATGTATCTAAATTCTCTATGAACTATCGTCATCATGGTTTACGAAATACATATAAGTGGGTGAGTCATACCACACATTAATAATAATATTTAAGTCTAAGGACTATTACACAATATTTTAGATATGAATATATGTTGACAAAAAAACTTGAGGGATTTTTACCAGCGAATCAATTCTCATAATATCTCATCTTGGAGATTAAGAAGTTCGAACTTCATGAGAAGAAGCCTCATTAACTTATGAGCACTTGCGCCAAATGGTCTACATACTATGAGCCCTATCATGGTATGTTATCCAACCATTGAACTATATTTAACAATATCATCATTTCATTTCAAGGTTATCATTATGACGGGGAAGTGTTATGACATTATCAATGTGATATATACTCTCAGACATTATTACATTAATGTCATGTAGAACAATGAAAAATATGTATAAGATATTTTATTAATATTTAAATCATAAAATGTTCTTATATTCAGTGTAAAAATATTTGGTCCAAGGACACCTACACTAACAGATTAGATTTTCTAATAAAGTGAGGTTTTTTGGTTGTCTTCCCGTTGCTTGACAAGGTCACTCGGGTGGATTTGTCTACTTTGGAAGCAAGAGGTTGATTTTTGGGTTGAATACTTCTCTTAAAATCACATTTTCATCTATATTCATCAGTTATATTTCTCAGTATGTGGTTTATATAGTTTTTATAGATATCCCTCTCTCAAAAAAAATGGAAATACTGGAAGCTTCTTATATCCTTACAGAAGAGCTTATCTAGACCTATACTTATTGATGGGGATTTAAATTATTTTATGTTCAAAAATGAGAAGATAGGGGGTGATATCAGGCCATATAGGTTGATGATGGAGTTCTTGTAGATGGTACAGACTATGGTTCTATCCAACATGGGATACTCGAGAAACCCCTTAACATGCACTCATGAGAAGTTTGAGAGTACCTGTACTGCAAAAAATCTAGATAAATTTATGGGATGGATTTAATGGAATAATATCTTCAATTTGTTCTAGGTTTCTCATCTCTCCCCCACCATGTAAAATCAAATACCTATTCTCTTCAGCACCTCCCCTAATTGAAAAGTATCATAGACTAAGAATGTATTTCAGTTTGAAATCTTCTAGACCAAGGAAAGGTATTGTGAAGATGTGACCTAATCATCTTGGATTATGGGGGGAAATATATGGAAAATAAAATTCATCATGAAACCTCTAATCTGGAACACTATAGAAATAAAATGTTTCACCAAACTGATATATATTGTGATTCCATTTAAAGGAGTTTAAATGTGTTTACTATTTCTCCTCTATAGATGTGGATCTATCAAGAATTTTCATTCTTGAAGCTGATCTAGATACAACTATCAAGATAAAAAAGATATTCTGGTCAATGTACACTCATGAAATTCATGTTAAATAAGGAAACTCTAATACTCTTTACTTACACCAGAAATTATATTTGAGGTAGTGAATGAATTTCATCTCCTACCTCACCAACACTAATGGTACATATGTTTATAATGAAATGGGTATCCATGATCATATTTTTAAATTTTTCAGGATCTTTATATTGTAGGTGAATCTTTCATTTTTTTTATATTTATTCTTACATAAATCCAAATATTATGGATAGTATGAATCAACAACTTAACCATGACATCACTGATGATGAAATTCAATTGGATTTTAAACAAATCCATTATACCAAAGCATTGGGGCCTGATGGTTTTCATTCCATGTTTTTCAAACAAAATTGTCACATTGTGGGGCCTGATATTTAGGGTCATATGAAATAAATTTGGATGGGTAAATCTAAATTTTGATCCATAAATGAAAATATTATTTCCCTTATCCCAAATATTAAAAAACCCTCCTTGGTATTAGACTTTAACCCATCATTTTATGTAATTTTTTCTATGAAATATTCTTAGTAATATTGTTTAACTATATGCTGGTTTGGTTACCTTCCATTAAATCTATGAATCAAAGAGATTTTGTTCCCAAGAGGCTTATTTTCGATAATTCCATTATTTCTCATCAAATGTTTCATTCCATGAAAAAATTCTCTATAGATAAAAGAGGTGTTATGACTTAGAAAATTGATATAACAAAATCTTATGATAGAGTGGAATGGCCAATTCTCCGGTTTGTAATAAGAAATTTTGTATTTTGTTCTAAATTTATTGAGTTTTTTATTAAATGTTCCACTTAAATTTCTTTTAAGATTAAAATAAAAAGCAACTTCATTCAGATATTTTCCCCCACTATGGGTCCTTGATATGGTGATCTTATCTCTATATCCCATTATAGTGGATGATGTTTTCTCTAATCATATTTTAGTGGTAGCTAATGATAATATTATTTATGGTGTGAAAGTTTTTCATTACGTACCACCTATTTATCACCTCATTTTTACTAATGATAGTTTAATTTTTTCAAGGGCCACTTTGGAAGAATGTGATTCTATTTGTCATATTTTCTGAGAATACGATATTGAATCTTGGTAGTCAATTAATCTCTCTAAATTTGAAATTCAATCCCATTTAAGCATTACATTGGGATGGAAGTATGACCTAAACAATGATTCAAGCATCCAGATGGTCGAAAAATATCATAAATATCTAGGGTTCCCCACTATTTTTTGCCACATAAAAAAAGTATCATTTTCGTGTATACTGGATAGAGCAATAAAAAAGATTTTGGGTTAGTATATTAAAATGATTTCTAAATAATGTACGGAAACTATTATTATTGTTGTGTCCTAGTCAATATCGACTTAAATTATGTCCCCTTTTAAACTACCTAGCTTTATTGTTGACCAAATCGACTCTTCCATTTCTAATTTCTTATGGGACATTAATAGTGGAAGGAATAAAATCCATTGGATATCCTAGGAAAAGATCTGTCTCCATAAAGCTTGCAGGGGAATGGGATTCTGAGATATGTGTCACTTCAATGATTCTCTTCATTCTAATAATGTTTTGTGGATCATGAAACATTTTGATTCTTTTTGTTCTAGGATTCTTTATAAAAAATATTTCCCCCACTGAGACTTTCACCAGGAAACCTTATTACCCCACCCCATATTTTTATGGAGAAGCTTGTGGGGTTCGCATGCGTTGCTGAATAGAGAGATTTACTTGAGGATTGGAAATGGAGTCTTTGTTAAGGTTTAGAAGGACCCATGGCTGGTTGATAGTGGGGGATTTAAAGTGAGCTCTCTTTAGATCGCTAGATTAGAAGATACAATGGTGCATTACCAGTTTAATGAGGTAGAAAATGGTTAGTTCATTGAAAATATGGTCTCTTAGTTCACCAATATAGATAGGATTATCAACCTTAGCATCCCTTGCATGAGGTAATTGCTACCGGATAGAATTTTATAGAGAAAAGAAGGCTTTGGTGATTACTAAATTAAATCAGGTTACAAGTTGGCACTTGAGACACCAATCATAGAAAATGGTGAGATTTGGAATATCCTATGGTAGTTATCTGTTCCACCCAATGTTTATTTTTTTGTGGAAATCTTTCATTGGTATTCTTCTATCCAAGGAGTTCCTCATGTTTTTCCACATAAATGATGACCTGATTTTCCCTCTTTGCATGGCTGCATTAGAATCATCCCCACATTGTATTATCAATTTCCCAACCACCAGGGTTGTGTGTCATACCTAGAATATGAATGTTGACAATATTTTGGATATAGAGCATGGTTTAACAACATTGCGGATAAAGTGGGATTCCTCCCCCCCAGCGAAGATGATGAATTCTCTATGCACAATGGCATGGATGATCTAGGTTAGATGAAACTGATTCAATTTTAATTACCTAGAAATACCAATATATTTTTTGGATTTATTAGGCTACATCATAGTCGTCCATATGGAAACACAACTGTACACAACATGAAATCCCAACCACGTAGCCTGGTTTTAGTTTTTGGAGATCTCCTCTGATAAGATTTTTGATGATTAATGTCGATGTGTGTCTTTCTGAGGGATGCACAACTGGAATGGGCCTGTTTTTTCAGGATTATCTCGACTCTATTATTGCACCATGCCAAATTTCATTTTCCACTAACTAGAATCCACCGATAGAAGAATCCCAAGCTATTATTTTTGGATTAGAATTTGCTATTGAAAGTGGATGGAACTCTATCATCTTGGAGTCGGGCATCCTCACAATTTTCAATGTTATCACTTTGAATAAATTTGGTCTTAAACTTTTTGGTTTTCTAATCATGAATATTTGTTCCCTATAACACCTTTTTGTGACATTTTCTTTCTCTTTCACCAAAAGAGAGGGAAATAGGGCTACTCACCTATTGGTGACTACTGGACATTCTGGCAAGTCACATGTTTGGAAGGATGATTTCCCATTTTTTTTATCATATCTTATACTTCCTGATCTCTGATCCTATAATTAAATCTAAATTCCCTTAAAAACCTTATCTAGGGAGATCAATTCTCAACCATACATCATAAAATCATTTAAATAATTAAAATAATCATGAAGGGAAGTCAACAAGATAATGTTATGATCTTCATCAATTATTTTAACTTCAATATTAGCGAATTAAAGCAACACTTTATTAAAATCATCAAGATTAATACAAAATAAATAACTAGGGTTTATATTAAAGGTATAAAGTCACATTTTCTTGTATAAACTACAAATATGTGACTTATAAATATAAAAATGTTCAATTTTAAGCTAAATAGACTTATTAGCAGTCTCATGCATGACTTCACATAAGATCTTATCACCTAAGGTTAGAAATGGCATACAATGGGATTTCTCAAGAATATTACAGTCAATATCAATATAGGTGGTAGATGATTTTACTACAGTAATGATAGTAAAAACAAGATTTTTAGGACCAAATAGAGCATTTTCGAATCCATTGTGGACAAGAAATACCCTCATCATAACTCCCTATAGTTTAAAATTGTTTTCTACATTGAACTTCTTAACTTCTAGATTGACATAAGATATTGTTAACTCAAAATAAAGGCTATGAAAATAATTATTATGGGAGGGTGAAGGTGTCTAGACCGAACACCCAGACCAGAATCAATGTGGAAACATAAACTTAGTTTGAGAATGAAAGGATTTGAAAATTATACATAAAAAAGAAATAAAAGAAAGCCGAAAGCAAACATACAATAAAAGAAATACGAAAAAGTAATAACATAATATATTTATGTGGTTCAGACTAGTTTGGTCCTACTCAATAGAAATAACACAACCATAAGTCTTGTTATTATGAAAAAGAAATGAAATAGAAAAAATAAAATAGAGAAGATAAATACAGAGAGACAACACACGCAAACCATAAGAGTTATCCAAGAATAGTAATATCTTCACTCCATGAGATAGAATTGAATCCTTGCTTAAAGATGTTAACGTAAACCCAAAAACTAGAAGGACTCGCATAGGAAATCCTAAAATTGACAGAGAAAGGAAAAAAGATACAATGCAGAACCTATGCAATAAAAAAACAGCTTTACAAACTCAGGCCTACACCAAGAACCCAAGAAGAGGTAGTCAATCAAGATCAGCAATAATTTCAAGGTTAGGAATTCTTGATTATTTTATAGTTAAAAATAGTTTGTGTTTCATTAAATCTCTACCAGATTGGATCAACATAATAGGGGAGTGTAGGACCACAGATGAGGAGCACCAAAGCTTCTCACTCTCAGGATTTCTTCTCATCAGAATGTAGAACATCGAACAAAGCTCACAGGAGATGAAAATGTGATCACTACTAAAATGAAGTGAGGAATCATGAATAGTGTGAAATTGTTTCATATTAAAATTGTTCATGAACTTAATTCCCAAGGTGTAGAATTTTGAAATTTAATTCAATTTAATTTTTTTAATTAAAAGTTTTATTTTAATATTCTTTTTTCTGTTAAGAATTCTGTTACACAAGTGGATATTGTGAACTATCAAATTATCCTCCATTGTAGGTGTATACCTTGAAAAATACACCCCTCATGTGATGTTAGGGATTTTGGGATCGTGGTTTTCACAGAGAAAAAGAGTGAGAAATGTCGCTCCACTGTTGGAGCAACTCAAATAGGCCGAGAGAGAGAGCTCATACTCACCGAGGGTGGGAGATATAGCATCACCTAGTCTAGTGTTCCTTCTTTATTGATAAATATCATGCATAGTGGATCCATTCTAGGTGGGGCGGTGTTCATCTTTCTAGAGAGATCAGTGATGATGTAAGGTTTTCTGGGGAGGTAATTTTGTTCCCTAGTTCAGTGCCTTGATTTAGATGAGTGGTAGCAGTGCAGAGAGGATTTCCCTGGTTTGGAAACCTACATTGGTGACTTGGTCTTCATTAAGAAAAAGGAAGTTGTAGTGAATATTGCTCGCTGAGAGGATTCTTGAGTCCAAAGGATGAAGATTAATGTTCACTATTTGTGAACTCAGATAGCATGGGATTTAGATAGCAACATGATCCTAGATAGCTGTGATGTCCTTGGACGAACCCATATCTAGATGTTGACACTGGCCCCCAATACTTTAGCTTGGAAGTTTCCATTGTATAGGAGATAAGACTGAACCCTATTAAGGGGGTTCTATCCTATTTTTTTTCCTTTTTTGGTCTTATTTCATTTCTTTTTTCAGGTTTTATTTGGGTGTGTTGTGTTATGCTGCTACATTCTGTCACATGTCTTGTGTTCTTTCTTATTACATAGTGAAAAAAGGCCTACTAATTATACCCCATGGACGTAGTCCAAATGGCCGAAGCATGTAAATTTTGGTTTCCCTTTAAATGTTTTCCTTTCCTTTTCCATATTTGTTCCACCTGTAAATTTATGAATGAATTCATTGCTTCTTGAATATTAATTCAATTCTACTTATGTATTCTGGTTTTCAAATGTTTATATCAAAGCTATCTTGAACCCCCTATTTGTGGTTTGTTTACTTTGCTACTATTTCCATTATTATTGATTGTTTCCTTCAATTTTTGAATGTGTTTTTATATTGTTCAGAATTGTTGTATTCTATTTTATGAGAATTAAGTGAAAGTGTTGAATAGTTGTAATTTTTACTACCATGTGAGTTTGTCCAATGTCACGTGCGTTATGTTCACTCTGGGATTATGTATTGATCATTATCCAGTGCATGTAATTTTTTCATTGTTACCATGTATTTTATTTTATTTATTCCTAATGTTTGGAATTGAAACTCAATCTTTATTTCTATTTATCAGTTTTCATGTAACAAATTGTAAATAAACATAATTTTTGTATTTTGAATTTTGATAAACCAAAATACCCAATAAATTATGGGCTATAGCATGGGGATTGTCTCTTTGTAGGGGAATCCCCCAAAACACATTATAAAGGTGAGAGTGTCCCAATGGTTAGGGTTGAGGGCTGTGACTGTCAAGTCTAGTGTTCGGTTCCTGCTTGTTGCAGGTTTTGACCGAGATAATTTCACCACTGTGTGATTTAATATCTCGATAGTGCAGGGCGGCGTGGGGATTTTAGTTTTACCTAGCCAGGTTGCACTTATAATTCGAGACCCTGGGCCTGGTACAACTGTAGGGGAACGAGCTATACTGGGAACATTAATTGTATAGTTGGGCTAGGGTTTCTGTATAATAATTATAATAATAATAATAATAATAATAATAATAATAATAATAATAATTGATTTAACTTGATTAGGATACTTTAATATTGTCACCCCAACTCTATTCAAATATTAATCAGGATTTGGAATTTAATACTGTAAACCTATAAAAAAACAATTATTAAATATACTAGCCTTATTATTGGGATCATGTATTATCAAGTAACGGGTCAATTAAGTGATTAAATTTTATTATTTCCTCACCATATGACATCATGGAATATGTTCGATAATGTAAATAAGATCCAAACTCTAGGGAAAGACTAGTGGTGGAATCCAATATTATTATTATAATAATGTTTGTATTAATAGAATTATATTACCAAATCCCTGAATCCTCAGGTTCGCTAGCTTTGGACCACACTATTTTTGACATTTGAAAGGTTCATAATTTGACCATATAAAAAAGTATTATAATATATAGTTTGATTATTTTTTATTGTTAGTTAGGATGAATAGTAAGGTGGGATGGTGTGTGTGTTTCAGATGAGGTTTTTTCTTACTAATAAATAATTTTCATTCTAGATTTAATTTTATCTTTCAAAATATCCAAAAGTAACATGATTTTACCTTTTTAATCAAATAAAGTTGTATATATTTTAAAATTGTATCGTTATGAATGTAAATAGAAAAACAAAAATTCATTTCACTCCATTTTCCTTTAGGATCAAGTGCTTAAAATACAAAAACTTATTATATCTGCTCCCTCTCCCTCCATGGGAGTTCCACCTCCATCTCCAAACTCATATACACCCCCGCCAATTCATCCTACGCCCCTATCTTGAAGTTCCCCATATCTGGCTGGAGGTTATTGCAACTCACCACCCCCATCCACTCTCCATCATGACGCTAACCTAATAATCCCATGTCCAACATTCTATCGTTTGCGCCAAGTGCCACGTCTACAGGTCTGGGTTTGTAGCGGTGGGGGTCTGCCTAACTGTTGGCATGGGCGAGAACATCAGTGGTGGTGGATGGGGTACTATGATGTGCTGATAAGGCCTCACCACTGAAAACTTGATCAAACCTCGCATCATTGATGCCAACGACAGGATCTTGGATTGGGAGAGCATAGGGGAGGACCTATTCTGGGCCATCTAGGGAGGTGGTGGTAGGAGCTTCAAAATCGTCATTTCATGGGAACTGTGTCAACAAATTTTTTCTCCACGATCAAAGCCACCCCCCAATTTGTTAAAGGGGGAAAGCGTGGTAGGTGTTAGGTTGGTTTCTAGCTCCACCAAACCTCTAGTAGATAGGAGTAGCAAGGGGAAGGCTTACTAATAAAATGGAATGGATTCTACTAGGATATATCACCAGCTTTATTGGTTCTCATCACCATCAGATCCCATTTGTGTTTGCTATTTGTGAGGATGTTTTACCCATTATTCAAGAGAGATATTATGAGGTTCTTCTCCTTGTAATAGTGAGGGAGTGTGTACCCACTTTTATCCATAGTTAGATCCTTCTATTTGTGCGTGGTTTTTTATCCCTTCTATTTGGGGTTTTTCCATGTTACATCTAGTGACTATTTTTTCTAAATTTTTTCACTTTATTTTATCTCTTGATTATCACTGCACTAGTGGTTCAATCATTTATGGTCCCAAGAAGTGGTATCAAAGGGCAGGTTCTGGCCCATTATTGTTCACGTTTTTGGGTATTAATAATTATCATAAATTTTAGTATGTTCTGTGATTGCGACCCTGGTTGATCTTTCAAATAAGAAAAAAATTATTTAGATTATTAAATACACTGTTGTGAAATAGAGGATTTTTTGGACTTATGGCATGCTTAGATGGTAGTGAAATTTGAGATTGAAAATTTTCAATGGGAAAAAATTTTCATTGTGAAAAATGAAGATGCAGATAGTGTTGTGGAATGATAATTTTCCCCTGACAATTGACGAAAGACTGACAGATGTGATGGTGGAGCATGGTTCTAGTGGGATCCAAAATCGTGACATAGATATACATGTGGTGAGTAATTCTAGATGTGGAGATATACTAGTCAGTGAAACAATAAAGACTGCTGGAATCAAGATGCATCTCAACGATGCATGGATAATTGACTCAAGAGAAACATGGCACATGACGTCTCAATGGAAATGGTTTGACCAATATGAAACTATCCCAAAAGGAATTATGTACATGGGGAATGATCACACCCTGAAGATCTTTAGAGTTGGTACCATAAAATTGAAGATTCATATTGGTATTGTTCAAACCATCCAAGGAGTAAGCCATGTGAAGGGATTGAAGAAGAATATATTGCCTTTGGGAAAATTTGATGACATCTGATGCAAGACTCACACCAAGAATGGAGTGATGAGAATTATGAAGGGGTAACTTTTGGTAATGAATGTGTAGAATATCTCAAATAACATGTATGTTCTTATGGGTGAAATGTACAAGGAGTTAAAGATAGTTGTTGCATCAACTACCTCAACGGAAGCATTGACGATGTTAAGGAATCTGAAGCTTGTCCATATGTCAGAATGAGGCCTGAAGATTCTTAAGGATCAAAACTTACTACCTGGACATAAAAAAGTATCCTTAAAATCTTCTAAGAATTTTGTTTTGTGCAAGAAACATAGGTTAAAGTTTGGGATTCCAATAGTAATAAGTCAAGAGATCTTAGAGTTGATCCATTCCAATGTTTGGTAAGAACTGATTATATCCCTGGGAGGAGAAAGTTACTTTGTATCATTAATTGATGATTTTTTAGAAGATGTTGGGTGTACCCAATCAAGAGAAAAACATATGTTTTTAAAGTCTTAAAATCATTCAAAGTGAGTAAGGAACTTGAATTTGGAAAGAAGATCAAGTGTTTGAGGACTGACAATGGTGGAGAATATATAAGCAAGAAGTTTGATATTTTTTTCAACAAGAAGGAATCAAGAGATGGTTCACAGTTGAATACACACCTCAACATAATGGAGTGGAAGAGAAGATGAATAGAACCATATTGTATATAATAAGGGTGATGTTGAAGATTGCACGAATGACCAAAAAAATTTGGGTAGAAGCAGTGAATACCACCTGTTATGTGATCATCCAATCTCCTTCAATGGTGATTGATCTAAAGACACCATTGGAGATGTGGAGTGGTAAATCCACTAACTATTCTCGGTTACATACATTTGGAAGTCCCATATATGCGATGCTTAATGATCAGGAATGATAAAAGTTGGATTCAAGATCTTGGAAATGTATCTGCTTGGGGTAAGCTAATGATGTGAAGGGGTATCATTTATGGGACCCCACTTCCCACAAACTTATCATCAGTAGAGATGTCATTTTTTGCAAAATACAAGTTCCAAAAGACAACCAATCGAGACATGGAGAAGGAGAATACATAAACTTAAATGGTCAAGGTCGAGGAAAAATACAAGGAAGAACCAATTTCCTCTAATTCATTACCAGAACATGAAGATCAAGTAATGGGTTAGTTCGGACCACGACGATCAACTTGGGAGAAAAGAGCACCAATATGGAACTCATGCTATGTGAATGAGAGTAATATTGTGTACTGCTTATTGATAGAGGATGGAGATCCATAATATTTTATGGAGGTGAACCATAGTCTATATTTATTCTCATGGATAGTGTTGATGCAGGAGGAACTTGAATCCATATACAAGAACAAGAATTGAGATCTTGTTCCATTACCTCATGGAATGAAGGCTATCAGAAAAAAATTGGTCTTTAAGATCAAGCAGGATAGAGAGGACTAGGTGGAAAGATATTGTGCATGACTGGTTTTCAAAGAATATGATCATAAGGATAATATAGATTTCAATGAAAATATTTCTTCTGTTGTTAGACTGGTGATTGTTCAGATAGTTATGGAGATGTTTTCTACATACTGTTTACATCTAGAGTATCTGGATGTAACAAATACTTTTATCCATGGTGATCTTGATGAAGAGATCTTTATGTTCCAACCAAAAGGGTTTTCAGAAGAAGGAGAAGATAACTTGGTTTGTAGGTTGAACAAATATTTGTATAGTCTTAATCAGGTGATGAGGTGTCGATACAAGAGATTTGATTCTTATATCATGGGCCTTGGATACAACAGAATTCATTCAGATCCTTGTGCATATTTTAGGGGTTTAGATGGTAATGATTCCATCATTCTTCTATTGTATGTGGATGACATGTTGGTTTCAGTCCCCAATGAAGATCTGATCCAAGATAGGAATGAACCTTTAGATAGGGAGTTTGATATGAATAAAATGGGACCAAAAAACAAGATTATTGGGATATAAATTTACTGAGAAAAAAATTATGGGAAGATTTGGATATCAAAGAAGAATTACTTATGAAAAAGTCTTGAAATGATTCAGTATGTAATATTGTTAGCAAATCTCTACCCCACTTCCTATTAATGTCAATTTATCCTCTATTATGAGTTCTAGTAGTGAATCAGAGAGGATGGAGAAGTTTGGAGTACCGTATGCATTAACAGTGGGAAGTTTGATGTTCACTATGGTTTGTACTAGACCATACATTGCACATGTAGTGGGAGCAGTTAGTCGGTACATGGTGAATCCTATATGGGATCATTAGATCACAGTGAAGAGGATCCTGAGATACATCAAGGAAATATCAGATGCTGCATTATGTTATGGAGGATCATATTTTACTATTAGAGGATATATTGAGTTGAATTTTTTGGTGATTCTGACCAGAGGAAATCAATTACATTTTATGTGTTTACTCTTATAGGAGGATATGTGATATGGATTTAAAAGTTACATTCAGTTGTGGAATTATCCACGATGGAGGTGGAATACATGGTAGATACACAGGCTTCAAAGAGGTAATTTGGATGAGAAGTTAGTTGGAGGATATCAGGCATAGACAAGAGAAGATTCCATTATTTTGTGACAGTTAGAGTGCCTTTCACATTACAAGGAATCCATCGTTTCATTCAAGGATGATTTACATTGGGGTACAATATCACTTTTTTTGAGATATGGTGGAGGAAGGAGGTGTGGAAATGCATAAAACTAACACTAAAGAAAATCTAGAAGATTTCTTGTTGAAGAAAGTTGATTCTAATAAGTTCAGATGGTGAAGATCCTTGACCAGCCTCATGGAGATGTGAGAAGCATGTTTGGAAGAAATAAAGGATGTGTGGAGATGTGATTGGTTCTCAATCAAATCATCAATTGGGAGATGTATCGGCATAGCTATTCTCTATGGCTAGTGCTGCCCCACCAATTTTTCAAAGGGAGAAGGCATGGAAGGTGTTATGTTGGTGTCCAACTCCACCAAACCACCAGCAGAGAGGAGTAGTAAGGGGGATACATTCCTAAAAAATCTAGTAGATTCCCCTAGGATATATCACCAACTTTATTGGTTCTCATCACCATCAGACCCCATTTCTGTGCGGTATTTTTGAGGTGGTTTTCCCCATTATCTAATAGAGATATCATGAGGGTCATCTTTTTGTAATAATGAGTGAGAGTGTACACACTTTTACCTATAGTGAGATCCTTCTATTATCCCATGGTTTTTTTACCCCTTCTATTTTGTGGTTTTCCCCATTACATCAGGTGTCCATTTTCTTCTAAATTTTTTAACTTTATTTTATCTCATGATTATCACGACACTGATGGACCAATCATTTATGGTCCCTACAAACTGAACCAAGTTCACATTCAATCCGTCGTCACCGTGTTCACGGTGAATGTAAATAGTGAGGAAGGAATGAACATGTTCTTAAATCCCTATCAGTACATAGAAGACATAATTTCATAGGAACTATTTATCTAGATCACCATGAAAATGACTAATTAAACTTCTGGCACAATTCCAATGATATAGGTGATGTTTAGGTATCTCTTCCTCATCTAGCTTCAGGACCTGCTTCCATTGATGAGGAAAAGTTTCCCTGAGCTGGGATTGAAGGAGGAGTAGTGTAGGAAGATGAGGTGGTTCAAAACTGTGCTTTATTTTTCAGATTTTGGGAATGATAACACTTTCTGGGATCAGTTCAACTAGACCCACCCCTTCCAATCATTTAACAAGGGGAAATATGACTACGTCACCCAACCCTTCCTAGAATCTTCATTCTTTGGAATATGGAAGAGATTATACCAACTAGAGGTTAGCACACCCATGGTGTACCTTACTCCCTATGATGGGAGGATGAGAAAGATTCTAGCAATGGCAACGCAGTAACCCCACAGATCCGAGAACTTGTACCAGTTCTAGAATGTGGTGGTGCGGGGAGAAGATGGGAAGACAATGTACAAGCGACACATGGAGTGGATAAACCATACAAATAAATGTCCCTTTTTCATACCAAATATTTCCTATTTATGAATGACCGTAATGAATTTTAATAAATAAATATGAACCCTTTTATCTTTTAATAAAATTGATAAGTTTTAATAGATTCGTAATTATTTTTTTATTTAAAAAAATGTGACTTTTGATCTCGAAAACTTGAAAATAAATAAGAAAATACAGTTTTAGAAGATTTTAACTTTTAAAGGAAAAACAAAATAATTTTTCAAGATTTTTCAAATTTTTCTTTATATAAAATGTCTAAGTAGGGTTTATGCACAATATATAAGTGATTTGAAATTTGTTTTTGACCTTAATAATTTAATAATAAATATTGAATATCGAATGCAAAACATATTTGGCATTGGTTATTCAATAATTGATGTGGAAGGTATTTAAAAATACATTTCACAATAGTTATTCCAATAATTTGTGTGAAAAACTTTAACAAATTGAAACTCTAACCCTCATTCACTCACACACCATTAACCACTCATCATTCACTTCAACATACCATTGGTTAAAAAACTTCCCTTCAATTATTTTTCTCATCACTATCATAGACTCAGCTTTATTCAGTGCTATCCTTTATCAGTGCTAAAAAAATCACTAATAAAAGTACCTCTTTATCAGCGATTTTTTTAGTGATGATAAAAGGGACCCCTTTTTTAACAGTTCCTATATTATCAATTCTTTTCTATCACTGATAAAAACAATTTCTAGAAGTGTAAAAATGAGGATTTGTGTCATGATTACTATAACCCTTCTGATATTGTTTCCTCATCCTTATATTTCCCACCTTCTAGATGCATTTAGAATCCCAAACATTACTTTCAAGTATGTTTTTTGTTTTCTTTTAAGTCTTGTGTTGTTATTTTTTGTTTCAAAAACTTTATAGGTATTTAGAGTCTTTATAGGAATCTTTTATCTTTTCCCAATGAAAAATGGGTTGAACCACACAACAGTCTAAGTGGTTTTGTACTAGGGTGTTCCCTGTGTAAAACAGCTAGGCCAAAATGCCCAGAGTAGGGTGTGGTCCTAGGTCTATTCTACTGGTAGTTTCCCTATCCTCCATGGCCAACTAGGCTCCATCGGGGAATGGTGAAGGTCATGGATAGGTCAAAACTGTTATAAAATTAAGTTCTTGAGACCCTACATAAACAATACTTTTTAATTACCATATCATTTATATAGTGGAAAAAATCCAAGCTTGTTTTCTTAGTTTTGGCTATTTCATATGTATTTTAAAGTAAAATGTCACTTTTATATTGAAATCATGCACATTTATTCATAGCTACCACATCGTGTGTTGGATTGATGTGTGGTTGATTCCTACACATCACAAATGAATTTTGGTTTGCAATCCAAAATTTTGAAAATAATTTGACCTTGTTTGCTCTGTTTTGGCTAAATGATGCATGTTTTAAACTAAAATGACACATTTATATTGAAAACACACACTTTAAGTCATACCAACTGCATCATGTGTCATATTTACATTTGATCAACTTATACATGTCACAAATGAATTATGGATTATTTTCAAAATGTTTGAAAACAATATTGGCTCCTTTTCTTAGTATTGGATATGTGATTTTCATTTTAAACTTAAATGGCACTTCTATATTTAAAACATGAATTTAAAGTCATATTTTCTGCATCGTCTTCCTGATTAATGTATGGTTAATTCCTACACATCACAAATTAATTATGGATCATTTTCTTAAAGTTTGAAATCAATCTGAGCTCTTTTGTTTCCTATTATTTATGTAATTCATTTAAACTAAAATGACACTTCTATATTGAAAACATGGACTTCAAGTCATACCGACCACATTGTGTGTCGGATTAATGTGTGGTAAATTCATACAAATCAAAAATTAATTATGAATTAATTTTATAACGTTTGAAAAACATTTGAGATCATTTTCTCCATTTTGGCCATGTGACAAGAATTTTAAACACAAATGACATTTTGATAATAAAAACATGCACTTTAAGCCATACTATCCACATAGTGTGTTGGATTGATGTAAAAACCCCAACTCCAGTAACCCAAAGTCTGTGTCTTACTTTATTACATTGACATAGATACATGGAATATAATGTTATGACTCAACTCACCTCTAAGTTGGTGGTTGGACCGGTGGGTCACATGACCTCAAGAGCACCTCCCCATACACTAGAGGCTTCCAACTGGCAGTGAGGGTGTAAGGATAGTTAGTGGGGGAGAATATAACCTCTTATTAGAGTTGTGTAGTTGTCTAATAGAGTAAATAACAATCAAAAGAGGAAGTAATAATACATAATTGAATAAGTAGTAGAAGACATGTTTAATATAACTGAACAAAAGTGGAAAACGACGCCAGTTTATACAATAGATGAATGCATGACATGTTAATGATCCAATGGGTGAAATTAGTAAGCAGTCAAACATGATTTACAATACAGTGAAAAAAATAAATAATTGATAGTTATGCCCCGTGGGCTATCTCCATGAGCATCCAAAGCTCCAGCTCAGTCCCTTACTCCCAACTCCAAGTATAAGCAACACAAAAAGCAATAAGGTTCAAGGTCCTAAGAACAATAAAGGCTACTTAGGTACCCCAATGCAACGGCGATTCGATTAGGGTGTGAGATATAAATCTTAGTAGGCTGAAAACACCATTGTCTATCCTAATCTAGATAGTGTAAAATAATTAAACAGGGTGCAAGTATGCATAATTAAAGTAAGCAGTACATGTAACTAAATACCCCAGTACCTGCTTCAGCCCTCGGCTGGTGTCTAAACATGTAATCAGTTTGATAAGTTAATATTACTATTTTATTTATAATTCACATGTGAGTAAGTATTCTACCAAGTCCAAGGGGTTTTCTATATGTAAAAACGAGTCTAATCAATCACCGGGCTCGATGGGCTTTAACCATGGAACCTACTTGTAAATGATGGACCTGAAGAGTGTATCCAAGGCCTCTTGTGGTGATATTTAATAATGAAGTTCCATGTTTAGATCCATGGAAGTGTAAACCTTAAGGGTTTCTAACTCAGTAGTATCTGAGTTTAGCTAAGGAGTAAGAGTTTAATCCAAGGAGCATAGTCTGAGACATTCCACAATGATACGAACTACCAAGTCCAAGGAGTGTGTCTAAGGTAAAACAGGGATAAGAAATGACTACGTCCAAGGAGTGTATCTAAGGAACCTACTTGGCAATGCTGGATCCAAGGATTATATCCAAGGTATCCTATATTACAACATCGGGGACCCAACAAAAGTTTACCGAGCATCCAAAGATGAGACAAGGAATATGATATAGGTGGTTCTTAACCTTAGCAATCCGTCCTTGAATTCGGACTGGGGTACACGAATGCTCAAGGTATTCTCCAATCAGAATCCAAGACAAGATCAAGTCTAACCATTACTATTTAATAACAAGTTAGTATAATGATTCACTTTGGTCCAACCCTTTCCATCCATTAGTGTGAATAGGTCAAGTAGCATTGCAACCATTTATTTATTGGTTCAAACCTTTCCTTCCATTAGTGTGGAAATGTCAAGTAACATTGCAACCATTTATTCAAACAATAAGTTATCATTAAGTCCATTTGGTCCAAGCATCACCTTTCATTAGTCTGATAAGGCCATGTAGCATGTAACCATTTAGTAAAGTCCATTAAGGCATGTTCATTAATTAGGGTTCACTCTACTACCTTCCATCAACATGGAAAGGGTTGATACAGACATGCAACCTTTATTCAATTACTCTTAATAAGGCCAAGTGATATACTTAGTATACTTGTCCATTCATATTTCACATTTAATTTTCAATTCAAATCACTTACCTTAGGTGGGTAAAGTGATGATCATACATGGTACTTTCCATTATGAGATTTACAGGATAAGTCAAACATTTAATATAGAAGTCTTTCCTTTATAAAGATCAAGCCAAGGCACACCCGAATGGTGGCTTGAATGTGTCAAAACACTAAATGGAAATTATGGAAAACATCACACACGGTTAAATCCAATTCAAAATCTGTTCAAGCACTTAGGTAGTTCTTTATCCCTTTTAATTATTTTAAGAATGTAACTACTTGTTTTAATTCCATTAGGTCCATGTCATAATCATACTATATTTCAACATAACATCAAGGCATAATAATTATGAACACAACAAGTCAAGCCAGTAAGGTCTAACCACTACTTTTTATCTTGAAGGTAGCACACCTCGATTAAGGGGTTTTATTACAAAAACATGATATTACTTATCACACAAATCATTTATCCCCTTTTGAATTTTAAATATTAAACATGCTAAATCGTATTTAAGGTCATTCAATTTAGATACTTCACTTCGTGAATTTAAATTCCAAATAAAGTGAAGTAATAAGTTCATTGAATCATTTATAATATTTAATGTCTTGGAAAGGGACCCTACATCAGAGTGGAACAAATTCGACAGACTGAAATCACCAGAACCGCCTCGCCTTCGGCAACAGTTTCCAGAACTCGAACCCCAAGGCCCCGAGAGACCATCCTTATAACCTAAGAACCAAAGAAAACAAAAAAAAATAACCTTAAATACTAGGTTTTGTCCAAAACTTACAAGGAACTGATTAGGTCAAAGCGAGTCCAGAAGAAGGAAGGATAATGGAGGATAAAACTCACCATGATGGATCGTGTGAGAAATCAAGAGAGATTTGGACAAAAATCAAAGATCGGAGGAGGCTCGGAGAGGGGTTCATGTGCTTTAATGGGGAACCCCCCATTTGGGTGTGTCGTGAAAAGGGGGATAGGGGTTTAGGGTTTGATTTTTTTAATTTAATTTTAATTTAATTTTGTTTTAATTTAATTATTTTAAAACACTCATTAGTACAGTTTGACCCGCATGGTTTTCCAAACCATGTGCAAACCGTTCAGAGTATACAGCCTCCAAGACACACCTAAAATGGTCTAGGCACATGGTTTAGGAAACCATGCACAACCCATACACAAAGCCACTATCCCATTTTAAATAGGGCCTCATGGTTACTTACAGTGGGCTGTATGGTTTAGCAGACAGTGCACAAACCGTTCGCCCTCTACTGTCTTTTAAAACATGAATTTTTTCAGGTCTGACACTCTTTTAACTTCTCAAGCCACTCGGGAGACTTCTCGGGCCTTTACCCAAGTCCAAAAACAACATGTTTAAGTGTTACAACACTCATAATTAACTTCAAAATATTAATTTTAAATCTTACCGTCCCATCAATTGAAAAGGCTCAAAAACTTCCATACTTTAATTTGGTTAAAAAAATGTGATTGTATATGGAATCAATCCCAAAAGAACCAATCAGTTAAGTAGTTTTGGAATTACAGCACACTGAAACAACCACTTATAAATGGAAAATTAATAATTTAATTGAAAAACATTCCATAAAAAATATAAAAAAATATTATAAACATTTCAATTTTTTTACAATCACATTAGAAAGTAGAATTTATCCCAAAAATTAAAATCATCAATGGTTTCATTGTCTTTGGCACCCACTCCCTTCTCAAAAATCCCAATCATGGTATCAGTTTCTGAACAAACCACCCCAACTTGAGCAAAGGAATCCACCTATATAAGAAAACAATTCAGATGTTAGTAATACTATAAATAAATCAATTAAACATAAATATGAACCAATACATTAATAAAATGGTAATTTTAATCTAATAAAGGACACTTGGAGTCATACCGTTCACACCGTGCATCAAATTGAGGTTTGGATGAGTCATCCCCATCAAAAACGACTTATGAATCATTTTTCTAGTATATCAAAACAATCTGAAAGTGTTTTCTCTATTTTTAGTATCTCACTTATATTTTTTAAAAAAATTAATTTTTAAAATAAAAACACATACATTGAGTCATACCGGTCACATTGTGGGTTGGTTTTATGTGAGACTGATTCCTACATGTCACAAATGACTTATGAATCACTTTCATAAATTATCAAGACAATGTGATATCGTTTTCTCAGTTTTTATAGAGTGACACAAATTTTGATGAAATTATTTACCACGATACATGATCTACGTGCCACACATGAATTAATAAATATGAAGGGTGTTCATTCATATCACTCAATGATTTTGGTAAATAATTAATCTCTAGAGATAACATGTTTATGATTCCTTGGTGAGTAACCTTGGTAATATATTTTATCTTACCTTGGTGATGAACCTTGGTGATATGCTTATGAATGTATAATTTTTTTATTATAACCCCATTTCCATGTTATGTATCACATTCTTAGGATTATTCCATCATTTTATTCCCCATGTTTTATTCATGATGATATCTCTTGTCCCACTTCATTTTTTTATCCCTTACTGGGATTTATGATCACCCTTTTCTATTGATGAATGTCCCTAGGAAATCACTTATATTGAGGTGACCTAAGATGGAGTAATAAAAGAGTATTTCAAAAGGTTTAAATATAGTTTATGTTTATGTTTTCTATATGTACTTCATGTATTATATACCAAGTTTCTTGGACACTAAACAAAAAAATATCCTTCAACATTATCAATACAATACTTTGTTAAGGAACTATGTTAAAAATAATGTATTAAAAAGGAATATCTCCATAGTTTTTATCAATTCAAGGTTTAGTTATTTTTGGAAATTAAGTCTGGAAAACATTTAAAAGAACCTTATAAATAATTCTAAATATAATAAAACATCCCTAAATTTTGGTCTATTATAGAGTTTGTGGTTTCCTAGCAATAACATCCCAACCATGACACTTGCAAGTGGATGCGACTGTGGAATAGATACACCTAGGTGTAATCACCCAAAAAAAGGCAGGATGAGAATTAAATCGATCTCTACATTGTGAACAATGAGGGGGCTTAAGACTACAAACATGGATATACACTCCATGGAGATATTATTTGGTTAATCACATGATTTCTACATACCATAGTGAAGGATATACAGATAATGTAATTTTTTTAAAAAGGACTGAAGTATAAAATCCAAGAAGCAAGTTATTATAAACTTTTATGATTAAAAATTACTCTAGAATTATTATAATATGATTTCAAATATTAATAAATTTCCCACATAGGTTTTGTTATTCTATAAAAATGGAAGGAAATTTAAGGTCTCATGTAAATAATGGATGTGATGGACAATACAATGAAGGTATTCCTAATATGATAGAAATTTGATTTTGAAAACATCGTGATTGTAACACCCTGAGATTTTATGAAAAATATTCTTTTAATTTCATTGATGTATTGTGTTGTAAGCTACAACAAGATTGCCTTGCACTATACACAACACCGTATGAGCTTGCAGTATACACAACACTATTCTTTGATCATGTTACACACAATTTTGATAGTATTTATTCTACGAAACATTGAGTGTATATATATATATATTAAATGTATAAATGAAATATGGTTGGATTCTGTTATACGAAATAATGGAGGAGTCTTGCACAACACGCAACCCTAACTTGGCTTGCATTACATGCAATCGCGACCTTCCTCGATAGCATGTGTTGTACACAATACCAGGTTTCACTAAACAACGATATATTGTTATAATATTATTATGGAATAGCTGTTATGAATAGTATTAAATACATTTTTAATTTTATAACATTATTATTCATCTTACACATTTTCTAGAATATGGTATGAGAACAAAATAAATTTTTTAGGTAAAATATGTATTTTTCAAAAATTGCAGTTTTCCCGCCTTTTGATGACGCACCCACCTTAAATCTTGTTTTTGACATGTCTATAAGTTCAATTTGACAAAATAAAACTCTTATTTGGAATAAGGATATAATAATTTACTTTGGATAAATTTTTCATATTATTCTGATAACTTTCATATTTTAATGAACAGTAAAAACACGCTATATTTTAATTAAAAACAATTTTTTTTCATCGCAATAATTTATATGGTTAGATTATATTTTGAATTGGTTTTAAAGTGAAATTAGAATATATTTTTACAATTTAATCCAATGTTGTTCATTGGAATTAATTTCACTTTTAAATTGGATATAAACAAGTATCAATCTTTTGATTGTTTTTGTTTCTTAAAAACACGCTATTTGTTTTGATAATGGGAATTAAATTTAAAATTAATTAATTCCACTTGTTATGAATTTGGAAAAATATAAATCAATTTTGAATTTGGAATATCAAATAATTCTTAGGCTTAATTTTTGGTATTTTTCTGAAAAACATCAATTTTCGATGAATAGTGAAACCACTTAGTGGTAGTTAAAAAACTGACTTTTTCTATTTAAATTAAATTTTAGCACTTCTGTGAATTGAATTTCAAAAATCCGAGAGACACGGTTAATATCAAGGACTAAAATGTGGTTCAATGAGAGAAAATAATTTTTGGTGAATAGTAACTTTTTACTTTTATTTACCACGGTCAAAAGTAAATAGGATAATTAAGGGTAAAAATGATATTATTATTACCCTAACACATGTCCTAATTCTATTGGATAAGTTTAATTCGACCAAAAACAACATTAGGAATAAAATATGACCATTTAGTCCCACTTGTATTAGATTAGGACATTTAATATTAATTTATTTAAAGAAGGGTTAAAATAGTTAAAATCAAAGTTTAATAAGTATATCATTTTTAATATAGGGTTATACATAAGATAAATTCGACTATAAATATTCATTATAAAGATAAAAATATTTCCTACATAATGGTATTTTATTTATAATTTTTATACATTAAATAATTTAATTTATTTATGACACAATGATGATGCAGTAATTATCTTATTAATAAAATATTGACATAATTGATGTTATAAATACCCAAATAAATGTAATGTTAGACTTTTTATGAATTTCACAAATTTTCTAGGTTAATATTACATGTTAGTTTTGATTTAATTAACTTTTTTAGAACTAATAATTCTTTTATGATTTTCAAAAAAATCAATTACCAAATAGTGTCAAAATTGACATAAAATAGTTTTTAGAACAAATATTATATTATTAATTGTTATTTTATTACTAAAAATATAAGGTTAGTCCAAATGACTTAAATAAGGTTATATATATTAATAATAAACAACTTGGGGTTCTTTTGGCTTGTTATAGTAAGTTTATTAACCTTATAGTGTAAGAAAACAAGAAGACAGAGTAAAAGTAAAATTATTTAACTTAAGGTTAAATCTAAATGATAAGTTTAAAATAGAAACCTAAACTTGTCTAAATTCTATTGTATGAGATTATTTAGACCCATCCCCACATTGGCTTTGAAATAAATCAATTTAGATCTATTAAAAACTGAATATGACTTTATAATAAAATAATATTTTTAGTTTTTCCAAAGGTGCCCCTCTCCTCCCTTATAAAAAAGCACCTCCTCCCTCTCTTCCTCACACCAATTTGAGCCTTAAAGCTCAGCCAACCCATGAAAAATTATCTTATTTTTTAGTTGTTTCATTATGAAGTAATAAAATTAGTATAAATCATATACTTATATGTTATTATAATTATGAAACAACCCTATTTCATCATCTATCCATTCTACGAAAAGTGAAATCACCACGAGTGCGTACGTATGGAATACCGTCTCCACGCCGTTGTGAAATCTGTTTTTCCACCAACACCTTACATGGATGGGTATAATGGTGTAAATAATAACTATATATTGTTATTATAACATCATAATGATTTTGATATATTATACCATCCACTCCAATTCTATTTAATAATTATGGTAATGATATCATCGCTCGTGCGTACATACGGACTACCGTCTCCACGACACGATGAGATTCATTCTCCATGTTAACCATACATGAATGATCATAAAGTTTATATAATGAATAATAATGAAATATATGAAATAATAATGCTACTGGATTTATGTATATATATGTATGTATGTCATCTATTTAGTTTCATTCAATAAGGAAACGAAAACAGCGTTCATGCATACGTACGGCCTACCATCTCCATGAACGGTGTATTTCATTCCTTTTATTGATCTATAATATATTTATGTATATAATGAATATATATTATATATAAATCATTTTTTACATTCTGTAATTATGTAAATCAGGATATAAGTAATAATATCAAGAACGACAAGTCGAAACACATACGATAAATGAAATGATTTTACCCAAAACGCTGCTTTAACATGGAATTTACAAAAGAAAGGGTAATATAAAGTCATAAGTGAAACAAATATGATATCACAACAATGAATATGATTCTTTAATAAGTCAATGACATTATTTAAATCATTATACTGGAGGTTCGGATACGTAACAAGCATATTGGACCAACGGTAAGGGATAATTTTTCAAATCTCATTTTTATTCGAGATTGCTTATACGTAAGTATTTATTGGGATTATTTTTATCATCCAAGTCCATGTTTCATAAAAGTGTTTTTATGTATTTTTAATGTCCTTTTTACATATTTTGACTTTTACTACATGGTATGTATGGAATCTTTCTTTTACAAGGTACTTTTTGACTTTTCTGACAAAAGTACGAGAAGAATGTTTTTTTAACGTATACGGAATTAAAGGATTTTTACGGTTTTATAAAGCCTTATTTTCATGAATATTACTCCAAAATATTTCATGACTATTTTCAAAAAAATCCATTTCTTTTAAAATTGAATGACATTTTGTGAAAAGAAAATGATTTTGAAGAAAAAAGGATATTTTTCTCAAGAATTCATTTCAAGTGTTTTATCAAAACCATTTTCATCTAAGATGACATTATTTCACATGTGTATGTTTCAAGTATCATGTCTCTATAATTTAAATGGTTTCACTTTTATAATGATGAAATGATATCCAATTTTTTTGTATGGATTACGTTATGATGGAATGATGTTTATGAAACCCATTTTATTCTTCGGTTATGATGAATGATTTATGTTTATATTGTGGCACATGAAAGAATGATTTCAATATGAGATGGTTGGGACCTATATCTCCCTCCAATTCATTGGGTAAAGATTTATATCTCATGAGATAGACATGGCTGGAACGGAAAGTTAAACCGGTTCAGTAATACAAGACTAGAACGAGGAGTGAACTCGATTCAGAAAGGGACTTTGTCCACTAAGATGGTCTTGGTAGCAATGCCTTGGCTACTATGGAAATCATATCATGTGCTTAATGTTTTCCACAATTACATGTTTTATTACCATGATAATTTATCATGATTAATGTTTCTTCATGATCTAGGCCTTACGTACTGCCATGTTTTATGTCATTGCTCAAGATTTTGATGTTTAGATTTTATGCTCATATTTTTTTTACATTCAAATGTCTAAGGATTGTTTTATGTTCTCTATGCTTACCCTTACTGAGAATTTGATCTCACCCCTTCTATGTTTTCTTTTCCCCAGGATATAAAGAAAGGTTTTAGGTTAGAAAAAAAAAGGGAAGATATTTATGGGAGATGTTGAAGATCTTTCACCACGATTAGAAGATTATATTCCGAGTTTCCAAAGACACTAAACTATTACGGTCCTTGTGTGTATGTTTTTTTCATTTATTAATTATTCCGAAAAAGTAATTTAATGTCCATGTATATCATGCTTTGGGTCTCTATAGTTGGTATCAGAGGAAAGGTTTAGTCAACCTTTGGAAACTAGGATGCGAAAACTTTAGTGAGATCCCCAGAGATATTTCTAAGGTATGTCTAGGGATGTCCCTAAGGTTAAGTATAAGTATAGGTTATGGTCCTAGAATTATGGTAACGATATTAGATTAAACCTAAGATGTTAGATATTGAAGTTACTCCCCCTTTATTATGATTTTTTCCTCTCACAATATTCTTTTTGGGTTTTAGAAAATGGCTGGAAACAAGATGATTCACGATAATGGAGGATATGATGGACAATGGAATGATATTATTCATGAGAAACCCAATGAAATGGGATTTTAAAGTCCAAACATAATTATTATTCTGAACCATAAATCTCATAATATGATCAATAAACTCAAATTTGGAAAGTTTCCTGACTCGGCTAATAAGAGAAAGATGGAGTTTCATTATGATCATAGAGGAAAGAAAGTTCAATTTACCCTATGTAAATCATGTGGGAAGAGGCATCAAGGAAAATGTTTCAAAGGAGCTGGAAGATGCTTTGGGTGTGGAGAAGATAGACACAAAGCCAGTAAGTGCAAAGGAAAAGGTTCAGTTAACCCCATGGATGAGGATAATGGTATTGCTACGACATCAACAATGCTTAAATGTTTTAAATGTGTAATGTATGGGCATTATGCAAACCAATTCCCTAAGGGAAAGTCTCATGAAGAGAATTAGTATGGTCATATGGGTAGTATTTATGTTGATGATGATGAAGAGACTACAAATGATATGTGAGATGAAAGAATTGTTGAAGCTCGGTCAATGGTTTAAGAAGGTAGTGGAATGATTACATGTTTATCAAGTGTAATGTTGTATAAGTAATCTCATGGTACTATGTAATAAAGAGACATCTAAGGATTATTACACTGTTTTCTTTCCTTACGTTTTGAAAGTGTATGATGAATGGTACCAGTAACCATGAAAGGTTATTCAGATATTTTTGGAAATTAGATGATATGCGCATAATGAAGGGATACGGAGAAAATTAAATGTTTGATAGTATTCATGAGCTCATGAATGATATAAGGAGAAGGTTATATCATGGTTTGAGTATATAGATTCTTTGGATTTTGGTATGTGGAAAGAGTTAACTTTTTACAGCATTCATGTTTTCACTAAGGTTTAATGGTTATTAATTTTTCAAGAGAATACATGATTAAGGTATTCACATGATTGGAATGTGACCAACAAGATATATGGGGGATAAATGATGGTATTCACATGCTTGGTTGATGACATTTCAAGTAATCATTTTCTTTATACTATGAGATTGGATATATGTATTTTGGATAAGCCTAAAGATTGGAATGAATTATGTTGGAAATAAGTTAGTATTGTTTAAGGATAGAATTTTTTTCGATATTATTTATAATGTAGTTTTAGCAAAAGGAAAACCTGCAGGACGGGCGACAACCCATCGCGTTGGACAAGGCTATGGGAATCGAACCCACAACTGAAGTTCAACAGGCCTTTATCGCCTACCACTGGCCTACAGGATGTCCCTATTTAGTAGAAACTAGTTTTATTATATTAAGCAGTATGATATATGAAGTATAAGTCCATTTTAGGAACCATATATGATTAATCTCACTATAGATGGACTTATGTATTTAACTTTTCTAACCTTTTGTTTGAGACAGATTGAATGACCCATCATTCTATCACATTATCTGCTTACACTTCACGAATGACAAATTCAACTTCATTTCATTAAGAGATGAAGTGGAAATTGTCCAAAGAACGACCAACGGTGAGACTGTACCAAAATCACAAAAGTATTTCTTCTAATTCCAATTTCATCAACTTTAGGGAAATGATCTTGAAAACCAAAAATGTTATCCTAGTGCCCTTATATCCGATGAATCAGATGGTACCTTAGATCATCACAATTCTATGGCTTTGTGATTGATGGCTTTTTCATAGCCATGTTCTCTACCACTCTCCATCAGAACTTGATGGTTAGATTTTTCTTCCATATTTTCACCTATGTTCTCCTATATGGAAACCCAGTGATGAGTTACTTTGGGTAATCATTACATTTCATACTTTAGTTTTTAAAATTAAGTTTTAGTATTCCTTTTTATGATGTGGGTTTCTATAAATAGTAAATGATTTATAACCCTGGCGAATTTTGAGGGAAAAATTCATTTTAAGGGGGGGCGAATGTAATACCCCGAGATTTTATGAAAAATATTCTTTTAATTTCATTGATATCTTGTGTTGTAAGCTACAACAAGATTGCCTTGCGCTATACGCAACACCATATGAGCTTGTAGTATACACAACACTATTATTGGATCATGTTATACACAATTTTGATAGTAGTTATTCTAAGAAACATTGAGTATATATATATATATATATATTCAATGTATAAATGAAATTTGGTTGGATTCTATTATACGAAATAACGGATAATTCATGCAAAACACACAACCCTGACTTGGCTTTCATTACACGTAATCGCGACCTTCCTCGATAGCGTGTGTTGTACGCAATACCAGGTTTCACTAAACAACAATATATTGTTATAATATTATTATGGACTAGCCGTTATGAATAGTATTAACTAAATTTTGAATTTTATAACATTATTATTCATCTTACACATTTTCTAGAATATGGTATGAGAACAAAATAAATTTTTCGTGTAAAATATGTATTTTTCAAAAATTGCAGTTTTCCCGCCTTTTGATGACGCACCCACCTTAAATCTTGTTTTTGAAATGTATATAAGTTCAATTTTACAAAAATTAAATTCTTCTTTAGAATCAGGATATAAAAATTTACTTTGGATAAATTTCTCATATTACTCTGATAACTTTCATATTTTAATGAATAGTAAAAACACGCTATATTTTAATTAAAAACAATTTTTTTTCATCGCAATAATTTATATGGTTAGATTATCTTTTTAATTGGTTTTAACGTGTAATTAGAATATATTTTTACCATTTAATCCAATGTTTTTCATTGGAATTAATTTCACTTTGAAATTGGATATAAACAAGTATTAATCTTTTGATTGTTTTTGTTTCTTAAAAACACGCTATTTGTTTTGATAACGGGAATTAAATTTAAAATTAATTAATTCCACTTATGTGTTATAAATTTGGAAAAATAGACATCAATTTTTAATTTGGAATATCAAATAATGCTTAGGCTTAATGTTTGGTATTTTTCTAAAAAACTTCAATTTTCTATGAATAGTGAAACCACTTAGTGGTAGTTAAAAAACTAACTTTTTTTAATTTAAATTAAAATTTACCACTTCTGTGAATTGAATTTTAAAAATCCGAGAGACAAGGTTAATATCAAGGACTCAAATGTGGTTCAATGAGATGAAAATAATTTTTGGTGAATAGTAACTTTTTACTTTTATTTACCACGGTTAAAAGTAAATAGGATAATTAAGGGTAAAAATGATATTATTATTACCCTAACACATGTCATAATTCTATTGGATAAGTTTAATTCGACCTAAAACAACCTTAGGAATAAAATATGACCATTTAGGCACACTTGGATTAGATTAGGACATTTAATATTAATTTATTTAAAGAAGGGTTAAAATAGTTAAAATCAAAGTTTAATAAGTAAATCATTTTTAATATAGGGTTATAGATAAGATAAATTCGACTATAAATATTAATTAGAAACATAAAAAGATTTCCTACATAATAGTATTTTATTTATAATTTTGTACATTAAATAATTTAATTTATTTATGACACAAAGATGATGCAGTAATTATCTTATTAATGAAATATTGACATAATTGATGTTATAAATACCCAAATAAATGTAATTTTAGACTTTTTATGAATTTAACTAATTTTCTAGGTTAATATGACATGTTAGTTTTGATTTAATTAACTTTTTTAGAACTAATCATTCTGTTATGATTTTCACAAAAATCAATTACCAAATAGTGTCAAAATTGACATAAAATAGTTTTTAAAAAAAATATTATATTATTAATTGTTATTTTATTCCTAAAAATATAAGGTTCGGCCAAATGACTAAGATAAGGTTATATATATTAATAATAAACAACTTTCGGTTCTTTTGTCTTGTTATAGTAAGTTTATTAACCTTATAGTGTAAAAAAACAAGAAGACACGGTAAAAGTAAAATTATTTAACTTAAGGTTAAATCTAAATGATAAGGTTAAAATAGAAACCGAAACTTGTCTAAATTATATTGGATGAGATTATTTAGACCCATCCCCACATTAGCTTCGAAATAAATCAATTTTTAGCTATTAAAAACCGAATACGACTTTATAATAAAATAATATTTTTAGTTTTTCCAAAGGTGCCCCTCTCCTCCCTTATAAAAGGGCACCTCCTCCCTCTCTTTCTCACACCTCTTTGAGCCTTCACGATCGGCCAACCCCTGCCAAATTATCTTCTACACTTCCATAGAAACATCCTAGAGGTTCTGGTCTTCTTCAAAGACCAATTTTAGTGCCCTAAGAGGAGGTCTCAAAGAGGCGCATCAAAGAAGAGGTAATGTCCGTTACCAATTCTTTCAACTTTATTTCTTCTTCCACTTATTATTCTTTAGTTTTTTCATTATGAAGTAATAAAATCAGTATAACTAATATACTGATATGTTATTATAAGTATGAAACAACCCTATTTCACCATCTATCCATTCTACGGAAAACGAAATCACCACGCATGCGTACGTACGGAATACCGTCTCCACGCCGTGGTGAAATCTGTTTTTCCACCAACACCTTACATGGATGGGTATAATGGTGTAAAGAATAACTATATATGGTTATTATAAAATCATACGGATTCTTATATATTATATCATCCACTCCAATTATATTTAATAATTATGGGAACGATACCATCGCTCGTGCGTACGTACGGACTAACGTCTCCACGACACGATGAGATTCATTCTCTATGTTAACCATACATGAATGATCATAAAGTTTATATAATGAATAATAATGAAATATATGAAATAATAATTCTACTGGATTTATTTATATATATATGTATGTAATCTATTTAGTTTCATTCAATAAGGAAACGAAAACAGCGTTCATGCGTACGTACGGCCTACCGTCTCCATGAACGGTGTATTTCATTCCTTTTATCGATATATAATATATATATGTATATGATGAATATATATTATATATAAATTATTTTTTACATTCTGTAATTATGTAAATCAGTATATAATTAATAATATCAAGAACAAAAAGTCGAAACACATACGATAAATGAAATGATTTTACCCAAAACGCTGCTTTAACATGGAATTTACAAAAGAACAGGTAATATAAAGTCATAAGTGAAACATATATGATATCATAACAATGAATATGATTATTCAATAAGTCAATAACATTATTTAAATCATTATACAGGAGGTTCGGATACGTACGAAGCATATCAGACCTAAGGTAAGGGATAATTTTGCAAATCTCATTTTTATCCGAGATTGCTTATACGTAAGTATTTACTGGGATTATTGTTATCATCCAAGTACATGTTTTATAAAAGTTTTTTTATGTATTTTTAATTTTATTTTTACCCATTTTGTATTTTACTACATGGTATGTATGTAATCTTTCTTTTACAAAATACTTTTTGACTTTTTCGACAAAAGTACGAGATGAATATTTTTTTAACGTATACGGAAAGAAAGGATTTTTACGATTTTATAAAGCCTTATTTTCATGAAGCTTCCTCCAAAATATTTCATTAATATTTTTAACAAAATCCTTTTCTTTTAAAATTCATGAAATTTTTTGAAAATAAAATTATTTTGAAGAAAAAAGGATATTTTCCTCAAGAATTCATTTCAAGTGTTTTATCAAAACCATTTTCATCTAAGATGAAATTATTTCACATGTGTATGTTTCAAGTATCATGTCTCTATTATTTACATGGTTTCACTTTTCTAATGATGAAATGATATCCAATTTTTTTGTATGGATTACATTATGATGGAATGATGTTTATGAAACCCATTTTATTCTTGGGTTATGATGAATGATTTATGTTTATATTGTGGCACACGAAAGAATGATTTCAATATGAGATGGGTGGGACCTATATCTCCCTCAAATGGATTGGGTAAAGATTTATATCTCATGAGATAGACATGGATGGAACGGAAAGTTAAACCGGTTCAGTAATACAGGACTGTAAGAGGAGTGAACTCGATTCGGAAAGGGACTTTGTCCACTAAGATGGTCTTGGCAGCAATGCCTTGGCTAATATGGAAATCATATCATGTTCTTAATGGTTGCCACAATTACATGTTTTATTCCCATGCTAATTTATCATGATTAATGTTTCTTCATGATCTATGCCTTACGTGTTGCCATGTTTTATGTCATTGCTCATGATTTTCATGTTTAGATTTTATGCTCACGTTTTTTTTACATTCAAATGTCTAAGGATTGTTTTATGTTCTCTATGCTTACCCTTACTGAGCATTTGAGCTCACCCCTTTTATGTTTTCTTTTCCCCTGGATATAAAGAAAGGTTTTAGGTAAGAAAAAAAAGGTCAGAACTTTATGGGAGATGTTGAAGATCTTTCACCACAATTAGAAGATTATATTCCTAGTTTCCAAAGACACTAAACTATTACGGTCCTTGTGTGTTCGTTTTTGTTATGTATTAATTATTCCGCAAAAGTAATTTAATGTCCATGTATGTCAATATTTGGGTCTCTACAATGATGACGATGGATTATTTAAATTAGGTAATGACTGACAACCTAAAACATTTGAAGTGTCTAAATTCACCAAGAAAGAATAAATAACATTTGAATCCTTCTCGCATCATCAACCACCTATTTTTAGTAGAACATCTGATCCACTAATAATAGAATAATGGATCAATAGTATCGAAAACATATATTATCTACTCCATTATTCTGATAAATATAATGTTACATTGGAAATATATCTCTCAGAGGGAGAAGTTTATTACCCATAGACACCAATCAAGAACACAAATCCAAAGGATGAGGTAGAGGATATGAGGTGGGATGCCTTCCAAAAAATATTTTTCAATATGTATTTTCCTCTTAACATCTGAACCATGACAGATATAAAATTACTTGAATTGAAAGAAAAGGAAAATGAATCAATGGGGATTAATGAGATGAACTTTATAAGGCTTACATGACATGTTTCAATCTCTTTCATTGATTCGGATGGGAAGATTGATCGATACTTTGATAGATTAAGACCAAATCTATAAAAATATATGGAAATCAAATACTTTTGGAGTTTTAAGGATATAGTGTGATGGGATATAAAAGTTAAAATGAAGTTTGGAGATTCACAGTGGTCTCGTGGATTGAATGATAATAAGAGGAGGATGGATCCAAATTTTGGAAAGAATTTTGACCATGAAATATAAGGGAATAAACAACAACTACCCATGTACAACATGTGTGGGAATAATAATTCAGGAAATTGTATATAAGGACATGGAAGTAGTTAAAAGTGTGGAAGAGATAACCATATAGCTTGAAACCATCATGGATATATAAATCCTCAACATCTGTATGCAATTTAAAAAGGGAATATGGTGCAAGCACAACCTACAATACAATTCCATAAGTGTGGGGAGCATGAAAATTTTTATAACTGATGTTCAAATTAGAATATAATGGAGGGAAACTGATATCTACCCTAGTATAGTCTAAGGGAGAATGTTCAGGATTTTTTAATAACAAAAACTAAAATCAAATCTCCAAATTATACAGTGGAATTTACACTCATCGTACACTCAAATATTTCAAGTGTGTTATTTGATTCTATCTATACACATTATTTTATTTCATTCAAGTTTGAAACTAACATCAAATCAAACCTTTAACTTATAGTTGTAGAGTTATATATTAAAACTCTTGATGAAACTATTCTAGCATTAATCATATATAGGGATTCCCATACTAACTTTGGTGAGTAAAATCTCAAGGAAGACTTGGTGGTCATTATAATGGTGTAATCTGATATAATACCAAGGATGGATTGGTTGTCAATGTATAATTCCAATATCAACAATAAAATAAAGGAAATTTTAGTTTTCTTGAGGGGGTAATATCTAATTACCATTAAAGGAGGGATATCTCATCTTGGGATTTGTGAAGAACCACCTCCTATTTCCTTATTTATGGAAATGATTGGTGGGGAAGGGGAAGAAAGTGGATGTATAAAAATAAGAAATGTACCCATTTTTTAGGAATACATTGATGTATTTCCTATAGAATTACCAGGACCTCCCCCTAAAAGAGAAGTATATTTCTCAACTGAACTCAAAATATAATGCAATATCGATGACCGCATATAGAATAGAATATGTGGAGTTGGAATAATTGACGAAGAAACTTAAAGATATTTTGTAGAAGGGTTTTATTCATACAATTGTATCTCTTGTTAAGTACCAATGTGAGATTGGCTGAGCAATCAAGAGGGGGGTGAATTGGCCATTTTAAAATATTTAATGAATTATTTTCAAATTTAATAATTAATGAAATGAAAATAAAAGATAAATGAACATAATTTTTTATGATAGTTTGGATTTAAAGGATCCTACATGAATGTTTATGGAGTAGTGGAAGTGTGCGATTGGTCGTGTCCAACTTTAATTTTTTTCAAAATCGATGATCAATATGATATTTACACGATGATAAATTCCATGATCAATGAAATCGAATCAAATAAAAGATATAATGGATAAAATAATAAAACCAGAGTGTGGGATCATAAAATATTATTTGTAATTAATTTAACTAATTAATTAATTACCTTGTGATAATTATTTATTAATTTATGGATATGAAAACAAATCTACATTGTAACAACATTGAATTTTCGGAATCCAGAGAAGATTCCATCTATCGATGATCCACATGTGTTCCAAAAATATCTAAACATTACCATAAGAATCTTCGAGTGCTATCATGGAAGATCCTTTCACTTGAATCTTTTTTCCTTTGATCGCCTCAAGAATCACTTCCAAAGGATTCTGTTTGATCTCTCTTGACTCGAGAGTGGGAGGTGGAGGAATATCGATCTCTGTTCTTGGGGGTGTTCTTGGAAAATGGATCTATCTAATGATTCAAGAGGATTCTATGGATTCATTATGCAAAAAAATAATGAATTGGCACTACTTAAAAATAATATAATTGGGTTTATATACAGCTAGGGTTTAGAATTAAATATTTGTACAAGTGACCTTTAATATTTATTTAATCCCTACAGAAACCCATGTCTATAATAATAATGTTATTATTATTATTATTTATTTACATGTTCTTAACTTGAGAATTAAAATTAAATATTATTTATTCAAATAATATTCAATATATATATTTTTTATCACCATATCATTATCCTTGATATGTCATTCCTCCAGAATATTTATCAATACATGAATAATATATATTTATTTATTAAATAAATATCACGACATTATCCACTAATAAATAAATAAATATTTTATTCACTAAATAGAAAATAAATATTTGTTAAATATTCTTCTCAAATAATATTCTTTGGAATAACAGGGGAGAGAATATATGTGACCAAGAAAACTTTAATAATTATTAAACCATTATTAGAAATTGTATTTATTAAACTTGTTAAATAATAAATAATAATATATATTATTTAACTATGATTCTTGATAGACATAGTATGTGACCATCTAGGACTCTTTCTCAGTGGAATTAGGCGAAGCATCCTAAAGTCTAAAGTTAGCATCTAGAAACATTTCAAGGCAGTAATAAAGAAATTAGTTAATTTTTTAATGACATAACACCTCATATGGACACATACTGTGTAATATAATCCCTTTATCATGATATATCTAATCAAGCAGGTTTTTTGTTGGTGTCATCAACCTATGTGCTTGATGTCTCTTTAAATTAATGGAAATCAAACTTTCCTATAAAACACCATATATGTGGATTTATTTAGGCTATATCATTTATATCAAAGGGCTTAAGATATCAACTTTTATTAAAGAACAAAAGGGTAAAATCCTTTCTCACTTTATTCATTGATGCAATATTACTCGTGACACACCCAACATATCCTACCTCACCATGAATACATGGAATCATAGTTTTCATCAATACTTCAATATATGTGAATTATAATACTCATTAATAATAATAATAATGTCTAAGGATCAATACACATGTCCATAGATAAGAACATTCAATAACACACACACACATATATATATATATATGTGGATTTCCTACTGGCTGACCTCATGCTCATAATATCCTATAATGGATATTACCAAGGGCGTACACCATGAGAAGATTTTGCAAAGTAGTATGAGTCTCAACCCATGCTATATTGAATCAATTATGTCCCTCAAATGATTTATTCTAGATATATAACACATATTTAAGAATACTATAATGGCAATTATGGGTTCTCATCATAGTAGGGAAAATCTATAACCTTTTAGTGTGACAACTACTCTTAGAACATTTCACATCCTATGTTATATAGAATAACAATCATGATGTGATAAAAAGTTTATTAATATTCAAAAACTTTGAATATAGGTTATCATAAAGTATACAGAAGTTGGTTCTAGGGAACCAACTCCAAAAGACTCCCACTCACACTAGAGCCAACTGCTAACAACCTTCAGTCTGCAATACCTCACATGATTCTCATGGTTTTGCTAAGATAGACCATTATTCAATGGGTCCTCCATGTTTTATTATATGGGAAATATTCTTACCGCAACTTGACCCCTTTGATAAAAATCCCTCAAGAGGTGATACTTCTAGAGTACGTTATTTATCCATTAGTGTGACCTTGTCTCTTTTCCAAGAGCCACCACTATAGTATTATCACAATATAATGTGATATGGTATTTTCTTCTAGGTACCACATCAGGATCTTGAAAAGATTTCCATTTCTAAATGGCTTCCTTGGCTGCATCTGAAGTCTCTATATACTCGAACTCTACTATATAATCAACAAAAACTAGATCCTTTGAACTCTTCCAAATCACAGATCCTCCATTGTGATAGAAAACATATCCTAACATAGACTTTATATAATTATGATCTAATTGAAATATAGAATCAGTGAAACCCTTAATGATCAGATCCTCATATCCTCCATACACTAGAAGCATGTCCTTAATTCTTCTCAGATACTTGAGGATAGACTTAACAGTAGACCAATATTGTGCTCCTAGATCTTCTTGATATCTTACAACCATTTTCAATGCATAAGAAACATCAATTCTAGTATATAAAATGGTATACATGATTGATGCTATCACTGAAGTGTATGAGATCTTAATTTTTGGTCGGGGTGGAAACTCAAGAGGGGGGTGAATTGAGTTCCCAATTAAAATTTATGTTAAAATATTTATGATAAAAATCCCCCAATTTGAAATAGTCTAGTTAATTAAGGAAGTAGATATATAAATGTTCAATTGGTCAATAGGTTTCTCAAAGGTTGATTAGTCCTCAGTTGAATCAGTGTAAAACACTTTTACATCTTTTGAAACTAGTTTACTGAATTAAACACATATACACTAACCAAAACTAACTATCAGAGTTAATGTAAAAAATTTTTCTATTTTTGAAATTATTAGCAGCGAAAAATAGAAAAATAGAGTATTATAGAATAAGGTACATAGTAGAGTTAAACAAGAGGTTTAGTCTCAAGCTGAGGCTTAATCCTCTCAACTTGGTGATCACCTTCCACCAATCAATTTATATTAACAATAGACTTGATACATAGCCTGCATTGGGCTTTACAATAGTATTTAAAAATTGTCCAGGGATCACACCCTATACTATAGTTCTTCATGGGAAAAACAAACAACCAGGACACACACGACCTCTTATACAGTTATACACGGGAAACAAAAGTGTAAGTAATGTTTGGAGTGAGGATTTTCAATATCCTCCAATTTAAGCACAGGAGACAGTGTGTGTGTAACAGAAAAACACACACTGCTCAAAAATGTAAGAAAAATGAAACAATAGATCTAATGTTATAAAGATTGAGTTTAAAAGGATCTATGTGTTTGTAGTTTGTCTCTTGACTCCTTGTAGTGAATAAATTGCAGTTTGAGTCCTTCTCTAGAAGTTGTCTCCAAAACAGAGTGTCGTAACACCAGTTTCTAGCTTCTGGGAACTGAAGTGTTCTAATCCTTGGTATGAAAGATATTTGATGAAGCTCAGAAGGAAGTCTTGAATTTGTTCTCCAAAATGATCTTCGTGAAGGTCTTAGGTTAGCAGAGTAACTACTGGTGTTCTACTTGTTCTACAGATCTTTCGTATATTGTCTCTCACCCAGCATGCTACACTTTAGCTTGATCTTCTATTCTATTTTATATTCTTGAGGTCCGACAGTGGGAATGATAAAACCACATACGGTCCTCCTCATACCTTGTACTGTCTCTAGATACGATCTCCAGATATGTCTATAATCAATATTAATTAATGTTAGAAGCATTAAATTTCCCAAATATGACTGTTAGAATAATCTCAAGAAAATTGACAAAGTATAGAGTAGAAGGGTATAGGTATCGGTAGACTGGTATTTATATCCTTCGCAACGGTAGGCTTCATCGATAGGCTTTATCGATAGGCTTCATCGGAAGGCTTTGAGTGATAGACTCATAGCAGTGAACTTGCTCGCATTGATAACTCAGTGGTAAGGTTCCTCAGTGGTAAACTTCTATCGGTAACCTCTATCAGTAACCTCTATCAGTGAACTCTATCTATAACCTCTATCGGCAACCTCTATCGGTAACCTCTATCGGTAACCTCTATTGGAAACCATTATCGGTAACCTCTTAATTAGAAACTTTTACACAGTAAACTTGATCAAGAAATTACTGATATTGAAAATACATAATTTTTACATGATAAAAACTATAGAAACTAATTAAACATGATTTTCATATAAATGAAATATGATTTGGAATTATCAAAATATTTGAGTCCAACAATCTCCCCCTTTTTGATAATCACAAATTATGTCACTGAAATTTAGATTTAAGTATTATTAAAGCAGGGTTAAGCACATTTGTTAATCTCTTCAAGGAACCATGTTTATTATTGAAAATATATCATAGCATAAATACATACAGAAATTTCATATATTCAATTTTTATATAGTCAAGGGTCATATATCCGAACCATTCCCCCACTTTTTTATTAGAAAAAAAAGGAAAAAAGAAGACAAAAGGATATTTTTGTATTAATGAGACAAGAGTACAATATAAAAAAATATTACAATGATCCCTATCAAATAATACTTCCAACATTCAATCCACATCAGATATGTCTATTTGAGCTTTGTATTTGGGAGCTGAGGAGATAGGTTCAGAAGATGGTGGTACATCCCTAGGGATAGCAGTAAACAAGGTTGGAGGAGTTGAAATAGAAGCACCAGTAGACCGATAAAGAGTATATCTCTGAGGAATCGTAGGAGTCAAGCTTCTGATGGCCTGTGTAGGAGTTATCAAAGGGGAAACACTAGTAGATCCTGATGTAGCTGAGGAAAAATGTAAGGATGTAGGGATAATGATGGGAGTACAGCCCACATGGAGGAAGGGAAAAAGAAGATTCCTTAAATCCATAATTATGCTTCCTCCTCTTTCCATAGATGATATGAAATCATCCTTATTCTCCATAATTTTTTTCCAATGCAGGATTCAACTCTTGAAGACTAATAACTTGATTCTTAAAATCCTGAGTGACAAGTGGGACCCTCAAGTTCCCCAACAACAACTTAAAGTGGCTATCCATCTGATTATTAGTGTAAACCCATTTATAATAGAAGTCAATCTTCTCTTTGATGGCGTTCTGATCTTGGGAAGCCTCTCTCAAGTAATCTACTACAAGCTTATGAATGTCTATGGTAGTGGAAATGACCTGAGTCATAGAATGAGGGTCTAAGGTACTTTCACCAGAGAGATTCTCCAATTCTTCTCTAACAACTGATCTGAATACTTCTAAATCAACAGGAGGAGAGGCTGATGAGGAAGCAGATGAACACAGAGGTGCCTTGGTGAAAGCTACTATCTAGTTAAAAGACTTGGTCAATCCACTGATCAACCACTTCACATCATCATCCTGACCACTCACATGTGTCTACATAGACTTCTTAAATTCCTACAACATTGTGACCATCTACTGAACAACACTCTTAACATACTTAATATCATTGTCCACTTGAGTTCTTAAAGCCATGTATGAGTCTAAACTCACAATCGACTATTTCACAGACTCCACATATTCTTCCAAGGTTCTAACTTGATTCTAGCAGTCCTTCACTTCATGTAGCTAGTTGGAGTGAAAGGTAGAGATTATTCTTTCCAAAGTATATGCCACAAGCTCTTGATTGAGATCCATTGATCTCTATATCCCAATGGATCTCTCATAAAAGTGTCTCTTTAAATCTGATTTTAATGACTCCAAGTCATCCTTATTCATATAATCCTGAGGTAGAAGAACCACAGGTTGCACTATAGTGGTCTCTGAAACAGAATGAACTGGAGGTCTTCTGTTAGGTTTTTCATCTTCAGAATATTCATAGTCTAAGCCCAAAACCATGAATCTATGATCTTTTAACCAATCTTCTATTTCATGAGAAACAAAAATTGAACCTATGGAAACAAGTTCCTCCCCCTCAATTGGATCATCTTTTTGGATAGCTACATTCTCCTTTTCCAGTCTTCCTTGATCAATTGAACCATCAGGAGAGTCTACTCCTACTTCTTCTACATAATCTTCAACTACTTCCAATGAAATTTCAGCTCCAACCGATTCAACATCCTCTTCCTCTTCACTCTCGGCGATTACTATTTTTTCTATCAAAGGACTAAGACTTAGGCATTCTTTTTCACTTTTATCAACAGCTGACTCAAACTCCTCATGATCATATTCACCTCCATCCTCCTCCTCTGAGGTATCTTTAATAGTAATGTCTCTTAATAAATTCTCTTCTCCTTCTTCTTCAATGGTTTCCTCATCATCATTATCCCTTAGGAAAATCTCTCTTTTGGGTAATCTCTTTGGAGGATTAGGCTCTCCAAAGGATACAAAATTAACATGAGGACTTGAGGGAAGGTCAGGATCACTCCTATCATCTATAAGAGAATTCTCTCTTTATTGCACAGCATCAGCCGCTTCTTCTACATCTGAATACACTGGCTCTACTTCATCAGGTTTTAAACCTGGATCTATTTTATCCTTTGGCCTAGTGGGATTAAAAATAGGGTGGAAGTCTTCATATAGCTTAGACTCATCATTCACCCATTCCCTTTTCCAATGATTCTAGTTTATCTTCATAAACTTGCATATCATTTTAGTATTAAAGAAGTTATCCCTTACAACTATTGTTTCTTCCTTATGTCCATAAACTCCTTTCACTATCCACATCAAAGATATCAAATTGGCATGAAATAAAGCATTTTACTTGGAACTAGGCCTAGTTATATCCTCTAACTGAATCATTAAACAACTTGAAAAGATTTATCCTTGGCGCATCCTTCAAAAGATTCAACAAAAATATGTATTAATACTTCAAAGTAGCAAAATCCCCTCTCTTGGGACTAAATACATGTTGGAAAATTTTAAATTAGTAATCTGTTTTCCCTATCCATATCAGCAGTAATTACCTTTCTAGGGATTTCTCTAACTCTTAGTTCATTCATAGCCTCTTTATAGTATAAATACTCACTGGAGGGAGGCATAACTTTAGAGTAATAGTTAAATATGCCTTCATGTGGGACTCTTAATCATTCAGTCCATTCAATAAAAGAGAATCTCACACTTACTCCATTTACCTTTGAAGACATTAGGTTCTCATCCTCATACAGTTATAACTTCAGAATCTCATAAAATTCTTTGACTAGCTTCTAATAATATGCTCCATTTTTATTTTCAAAACATTCTACCCAATCCTGAGCTTCGAGTACCTTCAGCACTTGAGACCTTCTCGACAGCAGCCATTCCGAACTTAATTTCTTTTTGACCACGATTTCCCTCTTCGACAAGTGTGGATCGTTCAGCTTTACCACAACATTTCTTCCCCTACTAAACCTAGCTCAAGGTCTCTTAGGGTTTGGTACGTCTCCTTAATCACCAACCATCATTCTCTTCACTCTTTACATTTTGATCTGAAGTGGTTCGAGGATTTTAGTAGAAGGGTAGGTTCAAGGATTCGAGAACACAAGGTTAGGTAGAGGATTGAAGTGGATCGAAGTGTGGATGACACTTTGTTTTTATCATTTAGGGATCAAAAAAAATAGAGTAAAAGAAATAAATAAACCTAAAAAATTTTCAGATTCCAGAAGAAAAAACACAAGTCCAGGACCTATGAGTAAGGTCGACTAATGGTAAGTTCCCAACAGTAAGGTATCCAATGGTGAGGTCCAATAGTGAGGTGTCCTAATGGTGAGGTCCAAAGCTGAGGTCCTAATGGTGAGGTCCTAACAGTGAGGTCCTAATGGTGAGGTTCTAACAGTGAGGTCCAAATGGTGAGGTCCTAACGGTGAGGTCCAACGGTGAGGTCCTAACAGTGAGGTCCAACGATAAGGTCCTAATGATGAGGTCCAACGGTGAGGTCCTAACGGTGATGTCCAACGGTGAGGTCCTAATGGTGAGGTTTCCAAAACTAAAAATGTATCATACCTAACTCATGTTTGATGTAACTTAACCTTTCAGAATTCAAAGACTTTGTGAATATATCATCCAATTGATGTTCAGTGCCAATGAATTCAAGGGTGATATCACCTCTTTGATAATGATCTCTCAAAAAGTGATGTCTCATATCAATGTGCTTTGTCCTAGCATGAGATACTGGAATTTTAGAGATGTTAATAGCACTTTTGTTTTCACAATTTATAGAGTCATATTTGAATTGATATCCATAGTCTAGTAAAGTGTGTTACATCCATAGAATTTCAGCACAACAACTTCCAGTAGCTATATATTCAGATTCGACAATGGATAATGCAACAAAATTATGTTTCTTACTACACCATGATACGAGTGATTTGCCCAAAATGTGACATGTTCTAGAGGTTCTTTTTCTATCTAACTTGCAACCAGAAAAGTCATCACCTGAATAACTTATCAAATCAAATGATTTTTCTATTGGGTAAAATAGTCCTAAGTTTATAGTATACTTGAGATATTTAAAAATCATTTTAACATGAGTTGAATGAGATTCTTTGGGATTGGATTGAAAATGAGAACACATACATACACTGAACATAATATCTGTACTGCTAGTAGTAAGGTAGAGAAAACTTCCAATCATACCTCTGCAATTGGTTTGATCCACTGGTTTACCAGTTTCATCAGCATTCAACTTACAAGTGTTACTCATAGGTGTACCACAACCTTTATTACTATCCAAACCAAAACATTTAAAAATATCCCTAGTATATTTAATTTGATTTAAGATAATTCCCTTTTTATTTTGAAAAATTTTAAATCCAAGAAAAAATTTAAGTTCTCCCATTAAACTCATTTCAAATTCATTTTGCATCATCTTTGAAAAATCAGTACATAACAAATTTTTAGAAGATCCAAATATAATGTCATCTACATAAATTTGTACTATTAAAATATCTTTGGAAATCCTTTTAATAAAAATATTAGGATCAGTTATTCCTTTTGTAAAACCTTTGAAATAATAAAAGAACTGAGTCTATCATACTAGGCTCTAGGAGATTATTTTAGACCATATAAATCTTTAGAAAGTATAAAAATATGATTTTAAAAATGGGGATTTGTAAATATAGTAGGTTGTTCAACAAAAACATCCTCAACTATATACCCATTTAGAAATTCACTTTTGACATCCATTTTATAAATTTTGAAATTTAGATGAGCTACATAATAAAGTATAATCCTAATGGATTATTTTCTAGCTATAGGTGCAAAGGTTTCCTCATAGTCTATTCCTTCTTCTTGAATATATCCTTGTGAAACTAATCTGGTCTTGTTTCTAACTATATTTCCAGACTCATCAACTTTGTTTCTAAACACCCATTTAGTGTCTATGGTCAAAGTTTCCTTAAGTCTTTCCACTAATTCCTAAACATTGTTTCTTTCAAACTGATTTAATTGTTCTTTCATAGATATCACCCAAAATTCATCATTTATAGCGTCATTAATATTTTTGGGTTCAAGATGTGAAAGAAAATCTTGATGTTCAACCTGGTTTCTCAGAGAATCTATAGTTTGTGTTACTCTATTTAGATCACCTACTATAGTATCTAAAGGATGATTCTTGAGAGTTCTAAAACCTCTATAAAGAGTTGGACTACACTCCTCATGGTTTTCTACAGGTTCACATTCAACAGGCTCAGATTCTAGAAAATTTCCAGAACTAGTTTCTTTTACTGGAGGTTCACTGTTTTTATCATTAAGGTCCAGAATTGACATATCTTATTCAAGATATTAAAGAGAGGTTTTAGGTTCATGTGGATCATTCTCATCAAATTTTACATGAACTGATTCTTCCACACATTTGGTTCTCTTATTGAATACTCTATAGGCTTTACTAGAGATTGAGTAACCTGGGAAAATTTCTTCATAACTTTTAGAATCAAATTTGTCAAGATTATACCTAGTGTTAAGGATAAATACTTTGAAACCAAAAACTCTAAAGTAATTAAACTTAGGTTTTCTATTATTCCATAGCTCATAAGGGGTCTTCTTAATAACATGTCTAATTAACACTCTATTGATGATGTAACAAGCTATATTAACCGCTTCGGCCCAAAAATAGATAGGCAGGCTATACTCATTAAGTATAGTCCGAACAATCTTTTGAAGTGTCCTATTACTTCTCTATACTACTATATTTTGTTGAGGTGTTCTAGGAGAAGGGAAATTGTGATTATAGCCATTATGTGAGAAAAACGGTTCAAACTCCTGATTTTCAAACTCACGACCATGATCACTTCTCAAGGTCTTAATTCTAAGTCCACTAAAATTTTCTACAGAATTGGAATATTTAATGAATTAAGAACATGCTTCACTTTTGTGAGTTAGAAATTATACCCAAGTGTATCTAAAAAAATCATCTACAAGAACATAGACATAATGCTTCCCATTTAAACTTGAAACTCTTGATGGTCCAAACAAATCCACATAAACCAACTCAAGCGGTTGAGAAGTTGAAACTTCTTTCTTTGGTTTGAAAGAAACTTTATGTTGTTTCCCCTTTTGGAAAATATTAAAAACTTTGTTAAGTGGGAATTACAATTTAGGTAAGTCTCTGACTAAACCTTTCCTAGTTACTTTCCTAAGTGAGTGCACATTGTAGTGTCCTAATATTCTGTTCCATAACCAATATTCTTTATGAAAACAATTTAAATAAGAAAATTTTTTCTTTACTTAAGAGTTTAAATCAAAAGCATATACAATTTCATTTCTAAGAGCAATGAATATTAAATCATTTTTAGAATTAAAAACATTGCATGCATCATTTTAAAACATAACATTAAAACCATCATCACACAACTGAGAGATACTAAGTAAATTTTACTTTAACCCATCAACTAAGAGTACTTTTGAAATTAATATAGTATTCAGATTACCAATTTGGCCTAATCCGATGATCTTTCCCTTAGCATTATCACCAAATGTAACATGTCCACCATCAACTTTGATTAGGCTCTTGAAGCATGAATATTCTTGTAACGATCCAAAGTTTTTCAATGGAAATTATATTATTAAAAATATGTCATAAAATCACATGAAAACACAAAACAATGAACTATTAAGTGTTGAGTGACCTTTAAACATAATTTTTTCACTTCTGTGTTTGGAATTTTGAAAATCCGACATACACGGTTGTGTTCAAGATGTTTTTTGGGGTCCAATAAGAAAAACTTAATTTTTAGTGAATAGTAACCTTTCCTTATAAATAGTAACCTACCCTTGTGAATAGTAGTACGAAACTTATGAATATTAAATCTTTCAAAATAAGAATAACCTTACCAATGAATAATTAAATAAAATTTAAGCATCTTAGAAAGTGACAATTTGACCATAGTAAACGTTTTGATATTTTTGTAAGTCATAAATAATTAATTTTAATTAATTAATTAATTTAAAAGAAAATTTATTTTCTTAAAATGTGTTCATAAATTAACAAATATATGTCTTCTAGTTTTTAGATAATTTTATAAGACCCTATGTAATTTTTGAAAGCATTATAAAATCAGTTTTAATTTTAAAAACTGTATTTTACAAGTAAATTACTTTTTTAATTAAATATTAAATTAATCATGTTTATAAATCTATTTTTAAAAAATGGAATTATTTTTTGGATTCTAAACGTTAAAAAAATTTTGGGGTGAAATTTTGGTATTTTTATGAAATACTTGAATTTTTATGAATAGTGAAATGCCATAATTTACAAAAAAAAAAGCTAAATAAGATAATTATAGAGTCATTTATGATGTTATGCTGATGTAAGCCCACTTGGTTAGGGATCACATTATAAAATTACTATTCTTGGTAAAGGAAAACTCTTTATTCCTTGTCTTGTGGAGAAATAATAAATTAATGAATTTTATATTAAGAAACCACCTCTCCCCTCCACTATAAAAACCACCCTTCACAACCTCATTCCCCCACACCTCTCAAGCTTCAAGACTTATCTAAACTCTACCCAAGAATCTTCCCTATCCCCTCCCCAATGTCCAATATCTTCTGGTCTCATCAAAAGACCATGCCTAGGCCCCTTAAGGAGGATCTCAAGAGGAGGATTCAAGAGGTAATTTCTCTCCCTCTTCTCATTTAATTCCCTTTCAATTTCAAGTTCTTTTCTTATTCTCTCCCCACCTATCTTTGTTAAAATGGTATGGTAACTCCAGTATCATATATATACTATAATTTTATGATACTAATGGGATATTATATCATCTAACCCCCTTTCTCCTCTTCTTTTTATTTTATAAAAGAAAATGTTGTTCGTGAGGTGTTAATCTATCACCTTCAAGAATGACATGTTTTATTTTTCCATTTCTACCTTCAGATATGGTCATAAAACCATTTTTATGGTTGGAAAATAATATTATATATGTATTATGTCCTATTTTAAGTTCTATAACAAACATATGTACATATTACTAAATGAATAAACAAAACAAGTTCGGTGTGGTCCAAAAACCGCACAAATTAACCCAAACGACCATCATTATATTCCTATCTAATGATTCATCCACATGGTATATAACATAATTCATAGTAATATCATTAAAACTACTGTAATATCATTAATAACATGTAATATCAGTTCTGTATGTTTACCCATGTTCTACCCAGACTTCAATTTATGAATACAAGTGAACCGCTCAAGAAAACCATAAAAACGAACATTCCCGAACAATGTTTTTATACTCTATAACACATCCAAAGGCACATAAAATAACTTAATGAAACCATAATGAACCATATTCATGTAAAAAAGGTTCTTTAATTGTTAATTAATGAATCTAATTTTTTTTATATATGACATTAAAGATAAAAATCATTCGGATACACATTAAGGGGGAATTCTCGAACCCAACTTTCATCCTTCGGGTTCTCCCTCTTTCACTCCTTTTTGATATGGTTACTCCTTAAAAATCATTTTTTCATAATTTTCTTCCCTTTTATGGGATATACATGTTTTTCACTGGTATTTATGTCAAACCAAATGTTTTCCAAAATAACTCTTCTTTTAAGAACACACCTTTTACTTCTCATTCAATATTGACGGTTCTTGTAACATGTATGTTATTCCCTATTTCTTTTGGGAACCCAATTTTAATGAATGTGTTCTTATGAGATGAAACCCATTCCTTTTCATGGGTTAGTTATGTTCATTTTTGTTACATGTTCATTGTTCCATGCATGATAAATGATAATGTTATGATGTGACGGGTGCGCCCGAAATTATATAGCGCAATATGAATGTATAAATGTGACAGATGCACCCAGAATTATACAGTGCTCCAATACATTGGGTAAAGTGATGAATCTCATGAGTAAATGTGAAATTATGTGTGAAAAAGATGCTATAGTTTCTCACAATTATGTGTGATAGTTAACCACTAAGACATGATGTTTCATTTTTATACATTTTCACATTTCAAGTCTTTTATTTATGCTTCCTCTTATGTTCCTGATTCTTTACCTATGTTATGAATATGCTCACCCCATGCTATATTTTTCTTATTTTTTCCCTTAATGGGGTTCTAGATCACCCCTTTTGATGTATATCCTTAGGTGGATACATGTACTAAGGATAGGTCAAGTTCCAATAAGAATCTAGAGAAGAAGAAATTAAAAAAAAAGTTTATGGTAGATATTGTAATTGTTATGTATCGTCCTAGTTTTCCCAAGAAACTAAACCATTGGATCCTCTATGTGTAATACGATTATGCTTTTTATCTTTAAAATGATGTAATAGTAATTTAAGAAAAGGTTGGGTCGCTATAAGTCTCCTATGATATGTCTTGAACATCCACTATCCAAGTACCATAGGATTTTACATGAGCTCTTTAGACAATTTTCCTACAAAACTGATTAAACATAGGGTAACTTTGGTACCCATATTTTATTGGGTCTAGTGAGGTTAGAAAATAAATATTTATGAACCCATATTTGTCTTATAGGTTTCCTATGATAAACAAACATGTTTTGGGACATAAACACTTAGTTAGGTACTTTAGAAAATTGTTTTTCAAGAGCTGATTCAGAACTTGAACTAGTAGTGAACTTTCCAGATTTTGGAACAAATTTGTTCTTAATAATACTTCTCTATATTGGTTGATATCCTAGAGAAGTTGTGTATTTTGGAGAAATTTGTTTCCCTAGAAACTGAGTGAAGGTATCTCTACCAGTAGTAAACTTCTCCAGATCCCTTTTTAATTGCTCATTTGATTATTTAAGGTCAATATTTTCTTTTAACATCTGAGAAATTTTTTCCTTTTCAATATCAAAATCATACTTATAATTGACATTTATAGAATTTTTTATTTTCAATAATTTATATTTATCCTTTAGTTCATTAAAGGTATCCTAAATCATTCCACAATATTCAAACAGTTCATCCTTAGTCATATTTTCATCATTATTTGATTCACTTTCATTCCTAGAATAGTATGCATTATGTGTAGGAAAATTATGTGTTACCACAGATGTTTCTATCATGAAACATTGGTTTTAATGATTGTTATTTTCAGTATCAGAAGTGTCAGATTCACTGGAGATTTCTTCTGAAGCACTCCAAGTAGCTTTCAAATACTTTTTATATCCCTTCCTTTTGTCTTCATATTTCTTCTTAAATTTCATATTGGGGCACTCAGCCTTCACATGACCTTTTCATTTACACTCATAGCAGACTATCTCATTTGTGTTGTTATTCTATTTTCTGTCTTTTTTCCACTATCCTATACTATCATACCTTCCTTTATAGTTTGACTTTATAAAGAACATATTATTTTAGTAAAAAATTTTGAATCTTCTTGGAAGAGGAGCCATATCATGATCACTGTCAGAATCTGATTCTTCACTGGTGGAACTATCTGTAGGAACTTGAACCTTTTCCTTGTCTTTTCTCTTTGAGGTAGTAGTATTTAATTCTATAGATTTATTTCTTGGTTCTTCATATTCTTCTTAATTCACTTTAAGCTCTTCTTCGTACATCATAAGTTTTACAATTAGTTCCTTCACAGGTAGCTTTCTTATGTCACAGGATTCTCAGATAGAAACAGAAGTTCCCCTCCATCTATCAGGTAGGCATCGAAGCAATCTCATAATATGATCCTTGTTATCCACTGGTTTCCCTAGAAAACTCATGGTATTTACTATTTCATTGAACCTGAGATACATTTCATAGATAGGTTCATCATGATTCATTTTAAAATTATCATATTTAATATTGTAAGTATTTATTCTCATTTATTTAACAATGGTTGTTCCCTCATGGGAAACAGCCAAAGTATCCTAAATTTCATCTGCAGTTTTGTAGGCAGATATTATATTGAATTCTTCATCACCCAGAGAATAGTACAATGCATTAGTTTCTTTACAGTTATTATTATATGTAGCTTTAGTCAAATAGGACCATGTGTCCCTATCAGTAGTAAGTAATGCATGTTGTTCTTCAATTGTGTCCCAGATTTTAGGACCCATTCTCTATAGATACATTTTCATTTTCAATTTCCAATGAGAATAGTTATTACCATTAAATAAATGTGTCATGTTAGTAGCCACACCCTCAACTCGATTATCCATAGCTAATCAGAATTTAGAGAACAGAAAATTTATATATGGCATAAATTTTAAGGTATTTAAGATATAATTAAAATCATAGTTGAAAATAATTTGAAAAGGTTAAAACACAGTTTTGATGGTAGCAATAAACAAACATTTGGCACCAAATGTTGGTCGGGGTGGAAACTTAAGAGGGGGTGAATTGAGTTCCCACTTAAAATTTCTGTTAAAAACTTTATGATAAAAATACCCCAATTTAAAACAGGCCAGTTAATTAAGGTAGTAGAGAAATAACTGTTCAATTGGTCAAAAAATTTCTCAAATGTTGATTAGTCCTCAGTTGAATTAGTGAAAAACACTTTTCCAAGTTTTGAAACAGGTTTACTGAATTAAACACATATACACACTAACCAAAACTAACTATCAGAGTTAATGTAAAATAGTTTTCTGTTTTTGAAATTATTAGCAGTAGAAAATAGAAAAACACAGTATTATAGAATAAAGTACACAGTAGAGTTAAAAACATGTTTACTCTCAAGACAAGACTTAATTCTCTCCACCTGGTGATCACCTGCCACCAAGTATTTTATATTAACAATAAACTTGATATATAGCCTGTATCAGGCTTTACAATAGTTTTAAAGAATTATCCAGGGCTCACACCCTCTACCACAATTCTTCATGGGAAAAACAAACAATCAGTCCACACATAGCCTCTTACACAGTTATACATGGGAAAAAAGTGTAATTAATTTTTGGAGTGAGGATTTTTAGTATCCTTCAGTTTAAGTACAGGAGATAGTGTGTGTGTGTGTGTAACAAGAAAACACACACTGCTTAGAAAAGTAAGGACACAATAGAGCTAATGTTATAAATATTGAGTTTATAAGGCTCTATGTGTTTGTAGTTCAGATCTTGACTCCTTGGAGTGAATAAATTGTAGTTTGAGTCCTTCTCTGGAAGTTGTCTCCAAAAAAGAGTGTCACAACTCTAGGTTCTTGCTTCTAGGTACTGAAGTGTTCAACTTCTTGGTATGAAAGAGATTGTAGGAAGCTCAGAAGGCAGTCTTGACTTTGTTCTCCCAAATGATCTTCGTGAATCTCTTAGGTTAATAGAGTAAGTTCTGGTGTTCTCCTTATTCTACAGATCTTCTGTATATTGTCTCTCACCCAGCATTCTACACTTTTGCTTGATCTTCTATTCTATTTTATATTCTTGAGGTCTGATAGTGGGAATGATAAAACCACATGCGGTCCTCCTCATACCTCGTACTGTCTCTAGATACAGTCTCTATATATGTCTACAATCAGCATTAATTAATGTCAAAAGAATTAAATTTACCAAATATGACTGTTAGAATAATCTCAAGAAAATTGAAAAAGTATAGAGTAGAAGGGTATAGGTATCAGTAGACTGGTAGTTATATCCTTCTCAATGGTAGGCTTCATCAGTAAGCTTCATCAGTAGGCTTCATTGGTAGGCTTCATCGGTAGGCTTCATTGGTTTGTTTCATTGGTAGGCTTCATCGGTAGGCTTCATTTCTAGGCTTAATCGATGGTCTTTGAGTGATAGACTCGTAGCGGTGAACTAGCTTGCATTGATAACTCAGTGGTAAGGTTCCTCAGCGGTAACCTTCTATTAGTAACCACTATCGGTAACCTCTATCGGTAACCTCTATCGGTAACCTCTATCGGTAACCTCTATCAGCAACCTATATCAGTAACCTTTACCGGTAACCTCTATCTGTAACCTTCTATTGGTAACCTCTATCGATAACCTTTATCGGTAACCTCTTACTTAGAAACTTTTATAATGTAAACTTGATGAAAAAATTAGTGAGATTGAAAATACAAAATTTTTACATGATAAAAACTATAACAACTAATGAAACTTGATTTTCATATAAATGAAACATGATTTGGGATTATCAAAATAGGTGAGTCCAACATTAATTATTCTCTCTTTCTCCTATCATGTTTGAGGAAATATTTTCATAAAAAGTTGTATACCATGGGGCCCTGGAACCAATTTTGTATTGGATTGTTCCATACTAAATATATTTAGTATATGGTAATTATATATACTTTGAGTTAGTCCAATTAGTCTCTTGGATCTATCTCGAATGATCTTGATAGCTAGAATATAGGATGCTTCACCTTAGTCCTTCATGGATAAACACTTGTTTAACCAATCCTTAATAGATTGTAAAAATGATATTTCATTTCCAACAAGTAATATGTCATCAATATATACTACTATGATAATGACTTCATTCTCCCTATACATCTTGTAAACACATGGACCACATTCATTCTCAGTGAAACCAAATTATTTTATACATTAATTGAATAGAAAGTTCCATGACCTAGATTCTTTCTTCAATCTATAAATTGTTATCTATAAATTAAAAATATTTTTGGCATCACTTGGAGTCAAAACACATTCTCATTGTGTCATATTGACATCTTCCTAAAGGTTCCTAATAAGTAAAGCAGTTTTGATATCCCTCTACCAAATTTCAGAGTCATGGTAAGATGTTATAGCAAGTAGAAATTTGATGGATTTAAACATGGAAACTGGTGAAAATGTTTCATCAAAGTCAATTCCTTAACATTGAATAACCCCTTTATCCACTGTAATTTCATTATAGTTATTTAATTTACCATCCATGTCTAGTTTTATCTTGAATACCCTTTTGAGTCTACAAGCTTTACATCAACAAGTGCATCGACCAGAACCTAAAATTAGTTCTGATACATGGAATCCATTTCATAATTCATAGATTCTTTCCATCTTTCAACTTATATGCTATATACTGCCTCTTTTTAGGATAGGGGTTCATCATTGTCCACCAAAAATGAGTTACCATCTTTGGAAACTAGAAAACTATATTTTTTTTGTTCTCTTACCTCTCTTATGCTCCTACACAATACTTGTGTTTCAGTAACTACTTCTTCTATGGGGACCAATGAAATTTTTTCTTATACCAACTCTTGTACATATTGAGCATCAACCTCATCAAAGTCAATATTTCTCACAATATTCATTTTGAGGATGTTATACCTCTCAAGAAATATGGCTTGTATGGTGACAATCACCTTCTTATCTGAGGGGTTGTGTAGGTAGTATCCCTTGGTTTCCTTAGGATAGCCTATAAAAAATAATTTGTTCCCTAGGGTACTAGTTTTTTTCTTTAGAAGGCATTAAAAAATGTCTCACAACCCCATACACATGTATGAGACAAAATAGGTTTCTTTCTACTCCATAACTCAAAATGAATTCTAATTTCTCTTTTTGTTGGTACTCGGTTTAATGTATATGCCACAGTTTATAATTTATTTCTCCAAAAGGTTAATGGAAGATCTGCATGACTCATCATCAATCTTACCATGTCTAATATTGTATGGTTCCTCCTTTCACTAACACTATTCCATTATGGTGTGTAAGGTGGATTGAGTTGAGATAGAATCCCAAACTCCCATAGAATTTTGATAAACTCTTGGTTAATATATTCACCACCTCAATCCGATTGAAGTTTCTTTATATTCTTTCCAAGTTGATTCTATATTTCATTATCAAATTATTTAAATTTATGAAAGGACTTAAACTTATACATCATCTGGTATACATAACCATATCGACTCAAGTTATCGGTAAAAGTTATGAAGTGAGAATACCCACCTATATATTATACTGGAAATGGTCCACACACATTAGTGTGTACCAATACTAGAATCTCTATGGACCTTTCACCTTTTCCAATGAATTTTAGTTTGGAAATTTTTCCCTATAAATAAGCTTACAATCTTTCAAGTGGTTTTAGCTCATAAGAGTCTAAATAACCATCTTGATAGAACTTTTTCAAACACTTCCCATTTACATGACCAAGAAGGTAATGACATAATTGGGTGTTATATGAGTTATGTGAAAATGATTCTTTATTTATTAAAAATACTTGATTTGTGTAATTTAATACATATATACCATTATCTAAATGCACAATACCATAACATATGTTATCTTTATAAAAGGAAGAAATTTTATTTCCTAACTTGAAAATAAAACCATCGACATCTAGGAATGATAATAAAATAACGATCTTAGTAATAGTAGGTACATAATAAAAATACCTTAAAAACCAATATCATTACTATTGGCAGTGAAAGGTGATAGTCACCAATGGATAAAGCATCCATCAACACATCATTGAGAGAACACAAATCCACCTATCCTCTAGAAATCTTTCAAAATCTACTTGGTTACTGCATTTGGATACAAATGTGAGCACCAAAACCTATATCTAATACCCAATGTATAGATATTGAAAGATTACACTCGATAATGGATTCAAATTTAGTTCCCCCTTCCTTTTAAGTGTAGCTCCTCTTTCAGTGGCCTTGCTTTCCACATGAAAAACATACTACCTCCTTTTCCTTTCCCTAACTCTAGATATTCCTCTTCTTGGAAGGATAGTTCTTGGGATATTTATAATTTTTATGAGTCTTGGGCCCCTTCACCTTGTTCTTCATTTTAATATCCACTAGAAGAACCATGAATTTATGAGAACACATGTTCTTATCTACCACTACTACACACATTCCCTTTAACAGTATGAAAAAGGATTTTAATAGTGCTAAAAATGAACTGATAAAGGGGGTCCTTTATCTTCACTAAAAAAGCACTCATAAAGGCCCCCTTTATCATCACTTTAAAAATCACTGATAAAGAGGGGCCTTTATCAATGCTCAAAATAGCACTGATAGAGGCCAAGATGGCTATAATGTGATGTTAATTAAACTTCACACCCAGAAAAAGCCTCTAATTTCAAAAAAATCTATACACATTTAATGTGACATCAAGAATACAAAAATATATGCCCATGGTATATAAAAAAACCTACTATATACATTTCAAAAAATGTTTTATATAATTACATTTATAATTATCCAACAAAAATTTAAAAACATTAATGTTTCATCTTTTGATGCCTGTGATCCCCTCTCAAAAATTTCCACCCCAGGGATTAGTTGACAAACAAATCATCTCAGCCCAATCAAAATATTCTACCTATATAAGAAAATAAATATTATATTATTAATATTATAAATAAATTAATTAAACATTAATATGAAAGAATAAATTAATAAAATATCAATATTTAATAAAAAAGACACATTTGGAGTTATACTGGTTTCACCGTGCATTGTATTGAGTTGGGGTTGATTCCAACACATCATAAATGACTCATGGATTGTTTTCCAAAGTTTTTTAAAAAATCTGAATGTGTTTTCTTGGTTTTCAGTATGTCACTTTTTATTTTACTTAAATTAATATCAATTTTAATTAATGACACACTTGGAGCTATACCGATCACACCATGCATTGAATTGAGGTTTAGATGATTCCTACCAATCCAAAATTACTGATGGATCATTTTACTAAAGTATCAAAACAATCTAAATGTGTTTTCTTAGTTTTCAGCATGCCAGTTTTGTTTTTTTACTAAAATGTCATTTCAAACTGAAAACATGCATTTTGAGTCATACTGATCATATTATGTATTGGTTTTATTTTATAATACTTAATACATGTCACAAATGACTTACTAATCTATTTCCTAAATTATTATGACAATCAGAGTCTATTTTCTTGGTTTTCTATGAGTGACAAATTTTGAACTAAAAAGTCAATTTTAAACTCATAACAGACACTTTTAGTCATACCAATCTTAACAAGCATCATATTGAGGTGTGGTTGATTCATAAACGTCATAGATAACTCACGGATCATTGTAATAAAGTATCAAAACAATCTGAATTCATTTTCTCAGTTTTTAGTTTGTCAGTTGTTCTTTTTACTTAAATTAATGTCAATTTTAAATAAAAAGACACTTTTTGTCATACTGGTCACATCGTGCATCATATTTAGTTTAGTATGACACCTAAACATCACAAATGACTCATGTATCATTTTCAAAAATTATCAAAATACTCATAATGTGTTTTCTTAGTTTTCAGTATGCTAGTTCTGTTTTTTTACTAAAATGTCATTTCAAACTAGAAACACACATTTTGAGTCGTATCGGTCGCATCGTGTGTTGTTTTGATGTGATACCACTTCATACACATCAAAAATGAATTATTAATCGATATCCTAAATTATCAAGACAATTGTAGTGTGTCAATTTGAATGCATTTTCTCAGTTTTCATTATGACACTTGCTCTTTTTACAAACATTAATGTAAATTTTAAATAATGGAACAGTTAGAGTTATACTGGTCAAACCATGAATCAGATTGAGGTGTGGATGATTCCTACCTTTCAAAAATTACTTATGGATCATTTTCCTAAATTATAAAAACAATCTGAATGTGTTTTCTTAGTTTTTAGTATGTGAGTTTAGTTTTTTTACTAAAATGTCATTTGAAACTGGAAACATGCATTTTGAGTCATATTGGTCACATCGTGTGTCGATTTGATATGATAATGCTTTATACACATAAAAATGACTTATGAATCACTGTCTTAAATTATAAAGATAATCAGAGTGTGTTTTCTTTGTTTTCAATGAGTGACACATTTTGAACTAAAATGTCAATTTTAAACTGATAACGGACACTTTTAGTCATACCGGTCACACCATGCATCAGATTGAGATTTTATTGATTCCTATACATAAAAAATGATGCATGGATAATTTTCATAGATAATCAAAATAATCCAAATGGGTTTTCTTGGTTTTTAGTATGTTAATTGTTAATTTTACTTAAATTAATGTCAATTTTAAATAAAGAGATACACTTTGAGTCATACCAGCCAAACCATGCATATTATTGAGATGTGTTTAAGTCCTACACATCAAAAATGAATCATGGATAATTTTCCTACATTATCTAAACTATCTGAATTCATTTTCTTGGTTTTCAGTATGTCACTTGTTCTTTTTACTAAAATCGATCTCAATTTTAAATTAAAAGAGACACTTTGGGTTATACTATCCACACCATGCATCATATTGAGGTTTTTTTTATTCTTAAATGTCACAAATGACATGTAGATAATTTTCCTAAAGTATGAAAACAATCCAAATGTGGTTGCTCAGTTTTCCATATGCCAATTGAGTTTTTTTACTAAAATTTCATTTCAAACTAGAAACATGAATTTTGAGTCATAACTGTCACATCATGTGTCAGTTTGATAGGATAATACTTTATACAAATCATTAATAACTTATGAATCATTGTATTAAATTTTCAATATAATTAGAATATGTTTTCTTGGTTTTTAGTGAGTGACTTGTTTTGAACTAAAATATCGATTTTAAACTGATAATAGATAATTTTAGTCATACCAGTCACACTATGCATCTTATTGATGTGTGGTTAATTAAAACATTTAAAAAATGACTCATGGATCATTTTATTAAATTATCAAAACAATCTGAATGTGTTTTCTTAGTTTCTAGTAGGTCACTTGTTCTTTTTTTACTTAAATTAATGTCAATTTTAAATAAAAAGACACACTTAAAATCATAGCGGTCACGCCGTGCATCGGATTGAGGTGAGGTTGATTCCTACACATAAGAAATGACTTATGGATCATTTTACTAATGTATGAAAACAATCTAAAAGTTTTTTCTCAGTTTTTAGTTTGTCACTTGTTCTTTTTACTAAAATTAATGTCAATTTTAAGTAAATAGACACACTTGGAATTATACCGGTCACACATTGCATCATATTGAGGTGCGGTTGATTCCTACACATAAAAAATGACTTATGGATCATTTTCCTAAATTATCAAAACAACAAGAATACATTTTCTCTATTTTCAGTATGTTACTTGTTCTTTTTACTAAAATTTATGTCAATTTTAAATAAAAAGACACAGTTAGAGTTATAGTGGTCACACCATGTGTCAGATTAAGGGTAGGTTGATTTCTACACATCACAAATGACATATAGATTAATTTCTAAAAGTATCAAAATAATCTGAATGTGTTTTATTGGTTTTCAGTAAGTCGCATGTTCTTTTTACTAAAATTAATTTTAATTTTAAATAAATATACACACTTGGAATTATACCGATCACAAAGAGCATCATATTGAAGTTAATATGATTTATACACATAAAATATGAGTCATGGATCATTTTACTAAAGAATCAAAAGAATCAAAATGTGTTTTCTCTATTTTTAGTTTGTCACTTGTTCTTTTTAGTAAAATTAATGTAAATTTTAAATAAATAGAAACACTTGGAATTATACTGGTCAGAACATGAATTGGATTGTGTTTTGGATGATTCTTACTCATTATAAGTTAGTTATGGGTCATTTTACTAAATTATCAAAACAATATGAATGTGTTTTCTTAGTTTCAAGTATGTCACTTGTAATTTTCACTAAAATGTCATTTTAAACTGGAAACTCACACTTTGAATCATTCTGATCACATCATGTGTCTATTTGATATAATAATACTTTCTACACATCACAAATGAATTATGAATCACTTTCCTAAATTATCAATATAGTGGGAGTGTGTTTCCTTGTTTTCTAGTGAGTGACACATGTTTTGAACTAAAATGTCAATTTTAAACTAATATTGGAAACTTTTAGACAAATCAATCACATCGTGCATTGGATTGAGGAGTATTTGATTCCCACACATCAAAAATGACTCATGGATAATTTTCCTAATGTATCAAAATTATTTTAATGTGTTTTCTCAGTTTTTAGAATTCCACTTGTTCTTTTTACTAAAGTTAATGTCAATTTTAAATAAATAGGAACACTTATAATTATACTAGACACACCGTGCTCCAGATTGAGGTTTGGGTTAATCACACCAATAAAAAATTAATTATTGATCATTTTACAAATTTATCAAAACAATACAAATGTGTTTGTTTGGTTTTCAGTATGTCACTTGTGTTTTTCACTAAAATGTCATTTCAAACTAGAAACACAAACTTTGAATCATATTGGTCACATTGTGTGTTGTTTTGACATGATACTACTTCCTACACATTAAAAATGACTTATTAATCACTTTTTTAAATTATCAAGACAATCAGAGTGTGTTTTCTTGGTTTTTAGTGAGTGACACTTGTTTTGAACAAAAATGTCAATTTTAAACTGATAATGGACACATTGAGTCATAATAATCACATCGTGCATCAGATTGAGGTGAATTTGATTAATTCTTGTCAAAAATGACTCATGGATAGTTTTCCTAAAGTATAAAAATATTCTGAATGTGGTTGCTCAATTTTCAGTATGTCACTTGTTCTTTTTACTAAAATTAATATCAATTTTAAATAAATAGACATGCTTGGAATTATACTGGCCACACCATACATCAAATTGAGGTGTGGATAATTATTAACCATAAAAAATTACTTATGGATTGTTTTCCTAAAGTATAACTGAAATATGAATTCATTTTCTTGATTTTGAGTATGTCACCTATGTTTTTTATTTCAATTAAGGTCAATTTTAAATAAAAAGACACACTTAGAGTTATAATGGTCACACTATGTTTCAAATTGAGGTGGGGTTATTCCTAAAAATTATAAATGACTGATTAATCATTATCTTAAAGTATCAAAACAATATTAATTTTTTTTAATAGTTTTTATTGTCTCGCCTGTTCTTTTTACTAAAAATAATGTCAATTGTAAATAAATACACACTTAGAATTATACTGATCACACCATGCATCAGATTGATTTTATGTTGATTCCTACACATCGAAAATTACTTATGGGTAATTTTAATAACTAATAAAAACTATATGAATGAATTTTCTTGGTTTTGATTATGTTTCTTGTGTTTTTTATTAAAATTTCATTTGAATCTAGAAAAATACAATTTGAGTCATACCGGTCACATCATGTGTCAATTTGATGTGAAAATGATTCCTAAATGTCGAAAATGATTCATGGACTATTTTATAAAAGTATCAAAACAATTCGAATGAATTTTATTAGTTTTCAGTGAGTGACACTTTTTGAACTAAAATGTCAATTTTAAACTAACCATAGACACTTTGAGTCATATTGGACACATCCTGTGTGATATTGTGGTGAAGCTGATTCCCATAGATCAAAAATGAATTATAGAACATTTTACTAAATTATAAAAACAATACAAATGTTTTTTCTCAGTTTTGAGTATGTCACTTTTCTTTTTTACTAAAATTTCATTTTTAACTAGAAACACACACTTTGACTCATATCGATCACATCATGTATCGGTTTGAAATGAGACCAATTACTACATGTAACAAATTATTTATGAATGAATTTAATAAATTATCAATAAAATAAAAGTGTGTTTGATCTATTTTCAATGAGTGACACTTTTTGAATTACAATGTCCATTTTAAATTGATAATAGACACTTTGAGTCATACCAGACACATCATGTATCAAATTGAGGTGCGGCTAATTTCTACATGTCACAAATGAATTATAGATCATTTTCTAAAAGTATCAAAACAATATCAATATTTTTTCTCAGTTTTGAGTATGTGAGTTGTCTTTTTTTTAAAAATAAGGTCAATTTTAAATAAAAAAGAAGCACTTGGAGTCATATCAATCACATCGTGTGTCATATTGAGGTGCGTCTGATTCCAACATATCCCAAAGATTCTAAAAAATGTTAACTTAAAATGTTACCATGATTACCATTATCTTTTATTTGTCTAACTACCAACACAACATATTATAAACCTAGATCATCACAAATAGATGGAGGAAAAAGATTGAAGAAACCCTAAACTGAATAGAATCACCCTAAGGTTTACCTCTAAAGATATACCTTCCATTTTTTTATAACCTTTCTTGGAGGAAGAATTTATATAACATGAAACATGAACTAGACTAGTTCATGTCCCAGACATCAAAACAAAATTTCCTACCATAACCAAGAGAAATTTTCAAAACAAAAATCCATCAAAGCATGGAACACCATCACACGTCGCAAAAACTAATTTTTCATTAAAACCCATGACCCCTATTAAAGGATTAAAAATCCATTTTACACAAAATAAAACACTTGAAATTAAATTTAATATAAATTCTTATGTGCCTTAAAGATTGAATGAAATCACTTCACACTTGGTTACACATTCAAAGTCTAATTATGTGATAGAATATTTTCAAAAATTTACTTTCTATAGGAACGCACCCTTTTAAATATTCCACAACCCCTTAAAACATTCCATTAATTTATAAAACTAACAAAAACTCACATAACCAACTCTTATTTTTTAAAAAAAAATCCCAAACGCCATCTTAAAAATCATCTACTTTTTATAATAATAGACAATAAAAAAACCTCTTTTTTAGAAACTCACCAAAAACCTATTTAAAAATTAAAAATATATAAAAATATATTTATCCATCTAAAAAAAATCAGAACACGCACACAAGGAATGAAACACCAAATTTCTAATAAAAATTTTAATCTGAAATCATCAACATATAATAATGTTCAATTTGATCCATTTCTCCACTACCGGGGTCTAAGAAACATGAGGTCTAAATAAAAACAATCAGAACGCTAAATCTTGACTCAGTGGCATGGTTTGATGGGCAATGGTCGGTCATGTAATAATTCCTAAAACATTTCCTAAATGAGAATTTGGTCACTACCTGATTTATCAGATTTCACAAACCAACCTCACACCACTATCATCCTTCTATTTTCATCCCAAAATCTAATAATTACCCCCAAGTAAACCCACCACATAGTTGAGGATCAAAAAATTATCAACAACAATCAAAATAAAAATATCAAACTCAAAATTCAACACATAACATAGATTTGGAATGAGAGTAGTGGTGACGAAGGGAGTAGCGTTCGATGAGAACGACAATGCGATGACCGTGGGGTTCGATGAGAATGACGGTAGCGGGAGTCAATTTCGGTGAGAGTGGTGGGGTCATGGTAGTGGATTTTAGTGAGAGAGGTGGTGCCCTCGTAGTGGGGTTTAGCGAGAGAAGTGGTTGCAGCGGGGGTTCGCAGAGAGTGGCAGTGCAACGGCGGTGAGGTTTGATGAGAGCGACGGAGCTGCGATAGTGGTGTTCTGTGAGAGCTGTGGTGCGATAGTAGTTATGTTCCATGAGATCTTGATGGTGTATTAGAGAAGATATGTGTTTAGGGTTCTTTTAAAAGAAGGGATAAAGATTTAGTAGCGCTTTTAAAAAAGCACTAATAAAGAGTAGTTTTATCAGTGCTAAAATAGAAAGTGATGATAAAACGACTCTTTATCAGTCCTTTTTTATCACTAATAAAACATGTCTTTATCAGCGCTGATAAAGAGTAGTATTTTCAGTACTTTTTTAGTACTCATAAAGGGATATCTTTATCAGTGCTAAAAAAACACTGATAAATATCTAATGTTAACAATTTATTTATATTATTATATATAATTATAAAATTATACATATAATAAATGTATTTATAAATATATTTATAAATTTATATAATTATATATATGTATAAAATTAAAAATTTAATATATATATTTATTATAATTTTATAATTATTTAAAAAAATTTATATTTTTTACATAATAATAAATAAATATATATTTTTTTATAATTATAACTATAAATACATATATATTTATTATGATTTTATAATTATATAAATAAATAAATATTTATTTATTTATAATTATAATTATAAATATTTGTATATAATTATAATTATAAATATTTGTATATATTTATAAATATATTTATATAATTATATATATTTAAATAATTATAAATATAATAAATATTTTTATTATAATTTTATAATTTTATAATTATTTAAATCAATAATAAATAATTATAATTATAATTATAAATAAAAAAATTTATAAATATTTTTATATAATTATAAATATATATATTAGATATGTGGGGGTGCAATTATATTCAAGCACACACACACACACACACACACACATCGTACACACACACGCCTTAAAGGAAGGTCATAGACCCCCCCCCCCATGGGATAACCCACCCAACTAGTCGTTTTATTACATTATATATTTTTGGCCCGCAAGCATAGTGGGCATGAAGCCCATTACACGGCCTGTAGGTCCACCATTGGATGGCCCAAAAGACCTTCTTACATCATGTCTGGATCACCACCTGCACGTCATGTCTGCGTCACTGCTCCCTTGATGGCCCGAAGGACTAGTGGAATGAAATCCCATTAGTGATGAATAGTAATGCTGCTACAATACACCACTACAGTCCTTGCTACAGTACCTACTCTACTACGATGTTATTGTATCTGCTATTGTACTGCTATAAAACCTTTGGAAATTCGCCCCCACCTGGATTTGAAATCTAGTCTGATGCAAGATTACGGGGAGCCTTTACCACTTAGGTAAGGCCCCAACTATTAATTATAAATATATATTTATTATTATTATTATATAAATATATATATTTATTTGATTATAATAAATGTATTTATTATAATTTTATAACTATTTAAATATATATATAGTTACAATTATCATTATAAAGAAATATATTTAAAAATATTTATATATATTTAAAAAATTTATAATTATAAATATAATAAATATATCAATCATTTAAATATATTTATTATAATTTTATAAGTATTTATGAGAACATAATAAGTTCATGGGTATAACATGAATGAATCATACCTAATAAATTATATATCATAAAAAATGAATCATTATATATAACAAAAGCATGAATAATAAGGGTGTCATTGTATAAATGAACATTCATGATGAGTGCATAACATATGCATGCGTCATCATATATAATATACGTAATCTTAACATTTGGAACATAGCAACCCACAATCATGTCCACAAATAAACTTATGATCATATAATGTCAATTCTGCTCACAAATCAATATATGAACATAAATAATGATAATCATGTCCATGAATATCATCATTATCTCATGATATATAAATATATTTATTTATTGACCTAATTCTTCAGAGACATATGTTAATTTATATATATATATATATATATTTATTTATTTATAATTATAATTATAAATAAATATATTTAAAAAGTATTTATATATAATTACAAATATATAATTATAAATATAATTAATATATTTTTTATTTTAAAAAAATATTCTAATTTTATAATTATTTGAAAATTTATTTATTTATTTATAGTCTTATAAATATATGATTTTCTTAAAACATTATATTTATATTTTATTTATTAAAAATTATATATTAATATATCATATTTATATTAATTATAAACATTCATTTATTAATTAATTTATATAAATAAACATCATTTTTTAATATAAATACAATAATTATATATATATTAATAATATTTCTTATCAAAAACTTTTATCATCACTTTCTATTTAGCACTGATAAAATGAGGCACTTCCCTTGTGCCAATTTTTGGTAGTTATATTATATTATATGAATATAAATATTAATATATAATATGTGTAAATAATTATAAAAATCTATAATTATATTTATAGATACACACATATAATATGTGTGTGTGTGTGTTTGTCTGTATGTATGTATTTATAAACACACACACACACAAAACATATTATATATATATATTTAAAAATAGTTATATAAATATACATATAAATATATGGATAAAAAATGTAAAGAAATATATATAAATATATAGATATATCAAAAAATATTGAACAAAAAAATAAAGGGCAGTGGAAAAGGCAGGGGCATGTGAGGTGGGGGGTCTCATATTTGAAACCCAATAAAGGAAGGGGTGTGCGGGCATGTGAAGAAGGTGACCTAGTGTTGTTAAGGGTGGGGATTCGAGTGTTTTTAAATGGGTGGGGAGGCTAGACGAGTGTTATTAAAAGGGGGTTGAGTACTGATAGTGGGTATTAAACCCACCGATTTGTAAAAAAAATCTTTTTAAGAATTTGTTTTTTACTTTTATTAGCATTGATAAAAGGGACATTTATCAGTGATTTTTTAGAACTGATAAAACGAACCCCCTTTTAACAGTGCTAAGATTATCAGCGATTTATTAGCACAGACAAAAGTGATTTCTAGCAATATTAAAAGGGAGAATTGTGGAATTTGAATATATCAGGGCACGCAATAGAAGAAAGTGGTCGGGGTTTAAAATTTTTCATCGTCGGGATGACGGAACATGTCATCTCCGGTGATCCCAGCCCTGGTGCAGTTTGAGGATCTCATGTAAATTAAACATAGCAGAAAAATAAAATTCAAAGCATATCTTTTTCTAATCTAAATCCATGATTGACATCTGTTTGTCATCGATAATCATTGATTGGAGGATCCAAACTAGAATCCCTCTAGATCATCCACACACGCTTTAAAAATTTGCTGGAACGTCGATCGTCAAATTCAGGGTGCTAGCGTGGTGATATGATGATTCCTTCAACGTCCCAACAATCACTGCATCGACGTTCTTTTGATGCATGTAGATCAACATGATTTGATCACCAGGATTGAGAGTTTATCTCTTTATAAATTAGGATAAGACAGAGAGTCTCTAATGAACTCACCAATAGCAGTTGCTAGCGAGAGGCCCTCATTCTTTAAACAGTGGATGCTCAAATACCTGAATTGGGTTCGAAGGACCCTATTTGTTAAACATGCACTAAATAAATAATTATAACGAACTACATTGTGTCATAAATATTATTAATATTTTATCACATACCTGATATATATATTAAATATATTATATGAAAAAATTGAGTCATTTAACTCGACTCGTAATTCTATCTTAATATAAACGAACATAGAATAATAAAAGAATATTCATTCGATTAATATTATTCCTCATATTTACTTAACTTATTAAAAATTTTAATAAATAAATTCAACCCAATCATTCTTTACATGAAAAATAATGAATTTATTTATTATTCAGTGATCGATGACTCAGACAACACTTGATCCCCATGGGGGGCCCACCATGTTCTATATACTTATTCTCCATAATATGGAAGATTCATGAATACGCTATTATATATGACCCTCTAGAACCTTATTTGGATAGCAATGAACGATATTAACAGACCAAGAGCGGATTCTAACAACCCATCAAGGCCCCTAAAGGGATAAGGATAGTCATTGCAATAACAACCAACTTACAGACACGTATTGTGTACTATATTCTCATTGTCTTTAAATATCTCATAAAGTAGGACAACCAATTGTGTCATTTTCCTTCCTTTCATTATTGTTTATTGGTCTAAATGGGTGTATTTATCCTCAACTACCTTGGCCAAAAACTTATGAAAGAACTACCATTCTGATCGACCAGGCCTGAGATATATTACTTCCTCAATTTAGAAGTGATAAATCATTTCTTGATCATTCAACCAATGAAATACCACTAATGACGCACCCAACACAAGCTACCTTGACATGATTCCATTGGTATGGTTTTTTCCTTCCATAAAATTATGAGATCAAATGACAAAAGCTGTAAATGATCTCTAGTCAGGAGACCAATACACATGTCCATAGATAGGAACAACCACTGACACCTGAAACATGTGGTGTTTCTATTTATGGGTATATCCTCATGATCTCAACTACTAAAGATCTCCAAGTGATAAATTCATGAGAATAAGTCTCAATTATTATGAATCCCCAACTCCTGATAGTCAAACATCTACTATATCCAATTAGTAAGATGTATCTAGACCATATGACCTTTGTTTAAGATTAATGTCATAGTATCTCGAGGTTCTCATTATATACTAATATCTTGTGTAGCCTATTTATATGACAATTAATCTATGGAAACTACCATTAAATAGTGGACATAGAAATATCTACACTATAATTTTAAATAAACATCATGTATATCAAACTATAAACATGATATTGTAATCAAAAGTATAGATAAAGTGGGGTCTAGGGAACCCACTTTTACAACACTCCCACTTTCACTAGATCCAACTTACCAACCAACCTCATTATCTCTCACATGATTAAGATCATGTTTCTACTGAGTCACAACTTTAGTTTCTTGTTATTCTAAATTTCCACCGTGTGGCTATTTTTCTATGTGCGACCTCACCTCATTGAGTAAAATTTCTCAAGAGATGTCATTCATGAGAATATCCCTTTTTATCATTGTCAAAACATAACATCTTGTCTAGTATTACTAATAGAATTATCATAATGATAAAACTTTATTTATTTGGTATGATTCCAAGAACTGGAACAAATCATTACCTTTAATAACTACTTCTCAGCTGCCTTAGATACTACAATGTACTAGATATTGGTATGTATACCTACCACTAGCTGAATGAGCTTGTTCTACTCATTAACTTAGCTTGACTGTTATATTAGTTCATATTTATCCGTGGAGAACTAGTTTGTACCTCCTAAAAACTAGTATAATTTCCTCTCCACTAACTAGGTACATATTTTTTGTATTATCCCAAGTATAATCAGATACTATTGGATACTTCACTTATAGTCCTTCCATTTATAATTGATATTTCGTACCATAAATTATATGTTGTCAATATAATATCTTGTACATATCATGGAATATGTGATTGATCCATCACTAAAGAGTATGGAATTCAACTTATGACATTAATCTCCTCTTAATTGCATGCATGTCAACTTAGAGAGATTTACGCCATGTGACACTAGCAACAATTCTCTCTTGAATTGATCCAAGTTGTATTTTTGAATACTATTTTGGAATGTGTATGATTGACTAGGTCTAAGTAACCATTAGATATAAATTAGTAGATCTTGTTCCCTAGAGCTTAGGTTTCTACTTTAAGTCAGTATGTAGTGATATAATTTCATTCTAGTACTAACTAACTATAAGAAAAATATATGTTTTCTATATGTTACTAAACATATTTCACTTGGAAAATAATGGTTCTCCCACTAACCTCTGGAAAAAAATTGTCAAATTTTAATTTCCTAATGAATATTCTATGATCTTGTTTCTTAATTTAATTATAAACTTTATTTCAGTAACTTGAATCCTTATTAGCATTCTATGACGTCGTCATCCCTTTCTGGTTGTGTCAAATAGATACGTTCCATGATTGGTGGTTGTGGAATCAAATGCATAATAAAATAATCATAGATATTATATATGACAATTAAAATTTTAATGGATTTAGCCATAACAAATTGGTGTTACCAATCAATCCTTATTGGTACTTTGCTTATACCATCCATGTATCATCTCACTTGAATAATCACTACAGTATTCAAAATAATAATCCAATTTTCACTTTAATAGATGGAATCCATTATGGAATTTTAATGTACCTTTCCAATCTTAGATGATTTTCATATACTTCATACTTGTAGGAATTATTATTCGCAATGATTAATTTATCATTGGACACAGTGAATATAAAACCATAACTATGGTTTTAACCTTCCAATGCAGTATGTGTCTCTAGAGAATTCCTATTTCACATGTAGTTGTGGAACAAGTTTCCATCCCAACTACATGTGCATCTCTAGAATTGACTAAACCCAAATCAATATAGACCCCACTATCTCTAATAGATATGTGCACCCTTTTATAGAAATTAATTCTATCCCTTTACTACAACTTTAATATCAAATTTATTTCTATGATATCCTAATAAACTTATAGGATATCTACTTGAGATGCACATTGTGTTTTTCTTGATGTGAATTTGTTTATAAAAACAAAATCTTTGCATCTAAACACATTTCTTATAAAATAATGGATTTATATCAAACTATGACTCATATGATATCCATTTTTCTCTATAGTTGACACATTTTTATTGGATAATTCTGTTATTTACAAATCACATCTTGAATTATAGTGGAAGTTCCTAAAAATTGTAATATTAATACTACTTACATCACGAATATGATGTATAAAATGTGCATTTAGGATTTTATCAATTCTACATTTTATTGATCAAAGTTAACATGTAAGACTCATCATCAATCCTCCTTATATACATCATTTCCTTGATGTGGATAAGGGAATGTGCATTTAGGAATTACTCTATGCTACATTACCATGATCGATGAATGCTTGGTCAAGATATTATTTATCATGCCAGCCCAAAGCGTATTATATCTCTTGACCATGCATATATCATACTTCACTCTCATTCCATAAGAACTTAAAGGAATTTTATGAAGTATAACATACCCTTGGAATAGTTCAGGCACCCTTTCTAAACTAATGCCAAAGGATTTGTTCCTGACCTTTATTTCTAAAGGTTTCTTTTTCCAAAACTATATACATTGATAATACATACAGTGTTTAGCTCTACTGATTCTAAATATAAAAATGGGTATACCCTTGACGTCTGCTTTTAGTTTTACTTGAAAAATAATTATCTTACCACAACTAAGTATATAAGTCATACATTTTATATTCATCATGTACTGCCTGTGATTCAGGTATCACTGAACTATTTGTTGAGTATGAAACACCACAAAACCAAATCATTCGTGAACTTGGAATAATCTCTTTTTATGTCCAAAGGACACATGAGATAAATTTTTTGGTTATACTCAATGATATTTTGACTTGAATCATTAACTTGGAAATTAGAATTTATGTGTTTCTCATCGCTCACTTAAGAACCACCCTATCTCAACCACATGAAGAATACAAATTGCTTCTTGTAATGTTTTCATACTTGGTTATTGTATTTCGATACACATATGTGATGAACAAATTGTATTTAATTTCCAAGAAATATGTTAGAAACAATACTTATAATTTATGAATATACACTGAAGAAGAAGCATGAAATTTCTTATTCAATTCAATTAATTTATTTTAACTTCCATAAATAGTTTTTCATGGCATGCGAAGAAAATAACATCTAGTTTAATAACCAACCTATTTCATTGAAGGAAATTGTAAAGTTTCCTTTTTCATTTCTCTATCTATTGGCCTTTTCTACTTTTATTTCAACTTGTTCTCTATAAGAACTAAATATTAAACTTTCTATAATGTTTATATTTACTTGGAAATCCTTACCTAAAATGGTAATGAAGTGTTAACTCCATCCTATTCATTTTGTAACCTTATAAAAACCGGAGTATATGGGTAAAAAATATGTAAGAATGAGATGTATTGAAAGATCATGGTTTTCCATTTATATTTATAGGTAACCAGTGTAATATCATCCATTCATATCTCAGTTCACTTTCTCCTCATAATCTTCTTAGAGATGAGACAACATGTGTAATCATATATGTCTGGATGTTGTTACCACAACTAACATCAGACATTGATGATGGAATTATGAAATAAAAATCATATGTTACATACATGAATCTTATGTAAGCATATTTTTAAAACCCTCACTTTTTGAAGTTGTTTAACAGGTATAGGGACACCGAAACCTTGAATTTCTGATATCATAGTATTGTGTGCAAGAAAATGTATTACACTTATAAATTCATGCTAGTTTGATCATTTACTTTGCCCATAATTATCATAGTGTTTCTTGTGGTATTAGTTTCTATTTTCTTTGAAAATAAAATCTAGAAGATTGTACTTTTATCTTGATTACTAATTTAGAAATTATTTATTAATTAATTAAATCATCAAATCTCTCTTACTATTTTATCAAGTTCTAAGAACCCTATGTACTATAATAGGAATACTCTATCGCTTGATTATTCTACTAGCAAGGATCCTTGTACCTCCCCTCATAGTCTACATGATTTGGATATGACACTACTAGGAGGGTTCAAGGTACGTGTTTGATTGGCCAACCGCATTAACCCATTATTGCTTGATCTATTGAGTAAAGTCCCAACTTTTAAATTCATAAAATTTATTTACTCAACACTTGCCTCTGAAGTTGAAGGATGCTAGATTTGGATACTTGTTTACTGCCAACATGTTTTAAGTTAACCCACCACTCTCATAAGAACTCTCTAATAGTAAAAGGAATCCTCACCTTTGGCTGACGAGCACCTCGAACGCTCGATTTTGTTCAAATTTGAATGAACAAAGGCATTTTTAGACTTAAAATTTCGATGAGGGTTTTTATATTTTTCTCAATAAATGAAATCTATTTCTATTAATCTTATTCAATCTATATTGTCCTACTCACAACTGAATTTTAATAGAATAAAAATTCATCATTTATTTATGAATTTTAATATTTATTATTTAATGTTTTTCTTAATGATATTAAAATGCATAAAATGATAAATAAATTAATAAAGAAAATTAACTACTCGACTGATCTTGATCATCTAAAACTGTTTGGTCCTTTGAAACTGAATGGATCAACCACGACCTAGGGGTGTCATACCTGATTTGTATCTTGACTCTTGATGTTGCTCTCCCCTTATCTAGTATGTCCACTACTCGTATGGATTTCACCTCAACTTGGAGTTGTATGCATGTCACACCATCCTTATCATGGTAAGGTCCACATCATACACTGTCTCCATCAAAAGTACAAGTGTACTCGCATGCATATGAGGGGAACTTGGGAGTGTAATGTATATAAATATAATGATGGACACACATGCCCTTATATATATTGATCGAAAAAATGATGATGTGCATAACATCCTAATTATTTACAACCATCACACATAATTATAAATAATTAATTAAATAAATAATAGACATAAATAGGTTTGTTGATGCTCAAGACCAGTCAATGGGTATTCAAAAGCATAATAAAAATTAAATTACAATAAATTAAAGTACGGGGTTATTTTAATTAAATTAAATTAATTGATTAAATTAAAATAATTTAATTGTATTCAGACTTATAATTAATTAATTTTAATTCCAAAAATTAAATTAATTAATTAATTAATTTAATACCAAAACTATATTAATTTCTTTCAGGTATTAAAATTATTATTTTTGTTTAAACCAAAATTAATGTTTTAATTAATTTAATGTAATTCCAAAATTAAATTAATTAATTAAATTAATTTTGATTAACCTAGGACCCCAAAATCCATAAAATCCTAATTTAGGTCGCTCCAAACCCGTGTAGACTTGTTTTGGGCCGTGAAAAGGTCGTGGGGATTTTCTGAGTGGAAGGTCTTCCTAGACCTGTTCCAGGTTGGGAAGACACGTCTGAGCCCATTTCTTGGCAAATCCAGTCCACCAGAACCAAAGTAGGGGTTACCTCGCTAGTTAAGGGGTAGATAACGTCCTAGGTAGGGATATCGAAAGGAAGTGGTTGGATTAATGATATGGTGTCTCAATGGAAAGGCAGAAGGTGGTTCATAAACGTTGATGGGTGGGGTGCACTAATTCTGACTGCTAGTGGTGCATAGGTGAGCCCCATGGCTGAACAGAGAGAGTCGACCGAGATCTTGTCAAAAGGGGAGGAAATAGGCTGAGTTGTGGCTCAGTTGAAGTCAAGGGATCAAGGGTGAGCTCAGGGGGTCACTCAGGTGGAGACCAAAATACGGTGGGAAGATTGGGTAGAACTACGTCAAGGCGGCGGTGAGGTCCAGCTGGTTGGCGTCTTGCAGCGTGTGGCGGAGCACCAGGTGGGGATGGCGCTAAGTAGGGTGCCTATCTAGTTGGCTTTGCTAATATTATCCAACATAGAGATATTGGCCAAAAATGGATTCTGATAGTAGAGGGAGGTGGTGCCTCAAACCAACAGGAGAGGAGGGCACCCTCCGTTTAAGCACTATCGGTTAGGTGGGTCGTGGCTTCAGGCATCAGAGGAGCGCCAGAGGGGGAAGAGAGTGTGTCCAGACTCATAGAGGAGGCCAGATGAATGGTTACAGAAGTATATAGGGGGACCCCTAATTTTGACCCATTATTTTATTTATTATATTTTTGATTAACTTCATTTGGAGTCAAGTTTCCCACCACCCTCTTTTCTTTATTTTTTTGTTTCTTTTGAAGTTTTTTCCACACTAACAGTAGGCCTCAAAATTTTACAAAGGCTGTTTCATAGTCCTTTTAATATAATATTATTATAATAATAAAATAATTATTATTATTATAAAATTATAATGATTATTATAAAAATTATTATAGAACAATAATTAATTGAAAAACACTATTACGATGACCGACAGTCCGGTTGGTATTCTGGTTCACATGATTCCCACTGGCTCTAGACAGAATAATTTTTTATTCAGATTTTTCTCCGATAAAATCAATTTTAATACACAAAAATAACTGCAAATGATCCATAAAAAATTAGATGTTCATAACTTGGCTGTCCAAAATCGGATCAACACGCCTTTTATGTCGTTAGGGATGAATTAAAACCCTATAATTAAATTTAATGCATATTTAATTTTCTTTGATCATAAAATCCACACGATCTCTCTGATACCAATTGAAGGTGCTAAGGCATGCATCAGAATCCATTGGGTTGGGGATTTAAAAATTCTCATCACCGAGAAGATGGAACTTGTCATCTCCATTGATTTGAGCCTCGGTGTAGTCTAAGGATCTCGTGTATATTAAACATAGCACAAAAATAAAATCTAAAACATACCTTTTTTCTGATCTAAATCCATGCTCAATATCTGCTTATTATCAGTGATCATTTCTTGAAGGATCCAAAGTATAATCTATCTAGATCTTCCACATTCCCTTCAAAAATATACTAGACTATTGATCATCAAATTCCGGGTGCTAGTGCGGTGATCTAACAATACCTTTGACATCCCAATGATCATGCATCGATGTTCCTTCAATGCATAGAGATCATCATGATCCGATCACTTGGATTGAGTGCATCTCTCTCTAGAAAGTGGGTGAGGATAGGGAGGCTCTGATGAACTCACCAAGAATAGTCTTTAGAGAGAGCCTCTATCTTTCTTTAAATAGTGGATGGTCAAATTCCCTAATTGGGTTTCCTTCCCCTATTTATTAAATATCCACTAAATAAATAATTATGACAAACTAAATCATATCATAAATTTTATTTATATTTAATCACATACTGATAATATGTATTAAATATATTACATGATAAAACTAATTTATTTAACTTGACTCGTAATTCCCACTTAATATTAAACAAACCTGTAATATTAAAATATTGTTTGTTCAATTAATATTATTCCTTGTATTTACTCAACATGTAAATACTTTTAATGAATAAATTCATCCCAATTATTATTTACATGAATAATAATGAATTTATTTATTCTTCAATGACCAATGACTCGGACAACACTCAGACACCGTGGTGGGCCCCACCATTTTCTATATACCTATTTTCTATAATAGTGTAGATTCTTGAATACACTATTATGTGTGACCCTATAGGACCTTATCTCAATAGCAGTGAATAATATTCAAAAACCAAGAGCAGAGTCTAGAAATCCATCAAGGCCCCTAAAGAGATAAGGATAGTCATAGAAACAACAATCATCATCAAGTACTTTATACTATAATCTATTTGTCTTTAAATATATCATAATGTTGGATGCACACTTGTGTCACCATCCTTCCTTGATTTTAGTTTATTTATCTAACTAGTTGGATTTTCCCTCAACTTCTTTGGCCAAGGAATCATGAAGGCACAACCATCCTGATCAACCAGACCAGAGATCTATTACTTCCTTAACATGGAAGCGAAAAACCCTTTCTTGACCATTCATCCAATTTCATACCACCAATGACGCATCCAACACATAAAACCTCACCATTATTTCCTTATCATGGTTTTTTCCTTTCATCAAAGTATACAATAAAATGGAACACACTCATAATGATCTCAAGTTAGGAGACCAATGCTCATGTTCATAGATAAAAACAACTAATGACACCTGAACATGTGATTTTCATATTGGTGGTTCTATCCTCATGATCTCAAGTACTAGAGATCACCTAGTGGAAACTTCATGAGAATAAGTCTCAATTCTTATGAGCCCCCAACACTCGATAGTTAGAAATATACTCTGTCCAATTAGTAAGATGTATGTAGACCATATGAACTTTGTTTAATATTAATTTAATTATGTCTCGAGGTTCTCATTATATCTTAGGATATTCTATAACCTTTTGGTATGACAATTAATCTGTTGAAATTTCCATTAAATAGTTGAGGTATAAATATCTACACTATAATGTTAAGTAAACATAATGTATATCTAACTATACACATGATATGGTAATCATAATTACATATAAATTTGGGTATAGGGAACCCACTTTTACAATAGCAAGATGCCTACAACCCTTATGACAATGTTACCTCAGTCTTCTAGTCACCACTTTCTTGATGCATGTAGCATCCCAAACTTTTCTTTCAGGTATTATCTTTTTTTTTAGTATTATGTTTTTATTTATGGTTTTAGAATCTGTTGAGTTATTTAGAGTCTTAATAATAGTTTATAATCATTTTCCAATGAAAAAAATCCATAAAACACAATGGACTAAGCTGTTTTGTACCAAGGTGTTCCCAATATAAAACGACCTAACCAAAACATCCATTATAGGGCATGGTCCTAGGCCTAGACTTCTGGCGGTTGACCTATCCACCATGGCTAACTAGGATCCATCAGGGCATGGTGGAGGCCATGGCTAGGTCAATACTATTGTAAAATTAGGTTCTTAAGACCCAAAATGAACAATAATTTTCAATTGCCATTTTATTTATACAGTGAAATTAATCTAATCTTATTTTCTCATTTTTGGATATCTGATATTCATTTTAAACTAAAATGAAACATTTATATTGAAAACATGAACTTTGATTCATACCAAACACATCATGTGTTGTATTGATGTGTGGTCGTTTCCAACATGTCACAAATGAATTATGGATTACTATCTTAAGGTTTGAAAATAATCTGATCTTGTTTTCTCAGTTTTGTCTATATGATGCATGTTTTAAACTAAAATGACACTTTTATATTGAAAAATCATAATTTATGTCACACCAACTGCATCATGTGTTAGATTGAAATGTGATCAATTCATACACATCACAAATGGATTATGGATCATTTTTATAATGTTTGAAAACTAACCAAGATTGTTTTCTCAATTTTCGATATGTGTTATGCGTTTTAATCTAAAACGGAACTTATATATTAATTGAAAACATGCATTTCGAGTCACATTTTCCATATCTTCTGCTGGATTAATGTATAGTTGATTCCTACACATCACAAATGAATTATGGATCATTGTACTAATATTTGAAATCAATATGAGAAATTTTGTTATGTATTGTCTATGTGATGTATTTTAAACTAAAATGAAACTTTTATATTGAAAACACAAACTTCAAGTCATACCAACCACATTGTGTGTCAGATTGACATGTGTTCAATTCAAACACATCAAAAATGAAATATGAATTATTTTTCTAAAGTTTAAAAACAATCTGAGCTCATTTTCTCAGTTTTGGCCTTGTGACACGCATTTTAAAATGAAATGATACCTCAATATTGAAAACATGAACTTCAATCCATTCCGACCACATCATGTGTTTGATTAATGTAACAACCCCAACTCCAGTGACCCGGAGTTAGTTTATTACTTTATTACATTGGCATATATAAATGGAATTTTTAGAATAATTGAAGAAGAAACTTTAAGATCTTTTGGAGAAGGGTATTATTCATCTGAGTGTATCTCTTGTTAAGTACCAATGTGATATTTACCAAGAGATCAATATGGGGGTTGAATTACACTTCTAAAATATTTAATGAATTATTATCAAATTTAATAATTAATTAAATAAAAATAAAATATAAATGAACACATTTTTTATAGTAGTTTGGATTTAAATGATCCGACTTGAAGGTTCCGGGCACACTGGAAGCAAGTGATGAGTCATTCCAAAAATTAATTTTTATCATGATCGATGATCAATATGAGATTTACATGAAGATAAATTCCATGATCAATGGAATTGAATCGATGAAAATAGATAATGGATAATATGATAAAACCAAATCACATGATCATCACATTTTATTTATAATTAATTTAATCAATTAAAGAATTACCTTTCGAGAATTATTTCTTTATTGATGGATTTAAAAATAGATATATATTATATTTTCGTTGCATTATAGGAATCAAGAGAAGATTCCCTCTAGTGATGATTTACATGTGTTCCAAAAATCTTTGTATGTCACCATAGGAATCTTTGGGTGCTAGCATGGAAGATCCTATCACTTGCATTGTTAGACTTTGATTACCTCAAGAATCACTTCCAAAGGATTCTCTTTTATCTCTATTGGCTCGAGAGTGGGAGGTGGAGGAAGATCTCTATCCATTCTTCATAGAGTTCTTGGAGAAAGGATCTCTTTAAGACCTTGATAGGATTATCCGGATTCATTGTGCACAACAAAACCAATGAATAGGAACTACTGAAAAATAATATAATTGGGTTTATATACAGCTAGCGTTTAGAAATAAATATTTTTACAAGTTCCCTTTAATATTTATTTAATCCCTATGGAATCCCATTTCTATAATTAAAATATTATTAATATTTCTCGACATGTTCTTAACTTTAGATTGAAAATTAAATATTATTTATTCAAATAATATTCAATATATATATTATTTCTCACTAGACCATAATCCTCAGTCTTCCATTCCTCCAGAATATTTATTGGTCCATAAATAATGTCTATTTATTTATTAAATAAATATCACTACATTGTCTATAAATAAATAAATAAATATTATATTCACTATATAGAAACTTAATTTTTATTCAATATTCTACTTACATAATATTATTTTGAATAACTGGTGATAGAATATATAAGATCAGGTAAACATGAATAATTATTAATCAACTAGAGGGAATAATATTTGTTCAACATGTTAAATAATAAATAATAATATATATTATTTAACTAAGATTCTGGATACACATAGTGTGTGGCCATATAGGCCTAATCCAATAGATGGTCACATCCTCACCTCTTACCCACACATTGCAGCCCATATTTATTGCCAGAGATGATGAGGAGAAAACAAAGTGACTGTAAGTTTTCTCCATGTGGTCACCAACTACTATAATGATTCTTCTTCGATGGTACCACCCTCTTGTAGGTCATCGGTGAGTGGCACTGAACATATGAAGAAGGTCTCCTCTGGCGGATGGATTTCTATAGCGGTCACCCGCCATCTACTGAAAGTTAGTGTACAATGATATTTTTCATCAATATTAAACAGTGGATGGGCACATAAGTAGTGGTTTCTAGGGAACCCTGATGCAAATATATGGCATTTACCCTAAAAATGTGATTGATAATTGCATCATCGATTCCGACAGCATGATCCTAGACCGAGTGAGCATGGGGGAGAACCTGTTCTAGGCTATCCAGGGAGGCAGTGACAGGGGCTTCAAAATCATCCTTGTACAAAAACTGAACCTGGTTCTTGTTCCTTCCATCATCACCATGTTTATAGTGAACTTAACCAAATAGGAAGGCATGAGAAGGGTCCTACATCACTATCAGTATGTACCAGATATTCTTTTGTGGGAACCGTTCATCCGGATTGCCACGACAATGACGAATTCCATTTCCAGCTTGGGTTCTATGATCCAGGTGATGTTTAGGTCTCTCTTCCTCTGCTGACTTTAGGACCTGCTTCCACTTATGAGGCAAAGGTTCCCAGAGCTAGGATTGAAGGAGGAGGAGTGTAGGGAGATGGGATGGTTAGAAAATGTTCTTTATTTCCTAGAGTTCAGGAATGAAAACACTTTTCAGGATCTCCTCAACTGGACCCCCCCTATTTTATCTCTACCACATATCAAATCGAAACTCATGTAAATATCTACACCTTAGGTAGCTAAGGTAACCCCGATCATAATTTTCTAGGGGTAAAAAAAGGTTCATAAGGCCTCAAAAACTGATTTTTTGTCAAAGTACTCCAATTTTTTAACATTTTGATGGAATTTCATCCTTGTTTAATGGAGACTTCTTATCTTTTTTTAGTAGTGTCTCAATTTATTCTCAAGTATTACCCTCATATAGATATTATGACCTCCAAATTTTATAATTTTTCATATTGTACTGATATTTATAATTAAATATATACACATGTCTGCAAACTTGTGTATATTTACACGTAAATAATTTAATTTTATACATAAATATGTAAACATATTTACATATAAACTATTTTTCAAATATATAAACAATATTTAAAAATAATATTATCCATTTTATTTTAAAAAATGTATGAATATTTATAAACCAATACAATGTATATATAATGTGTGTGTGTGTTTGTGTGTATTTTTGTGTTTGTATATTAACGAACTGATATATATTATCTATATAATATAATATATGTATATATATATTAATATATAATATATGTAAATAAATATAAATATCTATAATTATATTTATAGATAAACACATATTATATATATGTATGTATGTATTAATAAACACAGACACACAAAACATATTTTATATATGTATTTAAAAATAATTATATAAATATACATATATAAATATAAATATATGGATAAAAATGTAACAAAATATATATAAATATATAGATATAACATAAAATATAGAACAAAACAATAAAGGAGAGTGGAAAAGGCAGGGGTGTGTGAGGGGGGTATCAGGTTCGAAACACAGCAAAGGAAGGTGTGTGTGGGCATGTGATGCAAGTGGACATGTGTTGTTAAAGGAGGGGATTAGAAAATTGTTAAATAGGTGGGGAGGATAGATGGGTGTTATTAAAAGTAGTTTCAAGTGCTGATAGAGGGTGTCCCACCCACCGATTTGCAGAAAAAAATTCTTAAAAATTTATTTTTGTAACTTTTATCACGCTTATAAAAGGGGCCTTAATTAGTGATTTTTTTAGCACTGATAAAATGGACCCCCATTTTAACAATGCTTATATTATCAGTTCTTTTCTAGTGCTGATAAAAGTGATTTCTAGGGATGTTAAAAGAAGGAATTGTGGAATGTGAAGGTATCGAGGCATACAGTGGAAGACAGTGGGTTGGGGATTTAAAAATCTTCATTTTCAAGATGACATAACTTGTTATCTTCAGCGATATGAGCCTCAGTGCAGTCTGAGGATCTCCCGTAAATTAAATTGAGCACAAAAATAAAATTGAAAATGTAACACCCCGAGATTTTATGATAAGTATTATTTTTAATTTATTTGATGTCTTGTGTTGTACGCTACACCAAAATTAGCTTCTACTATACGCAACATTGTATTAGCTTGCAGTATACGCAACACGATTCTTGGCTCGTGTTACACACAATTTAAAGTTTGTGTTGTAGAAATTATTCTACGCAACATTAAGTATAGATTTTGTTTAATGTATAAATGAAATAAGTTTTGAATTATGTTATACGCAACACCAAAGAGAACTTTCACTACACGCATCCCTGACTTGGCTTGCAATACACGCAATCGCGACTTTCCTCGATAGCGTGTGTAGTACGCAATACCGGGTTTCACTAAACAATGATATATTGTTATAATATTATTATGGACTAGACGTTATGAATATTATTAACTACATTTTTAATTTTATAACATTATTATTCATCTTACACATTTTCTAGAACATGATATGAGAACAAAATAAATTTTTCAGGTAAAATAAGTATTTTTCAAAAAATGCAGTTTTGCCACCTTTTGATGGAACGCCCACTTTAAATCTAGTTTTTGACATGTTTATAAGTTCAATTTGACAAAATAAAATTCTTCTCTGGAATCAGGATATAAAAATTTACTCTGGTTAATTTTTCATATTATTATGATAGCTTTCATATTATAATGAATAGTAAAAACACGATATATTTTAATTAAAAACAACTTTTTTCATCGCAATAATTTATATGGTTAAATTATAATATTGAATGGTTTTAAAGTATAAATAGAATATATTTTTACCATTTAATATAATTTATGGAATTATCATTGATTTTACATTGAATTCATAGGTAAAATCATTTCAATCTTTTGCAATGTTTTAACTTTTAAAACTCGTTTTCTTAACAACGGGATTAATTTTAAATTAATTTCTGCAACTTCTGTGATTTGAATTAGGAAGAATGGATTCCATATTTGGAATTAGTAGGTTCAAATTATTTTAATAAGCTACTTTTTATTTTTGGGCACTATGAATAGTAACTACGGTGAATTTTATTTACCATAGTTAAAGGTAAATCGGGTAATTGAGGGTAAATATAGTATTATAAAATTACCCTAACACTTGTGTTAATATAATTGGATAATTATATTTCATCCTATGGCATATTTTGGTCAAAATAGAATCCATTGGAACCCACTTGGATGTGATTAAGACCTTTAATTTATTTTATTTAAAAGAAAGTGAAATATGTCTCCCTCAAACTTTAATAATAAAACTATTTTTAATATAAGGTTATACATAATATAAATTCGGTTATAAATACTTATTTTAAATATAAAATGTTTTTATTTATCATGGTAATTTATTTGTAATTGTTAATAATTATTTATTTACCTTATTAGCTTATACATTAATGATGCAGAAATTATTTATTTAGTGAAAAATCAATAATATAGTTTTTATTGAAATAATAGTACACATCAAAAGGCCTAAAAACCTGAACAAGACTTATTGGTAGTTTATATATAAACCCTAAGAATCCAATGGTAGAATTGGTGACTATTTGGATCCTTATAAAGAAGATTATGAAACTTATATTATTTTATTTTAAATGATTCCAAAGTTGTCACCTTCATAATTTAATAAATATATCAATTTACATGTTGTGATTTTAAGATGACAAATTCGAGTAAAAGTATTATTATAAAATCTATGATATTTATCTTCATCATAGGATTTTAGTTTTAATTTTTATACAACAAATAAGTATATTAAATAATTATACAAAAATGTTGTACTAATTATTTTATTAAGAGATATACCAAATAAATGGTTTTAAAAATATTATATAAACTATTTAATGTTCTCCACGAATTTTCTAGAAAAAAATTACATGTTAAGAATCTATTAGATATTTTTTTAGAATATATCCTCTTCTTGAATTTTATTTAAATTACAATAAATGAATAATGTCAAAATTGACAATATTGTTATTTTATAAAAATAACATATTATAAAATTGTTTAAAAATCACAAAAATATTTATTAACTATAAATTGAAATTTATATGTTCTAAAATTTCATAAATTATCCAATTATGGACAATTCACAACACATAAGTAATTATTCATAAATATTTAAAAATTAGAATCTTATTACCACAAATAAAATTAAATAGATTAAATAAGGATAAATCAAGTTGATAATGTTTAAAATAAATTTCTAACATGTATAAATTTTATTTTTTGATAATATTACAACCCTATATCATCTAATATCAGTATATGAGTCATTTTTGGAGGTTTTTAAGTGTGTTTTAATTTATTATAAATTAATATTTCTTATTTTACCAAAGGTACCCCTCTCCTCCCTTATAAAAAGGGAACCCCTTACCTCTTCTCTTTACACAATTTTGAGCCTTCAAGCTCGGAAAAACCCTAAAAATTTACCTTATAACTTACCTATAAACATTATAGAGGTTTTGGAATCCTCAAAATACCAACTCTAGTGCCTTAAGAGGGAGCTTAAAAGAGGTACGTCGAGGAAGAGGTAATCTCTTTTACTGACACTTTCAAGTTTATTTCTTCTTCTACTTACTCTTCATTAGTTTTTTCATTATAAATTAATAACATCAGAATTAATTATATACTTATATGTTATTATAAATATTAAACAACCTATTTCACCTTCTATCCATCCTACAGAAAATGAAATCACCGTGCGTGCGTACGTATGGAATACCGTCTCCACGCTGTGCTGTAATCTGTTTTCCACCACCACCTTACTTGGATGGGTATAATGGTGTAAATAATAACTATATATGATTATTATAACATCATACTTATTCAAAGATATTATATCATCCACTCTAATTCCATTCAATAAATATGGGAACGATATCATCGCTCTTGCGTACGTACGAATTACCGTCTCCACGAAGCGATGAGATTCATTTTCCATGTTAACAATTCAAGAATGATTATAAACTATATATAATAAGTAATCATGAAATATATGAAATATTAATGATACTGGATTTATTTATATGTTATTTAATTACATCTATTAAATTTAATAAGGAAACGAAAACAGCGTTCATGCATACGTACGGCCTACCGTCTCCATGAACGGTGTATTTATTTCCATTTATCGATCTATTATATATATGTATATTATAAATATATATATTATATATAAATCATTTTTTATATTCTAGAATTCATTAATCATTATCTAAGTAATCATATGAATAATTACAAGTCAAAACACGAACGATAAATGAAACGATTTTACCCAAAACGCTGCTTTAACATTGAATTGACAAATGAACGGATAATATAAAGTTGTAACTGAATCATATATGATATCATAAATATTATTATGGTTATGTTACAAGTTAATAATATGTTTAAACCCACTATACAGGAGTCTCGGACACATATAGAAGAAATTGGACAAAAGGTAAGGGATAATTATTCCAACATCGTTCTTATCTGAGATTGTTTTTTCATAAGTATTTACGGGGATTATTGTTATCATCCATTTCCATGTATTATAAAACTGTTTTCATGTATGTTTAAAGTCATTTTTACCCATTTTTGACTTTTACTACATGGAATGCAAGGAATCTTTCTTTTGTTTAACATACGAGGTACTTTTTTACTTTTCTGGAAAAAGTGCAGGAAAAATGTTTTTTTTAACTTATACAGCATGAATGGATTTTTACGGTTTCATAACAACTTATTCCAATGAATATTCCTCTTCAATATTTCATGAATATTTGAAAAAAAATCATTTTCTTTTAAAATTTCTTGGAATTTTGTGAAAAGAAAATGATTTTGAAGAAGAAAGGATATTTTCATCAAAAATTCATTTCAAGTGTTTTATCAAAACCATTTTCCATCTAAGATGACATTATTTCATATGTTTATGTTTCAAGTATAATGTCTCTATGATTTACATGGTTTCAATTTTCTTACAATGAAATGATATCCATTTGTTTTATATATATTATGTTATGATGGGATGATGTTTATGAAACCCATTTTATTCTTTGGGTTATGATGAATGATTTATGTTTATGTTGTGGCACACGTAAAAATGATTTCATTATGAGATGGGTGGGACCTATATATCCCTCCAATTCATTGGGTAAATATTTATATCTCATGAGATAGACATGGCTAGAACAGTAAGTTAATCCAATTCAGTGTTACAGGACTGGAATGAGGAGTGAACTCGATTCAGAAAGGGACTTTGTCCACTAAGATAGTCTTGGAAGCAATGCCCTGACTACTATGGAAATCATATCATGTGCTTAATGTTTTTCCACAATTACATGATTTATTCCCATGCTATTTTATGATGATTGATGTTCCATTATGATATATTCCCTACGTACTGCTATGTTTTATGTCATTTCTCAAGAATTTGATGTTTAAATATTATGTTCATGTTTTTAAGTTCAAATGTGTATGGTTTATTTTATTTTCTCTATGCTTACCCTTACTGAGCATTTGAGCTCACCCTTTATATGTTTTCATTTCCCCAGGATATACAGAAAGGTTTTAGGTAAGAAAACAAAACGGGAAGATCTTTATGGGAGATGTTGAAGATCTTTCACCATGATTAAAAGATTATGTTCTGAGTTTCCAAAGACACTAAACTATTATGGTCCTTGTGTGTTGGTTTTTTTATGTATTAAGTATTCTGCAAAAGTAATGTAATGTCCATGTACGTCAAGCTGTGGGTATCTACAGAAAACATACATTTTTCTAATCTGAACCCACACTCGATATCTACTTGTCAACAGTGATCGCTTCTTGAATGATCCAAAGTATAATTCCTCTAGATTATCCACACACACTTGAAAAATCTGTTGGAACATAGATCATTGAATTTTGAGTGGTAGTGCGGAGATTCGATGATACCTTCAACGTCCCGACGATCACTGCATCAACATTTCTTCATTGCATGGAGATCAACACGATCGGATCACCTAGATTGATAGAATCTCTCTCTATAAATCAGGAGAGAATAGAGAGGCTCTGATGAACTCTCTATGAATATTCTCGAGTGAGAGCCTCTCTCTTCCTTTAAATAGTATATTCTCAAATAACCGAATTGGGTTCCTCAGCCCCCATTTATTAAACGTGCACTAAATAAATAATTATGATGAACTAATCTGCATCATAAATATTATATATGTTCTATCAAATACCTAAAATAGATATTAAATATATTACATGATAAAACCAAGTCATTTAACTAGATTCATAATTCTAAATTAATATTAAACAAACCTAGAATATTAAAATAATATTCATTTGATTAATATTATCCCTCATGTTTACTTAACTTGTAAATAATTTTAATAAATATATTCAAACCAATTATTATTTACCTAAAAATTAAATAATTAATATATTATTTGGTGATCGTTGACCCGGAAAAAACTCGGACCCCATAGTGGGGGCCACAATGTCCTATATACTTATTCTCCAGAATAAGATAGATTCTTGAATATGCTATTGTGTGTGACCCTATAAGACCTTATCTCGATAGCAGTTAATAATATTCATAGACCAAGAGTGGAGTCTAGAAACCCATCAAGTACCCTAAAGAGATATGCATATCATAGAAAATGAAAACCAACCTACAGACACGTATTGTGTACTATAATCTCTTTGTATTTAAATATATCATAAAAATGGATGAACAATTATGTCATTGTCTTTCCTTGCATTGTTTTTTATTGATCTAACTAAACGGATTTATCATTGACTACCTTGGATAAATACTTATGAAGGAACTACTGCTCTGATCAATCAAGCCTGAGATATATTACTTCCTCAACTTAGAACAGACAAATCAGTTTTTGACCATTCACCCAATTCCATACCACTAATGACACTCCCTAGAGAAGCTACCTCTCCAAGATTTCATTATCATGGTATTTTCCATGCATCAAAGTACATGATCAAATGAAAGACACTGGAAATGATATCAAGTCAAGAGACCAATACACATGTTCATATATAGGAACAGCCACTAACACCTGAAACATGTGGTGTTCCTATTGGTGGGTATGTCCTCATGACCTCTACTGCTAGAGATCACCAGGTGAGAACTTCATGAGAAGATGTCTCAATTCTTATGAGCCCCAACACCTGATATTCAAACATCTACTATATCCAGTCAGTAATATGTATCTAGAATATATGATCTTTGTTTAAGATTAATTTCATAGTATATCAAGGTTCTCAGTATAGTTTTTGATCTTCTATAACCTTTTGATATGAAAATTAATCTATGGACATTTCCATTAAATATTGGACATAGAAATATCTACACTATAATGGTAAGTAAACATCATGTATATATTTCTATACACATGATATGGTAATCAAAAACACTGATAAATTTGGTTCTAGGGAACCCTCTTTTTCAACAACATGATTCCCGCAACCCTTCTGACATTATTGCCTTAGTATTCTATTTACCACCTTCTCAATACATGTAGCATCCCAAAATTTTCTTCTAGGTATGTTCTTTTTTTTAGTATTGTTTTTTTCTTTATGGTTTCAGAATATTTTGAGGTATTTAGAATCTTAATAGTAGTTTTTAATCTTTTCCCAGTGAAAAATGGTTCGGACCATGTAATGGTCCAAGAAGATTTGTACCTTGGTGTTACCTATGTAAAATGGAATGAACAAAATTCCAAGAGTAGGGTGTGGTCCTAGGCCTGGCCTATTGGTGGTTTCCCTATCCACAATGGCCAAGTAGGCTTCATCGGAGCATGGTAGAGGTTATGGCTAGGTTAAAAATGTTGTAAAAGTGGATGCCTGAAACCCAACATGAACAATACCTTTTAATTACCATATCATGTATATATTGAAAACAATCTGAGCTTGTTTTATCAGTTTTGGTTATCTGATATACATTTTAAACTAAAATGGCACTTTTATATTGAAAGAAATGAACTTTGAGTCATACCAACCACATCATGTGTTAGATTGATGTGTGGTCATTTCCTACACATCGCAAATGAATTATGGATCACTTTCCTAAAGTTTGAAAATAATATAATATCATTTTATTGGTTTTGGATATATGATGCATATTTTAAAATAAAATGACACTTTTATATTGAAAACACACAATTTATGTCATTCTGACAGCATCGTGTGTTGGATTGACATGTTATATATTCATACACTTCACAAACGGATTATGGATCATTTTCCTAATGTTTGAAAACAATCCATGATTGTTTTCTTAGTTTTGGATATGTGTGGTTCGTTTTAAACTAAAATGGAACTTCTATATTGAAAACATGCATTTTGATCCATATTTTCCACATCCTCTTCCAGATTGAAATACAGTTGATTCCTACATGGAAAAATGAATTATGGATCATTTTCCAAAATTTTGAAATCAATATGAGCCCTTTTTTTGGTACTGTATATGTGATGCGTTTTAAACTAAAATGAAACTTTTATATTGAAAACAAAAACTTCAAGTCATAATGACCACATCGTGTGTAAGAATACATGTTTTTTATTCCTATACATCACAAATTGTGACTTATTTTCCAAATTATGGAAAATAATATGATCTCATTTTCTCAATTTTTTCCATGTGATGTACAATTTAAACTTAAATGAAACTTTGATATTAAAAACATGCACTTCAAGACATTCTGGCCACATTATGTATTAGATTGATGTAATGGCCCTAACTCCAATAACTCGAAGTCAGTGTCTTACTTTATTACAATGGAAAAGTTATAAGGAATAAAATATCAAAGGATCGAACCGTTTTTGTAGTTTTAGAATTATAACACACATCAACAACAACCTGTATATATAAAATTAAAAAAAATTACATCACAAATACAAAAAAACTATATTATATAAATTTCAAAAATTGTGTTGTAAAATTAAATTAAAAATGAAAATTTATCGCAAATATTAAATGCATCAATGGTTTCATTATCTTTGGCACCTACCCCACTTTCAAAAAGCATGATTATGGTATAAGTTGATGAACAAACTGCCCCAACTCAAGAAAAAAAATCCACTTGTATAAGAAAACAATTCATATGTTAGTAATACTATAAATAGATCAATTAAAAATAAATATGAAACAATAAATTAACAAAATGGTATTATAAACTGATAAAAAACACTTGTACCCATATCAGTCACACCATGCATCGGATTGAGGTGTGGCTGATTCCTTCACATCAAAAATGACTTATGGATTATTGTACTAATGTATCAAAACAATATGAATGTGTTTTCTTGATTTTGATTATGTCACTTGTGTTCTTTACGAAAATATCATTTTAAACTAAAAATAAGCACTTTGAGTCATACTGGTCATATTGTCAGTCGGTTTGACAAGAGACTGATTCCTACAAGTCACAAATGACCTATGAATTGTTATTGTAAATTGTCAAGACAATTTGAATATGTTTACCCAGTTTTTAGTGAGTGAAATAAATTTAGATGAAATTCATTACCATGATATATGAGATATGTGACACACATAAATTAATACATATGAAGGGTGTTATCGGGTATCACTCCAATGATTTTGGTAAATAATTAATCTCTAGAGATAACATGTTTATTGTACCTTAGTGAATAACCTTTGTAATATTTTTTACAACACCTTGGTGATTAACCTTGGTCATATTATTATAAATGTATCATTATTATATTCTAAACATATTTTCATGTTATGTATCAAATTATTATGATTATTCTATCATGTTATTCCCCTAATTTTATCTATGATGATCTCTCATGTTCCATTTCTTGTGCTTATAACTCATTGGGATTTATGATCTCTCTTATCTATTGATGTATTCCCCTAGGAAATCAATTTTAGTGAGGTAGGATAGGATAGAGTAATAAAAGAGGTTTTCAAGAGGGATAAATATAGTTTATGTTTATGTTTTCTATATGTACTTCATGTAAAATGTACCTAGTTTCCGAGACACTAAACCATAAAATATCCTTTGATGTTATCAATGTAATAATTTTCTAAGGAATTATGTTAAAAGTAATGTATTAAAAAGGTGTCTCTCCATAGTTGGTATCAATTCAAGGTTTATTTATTTATGGAAATTAGGACTAGAAAACATTAAAAACATCCCTAGAGATAAGACTGAATATAAGAAAACATCCCCAGATTTTTTTGAAGTATAGAGTATGTGGTTTCCTAGAAATAACATCCCTATTATGATACATTCAAGTGGATGTGACTATGAAATAGATAAACCTAGGTTTAATCATCCCAAAAATGCTGGTTGAGAATTGAATCGATATTTACTATGTGTAAAATGATGGGGCTTAAGACTTCACACCTAGATATACACTCCCTAGAGATATTCTTTGGTTAATAACATTATTTTTACATACTATTGTGAAGGATATATTGATAATGTAATTTTTTAAAAAAATATTGAAGTATAAAATCCTTGATTCATGTTATTAGAAAATTTTAGGATTAAAAATTATTTTAGAATTTTTATTATATGATTTAAAATAGTAAAATATTTCTCAATTACATTTTCTGCTTCTAGAAAAATGGAAGGAAATAAAAGGAATCATGTAAATAATGGATGCGATGGAAAATGAAATGACATACTTCCTAATAAGATGGATGTTTAGAGTCTAAAACTTCATGATGATAATGAATTAGTCAAATTAGGTTATGAATAAAAACGTAAACCATGTGAAGTATTTTACTTTACCAAGTAATAGTAACTATCAGTCGAATAATTCATCCATCATCAATCGCCTATTTTTAGTAGAACCTATGATCTACAATTCATGGATTAATTCATCAATAATGTAGAAAATATATTTATGTCACTTTGAGGGAGAATCTAATTAGTGGTGGACACTAATCAAGAACATGAAGCCAAAGGATGAGGTTGAGGCTATAAGGTGGGATTACTTCAAAAAAATATTTTTCAATAAGTATTTTACTCATACCCTCAGAAAAAATATAGATATGAAATTCTTTGAATTGAAACAAAATGAAAAGTAATCTATGGAGAGTAATGAGATACACTTTATAAGGCTTACATGACACACTTCAATCTATATCATTGATTCTGATGGGAAGATTGGTCAATTATTTGATAGATTAAAACCACATATATAGAAAGATATGGAAACCCAATTCTTTAGGAGTTTTTAGAAGATATTTTGATGTGATCTCAAAGTGGAAATGGATTTTGGAGATGCACAATGGTCTCCTGGATTGAATGATAAGAAGACGAGGATGGATCCAAATTTTGGAAAGAATTTTTTCCATGAATATATTTCTCGAAATTATCATGGAGATATAAAGCCTCAAATATATATGTGAAATTGAAAAAAGGAAGATGTTTCAAGCACAATTTATAGTACAATTCTTTAAGTGTGGGGAGCATAAATTTTTTTCTAACCAATGTCCAAATTAGAATATAATTGAGGGAAACTACCATCAACCTCAGTAGAGTCCAAGGGATAAAAGTTATGATTTTTCAATAACAATGACTAAAGAAAAAGCTCCAACTTATGTAGTGTAATTTACACTCATCGTACACTCAAAGATAGTAAGTAAGTTATTTGATTCCATATATACACATTATTTTATCTCATTCAAGTTTGAAAATAAAATCAAATTAAACCCTTAACTTCTAGTAGTAGTGTTTTTCATTAAAAATATTGATGGAACTATTCAAGCATTTATCATATATAGGGATTCACAAAATAAATTTGGGGAGTAAAATATATAGGAAGACTTGGTGGTCATTCCAATGATGGAATCTAATATAATACATTGGATGTATTGGTTTTCAAAGTATAATTCTAAGATCAACTATAAAAGAAAATAAATTTCAGTTTTTTAGGGGATAATGTCTAATTATCATTAAAGAAGAGATATCTCAGCCTAGGTCTTGTGAAGAACCACCTCATGTTTCCTTATTTATGAAAATGATTGGTGAATAAGGGGAAGAAATTAAAGGTATAAAGATAAGATATGTACCCATTTTTTAGCAATACATTGATGTATTTATTTTAGAATTACAAGGACCTCCCTCTAAAAGAGAGGAATAATTCTGAACTAAACTCAAAATCCAAGACAATATCGAAGACCCCATACAGAATATAATATGTAGAGTTATAATAATTGAAGAAGAAACTTCAAGATCTTTTAGAGAAGGGTTTTATTCATCTAGTTGTATCTATTGTTAATTCCCAATGTGAGATTGGCCAAGTGATCAAGATGGGGGGTGAATTGACCCTTTTAAAATATTTAATTAATTATTATCAATGTTAATAAATAATGAAATGAAAATAAAAGATAAATGAACACATTTTTTATATTAGTTTGGATTTAAATGATCCAACATGAAGGTTCCAATCGTAGTGGAACTGTGTGATGGGTCATGCCCAAATTTACTTTTTATCATGATAAATGACCAATTTGAGATATACATGATGATAAATACTATGATCAATGGAATTAAATCAAATAGAATAGATAATAGATAAAAAACTGAAACCATAGCACATGATCATCACATATTATTTATAATTAATTTAATCAATTAAATAATTTCCTTGTGAGAATTCTTTCTTTATTGATGGATCTGACAATAGATCTACATTATATCATCATTTTATTGTAGGAATCAAGAGAAGATTCCCTCTAGCAGTAATCCACATGCCTTCCAAAAATCTTAAAATGTCTTCATAGGAATCTTTAGGTGTTTGCATGGAAGATTTTATCACTTATGTTGTTCACCTTTGATCACCTTGAGAATTGCATCCAAAGGATTCTATTTGATCTCTCTTGACTCGAGAGTGGGAGGTGGAGAAATATATCTCTCCATTCTTGGGAGCATTATTGGAGAAGGGATCTCTCTAGGGATTTGAGAGGGTTCTTATGGTTTGTTGTGCACAATAAAACAAATGAATTAGAACTGCTGAAAAACAATACAATTGGGTTTATATACAGATAATGTTTAAAAATAAATATTTTTACAAATGCCCTTTAATATTTATTTAATCCTTGTGTAACCCCATGTCTATAATAATAATATTATTATTATTTCTCGACATGTACTTAAATATTTATTTAAAATGAAATATTATTTATTCAAATAATATTCAATATATATATTATTTATCAGTGGACCATTATCCTTGTTTCTCTATTCCTCCACCAGATTTATCAGGCCTTGAATAATATCTATTTATTTATTAAATAAATATGAATACATTATCTTCTTATAAATAAATAAGTATTTTATTCATTAAATAGAAAATAAATATTTATTAAATGTTATACTCACATAATATTCTCTCAAATAACTGGTGATGCAAAATATGTTATCAATCAAACATAAATAATTATTAAACCACTATCGGGAATAATATTTATTCAAATTATTAAATAATAAATAATAATATATATTATTTAACTAATATCATAGATAAACTTAGTTTGTGACCTTATAGGCCTCTTTTCAAATGGAATTATGAAAAGCAACCTAAAGTACAGGGTTAGTGTCTAAAAACATGCCAAGAAACCCATAGAGAAAGAAGTTAATTCCACAATGACATAATACTTCATACAAACATTTACTATGTAATATAATCCCTTTTTCATGATATCTCTAATCAAGAAGGTTTCATGTTGGTTCCATCAACCTATGTGCTCAATGTCTCTTATTTTGAATTTTTGGAAATCAAACTTTCCTATATAATACCATGGACATGGATTTATTTAGGTTATATCATTTAAATCAAAGGTCCTGAGATATCAACTTCTATTAAAGAACTGAAGGGGAAAATGCTTTCTATTATTATTCATTAATGTAGTATTACATTCAAATTCTCAATGTAATAAATATTTACTTCATCTCATGAATATAAACTACATGCTTGATTAATTATTTCTTTAATTTTGAACTCATGCATATTTAAAAAACTTTGTAAAATATGATTTCGGTATCACATACCCTTAAAAACATAATAATTACTATAATATTCCATGGATATTCACAAACTCCATCAGGCGTATCATTGATATATTGAATTATTATTATTCCTTTCCTGACAGCCCAAGGTTTCAATGACCATGATATGAATTTTGAAGAAACATTGTTGAACTTTTAAACAAAATTTTCTTTGTTTGGTTTAAATATTTTACCAACTTATACTATCTATATAGTATCATAATCCAGACATCATATTCCCAGTTTATTCATTATCAACACTTTCAGAATATCAAGTAAACCTTTTTCTTTGAATTAAATCATATTATTATAACCTTTCCATAATAACAATAGAATAAATTCTCTAACCAGTACAAACCATTTTATTCTCCTATTTAAATCATTTAATATAATTAAACTAATCATAAACCATGTGTAAAAACAACCATCTCATTTCATTTAAATAACCATTGTTTACAAGCTCTTCTCAAGAGATAAATGAGATGTTGTTCACATCTTATGATGAGTTTATCCAATATTCAAGCACTCAAGTTATCAATGTAGAAACTCATTTTCTCCATTTACTTGGAAACAATATTCAAGATTCAATTATTTTTATATTTATAACCTTCTTTATATTTACAACACTTTATAAAACACACAGTTGATATAATATATCTTTTATAGAAATATAATTGATTTCTATAACCAATAATTCTTTTAAGAAAACTTTTAGTCTCACAAAATATATTCTACCATATTGAATATAATTTTACATACCCAATCATACTGAGTACATGAGTGGAGACTAAGATTCCTTTATTCATTTGGCATCTAATTCCATTGAAAACTAAATAAATTATTGCATACTTCCATAAGAATCTTGATTTTTCTTATTGAAAAACTTCAATGCTTGGTTACTCAAGAAGGAACTATTCTAACACATAGAATATCTCTATTTTGAAAATAAATTGTCTTAAGTAACCAGTCTTAGGATTTTTTTTATTAAGTTCCATAATTCAGGGATTAATTAATTTTATTTTAATGATGATGATTCATTAAGCTATAATATAAATTTTTATCAGATGTAGATCATGTATTATATCTTCTCAGTAAGTAATTTTAATGATAATGATCCCACTAAAATTGTTGACCCCATACATTCTATCCATTTAGTGAGCCAAGACACATATTTCACTAAGAAAATGACCCCACTATAGTATGAAACTCACCACTTAGTTATTTAGGTAGGGAATCTTCCTAATCACAATAGTTGTGATTCATTGATAATTGAGTGGATAAACCTTTATCCAAATCCATCATATGGATTCACTCAATTCTATTCCTCTGGTGTCCCAACCCTTGGTGTTTCCCAACTAAGTGAAACCCAAATAAAACCTCAAAAACAATTTTGTACAAGATGATCTAGGGGAACCCCTCTATGGTGTGAAACTAGCCATTTAATAATATCAAGTCACTTATTACTTTCTGGTCTTACAAAATTTAATCCAAGGTCACCCCTCTATGGTATGAAACTACCCATTTAGACAATCGAGGTCCTAAAAAGTGTTTCTTTGAAAGGAATCTCACAATTAATATTTAAGTGGTTTTCCTTTTAAGGTCTCACCAATTCAATATACATCATATGCATATTAAATTCATAACTATTACATCATATGTAATAATTATCTTCTAATATTTTTTCCCTTTTATGAATGCAAGATTCTAATGATTTAGTTTTGGAATCCTTATTCCAGAAACCAAAAAAAAATTCACACCACATTAATGTATAACTCTTTACACAACCCAAAAGTATGTGTTAATCACTCAAAAATAGAAGTTAAGTATATTCATACATATCCAAATGCATAATATTCATATGGTATATGAACACTTCATGTATAGGCATATATTTACATGATATTGGAAAAATATACATGAGTAATCCTAGAGTGACAGAAAGGCAACCCCATTCACATTCCAAGCCAAGGCAAGCCTCCAGGAAATCAGGTGCTCTGACCCCAAGTCCCTCTAAAAGGGGATACTTTATGAAAAAGATAATTCAATTAATAAAAACTCTAACACAAAATATGCACAAATTGTTCCCTATAACTATTCTCAACCTCATAACTAAAATTACAGACTAAGGTTAAGGTAGATGAAAACTATGTTTTAAGATATCAAACCTTGTATGATATGTAAGGCTATATCCTAGAATAAATTTATCTTATAAACTTTTCATATAGAAATTCTTAATATAAAAAATATACAACAATGAATAAAATAGGGTATGACATTTAAATAAATGAAAATTTAAAATATTTATAAATGAGATAAACATTTATGATCAATTTCATAAATTAATGCTGATTATAAACCCTTTTATAATTTAACCTTTAATGTTATGGACATTCCATAATTTTGAATATAAACTCTTTATATTCTTTTCGATATAAATTCCTTCACATTATAGTTTGTGATCTGCTATAACCTTTTGATATGAAAATTAATCTATGTATGTTTCCATTAAATAGTGGATGTAGAAATATTTACACTATAATGGTAAGTAAAAATCATGTATATCTTACTATACAAACAATATGGAAATAAAAAGCACTTATAAATTTGGTTATAGAGAACCCAATTTTTCAATAACATGATGCCCACAACCCTTCTAAAATTATTTCCTCAGTATTCTATTTACCACCTTCTCGATACATGTACCATCCCAAACCTTTCTTCTAGGTATGTTCTTTTTTTTTAGTCTTGTTTTTTTATTTATGGTTTTAGAATATTTTGAGGTACTTAGAGTCTTAATAATAGTTTTTAATCTTTTCCCAATGAAACATAGTCTGGACCATGCAATGGTCCAAGCGGTTTTTTACTTCGGTGTTACCTATGTAAAACGGCCTGACCAAAATGCCCAGAGTAGGGTGTGGTCCTAGACCTAGCCTATTGGTGGTTTCATTATCCACAATGGCCAACTAGGCTCTATTGGGGAATGGTAGAGGTTGTGGATAGGTCAAAAATGTTGTAAAAGTGGGTTCCTGATACCCAATATGAACAATAACTTTAAATTACCGTATCATGTATGTATTGAAAACAATTTGAGCTTGTTTTCTCAGTTTTGGTTATCTGATATGCATTTTAAACTAAAATGACACTTTTATATTGAAAAAAATAACTTTGATTCATACCAACCACATCATATTTTGGATTGATGTGTGGTCATTTCCTACACATCACAAAGTAATTATGGATCTCTTTCTTAAAGTTTGAAAATAATATGACATCGTTTTCTTGGGTTTGTCTATATGATGCATGTTTTAAACAAAAATGACACTTTTATATTAAAAACACCCAATTTATTTTATTCTGATAGGATCATGTGTCATATTGACATGTGATTGATTCATACACTTTACAAATTAATTATGGATCATTTTTCTAATGTTTGAAAATAATCCAAGCTTTTTTTCTCAGTTTTTCATAGGTGTTGTACATTTTAAACTAAAACAGAACTTCTATATTGAAAACATTCATTTTGAGGAATATTTTTCAAATCCTCTATTATATTGATATACAGTTGATTCCTACATGTCACAAATTAAATATGGATTATTTTCCGAAAGTTTGAAATCAATCTGAGTTCTTTTTATTAGTATTTTCTATGTGATTTATTTTAAACTAAAATGAAACTTCTATATTGAAAACAAAAACTTCAAGTCATAACGACCACATCATGTATAAGATTGACATGTGGTCGATTCCTATACATCACAAATTATGAATTATTTTCCTAATTTTTTAAAATAATATGATCTCATTTTCTCAGTTTTTCTATGTGATGCACATTTTAAACTTAAATGACACTTTGATATTGAAAACATGCACTTCAAGCCATTCCGGACACATCACCTTTTGGATTGATGTAACAAACTTAACTCCAGTAACTTGAAGTCAGTGTATTACTATATTATATTTTCATAGATACAAGGAATAAAATACCAAAATATCAATCATTTTAACAGTTTTATAATTACAACACACATCAACAATAACTTGTATATGGAAAAGTAAAATTTTATTTGAAAAAAATTACATCAAAAATACAAAAAACACTATTTTATATACATTTCAAACATTGTGTTATAAAATTACATTAAAAATTAAAATTTATCACAAATATTAAAAGCATCATTGGTTTTATAACATTTGGTACCTACCCTACTTTCAAAAAGCTGGATCAAGGTATCAGTTGCTGAACAAACTGCCCCAACTCGAGCAAAAAAATCTACTTGTATATGAAAACAATTCATATGTTAGTAATACTAAAAATAGATCAATTAAATATAAATATGAAACAATATATTAAAAAATGAAATTCTAAACTGATAACTAACACTTTGAGTCGTATGGGTCACACCGTGCATCGGATTGAGGTGAGACTGATTCCTACATATCAAAAATGACTTATGTATCATTATTCTAATGTATCAAAATAATCTGAATTCATTTTATTTATTTTCAGTATGTCACTTGTGTTCTTTACAAAAATTTAATTCTAAACTAAAAAGGCTGGTTGAGAATTGAATCGTTATTTACTATGTCTAAAATGAGGGGACTTAAGACTTCACACTTGGATATACACTCCCTGGAGATATTCGTTGGTTAATCACATTATTTTTACATACCATTATGAAGGATATATTGATAATGTAATTTTTTAAAAAAATATTGCAGTATAAAATCATTAATGTGTGTTATTAGAAAATTTTAGGATTAAATATTATTTTATAATTATTATTATATTATTTATAATAGTAAAAAATTTCTCAATTACGTTTTATGCTTCTGGAAAAATATAAGGAAATAAAATGACTCATGTAAATAATGGATGTGGTGGACAATGCAATGACGATCTTCCTAATATGATGGATATTTTGAGTTTGAAACTTCATGATGACGATGAATTAGTCAAATTTGGCTATGAATAAAACCATAAACCATGTGGAGTATTTTAATTTACCAAGGAAGAATAACTATTAGTTGAATACTTCATGCATCATCGATCGCCTATTTTTAGTAGCACCTATGATCCACTAATCATATATTAATGCATCAATAATATAGAAAATATATTTTCTATACTCTATAATTTTGAGAAATATAATGTTACATTGGAAATATATCACTCAGAGGGAGAAGTTGATTAGTGGTGGAAACTAATCAAGAACATGAAGCCAAGGGACATGGTTGAGGCTATGAGGTGGGATTACTTCAAAAAAATATTTTTCAAAAAGTATTTTCCTCATACCCTCTGAAAAAATATGGAGATGAAATTACTTGATTTAAAATAAAAGGAAAATTAATCTTTGGAGAGTAATGAGATGCACTTTATAAGGATTACATGACACACTCTGATCTCTATCATTGATTTTGATGGGAATATTGACCTATTATTTGATGTATTAAGACCAAATCTATAGAAGGCTATGTAAACCCAATACTTTAGGAGTTTTGAGGATATATTGTGATGTTATCTCAAAGTGGAAATGGATTTTGGAGATGAAAAATGGTCTCCTGGATTGAATGATAAGAAGAGGAGGATGGATCCAAATTTTGGAAAGACTTTTGTCCATGAAAGAGAAGGTAAGAAACAAAAACAACATGTGTGCAACAAGTGTGGGAAGAAGCATCCAGAAAATTATCTATAAAGAAGTAGAAAGTCTTAAAATTCCAAAAGAGATGAATATATTTATTGAAATTATCATGGAGATATAAAGCCTCAAAAACTATATAAAATTGAAAAAAGGAATATGTTTCAAGAACAACTTATAGTAAAATTCTTTAAGTGTAGGGAGCATAAAAAAATTTCTAAAAAATGTCAAAATTAGAATATAATTGTGGGAAACTTCCATCAACCCCGGTATAGGCCAAGGGAGAAAGGTCATGATTTTTCAATAACAATGAATAAAGTCAAAGGTCCAAATTATGTAGTGAAATCTACACTCATCATACACTCAAATATAGAAAGTGTGTTATTTGATTCCATATATACATATTATTTTATTTCATTCAAGTTTGAAAATAACATAAAATTAAACCCATAAATTCTAGTGGTAGATTTGTTCATTAAAAATCTTGATGGAACTATTCAAGATTTAATCATATATAGGGATTCCCATAATAACTTTGGTGAGAAAAATATGAAGGAATATTTGGTGGTCATTCTAATTATGGAATCTAATATAATACATTGGATGTATTGGTTTTAAAAGTATAATTCCAATATAAACTATAAAAGAAAATAAATTTCAATTTTTTTGAGGGGATAATGTATAATTATCATTAAAGAAGAGATATCTCGGCCTAGGTCTTATGAAGAACCGCCTCCTCTTTCTTTATTTATGAAAATTATTGGTGAAAAAGGGGAATAAAGTAAAGGTATAAAGATAATATATGTACCCATTTTTTAGCAATACATTGACGTATTTATTTTATAATTACAAGGACCTCCCCCTAAATGAGAGGCATAATTCTGAACTGAACTCAAAATCCAAGACAATATCAAAGACCCCATATAGAATATAATATGTAGAGTTAGAATAATTGAATAAGAAACTTCAAGATCTTTTGGAAAAGGGTTTTATTCATCCAATTGTATCTCTTTTTAATTCCCAATGTGAGATTGGTTGAGTGACCAATATGGGGGTGAATTGACCCTTTTAAAATATTTAATGAATTATTATCAAAGTTAATAAATAATGCAATGAAAATAAAATACAAATGAACACATTTTTTATAGTAGTTTGGATTTAAATGATCCTACATTAAGGTTACAAGCACAGTGGAAGTGTGTGATGGGTTGTGCCCAACTTTACATTTTATCATGACCAATGATAAATTTGAGATATACATGACGAGAAACACTATGATAAATGGAATTAAATCAATAATAAAATATATAAGGGATAAAAAACTGAAACCATAGCACATGATCATCACATATTATTTATAATTAATTTAATCAATTAAAGAATTTCATTGTTAGAATTATTTCTTCATTGATGGATCTAACAACATATCTACATTGTATCATCATTTCATTGTAGGAATCAAGAGAATTTTCCCTCTATAAATGATCCACATGCACTCCAAAAATTTCCAAATTTCTTCATAGGAATCTATGGGTGTTAGCATGGAAGATTCTATCACTTGTGTCGTTCACCGTTGATCACCTCGAGAATTGCTTCCAATGGATTCTATTTGATCTCTCTTGAATCAACATTGGGAGGTGGAAAAAGATATCTCTCTATTCTTGGGAGCATTATTGGATAAGGTATCTCTCTAGGGATTCGAGAGGATTCTTTAGGTTCATTGTGAACAATAAAACAAATGAATTAAAACTACTGAAAAACAATATAATTGGGTTTATATATATCTAGGGTTTAGAAAAAAATATTTTCACAAATTACCTTTAATATTTATTTAATCCTTATAGAAAACCATGTCTATAATAATAATATTATTATTATTTCTAGAAATGTGCTTAAATTTTGAATTAAAATTAAATATTATTTATTTAAATAATTTTCAATATATATATTATTTCTCACTGAAACATTATCCTTGTTTTGTTATTCCTTCACCACATTTTCAGGCCTTGAATAATATCTATTTATTTATTTAATAAATATCACTACATTATATTCTAATAAATAAATAAATATTATAATCATTAAATATAAAATAAATATTTATTAAGTATTCTACTCACATAATATTCTCTCAAATAACTAGTGATGGAATATATGTGATCAAGCAAACATGGCTAATTATTAAACCACTAGTGGGAATAATATTTATTCAAATTGTTAAATAATAAATAATAATATATATTATTTAACTAATATCATGGATACACTTAGTGTGTGACCCTATAGAGCTATTTCCAAATGGAATTAGGAAAATAAACCTAAAGTACAAGGTTAGTATCTAGAAACCCGTAAAAACACCCATAAAGAAAGAAGTTAATTCCACAATGAAATAATATTTCACACAAACACTTACTATGTAATATAATATCTTTATCATGATATCTCTAATCAAGAATATTGAATGTTGGTTCCATAAACCTATGTGCTCTATGTCTCTTTTTTTTGAATTTTCAAAAATCAAACTTTCCTATAGAACACCGTGGACATGGATTTATTTAGGCTATATCATTTACATTAAAGGTCCTAAGATATCAACTTCTATTAAAGAAAATAAAGGGAAAATCATTTCTCTTATTATTAATTAATGTAGTATTACATTCAAATTCTCGATGTAGTAACTATTTACTTCATCTCGTGAATATAAACTACATGCTTGATCAATTATTTCTTTGATTTTGTACTCATGTATATTTAAAACAATTTGTAAAATATGATTTCAATATCACATGCCCTTAAAAATAGGATAATTACTATAACATTCCTTGGTGTTTCAGAAACTCCCTCAGGAATATCATTGATATATTGAATTATTATTATTTCTTACCAAACATCCCTAGGTTTCAATCACCGTGATATGCTTTTTAAAGAAAATTTTTAAAACTTTTAAACCAATTTTTCTTATTTTGGTTTAAATAATTTACCAAATTAAACTATCTATATAGTATCATAATCTATATATCATATTCTGAATTTATTTATTCTCAACACTTTGAGAATATCAAGTAAACCTTTTTCTTGGAATTCAATAATATTGTCAAAACCTTTCCGTAATGATAATAGGATAAATTCTATAACTAGTTAAAACCATTTTATTATCCAATTTAAATTATGTCGTAGAATTAAACTAATCATAAACCATGTGTAAAAACACCCATCTCATTTCATTTAAACAACCATTGTTTACAAGCTCTTCTCAAGAGATAAATGATATATTATACACATCTTATGACAAGTTTATCCAAGATTGAAGCATCCAAGTTATCAATGTAGAAACTCCTTTACTCCATTTACTTGGAAAAAATATTCAAGAATCAATTTTTTTATCTTTCTAACTTTCTGTATATTTACAAAACTTTATAAAATACACAATTGATATAATATATCTTTCAGAACAATATAATTGATTTCTATAACCAATAATGTTTTTAAGGAAACTTTTAGTATCAAAAAATATATTCAACGATATTGAATATCAATTGACATACCCAATCATATTGAGTACATAAGTGGGTACTAATATTCCTTCATTCAATTGGAATCTAATGCCATTGAAACCTAAATAAATCATTTCATGCTTCCATAATCATCTTGATTTTTCTTATTGAAAAACATAAATGCTTGGTTACTCAGGAAGGAACTATTCTAATGCATATAATTTCTCTATTTATAAAGAAATTTTCTTAAGTAACTAGTCTTAGGAGTTTTTTACATTAAGTTCTATAATTCAAGGATTAATTAAGTTTATTTTTGATGAAGATGATGCATTAATCTACAATATAAATTTTTATCAGATGTAGATCATGTATTGTATATTCTTAGTAAGTGCTTTTAATGATAATGATCCCACTAAAATTGATGACCCTAGACATCATATCCATTTAGTGAGCCAAGACACATATTTCACTAAGAAAATGACCCCACTATAACGTGAAACTCACCACTTAGTTATTTAGGTAGGTCATCGTCATAATCACAATAGTTGTGATTCTTTTATAATTGATTGGATAAAACTTTATCCAAATCCATCATATGGATTCACTCAATTTCATTCCTCTATTGTCCCAGCCCTTGGTGTTTCATAACTAAGTGTAACCCAAATAAAACCTCAAAAAAAAGTTTGTACAAGACGATCTAGGGGCACCCCTATATGGTGTGAAACTAGCCATTGAATTATATCAAGTCACTCATTACTTTTTTGTCTTAAAGAATATAATCCAAGGTCACCTCTCTATGGTATGAAATTTCCCATTTAGACAATTGAGGCCTTGACAAGTGTTTATTTGGAAGGAATCTCACACTTAGTATTTGAGTGGTTTTCCTTTTAAGGTCTCACCAATTTAATATACATCATATGCATATTAAATTCATAACTATTACATAATATTTAATAATTATATTCTAAATTTTTATTCCGTTTTATGCATGCATGCTTCTAATGATTTAGTTTTGGAATCCTTATTCCATACACCAAACTAATTTGTTCACACCACATTAATGTCTAACTCTTTCCACAACCCAAAAGTATGTGTTAATCACTCAAAAAATATAAGTTAAGTATATTCATAAATATCCAAATGCATCATAAGCATATAATATATGAACACTTCATGTAGATTCATATGTTTATATGATATTGGAAAAATCTATATGAGTAATTCTAGAGTGACAGAAAGCCAACACTACTCACATTCCTAGCAAGGAAAGTCTCCAAGAAATCAGGTGCTCTGCCCAAGTCCCTCTACCAGGGGATACTTTATGCATGAGAGAATTCAATTCATGAAAACTATAACACTAAATATGCACAAATTGTTCCCAACAACTATTCTCAATCTCATAACTAAAATTACAAACTGAGGTCAAGGTAGATGAAAAGTATGTTTTAAGATATCAAACCTTGTATGATATGAAAGGATCTATCCTAGAAGCAATCTATCATATAAACTTTTCATATAGATATTCATAATATAAACAATATAAAATGATGAATAAAATAGGGAATACCATTTAAATAAATTAAAAATTAAAATATTTAAACATGAGATAAACATTTATGATCAATTTCATAAATGAATGCTAACCCTTTCATAATTTAAACTTTAACGTTATGGACATTCCATAATTTTTAATATAAACTCTTTATATTATTTTCAATAGGAATTACTTCACATTTTTAATAATATGGAATTTCCCTTTTAAATATATAATATTATATGAATTATAAACTATTTATAATTCAATTTCTATTATGTAAACCTTTTACATATTATAAATATCGTATACTTAATTATTATGTAAACCTTGATCATATCACTTATTAATACACTTTTTGATGTGTATTAAATAATATCCAAATAAATCTCCTTTAATTTGAAATTTTTTGAATTAATTAATTATGAACTAAACAAGAATATTAAGTAAATTTAAAAAATAAATAATTTATTTATTTTCCAAAATATGAGACATTTATAAACTATTCATAAATAAATGGTAATTATAAACATTTTATAAATTAGTAAGAATATAAACATTTTATATTCTTATTGATATGAACCCTTTCACATTTGATATTAAATAAAATTTATATTATATTTCATGAATTACAAACATTTTATAATTCAATATCTATTATATAAACATTTTTTTATAATCTAAATATCAAATATTTTGGAATTTATGAACTCTATAAATTTCCTTTTATGATTACTAAATAAAACATTTATTTCTATATCATAAATCATGTCATTTAATTTTTCAAAATGTATTTAGAAAATATATTTATCAATTAACCATAAACATTTTATAGTTAATTAATCTATAAAACAATTTTATAAATTTATATAATTATTTCAACATACCTTTTTCATTATTTATAAAAAATTATAAATAATATAATTTAATTCAAAATTGAATTCTCTTGATGAAAATAAATAATTTATTTATTTTCATAATTAAGAGTAATATTTATGAACATTTCATATTTTATTTCCAGGCCAGAAAAATCTCATTTAACAATTAAAATGTATTTTTCATAAATTAATAAACATATTGATTCATCAAGGAATACTAAACTCTGATACTACTGATGGGTGGCAGAATCTCTATTCCTCACATGAACACGTCCAACATAAGATCCATATGAACCTATCAAAGGACTATATTACCCCAACACATAGGCTATGAAACTCTTTGCATCAGTAATGGAGCTTCTAGTTGGAGAGCCACAGTTCGTCACACATTCATGAATGACAGTTTCTAGGATCCTACTAACCATTTAGCCTCCAATTTTATACCACTTATTAGTTTTGTATGATCAAAACAAGAACAAGTGTAGCAGAAGACAACCCAAACACAAGCAGATCCATATTTGAGAATCAATTCATAAATAAGTACAAACAGCATACTTAGAAATCATCAATGACAGCAGTATTATTCTTTCTCATAGAAGGAGAATGATTGATTGAGATCATGTACCAGTGAATAATAGAACCCTGCCTCCAAGGGCGTACACTGAAAAATGGATCTGTGATCATATCTTGAGGATATCTGAATTATGAGGGGTTGTTAGCACCTTCATATCATGTGATAAACATCGGTGTGGGAGGAAGATGGAAATGTGATATGTAAAGACTCGTAAATTCCAAGGAAATTTTTTTCTTAATTTTTTTTTGGAATTTTACAAGAACGCAGTTTCTGACGGTGCCTGATTCCGATGCCCGGTGTGCCCGGAATCAATTTCCAAAGTTTGGCTCAGGTACGTTCAGTGAACGGACGAGAGAGTTTTTCTAACTTTTGAACCGGTGCTCGGAATCGAATTCTGAGGGCACCGATGGAATCGCAGCACTGGTAATTTCTTAGAAACTCCTCTTCTGGAGTTGCGTTTTCTCAGGTGTGGTTTTTAATTTTTGGGCTTAAAGTTAAGAAATAAAATAAATTGTGCGACAAACATTATTTTATTTCACTTAAGCCGCTTGGAAGCCACTTGAAGTCACTTAAAGAATCTTAAGCTGAGTTATCGTGGATAGGGTGCTATCCAAAAATATCCTACCCTCTTGGTAGGAGATTTGTGACGTGGGACCCGCACGAGCCCCACCGTTTCTTTTCCGCTAAGTAACACACCCGCGAAAACCCGTCATTATGAAAGTCAACTGACGCGTTTTCTTAATTTCTTAACGCACCAATTAATTGGGCGGTTTTCTTCGTTGAATTAATTGGGTGGTTTATTTCGTTGAATTAATTCTATGAATTAATGGGTCATTATTTATCTCTTTATTCGTTTCTTAACCGGTTTGAAATCTGTTGGCATAGTAATAAAATAAGGCCAACACACCCTCTTTTTTTGGTAATGTTGTGTTAAACCTTGAAGAACCTCTGAGAATTCTTCATCCTCCTTCGCGAAGAACGCAAAGAACGCGAATAACACGAAGAACGCCGGCCTCCGACGAAGAACGCCAAAACCGCGGAAATTGACGACGCGACGCCGTGTGTCGCGACGCCGACATTTCCTCTTCTGCGACGTTCCTTCCTCCGCAACGAAACCTTCAATCATCTGTTGGAGGTAAGAGATTTCGGGTTCCTTTTAGAACTCCCTTGTGGTTTTTGTCAACTCACGGATTTAATTTTTATTAATTAAATCTTTTTATTCTTGGACCTCGGAGTTCGACGAACAAGCTCGGAAGCGGAATCGGGTAGCAAGCGACGACGGCTTCGCCTTCCCTCGAGTCGGACGAACGCCGACGTCCCCCTTCGACATCGTCATCCTCGCGACGCCATACCGCGACGAACCTCGAACGACGACGCCTCCTTCCGATCGGCTTATACACAAGGTAGGGGTTTTATTTGAATGTTCTATACTCCGTGAATGTTTCCATTCAAAGTGAAGAACCCGGATAATAAGAACAATTTTAATTCATTAAAATTGTTTTTTTGGTTATGTATTCATGTGTTGAATAAACTTCTATCGTTGTTATAATCTAACGCGGAGGGCGCGGGCCAAACGAACACGGCCCGACAACCCTCCGCAGATTGTTTATTGATGTGTGGATTGACGGGCGATGACGAAGCAGGTCGTTTGGGCGTTTGAATCCCTTCGTAGTGAAGATGGGGTCCAGGGGGGAACATAGGCGAAGACGGCAGGAAGAACGGACCACCAGAGCGCGTTCGGTGGTCCGCAGAAGGCGGCGGCGGCGTGCCCCGCCGGCGTGGCGGCGCAGGCGACCGGCGGCAGCGGCGCGCCGCCGGAAAAAGGGGCGGTCGGCGAACCGCCGGCCTCAATCAACGGCGAAGGGCGGGGGAACCGCGTGCCCCGCCCGCGTGTCGGCTCGGCCACGCTGGCCGAGCCGTGGCCGGCCGGTCGGTCCGGACCGAATCGGACCGCGCCGGACCGCGCCGGGCCGGGCCGGGGCCCGCCGGGTCGGACCTGGGTCGGGTCGAACCGGTCCGGGCCAACCCAGGGGGGGCGGGCCGGGTCGGCCCGGGCCCAGACCCCAGTTTTTAGGCCATTTTCGGTCAAATGCTCGTAACTTGAGCTACAGGCCTCTAAACGACTCGTCGTCAGTGGCAACACGATCCTTGTATTGAGGCGGTCGTTTCGGTATATCGCACTCAAGGTTTCGGAGAACTTTGGGTTCGGCCGGGTTGGTTCGTACACGAAACCAACCGGGCCCTCGGAGCAGAAACGCTCATATCTTGAGCTACGGACGTCCGATTGACGTGCCGTCAGCTTTGTTGAATTCCTCTAAGTGAGACGGATCTTTTGGATTACTCTGATCGAGGTCTAGATGTCGTTGGAGTGTGGTCGGGTTGGTTCGCTCACGAAACCAACCGGGCCCCTGGAACGAAAAGGCCAATAACTCACAGACCGGGCGTCCGATTGACGCGCCGTCTGTCTCGTTGGGTTCCTGTTGACGATACGGAACTTTTGGCATCCTCCGCCCGAGTTTTGGATGCAGTTGGATAGTGGTCGGGTTGGTTCGCTCACGAAATCAACCGGGCCCCTGGAATGAAAAGGCCAATAACTCACAGACCAGGCGTCCGATTGACGCGCCATCTTTCTCGTTGCGTTCCTGTTGATGATACGGAACTTTTTCATCCTCCGCCCGAGTTTTGGATGCAGTTGGATAGTGGACGGGTTGGATCGCACCGAAATCCAACCGGGCCCCTGGAACGGAAAAGTTGATACCTTTCTGACAGAATGTCCATTTGACGAACCGTCAGCGGCGTTGGTGATATCGTTGAGAAACGGTCCCTATGAGTATACCCTATGAGAGTTCGGGGTACAGTTGAGATATGGCCGGATTGGTTCGCACACGAAACCAACTGGGCCCCTGGGACGAAAAGGCTAGCAACTCACAGACCGGGCGTCCGATTGACGCGTCGTCTGTTGCGTTGAGACCCCTATGACGAGGCGGTACTTTGAGATACTTATTTGTGGGAATTTGAGATACTTGGAGTATCGACTTGTAGCTCGTGGATCGGATCCTCCCGGAGACGAGCGTACGGAGTACAGAGACCGTGTAGCCGGCAGAGACCTGAAGACTGCTTGTCCAATTCGATTCGGAGTGACTTACGTAGCCCAGTGGGGAGCACTACTTTGTGAGGTGGCATACCCACAGCGGAGGAGCACTACTATGTGAGGTGGCAGACCCGTGGTACTTGACAGGAGGAGTACCTCTGTAGGCTATGAGGGGGGAGCACTATTGTGTTTGAGTGGCAGACCCCGGCGGGAAGCACTACTGTGTGAGGTGGTAGGCCCGCGGTACTCGATAGGTGGAGTACCTCAGCAGTCTTAGGTTAGTGAGCAGTACCTCGGAGTCGTGACAGGACCACTGTACACTCCAGAGACGGAGCTCTTCAGCAGTTACGGTTTCGATAATGAAAATCCTGGTTTGAGCTAAGACTTTTGACCTTTGTGTTTACCTCATGATTGAGATGGGTCACTTGATAACTTAGGTATATGTATGGGCATATACCTGGGTAGTGGTTATCTGTTGATTTCACAATCCTTGTGTTTTCTCATGATTGAGATGGGTTACTTGATAACTTAGGTATATGTATGGGCATATATCTAAGTAGAGGTTATCTGTTGATATATTCTTGTGGTTATCCTTGTTGGTTTAGTGAGACCTTGAGGGTCTCGGGGTCCCTACTGAGTATCGTTATACTCACCCCTGCACGGGCTATGCCCGCACCTCGTTGTGTTGGTTGCAGACGACGGGCAGTGCTGACGGAGGCCGAGTGTTCAAGGGTGAGTCAATACCCGGAGGTGGACTACACGACGAGTCAGTACCTGGAGGTGGACTACACGATGAGTCAGTACCCGGAGGTGGACTACACGACGTGACGACTCACAGAGGAGGTTGACGGACGAGAGCGTGGAGGAGGCTATCTGTACCTACCCTTCAGGTAGGATCCGTGGTGGACGACCAGGAGCTGCGCTATCTGTACCTACCCTTCAGGTAGGATCTGAGGAGGACGACCCAGGAGCTGCTTCCTACTTCCAGCTGTTTGTCTTTTTGCTGTTGTACCTTGTTCAGTTGTAGTCGTACTTTCTTTTGGGTTTGTATTCTAGCCCATTTACTTTTCAGCATTTCTTTTGTACTTAGTGCTTTGCTTCCGCTTGTACTTTGTGGTGCTTGTTTTCTTTTATAAAGGAAATTCCTTCCCAGAAGTTCACCCATCCTGATCACTACTCCAGGACAATCACGCTTAACTGTGGAGTTCTAATCAGAAAGTCTCTCGAAAACGAAGGTGCACCTTGTTGACATGATTCATATCATTTAGTCATTTAACCCTTTATCATATGGGGGCGTTACAATCACCCCCCTTTAGAGCACAACACCCTCGTTGTGGGCCCTACAACTCAACCCAGGCAGTGCACTGCACTTAAGGCTGGGTTCCTCCTCTGATACCAAATTTGTCACGACCCGTCCTCGGGGCCCGTGCTGTGACTACCCCAAGCCTGCCTTCCATAGGCCAGGGGCTGGCGACTAGCACCAAAGGCGTAAAATCTCGATAACTGTGAAGGCATTGCCTTTATAAAAGAAAACAAGCACCACAGAGTACAAACGGAAGCAAAACACTAAGTACAAAAGAAAAGCTGAAAAGTAAATGGGCCAGAATACAAACCCAAAAGAAAGTATAACTACAACTGAACAAGGTACAACAGCAAAAATACAAACAGATGGAAGAAGGAAGCATCTCCTGGGTCGTCCTCCTCAGATCCTACCTAAAGGGTAGGTACAGATAGCGCAGCTCCTGGTCGTCCACCACGGATCCTACCTGAAGGGTAGGTACAGATAGCGCAGCTCCTGGTCGTCCACCACGGATCCTACCTGAAGGGTAGGTACAGATAGCCTCCTCCACGCTCTTATCCGTCAACCTCCTCTGTGAGTCGTCACGTCGTGTAGTACACCTCCGGGTACTGACTCGTCGTGTAGTCCACCTCCAGGTACTGACCAGTCCTCGAACACTCGGCCTCCGATAGCACTGCCCGTCGTCTGCAACCAACACAATGAGGTGCGGGCATAGCCCGTGCAGGGGTGAGTATAACGATACTCAGTAGGGACCCCGAGACCCTCAAGGTCTCAATAAACCAACAAGGATAACCACAAGAAGATCTCGACAGATAAACTTTACTTAGATATATGCCCATACATATACCTAAGTTATCAAGCAACCCATCTCAGTCATGAGGAAACAAAAGGATTGTGAAAAGTCTCAGCTCAACCAGGATTTTCATCATCGAAACCATAACTATTGAAGAGCTCCGTCTTTCGAGTGTACAGTGGTCCTGTCACGACTCTGAGATACTGCTCACTAACCTAAGACTGCTGAGGTACTCCTCCTGTCGAGTACCGCGGGCCTGCCACCTCACACAGTAGTGCTTCCCGCCGGGGTCTGCCACCCAACATAGTAGTGCTCCCCCCTCATAGCCTACAGAGGTACTCCTCCTATCGAGTACTGCGGGTCTGCCACCTCACATAGTAGTGCTCCTCCGCTATGGGTCTTCCACCTCACAAAGTAGTGCTCCCCACTGGGCTACGTAAGTCACTCCAAATAGAATCGGACAAGCAGTCTTTAGGTCTCTGCCGGCTATACGGTCTCCATACTCCGTATGCTCATCTCTAGGAGGGTCCGCTCCCCGAGATACAAGTCGATACTCCAAGTATCTCAAAGTCCCACGAAGAAGTATCTCAAAGGACCGTCTCGTCATAGGGGTCTCAACGCAATAGACGGCGCGTCAATCGGACGCCCGGTCTATGAGTTGCTAGCCTTTTTGTCCCAGGGGCCCGGTTGGTTTCGTTTGCGAACCAATCCGGCTGTAACTCAACTATACCCCGAACACTCATAGGGTATACTCATAGGGACAGTTTCTCAACGAGATCACCAACGCTGCTGACAGTTCGTCAAACGGAAGTTCTGTCAGAAAGGTATCAGCTTTTCCGTTCTAGGGGCCCGGTTGGATTTCGGTGCGATCCAACCCGTCCACTATCCATCTGCATCCAAAACTCGGGAAGAGGATGCCAAAAGTTCCGTATCGTCAACAGGAACGCAACGAGACAGACGGCGCGTCAATCAGACGCCCGGTCTGTGAGTTATTGGCTTTTTCGTTCCAGGGGCCTGGTTGGTTTCGTGAGCGAACCAACCCGACCGCACTCCGACGGCATCCAAACCTCGAGAGGAGTAAGCCAAAAGATCTGTCTCACTTAGAGGAATCCATCAAAGTCGACGGTACATCAATCGGACGTCCGGAGCTTAAGATATAGGCATTTTCGCTCCGAGGGCCCGGTTGGTTTCGTCTCCGAACCAACCCGGCTAAACCCAAAGTAATCCGAAACCTTGGGTACGATACACCGAAACGACCGTCTCGATCCAAGGATCGTGTTTCCACTGACGGCGCGTTGTTCGGAGGCCCATAGCTCAAGTTACTAGCATTTGACCGAAAACGGTTCGTAAACGGGGGTCTGGGCCCGGGTCGACCCGGCCCGACCCCCCCTGGGTCGGCCCGAACCGGGTCCACCCGAACCGGTTCGTCCTGACCCGGGTCCGACCCAGCTGGACCGGACCGGCCGGTGCGGCCCGGCCCGGCCAGGGCGCGACCCGGCCGAACCGGCGGGTCGGCTCGGCGGCTTTGGCCGAGCCGAGGGCGGGGGGCGTGCTGCCCCCGCGGATGAGAAGCGTGGCCCCTCGTGGGGCCACCCCGAGTCAACCGAACGCGGCGGCTAGGCCGCGTCCCTCCACCGGTTCCGCGCGGGCCGCGGAACCGCGTCGCCGCCGCGGCGGGTTTTGCCGGCGGCGCGCCGGGTGCCGCCGCCGCCGCGCCGACGTGGCGCGCCGGAGGGAGTTGCCGCGGGCCACCGGACGCGCTCTGGTGGTCCGTTTTGTGTGCGGTCTTCGCCAGTGGTCCTCCCGGGACCCGATCTTCACTGCGAGGCTCTCAAAACGCCCTTGCGGCTTCGTTTGTCGTTGTCAGTCAATCCACACGTCAAATAACAAAACGTGCCGTCTTGGCGGTTCTCTGGCGCGGCGTGCTGGCGCCGCGCCCCTTTGTCGTTGCCCGACTCCGTCCGCGGATATTTTCGGGTTTCTTCAACGTGGCACGACAGCGTCGCGTGCTTGTTCTTCCTTTCACGGCACGGCGCGACGGCTCCGCGCATATCTTCCGCATGAAACCGCATGGTGCGACGGCACCACGCTTTCTCGTACCAACCGCAAGAAACCGACACAAAAATAAGGAGGAGGGTCGGTCGTGTTTGTGCGGTCCGACCCCCTCACGTTATTCGATAACAAATGGTTTTAATCCACGATCATCATCAAGTTGGTATTCACAAACATTTATAAATAATTGAATATAAACCCCTACCTTGGGTATAAGCCGATCGGAAGGAGGCGTCTTCATTCGAGGTTCGTCGCGGTATGGCGTCGCGAGGATGACGACATTGAATGGGGTCGTCGGCGTTACGTCGTCGATCTCCGGGGGTTTGGCTTTCTTCGTCAGAGGTCGGAGCATTCTTCGCGTTCTTCGTGTTCTTCGCGTTCTTCGTCGAAGAACGAAGAATTCTCCCTCTGCTCTCCCAAAGGTTTTTACACAACACAAACCCCTCAACAAAAATAAAATAAGTCCTAAACTTATTTTATTATCAACTTAAGAATTTGAAAAACTAAAGATAAGAAACAAACAATTAATTCGAAGAATTAATTGTAAAACTTAACTACCCAATTAAATTGGGGTGTTTCTTAACCAGAAAAACGCACGGTTGACTTCTTTTAATAGGGGGTACGGGTGCGTTACTTAAGAAGAAAAGAAACGGTGGGGCTCGTGCGGGCCCCACCTCACAAATATCTCACCAAGTGGGTAGGATATTTTGAATTGCATCATATCCACTTCAACCCAGCTTAAGCAGCTTTTAAGTGGTCTTTAAGCGGCTTTAAGTGAAATAAAAATAAAGTTTGTCGTACAACTTTATTTTATTTCTTAACTTAAACCCCAAAAATTAAAAAGAACAACCGAGCAAACGCAACTCCGAAAGAGGCATTTCTAAGCAAAAACTGGCGTTGTGATTTCATCGGTGCCCTCGGAATTCGATTCCGAGCACCGGTTCAAAAGTTAGAAAACCCCGCTCGTTCGTTCACGGAACGTACCCGAGCCAAACTTCGGAAAATGATTCCGGGAACACCGGGCCTCGGAATCAGGTGCCGTCAGAAACTACGTTCTTGTAAAATTCCAAAGAAAATTAAGAAAAAAAATTCTTGGAATTTACGGGTCTTTAAATTACTCCCACCACAGGGCTTTACGTCCCCGTAAAGCTTCACCACAAACTTAGGGATACAAAGACGGTACTGAGCACGCATCTGAGCCTTCCGCTCCCATGTGCTCACCTGGAGGTTCCTGTGCTGCCAAAGAAAGTGCACAAGAGGAATCGACCGTCCTCCTAGGATCCGCTCCTGTCGATCCTCGATCCCCACAGGAACCTCTGTAGAAGTCACCTCATCGCCACCGTCCAGCTCCTCATGGTCGATAATATGCGAAGGGTCAAGCATGTATCTCCTCAGTTGGGATACATGGAAAACGTCGTGCACCTAGTGCAACTGAAGTGGATGGGTCAAGCGGTAAACCACCTCGTCTACCCAGCTGAGGACCTAGAAAGGTCCGTTGAACCTTGGAGATAACTTGCCTCCCTGGCCACATCTCCGCAAACCTTGTCGAGGTGAGACCCGTATAAGGACGTGATCGTCATCCTCGAACTCCAGAGGTCTCCATTTTCTGTTAGAACTGAAACTCAAAACGACTGCTGCTACGAGGGTAAGGTTGACCAACTCAAGAGTGATCGGTCGCACCCTCCTGTGTATGAGTTTATCCTGTGCTTCCTGGGGTTTCCTTTCCGCCGACCAAGGAAAACCCATCCCGACGTCGTGGTTAAACCACAACCTTTTTTCCTAATACCGTCAATTTGTGTATGAACTGTGATTGCCCAGTCCATACTCAAACCAACGTCGTAAGCCCTCAACGCTTCTACCAAGAGATTCCAACCGAAACTCTCACCTCGAGGATCTGACCACACCATCGGCGTAGGTGTGATTATCGATTCTCCTCCCAAGGTATCTCCAGACGTGAGGGTCAATTCCACGGCTTACCGGAAACTCTAGGTCTGGAACAAGATTTGTGAAAGCAAGGAATGATTTATATCGACGTCTGTTACTACAGCAGCTAGTAGTGTACACAGACTGTCCCTTGAATCATTTCTAGAGCCATTGGGTCACACTCCTTGACCGCAAGCAGCCAAACTCTTCCACCGCCCTCCAGCTCCCTGAGCCAGGCGGAGATAACTAAGGCGGGTGGTTGTAACATGTTAATATGTACACCACCTCATACTGCTCTCCTAGATCTGCCTCCACGTCTGCTACTTCTCAGACTCATCTATCCTTAAAGCTTCCACTTCTTGAAACATGTAACACGCCTGAGTCTCCAAGACTGGCATCGGTTTTCTATTTCTTACTACATTGTGCAGTCTTCATCCACTATTGGATGACTTGGACCTTCTTTAGTATCACAAGAGATGCTATGATTTCTTCTTTTCCGACAAGATAAATCCGGTCTCATCCCCTGGATGAACCACATTCGTTGCCTAATATAGTCAATCCTGACATGAATGATGCATTCATGCCATGGATGACGTCGTAAGGCCTCGACGTAACTACCAAGAGATCTAACTGTCACTCTCGCCTCCAAGGGTCGAGTCACACTGTCGGCATCAGTATGAGGTCACTGGGTCTCCTCCAGTAGAAATCTTGAAGTGAGGGTCAAGTCAACAGTCTTAACCGGGACCACTCAGTATCAACCAAACAAAAAGATAGGAAAACAAACAAAGATAAGTGTCTTTTTATTATTGTAGATCATAGTACAAAGACACAAATACAACAGCAATATGGAACTAGAAGTACAAGGGACGTATCCACTAGTTCCACTCCTGTCCATCTGCTTCCAGAGCTCCATGACCGTAGGCCTCAGCTGCATGAAGCTGAGCTCTCCCATGTCCTCCTGTCCCCTGCGGTCGGGGTGGGCCTCCTGGTGGTGGTGGCAATATCCCGAAGCATCATCCACCTCCAGCTGCACGGCCAGCTCCTCTTCCATGGCCACCTGCTCCTTGCGGTCCACCCTGATTGAACCTCTGCCTCTGCCTCAGAGGTTCTTCATTCAACTGCTGGTCATATCCATGGCGGGTCGGACAGTCACGTGCTATGTGACCAATTCCTCCGCAGGAGTAACACTTCATGGCAGGACTGGCTCTATCACTTCCCTCGGTGCCTCGCACTACCGACCCTGAGTCATGCGGTCGACCACCTGTAGGTCTGGTCCTCTTGGACCCCTGCATCATCTGTCTACTGCCCGCTACAGAAGACTCTGCCACATGCCGGCTAGTGTTGATGTTTGTTTGTAGTTGCTTTGTGTCTTGTACTATGAGCTACAATAATAAAAAGACACTTATCTTTGTTTTCTTTCCTGTCCTTTTGTTTGGTTGATACTGAGTGGTCCCAGTTAAGACTGTTGACTTGACCCTCACTTTCGAGTTTTCTACTGAAGGAGACCTAGTGACCACACACTGATGCCGACAGTGTGACTCGCCCTTGGAGGCGATAGTGACAGTTGGATCTCTTGGTAGTTACGTCGAGGCCTTACGACGTCATCCATGGCATGAATGCATCATTCATGTCAGGATTGACTGTATTAGGCAATGAATGTGGTTCATCCAGGGGATGAGACCGGATTTCTCTTATCGGAAAAGAAGAAATCATAGCAGCTCTTGTGAGACTAGAGAAGGTCCAGGTCATCCAAGAGTGGATGAGGACGGAAAAGGGCCGACAGAAGCCTTATGCTGACAGGACTTGGAGGCCTCTAGAGTTAAAGGATGACCACCGCGTCCTTATACAAGTCTCACCTCGACGAGGTTTACGAAGATGTGGTCAGGGAGGCAAGTTATCTCCGAGGTTCAACGGACCTTTCTAGGTCCTCAGCTGGGTAGGCGAGGTGGTTTACTGCTTGACCCATCCAATTCAGTTGCACTAGGTGCACGACATTTTCCACGTATCCCAACTGAGGAGATACGTGCTCGACCCTCCGCATATCATCGACCATGGGGAGCAGGACAATGGCAATGAGGTGACTTCTAGAGAGGTTCCTGTGGGGATCGAGGATCGACAGGAGTGGATCCTAGGAGGACAGTCGATTCCTCTTGTGCACTTTCTTTGGCAGCACGGGAACCTCCAGGTGAGCACATGGGAGAGGAAGGCTCAGATGCGTGCTCAGTACCGCCTTTGTATCCCTAAGTTTGTGGTGAATCTGGGACGTAAAGCCCTTTGGTGGGAGTATTGTAAAGACCCGTAAATTCCAAGGAAATTTTTTTCTTAATTTTTTTTGGAATTTTACAAGAACGCAGTTTCTGACGGTGCCTGATTCCGAGGCCCGGTGTGCCCGGAATCAATTTCCGAAGTTTGGCTCGGGTACGTTCAGTGAACGGACGAGCGAGTTTTTCTAACTTTTGAACCGGTGCTCGGAATCGAATTCTGAGGGCACCGATGGAATCGCAACACCGGTAATTTCTTAGAAACTCCTCTTCTGGAGTTGCGTTTTCTCGGGTGTGGTTTTTAATTTTTCGGCTTAAAGTTAAGAAATAAAATAAATTGTGCGACAAACATTATTTTATTTCACTTAAGCCGCTTTGAAGCCACTTGAAGCCACTTAAAGCATCTTAAGCTGAGTTATCGCGGATAGGGTGCTATCCAAAAATATCCTACCCTCTTGGTAGGATATTTGTGAGGTGGGACCCGCACGAGCCCCACCGTTTCTTTTCCGCTAAGTAACAAACCCGCGAAAACCCGTCATTATGAAAGTCAACTGACGCGTTTTCTTAATTTCTTAACGCACCAATTAATTGGGCGGTTATCTTTGTTGAATTAATTGGGTGGTTTATTTCGTTGAATTAATTCTACGAATTAATGGGTCGTTATTTATCTCTTTATTCGTTTCTTAACCGGTTTGAAATCCGTTGGCGTAGTAATAAAATAAGGCCAACACACCCTCTTTTTTTTGTAATGTTGTGTTAAACCTTGAAGAACCTCTGAGAATTCTTCATCCTCCTTCGCGAAGAACGCGAAGAATGCGAAGAATGCGAATAACGCGAAGAACGCCGGCCTCCGACGAAGAACGCCGAAACCACGAAAATCGACGACGCGACGCCGTGTGCCGCGACGCCGACGTTCCTTCCTCCGCAACGAAACCTTCAATCATCTGTTAGAGGTAAGAGATTTCGGGTTCCTTTTAGAACTCCCTTGTGGTTTTTGTGAACGCACGAATTTAATTTTTATTAATTAAATCTTTTTATTCTTGGACCTCAGAGTTCGACGAACAAGCTCGGAAGCGGAATCAGGTAGCAAGCGACGACGGCTTCACCTTCCCTCGAGTCGGACGAACGTCGACGTCCCCCTTCGACGTCGTCATCCTTGCGACGCCATACCGCGACGAACCTCGAACGACGACGCCTCCTTCCGATCGGCTTATACCCAAGGTAGGGGTTTTATTTGAATGTTCTATACTCCGTGAATGTTTCCATTCAAAGTGAAGAAACCGGATAATAAGAACAATTTTAATTCATTAAAATTGTTTTTTTGGTTATGTATTCATGTGTTGAATAAACTTCTCCCGTTGTTATAATCTAACGCGGAGGGCGCAGGCCAAATGAACACGGCCCGACAACCCTCCGCAGATTGTTTATTGATGTGTGGATTGACGGGCGACGACGAAGCAGGTCGTTTGGGCGTTTGAATCCCTTCGCAGTGAAGATGGGGTCCCGGAGGGACCGTAGGCGAAGACGGCAGGAAGAACGGACCACCGGAGCGCATCCGGTGGTCCGCGGAAGGCGGCGGCGGCGCGCCACGCCGGCGCGATGGTGTGCCGCCAGAAAAAGGGGCGGCCGACGAACCGCCGGCCTCAATCAAAGGCGAAGGGCGGGGGAACCGCGCGCCCCGCCCGCGTGTCGGCTCGGCCACGCTGGTCGAGCCGCGGCCGGCCGGTCGGGCCGGACCGAACCGGACCGCACCGGACCGGGCCGGGCCCAGCCGGGTCAGACCCGAGTCGGGTCGCCCGGTTCGGGCCGACCCAGGGGGGGCGGGTCGGCCCGGGCCCAGACCCCCGTTTTCAGGACACTTTCGGTCAAATGCCTCTAACATGAGCTACGGGCCTCTAAACGACTCTCCGTCAGCGGAAACGCGATCCTTGGATCGAGACGGTCGTTTCGGTATATTGCACTCAAGGTTTCGAAGAACTTTGGGTTCGGCCGGGTTGGTTCGTACACGAAACCAACCGGGCCCTCGGAGCGGAAACGCTCATATCTTGAGCTACGGACGTCCGATTGATGTGCCGTTAGCTTTGTTGAATTCCTCTAAGTGAGACGGATCTTCTGGCTTACTCCGATCGAGGTCTGGATTCCGTCGGAGTGCGGTTGGGTTGGTTCGCTCACGAAACCAACCGGGCCCCTGGAACGAAAAAGCCAATAACTCACAGACCGGGCATCCGATTGACGCGTCGTCTGTCTCGTTGCGTTCTTGTTGACGATACGGAACTTTTGGCATCCTCCGCCCGAGTTTTGGATGCAGTTGGATAGTGGTCGGGTTGGTTCACTCACGAAACCAACCGGGCCCCTGGAACGAAAAAGCCAATAACTCACAGACCGGTCATCCGATTGACGTGTCGTCTGTCTCGTTGCGTTCCTATTGACGATACGGAACTTTGGCATCCTCCGCCTGAGTTTTGGATGCAGTTGGACAGTGGCCGGGTTGGATCACACCGAAATCCAACCGGGCCCCTGGAACAGAAAAGCTGATACCTTTCTGACAGAACGTCCATTTGACGAACCGTCAGCGGCGTTGGTGATCTCGTTGAGAAACGGTTCCTATGAGTATACCCTATGAGAGTTCGGGGTACAGCTGAGATATGGCCGGATTGGTTCGCACACAAAACCAACCGGGCCCCTGGGACGAAAAGGCTAGCAACTCACAGACCGGGCGTCCGATTGACGCGCCGTCTGTTGCGTTGAGACCCCTATAACGAGGCGGTACTTTGAGATACTTCTTTGTGGGACTTTGAGATACTTGGAGTATCGACTTGTAGCTCGTGGAGCGGACCCTCCCGGAGACGAGCGTACGGAGTACAGAGACCGTGTAGCCGGCAGAGACCTGAAGACTGCTTGTCCGATTCGATTTGGAGTGACTTACGTAGCCCAGTGGGGAGCACTACTTTGTGAGGTGGCAGACCCACAGCGGAGGAGCACTACTATGTGAGGTGGCAGACCCACGGTACTTGACAGGAGGAGTACCTCTGTAGGCTATGAGGGGGGAGCACTATTGTGTTTGAGTGACAGACCCCGGCGGGAAGCACTACTGTGTGAGGTGGCAGGCCCGCGGTACTCGACAGGAGGAGTCCCTCAGTAGTCTTAGGTTAGTGAGCAGTACCTCGGAGTCATGACAGGACCACTGTACACTCCAGAGAAGGAACTCTTCAGCAGTTACGGTTTCGATAATGAAAATCCTAGTTTGAGCTGAGACTTTTGACCTTTGTGTTTACCTCATGATTGAGATGGGTCACTTGATAACTTAGGTATATGTATGGGCATATACCTAGGTAGTGGTTATCCGTTGATTTCACAATCCTTGTGTTTCCTCATGATTGAGATGGGTTACTTCATAACTTAGGTATATGTATGGACATATATCTAAGAAGAGGTTATCTGTTGAGATCTTCTTGTGGTTATCCTTGTTGGTTTAGTGAGACCTTGAGGGTCTTGGGGTCCCTAATGAATATCGTTATACTCAACCCTGCACGGGCTATTCCCGCACCTCGTTGTGTTGGTTGCAGACGACGGGCAGTGCTGACGGAGGCCGAGTGTTCGAGGACGAGTCAGTACCCAGAGGTGGACTACACGACGAGTCAGTACCCAGAGGTGGACTACATGACGAGTCAGTACCCGGAGGTAGACTACATGACGTGACGACTCACAGAGGAGGTTGACGGACGAGAGCGTGGAGGAGGCTATTTGTACCTACCCTTCAGGTAGGATCCGTGGTGGACGACCAGGAGTTGCGCTATCTGTACCTACCCTTCAGGTAGGATCTGAGGAGGACGACCCAGGAGCTGCTTCCTACTTCCAGCTGTTTGTCTTTTTGCTGTTGTACCTTGTTCAGTTGTAGTCGTACTTTCTTTTGGGTTTGTATTCTGGCCCATTTACTTTTCATCATTTCTTTTGTACTTATTGCTTTACTTCCGCTTGTACTCTGTGGTGCTTGTTTTCTTTTATAAAGGCAATGCTTTCCCAGTTATCGGTATTTTACGCCTTTGGTGCTAGTCGCCAGCCCCTGGCCTATGGAAGGCGGGCTTGGGGTAGTCACGGCACGGGCCCCGAGGATGGGTCGTGACATGATACATGACCATAGTTACTTATCTTCAACAAGAAGGATCGCATCCCTTTATATATCCATCGAGGAAGTGTTTCATTAAATGAAAACACATCATCCATATTAATGTATCCATATACATTTATTACTATAATTCATTGAATCATATTCAATGAGAAGTCAAGACAATTAATCCATTCATAATAGATCATAATTGATAATTAAAACATTTAGGAGAATTAAATATATATCAAATATATATATATATATATTTATTTATATTTAATACATGCATCAAATTCATGGAATTAAATATACACTTTATATATATAATATCATATATATATATATATAGTAAATATCTAACATTATGAACCTAGTTTCCAGGACACCAAATCATAAAAGATACTTTAACGTTATCAAGGAAATACTTTGTTAAAAAATTATGTTAAAAATAATGTATTAAAAAGGCAGGATTTTATAGTTGGTATCAATGAAAGTTTTAGTTATTTTTGGAAATTAGGACAAGAAAACATTTAAAAGAACTCTAGAGATAAATCTAAATATAAGAAAACATCCCAATTTTTTTTCAAGTATAGATTATGTGGTTTCCTAGCAATAACATCCCTAACATGATACTTTCAAGTGTATGTGACTATGGAATAAATACACCTAGTAATAATCACCCCAAAAAAGGCTGGTTGATCATTGACTTGATCTTTACTAGGTGCACAATGAGGGGGATTAATACTACACACCTAGATACAAACTCCCTGGAGATATTCTTGGTTAATCACATGACTTATATATACCATTATAAAGAATATATAGATAATTTAACTAAAAAATACTAAAGTATAACATCCAAGAATCATGTTATTAGAAACTTTTAGGATTTAACCTTCCTTTAGAATTATTATTATAAAATTTAGGATAGTGAAAATTTTCTCACTGAGGTTTTATTGTTCTAGAAAAATGGTAGGAAATAGAAGGACTCGTTTAATGGTTGTATAATGTATCATGGTTTTATAATAAAGGTGATATCCATTAATTATTCATTCATGTGTGATGCAATTAACATTACATGAATGTTCAAATGATAATACCCTCACAAAGTATAAAATTTCAAATTTCCATTAATCATTTATCATCATGGAGTATGATGGGTTGTGATGATATGTTAATTTTGGATTGAATAGATTATTTTTCTAATAACAAATGGTTATATATAAGATATGGGTAATATATTTATGAGGTAATAAATAGGGACTTCTTACTTTTGCTGACCTGTTAATGTATGTCTCATGGAATGTTATACAGTCATCAATATACTTATGTATATATTATTATTATTAATCCTTGTTACTTGAGGTTAGAAAGATATTGAGAATGAGAAACTTCATACTTTTATACCCTACCTACACAAGTCAATATATTAATGTATATAATCATGGGGTGGTTGGGTTTTTTGTTGATCATGCCATATTTTGGAGCGAAACCAAGATGATATTTGTCTGATCGTATGAAAATTAAAAACATCAATCCCTTTATTGAATTATATTGAAGAAAATGAATGTCCATGCTCAGTTGAATTACATATGATGTGTTCAACTTCTTGTATAAGGGTCATTTGATGCACTCATTTTTTAAATGATTGATATGTGATGTATTCATTAACATGGTCTGTCATTTTTGGAGAATCAAGACATTAAGAATTGACCTATACTAGATTCACATGTTTCATGTACAGTGGTCCCTCAATGTTTTGTATAAAATTATTATATATGTATAAATATTATTTATATAATATACCTAGTTGTGGGAATCTTTATATATATATATGAGTATGTTTTATGGAGATCACATCAGACCCCTTAGTAACTTGAGTAGCACTAATTCTTTTCTAGAGGTAGTTATTTGATTACATCTTTGAAATAGGGATCTCATATTTTTTTTCAACTCTACCAAGGACCAAAATTTCACATAGTTAGGTCTCTAGATAAGTATTAAGTTATGGAAAATTTTTTTGTTCCAAAATAAATAGATTATGATAAAACTTTATAAAAAATGAAGTTTTGGATGAATTCAAAATGATATGTGAAATTTTTCATAAATTCTTTATGGTATTTTAGTGAAAGTATTAGACTATTTGATGTGCACTAAAATATTCATGTTAATGAATTAAATTTAGGTTTATTTATCTTTCTAAATGGTTTCATTGGTATTAGTCTATTATGATTGGATTAAATGGAATCCTCTATGAATGAATTAAATTTATTTCATTAATTGAAGATATTCAATGAATAATTTCAATGGGAATAAATGTATATTGATATGTTGAATATAGAAAACACATTTTATTAAATGAAACATGTTAAGAATGGATATATAAATAGATGATATCCCTCTAATTGTTTGCAAATGATTGTATACAAGCATCCTAACACTCTCTTCCACTCGATACATGGTTTTTCAAAATGTGAAGGCACTAGCACCCCCTCTACATTTAAGGATATTCAAGAAATAATCTTGGAACATTTGTCTTGTGTAATCCCCATGGAGTTAGGATGATTTCATCTCCTACTCCAGTGATCAACATCAATAATACTCTATATAAGATTGAAGATAGATCTTAGATTTATCCTTTCATTCATGATTATTTTATTCATTAATATTACATGTTGATTTTGATGAGGATAAATTGTAAAAATATGGGTTTGACTCCACATCCAAGAATATACGATGAAACTCTAAAACCCAAGATCATTTTCTAACACTACACATTCATACAGATGTAATGTTCAATTATAATGATATATACTACATTGAATTTGATAAACAAATGTATAGATATGGGAGCCTCAGTTGTGAATGTATACATGAGGTAAATGTTTATAATCAATATTCCCACTAGTTTAATTAATATGTTAATTACATATAAATAAATTTTATATTTTCTACTAGCGTACTATATGAAGGGAAAACCTTGTGAAAATATATGGACTCATTAGAACTCATATCATTTCTACATAAAAAAATTCAATGGAAGAACTTGGAATTTCTCTAAAAGAAACACAACTAACTTAAAGGTTTGAAACAAAACTAATAGACGATAGACTCTTATTAGTACCTTTAATATAGAGGTAAAAATATACAATCTAATCATATTGAATATATTTTATACATTTTAATTAATTTTTTCTTTTTAAATTTTTAGTAATTATTGGATGCTCAATGTAATAAATTTGGATACTCTAGAGATTTATTTTTTGTGTTAAAAGCATGGATATCCAGTGAATCTACCACACATGATGTCTTTTATCATTTTTTAAAAGACTACATTACAGATTTCACAAGTATACATGAAATTATACATTTTATTTTATGTTCTAATGATAAATTTTTCATGATTGGGCAATGTTTAAAAAAAAATCAAAATCATGGTATGAGGATAAAATATGAGCACAAGAAACCTTGGGTTTTCTAAGAATGAGTAAGTATTAAGGTATATATAATCATATTTCACTATCAAAATATATATCAAAATATGTTACTTATTTTTTCAATGTTTTTATAGTGTTAAATCAATATAATGACTATGATTGTGGTAAAAAAATTACAATTTTTTATAAGATATCATATTCCATCAATAAACTAGCAACCTTGAAGAGATATCCCCAATGATTATTACAATTTCACTTAAAATATTTATTAAACATTTATTTATTTTTATTATCTTTTACTTCCATAACCATATACAGTCCACATATTCAAAATAGGATGTATATTTTTTTATAAAAGAGTGGGTAGATTACATAGTGTCAAAATGTTTTTAAGAATTGTGAAGAGGTGATTTACCACTGATTATTTATTTAAATTTCTTATCATTTTATCTACTACTTATATAGTTAATTTTCATATCATTTTTATCAATCAAATATATTTTTTAATTTTCACAGAGATCATAAAGTGGTGTTTTCCTACTAATTTTTCTCCAAGCATTTGGTGATTATAAAGAACACAAAATGCCTCCATAAGGAGTTCAAGGTACTTCTTGAAATATTAAATAATTTCCAAGCAGAAAAACCCTGGATTATGAAGTTTAAATGATTAGTTGACATGAATTGGGTTTCTAAAGGGGAATCCTTTAGGAAAGACCCTAAACATTGTATGGATTCCTTTTTTTCTCTTTATTGGAACATAATTCTGGGAGAAAAATAAATTCCTGATTATGGCTTCGACAAGGATGATTCCCTAAGGTACTATTAAATATTATCTCCATAGATCTTTTTGTTTTTTATTTGATTTTTTATGTTTAGTAGTGATTAAATGTGTTCCCTTTTGGGTCCAAAACCATTTAATAAAATGTTGATGAGACAATTTTATGTTTTACTGATATAAAATTGAGTTGTTTAATTTAATACAGTAGGTGATTTGGACATGAAAATAGTAATAGTATAAATTTTGGCCTACTCCCTTTGGGTTACTTTTATACATTTATTCCTAATCCCTTCATAATTGTACAAAAATTTTGAGTCTAGTCATTCCAATCAAAGTAACATTTTAGCTCACAATGCATGTCACATAGTCAAAACTAAGAAAACATGCTCATATTGTCTTGATACATTAGGATAAAGATTTTTTATTTATTCGTGACATGTGGGAATCAAGAAATTTTTAATATGACACTTGGTGTGTCCGGTATAACTCAAAGAGCATGTTTTAGTTTAAAAATGATATTTTAGTTCATAACATACATCGAATGCACAAAACTAAGAAAAGGCACTTTGATTGTCCTAATTTTATAGAAAAATTTTCTATTGTTCATTTGTGATGTGTAGTAATTAGCTACACATAAATATAATATATGGTATATCTGTTATCACTGATTGTACATGTTTTCATTTAAAAGTGACATTATAGTTTAAAATGCATGTCACGTAATAAAAACTAAGCAAACACACTCAGATCATATTGATACTTTAAGAAAATTATTCTTGGTTCATTTTTTAAGTGATTTAATTAAAATCACATCTATTCAACACATGGTGTGGTTGGATTTAAGGAAATTTTATTTTTTTAGTTTGAAAGTGACATTTTTGTCTAAAATATGAATCACATGCACAAAACTGAGTAAATAATCTCATGTCATCTTGATACTTTAGGAAAATTATTTTTGATCCATTTTTGACATGGGAGAATTAACTTCAAGTCAATCTGAGACACGATGTGGAAAATATGATTAACATTGCATTTTTCATTTGAAAATGGAATTTTAATTCAAAACGCATGTCACATACTCAAAACATATAAAACACACTTATATTATTCTTATATTTTATGAAAATGACCTTCAATTCATTTTTCGTGTGAAGGAATTAACCTCGCATTAATTCAGAACATGGTGTGACTAGTTATCCTGAAAGTGAATGTTTGCAGTTTAAAAGCTACATTTTAGTCCAAAATAAAGGTCACATACTCAAGATCAAGAGAATGTTCTTGGATTCTAATAATATATTTAGATAATGATCTATTATTAATTTATGACATGTAGGCATTAACTTCAATCCAATCTGATATGCGGTGTGGTCTTTATGATCAATGGTGCATGTATTCATATTTATAAATGAAATTTTTGTTCAAAATGTCCATTACACACTCAAAATTGAGAAAAACACTTTCATTATATTGATATTTTTGTATAAAGATCTATAATTCTTGTGTGGTGTGTAGGAAGTAATTGCATGAAAATCAAACACATTATGTTGTTGTTATGACTAAAAGTAAGTGTTTTCATTTACAAATGACATTTTAATTCAAAACAAACATCACATAGTGGAAACCAAGAAAACATACTCTGATTTTATTGGTACTTTAGTTGAAAAATCCATAATTCCTTAGTGATGTGTATAAATCAATGTCACATCAATCTAATTTATAGTGTGGCCGATGTGACCAAAAGTGTGTGTTTTTATTTAAAAATTACATTTTAGTTTAAAACATTAATACACACTCAAAACTAATAAAACACAGTCATATTGTCTTGATATTATATTAAAAAGATCTAGAATTCATTCTTGGTGAGTCGAAATCAAGTGCATGTTAATCCAACATATGGTGGTGTGTTGGGAAACTGGTAGTAGGAGAATGAGATAGGGGGAGATGGTGTATTTATAGTTTCATTTTATGTGAAATATTTTAGTGTCATGATAATAAAAGTTTTATTAATAGCATTATATAAAAAAATCTTACAATCTAGGCATTTTTTGGATTGTACCACCCAATTTTTGACACTTCAAAGGTTCATAATTTGACCTGATAAACAAAGTATTATGCCATTATATATCCAAAGTGTATAATCCACATTTGGATCTGTAGGTATACAAACAGAGGATTTGTTTCCCTCCCACCCATGGCTTTCCATCAACTCCTGAGAGATGGATGCCCACAAATCTATAATTTCTCTCCCATTTTTACTTCTCCCATCATTATCCTCATCCAGGCCTCATCACTATCATCTAACACTTTCGGTGTTCATGTGAACTTTCTTCGCTGCCTCTCCCTCCATAGGAGTTACACCTCTACCTCAAAACTCATACACACCCCCATAAAATTCATCCTACGACTCCATATTATTGCTCCCCATATCCATCCTAAGGTTCCTAAAATCCACCACCACCGGACCACTTTCCATCATGATGTGGACCCAAGAATCCCACATCTAGCATGTCATAGTCTACCCCAAGCACCACAATCTGTAGGTCCGGATTTGGAGCAGCGAGCATGACTTAAAGGGGATCTCCTCTATGGTCCATGTCCTATTCATGATTATTGACCTCTTCCAGCACTGATCTATCAATGTCTATGTTGGGACCAAAAATGATTTTCCCACTGGTGTTGTAAAAATAACAAGATAAAATAAAGTGAAAAATGAATAAATAAATGACAGTAGATGTAACGTGGGAAAACCCCCAAAATGAAAAGGCTAAAAAATATGGGAAAATATAAGGATCTCCCTAAGGGTAAAAGTGGTTACAAGCTCCCTCACTATTACAAGAAGAAAAGTATCATAAAAATCTCTCTTGAATATGTGGGTAAACCACCTCACAAAATACTACACAAAAATGAATTGATGGTGATGAAAATGTTAGTGAATCTAATAATGAAATGGGAGGAGTCTCTTTCCTTTTATAGGATACTACCAACCCTTGTCCCACTAGAGGCCCTGTGGGGAATGACCAACCACCATATATTACATGCCTACCATACCTTGACAAATCAATGGGAAAACCATCCAACAATAAAGATATGTTGTTGACACATACCCCACTTGGAAATTTGATTGAGAACCAATCACATATCCACAAAGACTTTATATCTTCCAAACATTCTTCTCATGTATCTACAAGGACACTTGAGGATCTACACCATCTAAACTTATCTGAGTCAATCGCCTTCATCAGGAAATATTCCAGATGTTATTTAGTGTGAATTTTCTACATTTCCACACTTCCTTTTTCCACCACATCTCAGAAAAATTTATATTGTACCCCTATGTGTTTCCTCCTGGAATGAAAAGATGGATTCCTTACAATATTCAAGGCACTATGACTGTCACAAAACAATAAAATCATCCCCATTCTGTGCTCAAGAGCCTCCAACAAACTTATCATCCAAATATCCTCTTTGTGAGACTATGTATCTATAATGTACTCCACCTCTGTTGTGGATAAAGACACAACTAACGGTAACTTTGAAATCCATCTCATAGCTCCTCCTACAAGAGTAAACACATAACCAATTATAACACCCTGACCCCAGTTACCCAGAGTCGGTGCATTATTACATAACATTGGCATGATCACAAGAAAGATCAAGTCTCGAAAGACTTATTAGTTTATTAGCCTTGGAAACACCAGATATAATCATAAGTCTTACATTATATCATAAGGTAAAAAAACAACAACAACATCTTGTCTTCATATCCCCTCATACTATCCCTGCAGGTCATTCATAAATTACTTCTTCACATCCTGGGAAAAATAAAACATTGAAATGGGTGAGCTCAGATGCTCAGTAAGGATAACAATATAGCAGAAGCTTTCATAGATAAGCATAAACACTTAAGGCAATGTATAAATAAAACAAAATCCTTTTAAACTTGACCTTCAGAATAATATGGAAAAGATAAAATGAAATAATTCCATTTACTTATTCACATGGATATTCTACTATTCGAACAATCACATGCAATATCAATAACCACTTTCATAAAGATGGAATGCATAATGCCATACTATCATAACCACATAGCCAAGGCCTCATGCCAAGACTACAAATAAGATTTTTTCAAGGCCTCGTGCCAAGACACTAGTTTGTCTCATGAGACCTACTAATTAATCAAGGATCTATAGAAGGCTCCACCCGTCACTTACTAAGTCCAATGCATTCCTCATATAAACAGGTTTAAACATAACATAAACATTCGTATTAAAACTAGCATATGAAATGTCAATACTTTATCCACAAACCATGAATGGTATAAAAATAGCACATACAGAGTCAAACATAACTCATTCGATACAATATGGAAGATTGTATTGTATCATATTAACCTCAATTGAGAATAATGAAGGATAGATGAAAATAATCATCAAAACTATTAGAGAGAAATATCCCCCTTTTTCTTAAAAACATTTAAAAGTCACACTGTTTTTCAAGAAGCCATTTAAAAATAAACTTTTGAATCAAAGTGTCCCATACCACTTTGAAACTTTTGAAAGGAATTAACATTTTAAAAACATTCATGTCCATATAAATAAATCCTTGAAAACCATTTTGAAGACATGGACATTAATGAGAAAGATTTAGAATAATAAATCTTTAAAACATTTTAAAATGATGTTTTAGTTAGAGTTACTAACCAAAAGAGAGACACTTTAATACAAATAATTGAGGTAATAAAAAATTTTTAATATCATGAGAATATAGGGATTCATGATATACTATGTCAAAGTACATTATATACACCATATAAAATTGATTTGGTGTATAACAACAAAGAAGTCTCAATGGAATGTAAATTGAGATGAATTCTCTTATAAAGACCATATCCTTATGTTAAGGATACATCAACGACATAATTCTGTGTGATAAATATAAATACACTCAATATGATTGGGTATTCAGTGTAAATCAATCATAGGAAATTCACACATATTCTTGTAAAAACAACACCAATGAATTGGATATTTAACTCAAAAAATGGATATTGAGTTAAAATTACTCTTATCAAGTTCAAATCGATGGCTTGAGAATTTATAAATGGAGTTATTATGTGTATCAAAAGTATATCCACAGAAAGTGGAGTGGAAGTTATGACATAATCAAATGAATAGTGATTCCACACATAATCTTGGAGTAAAATAATCAATGAAGCATGCTTAAAGCCGAATGACTGGAAATTGAAATTTCAAATTCCCTTATCGATTTCGTAACATACGAAAAATACACCCATGAAAGGAGTATCATACAATGGTGATTTTGATATCTATAAATTAAAGTATATTACACAATTAATACAATCATGGGTAGTACACACACCACATGCAATAAATAAGTGGTGAACAATGGAAATCTCACGGAATTAAAAGTGAGTTAAGAAGCCCCTTACTTTGTACTTTTTCCTTGGTCGACGGTAGTTTAACCTCCTGTATAATGGTGAAATAATTTTCATTGAATTATCAAAGAATCATTTACATTAATATGATATCATATATGATCTTTTAACATTTATTTGTTAATAATATCTTAGTATTATTGTCGTTTTGGGTGTTAACGGATTCATTTTCCTTTATATTATTTGTTATCTGAGCCGTATTTGTTATGGATGGGATGTATCTTATTCATATACAGAATGATATCATGTCTCTAAAAATTATTTTTATTCATCAAATGAAATTTAGTCTTGAATGGATACGATGAGGAATGAATCTCATCGCGTTCGTGGAGACGGTAGTCCGTATGTACGCACGAGCGACAATATCATTCTTTTGATATTAAAATAATATATAATTGGATGGTATATCATATAGAAAGAATAATTATCATGTTATATTTATTATTTACATGAATTATACATCATTATTATACCCTTCAAAATAATAATATATTGAATAACAATTACACGACGACGTGGAGACGGTAATCCATACGTACGCACGTATGGTGACATGTCATTCAAATAATGGATAGAATAATAAAGATGGATATACCATATTTATAATAACATAACAGTATATATAAGATACTGGAGTTATAATTTTAGAAATTTAATAGCAAATAAGAAGAAGTTGAAGAAAAAGGAACTTGAAAGTGGGTGGTGAAAACATTACCTCTTCTTCGGGTTCATCCTTTTGATTTGATCAAAAGGGATCCTTAGGTTGGATTTATGATCAAAATAAGGCCTATAAGTTGAAGTGAGAGAAGTTGGGAGGATATTTGGGCAGATTTTTTCCGAGCCAAATGGCTTTTAAGGTATGAAATAATGAGAAGGGGGAGTGCCCTTTTATAAGAGGAGTGAGGGGCTCTTTAGCAAAAACTTAAAGTATTAGTTTATAATAAAATCATATTCGGTTTATAAAGGATACAAGGTGGATTATTCAAAGTATAAGGTGGTTATGGGTCGAAATCCTTTCAACAAATATATTTTAGACAGTTTTGGGTCATTATATTAACCTTATCTTTTAGTTTTAACTCTTAGTTATTTAGTTTGACACTTACTATGTCACTTTGTATTTTTATATTATATAGTTAATAAACTTACTATATATATCCAAGATACCCCAAAGTGGTTCATTAATGATATACCAATAATTATATGAGTCATTTGGACGAACTTTATATTTTTAGGAATAGAATATAAATTAATAATATAATATTTATTTTTAATAACTCATTTATGTCAATTTTGACACTACCCAATAATTAATTTTTGTTAAAGTATTAAAAACTTTATTAATTCTAAAAAAATAATTTAATCAAACCTAAAATGTAATTTTAACCAATAAAATTCGTTTATGTCATCAAAACTTTCAAATTATATTTATTTTAACATTTATAATACCAATTATTTGATTCTTTCATTAATAAGGAAAATACTGCATCATTATTGTGTCATATATATTTTTAATTTTTAAATGTCTAAAAATTATAAATAAAATACCATTATGTAGGAAATGTTTTTAGATTTCTAATAAATATTTATAATATAAAATATAACATATATAACCCTATGTAAAAATTGTTTTGTTAAAAGATATAATCTTATGGCATTTTTGTATTTACTTTAACTTAATTAATATAAAGTGTCCCTATCACCTACAAGTGGCTCCATGGGGTCCCAAAATCAACCCAAAGATGCCCATGGTCAGACATGTATCCACAAATAAGGTTAGGACACGTTTTAGGGTAATTTATTATTATTATAATATTATTTTTTACCCTTTTTTACCAGATTTACCCTTTAACCATGGTAAATAAAATATTTACCGAAGTAATTATTCAAAATGTCGAAAAATAAAAGTTACCTATTTACACAATTTGTACATCCTGATTCCAAATATGGAATCCATTTTTTCTAAATTCAAAACATAGAAGTGGTAGAAATTAATTTAAAATTAATTCCTACTGTCAAAACAAAAAGCGTGTTTTTAAGATATAATAACTATCAAAAGATTGAAACTTGTTTATGTCTGGTTTAATTGTAAAATTTTGTCCAATGAACAAAATTGTATTAAATGGTAAAAATATATTCTAAATATTCTTTAAAACCCCTCAAATTTGTAATTTATCACTATTAATTATTTTGATTAAAAAAGTTGTTTTTAATTAAAATTTAGCAATTTTCACTATTCATCAAAATATAAAAGTTATCCGAAAAGTACCAAAATTACACCCTAGGATAAATTTGATATTCTGAATCCAAAAATGAAGTTCATTTTGAAAGATAAAATGTATAAAATTTTAAAAAGTTGGTATTACTATTCATAACGACTAGTTTGATTGGTTGTGGTGTTAGAATCTCAAAGTTGCGTACAATGCAAGACATTGCATTATTCAAAGGTAAACGTAAAGTGGAAGCTTGGGGTGTTACATTCTATCATCCTTAAATAAATTGCGTCCTCGAAATATTTAAAATTGTGCTTGACAATATAATGGAAATTCCCACATCGGAAAAAGAGTCAATAAAACTATCACTTTAAAAGAAAGAAAGAGAAGTATAAAGGTCACCCAAGATAACCCATACTAGGATTCCATGTACAAAAACATGGATATGGAAGATAAAATAAGTGTCAAGTTCTGATGGGGAGGGATAGAAAACATGATCAGGAGAAAGTTAACAATAAGAAAACCACAAAATTGTGTTGGGACAAACAGTCATTAGTCTCTCAGTAAGAAAAGTAAAAGGACAACATTTTTTGTTTTAAGTTACATTACATAAGCATGAGGAATTAATTTATGATATTGACTAAGAACATAAATATATATACTTACTTTTTAAGTATAGTTTCATTATTTAATAAATTTCTACCACTAACTCAATTTTTTTTGAACAATGAGTATTCAAGAAGACTTGGTCACACTGGAAGAGCTTCTATAGAATGACATGATCCACGTAGGATAAACTATATATTTACCTTGTCTTTAGAGATTAATCAAAACCAAAATGGTTAGTATAAGATCTGATGATCCCCCAAATGGATATTCCATTAGAGAAAAAAAAACTAATCTTAATTTCTAAAATTAAACCAACAATACCCCAAAGTTAAATAAATACCATTCAATGATCAATTGTCCTTAAAATAATTCAATATAATCCAAACTAATATAGAAACCCAAAACTTAGAATAATTTGGTTATGTAGTCTTCCACGTTAAATGGTATCTCCAAATGACATCAATTACTCTTAAAGTCACATACTTAAAAGTAATTAACCTAATCACATATTCTATATTATAAGTTAATCATTTCCATAAATAACCCAAATCACTATAAATTCAAAATAAAAACATAGATAAAAATACACCATTACTCCTCAAATGAAATCCCATACTATTCTATTTTCCTTGGGCATATAGTGTTCCCAACAAAGCGAACATCTTCCAAAATAACATTCATTACTTAATCACCAAATCATTTCCTTATACTAAGGGTATTCATTTGATAATATATAAGATCCCAAATAAACTTATTATTGATCAATAAAATCATTAAACTTAAAATAATAGTCACATTAACCAGGGACTTCATGTAGTCCAGTGGTAGGCGATAAATCTCAATCGCACTTTGGTTGTGGGTTTGATTCCCACATCTTTGTCCGACGCGACGGGTTGTCACATGGTCTGCGTGATTTCCTTTTTCAAAAACTATATTTTATAACATTACCAAAATGAGATAAATTAATCAAAATAACCATAACATAATTTAACCACAAATTTTATCTCATACCTTGCATTTTCATCCCAAATTATAATAACTTGTAATTGCCTCAAACCCAATGATCATATAAAACCAAATGGTTATTTATAACTATATTCACAAGAGAAAAGATAATTCTTCCTCAAATATCATTCTCACATGGAAAACTGTAGGGTTACAAATATAAGAGAAAATTATTCCAAAGTAAACCCATCAACAAGGAGCACTAATACTTTTTAAACATTTCTCCAACCATTTATTTCCACATAGATTCTTCGTTGACCAAGAAAATATCCTATAGAACAGGGAATTCACTCAGGTAATGTCCAGGACCCCTACATTTACGGCAAATGACTGTAAATGGATTCTTGGGACGATTTTTATCTTCTTCCATAGTACTCTTCATTTTTCTTCGGCAATTCTTCACTTTATGTCATTCCTTCCTGCACGTAAATCATTTCTTTGTCCCATTGAGACACTTTCCTGGGTGTCTCCTTCCACATTTCCTGCATGATGGAAATTAAGGATTCCTTTCTCCATGGTCTCCACTGCTGGAGCTCTTATCACTCATCACTTTTCTCTTATTTTTTGAGACCGGGAATTGGTTAATATATATATTGTTGATCATATTTTTTGGAAAATTGATTTGTCACGAAGACGATATCTTTTACACCTATCAACATTCCATTTTTTTGCTCATTGCCACCACCGTTCCCACCTTGTACATCATTCTCAAAGTCACTATGACTTCCTTGGAATCCAGCCATTGACTAAAACCAGAAAGCATTGTGTGAGTAATAGTAGTCATAAAATCATTTAAATAATATAATGTCACCATATTCTCAATTTTAAACACATTAGGATTAACCAAGGTCATTTACTCTCATCTTATATATAATACTTCAAATCAGTTTGTAAAGAAAATGTAAATTATCCTAAGCATATCCCCTGGGAGTGTCGTAACCAAGAGTGCAGCAAGGCACGTTGTCGTGCACCAGTTCCCATTCGAGTCTAACTCAAAGCGGTGTTTTCGGGTTTTACCCCTAGGTACATCTGTGCCAGAGCCGCCTTAACCTGCTCGTATCCAGACAGGGATGTATTTCTCGGAAAACTCACAAAATCTCTACAATACCAAATTTCTAGGAAGTTCTTCTACACTAATCCTCAAAGTTCATCTTAGGTCTATGTGCTCTAATCAGAGTTTACCTAAATCTAGCTTCCAAGGTTTGTACTAAACTTCCTCTAATACCAACTGTAACGCCCCGACCCCAGTTACCCAGAGTCAGTGCATTATTACATAACATTGTCATGATCACAAGAAAGATCAAGTCTCGAAAGACTAATTAATTTAGTATCCTTGAAAACACTAGATATATTCATAAGTCTTACATTACATCATAAGGTAAAAAAAAACTACAACAACATCTTGTCTTCATATCCCCTCATACTATCTCTGCAGGTTATTCAAAAATTACTTCTTCACATCCTGGGAAAAATAAAACATTGAAAGGGGTGAGCACAGATGCTCAGTAAGGATAACAATATAGCAGAAGCTTTCATTGATAATCATAAACACTTAAGGCAATGTATAACTAAAACAAAAGCCTTTTAAACTTGAACTTCAGCATAATATGGCAAAGATAAAATGAAATAATTCCATTTACTTATTCACATGGACATTCTACTAGTTGAATAATCACATGCAATATCAATAACCACTTTCATAAAGATGGAATGCATAATTTCAGATTATCATAACCACGTAGCCAAGGCCTCGTGCCAAGTCTACAAATAAGATTTTGTCAAGGCCTCATGCCAAGACACTAGTTTGTCTCATGAAACCTACCGATGCATCGAGGAGCTATATCAGGCTCCACCTATCACTTACTAAGTCCAATTCATTCCTCATATGAACAGGTTTAAACATAACATAAACATTCGTATTAAAACTAGCATACGAAATGTCAATACTTTATCCACAAACAATGAATGGTATAAAAATAGAACATCCATAGTCAAACATAACTCATTCGATACAATATGGAAGATTTTATTGTATAATATTAACCTCAATCGAGAATAATTAAGGATAGATGAAAATAATCATCAAAACTATTAGAGATAAATATCCCCCTTTTTCTTAAAAACATTTAAAAGTCACGCTATTTTTCAAGAAGCCAATTAAAAATAGATTTTTGAATCAAAGTGTCCCATACCACATTGAAAATTTTTAAAGGAATTAACATTTTAAAAAAATTCATGTCCATATAAATAAATCCTTAAAAACCATTTTGAAGACATGGACATTAATGAGAAAGATTTAGAATAATAAATCTTTAAAACATTTTAAAATGATATTTTAGTTAGAGTAACTAACCAAAAGAGAGACACTTGAATAAAAATAATTGAGGTAATAAAAACATTTTAATATCATGAGAATAAAGGGATTCATGATATACTATGTCAAAGTACATTATATACACCATATAAAAGTGATTTAGTGTATAACAATAAAGAAGTCTCAATGGAATGTAAATTGAGATGAATTCTCTTATAAAGACCATACCCTTTAGTTAAGGATAAATTAACGACATAATTATGTGTGACAAATATAAATACACTCAATATTATTGGGTATTTAGTGTAAATAAATCAGATGACATTCACACATATTCTTGTAAAAACAACACCAATGAATTGGATATTTAACTCAACAAATGGAGATTGAGTTAAAATTACTCTTATCAAGTTCAAATCGATGGATTGAGAATTTATAAATGGAGTGATTATGTGTATCAAAAGTATATCCACAGAAAGTGGAGTGGAAGTTATGACATAATCAAATGAATAGTGATTCCACACATAATCTTGGAGTAAAATAATCAATAAAGTATGCTTAAAGCTGAATGAGTGGAAATTGAAATTTCAAATTCCCTTATCGATTTCGTAACTTACGAAAAATACACCCATGAAAGGAGGATCATAAAATGGTGATGTATATATACATAAATTAAAGTATATTACACAATTAATACAATCATGGGCAGTACACACACCACATGCAATAAATAAGTGGTGAACAATGGAAATCTCACGGAATTAAAAGTGAGATAAGAAGCCTCTTACTTTGTACTTTTTCCTTGGTCGATGGTAGGTTAACCTACAGTATAATGGTGAAATAATTTTAATTTAATTACACAAGAATAATTTACATTAATATGATATCATATATGATCTTTTAACATTGATTTGTTATTAATATCTTAGTATTATCGTCGTTTCAGGTGTTAACAGATTCGTTTTCCTTTATATTATTTGTTATCCGAGCCATATTTGTTATGGATGGGATGTATCTTATTCATATCCATAATTATATCATGTCTCTAAAAATTATTTTTATTCATCAAATGAAATTTAGTCTTGAATGGATACGATGAGGAATGAATCTCATCGCGTTTGTGGAGACGGTAGTCCATACGTACGCACGAGCGACAATATTATTCTTTTGATATTAAAATAATATATAATTAGATGGTATATCATATATACAGAATCATTATCATGTTATATTTATTATTTAAATGAATTATACATCATTATTATACCCATATAAATAATAATATATTGAATAACAATTACACCATGACGTGGAGACGGTAATCCGTACGTACGCACGTATGGTGACATGTCATTCAAAGGATGGATAGAATAATAAAGATGGATATACCATATTTATAATAACATCACAGTATATATAAGATACTGAAGTTATTATTTTATAAATTTAATAACAAAGAAGAAGAAGTTGAAGAAGAAAGGAACTTGAAAGTGGGTGGTGAAAACATTACCTCTTCTTCGGGTTCTTCCTTTTGATTTGATCAAAAGGGCTCCTTATGTTGGATTTATGATCAAACTAAGGCCTCTAGTTTGAAGTTAGGGAAGTTGGGAGGATATTTGGGCAGAGTTTGGCCGATCCAAATGGCTTTGAAGGAGTGTAATAATGAGAAGGGGGAGTGCCATTTTATAAGAGGAGTGAGGGGCTCTTTAGGAAAAACTTAAAGTATTAGTTTATAATAAAAACATATTCGGTTTATAAAGGATACAAAGTGGATTATTCAAATTCTAAGGTGGGGATGGGTCTAAATCCTTTCAACTAATTTATTTTAGACAGTTTTGGGTCATTATATTAACCATATCTTTTAGTTTTAACTCTTAGTTAATTAGTTTTACACTTACTATGTCACTTTGTATTTTTATATTATATAGTTAATAAACTTACTATATACATCCAAGATACCCCAAAGTGGTCCATTAATGATATACCAATAATTATATGAGTCATTTGATCGATCCTTAGATTTTTAGGAATAGAATATAAATTAATAATATAATATTTGTTTTTAAAAACTCATTTATGTCAATTTTGACACTACTCAATAATTGACTTTTGTTAAAGTCTTAACAACTTTATTAATTCAAAAAAAATTCATTTAAGAAATACTAACATGTAATTTTAACCAATAAAATTCTTTTATGTCATCAAAACTTTCAAATTATATTTATTTTAACATTTATAATACTAATTATTTGATTCTTTCATTAATAAGGAAAATACTGCATCATTATTGTGTCATATATATTTTTACTTTTTAAATGTCTAAAAATTATAAATAAAATACCATTATGTATGAAATATTTTTATATTTATAATGAATATTTATAATTGAAAATATAACATATATAATCCTATGTAAAAATTGTTTTTTTTTAAGATATAAGCTTATGGCATTTTTGTATTTGCTTTAACTTAATTAATATAAAGTGTCCCTATCACCTACAAGTGGCTCCATGGGGTCCCAAAATTGACCCAAAGATGCCCATGGTCGGAACTGTATCCACCAATAAGGTTAGGACATGCTTTAGGGTAATTTATTATTACTATAATATTATTTTTTTACCCTTATTTACCGGATTTACCCTTTAACCATGGTAAATAAAATATTTACCGAAGTAATTATTCAAAATGTCTAAAAATAAAAGTTTCCTATTTACACAATTTGGAAATACTGATTCCAAATATGGAATCCATTTTTCCAAATTCAAAACACATAAGTGGCAGAAATTAATTTAAAATTAATTCCCGCTATCAAAACAAAAAGCTTGTTTTTAAGATATTATAACTATCAAAAGATTGACACTTGTTTATGTCCGGTTTAATTGTAAAATTATGTCCAATGACCAAAATTGTACTAAATTGTAAAAATATATTCTAAATATACTTTAAAACCACTCAAATTCATAATTTATCACTATTAATTATTTTGATTAAAAATTAATTAATTAAAATTTAGCAATTTTCACTATTCATCAAAATATAAAAGTTATCCGAAAAGTACCAAAATTACACCCTAGGATAAATTTGATATTCTGAATCCAAAAATGAAGTCCATTTTGAAATATAAAATGTATAAATTTTCAAAAAGTAGGTATTACTATTCATAATGGCTAGTTTGATTGGTTGTGGTGTGTTAGAATCTCGAAGTTGTGTACAATGCAAGACATTGAATTATTCAAAGGAAAACGTACCATGGAAGCTTAGGGTATTACACCAATAGTGGATTTTATCCTGTAGGAATCACCTAAAAAATCTGAATCAACATATCCTCTGATAGTGAAATCTGATCCACCATAACATAATGAAAAAATTTAGGCCTCCTTGATGTGTCTTAGGATCCTACTCACTCTACTCCAATGCTCCCATCCTAGATTCTCCATGTACCGACTAACTCCTCTCACTGCATGTGCAATGTTTGGTCTAGTATAAACTATAGCAATCATAAAACCCCCCAATGCTGATGCATATGGTACTCAAGACATATCCATCCTCTATTCTTCACTTCTTGGACTCATCGTAGATGATAAATTAAAATTAAAAGGAAAAGGGGTAGGTATTTTCTTATAAACTTACATGTTGAATCATTTAAAGACTTTATGTTAGTAATTATTATTCGATAGAAAAATCTTCCCATTATTTATTTCTCATAAAATCTACATCCCAAGAATATTGTTTGCTGGTACTAAGTCCTTTATATCAAACTCCCTATCCAACTTTTCCTTTATCTCTTAGATCTGATCATTTTTGGGGATTTCAACAAACATGTTGTCCACATATAATAGAAGAATGATGAGATAATTTCTATCCAAACCCCAGAAATATGTACAAGGATTTGAATGAATTCTATTGCAAACAAGGATATTGATATAGGAATAAAATCTCATTTATCAACATTTCAGAGCTTGTTTGAGACCATACAAATATTTTCTCAACCTGCAAACCAAGTTCTATTTTTCTTCTTCTACAACACCTTTCGGTTGTAGCATATAGATATCTTTATTGACATCACCATGGAGAAAATAAATCTTCACATCCAGCTTCTCTAGATATATAATTCATGTAGTACACATTACCAAAACTATCAGAATATTATTCAGTCTAACAATAGGAGAAAATATTTCATTGAAATCAATACCATCATTTTGAGAATATCCTTTGACCACTAGTCTTGTGTGATATATTTACACATGGTCCTTTTCATCCTACTTGATCTTAAAGACCCATTTGTTTCTAATAACCTTCCTTCCATGAGTTACTGGAATAAGATCCCAAGTCTTGTTCTTGTGCAAGGCTTCAAGTTCCTCCTAGATTTCCACTATTCATGAGGATACATCTTGAATTCAGGTCAACTCTAGAAATGAAGATGGATCTTCATCCCCCATCAATAAATAGTATTCAATATTTATCTCAGTAAAATATTATGATTTTCATATTGGTTCCTTTTTCTACCAAGTTAACCATCAGGGTCAAGACTCAACCAGTACTTGATCACCATGCACTGGTAATTCCTTAGAGGAAACTGGTTCTTCCTTGGATTTATCCACCACCTCAACTATTATAGTTTTTGTATTCTCTTTCTCCATGTCACCATAAATTTTCATTTACACCTTTTCTTATAAAAAAATAACATCTCTAGTAAAGATATGTTTTCAGGTAGTGGGGTCCCACAAACGATAACCCTTTACACCATCATCATACCCCAAGAAGATACATTTCCTAGATCTCGAATCCAGCTTTGATCTTTACTGGTTATTAAAAAATGCATCAACAGGACTTCCCAAAGTATGTAATTGAGGTGGTTCAAAACCATGCTTTATTTATCATATTTTGGGAATGGGAACACTTTATGGGATCTTCTCAACTGGACCTACCCCTTTTGGGCATTTAACAAGGGGAAATATGACTAGCACTGATGAAGAGGGTATATTTCAAAAAAATATTTCATTAAAAATAATATGTAAATATATTTATATTGATATAAATATAAAAATATATTGATATTGATATAAATATAATATATATTTATATTTATATAAATATAATATATATTGATATTGATATAAATATAATATATATTTTTTAAATATGTTTTACATAAGGATAAATAGAAATTTAAACTTAATATATAAGTTATTTAGTAAAAAAGGTTTATGAAATAATTTAAATTTTTTTTAAATTAATAATTTTTTAATTTTTATCAAGTAATAGTCATTTAATAACAATTTGAATATAAAAATAATTAATTAATTAATTAAAATCTAAAATAAGTTGAAAATGAAACTCGAACTTCAAACAGTCATAAGTTTTTATCCAGGTGTCCGCTTGGGCTCTACCACATATAAAATAGAATCTTGTAATGATATCTACATCTTAATAACTTAGGTTATACCCTAAGTCATGTTTTTCGAGGCAAAAAAAGGCCCAGAAGGCCTTTAAAACTAAATTTTTAGTCAGGGTACCCCGATTTTTTAACATTCGATGGATTTTCAACCTCGTATAAGGGGGTATTTTTGCCCTTTTTTAATGAGGACTAAATTTATTACTAGGGATTAAATTCATATTGATATTATGGATTTGAAGTTTTATCAATTTTAACAATATACTATTATTTATAATAAAATATATAAAAATATTTTTTTTATATTCACACATAAAAATTTAATTTTATAAATAAATAATTAAACATATTTATATATAAAATATATTTCTCAATATATAAGGGTTGTTTAAATAAAAAATAATATCCATTTTATTTAAAATACAAATATATGAATATTTATATATCTATATAATGTGTGTTTGTGTATTAGTGTGTGTCTGTATTAAAAAACTAATATATATTCTCAATATATTTTAACATATGTATATACATATTAATATATAATATATGTAAATATATATAGATATGTATAATTATACTTACAGATACACATAATATATGTATATATGTATGTATGTATGTTATATATATGTATTTATTTATTTATTTATAAACTCACAAAAAATGCATATCTGTGGTTGTGAATATCTGTGGTTGTGAATATTAAATACATGAAATTAAATATTTTTTAATGTTGATAATTTAAAAACCAATATTGAATATTGAAGGTACAACATATTTCTAACTCATTATTCAACCGATATGGAAGGTGTTGGGTATTGGAGACCAAAGCAACAAGCACGAAACTTGATTCAGCTGAGCGGTAGTAGTGTGGAAAGGATGCCCCTAGTTTGTAAACTTACATTGGTGACTTGGCCTTCACCGAGACAAATGTTGTGGCGGTGAATATTTCTCATTGAGAGGCTTCTTGAGTCCAAAGGATGCATATTCTTGTTTGTGGAGAGTGAACTCAGATAACACAGGATTGTGATAGTGGTGTGAGACTGTATAGTTGCAACATCCTTGGTTGACTCCGGATATGGATGACAAAACTGGTCCCCAATACTTCAGCTTGGAATTTCAACATTGTAGAGGAGGTAATACCAAAACCTAGTAAGGGGATTCGGTCTGATTTGTTTTCCTTTTTTCGGTCTTATTTCATTTCTTTTTTTCTGGTGTTTTTTTGGTTGTGTCGTGTTATGCTTATACTTTATATCACATGTATTCTGTTATTTATTCTTTCATAGTGAAAAACCCCCTTTTGATTCCACCCTGAGCATGTAGACCAAATGGCCAAAGTATTTAAATTTTGGTGTCCCTTTTACTGATTTCCTTTCCTTTTCCACATTTGTTCCACCTATAAATTTCCAAATGGATTCGTTGCTTCTTGAATATTAATTCAATTCTGCATATGCATTCTGGTTTTGAATTGTTTATATCAAATCTATCATGAACCCCCTATTTTTGGTTGGTTTACTTTGATGTTTTTTCCTTTATTAATGCTTACTACCATCAATTCTAGAATGTGTTTTAATATCATTCAGAATTATTGTATTCTATTTTATGAGAATTAAGTGTAAGTGTTGAATAGTTGTAATTTCCACTTCCTTGTGATTTATTCCAATGCCATATGTGTTATGTTCACTCTTGGATTATGTATTAAACACTATCCAGTGCATGTGATTTGTTCACTACTTCCATGCATTTTATTTGATTTATTTCTAATGTTTGGAATTGAAACTTGAACATTATTTCTATTTATCAGTTTCTATGTAATAAAATGTAAATAAACATCATTTTTGTATTTTGGATTTTGATGAACCAAAATACCAAATAAATCTTAGGTTATTGGATGATGTAATGGCTGAGACATCTCCTGTCCATTACTTTGTGAGAATCTAGTGTTTGAGGTGTTTTGGGGAATCAAGGTGACTCATTTCATCACTTTGAAAGATTTCTCATTTTTCCAACAATGTATCACCCTGGTGGTCACTCGCTAGTGGTCACTCATTGAAATTCACTTGCTGGCGATGGCTCACTGTGTTGGGGAGAATCCTAATTCCAGGTCAAAAATTACTTGCAAAAAATATCATGAGAAACTCATCAAAATGTAGAAGTGATATAAGCAGGATAAACAAATCAGCACGTAGTATTTTTAATGTAGAAAAACCCTCCTTAGAGAGGATTAAAAGACACGGGGAAATTCCCAGAAATATATACTATGAATCATAGAATAAAAAGTATCAAATTAATGCCCAAACTTGAATCGCAAATGAGAGCATAGAAAAACTATGTAAAACCCACACCTTGATACTTCTTTTCCTTCTCTCTGACTATTCATCCTACCAACGCCATATACCAGAAGATAAATTTGTAGACAAACATCACCCTTCTATCAATGAAATGTCACTACCTCGGAGATCTTCACCTAAACATGGGTCAGCCTCGCACCAGCTTATGACACCCAAATGATCTCTCCATAATGATGAACTGTTGATCATGAACTGATATATTCCACCTAATCACTGCTATCAATAAGACTTTCAATATATGGCCTCGATCATCAATTGAGTCTCCGCTACTCCGAACCTGTTAAATTCTAATGTGTCGTACATGCTACCTCCGACGTAGTAGCCCCCTTCTTGCTCTTGGAGGACGACATCTTGAAAATATTTCCAAGAACCTATCCACACTTACAAGATAATTGTGTCATCGTCTTCGTGTCACATGGGCCACCACAAATGTGGAAACCCCTTCCCGGGTCTCCCTTGCTGGATACATCTTGCTAGCACCCTTTAAAATATGTTTATGTATCCACTTTATATATACACCAAGTCCATAATCACCAATTAATTCCATCAACATATCATTTCATCCATTAATATTGATAATTAAATCTATGTTACTATTGGTAGAAAAATCCTCAATTAATATTGTAATAAATCTCTCCATTAATATAATTTTCTCTCTCAAAAATAAATATGATGAATCCAAAAAATCTCCCCCTTCATCACATTACTGAATGGAACCATCCAACAAACCAAATTGAAATAAAATAGGTCGGTATCACACCAAACATCATCATCCACAGAAAATATAATGACAACCTTTTTCCCTTCTAACGAAAAAAATATCAGCTTCCCCTACAAAAAACAACAAATGCCAAAATCTTCGTCACATCTGCACCTACACCATCCTTCTAAACAAGAACAGAACTATAAACATCCGGCTCCCCCATAATAGTGATTACCACATAATCTAGAGAACCTTCCATAATAAACTGCTCCCCCTGTTCAACATCTCATGAGCGGATATGTGCATCACCTCTCTCAGTCTGCTTTAATATCCATACCTTATTCTGCTTCACACACACATCAGTGATCCCCTCAAAAACTTCCATAATTCTCACATTAAATTTCAAGAAGGATCCAACCTCCCTTTGATACAACTTGTTGGGGAGAATCCTGATTCCGGGCCAAAAATTACTTGCCAAAAATATCGTGAGAAACCCATTGAAATATGGAAGTAATATAATCAGAATAAATAAATCAGCACATAGGATTTTTAATGTGAAAAAACCCTCCTTATAGAGGATAAAAAACCTTAGGGAAATTTCTAGAAATATACACTATGAATCAGAGAATAAAAACTATCCAATTAATTCCTAAACTTGAATTGAAAATGAGATCGTAGAAAACTTGTGTGAAAACCACACTCTCATACTCCTCTACTTTCTCTCTAACTGTTCATCCCACCAATTCCATGTATCAAAAGATCAATCTGTGACAAAACTTCACCCTTCTATTGACGAAACGTCGCTACCTTGAAGATATTCACCTGAACATGTGTCAGCCTCAAACCAGTTTGAGACACCCGAATGATCTCTCCATCATGATTTACCATTGATCATGAACCGGGACACACCACCCGATCACCGCTATCAAGAAGACTTTCGATACATGGCCCCAATCCTCAATTGCATCGCAGCTGCTCCGCACCTATTAAATGACGATGTTTCGCACATGATACGACCAACGCGGTAGACCCATTATTTCTCCTAGTGGATGGTATCTTGAACATCTTTCCAAAAACCTCTCCACACTTAAAATATAATTGTGTCATCATCGTATGATATGGGCCACCACAAATGCAGAAACCCCTTCTCGGGTCTCCCTTTCCAGCTAAATCTTATTAGAACCCCATTAAAAATATGTTGTTGCATTCTCTTTATATAGACACCAAGTCCATAATCACCAATTGATGCAGTCAACATCTCATTTCATCCACTAATATTGATAATTAAATCTCTGTTACTGTTGGGAGAAAAATCCCTAATTAATGTTGCAATAAATCTCTCCATTAATATAATTTTATCTCTCATCAATAAATGTGATGAATCCCAAAACACTGGTGGTCGATTGACCAATGGTTCCTCGTCTAGTAGAGCCTCGCCTCGCAGTGACTCACTGACAATGGGAGGTGTTTCATCTAGAGGTCTCTTGACCAGATGGTGACTCGCTGAATAGTGACTTGTGAGCAGTGACTCGCGAACAGTGCCTCGCCAAACAGTGAATCATTGAACAGTGACTCGTGAGTAGTGGTTCGCGAGCAGTGCATCATTGAATAGTGACATTCCGAATGGTGACTCATGAGTAGTGACTCACAAATGGTGCCTCGCCAAACGGTGAATCGCTTAATGGTGACTCGTGTACAATATTTCCAACTTCTTTCAGTTTCTCCTTTTTTACACTTTCTTTGACATAAAACCCTCCTAAAGAATTATTTGAAAGGATTTGAGACTGATTCAAATACCATGAATCCTATATTAATTCTCCCAAGGGGACCTAGGCTTTTATTTGGTCAAAATGCATTATCTTGACTAGATCTGCCTTTAATGGTAAATCCAAAATGTATCTAAACTGCTGCTCCATTTAGATTTTCCAAAGGCCAAGATATCTTCCACCCTTGTTCTTCTTTATTTTTTCCCCAGTACAAGACACCCTAAACCTTTCTTCCCTGAGGAGTCATGAGATTGTGTTGTAGCCTTTGGATCACATTTTCCCAGGAGGATTTTTTCTGCTGCATGCACGCCCCCTATTTTGGAACAATAAGAAAGTGTTGATTGTATCTTCTTCCAAGTAGGTTTTCCCTCATATTTCTTAATTTTGGTTTATGAAGGGAGGGTATATAAATGTTCTCCATGTAAATATAGTTTAAATTGGATTAATAAAGACAATTGAACTGGTTTAAGATCAATATATAGGGGTTGGGAAAAGTGATTCTGTATATTGACTTGTTATTTATTTTCGGATGATATTGTGACTTGTATGGACTAACTAACCACTAAAAACATGGTCCTTGGGGGTCTTTGTTTGCACATAGTATGGTTTATGGAATTCATGTTGTTTTTTTCCTATTGAATGGTTGTTTATGAAAACTGTTAACTATGTACAATTTGCTAATAAATGGATTCCCTATGATCAAAATATTTATGTGGTAACCCCTAAAATAACAAGTGGAATTAAAGAATGAGCACCTTGTTAAATCTAAATATGTTTTACTTTGTTTTTTGTGGTGATTTGGTTATGGGTACAATCATGCATAGGGGGTGGTTTTGTTAAAATAGTGATTTAGGCATGGTGTGATTGTGCAATGGGGCTGTGAAACTCGATGTGGCTGCAAGGAGGTGTGGATGTGGAAATATGGTTGTGGTGTTTATTGGAACTGGGAACAAAGAAGAATCCCCATACAGTTGGGATTTTAAAAAATTTCCACCAATGATCGACGTAAACTTGTCAACGTTGGTGAACAACATCCCAATCTTAGTCGAGGACCATGCGTGAAGGATTTTAGGCACAAAAATAAACCTTAAAGTACCTGGTTTAATTCTGAATCCACACATGATGTCTAATCTGAAGGTTCTGGGTGTAGCAGAAGCTCGTAGGTGGATGTGCCTACTTGGGTTTTTATCATTAGCAATGATCAATCCGGGATCAATACGACGATAAATGCCAGTCTCCACAGATCGATTCACAGAAATAGACAAAGAAGAAGAAAGGTCATAGAACCAAAAAAGTGGATCATCACAAGATGATTATAATTAAATTAATTAATTGACAAGAAGTACCTTTTGGGTGTTCTTTCTTCATTTATATTCTTTATCACGTTCCGATGTGATTCGTAGTTGTATCGTAGAATCCAAGGGTAGACTTCCTCTAGCGGTGATCCACACATGCACCACGTATCTCTGGACGTCGCCAAAGGTGTCTCTGGGTGCTAGCATGGAGAAACCTTTGCTTGTGTTTCCCGCCTTAGATCATATTGATCCGATGAAGAGGATCTCTCTCGGTCTTGAGAGAATTCTTGGAGGAAGGAGTTCTTTTGGTCTTGAGAGAATTATCCAAAATTGTTGTGCACAACGATTCTTAGGAAAAGAGTTGGGGTTATGAGGATATTTATAATCGGTTTTGAGGGTGTAGAGTTATGAAAATAAATAAATGTGTTATGTGTTTTATTTATTTCATTAACTCTTTTGAAAACCCCATGTCGAATCATTAATTCCTTGACATGCTCCCACGCTGATTATAATAAATATCATTTAATAAAATAATATTTCCTCAAAATCCCGACTGGAAAAACTACACGGCATGTAATCATAAATACACGGCGTGTACTTGTTTTTCATTAAAATCTACATGGAATGTAATCATTAATACATGGTGTGTACTTGTTTTCAAAATAAAACTACACGGTGTGTAATTATTAATACACGATGTGTACTTGTTTTCATTTTATTCTTCCTCCAACATTAAAATGATTTAGGCTTCCTTGAATAATTATTAAACCACGTATGGGAATAATCTTTATTCTACTTGAGATACTTGGATACACTTATTGTGTGACCCTCTAGGCCTCTTTCTCATTGGCATTAGGCGGGCTTGACTAAAGTCCAAGATTACTGTCTAGAAACGGGTCAAGGCACCCAAGAGAAAGAAGTTGATGCCGCATTGACGTGTCACCTCATACGAATAATTACTGTGTAATTTAATCCCTTTGTCCCAATATCTCATCAAGAAGGTTTCATGGTAGTTTCATAAACCTATATGCTTGATCTGTCATTCTTTGACTTCTAGAAATAAACTCGTCCTGACACCATGGCCATGGAATTTGTGTGACAGTTCTATTTCAATCAAAGGGCCCGAGATATCTACTTCCATAAATATGGAAGGGACAAATCGTTCCTCGAATTATCCATTAAAAACATGTCATTCGTGACACACCCAACGTACCCTACTTCCCTCCAACTCTCTTCCTGATGGTTTTCATCAGTAAATCTAAGTGTGCGAGTCATAACATGAGTTAATGATAATCTTCCAGTCTAAGGACAATTACACACACTCATAGATAGCAATTTCCAAGGACACCAAGACATGCGGAATTACTACTGGCGAGTTTGTTCTCATAATCTCCCATCTTGGAGATTACCAAGTGCAAACTCCATGAGAGAGAGTCTCGTCTTCTTACGAGTACTCGCACATGATGGTCTGTATACTACGGGTCCTTTCATAGTATGTCATCCAACTGTAGAACTTTATTTAAGAATATTGTTAAAGCATTTAAAGGTTTTCATCATAGCGGGGATCTTCCATGACCTTATTAATGTAACAAATACTCCAGTACATTATTATATTATAGTCATGAAGAACAATGAACAATATATAATAAGAGTACATTCATGTAATCAAAGTAAAAAATAGTTGGTTCTCAGGACACCAACCCTTACAAACTCCCACTTGGACTAGAGCCAACTTCCTATGACTTTTAGTCCGCTAGACCTCACATGATGATCATGTTTCTACTAAGTCAAGGCTTTAGTCAAGGGGTATTCCACGTTGTCTTCCAGAGAAATACTGCTCACTACAACTTCACCTCTCTGAGAAAAATCCCTCAAGAGATGATACTTCTGAAGTATGTGCATTGTCCGCTGATGTGACCTTGGCTCTTTTGCAAGTGTCACCACTACAGTATTATCACAATAGAGTGTGATAGGATCTTTACTGCTAGGTACTACATCCAGCTCTTGGATGAAGCTTCGCATCCATACTGCTTCTTTAGCTGCCTCAAAAGCTGAGATATACTCAGACTCCACTGTAGAATCTGCCACCACACTTTGCTTTGAGCTCTTCCAGCTCACTGTACCTCCATTCAAACTGAATATGTATCCAGTATATGACTTAATGTCATCTTGATCAGTCTAGAAACTAGCATCTACGTGTCCTCTGATAACTAGTTCCTCATATCCTCCATAAACCAGGAACATATCCTTAGTATGCCTCTGATACTTAATGATAGTCTTGAATTCCATCCAATGGCGGTCTCCTGGATCAGCTTGATATCTACCTACCGCACTTAATGCGTAAGAAACATCTAGACTTGTACATATCATAGCATACATGACTGACCCAATCACGAATTCATAAGGGATCCTTGCCATTTTCTTTCTTTCCTCATGTGTCTGAGGACACATTTTCTTGGAAAGATGAATGCCATGTGACACTAGAAACAATCCCCTCTTGGATTGTTTCATAATGAATCTCTTCAGTATCTTTTCAATGTATGTACTTTGACTCAGGCCCAGTATTCTCTTAGATCTATCACGATGGATCTTGATCCCAAGAATATATGTTGCCTCGCCCAAGTCTTTCATGGAGAATCATTTATTTAACCATGTCGTAACTTACTGTAATACAGGTACTTCATTTACAATTAGTAATATGTCATCAACATATACTGTTAGGAAAACGACTGCACTTCCACTAAACCTCTTCTAGACACAAGGATCACATTCATTCTTAACAAAGCCAAATTCTGTTATAGCTTCATCAAAACGAATGTACCATGACCTTGATGCTTTCTTTAACCAATAAATGTATTTCTACAACTTGCATACCTTGTAGGAATCCTTTGGATTCACGAAAGCTTCAGGTTGTGTCATGTAGACATCTTCCTCAAGGTTCCCGTTAAGGAATTCTGTTTTGACATCTATTTTCCAAATTTCATAGTCATGGTAAGCAGAAATGGCCAATAGGATTCTGATGGATTTCATCATCACAACTGGTGAAAAGGTTTCATCATAGTAAATTCCTTGACACTGTCTAAAACCTTTTGCAACAAGTCGTGCCTTATAGGTGCTGACTTGCCCCTCCATGTCCAGTTTCTTCTTGAATACCCATTTATTACCAATAGGCTTTACGTAAACTAGAGGATCTACCAAAATCAATACTTGGTTTTGGTACATGGAATCCATTTCATAATTCATGGATTCTTGTCACTTGGAAATGTCTATGCCTTCAATTGCTTCCTTGTAGGTAAGAGGATCATCATTGTCAACCAATAATGAGTCACCATCCTCGGTGAAAAAAAAACTATATTGTTCTAGTTCTCTCACCTCTCTCATGCTCATACGCAGTTCTTGTGTCTCTGGAACAGATTTTTCTTCCATGAGCCTTTGTGGAATCTATTCTTATACCAACTCCTGTGTATCTTGAGCCTCAACTTCATCAAAGTCTATCTCTCTCCCACTATCTCTTTTGGATATTTTCTCCCTCTCAAGGAATATGGCGTGTCTTGCCACTGTAACCTTTTTGTCTAAGGGGTTGTATAGGTAATATCCCCTTTTTTCCTTGGGATATCCTATAAAGATACACTTTGTGCCTCGAGGTGCAAATTTGTTACCTGAAGAGGCCTTAACAAATGCTTCGCTACCCCACACATTTAAATTTGATAACATGGCTTTGCGTCCAATCCATAACTCGTATGGAATACCATTTATCGATTTAGTTGCTACTTGGTTTAGTATGTGTGCTACTATTTGTAATGCATATCCCCAAAAGGATAATGGAAGACTCACATGACTCATCACTGATCTCATCATGTCCAACATGGTGCAGTTCCTCCTTTCACTTACGCTATTTCACTAAGGTGTGTAAGGAGGAGTGAGTTGAGATAGAATCTCAAACTCCCATAAGAAATCAATGAAGTCCTAATTAAGATATTCTCCTCCTCTTTCTGAGAAGAGTTTCTTAATCTTCTTACCAATCTGGTTCTCAACTTAATTCTTGTATTCTTTTAACCGACCAAAAGAATATGACTTATACCTCATTAAGTAAATATATCCATATCTACTAAAATCATCAGTAAAAGTTATGAAGTATGAGAACCCACCCCTTTATTCAACTGGAAATGGTCCACACACATATGTGTGAACTAATTATAGATGCTCTTTATCCCTTTCACCTTTCCCACTAAATGGGGCTTTGGTCATTTTTCCTTGTAGACATGCATGACATACACCAAGTGGTTTTAGTTCAAAAGAATCTAAATACCCATCTTAATGTAATTTTGTCAAATGTTTCTCATTGACATGACCTAGCCGGTGATTCCAAAGTTGTGTGTGGTATGAGTCATGTGAATTAACGTTTTTATCAATTGCCATTACTTGGTTTGTGTAGTCTAACACATAAAGGTCGTTATATAAATGTGCCCAACCAAAACAAATGCTATCTTTATAAAAGTAGCAACATCCACTTCCAAACTTGAAGTTGAATCCATCAGTATCTAATCTGGATACTGAAATAATGTTTTTGGTTACAGAGGGTACATAATAAAATCCTTTGAAAACCAAGACCATCTCAGTAGGCAATGTGAGGTGGTAGTCTCTGACAGCTACAGCAGCAAGTCTGGCTCTATTGGATGCTCGTAGATCCACCTCACCTCATTCAATCTTTTTGAACCTACTTGGTTCTTGTATTTGGATACATATGTGACCACCACAAGAAGTATCTAATACCCAATTGGTAGAAACAGATAGATTTCATTCGATAACAAACGCGCATGAAGATTCCCCTTGCTTCCTTGGATGGGTGCAGTTTTTCTTCTAGTGGCCCTTCTTGCCACATGCGAAACAAACATCCTCTTGTTTTCTTGCCTCCCATTTGATCTTCCTTTTCTTGGAAGGCCTTGAAGAATCTTTGGTCTTAAATCTCTTCACCTTCCCTTTCCTTTTATTCACAATGAGGACAGAAGGATTTTCATGCTTCATGTCATTGTCCACTTGGCGAATGAGGATAAGAATATCAGACAGAGACTTCTCAATGTTGTTCATGTTGAAGTTCACAACAAAGTTTGAGAAGCTCTGGGGGAGTGATGCAAGAATGAGATCGGTACCCAGTTCTTCGGGGAGTTTAAAACCTAGAACCTCCAAGTGCTCAATGTAGCCAATGAGCTTGACTACATGAGGCCCAGCTGGGGCACCCTCTCCAAGCTTGCTCTGAAATAGATCCTTGGAGATCTCAAACCTTTCCTGTCTTGATCTCTCTTGGTATAGACCACGGAGGTGCTCAAGCATTCTATAGGAATCCATGTCTTCATGAGACTGCATGAGCTCACTATACATTAATGACAGCATCAAACATTGAACGTTAAGTGCGTCGTTCAAATGTTGATCATAGACCAGGAAATCTTCATCACTCACCCCTTGGGTAGGCGAATCAGGAAGTAAAGACTCCAGCACGTAAAACTTTCGTTCATGGCATAGGATAACCCGAAGGCACCTAAACCATTCTTGAAAGTTTCTTCCAGTGAGGATATTGTATTTTTCCAGAATTGATCGCAGGAAAAATGTGGTTGATGAGTTTTTCATATTGATTCTACAAATTAAAAGAGCAGATTTATCAGTACCTTTTGATTACATTTTATGAAAAATAATAAATTAATTTATTAATTCTCCCGCTATTTTATCAAGTCCCAATGGCCCTCACTATTGAACCCAGAATATCTAGTTTCTTTGACAATCTAGTGTAAAGGATCCATATTCTCATTTTTATAACCCCAACAAGGGTTGGTCAAGCTATTTGAAGGTATTTAGGTAGGTAGGTCATTGCCAACTGTGAGCTTACAGTTCCTAGATCTGTTGAGTGGACTCCCCAATCCTGAAATCCTGACTTGGATTTCCTCAACTCTTGCCTCCAATATTACATCAAGTCTAGAAAGGGCTACTCCTCTTGATGTAATATGGTTAAGTCAAACTGAAACCTTTCATAAGGGCTTCCTTTATAAAAGTAAGTGTCCCAACAAGGGTTGGTCAAACAAATAGTTTTATTGAGTATTTCCCTTAATCAAGTAACAAAAGGCTTGGTCTGACTTAATATGGTATTGAGGGATTTTAATCCTTTATGCATAGTTTCACATTATCACGTGCTTGTTAATATTAAGTTATGATTGCTTAAGTGATTAACCATGTTTCGATAATGTTTCATTATAGTCCGGTTTTTATTTTATTCCATCTTTGCATGCTTGTTTATTTTATTAACTATGTGATCACGACAGCACATACATAATAAATAAACCATGAAATCAGACATAAATAAAATAATATGGAATGATCATGAGCTTTTATTGGTTAGCTTATCTAGCAGTTTGATAAGCTAACCCTGACCTAGGGAAAAACACCTTGAACTGATGGTTCGTGTTTTGCAGCTCCCACCTGTCCACCTTTGTATCTTTTTGGGTTGGTTTCACCTCAGCTTTGGGTTTTGAACCGTCTCCTCTGGATTGGGAGATCCTCCATTACATGGGGTTTACATTAAAGAAACCATGGGCATGCAAGCCCTATATTTTATTGGAAGAAGGCTCGCAGGCCAACAAATTTAAATTAAACAAATTTAAATGAAACCAAACACACATACAAAGGGTATTTGGTCTAGCTCATGATCATCCATAGCATGCAATAACATTTACGCATATTTAGAATTCAAATTCTTTTAATCATTCTATTATTTAAGATAAGTCACGCTTGAAATTAATTAATTATGATCTTATAATTAATCAATTCTTTATCTTAAATTCCTTTTTGAATTTCCCTAAGACTCTTCTCATCCATATCCCTTGTACATGTCTTTGTAATTTTTGAGGAAATCTGGTGAAATTCCATTTCTAGAAATTACACGGCATGTAGTTTATATTTACACAGCGTGTATTTCTTTTCACCCTTTATCCAAAGCACACACCAGGGGCTTTGGTGTGTTTTCTCTACTTTGGAAATTTTCGAGTACACGGCGTGTAGATTAATCTAACATGGCATATACTTCCCTGTTACGTGGTTACCGGCCTAGCAATCCCGTGTACACGAAACACGGCTTCTCCTTGTACATGGTTTCACTTGGGCCAGATAGGACTACATGGCGTGTTGATTCAACATACACGCCGTGTATTCTGGTTCCACGCATCGTTCATTTCTGGTCAACACAGTTTAATAAAACTTAGGTATACTCAATTCACACGACGTGGTATGGAGGACCAGTACTGGTTCATTGAACCTAAGTACATGGTGTGTAGTTTTCATTACACGTTGTGTATTCCCGTGTTATACAGACAGAAAGAGTGGATCCTCAGGATGAGTTCCTCATTTTTATTTTAATCAAAATTAAAATTAAAAGGTCATTTCTGTGTTTTGAATCAAGAAACTAAGGAGGAAGAACAGATCTCATTCATTTAGTTTAATAGAGCGATTTATCACGAATTGAATTAAAGATAAATGCATAAATTATAAATGAAAATTAAATAACTATAATCAATGATGTAACCTCGCTCTGATACCATTTTAAGGTTCCAGGCATAGCGGAATCACATGGGTGGATGTTCCCACTTGGATTTTTATCATTAGAAATGATCAATCCGGGATCAATATGACAATAAATGCCAGTCTCCACGGATCGATTCACAGAAATAGACAAAGAAAAAGAAAGTTCCCAGAACCAAAAAATTGGACCATCATAGTTTGATTATAATTAATCTAATTAATTTACAAGAAGTACCTTTTGGGTGTTCTTTATTCGTTGAAATTATTGATCATGTTCCGATGTGATTCGTCGTTACGTCATAGAATCCAAGGGCAGACTTCCTCTAGCGGTGATCCACACGTGCACCACGTATCTCTGGATGTCGCCAAAGGTGTCTCCGGGTGCTAGCGTGGAGAAACCTTTGCTTGCATTGCCCGCCTTAGATCGTCTTGATCTGATGAAGAGGATCTCTCTCGGTCTTTAGAGTATTCTTAAAGGAAGGAGTTCTTTCGGTCTTGAGAGAATTCTTCAGAATTGTTGTGCACAATGATTCTTTGGAAAATATTTGGGTTGTGAGGATATTTATAATCGGGTTTGAGGTTGTAGAGTTATGACAATAAATAAATGTGTTACGTGTTTTATTTATTTCATTAACTCTTTTGAAAACCCCATGTCGAATCATTAATTCCTTGACATGTGACCACACTGATTATAATAAATATCATTTAATAAAACGATATTTCCTCAAAATCCCAATTGGAAAAACTACATGGATTGTAATCATAAATACATGGCGTGTACTTGTTTTTCATTAAAAACTACATGGCGTGTAATCATTAATACACGGCATGTACTTGTTTTCAAAATAAAAACTACACGACGTGTAATCATTAAACATGGAATGTAATTGTTTTCATTTTATTTTTCCTCTAACTTTAAAATGATTTAGGCTTCCTTGAATAATTATTAAACCATGTATGGGAATAATATTTATTCTACTTGAGATACTTGGATACACTTAGTGTGTGACCTTCTAGGGATCTTTCTCGTTGGCATTAGGTGGGCATGCCTAAAGTCCAAGATTACTGTCTAGCAATGGGTCAAGGCACCCAAGAGAAAGGATTTGACGCCACATTGACATGTCACCTCATATGAATGCTTACTGTGTAATTTAATCCCTTTATCTCAATATCTCATCAAGAAGGTTTCATGGCAGTGTCATAAACCTATATGCTTGATCTTCCATTCTTTGACTTCTAGAAATAAACTCGTCGTGACACCATGGCCATGGAATTTGTGCGATAGTTCTATTTCAATCAAAGGGCCTGAGATATCTACTTCCATAAATATGAAAGGGACAAATCCTTCGTCGACTTATCCATTAACAACATCTCATTCGTGACACACCCAACGTACCCTACTTCCATCCAACTCTCTTCATGACGGTTTTCGTCAGTAAATCTAAGTGTGCGAGTCATGACATGAGTTAATGATAATCTTTCAATCTAAGTACCATTACACATGCTCATAGATAGCAATGTCCGATGACACCAAGACATGCGGAATTGCTACTGGCAGGTCTGTTCTCATAATCTCCCATCTTGGAGATTACCAAGTGCGAACTCCATGAGAGAGAGTCTTGTCTTCTTATGAGTACTCTCACATGACGGTTTGTATACTATGTGTCCTATCATAGTATGTCATCCAACCATAGAACTTTATTTAAGAATATTGTTATATCATTTCAAGGTTCTCATCATAGCAGGGATCTTCCATGACCTTATTAATGCAACAAATATTCCATGACATTATTATATTATAGTCATAATCCGGTTGCTAGCACGGAATTGTGATGACGTCTTCGACGCTCCAACGATCACAGCATCGCTTCGCAAGTGATGCCTGAGAGAGTTCTTGATACATTCTCCTTGGATCAAGATACTCTCTCTCTAGAACATGGGAGAGTGGATAAGAGAGAGAATCACCATGAAAAATAGTCCTTCTCAATCTCCTCTCTTCTCATATTTATAGTGTCATTTAATTACCCGAAAATGCCAACCCAACCCCCGAATAATCAGCACACTATTAACGACATATTATGACTACTTATCTGAGTCATAAATATTATTATCACTCACTTGTAATATATTAAAATATATTATGCGATAAAAATTGAGACATTAACTCAACTCTTCATTCCCATAAATATTAATTGAACCTTGAATAATATAATATTCGTCAATTAATATTTTTCATGTATTTACTTAAAACTTGTAAATATAATTAATAAATAAATTAAATATTCATTATTCTAAACTCGAATAATATGAATTTATTTATTTAATTGGTTATTGTTTTTCCTTGGAAAAATCCCAAACCCCATTGGTGGGGCCCACTATGTCCAAATCTCCTATTCAATTGAATAGGGTAGATTCTCAAATACACTATTTTGTGTGACCCTTTGGGACCTTATTTTGACAGTAGTGAATAGTATTCATAGACCAAGAGCGGGATCTAGAAACCCATCATGGCCCCTGAAGAAATAAGGATTTTCACAGTAGCGACAACAAACCTATGAACATGCACTATGTAATATAATCTCATTGTCATTAATATTTCATAAAGTAGGACACACTCATGTGTCATCGCCATTTTCTTGCTTTATTGTTTGTTGATTTAACTGGATGAATTTAACCTTGACTACCATGGAAATGTTCTTATAATGGTATTTCCATTCATATCATCATGGCCTGAGATATATTACTTCCATAACCCAGAAGCGACAAATCCTTTCTTGACCATTCAACCAATGTCATGCCACTAATGATGAACCAAACACAAACAACCTCACCATGACTTCATTGCCATGGTTTCCATCAATGACACGCATTGGTAATGATCTCAAGTCAGGTGACCATTACACATGATTGTAGATAGGAACATCCAATGACACCCGAAACATGTGGTGTTTCTCTTGGCGGGTCAATCCTCCTGATCTCACTACTAGATATCACCAAGTGTTAACTTCATGAGAATAAGTCTCAATTCTTATGAATCCCTAGCACCTGATAGTCATACATCTACTCTATCCAGTCAGTAATATGTATCTAGACCATAAAAAAAATATTTAAGATTAATGTCTAAGTATCTAGAGGTTATCATTATAGCTTGGGATCTGCTATAACTTTTCGATACGAAAAATAATATTTGGACATTACCATTTCAATAGTGGATGCAGAAAACTCTACACTATAATGGTAAGATGACATCACGTATGGAAAACTGTATACATGATATAGTAATCAAAAGCTCTGAATAGTTGGGTCTAGGTCACCCACTATTTCAACACTCCCACTTGCACTAGAGACAACTTGATAACCAAACTCGTTAGCTACTCACTTAATGAACATCATGTTTTTGCTGAGTAATGGCCTTAACTGCTAGGTATTCCATGGTTCCGCCGCGTGGAAATTCTACAATTTCAACCTTATCTCATTGAGTAAAAATTCTCAAGAGATAGTATCCCAAGTATTTCCCACTTGTCCACTATCATAAATTGAAATCTTGGATAGTAAGAATATCATAATTTTCATTATGATAATATTTTCTTACCAGGTGTGATTCCAATAACTAGAACAAATTATTGCATTTATTTACTTCTTAGCTACCTTAGAAGCTACACTGTACTTTTCCTTTTTAGGTATGGCCACCACTAGCAAATATTTTCTTGACTCGCTCATCTTCTTTAGCCTAACTACGATAATAGATCACATTGATATAAGGAAGACTAGTTTTTATCCCCAAAATTTAGTACCCTTTCTTCTTCACTTTTAGGTATATATGTTTTGTACTTTCTGAAGTACAATTATATAGTTCTGATGGCATCCCTTGTAGTACTCTTAGATATAACCGATATTTGCCTATTGTAAAATATACCTTGGAAATATCGTCTCTTGTACATATTATGGAATATGTGATTGATCCATCGCTTTGACGTATGGATTTCAAATCAACATATTTATATCTTCCAATGTCTCAAACATGTCAACCTGAAGAGATTATGCCCTATAACAATTCATCTTCTGAATTGTTCCAACTTACATTTTTCAATACAATGTCACTATATGTACGATTTACTAAGACCAAGAAACCTATAGATCTACCTTAGTAGATCCTATTCCTTATAACTTAGGTTTCTAATTTAATTAAATCATTGAAGAATAAATTTCATCTTGGTCTTAACAAACTATAAGACCAATGTTTTTTTTCCATATGTTGTTGAACATATTTTTTCTTGGAAAACATTAGCTCTCCCACTAACCTCTGGTAGACACATGGTAATCATTTGTTGAAAATGTAAATTCTATGATAATATTACTTACTTTAATCCTAAACTGGACTTCAGTAACTTGAAAATTTTATTAGCATTATGTGACATGACCATCCCTTTCTGGTTGCGTTATATAGACACAATCCATGATTGGTGGTCATGACATCCAATGATAAATAATTTGATCATAGATGTTAGCTATGATAAGTAAAAATTATAATGGATTTTGGAATAATGACTTGGTTAAACAAATCAATCCTTATTGGTACTACACTTGTACCATCCATGTATCAACTCACTTGAATACCCACCACATTATTCAAAATAATAAGCCGCTTTTCACTTTGATACATGGAATCCATTAATTTAATTTTAGTTGGTCTTATCAATTTTAGCTAATTTCCATATACTACTTACTTGTAGGAAATATTATTCATATTGAATATTATATCACCGACCACAGTGAATAAAAAAACCATCACCATGGTTTTATCCTTCCTACATAGTATGTGACTCTAGAACATACTTTGTTCCACATTCTCTTGTGGAACTAGTTCCTATGACAACTATTTTTTCATCTTGAGCATTGACTAAACACAAGTCAATATAGCTCCTACTATCTCTAATAGAGATGTGTACCCTTATATAGATATGTAGTCCATCATTTGACTTCAACTTATATATCTTAGGGATTTATGTAATATCCCAAGAAATCGTTAGGATAAGTACCTTAGATGAACAATGTGTTTATCTTGATGCAAGTTTCTTTGTATACAAACAAAATATTTTCATCCAAACACATGTATTTATGACATAATGGATTTACATCATTCTATGACTCGTATGATATCCATTTTTCATTATAGTTGGCATATGGTTGTGGGATATCACCATTATTTACAAATAATTTCATGAAATATAATGGATGCTTCTGCAAGTTGCAACATTCATATTACTTATATCAAAATTTTGATTTATAACATATGCATTTAGGAATTTATCCACGCTACATGTTCATTGATAAATGTTGATATGTAAGACTTCATCATCAATTCTCCTCATTAACATCATTTTTGTGATGTTGATAAGGTAATTTTCATTTAGGAATTACTCCACACTACATTATCATGTTTGATGAATGCTTGGTCGAGATATTCTTCGATATCCCAACCCGAAGCAACTCATATCTACTGACCATGCATATACTTCACTTTATTATTCATTAATTACCTAAAGGAATCTTATGAAGTATATATACCTCTATCTTATACTTGGAATAGTTCATGCTTACTTGTTGAACTATTTCCAAAAGCTTTGTGACATACCTTTATTACTAAAGGCTCCTTTGTCCAAACTAAAGACGTCGATAATACCAAAAATATATAGTTGTGCCAAGCCCAAATTCCATACATGGTATATTTATGATGTCCACTTTTATTATTACTTGAAAAAGAATTATCTTGTCACAACTAGGTATAAGTATTACATTTATATTCATCACTAATTGCATATGATTCATGTACTACTGAACTAGTAATTGATTTTACCAAAAATAACATTCATTCCAGAACCTAAAAGAATGTATCCTTGCATCCAAGGACACATGAGATTAATGTTTGTGGTTATAGTCAATAATAGTTCAACACGAATCGTTCACTTGGAAATTATGAAGTTGTGTACTCCTCGCCATTGGCCTAGGCGTCACCCTTTCACTGCCACTTAGAGAATACACCTGACTTCCAATAAGGTTTCTATACTAACTTGGTTATCGTATTAGAATACACATATGTCACAAGCATATTTTATTTAATACCCATGTAGTAAAACTAAAACATTACATTGATGAATATGCCTGATGTAGAAGCAGAAACTTTCTTCTTTAAATCAGTTTATTGCTTTTAAACTTCCATTGTATTATTTTATAATATAAAATGCAATAACCTTTGCTAATACCTCATTAATTGAAGGAAGTCACTAATGTTATTTTTCCATTAAATTCCTTTGACCGTTTCACATTGTCTTTCAATTTATTCACTATAAGAATTAAAACTTAACTGTCTTTTATTCTTATTCACATGGAGAACTATACCTTAGATAGGTAATAGAGCATTTACTCATTACTTTTTCGTTTTGTAATTTAAAATAAAAATTAAGTAAAGGGGTGAAAATGATATGAGTAAAGGATCCATTTAAATATCATGATCAATCTTTCAATTTACACATGTCGGGGTAAACTTTACCTTGCTCATATCATTGTTTCGCTTTCTCCTTGCAAACTTCTCGGAGATGAGTCTTTATGTTATATCATCCACGTCCTGGTGTAGCGACCGCAACTGAAACCAGACATTGATGAAAGCATAATGATATTACCATTATAGGATTTATACATTAGTCTACTATAAGTAATTTTTACCTTTGCTTCTTGAGGTATCTTAACAGTGTTAGGGACACTGGCACCTTGAGTTTCCAATATCATAGTACTATGCGCACGTGCCTGCACTATTCATGGATACCTGTGTCAGTGTGTACATTTACTTTATCAAATTTATCGTAGTTTATAAACTTGTGGTATATCTTTCAATTTTCTATATAGATTAATTTTAACGAATTAGTGCCTTTTATCTGGATTATCGGTTGAGAAATTTTTTATTAATTTCTTAAACCATTTAATGTCTCCCACTATTTTTTTGGATTCTAGGAACCCTTTTTTCTAGAATCATAATACTCTGTCGCTTGAGTATTCTAGTGGAAATGGTCCCAGAAACACCCCTCATAATCTACAAGCTATGGCTACGCCACTACATGGAGGGTTCTAGGTGGGTTTTTGGCTGGTCAACCGCTTTAACTTACAGCTCCTTGATCTGTTGAGTGAAGTCCCAACTTCTTAAAATCAGAACTTGATTTACTCAACACTTGCCTCTAAAATTATAACAAGCTAGATATGGCTATTTCTTTTCTAAAATTTTAGTTAAGTTAACCCATAATTTTTATAAGGACTCCCCGGTAGTAGGAGGCACCCTCAACTATGGCGTGACCGGCACCTCAAAGAGCCGGTTTTGTCCAAATTTGAATAATGGAAGGCTATTGTGACTTAATATATATTTGAGGGTTTTATTATTTTAAATGTGATGAAAGAAATAATTTTCTATTTTATAAGCACGTACTATGTGATCGCACTCACAACTGACCATGCATGAAATAGAAAAATATATCGCGTCACATGTTCATTTCATCTTACATTCTTGTTTATTATTATTCTATGTGATCATGTTATAACTACACATTCACAAAATAATAAACCATGAAGAAATAAAATCAAAAACCTAATCATGAGAAGATACTATTGGCTGATCTGTTGAGTGAATAACGGACCAACCAAAACCCTAGGGGTAAGTACCTTTAGTTGTGTGGCTTGCAACTTGAATAGCAATGTCTGCTCATCCAATGCATGCAACTCATGTCTGGTGCATCACCGTCACTTGGTGCGAAGTGTGTCACACCTCGTCTTGTCATTACACAACAGTACTCACACGCATGCGAGGGGATCTCAGGGAGTAAAAAGTACAACTTAGAGAAGTGGACACATAGGCCCTTATACATATAATGACACTAAAATGATACACAGGTCACCTTTAAAATAATTAAACTAATTTTTACAATACCATGAAATAATTAAATAAATTAAATAAATAATGAAATAAAACATACCAATTATTTCATTGGTCGTTCTCAACTCATGATCAGACATATACACATTAAACTCACATATATTAAATAAATGCAGAATAAAAAATTAAACTTGCATTAAAAATATTTTGAGGACATTATTTATTGAATTAAAATTTCACTCTAATTTTAATTCAACAAATGTCGTCATTTGGTCCTGATTAATTAATTTAATTTTAAAACTAAAAATTAAATTAATTAATAAATTTAATTAATCTCCTAATTAAATTAATTACACCGCTGAATTTTTAAACAAAAAATTAATATTTAATTATTTTAATTATCTACTGTAATTAAATTAATTATTTTAATTAACTTTTGATTAAATTTTTAAAAAAAAATCGGACCCTGTAAACCTCAAGAAGGGCTTGTTCATGTCAGGTCAGACTCGTGCAGGTCCATCCCAGACTTAGCTGACCCCATGTGGGGTCATCTAGGATAGGATGGTCTGACCATGAATCTTTTGTGCTGGGCAGACCCACACTGGACCAATTATGGACAAATCTAAGAGAAACTGCATATTACCACTCCGCTGGAGGCAGTGGTTTTCGATGGTCTCCATCGCAGATGACTGTAGGGAGGTCTCGCATGGGCGGAGGGGGGCCGCCGAATGGGGCAGGTCGGGAGCAGGAGGAAGTGGCTGAGGAGGTCTGTCTCACCAGTAGCTGGGTAGCACAATAGGAAGGGCATCTGGGGCCTCGCCATAGCCGGAGGGAAGTTTCGTGGGTAGAACCCAAGACACCGGGGTAGCGCACAGCTGTGGGAGATCCCTGCCGAACAGGTGGGGTGCCAGACGATGGAGAAGGCCGAGGAGGGCCGACCAGGGAGTCCAGTTCCTGGTGAATGGGGAGAGGGTCGGGGTTCCAGAGGTCTATGGCTGGGTTCGTTTGGGAGGCTACTGGAGCGCCTAGTGCAGCAGGGAGCCGCAGGGGCCATGCGGGAGGCAGCCTCGTGTGGCCTGGTGGTGTGTTGCTGCTGCTGCGCAATGAAGGAGGAGGCACAGCATGGGTCGCATGGGTTGGAGGCCGAGTGTGGGAAGAGGTCGCAGGGGTGGGGCCTTGGTGCGGCGGGCTGCTTGCTCCGTATGAGGGAGGAGAACCGGCGGCGCCTGTTCCTCTGTGGAGGCTGGAGACCGGGAGGGAGGGGTGGCCATCACTACCCCTGGTCCCGTGTGCCGCACTACGCGGGGAGGGAGAGGAAAAATGGGGGGCTGATTGGCCCCCCAAAAAAACTACTTTTTTGTTCTAATGACCTGCACATGCAGTTCGTCGCCCCCCCCCCCCCCCCCCATTTTTTTGCAAGACTTAAAATTATTAAGTATTTTTTTTAACAAGACTTGCTTTGTAAGTCTTTCATATCACTTTTATAATTACTAAAGCCTATTTAGGATTTGGATATTAATAATAGTATTATTATAATTAAAAAAATATTATTATAATAATAAAACCAAATAATTTTATTATTATAATAGTAAAACAAATAATTTTAACAAATTAATAAAAAATCAAAATTGATTTTCCAGTGAGTATTTCGGCCATGGGATTTCTGGTCGCAATATGAAACACCAACGGAAATCAATCTTGAATTTGAATTTGAAACTTCAGATGGCTGCAGACTTGCCATATGATGTCTGATTCATATTCCATCTGCGGCGTTGGGACCGTATCGACACCCTCTATGATGTTTAATACAGATTTAATTTTTCTTTGACTTAAAATCGACACGAGATCCCTCTGATACCACTTTTTGTAACCGGGTGTGAAACAGAAACCCCAGATAGGTGGTATTTTAAAAATTTTCCACCGACGATTGACGTAAAATTGTCGACGTCGGTGAACAGCATCCCGGTCTTAGATGAGGACCACGCGTGAAAGATTTTAATCACAAAAATAAATCGTAAAGTACCTGGTTTGATTCTAAAGCCACGTACGACGTATTCTCATCGTTAGTGATCTCTGCTCTAAGAATCTGACACTGAAGTCATCTAGATCATCCACATGTGCTTCAAGAAATCTGCAGGAGCATCGTTCGTCGTAATCTGGGTTCTAGAGCGGAATTGCGATAACACCTTCAACACTTCAACGATCACCGCAACACTTCTCAAGCGATGCCTGAGAGAGTGCTTGATCCATGCTCCTTGGATCAAGATCCTCTCTCTCTAGAACATGGGAGAGTGAATAAGTGAGGGAAGTTCCATGAAAAATAGTTCTTTTCAATCTCCACTCTTCTCATATTTATAGTGTCATTTAATTACCCAGAAATTCTAACCCGACCCCTGAATAATCAACATACTATTAATGACATATTATGACTACTTATCTGAGTCATAAATATTATTATCAATCACTTGTAATATATTAAAATATATTATGTGATAATAATTGAGTTATTAACTTGACTCATATTTTCCATAAATATTAATTGAACCTTGAATAATATAATATTCGTCAATTAATATTTTTCATGTATTTAGTTAAAACTTGTAAATACAACTAATAAATAAATTCAATATTCATTATTCTAAACTTTAATAATATGAATTTATTTATTTCATTGGTGATCGGTTTTCCTTGGAAAATCCTAAAACCCAGTGGTGGGGCCCACTATGTCCAAATCTCCTATTCAATTGAATAGGGTAGATTATAGAATACACTATTGTGTGTGACCCTCTAGGGCCTTATTTTGATAGTAGTGAATAGTATTCACAAACCAAGAGCAGGATCTAGAAACCCATCATGGCCCCTAAAGAAATAAGTATTGTCACAGCAGTGACAACCAACCTACGAACATGCACTTGGTAATATAATATCTTTGTCATTAATATCTCATAAAGTAGGACGCACTCATGTTTCATCTCACTTTTCTTGCTTTATTGTTTGTTGATTTAACTAGATGGATTTACCCTTGACTGACATGTCCATGTTCTTATAATGGTACTTCCATCCATATCAACATGGCCTCAGATATATTACTTCCATAACCCAGAAGTGAAAAATCCTTTCTTAACCATTCAACCAATGTCATGCCACCAATGATGCACCCAACACAAACTACCTAACCATGACTTCATTACCATGGTTTTCATCTTTCATTAAAGTACGCAATCAAATGACACACATTGGTAATGATCTCAAGTCAGGAGACCATTACACATGATCATAGATAGGAACATCCAATGACACCTGAAACATGTGGTGTTCCTATTGGCAGGTTAGTCCTCATGATCTTACTACTAGAGATCACCAAGTGCGAACTTTATGAGAAGAAGTCTCAATGCTTATAAGCCCCCAACACCTAATAGTCATACATCTACTGTGTCTAGTTAGTATGATGTATCTAGACCATAGAACATATATTTAAGATTAATGTCATTGTATCTCGAGGTTCTCATTATATCCTAGGATTTGTTATAACTTTTTGATACGACAACTAATCATTGAAAATTACCATTTCAATAGTGGAAACAGAAAAGTATACATTATAATGGTAAGAAGAAATCATGTATAGAAAACTTTATACATGATATAGTAATCAAAATCACTAAATAGTTGGGCCTAGGGAACCCACTATTTAAACAGTGTTGTGCTTATGAGTTGGTGGTTGGTTCTACTGATATGTGACTTGAGAGGATGAGTTTGAAGAATTATGGTAGTGGTTGGTATGGGTGATTTCCCATTGATAGCATGCATAAAGTTTCCCCCATTCCTAGAAAATCATGGGGAGATTTTCCTTTACTGTGAAGTGGTTTAATTTACCATGGATCTTCATCTCTTATTTTGTTGTTACTGTGTTACCTTCTAGTGTTGTTCTTGTTAGTTGTCCGGGTAGTAATGGGATGAATAAATGGGTTGTTTAATAATGTATGGAACATTTTTGGCTGGTTTGGCTAACATAATGGAAGTAGTAAATATAATAACATGAATGGGTGTTAAATGTGGAATAAATGTAAAGCTACATTAGTTTATTAGGCTCTTCACCTTTTGAAATGTTTTTTTTTTGTTGTGCATTTTAGAGGTAGCTGCCTGAAGGTGATGGTTTTGAGTTTTTGTTATGTCATGAAACCATAGGATGGGATTGAGTGTTTGGTATCATATATGTAAATACTTATATTTTCCTTGTGATTTCTATACGCACCCCACCCTAGTTGATCACTATGTGTCAAATTCCCCCATCATCCCGAGGGAGGGTGTCTTCTCCCAACATCTTGGAGGGAGGATGGATGGCTCTCCACCTGCTCTTCCTTGCTCCCTCTTCTAGGCGGTGATAGCCCAATATTCTTCAGGAAAATTGTGTTTTGTGAGGCCCATGTATGTGTGGGAGAGTTGTGATTCCCAAGTGTCTTTAGAATGAGATGTGTTTAGCTTCCTAGGTATCTAGAGGAAGAGATTTGATGTTCTTTCCTAGGTGTATTTGGGATGAGGTGTGGATTGTGTCCTAGGTGTTAGTGGGAAGGAAGTGATGTGGTTTGTGGCCTAGGTGTCTATTTGTGGTATGTGATGTGGTTTGTGGCCTAGGTGTCTATGGGTGGGATTTGATAAGTCTGAATGCTTAAGTGATGGGATGAGATGTGGTTTTTGGGGCCTAGATGTTGTGGGAGGGTTCTGACATGGTTCTTTCAGAAGATGTAGGAGCGCGAGGACATTTACCATTAGGAAAGAGTGGCTAAACCATTAGGAAGTGGTGTGGGGTACCCAAATCATCGATGTGATTGCTATATTACTTCACTTGACTTGAGTTACTTGGTGATCATGCCTTGGTGAGGTTGGGATGGTCAGTATGCCTTATTATATGTTGTTTGGTTTTGTTGTTTTCTCACGGGGGCATTAGTATGATTCTCTCACTTGTGCATGAGAGACTTTGGTTTTCCCACTGAGTATACTTATATACTCACTCTATGTATATAAAACTATTTTCAATTTTCTAGGAGGACTACATGAACTGTGCTGGACCTTACTAGCTCAAACTTTGGGATGGTTTTCTTGTCACTGCTTAGCTTTACTTTTGGTACTTACCTTGTAGTTTTTATTGTAAACGTAATAGTTCTATTTTAAACATGCATGTGAGATGGATTTGGATTTCTTTTATATATATGTCTTGGAGTTATTTTGGGATGAACCATCTTTTCCCCCAATCTTATTTCTTTAAAAAGGGAAATTTTACCCATTTTGTGATATTTTTATACCCTCAGTGCAGGTTTCCACCCCAAGTCCAAATGGAGGCAAGAATTAGGTGGCATTATCTATCTTCTTTTATTAACAGTTCAGGAGGGGAATATTTGGAGGGTGGTGGTTGTGACAAAATGGTATCATAGGTTTATGGTTGAGAGATAGGATGTATTTTGTATTTAGGTATAGCGAGTATTGCATGGGTTGGTAGGGAAACAGTGTGAGGTGATCTTGGTGCATGACATAGGTCAAGGAAGACCTGCTAGTACATGGGATTTTTGGCCCCACTATGATCTGATGTAAGGAATATGAGCCTACTGAATTACCTAGTGAGGCTATATTGTTTATATGGTAGAGACCCTAGGAAAGGTACATGCATCATCATGACTTGTGTTATTGTTTTAATTGGGTTTTTTTGTGAAATTTTAAATGGATAACAAAATGAGTTAAATGAGATAAAATTAATCTTAATTAAAATTTCATACAACTCAAGCTTAGGAATTCCTTGTTTTCCTTTCATCTATGGAACTCGGTCTTCATCCGTGTGTGGATCGGGCAATTGAGACCCAATAGGATGATCTGGTTGATTGGTGGGGGGTTGATCCAATGGATAAGGAAGAACAGTGGTAGAGAACATTATTTTATTTCTAGCGATGGGCCTTGGGAAAGTATGAGGGTATTTTTTCAGACATGGAGATGGAGAGATGACTCGAGGAGCTTTAGATCAACTTCAGTTTGATCCGGGATCTAAAAGAGTACTAGGTTCCTTTGGTAGAGAGTCAAATGTAGGGAGCTGCACATCAGTGGTGGATGATATACTTGGTGGAGAGGAAATAGACTGATGTTTTGTGGGTTGACTTCCAAAAGGTGTTCTGAGTGGAATTACTTTCATTGACAATGAAGGCTGAGAAGGGGAAGGAGCTACTCTCCCTCCAGTATGGGAGTGTGTCGGTATGGGAGTTGGGGATAAAGTTCAAGGATCTCCTTTGTTTTTTCCAGGATATTTTTCTAGGTGAGGATTCTCATGTGAGATGTCTAGAGAAGGCACTTTGTCCTTATATCTAGTATGTGGTTACGCGCTTTACATTACCAGCTTACTTTGAGGTTCAAAATAAGGGAAAGGTGATTGAGAATATGCACTCGCAAGGAGGTATACCACAAGAGGGGAGCTAGAAGAGTTCTTCTAAGGGTAAGGTTACTAGCAGCATGTCTTAGCCATCAATACCTTCAAGGTTTTTAATGACAAGGAGTCAACCTTAGTAGCATCCTTTTCGACCTTCTGGTGCTAGGAGTTCTCATTCCTTTCTCATGAATTTTGGATCAAGGTGTTTCATCTATAGATTCCATGTCCATCTTCAAAATCAGTGTCCAGTGGTCATTCAAGATCAGTATGGTGGAGGTGTAAAGGTTCAGTACCAGTCTTAGTAGTAGTTTCCAGCTAGGTCGTTTCAGCAACAGGGACATCAGGTTCATGCTCCACTGAGGGGAGATAAAGCTGGTAAAGTAAAACCTCAGGATATTCCCCAGGGACCTCAACCCAGTCATGGTCATGGAGGCGGTCATCAATAGAGGGGCAGGGGAGCTGGGCATGGTCAGTTGTACACAGCAAAGGCAGCGGTTCCGGTAGGACCAGGGATCGTTAGAGGTACGATCAGCTTGTTTAGTACCATTGCTTGTGCTTTGTTTGATTCAGGAGACTCACACTTCTTTGTTTCACTCACTCTATCCCATTATATGGGAATAAACATAGAGAGGCTTCTTGCGCCCCTAGTGTTGAGTATGACGGTCAGAGGTTAGGCCAACTTGTTTGATGTGTGCCAGGGATATAGACAAATGATGGGACCACATTAGTCCCATTGGGGATCTTTTATTTCTATAGATGTAGCTATGTGATGTCATCCTTGGCATCGAATAGTTGTATTCTTTGCATGTCGTTATCAATTTCCTCCAAAGGAGATTCGTGTTTTCAGATGTGGGTGGATGATGTGTGGTTTTTGTTGGTGAGTTGGACTATCATGTGGGTAGTTGGCATATAGATCCTATTATTTATTTTTTGGTTGTTATTTCAGCGGAATCAGATGAAATTGAGATGGTAGGAGTTCTTATGGTCATTGGGGGAGTTCTTGGATGTTTTACTTGACAAGGTTATAATGCTACCTCCTCAACACGATGTTGAGTTCATGGTAGATCTGTAACCTAGTTCTTCTCTGATTTTGATGAATCGTTATTGAATGAAATATTTTGATTTATGGGCGTTACAGATTCGGATATATGATCTAATGTAGAAGGGTTTTATCCAACCTAGTGTGTCATCATGGGGTGCTCTAGTCTTGTTCGCAAAGCAGGTAGATGGTGGTCTCAAGTTTTGAATAGACTACCAGAGGTTAAATCAGGTAACAGTCAAGAACAGTTACCCTCTTCTAAGGATAGATGATATTTTAGACCAGTTGAGAAGGGAAATTTGGTTCTCTAAGATTGATATGTGGTCTGGATATGACCAGTTTAGGGTTAAGGGGAGCGATGTCTCGAAGACTGCTTTCAGATATAGGTATGGGCACTTTGAGTTTTTGGTCATGTCATTTGGTGTTATGAACACACCAACTATGTTCATTGGGCTTAAGAAATCTATGTCCTATGAATTACTGGATCAGTTTTTCATCATGTTAATTGATGATATCTTAATATACTCGAATTCAGAGGAGGAGCACGCCAAGCATCTCAAAATTATCTTGTAGGTTCTTTGACACCACAAACACTATGGAAAGTTTTCCAAGTGTAAGTTCTGGACACGAGAGGTGAATTTACTTGGGAATGTGGTGTCTTGTAATGGTGTAACAATATATCCATCTAAGGTTGAATAAGTTTTTTCTTGGATAGCACCTCGGAATGTGGCAGAGGTTCATATTTTCCTTGGTTTCATAGGCTATTATCGGAGGTTCATACCCGATTTCTCTCAAGTTGAAGCCTCACTGACAGATTTGATCAAGAAGAATAAATATTTTTCATGCAGTGAGCAGTGCCAGGCATCATTTTACTATCTGAAGGTGAATTTGGTCAGTTCTCTAGTTCTATGGTTTCCTGAGGAAGTAGTGATGTTTGAAGTGTTTTGTGATGCTTCTCGTCTGGTCTTGGGATGCGTCTTGATGCAGTAGTAGGTAGTGATCTCTTATAGGTCTAGGCAGTTATTCCCCCATGAGTGTAACTATGTCACCCATAATCTGGAGGTAGAATCGGTCATGTCTTCACTAAATTTTTGATAACATTACCTCATTGGGGAGTGCATTTTGGTCTTCACAGATCACAAGAGTTTGAGGTATATATTTTCCCAGTGATATCTAAACATGATATAGTGAAGATTGATGGATTTTCTTCAGGATTAATATTTCAAGATCCCTTACACCTCAAGAAAGTGAAATTTCATAGCCAATGCTTTAAGTATAAAGTCATAGAAGGAAGTTGTTCAAGAATCTGTGGAGGCTTGGAAAGTGATGGAGGAGTTGGAAGCCTTACAATTAGATGTGGGAATGGATGGTCATTGAGGCTATTTGTTCTAGATGGAAGTGTAGTCTTCTTTGATGTTGAAGGTGGAGGAGTCTTAGTGGGGAGACTCAGAGGAAGAGGTGTTGCGCGATTGTTTTGGGAATGGTGATGCTCTGAATGTATGGTCAGAATCAAATGTTGTTTTGTGGGAAGATGTTTTTTCTAATATAAGTACATGAGTTATTTGTTTTCTAGTTTAATAAATTGCCTTTAGCGGTACACCCAATAATTTCTAAGAAGTATCATGTCTTGAGGATGCAGTTTTGGTGGCCCGGGATGAAGCAGGTAGTAGCGGAGTTTGTGGAAAGATGATAGGTCTACCAGAAGGTAAAGGTCAAGAACTGTCTTCTCAATGGTTTTTTAAGCCCTTGTATTTCCCTAAGTGGAATTGGGATGACATCTCGATGGATTTTTTCGTAGAGTTACCTAGAGCTTAGTAAGGCTACAATTCTATCTGGGTAGTAATGGATCGACTAACAAAATCAGATCACTTCTAAGTGATCCAAGAGTCAGGTGTAGTGGATTCCTTGGGAAAGAGGTATTTGGATGAGGTGGTGTAGTTTCATGGAGTTTCGAGATCCATTGTATCTTATTGGGATACATGTTTTACCTCTCGAGTCTAGAGGGGATTGTAGCATACTTTTCGAACCTGATTATGCCTCAGAAATTCATTCCACCCCCATATATATGGGGAGATGGAATGGACTATCTAGACATTGGAGGATATTTTGAGAGCATGTGTCTTGGAATTCGGCGGATCTTGGGTACGAAACTTTCCCTTGGTAGAGTTTTTTTTATAATAATAGCTATCACTCTTCCATTGGCATGGATCTGTTTGAATCCTTGTATGGAAGACCATGTCGTTCACCTTTATGCTATATAGAGGTTGGGGAGAAAATTGTTCTTGGTCTCGAGGTAGTACAAAGCACGACATAGAAGGTTAATCTTGTTTGTGAAAGGATGAAAGCAGCACAGAACTGACAGAAGTCTTATGTTGATCGTAGGAGGAGGCCCTTGGAGTTTGAGTTTGGGGACCACATTTTCTTGAAGGTTTCCCCTCAATGTGGGTAGCAGAGGTTTGGAAGATGGAGCAAACTTTATCCTAGGTTTTTTGGACCCTTTTAAGTCTTTGGGTGAGTTGGAGTAGTGGAATACTAGTTGGAATTTCCACCATGGTTGGAGAGGATTCATGACGTCTTACACGTCTCTTAGCTTCATTGGTATCTTCATGATGACTCCTATATCCTTGAATGGGGATAGTTGGATACTAAGGATTATGTGATGTTCGTGGAGCGGCCAGTAGAGATTTAGGATTGTCAAGATAAGGTGTTGCGTGGGTGGACCATTCCTTTGGTTCACGTGTTGTGGAGGCATGGTGTCTTGGAGAGAGTACTTGGAAGTGAGAAGCACAGATGTTTTCCCAATACCCAGGGTTTTTTTAAGTTTTTCCTTGTTCTATTTTTCCTTGTGGTGTAATGTTTGAACTTTGTTTTATGAAATTATTTGTTTTCCCTTGGGTTGAGATGTGTGTGATGCAATGTGTGATAAATTCCTTACATGTAAAAAGGGAAATAATACATTCTTAATCGAGATGCATCAACTACGATGTGATTAAATGCATGTGGGTGAGTCTGTGCCACCCAGAGTGGATAATATCTTGACATGGAAGACGTAATTCCATGATTTGTGTGTTCATTATGGAATAGTTGTTGTGATTGCATGGTGTGTTTTGTGATCTTTTAGGATGGCGTGTTCAGCTGGTGGTAGTGCTTGAGGAGTGACGAGAGTCTTTAGAGGTATATCACAGGGTGGTTGTTCAGACCCCCTTTTCCCTTTTGGATTTGGTTTTGAATTCTTAAGGATGAGAATAGTTTGAGAGGTATCTGATTTATTGGATCAGACCACTCTGGTCCATTACTTTGTAAAAATCTAGTGTTTGAGGTGTTCTGGGGAATCAATGTGTCTCATTTCATCACATTGAAAAATTTCCCTGTTTTCCAAGTTTTCCAATAGTGTCTCACCCTGGTGGTCACTCACTGGCGGTCGCTCACTGGCGGTTGGTCGCTGGCGGTCGCTTGATGGCGATGGCTCACTGGCGGTCGATTGACCAACAGTGCCTCATCCAATGGTGTGTCACCTTGCGGTGATTCACTAACTGCGGTAGGCGTTTCATCTGGAGGCCACTTGACCAGACAGTGACTCTCCAAATAGTGACTCGCTGAATGGTGAGTCGCGAGAGGTGACTCGTGATCAATGACTCATGGGTGGTGCCTCGCCGAACAATGAATCATTGAATGGTGACTTGCGAATGGTGCCACTCCAAATGGTGACTCATCAAACGATGACTCATGAGTGATGTATCATCGAGCGATGAGTCATCCAATGGTGACTCGTGTACTGTATTTTCAGCTTCTTCTAGTTTCTACCTTTTTACATTTTCTTTGATGTAAAACCCCCCTAAAGCCTTGTTTGGAAGGATTTGAGGCCGATTCAAAGCCCATAGATCCTATCTTAATTTTTCAAAGGGGCCCATAGATTTTATTCGGTCAAAATGCGTTATCTTTTCTAAATCCTCCTTTAATGGAAAATCCAAAATGTGTCTAAATCGATGCTCCATTTAGATTCTCTAAATTCTGAGATATCTTCCTCCCTTGTTCTTCCTTCTTTTTTTCCCCTGGTATGAGATGGCCTGAACCTTTATTCCATGAGGAGTTGTGTGATTGTGTTTTATCCTTTTGATCGCGTTTTTTCTGGAGGTTTTTTCTTGCTGCTTGTGTACCCTCTATTTTGGTGGAATAAGAAAGTGTTGATCATCTCTTCTTCCAAGTAGGTTTTCCCTCATCTTTCTTAATTGTGCATCATGCAGGGTGGGTATACAAATGTTATCCTTCTGAATATAATTGAACTCGTATTAATAAAGATAATTGAATCAGTTTAATATCTATATATAGGGGCTGGGAAAAGTGATGCATGATCTTGACTTTTTATTTATTTTTGGATGATATTGTGATTTGTATGAGCTAACTAACCACTAAAAATAATGGTTCTTGGGGTCCTTGATTGCACACAGTATGGTTTGTGGACTACATTTTTTTTATTTCCTATTGAATGGTTATTTATGAAAACTGATATCCACATACATTTTTCTAATAAATGGATGCCCCATGATCAAACTATTTTTGTGGTAACCCCTGAAATAACAAGTGGAATTAAAGAAAGAATGCCTTGTTAAATCTGAATATGTTTTACTTTGGTTCGTGTGGTGATGTGGTTATGGGCATGGTCATGCACATGGGGTTGGTTTGGTTGACATGGTGATCTGGGCGTGGTGTGATTGTGTAGTGGGGCTATGAAATTGCATGTGGCCATAAAGAAATGTGGATGTGAAAATTTGGATTTGGTATTGTGCTTATGAGTTGGGGGTTGGTTGTACTGATATGTAACTTGAGAGGATGAGTTTGAAGAATGGTGGTAGTGGTTGGAATGGGTTTTTTCCCATTTATAGTATGTAGAAAGCTTCCCCCATTCCTAGGAAAATCGCGGGGGAGATGTGCCTTTACTATGAAGTGGGTTGATTTACCATGGCTCTTCATCTCATGTTTGGTTGTTGTTGTGTCACTTGCTAGTGTTGTGCCCTTTATTTGCTTGGGTAGTAATGGGATGAATAAATGAGTTGTTTAATAAATTATGGAATGGTTTGGGCTGGTTTGGCTAATGGAATGGAAATATTAAATATGACAACATGAATGGGTATTAAAAGTGGAATAAATTTGAAGCTACATTATTTTATCAGGATATTCACCTTCTAAAATGTTATTTGTGTGTTGTTGTGAATTTTAGAGGTAGCAGCATGAAGGTGGTGTTTGTGAGTTGGTTTTTTCTTTCATGAACCCATAGGATGTGCTGGAGTGTTTGATATCATATATGTATATGATTATATTTTCTTTGTGATTTATATACGCACCCCACCCTAGTTGAGAATTATGTGTCGAACACCCCCATCATCATTGGGGAGGGTGTCTTTCCCAAACATTATGGTGGTAGGATGGATGGATGGCCACCCACTCTTTACTACTCCCTCTTCTAGGTGGTGATAGCCCAATATTTTTCAGGCATGTTGTGGTTTGTGAGGCCTAGGTGTGTGTGGGTGAGTTGTGCTTCATAGGTGTCTTTGGGATGACATGTGTTGTGCTTCCCATATGTCTTCGGGATGAGATATGTTGTGATTTCCTAGGTGTCTTTGAAATGAGGTGTGGTTTTTGGCCCAGGTGTCTGCAAGTGGGATGTGATTTGGTTTGTAGCCCAGGTGTTAACTGGAGGGATGTGATGTGGTTTGTGTCCCCAGTGTCTATGGGTGGGATGTGATGTGGATTGGGACTATGAGGACTAAAATTGTTTTCAAGTTTCCAGGAGGACTACATGCACCGTGCTGGACCTTAATAGCTCGAACTTTGGGACGGTTGTTGTGTCGCTGCTTATCTTTACTTTTGGTACGTACCTTGGATTTTTTATTGTAATTCTAATAGTTCTATTTTAAAAATGAATGTGGGATGGATTTGTATTTCTTATATATATATATATATATATATATATATATATATATATTGTAGTTGTTTTGGGATGAACCATCTTATCTCCTGATCTTATTTCTTTAAAAAAGGAAATACCTCCCATTTTGTGAGATTTGTATACCCTAGGTACTGGTCTCCACATCGGGGCCTACTGGAGGTGGGACTCGGGAGTCATTATATCACTTCCTTCATTGTTAGCTTAGGAGGGTCATCTTTAGAGGGAGGGGTTCGTGAAACATAGGTACCGTCTCTCGTGTAGTGGAATCCCCCGCAACACATTATAAAGGCGAGGCAGGCGGGTGGTGTTAGGCATGGCAGATGAGGGAAACACATGGATGAATAAGGGATATTGGGTGGTTCGGAAACGCAACTGGTGAAACATATAGGCAGAATAGCTGAGACACATGGCATGCAACAACTGGCAGGTAGGCACGGGATGCAGATTGCTGAGACAACACAAACGGTGCACTTGGGAGCCGTCTGATCATAGCAATCAACGAAAATGAGAAAATCCAAAGGAATGTGGGGATCCAACCACAAAACACCCTTGCTAGAGGATATTCCCACACAATGTCCATTACAGGAGGCCCAATAGGCCCGCATGGAATCGGGAGCCCCATGTTAAGCACAAATGGAGGCCCAGCTGCATCGTTAGGCCCACACAGAAGCCTGAAAACACAAGCCCAAATATAAAATATAATTTGCATAATAATTAAAAGATGAATTTTTCATAGAAAACTTAAAACATGATTTTAATTTGAAAACCCAATTTTAACATATACATTTTATCAGTGCTGATAAAAGTTATTTTAATCTACATTTTAAAAGGGGGTGATAAATGAGTATTTTAATCAGTACTTTTAGCTAACGTTGATAAATGTACCCCTTTATTAGTGCTTTGTCATAGCACTGATAAAGGGTAGCACTGAATATCTTGCATTCTCTAGTAGTGTGACACTTTTTTTATTAGAGATTCATTTAAAAATCTAACATGAATTAAACTCAAAATAAATATATAATATAATATAATTTTTCTATTGTTTAAAAACATTTAGTTAATAAATTAATAATAATTGATTTAACTTTCCCCCATAGAGGTGGCCCAATGGTTAGGGTTGAGGGCTGTGATTTTCATGTCCAGTGTTCAATTCCTGCTGGTTACAGGTTTCGGATGAGGTAATTTCACCATCGTGTGATTTAACGCATTGATGATGAAGGGCAGCGTGGTACAACTGTAGGGGAATGAGTTATGCTAAGAAGGACATTAATTGTACAGTTGGGCTAGGGATTATATACAAATAATTGATTAGGATAATTTAACTGGATTAGGATACTTTAATACGGTCATCCCAACTCTATTCAAATATTAATTAGGATTTGGAATTTAATATTGTAAACCTATAAAAATCCAATTAATCAATATACCAACCTTATTAATGGGATCACGTATTCTCAAGTACCGGTCAACTAAGTGATTAACTATTTTTATTTCCTCACCCTATGACATCATATGGAAGATGGTCAATAATGTAAATAAGATCTAGACTCTAGGGAATGACTACCCATGGAATCCAATATTATTATAATAATAGTTGTAGAATCCTCAGGTTTACAGGCTCTGGACCACAAAATTTTTGACATTTGAAAGGTTCATAATTTGACCCTATAAACAGAGTATTATAATATAGAGTTTGATTCTTTTTTATTTTTAGTTCTTTTGAATAGTATGGTGGGATGATGTGTGGGTTTCTGATGAGGTTTTCCATACTAATAAAGAACTGTCATTCTAGAGTTAATTTTATGTTTCAAAATATCCCAAAGTAATAAGTTTTAGTTTGTTTTCTTATTATAAAATCACAACTATAATCAAAAATGCATGTTTGACCCTCGCCATCCTCACCTCTGCCCCGCCGTTGTCATTTTTCGTTGTCGGCATTCACGATAACTTTCTCCCCTGGCTCTCCCTCCATGGGAGCTCAACCTCTATCTCCACACTCATAGACACCCCTGCCAATTACTCCTACACCTCGACAACCACGAATTCTACTACCGGATCGACACACAGTGTTCCTTGAGGTTAATGGGTTATTTTTATTATTATTATTTTTACGAAAGGGATAGGGATGATTTTGCCTCAGTAGGAAGAGTGAATAGGGTTGACGCTTCTTGTGTAAAGTTTCTAAAGAAAAAAGAACCTGGTTCACTCTTCTAACATATTTTTTTAAAAGAAATGAATATTACTATATGTGTATATATAATTAAATATTAAAATAAATATTAATAAAAAAATAATTATTAATAAATGATAATTAAATATAAAAAAAATTAATTAAAAATTCATCAATATTAATAAAATATCAATAAAATCTTAATTAAATAATTATTAATATTAAGAAAATATTCAAAAATATCCAAAAATATTCAAAAATATAAATAAACATTTAATAAATATTCATAAATATCCATAACACAAATAAATATTAATAAATATAGATTAAATATTAAATAAATTCTAATAAATATTAATGGATATAAACAAATGCAAATAAATATTAATAAATATAAATAAATAATAATAAATTACTAATAAATATTAACTAAATATTCACAAATATTTATAATTATTGACAATTATTAATAATTATACATAAATAACAAAAATATTAATAAATATGATTATTTATTTAAAAATATTAATAAATATTAAATAAATATTCTAAAATATTTATTAAATTTTAATAAATATTAATAATATTAATAAATATTAATCAAATATTTACAAAACGTAATAAAATATAATAAAATTTTCATAAATACAAATAAATATTAATTAAATATCAATAAATTCTAATTAATATAAATAAATATTAATACATATTAATACATATTAATTAAATATTCATATATATAAATAAGATATTGAAAAATATAAATAAATAGTATTGAAATAATTTTTAATATTTATAAATATTTATAAATATTAATTAAAAAATTATAATACTAATCAATATTAGTAAATATTAATTAAATTATCATAAATATTAATAAATTTTAATAAATTATTAATTAATATAAATTATTATTATTACATATCAACTAAGTATTAATAAATACTAACTAAATATAAATATATTTTCATAAATTTTAATATTTAATTATTTTTATGAATATTTAATTAATATCTCATTAATATTTTTAAAAAAATCATATTTATTAGTATTTATTAGTATTTATTATTATTTTACTATTTATCAACATTTATTAATATTTAATTGATTATAGATATCCATTAAATAAATATTTATAAATATTAATAAATATCACTAAATTTAAGTAAATATTAATATTTATGAATATTTATTAACATTTAGTAACATTTATTAATAATTATTAATAATTATTAATATTTAGGAATATAAAATAATAATTAAAAATTAATTAAATACTAATAAATGTTAATAATTAGTAATAATTATTAATAAATAATATATAACCATTAAATAAATATTCAAAAATATTAAAAAATATTACAAAATTTTAGTAAGTATTAATATTTATGAATATTTATAAACATTTAGAAATATTTATTAATATTTATTAGTATTTTTGAATATTTAATTGTTATTTTGTAATATTTAATAATATTTATTTAATATTTATTAGTATTTTTTTAATATTTATCTATTACTAATTAATATTTATTAATATTTTTAGTATTTATGAATAATTATTAATAATTACCAATATTTATAAATATTTGTGAGTATTTAATTAATATTTATTAGTAATTTATTATAACTTATTTATATTTATTAATATTTATTTACATTTGTTTATATCCATTAATATTTATTAATATTTATTTAATATTTTATCTATATTTATTAATTTTTATTTGTATTATGGATATTTATGAATATTTATTAAATTCTTATTAATATTTTTTGAATATTTTTTAATATTTTTTTAATATTAATAAAAAATTAATTAAGATTTTATTGATATTTTATTAATATTGACAAATTTTTAATTATTATTTAATTATATCTAATCAATATTTACTAATATTTAATTTTTTATTAACATTTATTTAAATATTTAATTATATATACATATATAGTAATAGTTATTTATTAAAAAAATATGTAGGAAGAGTGAACGAGGTTCACTCTTTCTCCAGAAACTTTACACAGGAAGCGTCACCCCCATTCACTCTTCCTACCGAGGGCAGAAGCGTCAATGGGGTTGATGCTTCTCCAGACCCCTTTTAAAAAGAACTGCCAAACCTATCCCTTTTGTAAAAAAAAAACTTATTTTAAAAAATCATGTTCCTTAATCCATACAATGGGAGGATGAGTGATATTCTAGTGACGACAACATCATACCCTCACAAAGTCGGGAACTTGTACCAATTCTAGTTTGTGGTAGTGTGGGGAGAAGAGGGGCAGGTAGCATACAAGCAGCACAAGGAATAAATCAAAAGGATTCTCACATTCGTGGAGCTGTATGTTTCGAGGTTTCTGATGGTAGCGTACGTGAACTACCAGGATTTTCATATCAGCACCAACAATCTTTTCGACGGCATCAGCTATGAGCAGGCCAACGTTTGGGGCGATAAGTACTTCAATAGGAACATCCATAGGATGGCGAAGGTGAAAACGAGGGTGGATCTAGGGAACTTCTTCCAAAACGAGCAGAGCATTCTAGTCTTGAGTAATTGAGAAGAAGTGGAAAACCAATCCAAATAAATTCCCCTTTTCCATACCAAAGTTTTCTTATTTATGAGTAACCACAATGAATTTTAATAAATAAATATGCACACTTTCATATTTTAAAAAAAATTATAATTTTCAATAAATTCATAATTATTTTTTCATTCAAAAAAATGTAACTTTTGATTTCATCAACTTAAAAGTAAATAAGGAAATAAAATTTTAGCAATTTATCTTTTAGAGGAAAAAAAATTCAAGGGTGTTCAAATTATTCTTTTATATCAAATGGCTTAAACGGTGTTTATGAGCAATATATAAGTGATGTGAAATATGTTTTTGACATTAATAATTTAACAATCAATATTGAATATTGAATGCACAACATCTTCAACATTGGTTATTCAACAACCAGTGTGTAATGTTTTTACAAACACATTTCACAATAGTTATTCCAATAATTGATGTGAAAAACTTTAACAAATTGAAACTCAAACCCTCATTCACTCGCACACTATTAACCAATCATCAATCACTTCTACATACCCTTGGGTACAAAACCTTTCTTCAATGATTTGTCACATCACCACCACAGATTCAACTTTAGCCAGTACTACCCTTTATCTATGCTAAAAAAAGCGCTGATAAAACTCTTTATAAGCATTTTTTTAGCACTGATAAAAAAGGAAGCTCTTTTTAATGGAGATTATAATATCAATGCTTTTCTAGCATTGATAAAAGTGATTTATAGTGCTGTTAAAAATGAGGATTTGTGGCATGATGCCTACAACTCTTCTAAAATTATTTCCTGAGTCTTCTATTTCCCACCTTCTCGACACATGTAGTATCCCAAACTTTGCTTTCATGTGTGTTTTCTATTTTTTTTTTTTTTTTTGATTATTGTGTTATTCTTTATGGTTTAAGAAGTTTTTGAGGTATTTAGAGTCTTTATAGCAGTTTTTAATCTTTTCCCAATGCAAAACAGGATGAACCACACAATGGTCCAAGTGGTTTTGTACCTAGGTGTTACCTATGTAAAATAGCCAGGCCAAAACGCCTAGAGCAGGGCATGGTCCTAGGCCTAGCCTGATGGTGGTTGTTGACACACCCAGATTTTCATTTCCATTCTTTGTTTCGAATGATATTTTGGTTCTGAGTTTTTCTCTCGAGTTTTGGGTGTTTCATATTTAAATTTTGTGTTTCGGGTGTTCTTGATTAAATTTTGAGTCATGGAAGTTTTGGGTGGTATTTGTCCGTGTCTATTGTTAGTGGGAAGGTATGAGGAGGAGGCATATTGGAAAATGAATTTGTAAAACTCGTAGTGGAACCTTTTTATGGGGTATGTTTTTTGGGTGGTTTATCTCCTACAGTTAGATGATTTTTGGGGTGAAAGGGGGGATTTTTTGGGGACGTTTTCCAGGTCGCATGGTTAAGTCACATAGTTAGTTTAACAATGAAAGTAAGTGTATAGGGTGTCATATGGTTGGCGTATAGCTTAACTAACCATGTGGCTTAATCGTGCTGCATGTGTAGCACTAGACAGTGGGGAATCTCACAGTTTGTGTATGATTTGTTAAACTATGCGAGTTAACTGTGCAACCCACTCAATAAAGGGTATTTTTTGGTTTTTCATTCTTTTTAATTGGGGTTTCTCCGCTTAGACCCCCCATTAAAACTCCCCCAACCTAGACGCATTCCATGGGGGTTTTTGGCTCCTCTAAGACTCTCCAAGTGGGATTCAAGGTGATTTCATGGTGATTCTTCACCTGGATCAAAAGGTTAGGGCTCCCTTCTCCTTATTCTTTTCTTTTCTTCAACTTTCTCCTTCTCCTCAAACCCTAGTGGCCATTTTTGGATGACTTTCATACCTAGGATGGTGTGAAATAGGGGGGGTTTTTTCTTAGTATTCCTTGGTGATGTTCTTGCTTCCCAGAACCTTTGTGGAGTCTTTTAGGTTGGGAATTGATGAAGTGGAATAAATTTGAGGTAGGATCCCTTTGCATTTCTCCTTTAAATTAGAGATTACATTGATTTCTTGAATTTTAAACCTTCCATGAATATCAATTAGTTATGTATGATTTTTATAATTAATGTTTGATGTGAAATGAGTTTATTCCCACTTGATTTTAATTGTTTCAAATGGTTGTATTAGGTTTTGCAAGCCAGGTGCTTGAAGAAATGAATGGTTGGCTCTTGTAAATGTGTTTTGGATTTTAAGTGATGATTTGGGATTCATAAATGGGTTTCCAAATGTGCTTCTGTTTTGAAAAGATTCTTATGTTTTTTTCTTTAATAAAATGTTTGATGTGTAAAAAATATATGAGGCCTAATTGGAACTTTTGAAATGGTTTCATTGGAAAAACCCTTCCCAGAATGGGTCGCTTGCCTAGTTGGTTGAAAAAATAGATAGAAGTGTCCTTGGTTTGGCACTTCCCTTGTGTGATTATGGTTTAAAGGAAAGGGAATACTCCTTGGGGTGGTCAGGGTGGTGCCAGTTTACATGAATTATATGATGGATTATATGTATGGTTTGTTGCTTGGATTTTTTTGGCACACCCCCTTTGTGAGAATGACATGGGAACTTAGAAAAGATACAAGTACTTATAAGAATGATTGTTTCACTAGTTTATTTATGCACTGGCTAGTGTCCCTTAGTATGTATTTTACTCTAATTTGGGATTGGGACCCTCAGCCAGGTCAGGTAGGGAGACGATCGAGCGTTTAGGAATTATGATGTCATCAGGTAAGGCATGCCTTCTGGATGAGTCACATGTATAGTATGTTCTGGATTTTCCTATGAGTTCCTAAGTATTCCTGTGTTTTCTATGGAACTATATTATCTTCAGGGGATGATTTATATGCCTCTCCTGGTATAGTTTCTTGAGCACTGTTATCCCATTTCCCTCATTGTGTGATCTTAGTCTTTGTTCATGGATTATGTTGTTTACCTTTTAAAAAGTGAATGTGTGTTTTTTCCTTAAAAAGGTTTCAAGAAATATGTTCTGAAAGTGTAATTTTTTTCCATTTTCCCCTTTCATGAAATATTAACATTTCCTATTTGGCTCGCTTTCCCCTTTTCCCTAGGAACTTAGCTATCCTCTTTGAAATTAATCTTGTTTTAAATTATGAGGGAAATGGATTGTGATTTTTTTTCTTTAAAATAAAAAGTGTAGAAAAACTATATTTATATAATGTATTTCAAACCTGAAATCGATGTTTCATTATTTAAAGAAAATTAATTGTGAATAGATTTATTTGGGCTTACCTACTGAGTTTTAATACTCACACCTATAGTTCTTTATTATTTTTAGTTTCTACTATAGATTCCAGGTTGGGTTTCATTGCTTTGGGTGATGGTTGGTTATTAATTGGAGAGTGATCCTCAGGGTCATATGGAGATGTTGTAGTTTTCAAGTTAAATTTTTAGTTTTTCTATATAGTTTTGTTTTTCATCTTGTTGTATTTTTCAGTTTAAGTGTAAATGAAGTTCAATTGGGTAATCATGTTTATATTGGACTGGTATATTTATTTTTTTTGTTTAATTAATTTATATTGGGATAAATCATTCACTTTTTCACTTTATTTATTCCCTTGGTTCTTGTCACCTCATCAGGAGGATTATGAATGCCTCTTGGGCCTTGCCATAGATCATCTCGGGTGACTGGTTCAGGGTAGACCTAGGTTGGTTCACGAAAAAATGGTATCAGAGGAGGTTGGCTCTTTAGAGGACATTACCTTTTAGAGTTCCCTTTGTTAATTTGGTATTCCAAGGTAGATGGATTAGGATTGTAGGGATTCGATTGGTAGGAATGGGAAAGACTTCATGAATTTCTGCTCATTTCAATCCTCGGGTCTCCATGGTAAGTCTAGTTTTGTTGGTTTCCTTTGATTCTTGTTGTTTGTTTTGTGTTGGGAAATTAAAAGGGAGTTGGGAAAGTAGAATATGTGAGCTCTTGGGGCCAAGAAATCCATGTGGAGCAGAGAACATGGTCCTAAAGGACTCCCCATGGTGGTGGTGTGATTGGCATATGGCTGCCAACCATATGGACAAGTCATCCATCGACACTAGTTTCCCCTTGTGAGTTGTTTTGGTTCTTCCTTAATTCTGAAAATTATTTTGAAAAATATTGTTTTGGAATTGTGAAAAGATAAATTTAAAGTGTTAATGAATATGTTTTGTAAAGTGGAAAATGGATTTTGATAACTTACTTTAAGAAAGGATTTAGAAAATGGGTATTTGTAAAATGATTTTTTTAGGTTGAATCAGAAATGGTTTAATAGGATTGGATTTTTATAATCATAATATGGAGTTTATTGAAATTAATTGTATATAAAATAGAAGTTTGTTTTTAAGAGAGTTTTGGAATTCACTCTAAATAAGAATAAATTAGTTTACGGTCAAATGATTCTTGATAAAATGAGATTTATGTAATTAGTGTAAAAGTTTTGAATGGGATTATTTAGTTTTAATATGATTTATTCTTTTATTCTCGATTTAACTTTTAGGTTTTGGGTGATTCGAATTAAAATTTTTATTTTTGGGTGTTTTCTCTTAGAACACGGTCATCAAACAATTTTGGGAAAACTTTGCGGACTTCTCTAGGTAACAGTGCGAGCTTTGGTGTTCTTCTGATTAGCAGCACATTACCTAATCATGGTTAGGCAGACTGTGTAAAAGTCATGTGCATGGTTCTATAATTCTAGATAGAACCGTGATGCACGGTTGGCACATGGCTTCCCAAACTGTGTGGAAAAACCTTGTGAGTGCTCATGTTGACCCGTGAGGGGTTCACGATTGGCGTATGGTTTAGTAAACCATGCAGCCTAACCCTACATAGTGCCCAGGTGTCTTAAAAATGTGAAAAATTGGGTTAAATGTTATATTTTGAAAGTGGAAAATATTTTGTGGTTATCCTTTGGTATTATTGTGTTTTGGGAATGATGTTTCTTATGTGGTGTTTTGAGATTGATAATTATTGTTGATGGATTGGTCTTGATTGAGTTCTTTGTTTTCTTATTTCTTAGTGTATTCCCCTACAAAAGTTTGATGGATACCCAAGGTGCAACTTCAAATGATGCACTATTAGAAAACTTTCTAGTTGATCAACCCATAGAATACATTCTTGAATTTTGAAAGTTTAATCCACCTCTCATTTATGGTCAAGAATATCCTCTTGAAGCGAAAGAGTGGATGAAAAAGATTGAGAGAAACTTTAGTTTCATTGAGTTTCATTAGTCATTAAAAGTAAAATTTTCTACCTTTATTCTCCAAGGTCTAACCTAGAAATGGCGGATGTTAGTGTCTCAAAACAATCCTCAAGAAGATCTTACATGGGAGTTCATCAAGTCTTCATTCATCCAATAGTAGTTTTCCAAGATGACATAGGTGAGGAAGGGGGTGGATATCTACTATCTTTAGTAGGGTTTTGGATCGGTGTTGGAGTTCTATCATATCTTCTTAGATATAGTTCCATATGATCTAGTGTATGTTGTGAATGATCCCTTTAAGGCTCTAAATTTTGAGTATGGGGTCTTTCTTGATCTATATCCAAAGGTGTTATAGCTCAACATAACCCCTTTTTCTGATGTGGTAAGGCAATCCATTAATGATGAAGTTGTGCTAGAAGGTGTGCTTGAGATGGATGACCTTTCTCTAGTATTTTTAAATGGGGAAGTGGATTCTAGTAAGAAGAATGAGAAGCATCCTATTGATGGTGGTGCTTGTAGGGGAATTAAGAGGCCTTCAGACCTCTCATCAGCCTCTTTGGGGTGTAATATCTTAATTTTTCATCAGTGTGGTAAGAAAGGTGACAAGAATCTGTCATTCCCGAGTGCTCTGAGACCTTTCCACACCTTTCGATGCTTGGGTCACTTGTAGTAGTTTTATCGGGGTGTTTCTAGGAAGCGCATGAATCCAGATCTAACTCTTCGAAGGACACCCCAATCTGTTTGCAGGAGTAGGGAATGTTTGGGCTCAATTTTTGGGTATCTCTCATTATAATTTTCCTTTTTTGTAACAATTGTATCTGGTGGTGTTTTTTACAGTTTTATTCTCTTTGAAATTGTTTGAATTGATGTTTACAACCCCCTTGAGAACTCCTATTTTAATGGAAGCTTGTTTTCTTTTGGAAACACTTAATTTATTCTATTCTAAATGTAGGTGTCTTCCTTGTGTATCTTTTGAATATTTGTCTTGGTGATCAGATATTGTTTTCTCCTAACTTTGGGGAAGCATCTGCTTCAAACATCAGGGCTCCATCCATAGTTCTCAGAGTGAAACTTTTCACATAGTCAGGAAACCACTGGGGGTGTGGGGATATTTGGATCAATTCTTGTCTTCTATATTGGTGATTAGATAGTCTAAATGTTCTTTTTATAGTCTTCTATAATGTTGGATGTTCCTCCTTGTGGATAAGTTGGGTTTTGGTTGCCTTCTAGATTATTTTTTCTTTCATTTCCCTCCCCCCTCCTCCACTTGTGGTGGGGATTTTTGGCCCGTGTGGGAGAGTTCTTATGTCTAATTGTGTTGTACTTTCCATGTTGACCCATGTTATTAGTTAAATCTAGTTGGTTTTTAATGGTGGGGAGAGCCACTATGGGTCTCGTTGAAGTTTCTTTCAAACCTGATCAGTTTTTGTTTCTTACAAGTAGTGGGGAGTCCATTCTGGCCTCCCATATTGAGAATTTGGTTTAATTTCAAATGTTGGTACAGTATGAAACAGATTTGGTTTGTTTTTTTGTTTTAGGTAAGAACTATAAATTTTTTTGTTTATGGTTGAGGTGGTTTTGGTTCGAGAGGTTGGATTATGCGGATGTGTAAATCATTTTTCTTTTATCGATCAATTGTAAATTTTGTGGCATCCTCAGCGAATAAATCATAATTATGGAGAGAATTATCACACCCAGATTTTCATTTCCATCCTCTATTTAAAATTATCTTTGGATTTTGAGTTTTTCTCTCAAGTTATAGGTGTTATGGATTTAAATTTGGTGTTTCGAGTGTTCTTGATTTAAATTTTGAGTCTTGGAATTTTTGGGTGGTATTTGGCCATTTCCATTATTAGTGGGAAGTTATGAGGAGGAGACGATCATGAAAATGAGTTTTTAACACTCCTAGTGGAACCTTTTAATAGGGTATGTTTATTGTGTGGTTTATCCCCTTGATTTAGATGAGTTTTGGGGTGAAAGGGGGGATTTTTTTGAACTTTTTCTCAGTCTCACAATTAAGGTGCATAGTTAGTTTAACCATTTAGGTAAGTGTATAGGGTGTCGCATGGTTAGATCATGGTTTAACTAACCCTACATCTTAAGTGTGCAGGCTATGCAGCATTAGACAGTGGGAAATCGCACAGTTTATGCACGATTTGTTAAACTGTACGAGCTAACCATGCAACCCACTTGGGAAAGGGTATTTTGGAGATTTTTCCTTCTTTTTAATTGGGGTTTATCCCCTTTGACCCCCTATTTGAACTCCCCAAATCTAGACGCCTTCTATGGGGTTTTTTGGATCCTCTAAGCCCCTCTAAGTGGGATTCAAGGTTATTTATTGGTGTTCTTCACCCGGATCAAAAGGTTAGGGATCCCTTCTCCTTCTCCTTTTATTTTCTTCCACTTTCCCCTTCTCCCCTAATCCTAGTGCCCATTTTTGGTCAATTTTCATACCTAGGGTGGTGTGAAATTGGGGGTTTTTCTTATTTTGGTTCCTTGGGGATGTTCTTGCCTCCTAAAACCTTTGTGGAGTCTTTTCGGTTGGGCGTTGTTGAAGTAGAAGCGATTTTAGGTAGGATCCCTTTGCATTTATCCTTTAAATTAAATATTACACTGATTTCCTGAATTTCACACCTTCCATGGATATAAATTAGTTATGGATGATTTTTAGAATTAATGTTTGATGTTAAATGAGTTTATTTCCACTTGATTTTAATTGTTTGAAATGGTTGTATTAGGTTTTTCACACCAAGTGCTTGACGAAATACTAGGTTGGCTCTTGTAAATGTGTTTTTGGATTTTAATTGATGGGTTGGGTTTTCTAAACGAGTTTCCAAATGTGATTTTGGTTTGAAAATAGGATTGTGTTTGGTTATTTAATATAAGGTTTGATATGTAAAAATTATATGAGGCCTGATTGGCACTTTTGAAATGGTTTCGTCAGAAAAACCATTCTCAAAATGAGTCTCTTTCCAAATTGGTTGAAAATGAGATGGGAGTGTCCTCAGGTTTTCACTTCCCTTAGGTGATGATGGTTTAAAGTCAAATTAATACTCCTTAGGGTGGTCAAGGTTTTGTCGGTTTGCGTGACTTCTATGATGGATTGTTTGTATGGTTTGTTGCTTGGCTTTGTTTGGTGCACTCCCTTTGCGAACATGACATGGGAACCTATCATAGCTATAAGGACTTATGAGAATTATTTTTTCACTAGTTTAGTTTTTGCATTATCTAGTGGCCCTTAGTGTGGATTTTACTCTACTTTGGGATTGATCCCCTCGGTCAGTCCATGTAGGGCGATAATCGAGCATTTGGGAAATATGATGTCATCGGGTAAGGCATGACTTCAGGATGAGTCACATGTATAGTATGTTATGGATTTTCCTCTAAGTTCCTAGGTATTCCCATATTTTATATGTGTTAGGTCGGAATATACAAATATACATAAGAGCGGGGTGAATTGTGTCTTTTCAAAATCTTTCAAAATTATACCTTTTGATGTTGAATGATGATTATACGGATAAGAAGTGTTTATCTTCTGTATGAAAGTATGAGTAGTGGATAAAACAGAAATATAGAACTTGTCTATTTATAGTGGTTCGGGGCATAAATATCCCCTATTCCACTCCACTATTTACTCTCTCTGTGATTTTGGTGTATTTCACTAGTCAGATCCTCATATCATAAGACCAATCCACAAATGAGTTTAGGTAGTTGACACCTTTACAAATAAGGCTAAAAATAGAGCCTTCGAGCTCTTTAACAGAGAACCAAAAAACCACAGCTTAGATCAAGAAGCTGATAGTTCACCACAACTGAGTACAAGTAGTTGAAACTCTCAATAAAAATATATTGATTAGAAAGGTTTCGGATGAACTTCACAGTTGAAACATCAACTGTCAGTAGATGGATCTTCTTCTTTAGAAAATATTTTCTTAAAGAAAAAGTAGTTCTAATGTGATCTGGTTGCAATATATCTTGGAAATAAAAAAAGAAACTATTAGAAGTAGTAGTCTTACAACAAATATGAGATTCAAAACATGTATATCTCCATTGTAGCCTCTTCTGTAGAAAACATAGTCTGATCGATTGTTGTAGTAGATCTGAAAAATATCTTCACAAGAATACAGTTTCAGTCATAAAATATCGATCACAATATATGTCTCAATATATATCTCAATATATATATTCTTCTTTGAATCATACACACATACACACACATATATATATATATATAGAAAATAAACTGATAGAATAAGTAAAGTAGAGAGCCTTCTTTTCAATTCCAGATCCAAGAAAATCACCTAATAAATCTTATGAATTCAAATTCTTGAGACATCTCAGAGTAGTCGTAATGTCCCTTAAGAATATAAGATAATTTCTATATGTAATATGATTCTTTTGAATAGATAATAAAGTGCTTTGAATCATTCAAAAATGAGCTTTAAATCATCCTAATATTCCACAAACACCATTACAAGAAACTCTGATAAAATCGTAAATTCAAATCTCTGGTGATGAAAAATAAAACGTAAGGTTCCTTCATAAAATGGAAAAATACCAAATGTAGGGTTTTAATATGTATAATTCATTCTCCAAACATAAGGTTGACAACGTAAGGTTGATCAAAAAATTAAGTTTGATGATCCATACATTTTCTTCTCAAACATAAGGTTCCATACGTACGTAGGGTTCTTTATCCATAAGTTTTCTCTTTACTCAACGTAAGGTTTCATCTAAACTAAGGTTCTTTATCCATACACTTTTCACAACGTAGGGTTGATTATCATTATGTGATGATCTTTCAACATAAGTTTTAATACAAACATAGGGTTTGTTCCTTATGTTATGTTTTTCAACGTACGGTATGAAAAATGTTCCCAGGACACACTTAAGATCATTTCAAACACTTTGATGAATATTCCATACAAACAATAATCTTGAATATAATTCCAAAATAAGGATTACAAAGAATATTAATTTTATGAAGTACACTTAAATTAATATTATTAGTAAAACAAACAAGGGTATTTGTGAGCATCAAAATCAATAAGATTTATAAAGTATTATTGAGACAATATGTGCCCAATAATCTCCCCATTTTTATTGATCACAAAACCCATAAAATTAATAATAGAATTTAAAATTTTGTAAATAATTAAAAGAAAAATAATTCAAAATTCAATTTGATAGAATTATTTCAATAAAAATAAATGTTTTGTTTATCCAAATTTCTCCCCCTTTTGTGAGATCAAAAATAAAGTATATAAAAAAAAGATTAAAACACATTTAATTTTGCACAGATCAGTAATTGAATGTTATAATAATATATTTAAATAAATAAGACTGGATTTTTGTCTAGAGACATAATAATGAAATAAAGCACACAATACTTAAAATAAGTAATTTTTATTGATAAAAAAATGTATAAATACAATATCCAGTGTGAATAAGAAACACGTTTAGTCAACTGAAATGGTTAGGGTACAGAAGGTTGGGTAGGATTTGGTTCATTTATGGTTTTGTAGGATTCTGAGAAGTTTCAAACATGTCTTTCATCTCTACCATCTGTAACTGCAACTTCCTCATAAGACTATCCCCTAATTTCATAATCAAAACTCTAGAATCTTGACTAAAATAAAAAATTTCAACAATATTTACCTTAAAAAATTCATGAACACTCTCCTCTTGCTACATAAACTGGTCCAATTTTTCTTTGAATTTGTTTAGAAGAAATCTGATACCTAGTTCATTATGAGTCATTTTTTCAACAAGAAATTTCTGGTTGTCCAATAGAACTGAAAGAGGAGCACTATTTCACTGAAGATTTTGAAGACGATCATTCATATCTTCCATGACAATGGGGATTGCTTGAAATATTTGAATAAGATCTGAACTGGTAGTGGGATCATAGGTATATGTACTAGTCTAATCAAAACTACTCTTGATTGACTCTAATTGATTTCCCAAAAACCACTTTAGATCTAAAAATTATGATTTAGAAACAACTTCAGACTTAATATTTCCAACTTCATTCAACATATCTCTCTTGAAAGCATCAAATTCCTTTTTGGAAATAGAATTTTTTTTACGATTCTTTATCTTTTTCCTTGCAATATAAATCTCTTGATGAAGATTGAAATTTTATTTCTGAGACTTATTAAACTTAATTACAATCTCCTCAACTTGATTAGTTAAGGAATCTGATGTCCCTTCATCTGAGTGTTATGACTAGCCAAATGCCACAATCACTAAAGATCTTGAAGGAGACTTTTCCACAGACTTCTCCATTGGTTTTTCAATTGACTTTTCACTTGAAAAAGAGATATTGTCAAGAAATTATATTTTGTCTTCAGTCATAGATTTATGTCTTTTATCCACATGATCAAAAATAGATAAAACTAGATTCTCAACAATTTTAGTTGCTACATTTTCAGATCTGATCAACTGTTTATCTTCCTGAACAGCTGGCTCTTCTTCCTGGATAACTGGTAAAACAACATTCTACAGATCTCTTATTTGTCTTTAAACCTATTGATCTTCCTCAAGAAATGTTTTTTCCAAATATACTAACCTGGTAGCCTCACCTGAACGCAACATTGGTTCTTCAGCAGGTGGATCTACTCTTTTCTGTGGTTTTAAAACCAATTCTTCTTGCACAACCTCTTCTTCCTCTTATTCTTCAATAAGTCTCAATTTTCTTTGGGCTAGTTTGGAAATTCCTTCACCTTGGGTTTCACCAATTCCTTCATTTCTAATTGCACTTTTCTCCCCTTGAGAAAAAGATCCTGATCTTTGTTGGTCATCTGCACCAACTGGAAAAAGTTTTCCTTTTACCGTACTCTAGTAAAAACCTAGCTTCCTCAATTTTCCTGCATTGAGTACGTTGTTGTGATGAAATTTGATTCGAGTATCTATTAAAAGAATCATTCCTTTCTTAAACAAAATTTTAGATATTATCCTTCTATAATGATAAAAAGACATCCTAGCATCTTTCTGACAGTAGTAATGAAAATATCTGAACATATACCTTGGAAAATTTAGATTTATTTCACTCAAAAATAGAAACATGATATACATGTCTGGATAAAGAATCTTCTCTATCTCATCCATCCTTGGAACAATTCCTGTTTGAATAAACATAACCAATATTTTCCGGTGTGCCTCGAGATCCTGAAAAAAAAAATTCCTAATGTTTCTTGAACCAAAAAAGAAAAGACATAATGTATTCAGACTTATGATCCTTATCTTTGATAGACCATAGATCGAAATGAAAAACTCCCTCATGAGGATAGTTCAAAAATTAAGAAATTTTAGTCAAAGAAATGGGAAAGTCTTTATCTTCTATTCTTGTAAAAACTGTATCTTCAGAATCTCCAAAACTAAACTAAACACTGTTATAGAAAAATTTTAGTTCTACCTCATAAAGGAACTTTGAGTTCACCTCATTGAACACAGATTTTAATCCTTGAAAAGCTATCACTTTCTTCAGGAGTAGATTTTTTTGATAGATCCATTCGAAATCAACTACTTTTCCTTGCAGAATCTTTCTTCCATAAACATTCAGATGCTTTGGGCCGCTGGATTCACCTTCTTTGGTTCTCTTAGTTTTCTTTATTTCTATGAAATTAAATCTCTGAGGTTTTTGGGTCCTAAATTTTTGAAAGAAAATATAGGTAAATGAAGGTAGATGAAGGTAAGCAAAAGTTTTGGTATTCGAAAAGGGTTTGAGAAATGAAAAGTTTAGATATTCAAAATGTTTCTAACATTTCCTTGTTTCCCGTGTCATTACGTAATTTAATTATGAATTTTTTTGAAAACACACGACATGAATAAATTTAAGATAAAATAAATTAACTAAAATATATAGCATGAAAAAAAATATTAAAACAAATCAAATTTAAAGTAATCTGAAAAATAAAATTGACATAAATAAATTGGAATAAATAAATAAATTAATTAAATTAAATTAAAAATTAAAAAGATAAAAAGATTATAATTTATTTAAAAATTAAATAAACCTACATCCCCCTTAATAAACTCAAAACTTACAATGGGAAGTGGTTTAGTAAAAATATTAGTTAGTTGATATTTAGTATTTACAAATTCTGAAGATATATCTTTTTTCAGAACATGATCTCTTAGAAAATGATGCCTAATATCAATATGCTTAATTATTGAATGACTTATTGGATTTTTTTAAAATATTTATAGCACTTGTATTATCACGTAAAATAGGCTTACTATTAAAAATTTAATCCAAAGTCCTTTAGTGTGTTTTTTACTTGTGCACAACAACTGCCTACAGATACATATTCTACCTTGGCTATTGACAGGGCAACTGAGTGTTGTTTCTTACTTGACCATGATACTAATAATTTTCCTAAAAAGTGATAGGTTCCTGAGGTAATTTTTCTATCTAATATACAACATCCAAAATCAGTATATGAATATGATATTAAATTAAAATTAGATGTTTTTAGATAAAGAAGAGATTGAAAAACAGTTCCCTTTAAATCTCAAAAAATATTTTTGATGGCCATAAGATGATATTATTTAGGATTTTTTTGAAATATTGCACATAAACATATAGAAAACATAATATCAAGTCTTCTAGCATTAATATATAATAAACTACCAATTATACCCCTATATAACTTATTGCTTATTGGTTTTACAGCTTCATCCAAATCAAGTTTTATATTAGTATGCATGGGAGTTGTATATGTATTATCGTTATCAAGACCAAATTTTTTCAATAAATCAATAATATGTTTACTTTGGTTTAAAATACTTCCATAATATTTTTGATAAATTTGAAAACCTAAAAAAAGTTCAATTTTTTTATCATACTCATTTCAAATTATTTTTGCATAAGTTATGAAGAATCATTACAAATTTCTTCATTGGTTATACCAAAAATAACATCATCAACATATATTTGAACTAATAATGTATTAGAATGAAGGGTTTTCTTAAAAATAGTTGGATCATCCAATTCAATAGTAAATACATTTTTCAAAAGAAAAGAACTTAATATTTCATTCCAAGCTCTTGGTGCTTGTTTAAGTCCATTGAGAGATTTAGTAAGTTTAAAAATAGAATCTAGTTTTTGAGAATTTTCAAAACTAGAAGGTTGTTCAACATAAACTTCATCCATTAAGTATCAATTTAAAAAGGTAGATTTAACATCTAGCTGATATAATTTAAATTTCATATGAGATACATAAGCTAAAAGGATTATAATTGCTTCTAATCTAGCTATAGGGGAAAAGGTTTCATCATAATATATACCTTCTTCCTGATTATATCCTTTAGATACTAATCTAGATTTTTTTATCGTTATAATCCCTTGATCATCTTGTTTATTTCTAAAGACCCACTTAGTTCCTATAACTGGATAATTGGATGGTCTTTCAACTAATTCCACAACTTCATTCCATTTGAATTGGTTTAGCTTATCTTGTATTGCTAACATCCAAATATCATCTTCTAAGTCTTCTTCAAAAGATTTAGGTTCTAGTTAAGATAGAAAGTCATAAAATTCAATTAGGTTTCCTGCACTTTTTCTAGTTCTTATTCCTATGTCTAGGTCTCCAATAATTGTTTCTAAAGGATGATTTTTTAGGGTTCTAGACTGTATAGGTAAAACACTTTTAGGTTCATTAGTATCATTTTCTTCTGAACTGGACTAAATTTTATTTATATTGTTTTCAAAATAATATTTTAGGTTTTCAAGTCTCATGTTTTCCGAAGATTCAATAATTTCATAAATTGGATCTTTTCCTTTAATAAAATGGTCAGTTTTATCAAACTTCACATGAACTAATTATTCAAAAATAATTGATTTTTTATTAAACAATATATAGCCTTTAGAGGTATTAGAATATCCTAAAAATATTCCTTCATCAGCTTTTGGATCTAACTTACGAAGATTATCCTTGGTGTTTAGGATATACACCTCGCATCCAAAAACTTTAAAGTACTTTACTTTAGGTTTTTTGTTATTCCAACGTTCATAAGGTGTCTTTTTAAAAATAGTCCAAATTAAAAATCTATTCATTATATGGTAGGTTGTTTTTACATATTCTCCCATAAGTATTTAGGAAGACTGTATTCATTCAGTATAGTCCTAGACATTTCTTGAATAGTTTTATTTCTTCTTTCAACAATTCCATTTTTTTTGGGTGTTCTTGGTGCAGGAAGGTGTGTTTAATACTTAGATTTTAACAAAAGGAATTGAATTTATGATTCTCAAATTCTTCACCATGATCACTTTTTAATGAAATTATCTTAAAACCTTTTTCATTTTGAACAATTTTACAAAAACTTTCAAAAAATGTTAAAGATTCACTTTTAATTTTTAGAAAATAGACCCATGTAAATCTAGAATAATCATAAACTAAAACATATATATATAATTTTCCAACCAAACTTGATACTCTTGAAGGTCCAAAGAGATCCATGTGGATAAGTTCTAGAGGCTTTTATATAGAAATGTTTTTAATAGATTTGAAGAAAGATCTATATTGTTTTCCAATTTGGAACGCATCACAAAATCTGTTACTATCAAACTTAAGACTAGGTAAATCAGAAACTAAATCTTTCTTAGATAATTTATATAAATAATAAATATTACAATGACCAAGTCTACTATGAAAAATACATGACTCATTTATCTTATCAGTTAAACAATTCACTTTCTATTTACACAAGGAATTTAAATCCAAAGTATAAACATTATCAGTTCTTGGTACTCTAAAAGTAAGAAGTTTATCTTTAAATATAGTGCAGGAATTGTTAGAAAAGTCAACATAATATCCATAATCACAGAGTTGAGAGATAATTATCAGGTTATGCTTCAGCCCTTGTATATAAAGTACTTTGTTGATTGCGACTGTTTTTGGATCTCCAACAATTCCAAGTCAAATTATCTTTCCATTAGCATTATCACAAAAAGTGACTAGACCTCCATCTATTTGAGTTAGTGTTTTGAATTTTGATGAGTTTACACTCATATTCCTAGAGTAGCCACTATCCATATACCATATAACTTTTCTTTTTCTATGAACTATTTCCTATAGAGGCAATTTAGACAAAAGTCTGTTTCAATACCCATATTCTCTTGGGTCCAGTAATGTTAGATAATAGAGATCTGGGAATCTAGATCTGCTTTGTTTTTTCCATAACTCATATCATTTTCTTTAGATAAACTATTTGAAATAAAAGCCTTTTTAATTCTAGTTATTTGAGGATTTCTTAAATAACAGTTTCTTGTTATATGTTCTTATGTTCTACAAAAATGACAAGTAACAGTCTTTGAGTTGGGAAGAAAATAATTCTTATATAGTTTAGATTTTTCTCCCTTACTTCCTATACCAAATATTTTCTTTTGAATGGAATTTTTACGAAGAATTTCATTCAGAATATTTTCTCCTTGTGTAAAAAATAGAGAAACACTTTTATAAGTTTATACTTCATCTTGTAATTCTTTAATCTTAGTTTCATGATTAGTGCAGTTTGTGGTAGATGAGTTAAAATTTTGAATTAACTCTTGATGTTATTTAAGTAAAGCATCTCTTTCTCCTAAAATAGCATTGTGAATATTATTTAAATATTTTTTAAATATTTTTTCTTCTTTAATAAGGAGTCATATTTTTCTTCTAAATTAGATTTTGAAAAGCTACTAGAGTCTTCAAAAACACTCCAATTAGACTTCATTTCTCTTTTTCCTTTATGTTCATAATCATCATTTTTCTAATATGTCTTTTCTGTCTTTCTCTTTTCACCATTTAGTTGTGTATAATCAGATCTTATATGACATAATTTATTTCATTCATATCATATGACTTCTCTTGAGTCTTTCTCATCCCTCTTGAAGGGTTTTCTGAATCCTCTTTTCTTCTTATAAAACTTGCTAAACTTTCTGGCTAAATAATCCAGTTCCATTTTAGAATCAAATGTATCTGAATTATTTTCTTCTCTAACTTCTTGCTTTATTATTTTTATTTTCTTATTATATGTTGCCTTTAGATTAGTATTATCCTTTTTCACTAAGACTTTATGATCTTCAGATTTATCTTGCATTTCAACTACATACATCATCAGTGTCCCAATTAATTCTCTCATTATCATATTTTTGATAGGTTATTATTGTTGAATTGTTGTTGATATACCATTCCATTTAGTAGGTAGTACTCTCAGTACTTTCAAAGATTTATCTACTTGATTAATAGGATCACCTAAGGCTATAATATTATTAATAATATCTATAAGCCTTCGATTCATCTGAGTGATACTCTCTCTATCAAACATTCTAAATGTATCAAATTTTATTTTTTTTGTTTCATACCTCATTTGTCTTAAATTCTCTATTCCTTCATAGGCAACTTCAATGGTTTTCCACATTTCATAAGTAGTATTACATTGTGAGACACGGTTGAATTTATCTGGTCTAAGACCACAAATAATAGCATTCATAGCTTTTGAATTCATGTCTTAATCAGCCTCTGTAGTAGAAGTCCAAGTTTCAGGATTTTTAGGAATTATATAAGGAGTAATTATCTTTGAGTAGACTTTAAATCCCATATTATTCAAATAGATAATCATCCATGATTTACAACATCCATAATTTTCATCATTGAAATAAGGAGCACGGACCATTGACATTCCTTCTCTCTAATTAGTCATTTCCATCTTTGTATAGATCTTATACTTTTATCTTGTTATAGATTTTTCCATAAGCTCTCCTATGATACCAATTGTTAGGCCAGAATATACAAATATACATGAGGGGGGTGAATTCTGTCTTTTTAAAATCATTCACAATTCTTCCTTTTGATTTCAACTGATGATTATGCGGATAAGCAGTGTTTATCTTATGTATGAAAGTATGATAAGAGGATAAAACATAAATACAGAACATAAATATTTATAGTGTTTTAGAGAATAAAGATCCCCTAGTCCACTCCATCATTTACTCTCTCTGAAATTTTGGTGAATTCTACTATTTAGATCCTCATATCATAAGACCAATCCACAACTGAGTGTAGGCAGTTAACACCTTTACAAATAAGGCTAAAAACATAGCCTTATGGTTCTTTAACAGAGAATTGAAAAACCACAGCATAGATCAAGAAGATGATACTCCACCATAACTGAGTACGAGCAGTTGAAACTCTCAATAAAAAGATATTGATTAGAAAGGTTCCGGTTGAACTTCACAGTTGAACCAATAACTAATAGTAGATGGATACTCTTATTTAGAAAAGCGTTTCTTAAAGAAAGAGTAGTTTCAAAGTGACCAAGTTGTAATAGATATTTGAAATAAAAACACCAATGATTAGAAGTATTAGTCTCATATAAAATATGAGATTCAAATAATGTATATCTCCATTGTATCCTCTTCTGTAGAAAACAGATTATGATCAATTGTTGTAGTGGATCTAAAAAATATCTTCACAATAATGTAGTTTCAATCATAAAATACGTGTCATAATATATGTCTCAATATATATCTTAGTATATATATTATTCTTTTAATCACACACACACACAGATATATATATATATATAGAAAATACACTGATAGAATAAATAAAGCAGAGAGCCTGATTTTCAATTCCAAATCCAAGAAAATCGCCTGATAAATCGTAAGAATTCAAATTTCTGAGATAGCTCAGATTAGTCGCAACTTCCCTTAAGAATGGAAGATAATTTATCTACTTAATATGATTCTTTTGAATTAATCATAATGAGATTTGAATCATTTCAAAATGAAATTTAAATCGTCCTGATATTCTGCAAAGACCGTTGCACGAAACTCCAATAAAATCGCAAATTCAAATCTTCGGTGATGAAAATACAAACGTAAGGTTCCTTCACAAAATGACAAAATACCAAACGTAGGGTTTAACTACATAGAATTTATTCTCCAAATTTAAGGTCAATCACAAAATTAAGGTTGATGATCCATATGTTTTCTCCTTGAACATAAGGTTCCATACTTATAGAGGGTTATTTATCCATACATTTTCTCTTTTCCCAGCATAATGTTTCATCCAAACATAAGTTTCTTTATCCATGCGTTTTTGTCAATATAGGTTTGATTATCCATACACGCTGATCTTTCAGCATAAGGTTTAATACAAATGTAGGGTTTGTTCCTTATATTACGTTCTTCAACGTACGGTATGAACAGTTTTTCAAGAACACGCTTACGATCATTTTGAACACTTTGATGAATATTACATATGAACAATAATCTTGAATATAATTTCAAAATAAGGATTATAAAGAATATTAGTTTCCTAAAATACACTTAAAAGTAATATCATTAGTAAAACAAACAAGTTTATTTGTGAGCATCAAAATCAATAAGATTTATAGAGTATTGTTGAGATAATAAATGCCCAACAATATAGAACTATATTATCTTTAGTGGATGACTTAGATGCCTCTCCTAGTATGGTTTCTTGAGCACTGTTATCCCATTTCCCTCATTGTGTGATCTTATTCTTTGTTCATGGATTATGGTGTTTCCCTTTTAAAAAGAGAATATTTGGTTTTTCTTAAAAAAAATTCAAAAAAGATGTTTTGAAAGTATAAATGTTTTCTATTTTCCCCTTGCATGAAATATGAAAATTTCTCATTTTGTTCCCTTTCCCCTTTTCTCTAGGAACTTAACTATCCTCTATAAAAGGAATCTTGTTTTAAATTATGAGGGCAATGGATTGTGATTTGTTTTCTTTAAAATGAAATGTTTGGAAAACCTAGATTTATATAATGTATTTCAAACCTAAAATCTATGTTTCTTTATTTAAAGGAAATGAATTGGGAATATATTTATTTGGGATTACCTACCTATTTTTAATACTCACACCTATAGTTCTTTCTTTTTTTGTTTCTACTGCAGGTTCTAGCTCAGGTTTGATCATTTTAGATGATGGTTGGTTTTGGATTGGAGAGTTACCCTTAGGGTCATATGGAGATGTTTTAGTTATCAGGTTTAGTTTTTAGTTTTTCGTTATAGATTCGCTTTTTAGCTTGTTATATTTTTCAATTTAATTATAAATGAAGTTCAGTTGGGAATCATGTTTATATTGGATTTATCTATTTATTTTTGTTGTTTGGTTTATTTATATTGAGAGAAATCATTCCCTTTGTCACTCCATTGATTCCCTTGACATTTTTCGCTAGCCTAGGAGTATCGGGAATGCCTCTCAGCCCTTTCCATAGATTGGCTTGGGTGACCAGTTCGTGGTTGACCTAGGTTGGTTCGTGATAGTTTCCCTATCCACTGTGGCCAATTTGGCTCCGTAGGGGAATGGTGGAGGTTGTGGCTAGGTCAAAACTATTGTAAAAGTAGGTTCTTGAGACCCAACATGAACAATACTTTTTAATTACCATATAATTTATACAGTGAAAACAATCTGAGCTTATTTTCTCACTTTTGGTTATCTAATATGAATTTTAAACTAAAATGACACTTTTATATTATAAACATGCACTTTGAGTCATACCAACCACACCATCTGTTGGATTGACATGTGGTCGATTCCTACACATTACAAATTATTTATGGTTTGTAGTCCTAAAGTTTGAAAATAATCTGATCTTTTTTCTCATTTTTGGTTAAATGATGCATGTTTTAAACTAAAATGGCACATTTATATTGAAAACATGTACTTTAATTCATACCGACTGCATCATGTGTCAGATTGACAATTGATCAATTTATACACATCACAAATGAATTATGGATTTTTTCCTAATCATTGAAAAAAACCTTGGATATTTTACTCAATTTTGGATATGTGATGCATGTTTTAAACTAAAAGGACACTTTTATATTGAAAACATGCATTTTGAGTCATATTTTCCACATCGCCTGCCTAATTAACATACAGTTGATTCCTACACATCAAAAATAAATTATGGATCATGGTCTTAAAGTTTGAAATCAATCTAATATCTTTTTTTGGTTCTGTCTTTGTGGTGCGTTGTAAACTAAAATGACACTTTTATATTGAAAACACGGACTTCAAGTCATACCAACCACATTTTGGGTCAGATTGATGTGTTTTCAATTCCTACACATCCCAAATGAATTATGAAATATTTTTTATAGTGTTTGAAAACAATGTGAGATCATTTTATTTGTTTTTTCTAGGTGACATTAATTTTTAACTTAAATGATAATTTGATATTGAAAACATGAACTTTAATCCATATCGACAACATCGTGTGTTGGATTGATGTAACGACCTCAAATCTAGTAACTCGGAGTTCATGTCTTATTACATTAACACATATAGAAGGAATCAAATCCTAAAGTATCAATTGGTTTAGTAGTTTTGGAATTATAGCACACAACAACAATAACCTGTATATAGAAAATTAACAATTTAATTAAAAAAATTACATCACAAATACAAAAAATACTATATTATAAACATTTCAAACATTTTTTTTTGTAAAATTGCATTAGAAAGTAAAATTTATCACAAATATTAAAAACATCAATGGTTTCATTATATTTAGCTCTCGCCCCCTCTCAAAAAGCCCAATCATGGTATGAGTTGCTAAACAAACCACCCCAACTCGAGAAAAAGAATCCACCTATATTAAAAAAAATTCATATGTTAGTAATACTATAAATAAATAAATTAAATATAAATATGAAACAATACATTAATAAAATTGTAATTTTAAACTGATAACGGACACTTGGAGTCATACCGGCCACAACGTACATCAAATTGAGGTGTTGATGATTTTTACACATCAAAAATGACTTATGTATCATTTTTATAATGTATCAAAACAATCTAAATGCATTTTTCAATTTTTAGTATGTCAATTGTATTTTTTACAAAAATGACATTTTAAAATGAAAACACATACATTGAGTCATACCAGTCACATCATGGTTTGGTTTAACGTGAGATTGATTCATACATATCAAAAATGAATTTTTAATTGTTTTTATAAAATATCACGAAAATCTAAGCACGTTTGCTTAGTTTTCAGTGAGTGACACATGTTTTTGTGAAATTCTTTACCATGATATATGATCTATGTTCCACAGATGAATTAATAAATTTGTAGGGTGTTTGCTGATAGCACACCAATTATTTTGGTAAAAAATTAATCTTAGAGATAACATGTTTATGATTCCTTAGTGAGTAACCTTGGTAATATGTTTTATGAGACCATGGTGACAAACCTTGCTGATATGCTTATGAATGTATAATTTTTACATTATAACCACTTTTTTGTGTTATGTGTCATATTCTTACGATTATGGTATTATGTTATTCCTCATGTTTTATTCGTGATGATCTCTCATGCTCCATTTCCTTTTTTATCCCTTATTGGGATTTATGATCACCCTTTTCTATTGATGAATGTCCCTATAAAATCACTTGTAGTAAGGTGACATAGGATAGAGTAATAAATGATTATTTTAAAAAGTTTAAATATATTTTATGTTTATGTTTTCTATATGTACTTAATGTATTATGTACGTAGTTTCTTGGACACTAAACCACAAAATATCCTTTGATGTTATCAATGCAATACCAAGTTAAGGATCTATGTTAAAAATAGTGTATTAAAAAGGAATCACTCCATAGTTTTTATCAATTAAAGGTTTATTTATTTGTGAAAATTAGGACTAGAAAACATTATAAATAAGCCTAGAGATAATTCTAAATATAATAAAACATCCATAAATTTTGTTCAATTATAGAGTTTTTGGTTTCCTAGTAATAACAAATCAATCCTGATACTCGCAAGTGGATGAAACTATGGAATAGATACACCAAGGTGTAATCACACCAAAAAAGTCTGGTTGAGAATTGAATCAATCTCTACAAGATGAACAATGAGGGGGTTTAAGACTATAAACATGGATATACACTCCCTGAAGATATACTTTAGTTAATCACATACTTTCTACATACCATTGTGAAAAACATATAGATAATGTAATTTTTTTAAAATATTAAAGTATAAAATCCTAGAAACATGTTATTATAAACTGTTATGATTCAACCTTCCTTTAGAATTATTATTATATGATTTCCAATAGTAACAAATTTCTCACTTAGGTTTTCATCTTCTAGAAAAATGGCAGGAAATAGAAGGAACCATGTGAATAATGGATGTGATGGACAATGCAATGATGGTAATCCTAATATGATAGAATTTTGGAGTTGGAAACATAATAATGAGGATGAATTAGTCAAATTAGGTAATTAATAGAAACCTAAATCATGTGGAGTGTCTGAATTAACCAAGAAATAATAACTAGCATTTGAATCCTTCATGCATAATCAACCACATATTTTTAGTAGAACCTATGACTCACTAATCATAGAATAATGGACCAATAATTTAGAAAATATATTTTCTCTACTCCATTATTTTGATCAAAAGAATATTACATTAGAAATATATATCTTAGAGGGATAATTTGATTAATGGTGGACACTAATAAATAACACAGAGCCAAAGGATGGTGTAGAGGCTATGAGGTGGGATGACTTCAAAAAAATCAATATGTATTTCCCTCATACCCTTTGAACCAAGATGGAGATGGAATTACTTGAATTGAAACAAAAGGAAAATGTATTGATAGAGAGTAATGAGATGAACTTTATAAGGCTTATATGACATGTTTCAATCTTTTTCATTGATTCTGATGGGAACATTGATCGATTCTTTGATGGATTAAGACCACATCTATAGAAAGCTATGGAAATCCAATACTTTGGGAGTTTTTAATAGATATTTTTATGTGATATCAAAGTGTAAATGGATTTTTGAGATACAAAATGGTATAATTGATTGAATGATAAGAAGGGGAGGATGGATCCAAATTTTGGAATGAATTTTGACCATAAAAGAAAAGGGAAGAAACAACAACTACCCATGTGCAACAAGTGTGGAAGAAGCATCTAGGAAATTATCTACAAGGAAGTGGAAGCTATTAAAAGGGTGGAATAGATGACCATATATATTGAAACTATCATGGATATATAAAGCCTCAACATCTATATTCAATTGAAAAAGGGAAGATAGTGAAAGCACAACCTACAGTATAATGGTTTAAGTGTGGGGAGCATGGAAATTTTTCTAACCAAAGTCCAAATTAGAATATAATGGAGGGAAAATTCCATTTACCCTAGTAGAGGGAAAGGGATAAAGGTCATGATTTTGAAATAAAAATGACTGAAGTAAAATCTCCAAATTGTGTAGTGGAATATACACTCATCGTACACTCAAAGATAACAAGTACGTTATTTAATTCCATATATACACATTATTTTATTTCATTAAAGTTTGAAAATAACATCAAATCAAACCCTTAACTTATAGTGGTAGAGTTATCTATTAACTCTTGATAAAACTATTCAAACATTAATCATATATAAGGATTCCCATACTAGCTTTGGTGAGTATAATCTCAAGGAAGACTTAGTGGCCATTCCAATGGTGGAATCTGATATAATACCTATGATGGATTGTTTGTCAATGTATAATGCCAAAATAAACTATAAAATTATGGAAATTTAAGTTTTCTTGAGGGGTTAATCTCTAATATTCAATAAAGGATAGATATCTTAGCCTGGGCCTTGTGAAGAACCACCTCCTATTGCCTTATTTGTGGAAATGATTTGTAATGAAGGGGAAGAAAGTGAAGTTATAAAGATAAGAGATGTACCTATTTTTTTAGGAAAACATTGATATATTTCCTGTAGAATTACCAGGACTTCCCCCTAAAAGAGAGGCAAGGTTATCAACTAAACTCAAAATCTAATCTAATATCAAAGATCACATATAGAATGTAATATGTGGAGTTAGAATAATTGAAGAAGAAACATCAAGTTATTTTGGAGAAGGGTTTTATTCATCTGAGTGTATCTCTTGTTAAGTCTCTATGTGAGATTAGTCTAATGATCAAGAGGGGGGTGAATCAACCCTTTAAAAATATTTAATGAATTATTATTAGATTTAATAATTAATGAAATGAAAATAAAAGATAAATGAACATGCTTTTTTTGTACTAGTTTTGATTTAAATTATCCTACTTGAAGGTTTCAGGCGTAGTGTAAGTATATGATGGGTCATTCCCAACTTTATTTTTTTTCACAGTCGATGATCAATACGAGATTTACATGATGATAAATTCCATGATCAACAGAATTGAATGAAAGAAAATATATAATAGATAAATGATGAAACCAGAGTGCGAGATCATCACATATTATTTATAATTAATGTAACTGATTAATGAATTACCTTGTGATAATTCTTTATTCGCTGATGGATATGAAAAAATATCTTCATTGTACCATTATTTCATTATAGGAATAAAGATTAGATTCCCTCTATTGATGATCCACATGTGTTCTACAAATCTTTAAATGTCACCATATGAATCTTCTGGTGCTATCATAGCAGATCCTATCACTAGTGTAATTTTCCTTTGATCGCCTTGAGAATCACTTCCAAAGGATTATATTTGATCTCTCTTGAATTGAGAGTGGGAGCTGGAGAAATAGTTATCTCCATTTTTGGGAGCATTCTTGAAGAAGTGATCTCTCTAGGACTTCAAGAGGATTCTCTGGATTTGTTATACACAAAAAAATGAATTGGCACTACTGAAAAATTATATATTTGGGTTTACATACAACTAGGGTTTAGAAATAAATATTTTCAAAAGTTCCCTTTAATATTTATGTAATACCTATGAAAACCCATGTTTATAATAATAACAATAATAATATTTCTTGAAATGCGCCTAACTTGCGAATTAAAATTAAATATTATTTATTCAAATAATATTCAGTATATATATTATTTCTCACCATACCATTATCCTCAGTATTAATTTCCTCCACAATATTTATCACACCTTGAATAATGTATAATTATTTATTAAATAAATATTACTACATTATCCACCAATAAATAAATAAATATTATATTCACTAAATAGAAAATAAATATTTATTAACTTTTTTGCTCACATAATATTTTATTGAATAACTGGGGACAGAATATATGAGACCAAGAAAACTTGAATAATTAATAAACCACTAGTGAGAATAGTATTTATTAAACTTGTTAAATAATAAATAATAATATATATTATTTAACTCATATTCTCAATACACTTAGTATGTGACCCTCTAGGCATCTTTCTCAGTGGCATTAGGCAAAGCAGTCTAAATACCAAAAAGCATCTAGAAACATGCTAATATAGCAATAGAGAAAGAATTTAATGCTGCAATGACATAATAACTCATACAAATGAATACTGTGTAATATATCCCATTTATCATGATATATCTAATCAAGCAGGTTTCATGTTGGGGTCATCAACCTATGTTCTCGATGTCTCTTTTTTAAATTTTTTGAAATATAACTTTCCTATAGAACACCATGGGTGTGGATTTATTTAGGATATGTCATTTCCATCAAATTTATTAAGATATAAACTTTTTTAAAAGAACATAAGTAGAAAATACTTTCTCTCATTATTCATTAATGCAATATTACTCGTGACACACACAATGTATCCCACCTCATCGTGAATACATGACATCATGGTTTTCATCAATAAATCAATGTACGTGACTTATAGTACTCATTAATAATAAAATTAATGTCTAAGGATAAATACACACATCCAAAGATAGGAACATCCAATGATATATATAAATGTGGATTTCTTACTGGCAGGCCTCGTACTCATAATATCCTACATTGGATGTTCCAAAGGGAGTACACCAAGAAAAGGTGCCTCAAAGTCTTATGAGTATCCACCACTGATATCTTGAATCAATTTTGTCCTTATAATTATTTAATCTAGCTATAGAATGTATATTTATGAATACTATTGTGTCACTTCTGATTTCTCATCATAGTGGGGAACATCTATGACCTTTTAGTGCGAAAACTACTCTTAGGACATTATCAAATCCTATGTTACATATAAGAACAGTCATGATTTGATAATAAGTTTATTAATATTAAAAAACTATGTATACAGGTTATCATGAATTAAACATAATTTGGTTCTAGGTAACCAACTCCAATAGACTCCCAATTTCACTAGAGACAACTACTAACAACCTTTATTCCACAAGCTCTCACACGATAATCATGCTTCTACTAAGATAGGACTGTATTCAAGGGGTCATCTATGTTTTCTTCTATAAGAAATATTCTTAATGAAACTTAAACCCTCTGATAAAAATCCTTCTAGAGGTGATACTTTTAGAGTATGTGCTTTGTCTATTGGTGTGACCTTGGCTCTTTTACAAGATCCAATGCTGCAGTATTATCACAATATAATGTGATAGGGTCTTTACTTATAGATACCACATTAGAATCCTATACAAAGTTCTATATCCAAATGGATTCCTTGGATACATTTTAAGTCACTATATAATTAGAATCCACTATAGAATAAATGAAAACTATATTCTTTGAACTCTTCCAGCTCATAGCTTCTCCATTGAAATAGAAAACATATCCTAACTTTGAATTCAGATAATTATAATTTAATTGAAAACTATAATCATTATAAACCATTATTATTAGCTCCTCATATCCTCCATACACTAGAAGCATATCCATAGTTCTTTTTGTATACTTGAGGAAACACTTAATAGTAGATCAATGTTGTTCTCCTAGATATACTTGATATCTTCATACCATGCTCATCACATAGGCAACATCAAGTCTAGTACATAACATGACATACATGATTGATCTTGTCACTGAAGTGTATGGGATATTACTCATTATCTCCTTAACCTATTGTTTCTGAGGAAACATTTTCTTAGAAATATGTATACCATGTGACCCTAGAACCAATTCCTTCTTGGATTGTTCCATACTAAATTTATTTAATATATAGTAATTGTATATACTTTGACTTAGTCCAAGAAGCATCTTGGATATATCACGAATGATCTTGATCCCTAAAATATATTATGCTTCACCTAAGTCCTTCATGGATAAACACTTGTTTAACCAGTACTTAATAGACTGTAATACTGATATATCATTTCCAATAAGTAATATCTCATCAACATATACTACTAGGATAACGAGTACATTCTCACTTAACCTTTTATAAACACATAGATCACATTCATTCTTAATGAAACCAAATTCTTTTATAGCTTCATTGAATAGAATGTTCCATAACTTAGATGCTTAATTCAATCCATAAATGGATCTATACAAATTTAAAATCCTTTTGGAATCACTTGGAGTCACAAACCCTTACAGTTCTCTCATATAGATATCATCCTGAAGCTTTCAATTAAGGAAAGAAGTTTTGATATCCATCTACCAAATTTCATATTCATGGTAAGATACTATAGAAAGTATAATTTTTATGGATTTAAACATGGAAACTAGTGAAAATGTTTCATTATAGTCAATTCCTTGACATTGAGTAAACCCTTTATCTACTAGATTTTCTTTATAGTTATTTACTTTACCATCCATGTCCAGTTTTCTCTTGAATACCCATTTGAATCTACAGGATTTAAATCAACTATTGCATCGACCAGAACCCAAAATTGGTTTTGATACATGGAATCCATTTCATAATTCATGGATTCTTTCCATCTTGAAGCTTATATGAAATCTACTTCCTATTTTTAAGAGAGAGGTTCATCATCATCAACCAACAATGAGTTTCCATCTTCAGTGACTAGAAAACCATATTTGTATGGTTCTCTTACCTCTCTTATGGTCCTATATAGTTCTTGTGTTTTAGGAACTAATTCTTCTATGAGTACCTATGAAATTTTTTACTATAACAACTCTTGTGTATCCTAAGCGTTAACTTCATCAAAGTCAATCTTACTCCCACTATCCTTTTTGAGGATGTTCTCCCTCTCGAGAAATACAGCTTGTTTGCCGAAAATCACTTTCTTATATGAGGGGTTGTATAGGTAGTATCTCTTTATTTCCTTGGGATACCTTATAAATATACACTTTGTGCCCCAGTGTTCTAGTTTTTTTCCTGAGAAGGCATTAACAAATATCTCCCAACCCCATACACATTTATGAGACAAAACAGGTTTCTTTCCACTTCATAACTCAAAAGGAATTCCAATTTATTATTTAATTGGTACTTGGTTTAAGGTATATGTTTTAGTTTCTAATGTATATCCCTAAAATGATAATGGAATATCTAGATGAATCTTCATCAACCTTACCATGTCTAACAAGGTATGGTTTCTCCTTTCAAGAACACCATTCCACTGTGGTGTGTAAGGTGGAGTGGTTGAGATAGAATCCCAAACTCCCATAGAATGTTGATAAACTCTTAGTTAATATATTCGCCTCCTCAATATGATCAAAGTTTCTTTATATTATTTCTAAGTTGATTCTCTACCTCATTCTTGAATTCTTTGAATTTATCAAAGGAATTAAACTTATACCTCATCAAGTATACATAACCATATCTAATAAAGTGATTAGTAAAATTTATGAAGTAAGAATAACCACCTATATATTATACTAGAAATGATCTACACACATTAGTGTGTACCAATCCTAGAAGCTCGGTGGCCCTTTCACCCTATTCAGTGAATAATGGTTTGGCCATTTTTCCTTATTTACAAGCATGCCATCTTTCAAGTAGTTTTAGCACAAAAGATTCTAAATAACCATCTTGACATATATTTGTCAAAAAATTCTTGTTTACATGACCAAGACAGTGATCCCATAGTTTTAATGGCCCAGACCTCTCCAATCTATTACTTTGTGAAAATATGGTGTTTGAAGTGTTCTGGGAGGTCAAGGTGACTTATTTTAGAACTTTGTAAAATTTCCAGCTTTCCAATGGTAGCTCACAGTGGTGAGTCGCAATGGTGAGTCAGAACGGTGAGTCAGGATGGGAACTTGCACCAGTAGATCATAACAGTGAGTCACAACGGTGAGTTAAAATAGTATTCCAGGATGATGAATCGCACTGGTAACTCACAATGGTGAGTTAGAATGGTGAGTCTGGGTGGTGATTCGCGCTAGTAGCTCATCGAACGGTGACTTTCACCGGTAGCTCTCTAATAGTGACTCGAATTAGTGACTCATCCAACAGTGAGTCATCCAACAGTCACTCATCCAATGTTGACTCATCCAATGGTAGCTCATTCCAATGGTGAGTCATGAACATTGTTTCTAGCTTCCTATAGTTTCTCCCCTTTAACGTTTTCTTTGATAAAAATGAGTTTAATATCATATTTAAGTGGTTTTGAAGCCATTTTAGGGGCTATAAATCATATATTTACTTTTTCTAAAAGTATGGGAGCCTTTTAAATGGTCAAACCACATGGTTTATTGAGATCTAGATTTAATGGAAATTCAAAATCGTTTCATATCCCATGAGTCTCGGATCTAATACTTTCAAGTCAGGGGCCTTCCCTTCATTCATTCCTTCACATTTCTCTTGGTATCAAACATCCCCAAAACCTTTCTTTCCTAAGGAGTCATGTGTTTATGTTGTATCCTTTGGATTATGTTTTCACTAGAGGTTTTTTTGGCTTCATGTTCCCCCTGTTTTGGTGCAATAAGGAAGTGTTGATCACTTCTTCTTCCTGGTAGGTTTCCTTTATCCCTCTTAATTGTGAATCATGCAGGGTGGGTGTAAAAATGTTTCCATTGTGAAGATAGTAAAATTCAGATTAAATATAAAAAATTTAATCGGCTTTAAATCAACACTACGGGAAAAAACACTTATTGCGACGGGGTATTTGTGACGGGCTTTATTCTCATCGCAAAAACTCCGATGAAAAGCGTATTTGTGACGGGAATATATTTCTGTTGCAAATGGTCAGTTATTTGCGACGGAAATACAGGACTCGTCGCAATTGCAATGGCGCGGGTTGCGCGCCAAAATGCGGGAAGCCTATTTGCGATGGGTAGCCTTCTACCTGTCGCAAGTACCCGATGGTGGTAAATAGTATTTGCGATGGGACAATTGTCCCGTCGCAACAAATTATTCACCAAGTGTTATTTGAGACGGGTCCCATCGCCAATACCGGCCGCGGTAACGCCTATTTGCGACGGTCGCCTTCGACCCGTCGCAACTACCTGGCGGTGGTAAATACTATTTGCGACTGGTAAATTGTCCTGTCGCAAAAAATTATTCACCGGGTGGTATTGGCGATGGGACTCGTCGCCAATACTGGCGGCGGTAAATAGGAATTTGCGACGAGGATATCTTCCCGTCACTAATGGTGTGTCGGCCGGCATATATTTGCGACAGGTCCGTCGCAAAAACCCTTTTACCCACCACTCGTAATTAATGCGGGCGAAGGTATTTGCGACGGGACCCGTCTCCAATACCGGCGGTGGTAAATAAGAATTTGCGATGGGGATATCCGCTCATCGCTAATGCTGTGTCGGCAGGCAGCTATTTGTGACGGGCCCGTCGCAAAAAACCTTTTAACTACCGCCCGTAATTAATGTGGGCAAAGGTATTTGCGACGGTATCCCGTCGCAATACCTAGTATTTGCGATGGGATACCGTCGCAATACCTAGTATTTGCAATGGGATACCGTCGCAAATACGACCGTCGCAACTAATCTAACCTATATATACACCCCACCCATTTTTTTCATAACATCCAGATCTCTCTTCCCCTCTCTCTCTAACTTTCAGTTCTGTGTAGAATTTTTTTTTTAAATTTTTTATTTCGAGAAGTAGAGAGAAGGAGTTAGAAGACACAGATTACTTCAAAATATCGAAGGTATTTATATTTTTTTATTTTTTAAATTATTTTTAATTGTTATATTATTTTTAATTGTTAATTTTAATTTTTAATTGTTAATTTTAATTTTTTTAATAGAATTTTTAGTAGCTATATAGTATAATTAGATTGAGTGGTTGTACCAAATAATCCTTGTTTGGATATGAATAAGTAGAGGCGGCTCTGGCACAGATGTACCTAGGAGTGAGAACTTTGACAAGGTGTTTCGAGCTTGACTCAGGGTAACCTGGTACACGACAACGGGTCTTGCTGCACTCTTGGTTCGACACTCCCGGAGGATGTTTTGGTAATAATTAGAAATAAATATATAATTATCATATAATTAGAAAATAATTAGATTTATTTATATTTAATTAAAATAATTATCATATAATTAGGAAATAATTAGATTTAATTGATTAGAAATAATTAGGAAACAATTAAAATAATTATGAAACAATTAAAATAATTAGGAAACAATTAAAATAATTAGGAAACAATTAGATTTAATTAGGAAACAATTGGATTTAATTAGGAAACAATTAGATTTAATTAGGAAACAATTAGATTTAATTAGGAAACAATTAGATTTAATTAGGAAACAATTAGATTTAATTAAGAAACAATTAGATTTAATTAGGAAACAGTTATATTTAATTAGGAAACAGTTAGATTTAATTAGGAAACAATTAGATTTAATTAGGAAACAATTATAATAATTAGGAAACAATTATAATAATTAAGAAACAATTAAAAATAATTAGGAAATAATTAAAAATAATTAGGAAAGACTTAAAAATAATTAGGAAAGACTTAAAAATAATTAGGAAAGACTTAAAAATAATTAGGAAAGACTTAAAAATAATTATTAAAGACTTAAAAACAATTAGGAAAGACTTAAAAACAATTAGGACTTAAAAACAATTAGGAAAGACTTAAAACAATTAGGAAAGACTTAAAAACAATTCGGAAAGACTTAAAAACAATTAGGAAAGACTTAAAAACAATTAGGAAAATTAGCAAGCGTGATTGACCGCTCATCTAGCTCAATTTTCTTTTCATTTGTATGTTGAGGCTTGACAGGAAACTTCTGCCTCCACATGTAATATCTGGTTTTACTATCAAAATTATCAACCTCCTCGCCAACATAGAGGAGAGGAGGTTTATAATTTTGACAGTAAAAGCAGATATTACATGTGGAGGCAGAAGTTTCCTGTCAAGCCTCAACACACAAATGAAAAGAAAATTGAGGTAGATGAGCGGTCAATTACGTTTTTTTTTTCTATTCAATGATTGATTAACCACCCGACCTATATTCATATCTTCACATTTCTAATTAGTAACATAATTAGTAATATAATTAGTAACATAAATAGTAACATAAATAGTAACATAATATAAAATATTATATTACTCTAATATTAATATTTAAATAATACTAATAATATAATTATTTTATTATTATATGTTTAATATTTATAAAAAAATATTAATATTATTAAAATTATAAAAAAATTATAAAATATTACAATTATCAATATTTTCAACAACTTTTTCTTTATTCTTAACATGTTCAAATCTTAAAGGGTCTCCAATTTTCAGGTCATGCCCAATAAAAATTTTGTGTTAACCATGTCCAATGTAAACTCTATAATTTTTCTTGCTTGGTTGATCACCTCGCAAGTAGCATTGTAATAGGACAACCCAAGTCATGTCTTTCTCATTACTTATGTTGTCCTATTGCAACACTACTTGCGAGGTGATCAACCATGTAAGGAAAATTATAGAGTTTAAATTGGACATGGTTGACACAAACTTTTTATTGGGCATGACTTGAAAATTGATGACTCTTTAAGATTTGAACATGTTAAGAATAGAGAAAAATCTGTTGGAAATATCGAGCTTTGTAATAATTAGTAATAATTAATAATAATTAATCAAAAATAAAATAAATTCAAGTACATGGTTATAAATTGGCACAATTTTCAGCGAATTGGCGGCTACCTTTTGTTCAACATCTTATATCTTTGCTACTTTCTTCTACTGAAATCAGTATGAAAAATGTGCTCTAACATATGTCAGAGAAAGTTTTTCATACTAATTTCAGTCGGGAGAAAGTTAAAAAGAAATGAGCCGTCGGACAAATCAGAATAATTAGTAATATAATCTCCACAACGATGATTACAAAATTTTATTTCATTATTCAAGCATATTTTATTTTGTCAAGTATTGCTAGGTATTGCTAAATTAATAATAATTAGTGGGGATGATTTCAAACTAACTATGTCGCCTATAATTATTGGTAATTACTAAGAAATAACTGTAATTATGTATCTTCTATTTTTAGGATATTGTTTTTCTTATATCAAATTATTTAACAACAGTAATGGTTTTAAATTTTATAGAAACATATATATGAATATGGAACAAGGAAATCGACATCAATCATTATTAGATGATCGTGCTTGGATAAATCAGTGCAGAAATCCAAACGGTTCTAGTTTAAATCCTGTATATGTTGATGGTGTTGAAGCTTTCTTATCATTTGCATCATCAAACCCGGAATTTGTTTCAGAAGGGACAATTAAGTGTCCTTGTAAAAAATGTGCTCTGAGAACATTTGAGACATTTGACATCATTGGGCAACATCTCTTGCGTTATGGTTTTCAATCAGATTATATTTTTTTGTATCAACACGGTGAACGCAGTTCTAGAGAAGATACTAATAATTTGATTCCAGATCCATCACGGTTTCAGAATTTATACATGATGTTGCAGGGTCATCCTTTAAACAAACAGAAATCGAGGATGATGTTGATTTACCTCCCGAGTTGGCACCATCTGAATTTGCTGAGTTGTTTAGGTCTGCTGAGGATGCATTATATCTTGGTTGCAAGATAAGAAAATTAGAAGCAGTTGCAAAATTTATGGCTATTAAATCAGATAATGGAATGTCAAATAACTATTTTGATCAGATATTTTCTTTGGTTAATGCACTGTTACCTGAAGGAAATGTGCTGCCTGCTAATTATTATGAGATCAAGAGACTAGTTTGTAATCTGGGCCTTAGTTATCAGAAGATCCATGCATGTTCAAACGATTGCATCTTATATTCTGGTAAAAATGAGTCGTTGGATAGTTGTCCCACATGTGGACAATCGAGGTATAAAGAACCTCAATCAGGGAAGTCTGGATTGATTCCTGTAAAAAAGTTGAGATATTTCCTGCTTACACCCAGGTTGCAGTGTTTATTTATGTCTCAGAACACAGCGACAATGATGTCATGGCACAAAACCAATATTTCAAATGGTAAAATCTTGATTCATCCATCTGATGGTGATTCATGGAAACATTTTGATCAAGTGAATCCGTATTTTTCTTTAGAATCCTGGAACGTGCGATTGGGTCTTTCTACTGACGGGTTTTGTCCATTTGAATCTTTTGGTAGTCAGTATTCCTGTTGGCCTGTCTTTATAACTCCATACAATTTTTCTCCATGGATGTTGATGAAAGAGCCTTATATCTTTTTGACATTATTAATCCCAGGACATCCAAAAAAGAATATTGATGTTTATTTGAAACCATTGATTGATGAGTTAAATTTTTTTGGAGTCATGGTGTTGGTACATATGATGCTGCTGCGAAACAGAATTTTGTAATGAAATCTGCTTTGATGTGGACAATTAGTAACTTCCCGGTATATGGAATGTTATCTGGATGGAGTACACATGGTCAAAAATCATGTCCTTACTGTATGGGAGACAACAAAGCATTTATGCTCATGAATGGAAAAAAACCTTGCCATTTTGATTGTCATCACAGATTTCTTCCAATCAATCATCCTTTTCGGAGGAATAAATCTCATTTCAGAAAAGGTGGAATTGAAAGAGATGAACCTCCAAAAATGATCTCAGGTACATAGTTACAATCAGTTGTATTTTCATTACCTTACATCACTTTTGGACCGACAATAAACCAACAAAAAATTCATGGATTTGGGAAAGAACACAATTGGACAAAACGGAGAATTTTTTGGAATCTACTATATTGGTCTGATTTGTTGGTCCGACACATGTTGGATGTCATGTATATTGAGAAGAACTGTTTTGATAATTAATTTTATACAGTTTTGGATACACTGGGTAAAACCAAAGATAATGTAAAGGCACGATTAGATCTTTCCCAAATTTGCAGGCGACCAGAACTTGAATTGTTTGAAAATGTCAGATCATAGAGATTAATGAAGCCAAAAGCAGCTTATACACTGACCAAAGAGAGTCGCTTATTATTTTTTCAGTGGATTGCAGATTTGAGACTTCCAGATGGCTATGCTTCCAACTTGGGCATATGTGTTAAAAATGGTCATATTACTAGATTAAAAAGTCATGATTGTCATGTTATAATAGAAAGACTTATGCCTATTAGATTAATAGGTTTGTTGAATTCTAATATTTGGGATTCGATAACAGATATATCATATTTTTTCCGAGACATGTGTGCGGTGACAACAGACTATGATACACTAAGCAAACTGGAAGAAGCTGTTGTTGTAATTATATGCAAACTGGAAAAAATCTTTTCGCCGACTTTCTTTGACTCAATGGAACATTTGATATTGCATTTACCACATGAAGCAAAATTTGGAGGTCCGGTTCAGTTTCAATGGATGTACCCATTTGAGAGATGCATGCAGAAATTGAAGAAAAAATTATGTAACAAAGCATCAGTTAAAGGATCAATTGCTGAAGCTTATTTGCAAGAGGAAATTTCTTTATTCTGCTCTCATTATTTTTAATCTGAATATCCCTCAAAATTTAACCACATGGGCTAGAACGAGGGGAATATTGATGATGATCTGAACAATCAATTATCAGTTTTCAATCAGCCCGAACTTGGCTTTGGTGGAGTTCATGATAGATGGATTTTAGATGATGAACATCATAGAGCTCATACATATGTCCTACTCAACTGTGAAGAAATGTCACCAATTGTACAGTGAGTACTTCTATCCCTTATTCTATAGATTTTGTTACAGTAAATTAATCATATTCTATTTGTAGGTTATATGATGATCATATCAAGAAACAATTTCCACAAATTACAGCAGCTGTCTTAGAAGAACGTCGGCAAAAAAAATTGCCTACTGGTTTCAAAAACTGGTAACATACATTCTTTTTTGGTTTTACATATAAAATCAATTTATTACTCGTAATAGTGATAAATGTTTCACAAATTTTCAGGTATCTGTACATACTGATAAGATTTATAGTCGATTGCGTATATTGAGTATCCAACCATCCAAAATGGTTAAATCTTATAATGCATATGTGGTGAATGGTTATCACTTTCATACACGTGCATATGGGGAATCAAATAAAACAATGAATAGTGGTGTTTGTTTGAAGGGATCACATCATAGAGATATTGAATTTGAATTTTATAGCATGCTTGAAGAAATTATTGAACTATGTTATTTGGGACAGAATTATGTAACAATGTTTAAATGTCGATGGCTGGATACTAAGAGGGGCTTGCGTATTCATCTGACTCATGAAATTGTTGATATTAAACATAAAAGTCTTCTTGTAGTAAATGAACCATTTTTATTGGATCATCAGGCACATCAAATTTATTATGCAAAATACTGTGCTGCTGCAAAAGAGTTGGATGATTGGTGGAGTATAATAAAAGTTAAATCTTGAGAAAATCAGTTTACTCAAACTGAATGTGGTTCCACTGAAGTGCAAGGAAATGAAATTTTTCAGGACACTCCTCAAAACACATCTTTTTCACAAAGAGACATGAATATTGAGGATGACACCCCACAGTTAAGGTTCGATGGTGACGATGTTGTCAATGATGTTACAACTGAATTTGAAATGACAAGAGATGATGAAAGTGAAACTAATATGGAAATTGATGATGTTGATGAGGAAGATGAAGACATTGACATTGACAACGATGAAGATGATGATGAAGATGAACATTGACACAGTAAAATGTTGGTTAGAGTCATAACAAATATATATCTATACATAATAGTTATTTTCAATTGTTTGCTAATAACAATCATTTCATGTTTCAGATGGACTCGGAAACGTTTCGTCAGTTGCTGGAGGCTGATCTACCTATGGATGATGAGGTTCTTGAGTCATTTGACCCTCAGGCTGTTGGCACTATAGGGAGCACTCGGAGGGGGCGTGGTCTTGCCAGACTGATGATTCCAGATCCTATCCCGGAGCGACGTCCACCTCTTGGATTCGATGCGCACATGCGGTGGTATGGTAACCTGTGTATTTTAGTTATCTTTCATTATAATTTATTAATATTCTAATTGTTTGATTATTTGTTATTTTTCCACAGTTTTACGCATATAGCTATTGGACAGGGGAGTGCTATCTTGCGCAATTATTTTTCTCAGCCCTGGCTCACATGGGATTAGATTCCTGTTGATGTGTAGGCCGCCATGTTCAATCATTGGATGGTACATAATTAAATATTATTTATTTTGAAATTTAATTCATTAATAACTTTATATCAGAGTTTATGGTATCTCATCGACGAGAGAATGCATGTTACTATCCACGCGGCATGGGTGGTGTCTATGCGTGACTGTTTCTGTCAGTTTTTGCATAATTTGATAAAGGCGGCTGTGAAGAAAGATGGAGTGACAGGATTTGATGAGTCCTATAGAGCCCACCGACCAGAGTACATTTCATATCATGTCTGGGATGGATTATGTACACACTGGTTGGGTGGTGGGTTTCAGAGGAGATCTGCATTGGGTCGATAGAATCGGGGGAGACAAGAGGTAACGCATCGAGCCGGTAGTCGTACATTCAGTGCGCATAGAGAGCATCTGGTAAGTACTTTTTTTTAATATTTTATACAACTTTAAATATAAACATTTATTTTATATTCATATAGGAAGTCGAGCAGCCCGGTATTACGACGTACGGCGTTTATCGGAGGATGTACACTGACCCGGCTACTGGAGAGATTAGAGGTGACCGCCAGCATCAGATTGTGGTCAGTATTATTTTCTTTTCAGTTTGCAAATTAAATACATATAATTTTTCCTTATTTTAATTTCTAATTGAAACTTAAGGAGTCATATGAGGCCGAGACCTCTCAGACACAGACTGAGAGTCAAGATGAGACGGGTGATCATACTAGTGCCCACCATTTTGATGAGACGGCATGGATGCAGGCGACCCAGTATGGCTTAGAAAAGGGCCGAGTAGTTGGTATCGGCTCTCATTTGACCCCTGCAGCTTATTATGGTACTATTGCGATGTCGGCGTCCATCTCGAGAGGAGCTCATGGAGAGACATCATCTTCTGCCTCACAGTATCAAGAGCAGTTGCGTGCTCAGATTCAGCTTATAGAGGATTTGCGTTAGGGGCAAGAGCAGATGCGTCAGCAGCACGATGAGGAGATGTGTCGATGGCAGGAGCAGATGTGTCAGCAGCAGGATGAGGAGAGACGTCGATATGAGGAGCAACATCAGGAGCAGATGGAGTATATGTGTCGTCTAACTCATAGTTTAGGGATGGAATTTACTCCACCACCTCCTCCAGGTCCTCCAGATTATCCACCCCCCAGTGATTTTTTTAGATGTAATAAACATTTGAGTTTGTAGCTTATTGTCATATTAACTATTTACAATTCCTCTTTCATATTGGTACGAATATTGCATGATTTAATTTGTTTTTATTTTTTTAATATTTTATTACATATTAGTATTATTTTTAATGTTTACTTATTTTAGTAATATTACTTTTAATATTTTATATTTATTGTTAATATTGAGAAGTTTATAATTTTATAATTTTATTAATATTAATATTATTAATATTATTTTTTCATAAATATGTATGTTTATTTTAATAATAATATTATTATATTAATTTTTTATATTAATAATATTAGTACTATTATTATTATTTTTTGATATTAATATTTCATAATATATAATATTATTTTATTTATATTCATATTATTATTATTATTTGATATTAATATTTCATAATTATATTATATATATTTTTTATTATTAATATTATAATAATATAATTTATTTATATTATTATTATTATTATTATTATTATTATATACAAAATTTAATAATAATATTATTATATTAATTTTTTATATTATTAATATTAGTATTATTATATTATATTATATTATTTATATTCATATTATTATTATTTTATATTAATATTTCATAATTATATTTTATATATTATTTTATTTATATTATAATAATATAATTTTTTTATATTATTATTATTATTATTATTATATAATATTATACGATTTGTATTAATTTTTTTATTTTTTTTATTTTTTTTTAGTATTTGCGACAGGAATATTTGCGACAGGATTTCCCGTCATAAATATTTTTTTACTGTAACATTTGCGACGGGAAGAATACTCGTCGTAAAAACATTTCTGCGACGGTCCGTCGTAAATACCTTTTTTAAATTTTGAATTTGCGACGGGTCAGAAACCCGTCGCAACTAATATATCTGCGACAGCCCGTCGCAAATACCTTTTTTATATATAAACGAAAACCCATTTGCGACGGGGAAAAAATACCGTCGTAAATACTCTTTTTGCGATGGGACCGCCGCAAAAACACCTATTTGCGACGCCGTTTTCGGCAACGGGCGATTTGTGACAGAGCCCCATCACAAAAGACCTTTTGCGACGGGATCCTGTCGCAAATATTCAGTTTTCCTGTAGTGCAATAAACAGGGGGCTGGGAAAAAGTGATGTAAGTTTCTTTTTTATTTGTTTCTTTGTTATTGTGATTTGTATGGGATAACTACCCACTAAAAATCATGGCCATTGGGGGTATTTGTTTTCACATGGGATAGTCCATGGAATGAATACTGTTTGTTTGTTTTTTAAAGATTATATATGAAATTCTCTAACCACATGTACCCAGCTAATAAAATGATACCCCCAAGATCATACCATCTGTGATAAACCTGGATGTTAACAAGAGGAATTAAAGAATGGATGACTTGTTAAATCTAAATATATTTTTCCTGGGTTTGTGTGGTGATGCGGCTGTGAGCATGGTTGTGTGTTGTGGTATGGATTGGGTGGTGTAATGGAATCTCAGGTTGAGTGATTGATTGATTTTGAAATGGATGGGACGTATTATACAATAGAGATGTGATCAGGTTGTGCGGTTATGTGTTGATGGGTGTGGTTGTGAGTTGGGGATTTACTCTATTGAGAAGATGGATTGGGTGGGATGAATTTGAAGAATGATGATGGTAGTGGTTGGCGTGGGTGTTGAACAGAGAGTAATGTGAAGTGGGTTAACTTACCATGGTTCTTCTTCCTCTGTGTGAATTTTACTGTGTGGCTTGTTGTGTGTTGTGCCTAGTAGTTTCCCAATTAGAGATGGAAATAATAAATGAATTGTTTAGTAAATAATGACAATTGGTAAATTGAATTGGATGGGAGTATGAATTGAGTTTGTGTCTTGTTGTGTGGTAGCACTACGGCAAAAAAGGCTTTTAGCGGCGGTTTTTTTTCGTTTAGCGGCAGTTTAAACCGCCGCTAAATCTATTGGCGGCGGTTTTGAAAAACCGCCGCTAAATCGAGCGTCGGGAAACTATTTCGCGGCGGTTTTCAAAACCGTCGCAGAACGTTTCACGGCGGTTTTTTATTTTTTTAATTTTTTTTAATTTTTTTAATTTTTGTTATTTTTTTTAATTTTTTTTAATAATATATATTTATTTATATATTTATTTTTTGTAATTATTTTATTTATTTTTTTATTTTATTTATTTATTTTTTTTATATATTTATTTTATTTATTTTATTTATTTATTTATTTATTTATTTATTTATTTATTTATTTATTTATTTATTTATTTATTTATTTATTTATTTATTTATTTCCGTATTTATTATTATTTTTATTTCGTATTTATTTTATTTATAATTTTTTTTTTTCGTATATATTTTATTTCGTATATATTTTATTTCGTATTTATTTTATTTATTTATTTATCCATGCATGCACATGCACATGCACATGCAATATAAATAAATTCTGCGTTTGGTGAGATTTGAACCCCTAACCTCTTGCATATTTTCCAAAGACTTTACCACTCCAACAAGCTCGCCATGTGTTTAATAAACAGAATTTAATATACTTATATATATTAATTGAAAAAACAAATAATACATAAATAATAAATATAAACTCAAAAATAATAAATAATAAATAATAAATAATAAATAAGGAATAATAAATAAGGAATAATAAATATAAATAATAAATAAATATAAATAATAAATAAATATAAATAATAAATAATAAATAAATATAAATAATAAATAATAAATTATAAATAATAAATAATAAATAATAAATAATAAATAATAAATAATAAACAATAACTAATAACTAATAAATAAATATAATTAATAAATAATAAATAATAACTAATAAATAATAAATAATAAATAATAAATAATAAATAAATATAAATAATAAATAATAAATAGAAAATAATAAATAATAAATAAATATAAATAATAAATATAAATAATAAATAATAAATAAATATAAATAATAAATAAGAAATAGAAAATAATAAATAATAAATAAATATAAATAATAAATAATAAATAATAAATAATAAATAAATATAAATATAAATAATAAATAATAAATAATAAATAATAAATAATAAATAATAAATAATAAATAATAAATAAATATAAATGTAAATATAAATAAATATAAATAATAAATAGAAAATAATAAATAATAAATAAATATAAATAATAAATAATAAATAAATATAAATAATAAATAAGAAATAGAAAATAATAAATAATAAATAATAAATAAATATAAATAATAAATAATAAATAATAAATAATAAATAAATATAAATAATAAATAATAAATAAATATAAATAATAAAAAATAATAATAAATAAATATAAATAATAAATAATAAATAATAAATAAATATAAATATAAATATAAATAATAAATAATAAATAATAAATAATAAATAATAAATAATAAATAAATATAAATATAAATATAAATAAATATAAATAATAAATAATAAATAATAAATAATAAATAATAAATAATAAATAATAAATAAATATAAATAATAAATATAAATATAAATAATAACTAACAAATAATAAATAATAAATAATAAATAAATATAAATAATAAATAATAAATAGAAAATAATAAATAATAAATAAATATAAATAATAAATAATAAATAATAAATAATAAATAAATATAAATAATAAATAATAAATAATAAATAAATATAAATAATAAATAATAAAAAGAAAATAATAAATAATAAATAATAAATAGAAAATAATAAATAATAAATAATAAATAATAAATAATAAATAAATATAAATAATAAATAATAAATAATAAATAAATATAAATTATAAATTATAAATAAATATAAATAATAAATAATAATAAATAATAAATAATAAATAATAAATAAATATAAATAATAAATAATAAATAAATATTAATAATAAATAATAAATAATAAATAAATATAAATAATAAAAAAATATAAATAATAAATAATAAATAATAAATAATAAGTAATAAGTAATAAATAATAAATAATAAATAATAACTAATAAATAATAACTAATAAATAAATATAAATAATAAATAATAAATAATAAATAATAAATAGTAAATAGTAAATAATAAATAATAAATAAATATATATAATAAATAATAAATAATAAATAATAAATAAATATAAATAATAAATAATAAATAATAAATAAATATAAATAATAAATAATAAATAATAAATAATAAATAATAAATAAATATAAATAATAAACAAAAATAAATAATAAATAAATATAAATAATAAATAATAAATAATAAATAACCAGTTACAAATAATAGATAATAAATAAATTAATGTATATTATAAATAATAAATCATAAATAATAAATAATAAATAATAAAGGAAACACATGAAAAAGTATGAAAAGACGTGATAAGGGATGAAAAATCATGAAAACGCATAAAAAAGGATGGAGAAGCATATGAAGAATGAGGCATTATAAAAAATGAGAACGCATGAAAACTCGTGACAACTCTGGAAAACTCCTTAATAATTCAACATAACCATCATAATAACCCATAAAAAACCATTGATAAAGATAAAAAGTCATGGAAACCCAAATAAACAGTAATAAATGGAGCTACCATGGAAACCCGTCAAAACGGTCATAAAGAGACAAAAACATTGGACTCACATTAAATAATAAATAATAAATAATAAATAATAAATAATAAATAATAAATAAATATAAATATAAATAATAAATAATAAATAATAAATAATAAATAAATATAAATAATAAATAATAAATAATAAATAATAAATAAATATAAATATAAATAATAAATAATAAATAATAAATAATAAATAATAAATAATAAATAAATATAAATATAAATATAAATAAATATAAATAATAAATAATGAATAATAAGTAATAAATAATAAATAAATAAAAATAATAAATAAAAATAAATAATAAATAAATATAAATAATAAATAATAAATAATAAATAATAAATAAATATAAATAATAAATATAAATATAAATAATAACTAACAAATAATAAATAATAAATAATAAATAAATATAAATAATAAATAGAAAATAGAAAATAATAAATAAATATAAATAATAAATAATAAATAATAAATAATAAATAATAAATAAATATAAATAATAAATAATAAATAATAAATAAATATAAATAATAAATAATAAATAGAAAATAATAAATAATAAATAATAAATAATAAATAAATATAAATAATAAATAATAAATAATAAATAATAAATAATAAATAAATATAAATAATAAATTATAAATAATAAATAATAAATAATAAATAAATATAAATAATAAATTATAAATAAATATAAATAATAAATAATAATAAATAATAAATAATAAATAATAAATAAATATAAATATAAATAATAAATAAATATTAATAATAAATAATAAATAATAAATAAATATAAATAAAAAAAATATAAATAATAAATAATAAATAAATATAAATATAAATAATAAATAAATATTAATAATAAATAATAAATAACAAGTAATAAATAATAATAAATAATAATAAAAAATAAATAATGAATAAATATAAATAATAAATAATAAATAATAAATAATAAATAATAAATAATAAATAATAAATAATAAGTAATAAATAATAAATAATAAATAATAACTAATAAATAATAACTAATAAATAAATATAAATAATAAATAATAAATAATAAATAATAAATAATAAATAATAAATAGTAAATAATAAATAATAAATAAATATAAATAATAAATAATAAATAATAAATAATAAATAAATATAAATAATAAATAAATAATAAATAATAAATAATAAATAATAAATAAATATAAATAATAAACAAAAATAAATAATAAATAAATATAAATAATAAATAATAAATAATAAATTATAAATAATAAATAACCAGTTACAAATAATAGATAATAAATAAATTAATGTATATTTTAAATAATAAATCATAAATAATAAATAATAAATAATAAAGGAAACACATGAAAAAGTATGAAAAGACATGATAAGGGATGAAAAAGCATGAAAACGCATAAAAAAGGATGGAGAAGCATATGAAGAATGAGGCATTATAAAAAATGAGAACGCATGAAAACTCATGACAACTCTGGAAAACTCCTTAATAATTCAACATAACCATCATAATAACCCATAAAAAACCATTGATAAAGATAAAAAGTCATGGAAACCCAAATAAACAGTAATAAATGGAGCTACCATGGAAACCCGTCAAAACGGTCATAAAGAGACAAAAACATTGGACTCACATTAACGGAGATAACTTATGACCCGAGAGTCCGTTTTAGATCCGCGACCTGTCAAATCAAAGATCCTGAAACACTCTTCAACCTGAAAGGTGAAAGAGTTTGAATGGACAGACGGATCGGAAGTTATGACCATTTAAAAAAAGCTGACGGAGAACGGGTGCTAGAAACGAGACACTGAAAAACATAACAAACCCGATACCCACTAAAAAGGCCATAACATATGATCTAGGAGTGCATGTGGGCGCCGCGACCAGTCAAACTGAAGCTCATGGAATGAGCTATGATCTGGCAGGTTGAGGAGGCCAAACTGACACGCAGATTGAAAGTTAGGTCTGTTTGAAGACAAGTTTGACGGGACATCGGTGACGAAAATGGGGTTTTGAAGGCCTTTGGAGGGGTTATTGGGGTCTAAAAACCCGACAGAAGCATGCTTGTGTCGAACCAGTGCGTAACTCTCTTCGCTGGCTTCGATTTGATATGTGGTAGAGCCCAAACGGACACCTGGAGTGAAAGTTATGGCCGTTTGAAGTTGGAGAACTTTTTTCAACTTTCTTATAACTGTAATATCTTCCACACCTTAGACCGTCTCATGGTTTTGATTATATGTGCCTCTAGATCTCTTCATGAGCTTCGATTTGACTGGTCGTGGCGCTTCAACGGACGCCCGGATCAAAATTTATGGTCGTTTTAGTGATTTCGGGGTTTCTCACTTTTTTTTTTCATTTCATTTAGCGGCGGTTTTACCGAAACCGCCGCTATTTCGCGGCGGTTTTTTAAAAAACCGCCGCTAATCCTCAAATAAAATTAAAAAAAAAATTAAAAAAAATTAAAAAAAAAATTGCCGTTTAGCGGCGGTTTTTTCGCGGCGGTTCTTAAAACCGCCGCGAAATGACGGCCCAAAAATGCGTTTCGCGGCGGTTTTCTTGTAGTGTAGTGCATTTAGAAGTAGCAGTAGGGTTGGCATTGTCGTGGGATGGTTGTTTGTTTGAGAACCCATAGGTTGGGCTGATTTTTTGTTATCTATAGGTATATAATTATATTCTATTGTGATTTCTATACATCCCCCACCCTAGTTGAGAACTATGTTACGAAAACCCCCATCATCGCAGGGGAGGGTGTCTTTCCCAAACATCTCGGTGGGAGGATAGCTGGTTGGCCGCCTGCTTTTCCCTACTTCCTCTTCTAGGTAGTGATAACCCAAGAATCTTTAGGAAGGTCATTGTTTATGGGGCCCAGGTATGTATGGGTGAGTTATGATTTTCTAGGTGTCTTTGGGATGAGGTGTGGTTGTGGCATATGTGTCTACGGGTGGGATGTGATATGGTTATGGACCAGGTGTCTGTGGGCGAGATGTGATGTGGTTTGCAGCCCAAGTGTCTGCATGTAGGATGTGATGTGACTTGAGCTCAGGTTATAGGATGAGATGTGTTTTGTGGAGCCCAGGTGTGTGTGGGCGGGTTGTGACATGGTTCTTTCAGAAGAGGTGTGAGTGCGAGAATGTTTGACATTAGGCAAGAGCTTCTAAACCAGTGGGAAGTGGTGTGGGGTACCCAAATAATCATTGCACAATATATTACATTTATTTGACTTGCGTTATTTGGTGAGCATGCCTTGGTGAGGTTGGGGTGGTTAGTTTACTTGCTTAGGCCCAGTTTTGGCTCGGATGTTTTCTCATAGGAGCATTAGTATGCTTCCTTAACGTGTGCTTAAGATAATTTGGTTTTCCTAATGGGTATACTTGTATTCTCACCCTACATATATAAACTATTTTTAGGTTTCTAGGAGGATTACACAGACCGTGCTAGACTTTACTAGCTTGGATCTAAATAGTTTCTGAGTTGCTGCTTTAGCTTGTTTGTGGGTATTTATCTTTGGAGTTTTATTGTACTTATACTAGTTTTATTTTATTCATGCATATGGAATGGTTTTGGATTTCTTTTATATTTATGTCTTGGATTTGTTTGGAGTATGATCTATCATATCTCTCGATCTTGTTTAAAAAAAGGTAAACACCTTCCATATTGTGGGACTTATATACCCTTGGTGCTGGTCACCAATACGGGGCCTACTGGAGGCAAGAATTGTGGGTCATTATCTATCTTTATTCATTATAAGCCTAGTAGGGGTATATTTGGAGGGAGGGGGTCATCAGAGAGTGGTATTAGAGGTGATGGTTAAGAGATAAGAAGGATTTTGGAGTTAAGAATAGTGAGGATTGTATGGGTTGGTAGGAAAATGGCGTCAAGTGACCTCGGTTCATGACATATGCCTAGGAAGACCGGCTAGGACACTAGATTTTAGCCCCCCCCCCCCATGATCTGATGCAAGGACTCTGGGCCTACCGAACGACCAAGTGAGGCTACACCATTTGGAGGTAGAGACCCTAGGAAAGGTACATGCATCATAATGACTTGTGTTATTATTTAAATTGGGTTTTTTTAGAGAATTTTAAATGGCTAAAGAAATGAGTTAAATGAGTTAAAATGAATCTTAAATAAAATTACATACTACTCAGACTTAGGAATTCCTTGTTTATCTTTTTAGCTATGGTACCTGATCATCATCCATGTGTGGCTAAGGCATTTAAGGCTCGGCAGGACAATCCAGATGATTAGTAGAGGATTGTGGAGGAGGAAAACCCGTGGTAGAGAACATTATGTGATTTTCAATAGAAGGCTTTGGGAAAGTACAAGGGTAGTGTTTCGAACATAGAGATGGAAAGCTGTATTGAGGAGTTTGAGATCACCTTCAATTTTATCTATAATCTAATAGAGTATTGGGTTCTTTGGTATTAATCTATATGTGAGGTGTTTCTCATCAGTGGTGGACACTATACTGAGGGGATAGGAAGGATTCTGATGTTCTGTGGGTTGATTTTGAGAAGGAGTTTTGAGAAGAATTCCTTTCATCGACCATGAAGGATGAAAAGAGGTAGGAGTTACTCTCCCTTCAGTAGGCGAGTATGTCAATATGGTAGCTGGGAATTAAGTTCAAGGATCTCCTTCATTTTCCCCTGTATCTCTTTTTGGATGAGGAGTCTCATGCAATATGTCTAGAGGAGGTGCTTTTTTCTTTCTATCCAGTACGCGGTTACCCCCTTTATGTTATTGACATACTTGGAGGTCCAGAATAAGGAAAAAGTGATTGAGAGGATTCACTCATGAGGAGGCCTACCACGAGAGGGGAGAAAATAAATTTATTTAAAGGGAAAGGTTACCAGTAATGGGTCTTAGGCTCTTGGGTATTCAGGGTTTTGATCAGTGGGGAGTTGACCTCAGTAGTTTCATTTTTGACCTTCTAGTCCTCATGCCTTTCTCATGAACTTGGGACCGAGGTGTTTCATCTATGGATTCCATGAACATATTTAGAATCAGTTCCCAGAAGTCGTTCGAGCTTAGTATGGTGGAGGTGGACAGGTTTAGTGCCAGCCTCTACAACAGTTTTTAGCTAGGCCATTTCAGTAGTAGGGATAGCAAGCTCATGCTCCACTGAGGGGACATGGAGTTAGTAGAGGTTTTCCTTAGGATATTACTCAAGGATATTAATTTGGGTGTGGTTGTTGAGGCGGTCATTAATAGAGGGGAATAGGATTTGAGCGTGGTCATCTACATGTAGCAGAGGCTGCAGTTCCGACAGGGCCAAAGATCGTTAGAGGTATGATCAGTTTGTTTAATACACTTTCTTGTACTTTGTTTTATTTGGGATCTTCATACTCCTTTGTTTCACCCACTCTATCTCTTTATATAGGAATAGACATAGAGAGGCTTCTTGTGCTCCTAGTGTTGGGTGTGCCAGTTGGAGGTCAGACCAGCTTGTTTGATATGTTTTGGGGGTGTAGATTGATGATGAGACCACATCAGTCATGTGGGAATATCTTCTTGCTACAGATGAAACCATACGATGTCATTCTATATATCGATTGGTGGTATTCCATACACTCTGTTATTGACTGTTTCCAAATAAGAATCGTTTTTTTAGACATGGATGGTCAATGTGTGGTTTTTGTTGGTGATTGAAGCTATTAGGTGGGCTATCAACATGTAGAACCTATTCTTTCCTTATTGGTTGAGATGTTAGTGGAATCAAAAGATGTTGGGATGGTGGAGGTTCATAGAGTTATTGGGGAGTTCCTGGATGTTTTCCTTAAGGAGGTTATGACTCTACCTGCTCAACGAGATGTTGAATTCAGGATAGACTTACAACCAGGTGCTTCTTCGATTTCGATGGCTACTTATCATATGGAACCTTCTGAGTTGCAGAGGTTGAGGATTCAGATAGATGTTCTAATGAAGAAGGGATTTATATGTCCTAGTGTGTCGTTGTAGGGTGCTTTGGTATTGTTCTAAAATAAGGAAGATGGTGGTTTGAGGTTGTACATAGAATAAAGGAGGCTAAATCAGGTAACAGTCAAGAACCATTACCCTCTTCCAAGGATAGATGATCTTTTCGATCAACTAAGAGGGGAAATTTGATTTTCTAAGATCGATTTTCGGTTTAGATATCACCAGTTGAGGGTAAAGGAGGAAAATATCCTGAAGACTAATTTCAGATGTAGGTATGGGCACTTCAAGTTTGCAGTCTTTCCATTCAGGGTTACGAACACACCAACCATGTTCCTGGGGATTATGAAATCCATTTTCCAGGTGTTCCTAGACCAGTTTGTCATCGTTTTCATTGATGATATCCTAATATAATTATAGTCATAGGAGGAGCATGTTGAGCATCTCAAAACCATCCTAAAAGCTCTTCAATGACACAAGCTCTATGGGAAGCTGTCCAAGTGTAATTTATGGACATGAGAGGTGCATTTCCTTGGACACGTGGTGTCTCAACAGGGTGTAGTGGTGGAACCATCACAGGTAGAAGCAGTTGCTTCTTGGGTATCACCCAAGAATGTGGCATAAGTTCATAGTTTTCTTGGTCTTTTAGGCTATTATCAAAGGTTTTTTACTTATTTTTCTTGAATTTCATCCCCATTGACAGATTTGACCAGAAAATACCAAACTTTTGTGTGGATAGATCTGTTCTATGCATCGTTCATCTATTTAAAGGGGAAGTTGGTTAGTACTCTAGTGATCTGATTGCTAGAGGAATGGGTTATGTTAGAGGTGTTTTGTGATTCTTTACATCTGGTATTGGGATGCATATTGAGGAAGTAATAGACAGTGATATCTTATGGATGTAGGAAGTTATGTCCCCATAAATGTAAATATTCCACCCATGATCTGGATCTAGCAGCAGTCATGTTTTCACTGAATTTGTGGAAACATTACCTCATTGTGGAGTGCTTTGTGGTCTTCAAATATCATAAGAGTTTGAGGTATATATTTTCCCAATGATATCTGAACTTGTGACAGTAGAGGTGGATGGAGTTTCTTTGGGACTATGATTTTGAGATCTATTACACCTTAATAAAGGGGAATGTCATGGTCGATGCTTTAAGCAGGAAGTTGCAGAAGGAGGCTATTCAAGAACCTGAAGACGCTTAGAAGGCAATAGAGGAGTTAGCATCCTTACACCTAGATGCAGGAATGGATGGTGGATAAGACTGTTTATTCCAGATGACAGTGTAGTCATCTCTGATGTAGCAGGTGGAGGAGCCTCGGTGGGGGGACATAGAGGCAGAGGTGTTGCACAATCATGTTGGCCATAGTGATGCTTTAGAGTAATGGTTGGAAGATATTCAGAATTAGATGTTGTTCTGTGGGAGGTTGTTTTTTCTGGTAGCAATGCGTGAGGGAGTTATCTATGAGCTTCATAACTCACCTTTAGCAGTACACCCATGAATTTATAAAATGTATCATGGCTTGAATATGCAGTTTTGGTGGCCCGTAATGAAACAGGCAGTAGCAGAGTTTGTGGTGAGGTGCTTAGTGTGCCAGCAAGTGAAGGATTAGCACCATGTTCCCAGTGGTTTGTTTCATCCCTTAGATGTCCCCAAGTGAAATTGGGATGACATATCAATGGATTTTTTTCATAGGGTTACCAAGGTCTTAGGGAGGCTATGATGATATCTGGCTAGTGGTGGATCGGTTGATGAAATTGGTTCACTTCTTAGTGATCAAGGATTCTGGCGTAGTGGATGCCTTGTAAAAGAGTTATGTGGATGAAGTGATGTGACTACATAGAGTTCCAAGATCCATTATCTCATATTAGGATACACATTTTACCTCATGAGTCTGAAGGGGATTGCAGTATGCTTTTGGCACTCATTTATGCATCAACACTATCTTCCACCCTCAGACAGATGGGAAGATATAACGGAATATCCAAATGTTTTAGGACATGTTCCGATCATACGTCTTTGACTTTAGCAGATCTTGGCTATGACAGTTTCCCTTGGTAGAGTTTTCTTACAATAATACTTATCACTCTTCCATTGGAATGGCTCTGTTTGAAGATTTGTATGAGAGACTATTTTGTTCACCCTTGTGCTGGACAGAGGTTGGGGAGATAGATGTTCTTGGTCCCGAGGTAGAGCAGAGAATGATAGAGAAGGTTCATCCTATTTGTGAGAGGATTAAAGCAGCATGGGACCAAAAGAAGTCATATGTTGATCGCAGGAGGAGGCCCTTGGAGTTTGAGGTTGGGGACCATGTGTTCTTGAATGTTTCCCCTCGATGTGGTCAATAGAGGTTTGGCATAGGGAGTAAACTTTCTCCCAGGTTCATTGGACCCTTTGATCTATTGGGGAGAGTTGGTGAGGTGGCATAACAGTTAGCGATGCCATCGCAGTTGGAGAGGATCCAAAAAATCTTTCACGTCTCTCAACTCTGTCGATATCTTCACAATGACTCCCATGTCATTGATTGAGGAGAGTTAGATATCAAAGATGACGCGATGTACATGGAACAACCAATAGAGATCTAGGATCATCAAAATAAGGTGTTTCAAGGAAAAACTATTCCTTTGGTTCGTGTGTTGTGAAGGCATGGTGGCCTAGAGGAGAGTACTTGGGAGCATGAAACGCAGATGTGTGCCCAGTACCTGATATTTTTTTGAGTTTTTCCTTGTTCTTTTTTGTTTTGAAATGTAATTTTTGAACCTTGTTTTTATGAAATGATTTGTTTTTCCTTGGGTTGAGATGTGTGTGGTTCAATGTGTGATAAAGTCCTGACATGTGAAAAGGTGAATACCAGACTTCTAATCGAGATGCATTAACTACGATACGATTAAACCTGCTCGGGTGAGTCAATGCCACTTGGAGCAAATAATATCTTGACATGGAGGGTGGAATTCTCTGATTCATGTGTTTAGGATAGTGTAGGTCATTGACTGTGATGGTTGTTGGTTTGGGTTGTGCAGAGGTTGAGGTAGTGGTGTGGTGGTTTTTTGGAAGTGTGTTTGTGGTCATTTGGGTTGGAATGTCTGGATGGTGGTAATGCTTGGGGAGTTATGAGAGTCTTGAGAGGTGTATCGAGGGGTGGTTGTTTAGACTAGTCTAATCTTTTCTTCTGAGTTGGTTTTGAATTATCGAGGATGAGAATAGTTTTAGAGGTTTGTGATGTAATGGCCTGGACCACTTTAGTCCATTACTTTGTGAAAATTCGGTGTTTGAAGTGTTCTGGGAGGTCAAGGTGACTTATTTCAGCACTTTGTAAAATTTACAACTTTCCAACGGTATCTCTCAATGATGATTCACAATGGTGAGTCAGGATGGTGACTCACACTAGTAGCTCGCAATGGTGAGTTGCAATAGTGACTTGGAATGGTGAGTCATGATGGTGAATCACATCGGTAGCTCTAAATGGTGAGTCACAATGATGATTCGAAATGGTGAGTTAGGATGGTGACTCACACAAGTAGCTTACAGAATAGTGACTCGCACTGATGACTCACATCGGTGACTCTCACCGGTGACTCGCGCTAGTGACTCACACCGGTAGCTCGCCAACAGTGACTCACACCAGTAGATCGCCAACGGTGACTCGCACTGATGAATTTTCTAACAGTGAGTCTTCCAACGGTCACTCATCCAATGGTGAATCATCCAATGGTAGCTCATTTCAATGGTGAGTCATGAATAGTGTTTCTAGCTTCCTACAGTTTCTCCCTTTTAATTTTTTCTTTGATGAAAGATGAGTTTAATACCATATTTAAGTGGTTTTGAAGTCATTTCAAGGGATATAAATCATATCTTTACTTTTTATGAAATCTATGGTGCCTTCTAAATGGTCAAACCATATGGTTTTGTTGATATCTGGCTTTAATGAAAATTCAAATGTGTTTCATATCCTGTGAGTCTCAGATGTAATCATTCTAAGCTGAGGGCCTTACCTTCATTCATTCCTTCTCATTTCTCTTGATACGAGATGTCCCCATAACCATTCTTCCCTAAGGAGTCATGAATTTGTGTTTTAGCCTTTGGATTGTGTTTTTACAGGAGGTTTTTCCTGCTTTATTCACCAACTGTTTTGGTGCGATAAGGAAGTGTTGATTGGTTCTTCTTACTGGTAAGTTTCCTCCATCCCTTTTAATTGTGCATCATGCAGGGTGGTGTAATAATGTTTCCCTTAGGAAGATATTTAAATTAAAATTAAATATAGATAGTTTAATTGACTTTAAATCAATAAATAGAGGACTATAAAAAAGTGATGCAAGTTATATTTTATTTATTTCACTGTTATTCTGGTCTGTATGGGCTAACTGTCCACTAAAAATCATGGTCATTAGGGGTATTTGTTTATTCATGGGATGGTCTATGGAATTAATGTTGTTTGTTTGTTTTGTTTGAATGGTTATATATGAAATTTTCTAACCACATATACTTGTCTAATAAATAGATACCCCAGTATCATACCTTCTATGATAACCCTAGAATTTAACAAGTGGAATTAAAGAAAGGATGACTTGTTAAATATGAATATATTTTTCCTTGGTTTGTATGGTGATGTGTCTATAAGCACGGTTTTATGTTGTAGGATGGCTTGGGTGGTGTAATGTAATCTCAGGTTGAGATATTAATTGATTGTAGAATGGATAAGAAGTATTGTACAATATAGTAGTGATTGGGTTGTGTGGTTATGTGTTGCTAGGTGGGGCTATGAGTTGGGGGTTTTCTCTATTGAGAAAATGGATTGGGCAGGATGAATTTGAATAATTATGATAGAAGTGGTTGGCATGGGTGTTAAATAGAGAAGAATGTGAAGTGGGTTAACTTACCATGGTTATTCTTCCTCTGTGTGACTTCTTCTATGTGGATTGTTGTGTGTTGTGCCTTATAGTTTCCCAGGTAGAGACGGAAAGAATAAATGAATTATTTAGTAAAGAATGAAAATTGGTAAATTGAATTTGTTGGGGGTATGAATTGAGTTTGTAGCTTGTTGTGTGGTTGTACATTTAGAAGTAGTTGCATGGTTGGTAGTGTTTTGGGATGTTTTTTGTTTGAGAACCCATAGGTTGGGCTGAGTTTCTAGTATCTATAGGTATATACTTGCATTTTCTTGTAATTTCTATATGCACCCCACCTTAGTTGAGTACTATGTGCTGAAAACACCCATCATCATGGGGGATAGTGTCTTTCCCAAACATCCTATTGGGAGGATGGATGGATAACCACCCGCTCTTCCCTGCTCCCTCTTCCAGGTGCTGATAGCCCAAGAATCATCAGGAAGATTGTGGTTTGTGGGGCCCAGGTGTGTGTGGGTGAGTTGTTCTTTCACATGTGCCTTTAGAATGAGGTGTGGTTGTGGCCCACGTGTCTTCGGGTAGGATGTGATGTGGTTGGGACCCAGGTGTCTGCGGGCGGGATGTGATGTGGTTTGCGGCCCAGGTGTCTGCGGGTAGGATGTGATGTGACTCAGGCTCAGGTGATAATATGAGATGTGGTTTGTGGGGCCCATGTGTGTGCGTGTGGGTTGTGACATGGTTCTTTCAGAAGAGGTGGGAGCGTGAGGATGTTTTCCATTAGGCAAGAGTGACTAAACTAGTGGGAAGTGGTGTGGGGTACCCAAATCATCGATGTGAATTATATTAAATTTAGTTGATTTGCATATTTGGTGATCATGCCTTGATAAGGTTGGGGTGGTTAGTTTACCTGCTTAGGTGATGTTTTAGCTCGGCTGTTTTCTCAGAGGATTGTTAGTATGCTTCCTTCACGTGTGCATGAGAGAATTTGGTTTTTCTACTAGCTATACTTGTATTCTCACCCTATGTATATAAACTATTTTCAGGTTTTCATAAGGATTATGCAGACCATGCTAGTCCCTACTAGCTCGTATCTCGATAGTTGCTGAGTTGCTACTTTAGATTGCTTTTGGGTATTTTTCTTTGGGGTTTTACTATACTTGTACTAGTTCTATTTTATCCATGTATATGGGATGGTTTTTGGATTTCTTTTTTATATATGTCTTTGAGTTGTTTTGAGAATGATCCATCATATCTTTTGATCTTGTTTAAAAAAAGGGTAATGTCTTCCATATTGTGTGACCTGTATACCCTTGGTGCTAGTCGCCAACCCGGGGCATGCTAGGGGAGGGACTCAAAGTTCATTATCTCCCTTTCTTCATTGCCATCACAGGAGGGGTATCTTTAGAGGGAGGGGATCTTGAAAATAGTAGGGTGTTATATGATTCATGTGAACATGATTCGTTACCTATTGAAAATAATTGGTTTCATAATTTAATACATGAGGACCATTATTTAAATGTGTCATTCCATGAAATATGTTATCTTTATAAAAGAAACAAATTTTATATCCAAACTTGAAAAATAAAACCATCTTCATCTAGGAATGATACTAAAATAATGTTCTTGGTAATAGTAATTACATAATAAAAATCACTTAAAAATCAATATCATTACTATTGGTAATGAAATGTGGTAGTCACTAATGGTTAGAGTAGCCATCCTCGCACCATTGACACCTCGCAAATCCACCTATCCTCTAGAAATATTTCAAAATCTACATGGTTGTTGAATTTGGATATATATGTGAGCACCAAAAGCTATATCTAATACCCAATGTGTAGATATTGAAAGATTACACTTGATGATGAATGCACATTTAGCTTCCCATTGCTTCTGGGTGAAACTCTTTTTTCTAGTGGCCATGCTTGCCACATGAAAATCATACTGCCTCCATTTCCTTGCCATGCATCTAGATCTTCCTCTTCTTGGAAGAATGGTTCTCGAGATCTTTAGAATTTTTATGAGTCTTGGGCCCCTTCGCCTTTTTATTCCTTTTCTTATTCACTATAAGGACCACAAATTTTTCACGCCCCATGTCCTTATCTACTTCATAAATCAAAGTAAGAAGTTTCAAAAGACTCTCCTCATTATTTCTCATATTATAATTAACAATCAAACTAGAGAAGGACTTGGGTAGTAATGAAAGTATGAGATTTGTGCACAACTCATATGAGAATTTAATCCCTAATATGTCTTATCATTCAATGTATCCAACAAGCTTGACTACATGAGGCCGAGATAGCACAGAATCTTCAAGCTTAGATGTAAACAGATCATTAGAGATCTCATATCTCTCTTGTATCACCTTCTATTGATAGATATCCCAAATGTGAGACATCATGTTATACACATCCATATCCTGGTGTTGCTTCAAAAGATCATTGGTTGCGGATGATAGCATGAAACACTTAACATCTGTGGAATCATTCAAATGTTTCTCAAACAAAGTTAACTCTTCACACCAAATCAATCGGAGTTGCAACCAAAGAGCATACTCAAATTTACGAGAATTATTAATACCTGAAAAATTGAACAGAAACGAGCCAGAACCTTCCTTTAATACCATGTTTTGGGACAAAAAATGATTGTCCCACAAGTGCGGAAATAATAAATAGCTAAAATAAAGTGAAAAATGTTGAAATAAATGACACCTGATATAATGTGGAAAATCATCCAAAATGAAAGGAGTAAAAAAACAAAGATAAATATAAGTATCTCACTATGGGTAAAAGTGAGTACATACTCCCTCACTATTACAAAGATAAAACTCTCATAAAAATATCTATTGAATATATGGGAAACTACCTCACTATTCCTGTGTTGCTTACTTTGATAATATGTAAAGTTAACAGTCTATGTAGCGGAACATGTTAGAACAATTAATACTAAACTAATAATCCATTATAAATAACATTAAAGTCCCATGGAATATTCCCATAAAGCATGCGAGAGAGACTTTTCAACCGCAAACAATTTAAATTCAAATATAGTGTACTTTCAAGAAAGCATCGTCAACATTCATCCCATGTGATGATTAAATTATTCAAAATAAAAGTCATTGACATTGAAAAAATTACAAGTAATTAAAAAATGACTAAACCGATAAAAATAATTAACAAAAAACAACAATAAATCAAAATGTATAAGAAATATGAAAAATAGAGAATCATAGGAAATACACCCTTAAGGCATGGTTGGCTTCTTCTTATGATAGGTCCATCCTCATGGTAAGTCATACCTTTTGGTAGGACACACTTTTCTGATGCAGTCGATAAAAAATGATCTTACAGTCGATATGAATTTATTCATATGGTCGATCAAAATTTCAATGTACGGTCGATTGAAATTTCAATGCACGATCGATCGATATACAATATATATATATATAATATCAATGCCTAAAATATATGCATTTGTTGGGCTTGGACCACCCGATTTGTGACATTTTAAAGGTTCATAATTTGACCTGATAAACAAAGTATTATACCATTATATAACCAAAGCATAGAATCCACAGTTGGATGTGTAAGTATATAAATAGAGGAGGTGTGTCCCTACCTACCACGTCGCACCATCAACTCCTCATGGATGGATGTCCACAACTCTGCAATTTGGCTCTCATTTTTACTTCTCCCCCTTACCATCCTCATCTCCTCGCCGTCGTTGTCATCTGTCGATGCCGACATTCACGAAAACTTTCTCCGCTGCCTCTCCCTCCATGGGAGCTCCACCTCCATCTCCACACTCATATAAACCCCCGCCAATTCCTTCTACACCTCCATATCATAGTTCATCATCTTTGATCGATGGTTCCTGCAGCCCACCACCACCTGCCCACTCTCCATCGTGATGTCGACCCAAGAATCCCATGTCCAGCACACCGTCGTCTACGCCCGATGCCACAACCTGCAGGTCTGGGTTCGGAGCGACGGGTATGACTATGAGGGGCTCTCCTCCGTCACCCATGTCCCATTCCTAGTTATCGACCTCTTCTGCCACTGATTTATCAACGTTGATGTGAAGGCCCAGACTGCATCGGTTCATATGGGCTCCACCAATGGTGAGCTTCACTACAACATCAGCACCTGTAGTCACACCCTTGGCTTCCCGGCGGGGGTCTGCCCAAAGGTTGGCATGGGAGGCCACATCAGCAGCAGTGGCTGGGCACCCTGATGCACATATATGCCATCGCCACCGACAACGCGATCAACACTCGCATCGTCAACACCGATGGCAGGATCCTGGACCGAGCGAGCTTGGGGGAGGATATGTTCTGGGCCATCTGGGGAGGCGACAATGAGAACATCAGAATCGTATACCTAGTAAAGTGTAGATAATAAAAAACGAGTCATCACATATGGACAACATGAATCATAATAAGGATGTAATGTATAAATGAACATTCATGATGAATACATAACATATATGCACGTCAATTATATTCACACATCAATATATTTATTGACCAAATTCATTGGAAACATATATTTATTTAAATATATATTCATTTATTTGTAATTATAGTTATAAATATATATATTTAAAAAGTATTTATATATAATTATAAATATAATAAATATATTTATTATTTAATGAAATTTATTATAATCTTATAATTATTTAAATATATATTTATTTAATTATAATCTTATAAATACTTTTTTTAAAACATTATATATATATTTGAATTATTAAAAAATATATTTTAATTAAAAACATGTATTTTTATTTAATGTATATAAATAAATATTATTTTTGAATATAAACATAATATTTTTATATAAATTAATAATATTTTTTATTAAAAACTTTTATCAATGATAATAATAGCGCTAATAAAGGGTACACCTTTATCAGCACTTTTTTTAGCGCTGATAAAGGGTAGATTTATCAGCGCTTTTTTTAGTGCTAATAAAGGATATATTTATCAGTGCTTTTAGTTAGCGCTGATAAAGACTCCCCTTTTACCAGCGCGCTTTTCTTAGCGCTGATACTAGTTGGTGGTGCCCTTGCGCCGATCTGTGGTAGTGTACTTGGTGAATCAAAGTATGAAGTTCTAAAATACTCTTCTCATTATTACTGATATTATAATTAACAATAAAACTGGAGAAGGTCTTGGGTAGAAATGAAAGTATGAGATCTGTGTGCAAATCATATGGGAATTTAATCCCTAAGATGTCTTAGCATTCAATGTAGTCAATAATCTTGACTACATGAGGCTGTGATAGCACCAACTCTCCAAGCTTAGTTGTAAATAGATCATTGGAGATATTGTATCTCTCTTATCTCAACATCTCTTTATAAATATCCCAAATGTGAGACATCATTTTATACGCATCCATGTCCTCAAGTTACTTCAAAAGCTCATTCGTCATAGATGATAACAGGAAACATTGAACATTTGTGGAATCGTTCAAATGTTTCTCAAAGTTACTTCAAAAGCTCATTCGTCATAGATGATAACAGGAAACATTGAACATTTGTGGAATCGTTCAAATGTTTCTCAAAGAGAGTTAACTGTTCACCACTAGCCTCATTACCAGATCAACTAGAGTTGCAACCACAGAGCATACCCAATTTTACGAGAATTATTAATACTTGAAAAAGTGAACAGAATCGGGCCAGAACCTTCCTTTGATACCACTTTTTGGGACTGAAAATGATTGGCTCAATAGTGCGGTGATAATAACGAGGTAAAATAAAGTGAAAAATGTGGAAATAAATGACACCTGATGTAATGTGGAAAATCCTCCAAAATGAAATGTGTAAAAACCATAGATAAATAGAAGGATCTCACTATTGGTAAAAGTGGGTAAAACTTTCTCCGCTCCCACTCCCTCAATGGGACCTCCACCTCCATATTCAAACTCATATACAAGATAAATTTGTTGTGTAGTTTTTTTATCAAAATGGGTGTAGGTTAGACATAATTAGGAAAATGGGTCAAAGCGCCACTTGAAGTGGCGCTTGACTGATTTTGGGAGCATAGCGCCACTTGAAGTGGCACTGATAGTGTACAGTGTACATGATCAGTGCCACTTGAAGTGGCGCTGATACCTTTTGCATCAAATGCCACGAACAAAGGCAATGTCGAGTCCCCACTAAAACTGTATAAATGGATTTTCCCATTACCGCATCCTGGTCGGTAAAAATAGTTTGAGGTCTCTTCATGTGATGCACCTGTAATTTTTTTGAAACAACCAAGAAAACGAAGTTGCGGTTTCATCATATAACAAAGATACCCCAAAAACAACAATCTACCGATGATGATTGAACCCCACAAAAACACCTAACAGCCTGTACTCTTTATTAGTGTTGAAAGTGGTGTAGAAAACAACAACATATCCAAACAACTCATAATCTGTTCTCATTTTTGGATCACCCCAGAAAATATTACTAATTTTCTCATTCATGGAAAACTGCATAGTATAGACAAATGATGGATTGTTCTAACTTTGTCTTTCTAGGTACTCTAACATGAAACATGCGTCACTATGAAGCAAATCACTTTTCCCGTTTAGACCTTAAAAAATTCAACTGATCAACACATGTGTGCCCAATAACATCTCGCTCCCTTGTAATAGTTGTCGTCAACGAGAAAGAATCATTTGGTTTAATACCTGCGGAAGCATTCACATCTAACTCAGCTGCTTGTGCTTCTATTATTTTTCTTTGGGACCTCATTATATGAATTGATTCAGACCTGTTCAAGGGATGATTGTGCTCTTCAACAAATATAGTACATGAATATTTGCCAGAAGATAATAAATCAACCCCCATTCTAGCAAGGCAACAAGTACGTGTCTCAGTCTGAGGAAATTTCATCATTCTATCACGTTTGTCAACCTTCCTATGACCTTCTTTGCTACATGCATAAAGGCTTGATGTGACAATTGATTTATCCTTTCTTCTTTTATTAGAATATTGTTGGCGTACGTTGAACCCATTTACTCCCCCATACGTGAGATAAAAACGTTGTGCTTCATCAAGTTACTTGAACGTCATCCCTACAACTGGTTTAATAGAAGCTGCTACAACATCAGTATCACCATCAACAACATTGCAACAACCTGCAACAAAAAAAACATCAGTTCAAGCAAAGTACATTAACTTTATAACAGGATTTAATCTGTTTGAAAATGTATAAACTAGATGAATAGAAATGTAACTAAATAATATTTAATTACAAATATATATATATATATATATAATATAAAATTATTTTTCTGAAATTATAAATAAAACAATTTATAAGATATATTATGTATATTTTCCGGTGGAAGTTCTGGTGGAAGTTCCCAAGGAAATTCCCGAGGAAGTTCGAGAAGTAGTTCTAGAGGAAGTTCAGGTGGAAGTTCAGGTGGAAGTTCCAGAGGAAGTTCTGGTGGAAGTTCGAGTGGAAGTTCTGGTGGAACTTCCACTGCAACTTCCACTGCTACTTCCACTGAAATATCCACTGGACATCGAGCAGAACTTGGATATCAAGTGGAAGTTCTACTGGAAGTTATATTACAAAAACCAGTGGAACTTCCAGTGGACATCGAGCGGAACTTGGACATCAAGTGGAAGTTTCACTGCAAAAATCAGTGGAAGTTCCGCAATGCAACAAAACTATATATTACTTACAGTAAAGTAAACATTGCAAACTTCAACAAACAATGTTGGACAGATTTACAACAAAACTAAGAAAAAACAAACTTCAAATATAATCTCCAATAACTTCACATCATTCAGTATACAGTCATAGATAGAAACTTATTCCGGATTTACCAAAAAAACTGTAAAAAAACTTCAAATAAAATCCACAATACATTCATTGCTATCCATTATAGGGAGAAGCAAAACACAAACTTCAAACCGTGCCACGACTCCGATAATTCGCCCTGCTCCGAAACCCACTGATCCCTCATACCTCGACCTCGACCTCGACCTCAACTTTGACCTCGACCTCGACTTCGACCTCGACCAGAGTGTCGTGACTTTAACGATTCGCCCTGCTCCGCAATCCAGCGCACCTTGCCCGAATGGAAATGCACATTCGTCAAATCCCTGCCGCGCTCTGGTCATTTCGCGCACGCCCCATTTTTCTTTGAGATGAAAATGCCCCCCCATCAGCTCAACCTGAGAGGATGGTGCCACCTGTAAAAAAGAACACGTGTTAAGATCCCCGCATATGACCGGAATATCCTGTAAAATGGGGTACTGGAGACGATAAAAAGCGGCTAAAAATAACGCTGATAAATATACTATTTATCAGCACTAAAAAAACGCTGATAAAGGGTTGATTTATCAATGATTTTCGGTAGCTCTGATAAAAGCTCCCCTTTTATTAGTGCTATCCTTAGCAGTGATAAAACATAGCACATCCCTTGGTTGGATATGTGGTATTGGTTGAAGTGAATGATGAGTGGTTAACATGTGATAGAGAAAGAGGGTTAGAGTTTCAATTTGTTAAAGGTTTTCACATCAATTATTGGAATAACTATTGTGAAATGTGTTTGTAAATACCAGATAAATTTAATACACGTTTGGATTTTAAAAAAAAAATGGGTTTCAGTTATTAAAATTAATACCAGTTGGGTTTTTTTTAATTCAATTTTAGGATATCAATTCTGCTAACCAGCCATTTACCCACGCCCTCGCCGCCTCCCCGGATGGCCCAGAACAGGTCCTCGCCCATGCTCGCCCGGTCCAGGATCCCGCCGTCGGCGTCGACGATGCGAGCGTCGATCACGTTGTCGGCGGCGAGGCCGTATCTGCGCATCAGGGTGCCCCAGCCACCGCCGCTGATGTGTCCGCCCACGCCGACCGTCGGGCAGACCCCCGCCGGGAAGCCGAGGGTGCGGCTGCGGGTGCCGATGCTGTAGTAAAGCTCGCCGTTGGTGGCGCCCGTCTGAACCCATGCAGTCCGGGCCTTCACGTCGACGTCGATAGATCGGTGGCGGAAGAGGTCTATAATCACGAACGGGACATGGGCGACGGAGGAGAGCCCCTCGTAATCGTGCCCGCCGCTCCGAACCCGCACCTGCAGGCCGTGGCGGCGGGCGCAGACGAGGGCGTGCTGGACGTGGGATTCTTGGGTCGGCGTCACGATGGCGAGTGGGCGGGGGGTGGTGGGCTGAAGGAACCGCCGGTCGGAGACGGGGAATTGCAAGATGGAGGCGTAGGAGGAATTGGCGGGGGTGTATATGAGTCTGGAGATGGAGGTGGAGGTCCCATGAAGGGAGAGGCAGCGGAGAAAATTTTCGTGAAAGCCGGCAGCGGCAGATGACAACGGCGGGTCGGAGATGAGGATGGCGAGGGGGAGAAGTAAAAATGAGAGCCAAATTGCAGCGCTGTGGACATCCATCGCTGAGGAGTTGATGGCGAGGCGTGGGAGGTCGGGACGCACCTCCTCTTTTTATATACATGCACATCCGACTGTGGATTCTGGGATTTGGTTATATAAGATATAATACTTTGTTTATTGGGTCAAATTATGAACCTTCCGAATGTCACAAATCGTCTGTGCAATACCGGTTACCGTCTCCTGTTTTACATTTTACCAGACGTTAAGGGAAGTTTATGTGTTTGGAGGGGTTGTTATATATATACATCTCGACATGCAACTCAGTCATTATACGAATATGTCCATTTTAAGTGTTTGTATTTTAAGCACTTGATCCTAAAGAAAAATCGACTAAAATGAATTTGTGTTTTTTATTTATTTACCTTCATACTGACGAAATTTTAATATATATACAACTTTATTTCATTAGAAAGGTAAAATCCTTGAGGAAAATGTTTGATGCGCTGCATGACCGATGATCTCCAGTACTAGATATTATGCGTGAAAGGAATATTTTCTACCATGATATATCATATTTAGTTCATAAAATATGTTATCAACAATGCATTTTGGATTATAGTTGTGATTTTATAATAAGAAAACAAACTAAAACTTGTTAATTTTGGATATTTTGAGACATAAAATTAACTCCAGAATGATAGTTCTTTATTGGTAAGGAAAAACCTCATCCGAATCCCACACGCCACCCCATCATACTATTCAACTAACAATAAAAAATAATCAAACTCTATATTATAATACTTTGTTTACAGAGTCAAATTATGAACCTCTCAAATGTCAGAAATCGTGTGGTCAAAAGCCAGCACACCCGAGGATTCTAGGATTTGGTATTGTAATGCAATTAATACAACTATTATTATTATAATATTGGATTCCACGGCTGGTCGTTCCCTACCGCCTGGATCTTATTTACATTATTGACCATCTTCCATATGATGTCATAGGGTGAGGAAATAAAAACATTTAATCACTGCTACTCCAGAATATGTGATCCCATTAATAAGGTTAGTATATTGATTAATTGGATTTTTATATTGTTGAGTGGATGATTGTTAAAATGGTGGGCGCAGAATCATCCAGAGAACAAAATAAAGAGCGGTTCGGTGCCGAAGTCTCAAGAACGAACGCAATTGAAAAGAACAGAAACTAAAATGCAGAAAATTAAAGAGGAACACGAGATTTACGTGCTTCGGTCCCCTTTGGGACCTACTGCACGGCAAGAACACCTCACACACGCATGCGTTTATTAATCCTCAAATCAAAAATTACAACAAAACAGTTTACCAGCAAGATCAAGCAACAGGATGCAAGATCGACAAGATGCAATAAAACTGTAAAGAAGAGAAACGAGAAAACTCACAACGCCGGACGCAAAAAATTGCCCGGCCGTCCTATTCTCTTCATAGGTCTGGATCTGGTTCGAGTAGGACTCGGAGGCTGGCCGTCGGAGGACTGATGCCGATCAGAGGCCGTGACAGAGCTCCACCAGAAGCGGCATACCAGCAGTGTACCGCGGAGTCCGTTGCCGTCGAGATAACCCTTCACGGGTTCGAGCGCCAGGATCCGACAAGAGAGGGGGTGAGATCTCCGCAGGAGGAAGAAAGCCAACACAAACGATTTGAGCCACTCCTTTTGCAGCAAGTCGCAGCAGGAGTGATGAATTCCCCTGCAAGCGACAGTTGCCGCGGCAACCTGAGAGCGCCACGATGCAAAACTGAAGCGGAGAATCCGCTCCTCGAATCAATCAGTTCGAACGGTGAACACAGGTGGACGGCCCGGATGAAATGGGCGGCAGCGCTGATCAAGGGCCACAAAGCAAAGGCAACAATACACAGATCGCCAGCGTGGCAAAATAAACGCAGCAACGCGGAATAGAAAAAAAAACGGTGAGATATATAATGAAAATGAATTTAAATAAAAACAAGAAATACATAATTAAATTCATTAATTCACAAAACTCCACCATTTTTAATTAAATTCAGGGATGTTCTTGCACCTAGGATTACGGAACAGGAACCAAGTTCAAACTATCTAGGCAATATTTGAACTTAGATAAAATGACACCTTTAGTCAAACTATCAACTGGATTTTTATCAGTATATCTTATTGACACACACGGTTCCTTGTTCTATCACATCTCTAATAAAGTGTAATCTAATGTCTATGTGCTTTGATTTACCATGGCAAACTAAAATTTTTAGACAAATGTAATGCAGATTGACTATCAGAGAAAACATTAATAGTTGAATCATAAAGCTTGAGTTCAGAAGACAAGCCTTTAAGCCATAAGGCTTCCTTTACCACCTCGGTGAGTGTAATGTACTCAGACTCAGTGGTGGAGAGGGTAACTACGGACTGCATGTTGCACTTCCATGAAACAGGCTCACCGCAGGCAGTGAACACGTATCCAGTCAATGATTTTCTGGTGTCAATGTTACCTGCATAATTAGCATCTACAAAGCCTACCAAAATGTTAGAAGCATCAACATTTTTACCAAAGCATAAAGACAAATTAGATGAACATGATAAATATCTGAGAAGCCATTTGAGTGCATGCCAATGGGGCTTCCCAGGAGCAGCCATAAATCTACTCAAGGTGCAGATAGCAAAAGTAATGTCAGGCCTGGTGCAAATCATAGAGTACATTATACTACCAACAATGCTAGCATATAGAATTTTAGACATAAATTTCACGTCATCATCAGCAGTGGGTGCTTGTGTTAAAGACAACTTAAAATGTTGAGCAAGAGGTACATTCACAGGTTTGAGAGATTCAAACATGTATCTCTTTAAAATATTTAAAATATAAGCATGCTGAGATAAGTAGAGCAATTTGTTAGGTCTATCTCTAATGATTTCAACACCTAAAATCTGCTTAGCTGCACCTAAGTCTTTCATTTCAAAGTTGCCTTTTAATTGGGATTTAATTGAAGTGATAAAATTCATATTCTTACATATGATAAGCATGTCATCTATGTAAAGCAGAAGGTAAATCATACAACCTTGAATTGACTTGAAGTAGACACAAGCATCATACTGGCTCCTGGTGAATTGGTTATTTAACATAAAGGAATCAAATTTCTTATACCATTGCCTTGATGCCTGTTTTAAACCATACAAGGACTTATTTAGAAGGCAAACTTGGTTGGATTTGAATTCCTTTGAATAACCGTCAGGAGGCTTCATATAGAGTTTTTCATTCAAATCCCCATGCAAGAAGGCAGTTTTAACATCAAGTTGCTCAATGTGCAGATTGAGATAGGCAGCAAAGGCTAACAGGAGCCGAATGGAAGTGTTTGACAACAAGGGAAAAAATTTCAGCATAGTCGATTCCCTCTCTCTGAAGAAATCCTTTGGCGACTAGCCTAGCTTTGAGCCTTACTTTATTTCCCTCTGTGTTGTCTTCCTTTCTCTTGTAAATCCACTTAGACCCAATCACTTTAGCATTCACAGGTTTGTGAACAACGGTCCGGGTGTGATTTTTCTTTAGAGATTGCATCTCTTCATTCATGGCTATGATCCAATGCTTTGAATCCTTGTCCTTTAAAGCTTGCCTATACGATTGAGGATCATCGTCGATGAGATCTTGGGCCACATGAAAGGCATATGATGCCATATCATACTAGCTAAACCGAGCAGGAGGTCTAGAGACTCTCCTTTGTCTATCTCGGGTTAATTGATAATCTTGATGATCGGTGGAAGGTCCAGAGTCAGAGTCTGAACCGGAACTCGTCTCAGATTCAGCTGCATCAGTGGGCTGAGGAGGAGGAGGAATAGAGTGAACATTAGTCTCAACATGAGTAAATGACTCATCTTCACCAGACTTATGAAAGTCTGGATCAAAACTGCCAGGTGTGTCAATCCTGGTCTTAGGAGCAGAGGACTCATGGAAGACAACGTCTCTACTAATAATGCACCGTTGGTATCCCGGTTTATCCACCCAGAGTTTATATCCTTTAACTCCATCGGGGTAACCAACAAAGATGCAGTTGAGTGCTCTAGGTTCAAGTTTGTCAGTCTTGATGTGGGCATAGGCTGTACACCCGAAGACCCTTAAGTAGGAATATGATGGGGGCTTGTCGGTCCATAGTTCTTCTGGAGTAATGAATTGATTCGCAGAAGAGGGACACCTGTTGATCAGGTACATTGCAGTGCTTGTGGCCTCAGCCCAAAAGGATTTGGGGAGTCCTGAGTGAACAAGCATGCTACAGACTCTTTCAAGGATAGTCCGATTCATCCTCTCTGCTAGGCCATTCTGTTGGGGAGTTTCCCTAACAGTTCTGTGCCTCTTGATACCTTCAGACTCACAGTATTGAATGAACTCAGTGGACAGGTACTCAAGCCCATTGTCAGTTCTCATGGTCCTGACTTTCTTCCCAGTCTGATTCTCGACTGAGGCTTTCCAGGTTTTAAATGTTTGGAAAACATCTGATTTATTTTTGAGGATGTATACCCAAACCTTCCTGGAGTAATCATCGATAAAGGTGACGAAATAGAAACCTCCACCATGAGTGGAGGTCTTGGCCGGCCCCCACAAATCCGAATGGATGTAATCAAGTGGGGTGGCATCCTTAAAGGACGATCTATTGAAAGTCACTCTTTTAGCTTTTCCCATCACACAATCTTCACAAAATGGGAGATTCGTAAGTGTGATGTCATTCAGCAATCCTCGCTTGCTGAGTTCTTCAAGCCCTTTGGAGCTTACATGCCCCAGCCTTCTATGCCAGAGCATAGTGTTGTCAGTGTTCGTAGTATAAACACTACCCAACTGTCTTGAATGGGTCCTGCCATTCAAGACATACAAACCATTCACAAGGGATCCTTTGATGATGGTTATTGATCCTTTTGAGACTTTTATAGTACCAGATTCAGATCTAAAAGCATATCCCTTTTGATCTAGGACTCCTAGGGAGATCAAGCTTCGTTGCAAGTTGGGGACCCACCTTACATCAAGTAAGGTGATGATGGAATGGTCATCCAATTCTATCAGGACAGATCCTCTACCCTCAACCTTGCATTTCTTGTTATTCCCTAATAGGACGTCCCCTTCCACTTTCTCGACCAGCTCTAAGAAGGACTCTCTATGGGGACACATATGGAAGAAGCATCCAGAGTCAAGGACCCACTCACGGTCGAGTGTATGGCTGGACACATTTAGAACTTCGGCTGTGTCATAACCAGAGTCAACAATAAGAGACTGGTCAGTGGGCTGCGCGCGCTCTTTCTCTCTTTTAAGCTTCCTACACCCGGGCTTAATATGCCCAGGCTTCCCACAATGGAAGCAAGTAACTTTTCTGTCTTTATTATCATTATTCTTTGACTTTTGTTCATGCCTAGGTTCTTTACTATTGCTACTTTTATCTCTGCTAACATGTTTCTTTTTGGTTTTAACCTGAGGTCTACCCCTAGTGAACAAACTCTCTGACTCGCCTTTCACCTTAGGTTTTGAGTGAAGGTCCTTGGATAGAAGGGCAGACTTGACTTATTCTAGAGTCAAGGAGTCACGACCATACATCATGGTCTCGACCAAGGTGCTATAACTATGGTCTAGAGATATCAGGAGAATAATAGCCTGATCCTCATCATCTACCGTGACATCTATATTGGCTAAGTCTAGCATGATCTTATTGAACTCGTCAAGATGGGATTTCAAGGAAGAGCCCGGTCTCATATTAAAGGTAAACATGCGGTGCTTCTTATATAGCCTACCAACTAGGGAGGCAGTCATGTAGAGCTTCTCTAACTTGAGCAAGATGCCGGCAGCAGTGGACTCGAAGGCCACTTCCCTAAGAACTTTATCTCCTAAGGACAACAAGAGGGAACTATGGGATTTGACTAGAGTGTCATTAGGGACAGGTTGGTGTTCAGTTATGGTTTTTCCAGCTTCATTAACAGTTGTTATGGGTTTAGTAGGCCCAGATAGGGCATCAATAAGACCTTATTGGACTAATAACGCCCTCATTTTAGTACGACATAAATTTAAATTATTATCTCCATCAAATTTTTCGATTTCATACCTCATTGTAGACATATTTATATACAACGAGTTGATGCCAAGTAATTGGGGACAACGAGAGCGTACGCCCCCAAAAGACTGGCCAATACTCACTAGGAATAAATTTGTACAATGTGTAATGAAAAAAAAAATTGGTGAAGACAATAATTTCAGTCTTAATAAAAACTAAAGACAACAATGTATTGGCAGAATTAAACAGATACAGTGTGGAAAATAGAAAAACCCAATCTGTTAACACAACTAGTGGTAGGCTGGACTATAAACCAGAAAACAGTGAACAATAGTCACAACAGTGCTGAAACTGAACACAGAAGGATAAATGGACCAAGTTTGTAAGCAATACACGGGGCTGCCAAGTGTTGGCAGCCAATTAGAATGTGCAAAATCGAGAAACTGAATTTAGACAGAATGTAAACAGCAATAGTGATACAAGTAAATTGTAAAAAGATCTCAGGATGCAACTTATAAACACAAGAAACTGGTTTACATGCACTATCTAAACAGAAACAGTGAATGCAGGCAGATTGTGAACATGCGAGTGATTATCACAACATAGACAGAGTAGCAAAGAAAATAGTAGGCAAATGAATCAAACAAAGCAGCCGAACGGTGGCTCTGATACCACTTGTTGAGTGGATGATTATAGAAATGGTGGGCGCAGAATCATCCAGAGAACAAAATAAAGAGCGGTTTGGTACCGAAGACTCAAGAACGAACGCAATTGAAAATAACAGAAACTAAAATGCAGAAAATTAAAGAGGAACACGAGATTTACGTGCTTTGGTCCTCTTTGGGACCTGCTGCACGGCAAGAACACCCCACACACACAAACGCGTTTATTAATCCTCAAATCAAAAATTACAACGAAACAGTTTACCAGCAAGATCAAGCAACATGATGCAAGATCGACAAGATGCAATAAAACTGTAAAGAAGAGAAATGAGAAAACTCACAATGCCAGGTGCAAAAAATTGCCTGGCCGTCCTGTTCTCTTCAGAGGTCTGGATCTGGTTCGAGTAGGACTCGGAGGCTGGCCGTCGGAGGACTGATGCCGATCAGAGGCCGTGGCGGAGCTCCACTAGAAGAGGCATACCAGCAGTGTACCGCGAAGTCCGTTGCCGTCGAGATAACCCTTCATGGGTTCGAGCGCCAGGATTCGACAAGAGAGGGGGTGAGATCTCCGCAGGAGGAAGAAAGCCAACACAAACGATTTGAGCCGCTACTTTTGCAGCAATTCACAACAGGAGTGATGAATTCCCCTACGAGCGACGGTTCGAAGAAACAGCCGGGGCAACCTGAGAGCACCACGATGCAAAACTGAAGCGGAGAATCCGCTCCTCGAATCAATCAGTTCGAACGGTGAACACAAGTGGACGGCCCGGATGAAATGGGCGGTAGCGCTGATCAAGGGCCACAAAGCAAAGGTAGCAATACACAGATCGCCAGTGTGGCAAAATAAACGCAGCAACGCGGAACAGAAAAAAAAACGGTGAGATATATAATGAAAATGAATTTAAATAAAAACAAGAAATACAGAATTAAATTCATTAATTCACATATATGTTTACATTATTAAATTCCAAATCCCAATTAATATTTGAATAGAGTTGGTGTAAGGGCATAGCAGAGATGCGTGGCACCACAAATCACATTAAAACGAAAGAATAACGAAGAACACACGATTTTTAATGTGGTTCGGTCGGATGACCTACGTCCATAGGAGAAGGGTCCGATTTCTCTATTACTCTCCATATCTCGTCGGAGGAATAAAAAATTACACATATCATTTTATGGGATTCAAATCCCATTTAAATAGAGGAAGAAATCCAGAAACGTCAAGGGTGGACATCCATCGCTGAGGAGTTGATGGCGAGGTGTGGGAGGTCGGGACGCAACTCCTCCTTTTATATACCTGCACATCCGACTGTGGATTCTCCGCTTTCATTATATAATGATATAATACTTTGTTTATCGGGTCAAATTATGAACCTTCAAAATGTCACAAATCGACTGTGCAATACCAGTTACCATCTCCTGTTTTACATTTTACCAGACGTTAAGGGAAGTTTGTGGGATAAATTTGTTGTGTAGATTTTTTTAATCAAAATGGGTGTTGGTTAGATATAATTAGGAAAATGGGTCAAAGTGCAACTTGAAGTGGCGCTTGACCGATTTCGGGAGCATAGCACCACTTGAAGTGGTGCTGATAGTGTACAATATACACGATCAGCACCACTTGAAGTGGCGCTGATACCTTTGGCATTAGCCTCCTGGCGCCACTTCAAGTGGCGCCGAGGCCTCCCCATCCCTATAAAATCGGCTCTTGCCCCCCACATTTCTCATCCTCACTTCCCATATTCACTTTCTCTCTCTCTCTAGTTCGACTCTCTCCTTCTCTCTACTTCGGTTGCTCTGCTTCAGTTGCTCCGCTCGCATAGCTTGCTCTCCGCAAATTTGAGGTAATTCTTGTTTTAAATTTATTTAATATTTTGATTTATTTAAATATTTATGTAATTCATAGAATTAGTTTATAATTATTGTATTATATTTAGAAATAGTAATAGTTTTTTTAAATGTAGTTAAGTAATTAATTAATTATAAGTAGGTAATTAATTAATTAGAAGTAGGTAATTAATTAATTATAAGACGGTAATTAATTAATTATAATACGGTAATTAATTATTTATAAGACGATAATTAATTAATTATAAGGAGGTAATTAATTAATTATAAGTAATTAATTAATTATAAGGAGTAATTAATTAATTATAAGGATGTAATTAATTAAGGTAATTAATTAATTATAAGACGATAATTAATTAATTATAAGACGACAATTAATTAATTATAAGATGGTAATTAATTAATTATAAGGAGGTAATTAATTAATTATAATGAGGTAATTAATTAATTATAAGGAGGTAATTAATTACTGTTAAGCAATTAATTAATTATCGTTAAGCAATTAATTAATTATAATGTAGTTAAGTAATTAATTAATTATAATGTAGCTAATTAATTAATTATTAAGTAGATAATTAATTAATTATAAGTAACTAATTAATTAATTATAAGACGATAATTAATTAATTATAAGATGACAATTAATTAATTATAAGAAGGTAATTAATTAATTATAAGGAGGTAATTAATTAATTATAATAAGGTAATTAATTAATTATAAGACGGTAATTAATTAATTATAAGAAGGTAATTAATTAATTAGAAGAAGGTAATTAATTAATTATAAACATGTAATTAACTAAATATAAGGAGGTAATTAATTAATTATAAGGAGGTAATTAATTAAGTGTGATTGTGCACTTAATTAAGTGTGATTGTGCACTTAATTAAGTGTGTTTGGCTACTTAATTAAGTGTGATTGCACACTTAATTAAGTGTGATTCAGCTTTTAATTAACTGCGATTAGACACTTAATTAAATGTGATTAGACACTTAATTAACTGTGATTAGGAACTTAATTAAATGCGATTAGGGAATTAATTAAATGTGATTAGGGAATTAATTAAATGTGATTAGACACTTAATTAAATGTGATTAGGGAATTAATTTAATGTGATTAGGGAATTAATTAAATGTGATTAGGCACTTAATTAAATGTGATTAGACACATAATTAAATGTGATTAGGCACTTAATTAAATGTTATTAGGGAATTAATTAAATGTGATTAGGGAATTAATTAAATGTGATTAGAGAATTAATTAAATGTGATTGGGGAATTAATTAAATGTGATTAGAGAATTAATTAAATGTGATTAGGGAATTAATTAAATGTGATTAGGCAATTAATTAAATCTAACTAGGCAATTACTTAAATCTAACTAGGCAATTAATTAAATCTAACTAGACAATTAATTAAATCTAACTAGGCAATTACTTAAATCTAACTAGGAAATTACTTAAATCTAACTAGGTAATTAATTAGTGAAGTAGTTATATTAATTAGCGAAGTAGTTATATTAATTAGCGAAGTAGTTATATTAATTAGCAAAGTAGTTATATTAATTAGCGAAGTAGTTATAGATTTCTTTTTGAATATACCCTTGCATTACATTCTAGGTATGATAATGAATTTAGTTTGCCATCTACCTTGACCTCAGTTTGTAATTGAAGTTATGAACTTGAATTTAGTAGTTATATATATTTTTGCATATTAAGTGCTAGAGTTGTCGTGAAATGAATGCTCTCTTGAGTAAAGTATCCTCGGATAGAGGGGATTTGGGTCAGACCACCTACTTTCCTGGAGGCTTGCCTTGTCTAGGAAAGTGAATGGGGTTGGCTATCTGTCGCTCCGGGCTTACTCATGTGGAGTTTTTCAATTTTATATAACTCTATGATTTTACATGACTTGTTCGTGTACCTCATGCATAAAATGCATGTGGATATGTATGAATATGTTTGACTTCTATTTTTGGGTAACACAAACTTGTGGGTTGTGTAAAGAGTTACACATAAATATGGTTTGAACATATTGATTTGGTGGAGGGATTAGGATTCCAACCTAAATTACTAGAATCATGCATACATAATTTCATTCTATAATCAAATTTAATTTATAAAGATGGTGTATTGTAGATAAAAAAGATGGATGCCTATATTTATTGAAACGATCAAATAGTGGAGACAGAACAAGGATGTAGTTATAGTATATATCCAGAAGCTGTTGTGATGCTTGGAGGATGTACTACTTTGGAAGCTGTGCAAAGGAAAATTCATCGAAAGTTAAAACTAACAAGGAATCAACAGATAGAGTCCATCACATTCAGACATCTTCAATATATAGATAGGTTTTGGCATGTGGCCTATCCGGAAAATGATGATGAAGATTGGGAATATGCACTTTCATTGGTTAAGTATCTACCTGAGAATAAAATGATGTAGTTGTATGTCTCTATAGCAATAATGGAGGTTCCATCGACATTGGAAGTTGGACAATCTCAATGTCATGAGACTGTGTCATATGCTCCTACAAATCAAGAAGTTCCATCAGCATCGGTAGTTATTCCATCATTTCCCTCAGCCACAATTTCAATGGATAGTTCTACACATACCTTAGATGCATTGGTCGATGATTATGAGGATGATAACAATTTCGAAGAATAAGAAGAAGATGAAGTTGAAGAAGAAGAAGAAGAGAATGCGGAAGAACAGTCTTTTCCCACTCATGTGAGGTTCAACCGACCATTGAACCATCCTCCACTATTGGCTTCAAGGTCAACTGAATGCATGAATCACTTTCCAGAATTTGATTGGTCAGTTATTACTCCTATTTCAGAATTTCCAAGAATCATTGGTGGCACAAATCGAGTGTCAAATGGAAGTGTTCTGTATATTGGCAGAGAGTTTGATAGCAAAGAAGCAATGAAAAATGTGATAAAACAATATCACATCGAAAGACATTACTCTTATGTTGTAGAAGAGTCAAATAGGTCTTACTATTTGATTTGTTGTGACAAATATGAATCGAACTGTCAAATGCATCTGCGAGCTAGAATTGATAACACTTTTCACAACTGGAAAATCACTAGATTTACTCCACACACCTCTGTGAACCCAAGCTTGTCACAGGAACACTCTTCGTTAGATGTTGAGTTTGTTTCAACTATTATTGTTGAAAAGATTAGAGCATATCAAGACGTTCCTGTGGTTCTGGTGATGGAGTGAATCAAACAACTTTTTGGGTATCAAATCTCTTACTGGAAGGCATAGGCGATGCGACAAAAGGCTATTGTGAAAGTGTACGGTGATTAGGACGACTCTTATCGAGTTTTACCACAACTTTTGGAGCTTTTATGCCACAATAATCAAGTGGTCTATCAGTTACATACTGCTGAATATGTTAACCAACACAACCAAGTTGATCGTTCAATGGTTGTGTTCGATAGATTATTTTGGACATTTTAACCATGTGTGGTGGCTTTTGGACATTGCAAGCAGCTTATACAGATTGATGACACATTTCTGTATGGAAAGTATACATGAAATTTATTGATTTCCGCCACACAAGATGGAAATCGAGCCCCTCTACCTTTGGCATTTGCAATTGTGGAGAAAGAGAACTTCTCATCATGGAGTTAGTTTTTAGCATGTCTCTGAGTGTTTGTTACGGAAGCGGAAGGGATTTGTCTTATTTCAGATCGACACCATGCAATCAAGGAGGCGGTACAGTCTGAGGGTCTTATGTGGAGACCACCCTATGCCCATCATCGATACTGTATTTGACACATTTCCAGAAATTTGTGAAATAAGTTAAAAAATGAGTCGATGAAGAAGGCACACTACAGGAAAATGGCCATTTGGCGGCGGTTTTAAAAACCACCGCTAAACATGTTTCGGACCGCCATTTCGCGGTAGTTTTTAAACCGCCGCGAAAAAACTGCCGCGAAATACCTTAATTTTTTTTTAATTTTTTTTCAATTTTTTTTGAGGATTAGCGGCGGTTTTTTAAAAAACCGCCGTGAAATAGCGGCGGTTTGGGTAAAACCACCGCGAAATGAAAGGAAAAAAAATAAAAAAACACGAGAAACCCCGAAATCACAAAAACAGCCATAACTTTTGATCCGGGCGTTCGTTGGAGCACCACGACCAGTCAAATCGAAGCTCATGAAGAGATCTATATGCACGTATAATCAAAACCATGAGACGGTCTAAGGTGAGGATGATATGAGAGTTATAAGAAAGTTAAAAAAAGTTCTCCAACTTCAAACGACCATAACTTTCGCTCCGGGTGTCCATTTGGGCTCTACCACATATCAAATAGAAGCCAGCGAAGAGAGATATGCACAAATTCAACACAAGAAAGCTTTTGTTGTGTTTTTCAACCCCAAAAACCCCTCCAAAGGCCTCCGAAACCCCATTTCTGTCACCGGTGTCCTGTCGAATTTGTCTTCAAACAAACCTAACTTTTGATCCGCGTGTCAGTTCAGAATCCTCCACCTGCCAGATCGTAGCTCATTTCATGAGCTTCAGTTTGACTAGTCGTGGTGTCCACATGCACTTCTGGATCATAAGTTATGGCCTTTTTAGTGGATATCATGTTTGTTATGTTTTTCGATGCCTCGTTTCTAGCACCCGTTCCCCGTCAGCTTTTTTTTAAATGGTCGTAACTTCCGATCCACCTGTCCATTCAGAATCTTTCACCTATTAGGTCGAAGATCGTTTCAGGATCTTTGATTTGACAGGTCGCGGATCTGAAACGGACTCTCGGATCATAAGTTATCTCCGTTAATGTGAGTCCAATGTTTTTGTCACTTTATGACCGTTTTGACGGGTTTTAACGGTTGCTCCATTTATTACTATTTATTTGGGTTTCTATGACTTGTTATCTTTATCAATGGTTTTTGTGGGTTATTATGATGATTATGTTGAATTCTTAAGGGGTTTTCCAGAGTTGTCATGAGTTTTCATGCGTTCTCATTCTTTCTAATGCCTCATTCTTCATATGCTTCTCCATCCGTTTTCATGCGTTTTCATGATTTTTCATCTCTTATCACGTCTTTTCATACTTTTTCATGTGTTTCATTTATTATTTATTATTTATTATTTATAATATACTTTAATTTATTTATTATCTATTATTTGTTACTGGTTATTTATTATTTATTATTTATATTTATTTATTATTTATTATTTATATTTATTTATTATTTATTATTTATATTTATTTATTATTTATATTTATTTATTATTTGTTATTTATTATTTATTATTAATTATTTACTATTACTAATAATAAAATACTAATAATAATAATAATATTTGTCACTGGTTATTTATTATTTATTATTTATTATTTATATTTATTTATTATTTATTATTTATATTTATTTATTATATATTGTAACACCCCAAGCTTCCACGGTACGCTTCTCTTTGAATAATACAGTAGCGTGTGTTGTACGCAACCTCAAGTTCTAACACACACCACAACCAATCAAACTAGCCGTTATGAATAGTAATACCCACTTTTTGAAATTTTATAAATTTTATCTTTCAAAATGGACTTCATTTTTGGATTCGGAATATCGAAATTAGCCTAGGTTGAAATTTTGGTATTTTTATGAAAACTTTCAATTTTTGATGAATAGTGAAAAAACACTGAGTTATAGTTTAAAACCGAATTTTTATTTAAATAATTGTTTATTTTATTTAAATTTAATTAAGTTCAAAATAGATACATAATACCTATATAAGTTCAATGTAATTCATTGGAGTTAGTTTAGAATAATTTTAGATATATAAAAATTTTATTGAACTTTTCGCCGTCTTTTACCCACCTCCTAGGAGAATTTGGAAATTCACATAAAACTTAATTTTACCGCTTCTGTGAGTGGAATTTCGAAAATTCGAGAGACACGGTTAATATCAAGGAGTAAAATGTGGTTCAATGAGATGAAAATAATTTTTGGTGAATAGTAACTTTTTACTTTTATTTACCACAGTTAAAAGTAAATAGGGTAATTAAGGGTAAAAATGATATTAATATTACCCTAACACATGTCCTAATTCTATTGGACAAGTATATCTTGACAAAAAACAACCTTAGGAATAAAATATTATCATTTAGGTCCACTTGGATTAGATTAGGACATTTATTATTATTTAATTCAAAGAAGAGTTAAAAGAGTTAAAATCAAAGTTTATTTACTAAAACATTTTTAATATAGGGTTATCCATAAGATAAATTCAATTTTAAATATTCATTAGAAAGCTAAAAATATTTCCTACATAATGGTATTTTATTTATAGTTTTTAGACATTAAATAATTTAATTTATTTATGACACATTGGTGATGCAATAATTACCTAATTAATGAAATATTAAAATAATTGATATTATAAATATCAAAATAAATGTAATTTGAGACTTTTTATGAATTCCACTAATTTTATAGGTTAATATGAATATTAGGATTGGTTATATAAATTTGTTTCGAAGTAATAATGCTGTTATAAAATTGTCAAAAACAAAATACCCAATAGTGTCAAAATTGACATAAAAGAGTTTTTAAAACAAATATTATATTATTAATTTATATTAAATTCCTAAAAAACTAAGGTTCGGCCAAGAGACTTATATCATGATAGGTGTATCATTAATGGAACACTTGGGGGTCACTTGGAGGTATATAGTAAGTTTATTAACTATAGAATATAAAAATACAAAGTGACATGGTAAGTGTCAAACTAATTAACTAAGAGTTAAATCTAAAACATAAGGTTAATATAATGACCCAAACCTGTCTAAATTCTATTTGTTGAGTGGTTTTCGACCCATACCCACCTTAAACTTTAAATAATACACTTTGGAGCCATTAGAAACTGAATATGAATTTATTATAAAATAATATTTCTAGATTTTCCTAAGGTGCCCCTCCTCCCCCTTATAAAAGGACACCACTTCTAACCAATTCTTCACACCTTAAAATCCTTTTGGTTTGGCCAAAACCTGCCCAAAAACTCTCTCAACTTCCCTCACTTAAACATAGAATCCTTAGTTTGATCAGAAAGCCAACCTAAGGAGCCCTTTTGATCAAATCAAAAGGAAGAACCTGAAGAAGAGGTAACGTCTTCACCACCCTTTTTCAAGTTCATTTCTTCTTCAACTTCTTCTTTCTTTGTTATTACCATTCTAAAATAATAACTCCAATATATTATATATACTGTGATGTTATTATAAATATGGTACAACCATATTCAGTATTCTATCCATCCTTTGAATGACATGTCACCATACGTGCGTACGTACGGCTTACCGTCTCCACATCGTGGTGTAATTGTTATTCAATAAATTTTTATTTGGATGGGTATAATAATGATGTGTAATTCATGTAAATAATAAATATAACATGATAATTATTCTGTATATATGATATAACATCCAATTATATATTATTTTAATATCAAAAGGATGACATTGTCGCTCGTGCGTACATACGGACTACCGTCTCCACGATTGCGATGCGATTCATTCCCCATCGTATCCATTCAAGACTAATTATCATTTAATGATTAAAAATAATGTTTAAGGACTTGATATCATTCTGGATATGTATAAGATACAACCTATCCATAACAAACACATCTTACATAACAAAACATATAAAAGAAAAGGAGTAAGCTAACACCCGAAACAACGATAATACTAAGATATTGTTAACAAATCAATATTAAGAGATCATATATGATATCATATTAATGTATATGATTCTTGTATAATTTAATAACAATTATTTCACAATTATAAAGGAGGTTAACCTACCCCTAACCAAGGAAAAGTACAAGTTAAGGGTTTATTTCACAATCTCTTCATTATCCGAGGTTGTGTATACGTAATAATCTACTGGGACTTCTTTATCATCCACATCTATGTTTCTTAAAAATATATTTCAAAACATTTTTACTATTTTACAAAATATGGGTTAAAGTCATTTATACCCTTGTTTGACTTTTTATAAGAAGTTTATAAAGGAATCTTTCCGTCGTTTTCCAAACAAGGTCTTTTTTTAACCTTTTCGACTGAATTAAGGTAAGAATGTATTTTTTTAACTTATACGGTGTATGCGGCTATTTTATGCCATTATAAAATCGTCGAAGCTTCCCTTACAAGTTTATAAGAATATTTTCAAAATAAATGTTTTAATTTATAATTATGTGACTTTTAAATGATTTCAAAAAAAGAGACATTCCTCTCAAATAGTTTTGATTTCATCTATGTCAACATCCTTTGATGGATTTTAAGCTTATTTGAAGTTGATTTATTATGATACAAAACTTCCATATTTTTATTGAAGTTTTTGTGATGTGTTTGACTATGGATGTGTTATTTTTATACCATCCATGGTTTATGAATAAAGTATTGACATTTCGTATGCTAGTTTTAATACGAATGTTTATGTTGTGTTTAAACTTGTTCATATGAGGAATGCATTAGACTTAATAAGTGACGGGTGGAGCCCGCTATAGCTCATCGATGAATCGGTAGGTCTCATGAGACAAACTAGTGTCTTGGCATGAGGCCTTGACAAAATCTTATTTGTAGTCTTGGCACGAGGCCATGGCTGCATGGTGATGATAGTCTGGCATTATGCATTCCGTCATTATGAAAGTGGTTATTGATATTGCATGTGATTATTCGACTAGTAGAATATCCATGCGAGTAAGTAAATGGCATTATTTGATTTTTATCTTTGACATATTATACTGAAGTTCAAGTTTAAAAGGCTTTTGTTTTAGTTATACATTGCCTTAAATGTTTATGTTTATTTATGAAAGTTTCTGCTATATTGTTATCCTTACTGAGCATCTAAGCTCACCCCTTTCAATGTTTTATTTTCCCCAGGATGTGAAGAAGTAATTTATGAATGACCTTCAAGGATAGTATGTGGGGATATGAGAGTGGACTATGGAGACAATGTTGTTGTAGTTTTCATTTTTATGATGTAATGTAAAACTTATGAATATATCTAGTGTTTCTAAGGCTACTAAACTAATCTATCTTTCGAGATTTGATCTTTCTTGTGATCATGCCAATGTTATGTAATAATGCACCGACTCTGTGTTACTAGGGTCGGGGCGTTACATCTATTATTTATATTTATTTATTATATATTATATATTATTAATTATTGATTATTACTAATAATAAATTATTATTATTAATAATAATATTTGTTACTGGTTATTTATTATTTATTATTTATTATTTATATTTATTTATTATTTATTATTTATTATTTATTATTTATTATTTATATTTATTATTTATTATTTATAATTTATAATTTATAATTTATAATTTATAATTTATAATTTATTATTTATTACTTATTATTTATTATTTATCATTTATTAATAATAATATTTTATTTATTATGTGTTATTTATTATTTAATATTTATTATTAAATATTTTTTTATTTCATATTTATTATTTATTATTATTTATTATTATTATTATTATATATTATATATTATATATTATATATTATTTATTATTTATTACTTATTACTTATTACTTATTATTTATTGTTTATTGTTTATTGTTTATTATTTAGTATTTATTATTTAGTATTTATTATTTATAATTTATAATTTATAATTTATAATTTATAATTAATAATTAATAATTAATAATTAATAATTAATAATTTATAATTTATAATTTATTATTTATTATTTATTATTTTTTTATTATTTATTATTTGTTTATTATTATTTATTGTCTATTATTATTTAATATTTAATATTATTTATTATTTATTATTTATTATTATTTATTTTTATTATTTATTATTTATTCTTTATTATTCTTTATTATTTATTATTTATTCTTATTTATTATTTATTATTATTTATTATTTATTATTTATTATTTATTCTTTATTATTTGTTTATTATTATTTATTATTTATTATTTATTATTTATTATTTATTATTTATTATTTATTATTATTTATTTATTATTAATTATTGTTTTTTATTTATTGTTTATTATTTATTATTTATTGTTTATTATTTATTATTTATTATTTATTATTTATTACTTATTACTTATTATTTATTATTTATTATTTATTATTTATTATTTATTATTTATTATTTATTAGTTATTACTTATTACTTAATACTTATTATTTATTATTTATTATTTATTATTTATTATTTATTATTTATTATTAATTATTTATTATTTATTGTTATTGAGTTTATATCTACTATTTATGTATTATTTGTTTTTTCAATTAATATATATAAGTATATTAAATTCTGTTTATTAACCACATGACGAGCTTGCTGGAGTGGTAAAGTCTTTGGAAAATATGCAAGAGGTTAGAGGTTCAAATACAAAATAAATAAATAAATAAATAAAATAAATAGGAAATAAATAAATAAATAAAAAAAATAAAAAAATACGAAATAGATAAAATAAATAAAATAAATAAAATAAATAAAATAAATAAAATAAATAAAATAAATAAAATAAATAAAATAAATAAAATAAATAAATAAAATAAATAAATTAAATAAATAAAATAAATAAAATAAATAAATAAAATAAATAAAATAAATAAAATAAATAAAATAAATAAAATAAATAAATAAATAAATAATAAAAATTAAAAAAAATTAAAAAAAATTAAAAAAAAAATTAAAAAAAATTAAAAAAAAATTAAAAAAAATTAAAAAACCACCGCTAAATCATTGATAGGCGGTTTAAACCGCCGCGAAATGTTCTGCGACGGTTTTTAAAACCGCCGCGAATAGTTTCCCGATGCACGATTTCACGACGGTTTTTCAAAACCGTCGCTAATTTATTTTGCGGCGGTTTAAACCGCCGCGAAACGTAAAACCAAACCGCCGCTAAATTCCTTTTTTTCCGTAGTGGCAATCTTAAAAATTGGTAAGAACATCCTTTTGTGTTTTTTTTTTCATAGTAATTTTTATATCTATTCAGATGAGTTCTTGTTTGATAACATATGAGTCTCAACAACAAAGGATGGAAGAGCATCTTCAAGATATTCACAGAGTGAATCCGGAAGTGTATGATTACATGATGTTAATTCCAAAGCAGAAATGGTCGTTGGCATATGATGATGGGAGGAGATATGGTCATATGACGACCAACATTGTAGAATGTATAAATGGAGTTTTCAAGGGAGTTCGAAAATTACCTATCACAGGTAAATATGAATATTTGGTTATATGTTACTCAGAAGAGCAACAATTATAATATAATATTAGTCTAATGTTGTAAATCTAAATTACAGGTTTGGTACAAGAGACCTTCTATCATAGTGTAAAGTACTTTCTAGAATGAGGAAAGCAGGCTGAAGAGGGCTTGAACAGAGGGATGCGCTATGGACACCATTTCCAGCGCGAGCTAGATACATTTCTTCAAGAGGCTGCAACTTACCGTGTAATTGCATTTAATCATCCAAAGCAACGATTTGAGGTCGCTGAGCCCGGTGATGCTGTGGCTTGTAGCAATGGTCGTGTACGAGTTGTTTTACTGGAGAAGCGTTACTGTGAATGTGGCAACTTTCAGGCACTGAGATATCCTTGCGGCCATGTGATTGCAGCATGTGCTTACGTACACGTATCTTGGGAGCAATTCATTGATCCAGTTTATCAGCTCGAGAGCATCAACTCTTTCTATAATACTCTGTGGATGCCAATCGGGGAATATCAGAATTTTCAGCTATCTAATGACACACCCACGCTTCTACCGAACAACACTAGACTTCAACCTAAAGAGAGGTCAAAGTCTACTCGTATTCGGAATGAGATGGATTGGCCTAGTGGACAACCAGCTAGATGAAGGTGCAACATATGCCTCCAGGAAGGTCATATGAAGACACGTTTCCCTAGACACATAGGGTAATCATCTAATGGTTTAGATGGATCGTGTACTCTATCAGTTACTGTAAAAGTTTGTACATGTAATCATTTTTATCATTATGACCATTTATAACCCTATTTTTCTTATTTGTATATAGGGTAACTTTTAGAAAATGTACTTATATATTATAAAAATTTCAAACATTGGTTAATAGAATTACATAAATACAAATTATTATATACATTAAAAAACAATCCAAACTGTCAATGGTCACAAAAAAAGCGAGGAAACTCCGAACGTCTTCACCCCAACACCCCAACACGAGAGACAACATAAGTTACACAATGTGTTTTTTCTTATTTCAATCATTATATGATAAATTTCATACCATACATGATAAAGTCACATCTTACATGAAATTAATGTTTTACTGTTTGTAAATTCAGATGGAGTAGCCACTATTATTTTCCCAGGAGATGCACGTGTCGCGCAATGTGTTGGCACGATGACCTGTCAGACATCTTGCTATTCGAATAGCACATCATTTCCATCACGAGGCACCCCTAACAGCTATTTGTCTATACCTTAGACGTGCGGGATTTTATGGAGTCGCTATGTGCGACTTCAAGACCATTGATCACTATTTGATTGCTGCATTGGTTGAGAGATGGCAGCCAGAGACACACACATTTCATCTCCCAGAGGGAGAGATGATCATCACTTTAGAGGACATCGCCTACATGCTGGGGTTACCCATCCATGGACATGCAGTTACGGGCACCGGTAGTGGCGACTGAGCTGCAGTCATACAGAGGCTACTAGGCATTGACGTCATCGATGCACGAGGTGTTCTCCAGGGTTTGCACTTGAGAATGAGGTGGCTTGATCAACTTTTCTTCATCATTCCTGATAATGCGGATGAGGATACACTTATTCAGCACACACGTGCATACATTTTGTGGCTGCTCGGAGGCATCTTGTGCGTCGACTACTCTACCGCTTTGGCACACATGATGTACCTCCCATTACTTGAGGATCTGGATCAAACAGATACATACAGTTGGGGGTCCGCTATATTAGCACATATGTACAGATCACTCTGTACCAGTTGTCAGGAAAATTCACATCAGATTGCAGGTTGCATGGTGTTAGTACAGATGTGGGCCTGGGAGCATTTTCCACGCATCGCTCCTCGAGCCATCGCACTACTTGCAGCAGTGCTATTTTAGGACTGTCCTCGGGGACGATGGTATGTATACGTCATTACTTTCAGTTATTTAGTACTTTTGTTATTGTTTTTTATAAACTTACTATACATTAATCTTTTTTAACTAGCTAGAGTCAGTCTCAAAAGTATGCACATACTCCGAGACATAGTGTGCACAGCTTCCGACAGATATTCGACGCCATAGTGCCAGCTGATGTAAGTTAAAAAACACTTTTTTATAGTCAAATTTTTTTATCACTATTTTAAGTTATTTCAATATAATCTTAGTAAGATTTTCATGCTAATATATGACTTATTTTTTTGAGTTTACATTTCAGGTTTCATGGACTCCGTATACCGGTCATGTCTATGCATCACTTCTACTTTACTGCACATCTAGGGTTGGAGATCGTGCTGTAGTGGTTCCACTCATCCACTTCCACATAATTTAGTGGTGGTTGCGCCCAAATTTACCCTACTGGTAAAAGCATTCATTGAAGTACAAGTAGGGATCGAATCCACAGGGATCGAAGAAGAAACCTTGAGACACCCAAATTTGTTGATGGATTGGCTATGAAGTGGGCAACTTTGAGGTAGATTTTAATTAGAGAACTAATGATATAATTTAAATAACAGACAAGAAAAATGATGTGAACTAAACAATTATTGATTATGGGTTGATCTTAGGGTTTCACTTGGGGTGGAATTAATAAATTTCTTTTCTTAAAAATTTCATGTTATTAATTCAAGACGTATCCAAACAAGGAGATAATTCCCCCAAATCATTCACCAATTTAATCCCTACACAATTCCAAGTCCAATCACCAATTCACTTTGAGGATCACTTTACTAAGCACTCAAAGGAAATAGATCGTACTAGCACTCAAAATGTGTCATCGTTAAGGTTGGCGAAGATGAAAAAGAATGTAACTCATCAAATGGAAATCCTAAAATAACGAAAATATTTAAATATTAAGTACATGAAATAACATCCAATCCCTAAACTTGCTACTCCCTTAGATCAACCCTTAAGTGGTTATCCCTCCATTGATTTTATTCTACACTACTATAATTTTAAGATTTAGCCACACTTATATAGCCACAGTTTAAAAAAAATCGTGGCTAAATCCTATTATATCACCACGGTTTTTAGAAAATAGTGGTTTTAGCCATAGAATTTCAACCTCCCTCGCGGATTTCCTCTCTCGCTCACCGACTCTCCTCGAAACCCTTCTCCTCTTCCTCACGGACTCTTCCACGCGGACTATTCCTCACGAATTTCATTCAATCATAGTCTGACCTTCGTCCTTGGCCGATGGTGCCACCCAACCTCCCACTATCCTGCTCTGACAATGCGGCCACCCAACCTCTAGATGATTCTCCTCTAATGACGCGACCACCCAACCTCAAGACAATCCTCCTCTGACGATGCAACCACCCAACCTCAGGACGATCCTCCTCCAATAACGCGACCACCCAAGCTCCCCATGATCCTCTTCTTCCGACACGACTCTAGATCCGCCTCCGCCTTTGGTCCACCCTCCTCCTCAACTCACCAATGTGTAATGTTTTTTTTCAGTATTCACACATTCTAGGAACCCCTCTAATTCTCACCAGTGGGAAGTCCATGACTCACATCTTGTGAGTGGCCTGCGGTAGGGTGTGTTAGGGTTTCCTTTCTATTTCCTCAAATAATTATTCAATTTATGTTGTTGTTGTTTCAATTATCTTTGATTTTATCTAATGCAAAACAACATACATATGAACCAGGATGGTTCTAATTCCTCACATGCCCTGTGATTTTTTCCACGGAGAAGGGTTTCTTTGATTTCAAATCCACAGCCTCTTCAATTTTCATTGGGTAAGATTCATTTGTTTCGATTTTTTGTCTTCTTAATTGTCACATTTGTATTTGATAGTGTTTATTTGTTTTCAATCACTACATTAGGTATGATTTTTTTGATTTTCATTGGGTTTGATTGTCTTATAGAGTTTAAATATGTAAATTCTAGAAATCAGAAGTTATGATGATATGATTTTAAGTTGGGTTGTCTCGATTCTAGTAGTGTTAGTTTAATTCCATTTATTTTGGATTAGTCAAAATCTATTTGGTTTAGTTTAGGTATATAACTTTAGGTTATTATTTTAGTGAATCAATTTGTTTGGATTACATTGATTTAGTTAGAGCCTTGTAGATTTTATTAGGTTTTATTTAAACTAGGTTGGTTTTCTCATTTCTAGTAGTATTAGTTATATGTTCTATTTGATTTGGATCAGGTCACTTCTATTTGGTTTAGTTTAAGTCCATATATTTTGGTTCTTCTTAGTTTATTGAATCAATTTGGTTTGATTAGTTTTATTAAGTTAGAGTATTTGGATCAGCATGGTTTGTATTCTTGGTTGATGTTATCATTGGTGAAGGTCATTTTGGGTGTTATAATCATGTGGAATTTGATGATGGTTTGTCTATTTTTGGTTCAGGATTTTCTTGATTCAATGATGAAAATGGAATTTCAGGTGAAACTGGGTTAGGAGAAGTGGTGTTTAGTATCATTGGTATGGGATTTTAAATGAGGTGATGCATATTGGAAACAGTGATTTGATTGATATAAATGGGGCTAGAATAATGGTGATAGTAATTGATGACATAGAGCTTTAGGTGTCACATGATTTCAGCTCTCACATAGATCTCGAGACGTGTCTTATTCCTCCCAAATCTTATAGTGCATGGATAAACTACTTGTTAAGATTAATTTTAGAATTTGAATTTTAGTTCCTTTCTGTAATTTATTTGTGGCTATTTTGGTAATCTATTGTGTTCATTCACACTTAACCCAAAAAAGGTTTTTTCTAAAAATTACAAAACAAATAAGAGTTAGAGATATCATTCAATGAAATTAAATATTTTTTTATAGTTTAGGTTAGTTTGGTTAGGGACCCATTAGTTATTTTATATCTGTTCTATTCATATCAGTGGGGTGGGGACAATAGTGGGGGTAGTGGGGGTGAAGGAGGGGGCAGGAGATAGGGTGGGTTTAGTGGGGTGGGGATAGTAGGGGTGGGGTGGGGGGGGTAGTGGGGGTGAAGGAGGGGTGTGGGGGGGGGGGGGGGGGTTCAGGGGTGGGTGAAGGAGGGTTGCAAGTTCAGTATTTGGTGCTAAGTCACCAAATACTTCCTCAATAATACTCTCCCTAAAGAACCGAACGACATTTGGTAGGGTAGATTTAGAGTGATATACAGCCACAACACTAGTTACAAGAGCTGCAACATCTGAGTCTAGAACTATCTTGCCCAATTATAAGCTTGATCTAGCCAAAAATCACGCCCATGTACCATATGAAGTAACTGAAATGCAACCTGCATTCCATTTTCCTTAAATGAAAAAACAAACCCCTCCTTAATAGGCCTGTTTAATAAAGGAGACCCCTGTGAAAATTCCTTTTCAGTCTTTTAGTGAATCGCTGCAATGATTCTTCTTCGCTCTAGCCTTCCTTCTGATCATGGATGCATTTTTACCAGAGTGGGAATGCTCTTTTAAGGATCTAGTATGTGAATATTCAGAAATTGAGAAACATCTTATTGAAAACCTAAATCTTACAGGAGATTTAAAGAATTTAAAAAACAAAGGAATTTCCTTTGTGAATGTGCTTCATGGTGTTAATGTCATCAAGGATGACCTCCCCAGACCTCCTTGTTTCAAGAAATTGGATGGTGGTGGTTTCTCTGTCATCGCTAATTTGGAAGCCCTTCAATAGAGAATCTCTATGTGTAAATTCTCAATTCTTGGATGTATTTTGTATTCCAAATGAGACAAACCATGGCCCAATGAAGATCTAAAATTGAGTATTTCACATTGTTGGGGAGGAAATAAATGGAAGAGGTTTCATCCATATTCTGATGAAGAGTACGGATGACCTAGAATCAGTGCAGAAGACTAGCAATGTTAATTTGAAGCCTAGCGCACTGAGGATTTCTGATTGACATATTAATTTCGATCCTTTCAATCAAAGGAATTCAATAGATCAAATATAGGTTAGATTAAATGGCCTAAACTGGGTGTATTGGAACCCTACAATATTGAATGATATTGCTGCTTGTATTGGAATTCATCTAAAATTGGATCAACACACTCTTCATGGAGAGCTAGGATTATATGTCAGAATCTTGGTTGATGCTGATTTTGATACCAAGCTGTCAGACTCCATCAAATTCATTACTAATGACCATAGGTTTAAGTATAGGTAGAGTATGAATATGTTCTCTGTTTTACGATTACTACTGAATTGTTGGACATAACATCTCTAACTGTAGAGTCATTTAGAAGCAAGTGAAGCCCCCTTCTGATGTTAATACTTGGAAATAGGTTAATAAGAGGAAGAATGGAAAGGCTACTGCCCTGGAAAAAAATGATCCACCGAGAAAAGATGGACCTGGTAAATGGGTGAAAAAATAATCAAGTACATTTGATGTTAAAAACATCAATGGTAAATCTTGGGCCTCTCTTATTACTGAAGAGGAAGGAGATGTCGATTTATCTCATCCCACCACTAATCTGTCTGTACCTGGTCCTTACAGTAGTAATATGGCATATGATGGAGTTACAAATAACGGGGATGATGAAATTTTTCTTGAAATTGCCTATGATATTGTGTTCCTTGTTTATTCTCATCAAGATGATCATTATAATGTCACCCCTATTAAGCATGTTGAAGTTTCAACCTCCCAACCTGGCAATAATAATGCATGTGTTGTTTTCTAGGATGTTAGTGGTGAAGCTAAAGGTTCTGGATTTATAGACAAGGAACATGAGTCCATATATATTTAATTTGATCAAGATATTATGATTCTTATTGAATCTTTTCAGGATGAGAAACTTAGAAGTATATCTGATATGCAGGAACCAATTTTGATTTCCCAAACTGGTATTTCCTAGACTGGTTTATCTTTACAGGAGGGCAGTAACACCCTTTGCAAGGATAATTTGGAATCTGCTAGCATTAACATGGATTCTGTAGGTCTGAGTGTTGCATACATGCTTGGGAAAACTCTTCTATCTACTGATTATTTGGAAACTGCTAGCATAAACATGGATTCTTAAGGTCTGAGAGTTGTATACGGGTCTGGGTAGACTCCTCTGTCTACTAAAATTCTAAAATAGGGACATACAATCAATCCAACTGGAGACAACAACAAGGCCAATGCATCCCACAATGGGAGTTGTATACAACAGAAGTTTACTCAATTTCAAAATGATCCAAAGTGTAATGAAATAGTAATACAAAGATCTACTTATGTTGTTAATCTTGGAATCAATACTGGAATTCTAATTTTGAATGGAGTTAATTCTTGTATCACTCATCAGATTAATACCAATTTGAGTTTCACTTCTAAAGGTAATCCAAAGGGACTTTTCACTGTTGTATCAGACCAAGGAAGGGAATTGGGATATCCCAATAAAAAAACATCATGCAAGGAAAGTGTTATTATAAGTAGGGATGAGAAACAATCTGTTGCTTTCAGGAGATCAACCGGGAACAAAAACTCTGGTGTTAATAATAAAGGGAGCTCTAGCTCCAAATCCATGTTTAAATGAATATTATGTTATAGAATTGTCAAGGATAGGATAACCCTAAAATAGTTAGTTCTCTTAATATTTTTGTTAACAAACACAATCTTGGTCTTCTTGGTCTTTCTAAGCCTAATAGGATATTTTCTGATAAATTTGCTGCTCTTACCAAGATGGGATACCGGCTGTTTGGTACTAATCAGTCCAATAATGACACAAAAAGGCTTTGGGTTTTTTCTCTTTTTAGACTTGATGAAGTCTACCTTAGTAATTATTTAGAGTAGATGGTTACCCTTAGTTATAATTGTTTTGGAATAACAAAATATTGATTATTCAATTTTGATTACAATGTTTATCAAGAAAGAAGATATTTATGGATGAGTATCATTGCTATGAGAAACACAATTAAGGATCCTTGGTATCCTGGTTCTTCAGTAGGGAGGAATTATCTAGCTCACTTAAGTGGGATGGCTTTCTTGTAGTGTTTCCAACAGTGCATATTCTGGTTGTCTAGACCCTACTAGAATCTGGATTTGGGTGGCCTGGTTCATCTTTAACATATTGAAGTTATATAGAATCTGATTTTTAAGTTTTTCATGAATCATCTTATATGTGGTTAGAAAAAAATATGCACAATGAATCATTTTTTACGTAGATAGGAGTATCAAATTTCTTGGTGCCCCTCTTTTTGATCTTCTTGATTTGAATTTTAGACAAATGAAATTATTAGGCTCTATTTAACCTTGAATTTAGTTTTTGGTTTGTGGTTTATTTTAGACTTTGGAGGGGGTGTTCAGGGGTTGTTTTGGGGTTGTGTAAGGGTGTGTGAGGGTGTGTAGGGGTGGCGGGGGTGCAGGGGGGTGTGGAAGGTGTGTGTGAAGTGGGTGTGTGTAGGGTGTGTGCAGGGTACATGGGTAGGGTGTGTGTGCAGGGGTGGAGGGAGTGTGTGTAGGGGGAAGGAAGTGTGCATTAGAGGGGGGAGGGGGTGTGCTAGGGTTGTGTTGTGGTGTGCATGGGGTGTGTTCTGGGTGTGTGCAGGGGGTGTGCAGGGTACAGGGGCTATGTGGGAGAGTGTGCAGGGGGTGTACAAGGTGCAGGGGGTGGAGGGAGTGTGTTTAGGGGGAAGGAAGTGTGCATTAGAGGGGGGGGGGGTGTGCTGGGGTTGTGCTGTGGTGTGAAGGGGTGTGTGCAGGGGGTGTGTAGGGTACAGGGATAGGGGATGTGTGGTAGAATGTGCAGGGGGTGGAGGGAGTGTGTGCAGGGGGCAAGAAGTGTGCAGTGGAGGGGGAGGGGTATGCAGGGGTTGTGCTGGGTGTGTGATGTGTGTGCAAGGGGGAGAAACTGGGTTCACCATGCCATGTTTTTCAAAAATGTGTTTCTAAAAAAAGAGTTTTTATTCCTTATTTAATATAGTATTTTTTAACGAGAAAGTGTGCTTTTGTAAAGTCAAAGTTTTGGCATGTGTTTTTCTTTGATGAATGGGTGTTTTTGAAATTTTACTCTTTATTAACGATCATGTTTTTTAGTATTGGGATGTACATATCAATCTGAATATTATTTTTTCATTGTTGGTTATGGATTCATGTATCATTTATCATGAATATTTGACACAATGATCATATATATATATATATATAAGAAGTCCTCATATCTCATTTATTTTCCCACTATTTCCTTACAGGTGGTTTCTTTTGATGATGCTAGTTTTATCCACCACTATCAAAGATAGTGATTTCAACATCGGATTTGGGTAAGTTTTATTCTGTTTTTATTCTTTGGTCCAATTTTAATTAGGGATTTTGTGATTTTTGGGTTCCTTATATTTTTATAGTGTGTTTTGGATCTCGTTGAGGAGCATAACCTCACACGCCTGAACTCCCATACAGACACATACATAGGGGTTAGGGCATCCTTATGTATATGCAAAGGTGCATATTCCCAGAGGATGGATGGAGCATCTTATAGTTGTCACTGATTAAACGTGTCAGGTGCTGAGTGTGGCTTGACTCCTTTGAGGTAGAGTCCCTCTCCTATCCTCTTTAATTCAAGAATTTAAATTGCATTTAGCTGCCCACTTAATTATTCTTGTTTATATTAAATTTAAATTCTTGATCAAGTGTTAGTTAAAATAATTGTGTTGTTTGATAAACAAGTATGGTAATAAGGTGGGTTTATCACCTTCTAATTTATTAGGATTTTTTCTCAACACTAGAGCACTTTTATTTATAGATCAAAAGTGTTTTATTTTCTTTTCGCTTTCTTATTTCTCACATTCTAAACATTTATGTTGAGGAAACATTGTTTTCTCTTCTTTCACACGTTTATTATTGTTTGAAAATTGCATATTCACTTGAGTAATTAGAGAACTCTCAATGTTTTTCGTTTTTTTTGGTTTATCCTTTTATAAATCATCAGACTATATGATCAAACATTCTTTCTTATCATTTTCAACCTTCTTCATAGGTATGGATCCATTTTTTGTTATGATATATTCTATTTTATTAGAAATTGTGTCCTCTAGTAACCTTTTATTATCGGGTGGGATAAAAACTTGTATCGAACAAAACCAAATTAAGCTGAAACTCAATCCAAACTAATTATATACCATTAACAGGAAGAATAATTGTTAATTAATAGGAATGTACTATTTGATAGTATCATTTTGAAACATGGATCTATTTCCCCCTTGCTTGTAGGAACACGATTTGACCCATGGGGCATTGTGGTTCTTATATGTTGGGTGGTGACGTGTATAGTCACAGGATATAGGTATGTTTTAGTTTAGTTTTTATTTTATTTTCTTTATCACATTGGACACTTAGGTCTTTTACTTCTTTCTGTGGACAAAGTGTAATTATATTCTGCGAAGGGGGGGAAATGGGGTTCAGATTTATTTAGTCTACCAGCTTTGATCCAAGGTAAGATTATATGGTTACTACTTATCACACACCTCATGTATTTGGGGATTTCAGTGTTTTTGACTCCATATTATGTTTTCAGTAGGGTGTTGGATCATTTCGTGTTGGTTCAAGTGGATTTGGTTCTCCCAATCGAGGTAAGGATTTAATGCTGTTGGTTGGTTTCTCACTGGTTATGTAGCATCCTTTATGTGTTTTAATGTTCCTAATATCCTTTGTGTAGTGCTTTGATCCCTGCTCGTTGGTTTCAAGTAGCCAAGTTAAGGGCGACTCGCCTGCGTGTGCATAGGTAAGAAAGTATAGGCATGTGGGTTCCCCCGTTACATGTATATTCAACCATGGCAGTGATTATGCACATATGGGGCTATGTGTGCCCATGTATATATATATAAATTCATACGCAGGTGAGTGGAGACTGGTATATGCATATAAGCACATGTGCAAGGATCCCCTTGCACATGCTCATGGCCATGCAGGTGTGTGCATAGGGTCTAGGTGTCCTTGCATGTGTGTGAAGGTGCGTATACCCAGTGGAGGAGTAACAACTTTTAGTTAGAGAGCTCCAAGAGCCGAAGTGGATGGTTTGGTTCCACCTTGAGGTGGATCCATCTTCTAGCCTCTTTAATTCAAGAATGCTTTAAATTGAATTTAGCTTCTTTATTAATTCTGCTTAATTATATTGAATTGCATATCTTGAATAAGTGTTCTTTAATATAATTGTTTCATTTGATAAATATAGTCATATTTTTATAATAAAACCCCTCCAATGGAGGTTCACTATCTGGGAAAACTCACAGTGATAGTTATGTTGATCTAGTTGCTTAAATTATTTCATTTGATTTGTGCTTAATGAGTTTTAGAATAAATGTTAAATACATTTAAATGAATTGTGTGATAAATAAATTCCATGATTTTATAATAAAACCCCTCCAACGGAGGTGCACTGTCTTCTAAACCAAAGAGTAGTGATAGTTATTTGTATCATGTTTAGATTTGGTTTGAGTTTCATATGCCTCTTGTTGGTGTTTGTTTTGTGGATAGTTAGTTTTTGTTTTATTTGAATAATATAAATTGGATTATCATACTCATTTAACTTAAATTACATTGCCCGAGTAGGCATATGCCTCGACCATGACACTTTCCTTTTCACAATTTGAATATTATAAATAAAATTTCCATGTTTAGAGAAAGTGAATGAATTTGTAAATGGTTTGTGTAGGGTGTATGATTCTTTTCTGTCATTTTTTTCCCTTTAGACATTGCGTCATTGTGCCGCTCGCTACAACCTTATCTGGAGATCCCTTGTTATAGCATATTAAATAGTCGATCTGTTCTATCATCTGCCCGCGGGGCGATGGTCGGAATGTTGCCCCGCCTCCTCCCGCTCCCTTCGCTCTTGGCCAGTAGATGCTTCCCCGCAGATGTCACTGGACCGGGCCAACATGCCGCAGTCACGCCGTGACCATGCTACGGTCACGCTGCGGTCACGCCGCAGTCACACCAGGGTTTGGCCCTGGTCCAAGAAGACACCCCACGACGGTTCGCAATGATAGTATTTCAGGAGTCTTGTGATCAATGTTGAGACTGAGTAATCACAAATTCGGCCAGCGGGGCGATGACCGAAATGTTGCCTCGCCTCCTCCCTCTCCCTTCGCTCCTAGCCGGAAGATGCTATCCCACAGATGTCGCTGGACCGGGCCAACATGATGCGATCACGCCACGGTCACGCCGGGTCACGCCGTGATTTGGCCCTGCTTCAGGATGACAACCCGCGAAATTTCGCAGTTATAGTATTCTATGAGTCTTGTGATCAATGTTGAGACTAACTAATCACAATTTCTACTGGCGGGGTGATGAACAAAATTTTTCCCCGCCTCCTCTTGCTCCCTTCGCTCTTGGCCGTAGGATTCTGCCCCATGGATGTCGCTAGACCGGGCCAACACACCGTGGTCATGACGCAGTCACATGCGATCACGCCGTAGTCACGCCGTGGTAATGCCATGATTTGGACCTAATCCCGAACGACACCCCGTGGCAGCTTGCAGTGATAGTATTCCATGAGTCTTGTGATCAATGTTGAGACTGACTAATTACAATTTCTGCCGGTGGGGCGATGACCAGAATGTTGCCCCGCCTCCTCCCGCTCCCTTAACTCCTGGTTGGAAGATGCTGCCCCGTAGATGTCGCCGGACTGGGCCAATACGCCGCGGTCACACCACGGTCATGCTGCAGTAATGCCGTGATTTGTCCCTACTTCAGCCACATCCAGCCCACACCAGCCCCCTTCCACCATCATTTCAGCCCGCTGCCACCAGCATTATAGCCTGCAACAAGGGATGCAATAAGGGATATTGTTAGATTGGTGTAGCCCGATCCGGTTGGGTATGATGTCATATAAAATATCCTTACCTATAGTTTGATATCCAGATGGTGGAATATATAGAACATACGAACCTTTTGGGCCTTGATTGCAGCCAAAAATTGAGAAAATCATAGCAGCTCTATGAAAAACCTCTATGAATGTTAGTAATTTATTTTTCATGGAAAACCTCCATGAATGTTTTCTATGAATGATCATCCCGTATTCTATCTTGATTAATGGTATTCCACCATCAAATGGTTTATTTATGGAAAATGGAGGTCTCTAGCATCACTCTCTCATCCCTAGATGTCTTCTATCTTGATTAATGGTATTCCACCATCAAATGGTTTATTTATGGAAAATGGAGGTCTCTAACAACACTCTCTCATCCAAAGATGCCTAGACCCAAGAAAAAATTCACTTTTTGTTGTCTATCCAATCATCTGTAACCTACATGCTTGTAATACATAGAATGGGTGGTGGATGTGGGAGATAGAACACCTGATTATGTCTGGTCATGGAATTTAGAATGTTTCTACCTTAAACGAAAACAATCTAATAAAATCCTTAGTAATCTAGCTCTGCAGCATGAGTCACCAGAAACTATACAGGGTGGGGGGGGTGGGGCAGGGGTGGGGTGTGCAGGGGGGGACAGGGGGTGTGTGCAAGGGGGGTAAGGTTGGGGTGTGCAGGGGGGCAGGGGGTGTGTGCATGATACCAACTGATTATAATTCCCATGACTCATTTAGGGGCTATTCAGATGTCCTCAAGTTGAAACAAAATGATTCCAATTGATATATTCATTCTTTTTGGAATTACAACCTGAGATCTTGCACTCATCTCAATACACATGTTGAAAACATTCAAGTACATGTAGCAGGTTTTAGAAATCAGCCTTGAGATCTCAAATTTCCTCAACTTCTTGTCGTTGATTAATTCAATTTCTCCCCCTTAATATTAGAATTTATTCGGTCATTAACAAGGATGAGATAGATGCATACCTCATCAATTATATTTTCAAGTACTTTCCAGAAATTCCAGATTTGCATGGAATAAATAAGTCTAGCAGCTTCTCAAGGGTCTTCTCCACTCATCTCCCCATCGAGGAGACACACTATCTTCACTCCATCAAGGCAGATCTTTCCTTTTGATGTTCTTTGTAATACCATTTTATAAATCACTACATCAAGGTAGGGGTGGGGTGTGTAGGGGGGGCAGGGGTGGGGTGTGTAGGGGTGGGGTGCACAGGGGGGGGGGGTGTGCAGGGGGGGCAGGGGTGGGGTGTGCAGGGGGGCAAGGGGTGTGCGCATGATACCAACCGAATCTAATTACCATGACTCATTTAGGGGATGTTAAGATGTCCTCAAGTTGAAACCAAATGATTCCAATTGATATCTTTATTCTTTTTAGAATTACAACCTAATATCTTGCACTCATCTCAATACACATGTTGAAAACATTCAAGTACATGTAGAAGGTTTTAGAAATCAGCCTTGCGATCTCAAATTTCCTCAACTTCTTGTCATTGATTAATTCAATTTCTCCCCATTAATATCATACTTTATTCGGTCATTAACAGGGATGAGAGAAATGCATACCTCATCAATGATTTTTTCAAGCACTTTCTAGAAATTCCAGATTTTCATGGAATAAATAAGTCTAGCATATTCTCAAGGGTCTTCTCCACTCATCTCCCCATCGAGGAGACACACTATCTTCAATACATCAAGGCAGATCTTTCCTTCTTATGTTCTTTAGAATAACCTTTGATAAATCACTCCATCAAAGAAGGGGTGGGGTGTGCAGGGGGCAGGGGGTGTGTGCAAGGGGGGCAGGGGTGGGGTGTGGAGGGGGGGAAGGGGGTGTGTGCATGATACCAAATGATTCTAATTACCATGACTCATTTAGTGGATGTTCAGATATCCTCAAGTTGAAACCAAATAATGCTAATTGATATCTTAATTCTTTTTGGAATTACAACCTGAGATCTTGCACTCATCTCAATACACATGTTGAAAACATTCAAGTACATGTAACAGGTTTTAGAAATCAGACTTGAGATCTCAAATTTCCTCAACTTCTTGTCATTGATTAGTTCAATTTCTCCCCCTTAATATCAAACTTTATTTGATCATTAACAGGGATGATAGAAATACATACCTCATCAATGATTTTTTCAATCACTTTCCAGAAATTCCATATTTTCATGGAATAAATAAGTTTGGAAACTTCTCAAGGGTCTTCTCCACTCATCTACCCATCGAGGAGACACACTATATTCACTCCATCAAGGCATATATTTCCTTCTGATGTTATTTGGAATACCATTTGATAAATCATACCAAGATGTGTAGGGGGCAGGGGTGGGGTGTGCAGGGGGGTAGGGGTGGGGTGTGCACGGGGGGCAGGGGGTGTTTGCACGGGGGCAGGGGTGGGGTGTGCAGGGGGCAGGGGTGTGACATTGATACCAACTGATTCTAATTCCCATGACTAATTTAGGGGATGTTCATATGTCCTCAAGTTGAAACCAAATGATTCTAATTGATATCTTCATTCTTTTTGGAATTAGAACATGAGATCTTGCACTCATCTCAATACACATGTTGAAAACATTCAAGTACATGTAGAAAGTTTTAGAAATCATCCTTGAGATCTCAAATTTCCTCAACTTCTTTTCATTTATTAATTAAATTTATCCCCCTTAATATCATACTTTATGAGGTCATTAACAGGGATGAGATAAATGCATACCTCATCAATGATTTTTTCAAGCACTTTGCATAAATTCCAGATTTGCATGGAATAAATAAGTCTGGTAGCTTCTCAAGGGTCTTCTCCACTCATCTCCCCATCGAGGAGACACACTATCTTCACTCCATCAAGGCAGATCTTTCCTTATTATGTTCTTTGGAATACCATTTGATAAATCATACCAAGATGGTGACTTTTTTTTTTCAGATCTGGAATAGTTATTCCAACTTACTTCCCTTCATTTGCTCTCCTCTTGAGAACTAGTTTCACCTTCAATTCCCTGCATTGTATGGCACACTAATAACAAAAAAATAATAAATAATTAGGGATTAAGGTGGATGTCCTTGCTCATCAATGTGAGCTATTGGGTTGATAAAATTTTCTCAACCAGTTTGTCCTTTCCAATTTAGCTCCAAGTTTGGATGGACTCTTCATGCATGCACTTCTGGATTTTGAAGTAGCCTTGGGCGTCATGGATTTAATTCTTCCCTCCTCATGTGAGATTTTCTTTTTAACATGATGATAGCACATGGGATGATCCAGGACCATGGAAGGTTTATTCCTGGCTTGGGAAGAGGGAAGCAGCCGAGGTGGACCCTCCAACACAGTTGGCCGTGAGCCCTCTCCTAGCCTCTTTAATTCAAGAATTTTTTTAAATTGCATTTAGCTTCCTTCTTGATTATTCTTGTTTATATTAAATTGAAATTATTGATCATGTTTTAGTTAAAATAACTGTTTAGTTTGATAAAAAAGTCATGATTTTGTAATAAAACTCCTCCAACGGAGGTGCGCTGTCTGCGAGAACTCACAGTGGTAGTTTATGCTTATATAGCTTGTTTGACATTATTGAATTTATGTTTTCCATTTTAATACTTACCCCTTATTATCTCATTTGATACACCATGAGCATCTCCAAAGATTTTTTTGACTCATAGGGGGGTGTGCAAGGTGGGGTGGGGGGTGTGCAAGGTGGGGTAGGGTGGGGGGGGGGGGTGCAGGGAGGGGAGTGGGGTTGTGGGCTACTGCATGAGTTGGGGTGGGGGGGGGGGGTGGGGTGCAAGGGGGCTGTCCAGGGGGGCATGGGGGTGCGGGGGGGAGGGGGGGGGGGGGTGAAAGGGCTGTCTAGGGGGGTGAAAGGGGCTATCCAAGGGGGGATGTCCAGGGGGGTGCAAGGTTTGTCCAGGGGGTGAAAGGGGGCTGTCTAGGGAGGGTGTGCAAGGTGGGGTGGGGGGTGTGTTGGGGGGTCTGAACGAGGGGGGGGGGGCTGTAGGGAGGGGGGTGTGCTGGGGGGTCTGCATGGGGGGGATTCAGAGGGGGGGTGCAATGGTTGTCTAGGGGGGGTGCAAGGGCCGTCCCGGGGGGTTGTCTAGGGGGATGCAAGGGCTGTACAGGGGGTGCAAGGGGGTTATCTAGGGAGGGTGTGCAAGGTGGGGTGGGGGGTATGCTGGGGGGTATGTGCTAGGGGGGGCTGCAGGGAGGGGGGGGGGCTACTACAGGAGTGGGGGGGGAGGCAAGGGGGCTGTCCAGGGGGGTCTTTCTGGGGGGGGAGGGGGATGTAGGGAGGGGGTTGGGTGGTGGTCTACTGTAGGAGTGGGGGGGGGGGGGGTGGAAAGGGGGATGTCCAGGGGGGAGGGTTCAAGAGGGATATCTAGGGGGGAAGGGGGTGCAGGGGGGCTATCTAGGGGGTGCAAGGGCTGTCTAGGGGGGTGCAAAGGCCGCCCAGGGGGGTGCAAGGGGGCTATCCAGGGGGGCATGGGGGTGCAGGGGGGGTGGAAGGGGGATGTCTGAAGGTTCTGGGCACAGCGGAAGCGCGTGGGTGGATGTGCCTACTTGGATTTTTGTCATTAACAATGATATATCCGAGATCAATACGACGATAAACGCCAGTCTCCACAGATCGAATAATAGAAATGGAAAAATAAAAGCAAAGTCCTGAAACCACAAAGTAGGATCGTTACAGGTTGATTATAATTAATTTAATCAATTGAAAAGAAATACCTTTTGGGTGTTCTTTCTTTGTTGATGTTCTTGATCAATTTCCGATGTGATTCTTCATTGTGTCACAAAAGCCAAGTGTAGAATTCCTCTAGCGGTGATCCACACGTGTACCTCGTATCTCAGGACGTCGCCAAAGGAGTATTCGAGTGGTAGAATGGAGAAACCTTTGCTTGCGTTGTCCACCTTAGATCGTCTTGATCCAATGGAAGAGGACCTCTCTAAGTATTGAGAGCGTTCTTAGAGGAAGAGGTTCTTTCGGCCTTGAAATAATTCTCCAGAATTGTTGTGCACAATGATTCTCTTGTGTTGGAAAAGAGTTGGGGTTGTGAGGATATTTATAATTGAGTTTGAGGTTGTAGAGTTATGACAATAAATAAACGCGTTACGCGTTTCATTTATTTCATTAACTCTTATTGAAAACCCCCATGTCGAATAATTAATTCCTTGACATGTGATCATACTGATTATAATAAATATCATTTAATAAAACAATATTATATCCTCAAAATACCGACTGGAAAAACTACACGATGTGTAATAATAAATACACGACGTGTACTTGTTTTTCATTGAAAACTACACGGTGTGTACATTAAATGTATACGACATGTATATCTTGTTTTCATTTATTCATTTACTTTCCAAAATGAAAACTACACGGTGTGTACATTTAATGATACACGGTGTGTACTTGTTTTCAAAATAAAAACTACACGATGTGTAATAATTAATACACAATGTGTACTTGTTTTCATTTTATTCTTCCTCCAACATTAAAAAGATTTAGGCTTCCTTGAATAATTATTAAACCACGTAAGGGAATAATCTTTATTCTACTTGAGATACTTGAATACACTTAGTGTGTGACCCTCTAGGCCTCTTTCTCATTGGTATTAGGCGGGCTTTACTTAAGTCCAAGATTACTGTCTAGAAACGGGTCAAGGCACCCAAGAGAAAGAAGTTGACGCTACATTGACGTATCACCTCATACGAACGCTTACTGTGTAATTTAATCCCTTTGTCTCAATATCTCATCAAGCAGGTTTCATGGTAGTGTCGTAAACCTATATGCTTGATCCGTCGTTCTTTGACTACCTAAAATAAACTCGTCGTTTACACCATGGACATGGAATTTAATACGACAAATCTATTTCAATAAAAGGGCCGAGATATCAACTTCTATAAATGGAAGGGAAAAATCCTTCCTCGACTTATACATTAACAACATGTCACTTGTGACGCACCCAATGTACACTACTTTCCGCCAACTATCTGCATGACGGTTTTCATCAGTAAATCTAAGTGCGCGAGTCCTGAGATGAGTTAATGATAATCTTCTAGTCTAAGGACCATTACACATGCTTGTAGATAGTAATGTTCGATGACAACAAGACATGAAGAATTACTACTGGTGGGTCTGTTCTCATAATCTCCCATCTTGGAGATTAACAAGTGTGAACTCCATGAGAGAGAGTCTCGTCTTTTTACGAGTACTCGCACATGACGGTATGTATACTATGTGTCCTATCAGAGTATGTCATCCAACCGCAGAACTTTATTTAAGAATATTGTTATAGAATTTCAAGGTTCTCATCATAGCAGGGATCTGCCATGACCTTATTAATGCAAAAAATATTCCAGGAAATTATTATATTATAGTCATGCAGAACAATGAACAATATATAATAAGTGAACATTCATGTAATCAAAGTACAAAACTGTTGGTTCTCAGGACACCAACCCTTACAAAATCCCACTTGGACTAGATCCAAATTCCTACGACTTTTAGTCTTCTAGACCTCACATGATGATCATGTTTTTTCTGATTCAAGGCTTTAGTCAAGGGGTCCACCACGTTGTCTTCCGTGGAAATACTGCTCACTGCAACTTCACCTCTCTAAGAAAAATCCCTCAAGAGATGATACTTCTGAAGTATGTGCTTTGTCCGATGATGTAACCTTGGCTCTTTTGAAAGTTCCACCGCTGTAGTATTATCACAATAGAGTGTGATGTGTTCTTTACTTCTCGGTAGAACATCCATCTCTTGGATGAAGCTTCGTATCCATACTACTCCTTTAGTTGCCTCAAAAGCTGTGATATACTCGGATTCCGCTGTAGAATCTTCCACCACACTTTGCTTTGAGATCTTCCAGCTCACTGCTCCTCCATTCAAACTGAAGATGTATCCAGTCTGCGAATTCATGTCATCTTGATCAGTCTGGAAACTAGCATCTACATGTCCTCTGATGACTAGTTCCTGATCTCCTCTATAAACCAGGAACATATCCTTATTACGCCTCAGATACTTAAGGATAGTCTTGACTGCCATCCAATGCCGGTCTTCTAAATCATCTTTATATCTGCCTACCACACTTAATGCGTAAGCAACATCTAGTCTCATACATAGCATAACATACATGACTGGCCCAATTGCGGATGCGTAAGGGATCCTTTCCATTCTCTTTCTTTCCTCATGTGTTTGAGGACACATTTTCTTGGAAAGATGAATGCCATGTGACACTGGCAACAATCCCCTCTTGGACTGTTCCATACTGAATCTCTTTAGTATCTTGTCAATGTATGTACTTTGACTCAGGCCCAGCATTCTCTTAGATATATCACGATGGATCTTGATCCCAAGAATATATGCTACCTCACCCCAGTCTTTTATGGAGAAGCATTTATGAAACCATGCCTTAACTGACTATAAGACAGGTACTTCATTTCCAATTAGTAATATGTCATCAATATATACAATTAGAAAAACGTCTGCACTTCCACTAAACCTTTTCTAGACACATGGCTCACATTCATTCTTAACAAAGCCAAATTCCACTACAACTTCATCAAAATGAATGTTCCATGACCTTGATGATTGTTTTAATCCATAAATGGATTTATACAACTTTCATACCTTGTTGGCATCCTTTAGAGTCACAAACCCTTCAGGTTGTGTCATGTAGACATCTTCCTGGAGGTTCCCGTTAAGGAATGCTATTTTGACATCCATTTTCCAAATTTCATAGTCATGGTAAGAGGAAATGGCCAATATAATTATGATGGATTTTAGCATCGAAACCGGTGAAAAGGTTTCATCATAGTTAATTCCTTAACGTTGCCTAAAACCTTTTGCAACCATTCGTTCCTTATAGGTGCTGAATTTCCCCTCTATGTCCAGTTTCTTCTTGAATACCCATTTATTACCAATAGGCTTTACATCAACTGAAGGATCTACCAAAATCTAGACTTGGTTTTGGTACATGGAATCCATTTCAGAATTCATGGCTTCTTGACACTTGGCAACATCTGTGCCTTCAACTTCTTCCTTATATGTAAGAGGATCATCATTGTCAACCAATAATGATTCACCATCCTCGGTGACAAGAAAACCATATCATTCTGGTTCTCTCACCTCTCTCGTGCTCCTACGCAGTTCTTGTGTCTCTGGAACAGATTGTTCTTCCACGGGGCTTTGTGGAATCTTTTCTTGTACCAACTCCTGTATATATTGAGCCTCAACTTCATCGAATTCTATCTCGCTCCCACTATCTATTTTGGTGATGTGCTCCCTCTCAAGGAATATGGTGTGTCTTGCCACTGTAACCTTTTTGTCTGAGGGGTTGTATAGGTAATATCCATTTGTTTCTTTGGGATATCCTATAAAGATACACTTTGTGGCTCAGGGTGACAGTTTGTTACCTGAAGAGGCCTTAACAAATGCTTCTCTACCCCACACATTTAAATTCGATAACATGGCTTTGTGTCCACTCCATAACTCGTATGGAATACCATTTATTGATTTAGTTGGTACTTGGTTTAGTATGTGTGCTGCTGTTTGTAATGAATATCCCCAAAAGGATAATGGAAGACTCACATGACTCATCATTGATATCACCATGTCCAATAGGGTGCGGTTCCTCCTTTCACTTACACCATTCCACTGAGGTGTGTAAGGAGGAGTGAGTTGAGATAGAATCCCAAACTCTTGTAAGAAATCAATGAAGTCCTGATTAAGATATTCTCCTCCTCTGTCTGAGCGGAGTTTCTTAATAGTCTTACCAAGTTGGTTCTCAACCTCATTCTTGTATTCTTTGAACCGATCAAAATAATCTGACTTATACCTCATTAAGTAAATATATCCATATCTACTAAAATCATCAGTAAAAGTTATGAAGTATGATAACCCACCCCTTTATTCAACTGGAAATGGTCCACACACATCTGTGTGAACTAATTCTATAAGCTCTTTAGCCCTTTCACCATTTCCACTAAATGGGGATTTGGTCATTTTTCCTTGTAGACACACATGAGATACACCAATTGGTTTTAGTTTGAAAGAATCTAAATAGCCATCTTGATGTAATTTTGTCAAATGTTTCTCATTGACATGACCCAACCAGTGATGCCAAAGTTGGGTGTGGTATGAGTCATGTGAATTGACTTTGTTATCGATTTCCATTACTTGGTTGGTGTAGTCTAACACATAAAGGCCGTTATATAAATGTGACCTACCAAAACAAATGCTATCTTTATAAAAGTAGCAACATTCATTTCCAAACTTGAACATGAATCCATCAGTATATAATTTGGGTACTGAAATAATGTTTTTAGTAACAGAAGGCACATAATAACAACCCTTTAACACCAAGATCATTCCAGTCTGCAATGTGAGGTGGTAGTCCCTGACAGCTACAACAGCAAGTCTGGCTACGTTGGCTGCTCGTAGATCTACCTCACCTCGATCAATCTTCCTGAATCTACTTGGTTCCTGTATCTGGATACATATGTGAGAACCACAAGAAGTATCTAATACCCAATTAGTAGAAACAGATAGATTTCATTCGATAACAAATTCACCTGAAGCTTCCCCTTTCTTCCTTGGCTGGGTGCAGTTTTTCTTCTAGTGGCCTTTCTTTCTACATGCGAAACAAACAACATCATGTTCCATTGCCTCCCCTTTGATATTCCTCTTCTTGGAAGGCCTTGAAGAAGCTTTGGGCTTAAAGATCTTCACCTTCCCTTTCCTTTTATTCACCATGAGGACTGAAGGATTTTCATGCTTCATGTCATTGTCCACTTGGAGAATAAGGATAAGAAGATCAGACAAAGACTTCTCGATGTTGTTCATGTTAAAGTTCACAACAAAGTTTGAGAAGCTCTGGGGGAGTGATGAAAGAATGAGATCGATACCCAGTTATTTGGGGAGTTTAAACCCCAGAACATCCAAGCGCTCAATGTAGCCAATGAGATTGACTACATGAGGCCCAGTTGGGGCACCCTCTCCAAGATTGCTCTGAAATAGAGCCTTGGAGATCTCAAACCTTTCATGTCTTGATCTCTCCTGGTATAAACCAAGGAGGTGCTCGAGCATGCTGTAGGAATCCATGTCTTCATGAGACTTCATGATCTTACTAGACATAGATGACAACATCAAACATTGAACGTCGAGTGCATCACTCAAATGTTGATCATAGACGAGGAAATCTTCATCACTCGCCCCTTAGGCAGGGAGATCAGGAAGTGAGGACTCCAGCACATAAAACTTTCGTTCATGACATAGGATAACCCAAAGGCGCCTAAAACATTCCTGGAAGTTACTGCTAGTGAGGATGTTGTCTTTATCTAGAATTGATCGTAGAGAAAAGGTGGTTAACAAGTTTGTCATATCGATTATACAAATTAAAAGAGCAGATTTATCAGTACTTTCTTGATTACATTTTATGAAAAATAATAAATGAATTTATTAATTCTCCCACTATTTTATCAAGTCCCAATGTCCCTCACCATTGAACTTAGAATGTCCAGTTGCTTTGACATTATAGTGGCAAGGATCCATATTCCATTCTCATAACCCCAACAAGGGTTGGTCAAGCTATTTGAATGTATTTAGGTAGGCAGGTCTTTGCCAATTGTGAGCTTACAGTTCCTTGATCTGTTGAGTGGACTCCCAAATCCTGAAATCCTGACTTGGATTTCCTCAAATCTTGCCTCCAATATTACATAAAGTATAGAAAGGTCTACTCCTCTTGATGTAATATGGTTAAGTCAACCCGAAACCTTTCATAAGGGATTCCTTTATAAAATTAAGTGTCCCAACAAGGGTTGGTCAAACACATAGTTTTATTGAGTCTTTCCCTTAATCAAGTAACAGAAGGCTTGGTCTGACTTAATATGGTATTTGAGGGATTTTATTCTTTATGCGTAGTTTTACATTATCACATGATTGTTAATATTAAGTGATGCTTGCTTAAGTGATTAACCATGTTATGATAATGTTTACGCATAGTCCGGTATTTATTTTTATTCCATCTTTGCATGCTTATTCATTTTATTAATTATGTGATCGCGACAACACATACATAATAAATAAACCATGAAATCAGAAAGAAATAAAATAATATGGCATGATCATGAGATTCTATTGGATAGATTATCTAGCAGTTTTGATAAGATAACCCTGACCTAGGGAAAACACCTTGAACCTGATGGTTCGTGTTTTGAAGCTCCCACCTGTCCACATTTGTATATTATTAGGTTGGTTTCTCCTCAGCTTCGGATTTCGAACCGTCTCCTCTGGCTTGAGAGATCCTCCATTACATGGGGTTTACATTAAATAAACCATGGGCACGCAGACCCTACATTTTATTGGAAGAAGGCTCGCAGGCCAACAAATTTATATTAAATAAATTTAAATGAAACTATACAAACATAAAAGGGGTATTTAGTCTAGCTCATGACCATCCATAGCATTCAACGACATTTATGCATATTTAGAATTCAAATTATTTTAATCATTCTTTCATTTAAGATAGGTCGCACTCGAATTAAATTAATTATGATCTTATAATTAATCAATTATTTATCTTAAATTCCTTTCTGAATTTCCTTGAGATTCTTCTCATCCATATTCCCTGTACAGGTATTTGTACTTTTGGAGGAAACCTGGTGAAATTTCTGGAAAGTACACGGTGTGTAGTTTATATTTAAACAGCGTGTATTTCTTTTCACCCTTTATCCAAAGTACACGCTGGGGGCTTTGACATGTTTTCTGTACTTTGGAAATTTTGGAGTACACGACATGTAGATAAATCATACACGACATGTACTTCCTTGTTGCGCGGTAACCAGCCTAGTGATCCCGTGTACGTGGTACGTGGATTATCCTTTGTACACGGTTTCACTTGGGCCGAATCAGACTACACGACGTGTTGCTACAACATACATGCCGCATATTCCTGTTTTCCACGCGTCGTTCATTTTTGGTCAACACGGGGTAATAAATACATAGGCATACTCAATTCACACGGTGTGGTTTGGCGGACCAGTGCCGGTTCGTTGAACCTAAGTACACGACGTGTAGTTTTTATTACACGTCGTGTATTCCCATGTTGTACAGACAGAAAGAGCAGCTCCTCTGAATGAGTTCCTCATTTTTATTTTAATCAAAAAATTAAAAATAAAAGGTTGTTTCTGTGATATGAATCGAGAAACGAAATAGGAAGAACATATCTCATTTATTTAGATTAGAGAACGATTTATTTCGAATTGAATCAAATATAAATGCGTAAATTATCAACGAAAATTAAATAACTATAATCAACGTTGTAACCTCCCTCTAATACCATTTGAAGGTTCTGGGCGCAGCGGAAGCGCATGGGTGGATGTGCTCACTTGGATTTTTGTCATTAACAATGATCAATTCGGGATCAATATAACAATAAATGCCAGTCTCCACGGATCAAATCACAGAAATGGAAAAAGAAAAGGAAAGTCTCAGAACCACAAAGTAGGATCGTTACAAGTTGATTATAATTAATTTAATCAATTGAAAAGAAATACCTTTTGGGTGTTCTTTCTTCATTGATGTTCTTGATCACGTTCCGATGTGATTCGCCGTTGCGTCGCAGAAGCCAAGTGTAGACTTCCTCTAGCGGTGATCCACATGTGCACCTCATATCTTGGGACGTCACCAAAGGAGTCTCCGGGTGCTAGCGTGGAGAAACATTTGCTTGCGTTGTCTGCCTTAGATCGTCTTGATCTGATGGAAGAGGATCTCTCTCAGTCTTGAGATCATTCTTGGAGGAAGAGGTTCTTTCGGCCTTGAAATAATTCTCCAGAATTGTTGTGCACAACGATTCTCTTGTGTTGGAAAAGAGTTGGGGTTGTGAGGATATTTATAATCGAGTTTGAGGTTGTAGAGTTATGACAATAAATAAATGTGTTATGCATTTAATTTATTTCATTAACTCTTATTGAAAACCCCAATACCGAATAATTAATTCCTTGACATGCGCTCACGCTGATTATAATAAATATCACTTAATAAAACAATATTATATCCTCAAAATCCCGACTGGAAAAACTACATGGCGTGTAATAATAAATACATGGAGTGTACTTGTTTTTCATTGAAAAATACACAACGTGTACATTAAATGTATACGACATGTATATCTTGTTTTCATTTATTAATTTTCTTTCCAAAATGAAAACTACACGGCGTGTACATTTAATGATACACAGCGTGTACTTGTTTTCAAAATAAAAAACACACTGCGTGTAATAATTAATACAAAGTGTGTACTTGTTTTAATTTTATTCTTCCTCCAAAATTAAAACGATTTTGGCTTCCTTGAATAATTATTAAACCACGTAAGGTAATAATCTTTATTCTACTTGAGATAATTGAATACACTTAGTGTGTGACCCTCTAGGCCTCTTTCTCGCTAGCATTAGGTGGGCTTGCCTAAAGTCCAAGATTACTGTCTAGCAACGGGTTAAGGCACCCAAGATAAAGAAGTTGATGTCACATTGATGTATCACCTCATACGAATGCTTACTGTGTAATTTAATCTCTTTGTCTTGATATCTCATCAAGCAGGTTTCATGGCAGTGTCATAAACCTATATGATTGATCCGTCATTCTTTGACTACCTGAAATAAACTCGTCGTTTACACCATGGCCATGGAATTTAATAAGATAGTTCTATTTCAATCAAAGGGACGAGATATCAACTTCCATAAATGGAAGGGACAAATCCTTCCTCGACTTATCCGTTAAAAACATGTCACTCATGACGCACCCAATGTACCCTACTTCCCACCAACTGTCTGCATGACGGTTTTCGTCAGTAAATCTAAGTGCGTGAGTCATGACATGAGTTAATGATAATATTCCAGTCTAAGGACCATTACACATGCTCGCAGATAGTAATGTCCGATGACACCAATACATGTGGAATTACTACTGGCGGGTCTGTTCTCATAATCTCCCATCTTGGAGATTACCAAGTGTGAACTCCATGAGAGAGAGTCTCGTCTTCTTACGAGTACTCACACATGACGGTCTGTATACTATGTGTCCAATCATATTATGTCATCCAACCGCAGAAATTTATTTAAGAATATTGTTATAGCATTTCAAGGTTCTCATCATAGCGGGGATCTACCATGACCTTATTAATGCAACAAATATTCCAGGACATTATTATATTATAGTCATGCAGAACAATGAACAATATATAATAAGTGAACATTCATGTAATCAAAGTACAAAACAATTGGTTCTCAGGACACCAACCCTTACACTGTCCAGGGGGGGCGTGGGGGTGAGGGGGGGGGGGGTGTCCAAGGGGGGAATGGGGGTGCAGGGGGGGTGCAAGGGGCTGCCCAGGGGTGCAGGGTGGCTGTTCAGGGGGGGGGGGGTGTTAGTTTTTTTATGAAATGTGAAGCCCTAGAGCCACAGTTTTAAACTGTGGCTGTAGGCCTAAATCCACGGTTTTAAACCGTGGCTAAAGCTATAGAGCCACGGTTTTAAACCGTGGATATAGGCTTTGTGCGACTTAATATTCTTCTACGGTTTCAAACCATGGATAAAACCCTATAGCCATGGTTTGAAACCGTGGCTATAGGTCTTTCCCTATAGCCACACCATTACCAACCACAGTTCGTTAAACCGTGGCTATAACCTATAGCCACAATTTTGGGACTTATAGCCACAGTTTGAAACCATGGATATAGCCTAAATTTTTAGTAGTGCTACTAATCGATGCGAGATGTAGACTTATGGGGGTAGAATTGTAGAAGGAGAAAAATATTAAAAGAATGAACACTCCACTATTGTGTGATTGAATTCACTAGTACTGGTGTGGATAAATTCACACCTAGATTCAATGGTATCAATGTGTGAAGAAAAGGAAAAGAAAAAGTGAATAAGAAGAAATTTTTTTATTAAGATACTAAACATGAAATAAAATCTTACATGGGAAAATTTGATGATGCGATTAAAAAATGAAATTAGGAAATTACAATTGAAAGAAATACAATGGATGAAAGAAAAACTAAGATTGAAAGAAAAATATTAGATGCTTATTCCATTCACCACCAGCTCCTTATATAGTCATATTAGGATCCTTATAGACACCCCAAAACAATAAATTCCATCCCCATTAATTTATAGAGTCAAAAGGAGGGTGAAAAAAATCAAGGGAATTGGACGTTTCGAAGTTGATCCCGAAAACTGTCCAGATTCATCCTCCTTTTGGACGTTCAAATTTGACATTAAATATGGCCGTATCATCAGGGGTCATAGAATAAAAATATATTTTTCATATTTCCTATATCACCTATCCAAATTTCAGGTCATTTAGTTCATCCTTTTGAATGTTATGCTCGAAATGTTGGAAAGAATTTATGGGCGTTCATATCGGTCCCACAATTTAAATGTAAAATTCAGATCCATATATCTCCATGAAAACTTTAGAATTAGCTCTAGACACAGTTTAATAAAATGATACCCATATATTTCTTTTTCTATTGTAAAAATTTGAGCTTCATTGGGCTTGGTTTGTGTGCCCCACTTCAATTTGATGGGCCTTAGGCCCACTATGCTTTGTCCGCAAAATTTATGCATTCATGATGAAAAATATCTATCATCTATTGGGATTCATCCATAAATACTAAAAGATAAAACATTCCAAAAAATGTTATCAATCATATAAAAAAATATCAAATTTAAAAAATGAATATAATGTTCTCCACAAAAAGATGATTGATTGGGCCCAAATTTTCATTTTAAACATGAATTGCATTTGAGATGAGAAATGAAGTTCAATTTATATAATGCACTAAAATTGATGTTTATGGACTTTGGAACACATTATTATTAAGATATTGACAATGAATATTAGCCATTTTCAGTGGCTAATCATGCCCCCGTACTTGAGTTTTTCTAGTCTCGAGCAAAATATATATTAAATATGAAATTTGAATTGTCTTTTTCCAAAAAAATTTTAATACACATTGCTCACCCAAAGACCTCATACCAAAAAAATTATGAAACCCATCAAAATAATTTAAAACAAGCTAGGTCCACAAGCATATCCCAAGCCCAAGCCCATTCCTTTGTTAAAATTCATTGTCACATTTCATCCAATTTCATTTAACCGTGATGATGTGTTGTGCATCACAAAAGACATGGGGCCCATTTTTTTGTTCAAGGGGGGAAAATGGAAGTGCTAGGTGGGAATCACATTAAAGATTAAGATGAGTATCCAATTTTTTTATTTGTTTTTTTTGTTGATTTTTTTAAACCACAAGAGATATGAAAAGACTAACTCTGGGAAAGAAAACTATGGAGTCACGATCCCCAAGTGCTATATGCCACGCATATTATCAATTAAATGCTCTACAATAGAGATATAATGCTTAAATCTGGGCAAGACAACTATGGAGTCACAATACCCAAGTGCTGAATGCCACACATTTGGAAAAAACATTGCTCTATGTGGTCATTATTTTTTTTTAATTTTTTTTTGTTTTTTTGGATACTCAAATTAAACTGAAAGTGACCCCAGAACCCTATGCTATAATGAAAGGGACCCAAGAACTCAAATTTAAACCCAAGATCCAGTAGACATGCATTGTGGCATTTTTTATTAAGAGGATGAAAATGTAAACTTTGAAAAATCATATCGGACAACCGCACTTTTCAAAAACTAATCTCATGGACATAAACTTGCATTAAAATTAGAATCAAGGCATGAAAAATTATTTGATATCCAATTTCAGAGTTTGCAATGTGTGTTATCATGTTCAAGGGTAATGAAATTTTTCTTTTCATTCATGTTTTTATTCATAAAAAAATCCTTTTTTTATCTCCCCCCCAACATAGAATAACACTGTCCCCAGTGTTTAAAGAAAACTTAGAAGGGGGTATGGGAGGGGTGTTCAAAGAGGAAATGTAAAATGATAATCATGAAATGAAGTCACCTGGTGGTTGATGATGAAAGCATGTGCCACAGTCTCCCTTTAATCCTGGGTTCGAGTCTTAGCAGCTTGGATGGTTGTGATGGGCTTTTCCCTATAACCTACGATGTGTCCTTTAATTTATATATATATATATATATATTATTTTACCTAAAAAAACATAAAAATAAAATAAACTGATGATACATTTTATTCTTTTTAAATTTATGGGTAAGGTATTACTCAAAGATCATGCCACGTGACACAGATGAATATGACGCTCCCCTTTCATACCCATCCTTAATCATAAAATAAGAATAGGTCAACAGTCTATGGTAAATTATTAAATGAAAAATAAAAAATAAAAAAAATAAATATTATTCATAATGATTGGAAACATGAAATCCATGGGTTGACTCCCATGTAGCACTTTTGTTTAACGTCGTTAGCTCGACTTAAACCCCCAAAATTATCCAATTCCAACTTTAAATATTTTTAGGATGCCATTTTTCTACACTTCAACAAGATTGAGATTAATTCTTTTTTTTAAAATTTTTTTCATGTGAAATCCCATGTTTAACAATGAGTGTGAAAGTCTAAGGAATTTTGGTAATGGTTGATTGAGTTTCATCTGGAGTATTTCCTAAGATTTCAAGGTGCATTCCTACTTTTTGAGATTCTTGATGAAAATGGATGATAATTGAATGGTATTGTTTATCATAAATGGAGGGATTATTGAGTGGGGAAGAAAGTATTATAACGTTGAGTTCAGTTTGATTGAATTTTCCCAAAGAAGAATGGAAATTTGAATCCAAATTTTTTTCTTCTACAAAACATTTTGAAAGAATTGGTTCCTTTTGAAAATATAATTCATCCCCAAAATTGTCCAGTTGAATATCAGGAATGGGTATAGAATCATTGTTTTTTATCTCTCCTAATGGTTCCATTATTGGTACTTCTGAAAATTTATCAATGGAGTTATATTTCGGAAACTCAATCCATGATGTCAAATTTTCCATTTTTGAGTCCAAAAAATCAATTTCCTCCTGATTTAAAGACCCTTCAACATTTTTTTTCTCTTCTTCAATTATCCCATATCCAAAGGTTAGTTCTTTTTTAAATTCATGAATGGTTTGTGGGATAAAATATTCTTCTATTGGTGATGAGGAATGGACACCCTGAGTGGGAATGGGTTCCTCATAAGTCTCAATGCTTTGTATTTCTAATCTCAGTGACGAAACTTCTGAATTCATTTTAACCATTTTTTCACACATATGTTCACGAATTTTTTTAGGATTAGTATTGATAGATGTTTGGACACCATGAAATTCATTAAGTTTGATCTCTTCAATCATCCTCGAGAGGGATGAAAATTGATCCTTTAAACAATCAGCATCCCATTGATTATACATCACTTCTGGTGTTTTGTATTTAATCAAGGTTTGGTCAATGAAATTCTCTATGTGAGGTGATTCCAAATATTTATTTTCCAGTTGACTATATTATTGGTCTATCAATGGTTATTGTGGAAGATAATCCATTAAAGTTGATTAAAAATTGGTTTTGGGATTCATTGGACACACAAAAACAGAACTGGAAATAGAGAAGAGAAATTAGGGTGAGAATAGAGAATTTGGGGTGAGAAAAGAAGACGAGTGTCTAAGGTACTTACTTGGGTCCCCGGAAATGGTGCCAAAATTTAGTTGCGCCCAAATTTACCCTAATGGTAAAAGCGGTCGTTGAAGTACAAGTAGGGATTGAATCCACAGGGACTGAAGAAGAAACCTTGAGACACTCAAATTTGTTGATGGATTGGCTATGAAGTGTCCAACATTGAGGTAGATTTTAATTGGAGAACTAATAATATAATTTAAATAACAGACAATAAAAATGATGTGAACTAAACAATTATTTATTATGGGTTGATCTTATGGGTTTACTTGGGGTGGAATGGATAAATTTCTTTTCTTAAAAATTTCATGTTATTAATTCAAGACGTATCCAAACAACGAGATAATTATCCCAAATCATTCACCAATTTAATCCCTAAAAAATTCTAAGTCCAATCACCAATTCACTTTGAGGATCACTTTATTAATCAATCAAAGTAAATAGATCGTACTAGCACTCAAAAGTTTTCATCGTTAAGGTTGGAGAAGATGAAAAAGAATGTAACTTATCAAATGGAAATCCTAAAATAACGAAAAGATTTAAATATTAAGTACATGAAATAACATCCAATACCTAACATTGCTGCTCCCTTGGATCAAACCTTAAGTGGTTAGTCCTTCGTTGATGTTATTATACCAATGGAAGTGGGATTTAGACTTATGGGGATGGAATTGAAGAAGAATAAAAATATTAAAAGAATGAACACTCCACCGTTGTGTGATTGAATTCACAAGTGCTGGTGTGAATAAATTCACACCTAGATTCAATGGTATCAATGTGTAAAGAAAAGGAAAAGAAAAAGTGAATAAGAAGAAAAACTTTTATTAAGATACTGAACGTGAAATAAAATCTTACATGGGAAAAATTGATGATGCGATTACAAAATGAAAGTAGGAAATTACAATTGAAAGAAATACAATGGATGAAAGAAAAACTCAGATTGAAAGAAAAATATTAGATGCTAATTACCTTCAACACCATATACTTATATAGGAATATTAGGATACTTAGAGACACCCCACAACAATAAATTCTATCCCCATTAATTTAGAGAGTCAAAAGGAGGGTGAAAAATCAAGGGAATTGGACGTTTCGAAGTTGACTTAGAAAACTGTCCAGATTTATCCTCCTTTTGGACGTTTGAATTTGACATTAAATATGACCGAATCATCAGAGGTCGTATAATAAAAATATCTTCGTCCATATGTACTCTATCATCGATCCACATTTCAGGTCATTTGGTGCATCCGTTTGAATGTTATGCCCGAAATGGTGGGAATAATTTATGGGCGTTCATATCGGTCCCACCATTTAAATGTAAACTTCAGATCCATATATCTCCATGAAAACTTCGGAATTAGATTTGAGAACAGTTTAATAAAATGATCCAAATATTTTTATATTTCTACTGTAAAAAATTTATCTTCATTGGGCTTGTTTTGTGGGCCTCAATTCTATTTGATGGGCCTTAGGCCCATTATGCTTTGTCCGCAAAATTTCTGCATTCATGCTGAAAAATCTCCATCATCTATTGGGATTAATACATCAATCCTAAAAGATAAAAAATTACAAACAAAGTGATCAATCATATACAAAAATATCAAATTTAAAAAATGAATATAATATTCTCTACAAAAAGATGATTTATTGGGCCCAAATTTTCATTTTAAACATGAATTGCATTTGAGATGAGAAATGAAGTTTAATTTTTATAATGCACTAAAATTGATATTTATGGACTTTTGAATACATTATTATTAAGATATTGACAATGAATATTAGCCGCTTTCAGTGGCTAATCAAGTGGAACCAGCCATACCGGGTCATGCGCCAGTTTGGTTTCATACAACATATCCCCATGCCACCAGGATAGCCTGCCGATTTACATTCGATTGTGCTTATAGGCAGAAAAACAATAAACTGGAGGCAATTTCATGCATCTTATATCGAGTTGTGGGACACGCGTTCCAGATTTAGTACCATTCCATTTGGATATACCACAACACGCAGTCAGTTATGTACTCAGGGAGATTATGCAGACTGGTATCAATGTCACATCATCATGCATCTTACACGTCAAGGGATTGACATTTAGCAGTTGGTATGTTTACTAAGAGTTATTATTTTTGTTTAAATAATTTTTGGTATTAATTTGAATGTTATTTCATTTGCAGAAATACATCATTGGTCATCTTTCACATACCACAGAGCCTCAGGAGGATGCATATATTAGGTGGGATGTAGTTCATCGAGATGTGTTGGCTCTCCTCGATCATCTCCAGTTGATACGTGACAGTTTTTTTGATGAGGAGCCATAGGAATATCCTGATCCATATCCTCCAGCTGAAGCTCCTAAGGATGAGGATGTCCCTGCTATGCCTGCTGAGGATGATGCACCATCACCACCGCCGCCAGCTGGATGACAAAGACTAGCACATCAGGAGGGGCAGAGGCGACAACATCGACATCCGAGAGCGGCTCTTGCAGATGCCGTCACACCACAGAGAGAGGATATGGCCCATCCAACTGATGATATTGCACAGCTAGGAGATGCTTATATACCACAAATGTCGTCTCCACATATTACTATGAAATTTGATCTGGGTGCGGTCACACAACTTATGGCGGCCCCCTCTCCTGACGAGGCCTTCTTCAGTGCCCCATTTCTACTATTTATAGGAGATTCAAATCTATATGATTCCCCATATGATTTTGGGCCATCCTCCTCACATGATTTTGGTCAGTCCTCTACACAGCACCATGTGGAGGCACCAGAAGCACCGGAAGAGGAGGAACCCGCAACTAGGACACCAGAGCGACACGAACGTCGGACGCGGAGAAGACGTGAGATTCAGACGCCGCGTTTTGGTACCGGGGGGCATCGTCGTTGATGTTTCAGATGTCATGTTGTATATATTAATAAACATATTTACTATGATAAGTAATTGTTGTTTAAGACAAATCACAAGAAAATAAAAAATATAGTAAATACAAACTACTTTAAATTAACTATTAATAATTTATATATTTTCAAAGTCTCATAATTGTAACATTATTATGCTTCATATATGTGACTTTAAAAGCGTATAAATTATTCAGTACAAGTACAATCTAAATAAAATTTGTCACACAGACATATAATAATTTATTGGAAAATGAAAAGAAAAATAACCATATAGTAAACAAAAAATATTTTACGTGACAACTTAAATATTTAAAAATATTATATTTATAATTATATATTTGTAAAAATATTTATAAATGTAAATTACTAATTAGTAATTAAATAATTAATAGTTAACCATTAATAATTAATAATTATAATGACGAATAATAATTATTAATTATATTACTAATTAATTAATTAAATATTGTATAATTAATATTAATAATTAACATATTAATTATTAGAGAATTAAAAATTATATAATTAATAAATATATTAATAATTAACTAATTAATTATTAAATATTTCGTATATGTTTAATCCATATTTTAAGTTTCATTTATATTTAGTTAATATTTTATAGTCTATCAAAGTCACGTTCTTGAAACATTTTTATCTTTCAAGTAGGTGGATTTGAAATCTTATAAATTATTTTTGAGCAACATTGTTGACGAATTTATTTTTTATTTTCAACTATTTATTATATGTTTAATCCGTATTTTAAGTTTTATTTATATTCATTTTATAGTTTATATTTTATATTCGTTCAAAGTCATGTACTTGCAACATTTTTAAGTTTCAAATGGGTGGATTTGAAAGCTTATAAATTATTTTTGATGAACGTTGTTTATGATTTTTTTTATTTTCAACTATTTATTGTATTTTTAATCCATGTTTTAAGTTTCATTCATATTGGTCATATAGTTTATATTTTACAGGCTTTCAAAGTCACGTACTTGAAACATTTTTATGTTACAAGTAGGTGGCTTTGAAAGCTTATAAATTTTTTTATCAACATTATTTACGAAATTCTTTTTATCTTCAACTATTTCTTATATGTTTAATCCATGTTTTAAGTTTCATTTATATTTCTCTTTTAGTTTATATTTTACAATCTTTTAAAAACACTTGAAACATTTTTAAGTTTCAAGTAGGTGGATTTGAAAGCTTATAAATTATTTTTAATCAATATTGTTTATGAAATTATTTTTATTTTCAACTATTTATTATATGTTTAAAAATATTTCAAATTTATAAGCTTTCAAATAATACTGTTGTTATTAACAATTTATTATATGTTTAACAATATTTCAAATTTATTTATATATAAATACCTATAACTATATATATATATAGATTAGTAATTATAGACGCTCAGTGGCTGTGGCTGGGGCACCCTGATGCGCAGATACGGTGGGGGTCTGCCTGACGGTTGGTGTGGGAGGACACATCAGTGGCTGTGGCTGGGGCACCCTGATGCACAGATACGGCCTCGTTGCCAACAACGTGATCGATGCTCGCATCGTCGACGCTGACGGTAGGATCCTGGACCGAGTGAGCATGGGGGAGGACCTATTCTGGGCCATCTGGGGAGGCGTGACCAGGTTCATGCATCGCTATCAGTACGTAGTAGACAGACTTCCATAGGAACTATTGATCCGGATCGCCGCGACCACCATGAATTCCAATGTCGGCTCCGTGCCAGTGATCCATGCGATGTTCAGGTCTCTCTTCCTTGGCCGGCTTCAGGACCTGCTTCCATTGATGAGGCAAAGGTTCCCGGAGCTAGGATTGAAGGAGGAGCAGTGCAGGGAGATGAGGTCGTTCCGGGGAACTTCTTCAGGAACAAGCAGAGCGTTCCAGTCCTGATCAATTGAGAATAAGTGGAAAACCAATCCAAATAATTTCTCCTTGCATCTTTTTCATACTAGCTACAATCAATTTTAATAAATTAAAGGTGAATGTTAATTGTACCTGAATACCCCCAAATCAATTTATACTAATTATTTTATCTATTTTTTTAATATAATAAAAAATCAAACTGTTTGGTAAGTGGCTGGTTAACAAAATTGGTATCCTAGAACCGAGTATTAATTTTAATAACCAAAACTGAATTTTAATAAGCATGTGAGTCCCATAAACAAGTTAAAATCTACCCAAATGTGAGGGCCAATTGGGTCCTTTATTGTTGAATTGTATGCCCTTCAAGAACATTACTATTGGGACCAAGTTGGTTGAAGGTGCTTGTGAAGTTGTTGGATGTAAGTAGTTTTTTGGAACAATTGTATTTTATTGGAATTGCAAAAATCACCCCACTTTGTTAAAGTTTCCAACAACGGTGATCAGATAATGTTGGAATTGGATGGAAAAGACTTGAAAAAGTTTTGTTAACCAAGTTGATCAAATGTGAAAAAGTGTTCAGACTTATGAAGCTTGATAAATAGGTGATCAGATGTACAAAAGCAATCGAACGTACAAAAAAACCAGACAACATTTTTTGTAACAGAGTCCATTGATTTAAGTTTTTTGTGCTAGAAGTTTATCTTCAAAAGTTTCAGACAAACAAAATTTGGTGATTATTTGATGTTTTGAAAGTTTCCAATAACATGAGTTTTGAAATATCTCATGATCCAAGCGTTTATTATAATGGGGGAGAAATTTGTCCGGGTGTACAATGTTCTCATTTCAAAGTTCTATGGAATTCACGAGACAGACAAAATCAAACAAATTCTTCTTTGAGGAATGTTATTTACAATTTTTATGAAGTTTATGAAGTTGAATATGTCTTTGAATTTTAAGAATTTTGGATGTTGTGGGTTTATGAAAATTTTGATTCACATTTGCAAAGTCTATCAGAAAAAGGAAATTCATTGGAGTAAAAACTGGGGATGCTAAAGAAGGGAAATAGATGAGGTCTTCAGGTGAAGTCCAACGTACAAATTTTTTGTGCAATGTCTGTCGGAACAAAAAATTTATGAAGTTGTAAAGATGTTATTGTTATAATGCAATCAAACGAACCATGTGTTTGAGATTTATAATTTTTGTTGTTGAGTGGAAAGTTTCTGAAATTTAAAATGATACCAAGGAAAGGGATCAAACTATGTCCAATCAGAAAATATCATTGGACAAAAGTTCAGTAGACAAACTTTGGGTACAATGTCCATTAGACAAATATGTACGATGTTGTGAACTTGGAATGACTACAATATGAGAAAATTAACTTTGTGATATAAAAATGACCAAATGATCAAGAAAAATTAATAACTAAAACCGAAAAAATTATAAAAAAAGTTATTGTATTTGGTTATTAAAATGATAACTGAAAACACATATAGTTTTCAATTTTAGATTTGGTTATAATAGGAATCTAAATTTACTCACACTCCTAAAAAACCATGTGTAAACAGGGTGTGTCGATGTGTGTCCTTACACGCCCAGACCCTACATCCATCATAATAAATACGGTCTACATAATTTCATCATGGGATAGAATATTAATGTTTTTAGACATGTTTTCCTCCCTACACAATTTTATCATTTAATAAAATTTACATGTTCTAATAGATTTATAATTATGTTTTATTCATAAAAATGTGAATTTCGATCTCATGAAGTAAATAAAAAATAAAAAATAAAAATAATTTTAGTAACTTTTTCATTTTAGAGAAAAAAACATATATAAAATTTCAAGGTGTTTTGAAATTATATTTTAATATTAAATGGGACGATAGGGGTTTATATGAAATATATATATATATATATATATATCAAAATTATATAAACTTAACTAGAAAACCTATTTTTAACATAAAATGTTCAACATGGATTATTAAAAAAATGATGTGCCAATATTGAATATCAAATACATCATATGAAATATTTTTTAACATTAATAATTTTATAACCAATATTGAATACTAAATGGTCACTTTGGCGGTGGCGCAGTGGTGAAGGAGGTGGTACAAAAAACACTACCTTTTGGAGGTGCAAGGTTCGATTCTAGAGAGCCCGCCCTTGGGAGAATTTCTCCTTCCCCCAATTTTTCTCATCTTTCCAGGTCACCTAGTTCCTGACTAGGTAGAAAAAATGAGGCACAACCCACCCGTGCTGACAAATTGATGTGTTGAACCATCATCGATCAGGATGTCACACTTCAGGATACTTTACCATCTCAGCTGACAACAGATCCTTCCCGCCCGAGGCTCTCTCTGGAGTGACCTCTTCATGGGGAGGGGGGTTCCTTTGTGTGAAGAGTTCGAAAAGACCACACAGAGAGATTCCCTTTAAAAGGGGAGAATATCAAATATTGGATGCACAACATATTTACCACTGGTTATTCAACCAATGTGGAAGGTTCTGGGGATCAGATCTTGAAATAACAAGCACGAAACATGCTCAGGAAAACCCCCCTTGACATTGGTGTCTGAAATTGGGAAGTCCAGGAACCCCATCCATCACACCGAGTCATCCTTACATCTTCTTTAGATCCTCCCAATGTCTTTATTCACAACAAAGAATAGGTGCATGATAAGAAAACATGCATGCAAACACAAAGTACAAAACAATGAACAATAGGATTACATGGCATGGACTTTTGTCTTACATCCATGGGAGAATGAAAATATCACTTTCATTCAATGAGGAGAAGCCTATAGGTTATAATAATATCCATCTTCTAGAACTCTACCAAGATAACCATAATATGTCCCCCCAACATCGTTTGGTCATCGCATTTTCTGGCTCCCTCATTATGGTCTCCGCCCTTGTGGGTCTCGACCTCCATCCTCGACAATACCAGACTAGTCAGCTCGGCATCCCTGGAATGCCAACAAAACAACACATTCCACAGGGAATCCTAGAATAAACCCAGATATACTAATCACCATCACCAAGTCTCATGGTCCCGACCATAGACTATCCATGGTAAAAAACTCGAGGTTCCAACGCAACCCTAACAATGGTCTAATGAGGTACCAACCTCATAGACAATAATAAGAGCCAAACCATCCCTAATAGCTCACCAAATGAAAGGAGGAAAGCATCAAAAGAAAGAAGTCAATGAGACAACCACACCATCCCAGATGGAACTTGATCAAGAGATTCCACTCCATTGGTAAAATGAACAAATGGCACAGCCGACAAACCCTCATGATATTTGTCTGTTAGTGAATGCTCGACATACAGAACATGAAAGAAGTAACCTAGTGACTAAACTACCAGCAAATCCTCAGGTAGGGGATCCCACCCAGGGTCTACTGAGGGAAACTAAAACCCTAGCTAGAAAACCGAACACAGAAATGGGTATCACGCAACAACCCTAATCTGATACAACCCATCTCCCAGAGGATCAACACCCATGTAGTGTTGGTCACACCGATTCTGAATCTACCGATGAAACCTCATGAACTAGATCTAACACCCTGGAGGTCATATCGCTCAGATAGGGGATCATCGCCCATGTACTATCGCTCACAAAAATTCTACAAACCCTACTTGGTAACTCACAAATGCATGCTACGGAATGCCTAAAGAATAGATATCGATATACAGATAGAGGGTCAGCTCCCAGTGCTCACTGAGTATCCATCCCCAAATGGAACATTCGGGGTAGAGGATCAATGCCCACATAAATATTGGTCACACCGATTCCAAGAACTCCACCAGGGAAACATGAAAGGATGTGAGGATCGCACTGGGCCTCTTGGGGTGATACGTGATCCAAGTCTGCTGAGTCTATAGTCGAACCAGACTGAGGAAACTCTCTCCAAAAAGTGGAAATGTTAGCCCGCTCCCTAGAACGGTAGGGGAGAACCACTCCACGAAACATGAAACCTCTCCCTAACATGTTAGGGGGGTACCACTATGTTGCACGTATGCAAATCATCCAAAGAGGGGTCACAGTCCGATGAAGAGGATGTGATACTGAAAACCCTCAAAGTGAAAGGACTAGGGGGACCCACTAAACCCATATATTCGTAACGCCGCCATCTGAGACTAGGGGGAACCACTCAACCCAGCTTATAGTAACATCGCCAAAGAGACCAGGGGGGCACTCAACCCAGCTAGTCTGCGTCACTAAACCAAGTGAACCACACGACATCACCTGCACACTGCATCTCCCAAGCCCAAATTGTGTCCATCATCACATTCTACACAGAAAAACAAGCAGGGTAGGCTATTTACTCACCCAAAATGGAAAACCAGTGAAAATGGTACTATTCACTCCAACAAGCCTGAATGGGTCTTCATGGGTCCCATACCTCGATCATGGAACACCTCAAATGGATCATTCCATTGTGATCCCCATGTAAAAACACACAGGATCAACTACTTATTCATCTAAAATAGACACCCGGTGAAAAATTCTTGTTTCACCGCAAACTCCCAAACCGTGCCTTGTGGGGACCACAAATCAATTTTGGTTTCAGCACCCAAAATCAGTCTTAAAATTTCTGCATTAATTTTAGGGTCGCAATTCCACTAACGGCCCATAAAACAGACATCGGATGCAGAAGATACGTCTGATCCAAGGTGCACCAAATAATAATAATTATAATAATAATATTATTTTTGGACGTTTCATTTCAACGATCCTTGATCTTGAAGCATAAAGTTCTCAAAGTGACCTCAAAAAGTATTCTTTGAAGCAAGGGTTGTGTTTCCATAGACGGCACACAAAATAGACCCCTGGTTTGTGGGTTACGGGGGTTTAAACACCCTCGAACCAAACTGGCCGGTCCGGCCCGCCGGCCCTCCGCTGTGCCACCCCCAGAAACTACTGCCACCGCAACTGGAAACTTCCACCACCATCATAAAATTCCACACCACCTCCTGCCAGATCCATGCCTCTCTGGAACATCGTCGGAAACCACCGCATCATGACGGAATCCTCCGTCGGACCTTCCGCGGACCATCAGGAGCACTCTATTGGTCCAAAAATCGATATGAAAACTGTTTCGTAAATCTCATGACCCGATCTACATATCCTTGATGACGAATCAAATAAAATATATTCATAAACAGGGAGTACATGATCAAATCTCAGACCACCTACCTCGTGGCGGATCACCGAAGCTTCGGGTGCAGAACGACACCTGCGACGCACTGTTGCTCGATCTGTCGACGATCGACATAAAAAATGGCCTCCCGCGACACCTTCCTTGGTTCATTCATCCATCATAGAGGGAGAGGGGATACTATGTTCTTCAATTGGGTATAAGGGGGTGGGGTAGGAGATATTTTGTTCTAATTTAATTAAAACAAAATATCTGCTCAACACCCGGCCCGAAATACCTCCGACCCGACATCCAGCATCAACTAAAATGATGTGGTACCTAGGGTAAACATGATATTATAGACTCAAAATAAATCTTAGAAATTCAATATAAGACTCTGTTATAGAGTTATTCAAGATCCGACATCAAAATAAATAAATAAATTTATTTAGAAAAACACCCTTGATAACTTTTTATATAGCAGGCCCGTGTCAAAAAAACTTATACCCCACCTAGGGTAAAAGGTATGCTTCGGACACAAACATGGCCTTAGATTTCTGATATGAGCTACCGTTTGAGAGATAACCTATTTACTCCATGTGCATAGTATAAAAAATTAATATTTTTATAAAATAAATTTCGGGAACACCGGGCCATGAAATCGCATGCCGCCTCAGCATGTAACCCTAGAATTATTCGTAGGAATATTCTAAAGTCTAAAATAATAAAACCTAAGTCACTAAATTCTACCCACCTTGAGGCTTTTCATCCCTGAAAATATAAAGGCTAGGCATGAGGGAAATAAATTGAACTCTCAACTGGGTCTCCCACACCAGTGAACTCACTAAAGGTTCTTGTGCTGTTACAAAAAAACCAGGATGAACCAAAACACCAACAATGGAAGAGAGAGTTTACAAACTTCAGAGGTATCCTGATGCCTCAGATAACCCTCTAAACCCTCAACGACATCAAACCGAACACAAGAACTCATCTCTAAACACCCAGGTCCACCTTCATCATTCAACAACCACCCTGAATGAGCTCCAACCATCTTCAAACGGTCTATTCCAACACAACCATGCTGCCAAGGAAAATACCACCTCAGCACCACGTCTTGCAATGTGAGTAGTGCCAATTCCAAACCACATGAGTTTGACATACTCCCCACCTTAAGGAAAATCCACACCCACTGGATAACCCATCACGCGAGACCTCACAACAAAACCTTAGCACCTCAAGGAAAACTTCTTCACCGCCTAAAGAAAAAGCAGGGTCACCTAAGTGTACACACTAGGTTTTACAATCCCTTACGAAACCACCTCCAACACATGAAACCGACCTCGAACTCACAGGTCAAAGGAACTCATCCACCGCACCTCAAAACTATCCGCTTTAGGTAGTATTGACTCGCCTTAATGGTTTTGGATTGTGCCTCAAGTATGTGTCTTGGTGGGGGAAGTTTCCATAATTCCTAATAATTTGAATCCACAACGATCCACACCACAACCTCCTCGAGCGTCCCACGTGGAAGCTGACGCCAAGAGCACGTGAGAACCAACAAACAAAAAAGGCCTGACCAAACTCTCACACTAGAACTTACTGGTCCCTCAGTTACCAACACACTGCCAAGCCTCGTGTACACAAGTCAAAGGGACTCAACCACCACACCTCGATAATCTCTTCTTTGGGAGGCATAAACTCGCCCACACAGTTTTCATCATGTCACAAAAACACCTTTCTCTAGGGAAAGGATCCCTCCTCCTAATGTAGTCAAATATATATAGAACAAAAACAACACCAATAAAGCCATCCATGGTTCGGTTTGACAGGATTCATCCACCTGAGCCCTCAGAGGCGAATCTACGCACTGCTGGATGGGTGGTGGATCCACCAAATACACAACTATAAGAGAACCTGCCTCATGACCAGGACCCTACAAGGAAACCTTATCACTCATTAGGTTGTAAACCAAACTCATATCTAGAACCCTTGAAGTATTCCATTGTGGAAACATATTGAAAAAATTCAAGATGGACCACGACCAAAGAGTATATCTGGGAAGTTGACTCAAGAAGGACAAGGAAAACCCAAAACCTAGTCCTATATGATGCATGAACCATTATTTCCCTACGACCAATGTCCTAATGTCTTGAGTATAAATTAAGGTTATCAGAGTCTGGGTGAATGGATACGTCAGTTTCCCGTACTAATACTAGAGTCCCTCGACTGAAATCCGAACTTGAAACATCCTAAGAATGATGCTATGCAACCCAAACCAAGCTCACGACTATGGCCCCAAGGTGGAACCTCCTCTGATACCACTTTGTTACAACCTGACCCAATGTGGCTTGATCTACGACTCCCCAATCCCACCTCCAATAGGCCAGGGGCTGACGACTAGTACCGAGTAGGCTATCACACAAATGGGAGGCCTTAGCCTATTGTACCTATATGTACACACCCACACACACCTACATGAAATAGTGCATATATATAAATATAAATTGAAAACTAAAATTCATGCATACATCTATCCCAAAAGAGAGTACAATAGAAGTAAAAAAAGGGTAGATACAGGGCCCACAAAAAGAAAACTACAAAAGAATCTATACTACTCTGAAGGAGGGTATCACTGTCAAACACCCATAGATAAGATCCTCAGAAAAGCTCCGATAAAAACCATGGTCATTCTAGCTACTACACTCTGCCTGCTCCAGGTCCAACTGGGACTCTATCAAAGGACCTATGGTCTTTACAAGACACAAAACATGTGCCGGAAAATCCCGTGTAGGGGTGAGTATTAGAATACTCATTAGGCACCCCAAAACCCCAAAACCAAAAAGGTACCAACTGATAGTCATCAATTTGCTCGACCAATCCCGAGGGAACCCAAACAAGAGAGAAACCTCATCTCAAGACCATCCTCGACAATACCTGACTAGTCATCTTGATGCCCCTCGAATGTCAACAAAATGACACATGCCTTAGGGAATCCCAGAATATACCCATATATACTTAGAACCATCACCAAGTCTTATGGTCCCGACCATAGACTATCTATGGTGAACAACATGAGGTTCCAACATAACACTAACCATAGTCTCACGTGGTACCGATCTCATAGATAACAATAAGAGCCTAGAAATACCTGATTGATCACAAAACAAAAGGAGGAAAGCATTGGCAGCTCGAAGTCGATGAGACAACCACATGATCCTAGATAGAACTCAACCGAGAGATACTACTCTATCGGTAAAATGAAAAAACGTTACACCCGAACAACCCTCATGATAACTGTCCACAAGGGCACACTCGATGGACAACACCATAGAAGAATTCGACCGATGACTAAACTACCACCAACTTCTTAGGTAGGGGATCCCACCCAGGGTCTACTGGGGGACACTAAAACCCTATCTAGAAAATATAACACAGAAAGGGGTATTGCACAACAACATAAACCTCATACAACCCATATCGTAGAGGATCAACCCCCATGTAGTGTTTGTCATGTGGATTCTAACTCTGCTGAAGAAGCCTCATGAACTCGATTCGACGCCCTACAGATCATATTGCTCAGATAGGGGATCATCGTCTCTGTATTGTCAGTCATGATGATACCACAAACCCTTCCTGGTTACTCATGGAAACACACCATGGAAAGCTGAAAGAACATATATTGATCTACAACTATAGGGTCATCTCCCAGGGCTCACTGGGGTGTTGAGTCAATGAGTCAATAAGGTTTCCTTATGACTTTTCCCATTCCTTCTTATTTTGAAAATCACAAACACTCTATCTTAAGACAATTTTCTTTTCCTATATATTTTATATTCATAAGGAAAATTTTCCTTCCCCAAGGAAATTTATCCTTACCTTTTTTTCCTTGTTCATGTCATAATTTCTCTAAACCCAACTCATTTTATTTCTAAATATAAAATTTAGCTTTATATATAAAACCTCAAAATCATATAAATACTAAGATATAGAGAATTCTATTTTCAGGTTCTGAATTCTCTGAATTCAGACTCCGAACTTTTTGAGTTCGGACTTTGAATTCTATGAATTTAGACTCCGAAATTTCTAAGTTCCAACTCCGAATTCTCTGAATTCAGACTCCAAAATTTCTAAGTTCAGACTCCAAATTCTTCTGAATTCAGACTCCGAACTTTCTGAGTTCACACTCTGAATTCTTCTAAATTTAGACTCTGAACTTTCTGAGTTCAGACTCCGAATTCTTACGAATTCAAACTCTGAATTCTATGAATTCAGACTCCGAATTATATGAATGCAGACTCCAAATTATTTTGAAGACAGAATCTGAATATTTATTTATTATAGACACAGAATGGTTTTTGGGTTAGACTTTGAACTTTTATTTTTCCTCAGACTCTGAAAAATGGATTTGGTTAAGCAACCATTTTTTTGTTTACTCTTGTTTTAGTTATAAAACTATGTCATGATTTCTATTTCTAACCAAACGTTGTTTGAGTGAAACATATATAGGTCCCTATGAAATTCAAGGAAAAATATGACCGTTGAAGGAGAGAGCCAACCGTTGAAGATGTTCCTATAAATAAGAGCTCATTTGAAAGAGCTCAAAACTTTAATGAACTGTTCTACAACTCTAGAGATTACATAATAAAGTGATTTCTAGAGAGAGAGAGACTTTCAGGAATTGTGCGTATTTTACATCTTGTTCAAAATTGCTTCGAGCGACTCCAAATGTTGCTGAGTAAATTCAAGGTCTTTTGAGGATAGGAAGACAGAGGTGCCGACTACCTTGAAGTTGAGGGCTTGCGGGGATAATAAAACAGACTCCGATATTCGTATCGAGGGCTTACCCTGGTGTGGTTAAGACATACTTTCTTGAAAGTATAAATCAATGGACCTTTATCCAAGGTTGTTGGATACCCTTCTCTTTGGGTTATAAGATTTACTAATTGTTACTTGTATTGTTTCAAGTTTTCCGCTACATTTTGATTGTTAAGGAAAGTATAACTATCTTATACGTTCTTTTTCTTGTACTCTGATTTATAAGATTCTATACACTCTAGGGTAGAATATTTTCTTTGTAAACTTTTCTTAAGTTTCATTTCCGAAACCAAATTTCCATAATCAAGAAAGTTTATAGAACTAATAGGTTTTTTGAATTTACATTGTTTAACTTTGTTAAACATTACCATCATTAAAAGTTCCTAAGGAATTTTTTAAAGTATAAAATTCACCCCCCTCTTTTATATTGAGCATCTAAATCATTATTTCGATCCTACAATTGGTATCAGAGGAAGTCCTTGAAATACTTATATTCACATATAAGTTTTCTTGCTCAGTTTTTCATTGTTCATAATATTTTCCTTTCTTAGGAAAATTTTCCTTGTTCATATTTTCATTGTTCACTAAATTTTACTATTAACAAAGTTTGTGTGGAAAGATATTTTTCTCTTAAGATGACATGAATGAATGTTGGTTCCATAGACAACCGGAATCCTACTAGACCACCTATTTTTGATGGGAATGATTATGAATATTGGAGAGATCACATGAAGAATTTTGTTATCAATACTAGAGTAGACAATTTTTTCATGCTTACTGGAGGATATAAAATCCCTAACAAGGAAGTTAGTACCTTCACCAACCAAGAAAAGAACGAATATCACTATACTATAAAGTACACAATACTTTGTTGTGTTCCATGAACAGGAATATATATAGCCATATTTATTCTTGTGAAGCTGCAAATTGTATTTGGAAGAAGCTTGAATTAACTCATTTTGGAACTTCAAAAGTTACTGAAACTAGAAGAGCCCTGCTCCAAGATGAGTACCATGGTTTTTGCTTTCCTTATGGAGAACCCATATGTAAGGTACACCAAGATTCATAACTATTGTGAATAGTTTACACTCTATGGGTGAGAAAGGACTAGATGATGAAGTTCTTTTGGACACAATTATAGACATCAAGCCCAATGAATGGGAATCTAAGAGGACATCTATAGATGAGAATAAGAAAGTTACAAAAATTTCTCTTGATTAACTTTTTGGAACTATTATTCAACATGAAACCAGAATGTTGAGAGATGATGATAATGTTAATAATAAAAATGGAAATGGAAGTGTTTCTTTTACAAAAACTTCAAATCATATTAAAGCCAAGACTCTTGAGAGAGTTACAAGATCCAAATCTAAGAAGGTTGTTATTCAATCCGAATCTAGTGGAAGTGAATTGTAACGTCTTGGTTCTGGGTACCACTCAACGGGTGCCCCGAACCCAGTTCGCCATGTGACCTCAAGCACATTTCTCCAAATGCCAGAGGCTACTGACTAGCAGCAAGGACCCAGGTCTGATAGTGGGGAAACTATGCCCTCATTTGTCAAAGTGTAGTGCAACGGAAAGAATAAAACATACAACAATAGCGGAAGTGAATAACCATACATAACTGAAATAAACTGCAGTAGATATAACCAACCAGTATATAAATAATGGTGCAACATGCCTCAAATTCTAAGAAAAGAACCAGAACATGTTACACAATCAATACAATACAACTGAAGTACAGGTACAGAAAAGAAAAACAGAACAGCCCGCGGCATCGCGAGCCAATGCTCGGTCCCATGCTCTCCTACACCCCAGTAGAAATCAAGTACATGTATAAGGACCCTTTCCCTTATCTACACCTGCATAAATGTAATATTTTTGGGCCAAAAATCATGGCCCAAACAGGGTGTGAGAAATAATTCCCCGTAGGCACCCACCAAAGGCCTGTGCTCAACTGTGTGTAAACATGCAACAACAGTGTGCAATAGTAAATTTAATAAACTAAGCCGTACTCAAAAGTAACTACCTTAACTAGTTATATTTCCATTTTAATTATTCATTTAACCATTTAATTTAGTAACATTCTGTGCTCAACAACACCAAGCCCTTAGGCTAATAGAACTACACCCTTGGGCTAATATAGTAAAACCACGCCGTCAGGCTTGCCCTCAGGATATACAGAATCTTTCCCTGAGGCCTTTCCCTCAGGCGGAATAGAATCTCTCCCTCAGGCCAAACTGAAATGAAACCCTTAGGTAAACAGAATCTTTCCCTCAGGCCTTGCCCTCAGGCGGAATAATAACCTTGCCCTCAGGCTATACAAACCATGCCCTCAGGCTAATATAACCAGGATGAGCCCAACACATAAACATGCAATTCATACAATTCCTCTCAAGGCAAAAGTAATGCATAAAGTAAACATGGTATACCCTCAGGTATCCTAGCCAAATGGCTAAATAGAGGAACGCACCCTGGGGGTGGTCCTGGATCCAAGCACTGATCCCAAACAATAGTTTCACAATTTTATTAATTACCTATACAATTATAGGTATTTATAATAGCCACGGCCTCAGTCACACGACACCCCATATATGGGTTCATAGCTCAAAAACACACAAAATGCACAACAGTTAGAAATAAACACCAAGACACCTACCTTATACACCCCTGATCAGTATACTCGAACAACGTTCCATGAATAATCCTAGAATGAGGTAGATATGAGGTGAAAGAAATTTCATTCAACCTTAAATAACTTTACTTGAAGGAAGAATTGGCAAGAACTAATCAAGGAGATGGAATCTCTTACCCGTGCGGTTCCAGCGAGATCGTCCGAGGCGGAAACGGATTCCCGATGTGCGCTCGACGGATCTCCAAGGGTTCTTCCATCTACTCCCACTCCTTCCTCAGGTTCTAAGCCTTCCCTGTGAACAGGGGAGGCTACTGCATATTTTAAGTGAAAAAACAAAGTACACGGCGTGTATTTCCAAGTACACGGCGTGTACTTCCCATTTTTAAACTGTTCCTCTGACGGCTTCCTGCCAGCGCAGCACTGTTCACCTGCCGACATGACTACACGGCGTGTGATGCCCCACAGATGGCCACTGCCTTAATATTCGCCTGCCGACTGACTACACGGCATGTAAAGGAACACTACATGGTGTGTAGTCGGTTCCTACACCCTTCATCACCGACATGGCCACACTCCCCGTGTACTCATCCCACACGGCCAGAAGTACACGACGTGTGGAAAAGTAAACGGCGTGTACTTACAAAATTTGGGATTTTCCCCATTTTCCTTATTTTCTCGAAAACACTTAAGGAAAGGAGAAAAGAAGAAACCCAAACCTCAAAATAAGAACCGGGTTCTTATAAACTTCCCCCCTTAAAGAAATTCGTCCCCGAATTTCCCTTCCAAGGGTGGTGAAGATAAAGCTCAGAACAGCTCTAGCCACTGAGCATGTACGTCGGTCTCCCGCTCCCAGGTTTTGTCCTGCACTCGGCCATGCTGCCATATAACCCGTACGAGAGGAACTAACCGGCCTCGGAGAAACTTCGTGCAACGATACGAATCAGATGATCCTCAAAGGACACATCTTCCTCAAGCTCAACCTCCTCGGGATGAAGGATGTGAGATGGGTCTGAATGATAGCGGTGCAGTTGAGATACATGGAAGACGTTGTGCATGGCTCGGTACCTCTGTGGTAACTACAGCCGATAGGCAACCAGCCTGACTCTCTCCAAAATCTCAAATGACCCCACATACCTCGGTGAAAGCTTACCCTGTCTCCTGATCCGTCTGTGTCCCAGCCTCGGCGAAACACGCAAGAAAACCTGATCCCTGACCACGAACTCCAAAGGTCGTCTGTAGAGATCAACATAAGACTTCTAATGAGACTGTGAAATAGCCATCCGCTTCTGAATCAACTGGACCTGCTCAGAAGTCTCCTGCACGAGATGCGGTCCCAGTAAAGCTGCCTCACCTGCCTCTGACTAGCACAAAGGTGATCGACATGGCCTACCATATAAAGCCTCGTAAGGTTCCATCTCGATAGTTTCCTGAAAACTGTTATTATAGGAAAAATTGACTAGGTGTATATGATTCTCCCAAAAGCCCCCAAAGTCTAGGACGCATGCACTCAGCATGTCCTCTAGCACCTAAATCGTACGATCTGACTGGAAATCTGTCTGAGGGTGGTATGATGTGCTCAGAATCACCTGTGTACCCAGTGCCCTCTGAAAACCCTTCCATAAATGAGACGTAAAACGGGAATCCCTATCTGAAATGATAGAACGGGGGACCCCATGAAGACGTACGATCTCTCAGATATAAAACTTCCCGAGCTCGTCAACACCAAAGGTCTCCTTAATCGGCAAAAAGCGAGCTACCTTCGTGAGTCTGTCCACAACAACCCACACGACATCATTTCCTCGAGGTGACCTCGACAAACCAGTCATGAAATCCATCACGACATCATCCCATTTCCACTCCGGAATGGGTAACTGCTGTCACAGTCCAGCTGGTCTCTGATGCTCTGCCTTCACCTGCTGACAAGTAAAACACCTCGTAACAAAATCAGCCACATCTCTCTTCATACCCGGCCACTAGTACTAACGTCTCAAGTCTCGATACATCTTGGTAACCCCGAGATGAACTGACCAAGATGAAGCATGAAACTCTCGCATCATCTCCTCATGTATATCCCCTGGAACCCGTACTCGTCCATAGAAACGCAGTAACTCATCACCACCTATCGTCCAACCGGGAGAAGGGTCCTCACTTGCCACCGAATCCTATAGAAATAGGCCTTCTGGATCAGATAGCTATCTCATCCTCACTCTATCTAGGAGGGTAGAAGTCACAGCTAGAGATGAAAGATAAGGCTGACCCTGACTATCGTGCACCTCTAGATGCATCTCATAGAACAAAGCCATAAGCTGCCACTCACCACAGGCCTCCTGAACTACCTGTATCTGAGTCTTCTTGCTCAGTGCATCAGCTACTGCATTACCTTTACCAGGTGTATAGGCAAGCTCAAAATCGAAGGACTGTAGGTATTCGACCCACCTTCGCTGCCTCAGATTCAAGTCACGCTGAGTAAAGATATACTTGAGGCTTTTGTTGTTGGTGAAAACCACAAAATGCTCTCTCAATAGATAATGTCTCCAACAGTGAAACGCATGAACAACTTTATCCAACTCGAGATCATGCATTGGGTAATTCCTCTCATGTGGCCTCAACTACCGAGACCCGTACGCAACAACTCGATCGCCCTGCATCAACACTGCTCCCAGCCCAAAACTTAATGCGTCACAGTAAACTGTATAGCTCTTCCCCTGCTCTGGGAGTATCAGGATCGGTGATGATGTCAACCTTCCTTTCAGGTCCTGAAAGACTGTCTCACAATCTTTCAAACAAACGAACTTCACACCCTTCTTAGTCAAACCCATCAACAGCGCTGTTAAGTGGGAGAAGTCCTGTATAAAGAGTCTGTAGTAACCATCCATCCCTAAGAAACTCCATATCTCAAACACGTTCTTAGGATGCTCCCAGGAAACTATTTCTCTCACCTTCTCTGGGTCTACAATAACTCCTACCTCTGAGATGATATGACCTAAGAAGTGAATCTGGTCCATCCAAAAGTGGCACTTTGAGATATTAACATATAGATGATGCTCTCTCAGTGTACTCAATACGATCTCAAGATGGGTGTCATGGTCATGTCGAGTGTGAGAGTACCCCAAGATGTCATCCATGAATACTACCACAAAAGAATCAAGATACAGATGGAACACACAATTCATCAGAGCCATGAAAACTGCTGGCACATTCGTGAGTCCGAACGGCATAACCAAGTACTCATATAGACCATATCTGATCCGAAAAGCTGTAAGTGGTATATCCAATGGTCTCACATGCAGCTGATGATATCCGGATATCAAGTCAATCTTAGAGAACACTCATGCTCCTTGAAGTTGATCAAAAAGATCATCTATCCTCGGAAAAGGATATCGGTTATTAACTGTCAACTGGTTCAGCTTCCGATAATCCACACAGAGTCTGAGGGTACCGTCCGCCTTCCTTGCAAAAAGGACAGGAGAACCCCAAGGAGAAGTACTGGGTCAGATGAAATCCTTCACCTATAACTCCTCTAACTGCCTCTTGAGCACCTGCAACTCAGGTGTGGCCATCCTATAAGGAGGAATGGAAACCGGTGCTGCTCCTGGCACAAGCTCAATACATAAATCCACCTCACGATCCGGAGGTAGACCTAAAAAGTCATCCAGGAAGACATCCCTGAAATGATAAAAAACTGGAGGGAAATCCATCTGACAATTCCCCTGATCATCCAGATATAAGCTCGCAATCTGGGCTGTGACTCACCTCACCCATGATGCTCTGGTCCAGCTCGACTCGCCTGAACATCCCATTCACCCTTGTATAGAAACTCTCCACCCTCTAGTGACGTGAAACTCACCCTGTGATGATAGAAGTCTACAAAGTCTCGAAAGGGAACCAACCAGTCCATCCCGAGAATGATGTTATAGCTTGTCATCTCTAAGACATAGAGGTACCATAAAAAGTGACACCCACCAACCTCAAGAGGGTAATCCTTTCACTGAAGCACACCAGCCGTTCTAGTCCCCAATGGAGTGTCTAGTGTCATGATATCAGAAGAAAGAGAAACACCAAGACCAAGGCTCTCCATAATGGGTACAGATATGAAACTATGTGTAGCACCCATATCGAAAAGTACTGAAGATAAGACTGAAGCTACTAGAATAGTACCTCTGACTATAGAAGGTTCAGGATCCTGCTCCTGCTGGGTCTGTTGCACTGCATATGCCCGCCCAGTGCCGCGACCCTTCAACACAGCCTGGCTACCCTGAGTTGTCCCGCCCTGCTACCTCTGAGATCCTGGTGTATGGATACCACGGCCACGACCACCATCTCTGCCTGCACGCCCTGACGTATTCCAGTTCCTCGACTGGTAAGAATCTACTGGTCCTGCTCCCGCACACGGAGTCTACATAGAACCCCTCTCACTAGCCACTGGTTGAAACACCCTGTAAAAGCACTGCATATGACCTATCTTGCCGCAAGCTCGACACTCTACTGGGTCACGTGGACACTGCGGTCTCTTGTGCCCCTCTCTACCACACTGGTAGCACCTGATCGGACCACTTGAAGAAACTGCCTGGCTGGTACTGCCACCCTGAGAGAGATCCATCTATCTCTTCCTCTTGCCAGTAAAAATAGTACTAGTAATTGGTGCTGAACCTCCCTGGCCCACACCACTAGCTTCTCGCAGGTTCCTCTATGAAATCAGCGCCTGATTTACAATAGAATGTACTTAAGGCAATTTGAAAACATTCACCAGTGCTCGGATGTCATATCAGAGACCATCCTCAAAGCTCCTTACCCTCAACGTATCATCACCCACCAGTATGGGTGCAAAACGCTGAAGCTCGTTGAAACGAGCAGAATAGTCCATCACCGACATAGCACCGTGCTGCAGATTCATGAACTCTCGAGCTCTATCTTCCCTCAACGTCTCTGGAAAAAAGAAGTCATAGAAGAATGCCTGAAAATCTTCCCATTCCATGTCTCTGTGATGCTCTGACTGGGTGGTAACATCCCACCACCTCTTGGCGGAATCACACAGCATATAAGTCGCTAGCTTGACCCTTCGTCCTGGAGGAATCTCAAGATGCTAAAAAATAGTCTACATTGACCCCAGCCAAGACTCCATAGACTATGGTCCGCCATCCCCTGAAAACATAGGCGTATGTTGCTGCTAGAATATACGTGTCAGCTTGGCCATAGATGTGACAGCCTGCGGTGCTCCCTGAAAGGTCTGCATGAACCGCATAAAGCCTTCACGGAACTGTGCCTCTGTGCCTGTGTCCGATATAACAGCTGGTGCCGCATCTGGCTCTGCTGGAGGATCTACTGGTAGCCCATGGCCCACCATCTCTAGAGTATACTTGTTGCTGCTCTCCTGGAGAACAACATGCGTTCGTTTAGGCGGCATGACACTACAAGGTCAAAACACGCCTTAGACCAAGATTTATCAAGACTGAAAGCGAAGGAACCACAATGAGAATAAGAGGAAGATAGCATTTCATGATTTGAAAAATAAGACTACACGGCGTGTACAATGACTACACGGTGTGTACTTGACTTACCTTCCCCTGCCCGGGTCATTCTACACGGCTAAGCCACACAGCTCCTGTTGAAAAAAAACCACACGGTGTGTATAATAGCTACACGACATGTATGGTGTTATTTTCCAACTTCCCGTGTCGTTTGTGACACGACCGACTACTTGGCTTGCAACTACACGGCGTGTTACACCCGCACACGGCATGTACACCACCGCGTTTTCTAGCCACACGGCTAAGTCTACACAGTCTGTCCTCGAACAAGACTACACGGCGTGTCCCATAGGTACACAACGTATTCAAGGAGAGGTGACACCGAACCGTGTTGTTAGTTACACGACCAAGTCCCCAGGTCACACTACACGACGTGTTCATTATTTACATGACGTGTTTTGTACAGAAGTTCACTGACCTGTGTTGTTAGTTACATGGCCGGACTCCCCAGGTCAGACTAGATGGCGTGTTCCATAGTGGACACAACGTGTATGTATTAAGGTCTCCTCCGTCCGTGTTGTTCATTACATGGGTGGACTCTGGGTCAACACTACACGGTGTGTACATCAGGTACACGACGTGTTTTACCCAAGCTCTTCCCTTCCCCATGTCGCCGCCCACACGATTTGTGACACAGGAAGAGACTACACGACGTGTACTCTGGGTACACGGAGTGTACTCAAAAAGTTGATTTTTTTTCCCAAACAGAAGGACATACACAGATTGTTTAAAGATACTACACGGCGTGTATACTGGGTTTCTAGACAGTATGCCTTAGAAACATTCCCGGAACCTAGAAAATACCGAAAAACAACACCTAAGTGTCAAATTCCGACCCGTGAGGGCCCATACTCCCCATGAATCAAAGTTTGACATCTTATCTGTGTTATAACAAAATAAATAGTCAATGAGACACCAAATTCCAATCAATAAGGGCCCATACTCCCCAAAGACCAAAGTTTGGCGTTCATTCTATAAACTGGCTCAAATAAAATTACCCTATCACACAGAAGGTATTTTATCAGAGCAGCTACCACAACAGCATGCTTTACTAGCACAACAACTATCACAACAACATGCGATTTCTAATGCACCTACATGACATGGAAACTATGCATGGCATGTGATTTCTAGCATGTGCCTATATGATGCATGAGATAGCATACCCTCATCTAATCGGGTTGCCACTAAATTGAACCCATAGATAAAATATAACAACACAATCACAAGTGCATCACCCAACGGTGAAATCAAATCAACTGTAAATTAAAAAATCAGTAAAATTGTAACACAAGGTAGAATGGATTTTCCCTGTACATGGGTTAGCTACGCCCAGGCACAGCTTATTACCAACTACCATTCCCGTCCTATCCCTGACTAAGGCTCCAAATAGTAAGTCAAAGAAAAGAATGCCTCTGATACCACTTTGTAACGTCCCGGTTCTGGGTGCCACTCAATGGGTGCCCTGAACCCGGTTCACCACGTGACCTCTAGCACATTTCCCCAAACGCCAGAGGCTGCCGACTAGCAGTGAGGGCCCAGGTCTAATTGTGGGGAAACTATGCCCTCATTTGTCAAAGTGTAGCGCAACGGAAAGAATAAAACATACAACAATAGAGGAAGCGAATAACCATACATAACTGAAATAAACTGCAGTAGATATAACCAACCATTATATAAATAATGGTGCAACATGCCTCAAATTCTAAGAAAACAACCAGAACATGTTACACAATCAATACAATACAACTAAAGTACAGGTACAGAAAAGAAAAACAGAACAGCCTGTGGCATCGTGAGCCAATGCTCGGTCCCATGATCTCCTACACCCCAACAGTAATCAAGTACCTGTATAAGGACCCTTTCCCTTATCTACACTTGTATAAACGTGATCTGTTTGGGCCCAAAAGCATGGCCCAAACAGGATGTGAGAAATAATTCCCAGTAGGCACCCACCAAAGGCCCGTGCTCAACTGTGTGTAAACATGCAACAACAGTGTGCAGTAGTAAATGCAATAAACTAAGCAATAATCAAAAGTAACTACCTTAACCAGTTATATTTCCATTTTAATTATTCATTTAACCATTTAATTTAGTACCATTCTGTGCTCAACAGCACCAAGCCCTCAGGTTAATAGAACCAAGCTCTTAGGATAATATAGTTAAACCATGCCCTCAGGCTTGCCATCAGGATATACAGAATCTTTCCCTCAGGCCTTTCCCTCAGGCAGAATAGAATCTCATCCTCAGGCCAAACTGAAAAGAAACCCTCAGGTAAACATAATCTTTCCCTTAGGCCTTGCCCTCAGGCAGAATAGTAACCCTGCCCTAAGGCTATACAAACCATGCCCTTAGGCTAATATAACCGGGCCGATCCCAACACATAAACATGCAATTCATACAATTCCTCTCAAGGCAAAAGTAATGAATAAAGTAAACATGGCATACCCTCGGGTATCCTGGCCAAACGGCTAAATAGAGAAACGCACCCCAGGGGTGGTCCTGTATCCAAGCACTGATCCCAAACAACAGTTTCACAATTTTATTAAATACCTATACAATTCTAGGTATTTAATATAGCCATGGCCTCAGCCACACGACACCCCATATATGGGTTCGTAGCTCAAAAATACACAAAATGCACAATAGTTGGAAATAAACACCAAGCCACCTACCTTATACGCCCCTGATCAGTATACTCGAAAAACGTTCCACGAATCGTCCTAGAATGAGGTAGATCTGAGGTGAAAGAAATTTCATTCAACCTTAAATAACTTTACTTGAAGGAATAATTGGCAAGAACTAATCAAGGATAAGGAAGCTCTTACTCGTGTGGTTCCAGCGAGATCGTCCGAGGAAGAAACGGATTCCCGACGTGCGCTCGGTGGATCTCCAAAGGTTCAGCCGTCCACTCCCACTCCTTCCTCCAGTTCTAAGCCTTACCTATGAATAGGGGAGGCTAAAACCCATTTTAAGCGAAATAAAACAAAGTAAATGGCGTGTATTTCCAAGTACATGGCGTGTAATTCCCATTTTTAAACTGTTCCTCTGACGGCTTACCGCCAGCACGACACTGTTCACATGCCTACATGACTACACGACATGTCTTCATGAGTACACGACGTGTGCTGCCCCACAGCAGGCCACCACCTTACTGTTCACCTGCTGACTGACTACACGGCGTGTAAAGGACCACTACATGGCGTGTAGTAGGTTCCTACACCCTTCATCGCCGAAATGGCCACACGCCCCGTGTACTCATCCCACACGGCCAGAAGTACATGGCGTGTACTTCCAAAATTTGGGATTTTTCCTATTTTCCTTATTTTCTCAAAAACACTTAAGGAAAGGAGAAAAGAAGAAACCCGTATCTCAAAATAAGAACCAGATTCTTACATGAATACTCAGAAAACGAATTATCCAATCTTTCCCGAAGGATAAACAAGATTTTTGGATAGAAGAAATTTCAATCTAAATAAAAGAAGAAAGAAAGGAAAGACAAGAAATATTCATAAGTCACTTTTTAGGAATGTTAAAGAGAAGGGTATAAAAGACTGGATTGTCATATGATTAAGAGAAAGGATAGAAAATAAAACCATTCTGAAAGGAATAAAAAGAAGTACTACAAGGCTAAGGATAAGAAAGTTTTGAAAGCTAATGACACCTGGCGTGCCAGTGGTGGAGTGTCTTCTAGATAATCATCAGGTTATAAATCTTCTGGATAGAAGAATCTTGGTCTAATAGCCAGACTACCTATTGAAAATCATTGTTTAATGGAAAAGGTACAAAATGATGAATCCATCACCAGTGTATCCTTGAATGCTAATTATAGTAATAGTAAATACTATGAATCCTCGGATGAAGAATATTCTTTTGATGAAGATAATACTTTACCTTCCTATGAAGAATTTTCTAGGTTTTCTAAGCTCCTTGAGAATGAAAATTCTAAAGTCAAGAAAAAGCTTGATAAAGAAAATTCTAGGATTTCTATTCCTACTAAGGAAATATCATATCTTTCTAAAGATCTTGATAATAAAACCCTTTATTTTTAAAGTATTTCAAAAAACCTTGATGAAGTTATTTCTGATAAGGATAAACTTTATAAGGATCCCGAAAAAGTAATTTCTAAGAAAAATGTTTTCGAGCCTAAATCTAGTGCTAAAACTGATGTTTTTAAGGATAAGAACTTAGTTATTAGACTAAAGTAAGAAATATTTTCCTTAAGGTAGTGTTTGTTAAACTTTACCTTAGGGAAGGAAAACATTGATAAGATGTATTTCCAAATTCTACCTTTAAATAATAATTCTAGATTTGGTTATACTAGTTCAAAACTGATTTTTAGTAACAATTAATTTGTTCCTAAAAGTGCTCCATTCCGCATTAAGTGTCAGTGTGGTGAGCATTGGGAAAGAAATTGTTCCTTAAACAAAACTTAGTCTTTAGGTTTTCATAAAGCTTATTTTTTAAAGAACTAAAATTTTGCTTTCTGAAGTTTCCGAATCCAAGAAAGTTTGGATACCGAAAGTCTAAATCTATTATTTTCAGGAAAATAAAGCTAGTACCAAGAGAAATACATGGTACATGGATAGTAGATGTTCCCAACATATGACTGGTAACAAAAACTTATTTGAAAATATTATCAAGATGAAAGGAGGAAAAAAAACTTTTGGAGATAATGTTAAGGGAAAAATTATTGGTATAGGTAACATCGTTCTTCTTGGAAAAACTTCGATTTCAAAAGTTTTATTTGTTAAGGGTCTTAAGCACAACCTCATTAGCATAAGTCAGTTATGTGATGAAGGTTACCTTGTGAATTTTAGGAATGAAAAGTGCTTAGTACACAATTCAAGGAAGAGTTTATTCTTTCTTCCAATAGGCAAGAGAATGTATACACACTAAACTTAGAATGCCTTAGAAGCCAAGATCTACCTTACCTTAGTGCAATGGAAGATCATTCTTGGTTGTGGAATAGAAGGTTAGGACACTATAACCTTAGGAACCTACGCAAACTCTCTAAGAAAAGACAAGTTGAGGATCTACCAGATCATAGATTTGATTATTCAAAAGTTTGTGATCTTTGTAAATATGTTAAGAAACATAAATCAAGTTTTAAATTAGTCGGTGAAGTCTCAACTACTGATGCATTACAGTTAGTGCATATGGATCTTTTTGGTCCAACACAAACTAGAATCATTAGATGAAAATATTATGTATTTGTCTTAGTTTATGATTACACTAGATTTATGTTGGTCTATTTTATAGCAAAGAAATATGAAGATTTTTCTTATTTCCAAAGTTTTAGAGCCCAAGTTAAAGATGAGAACAACCTTTCTTTGATAGCTATTCATAGTGATCATGGAGGAGAATTTCCAAATTCTGATTTTGAAACTTTTTGTAGTAGAAAAGGCATTACTCATAACTTCTCAGCACCAAGAACTCCTCAAAAAAAATGGTGTTGTTAAAAGAAAATTTAGAATTCTTCAATAGATAACAAGAACCATGTTGAGTGAATATTCGGTAGCCAAAAATTGTTGGGATGAAGCTGTAAGTACTTCTTGCTACACTATAAATCATGTTTTGATTAGACATTTTTTTAATAAAACTCATTATGAGTTTTGGAATAGTAGAAAACCTAGACTTTCCTACTTCAAGGTTTTTGGTTGGAAGGTATTCATTCTGAATACTAAAGATAATCTACACAAATTCTCACCAAAATCTGATGAAAGAATTTTCTTATGCTACTCCACAACTTCTAAGACTTATAGAGTTTTCAATAAAAACTCCTGTACTGTTGAAGAAATAGTACATGTTAAATTTGATGAATCTGATCCTTTTTTTTAAAAAAATCTCAACCTACATCTTCGGATGTGTTTTCAAAAACTGATTATCAACCCATGTTAGAAGATCCTTCTGATAAGGAAAATGTTTAAGAAGGTATTTCTAAAACATTTACCCTAGAATATTTCCTACCATATGTTGATGAATAGGTATTACAAAGCCATAATTAGTTGTTTCTTATGAATCATCTTAGTGATAATATTATTGGTGATGTGAATCAACCTATAAGGACTAGAAGTTACTTAAGTAATTAAGTAGAAAATCAAGTATTACTTTCCCAATCATAACCAAAAAGCACTGATGAAACTTTAGGTGATGATGATTAGATAAAAGTTATGAAAGATGAGATAAATGAATTCGAAAGGAATAAAGTCTGGACCTTGGTTAAAAGACCTAAGGAAAATTCTGTTATTGGAGTAAAATATGACTTCAGAAATAAATGTGATGAAAATGGAGTCATTGTAATAAATAAGGCTAGATTGGTTTCTAAAGGCTATAATCAACAAGAAGGAATATACTATGAAGAAACCTATGCTCTTGTAGATAGACTTGAATCTATTCGTATTCTACTTGCATTTACAACATTCTTCAATTTCAAACATTTTCAAATAGATGTTAAATGTGATTTACTTAATGGTTTTGTTCAAGAGGAAGTTTTTATTGAACAACCTCCTGGTTTTTAAGATACAAAACATCCTGAACATGTTTTCAAACTTACCAAAGATTTATATGGACTCAAAAAATCCCCAAGAGCCTTGTATGATAGGCTTACATGATTTTTGCTTCAAAATAATTATGTTAAGGGAAATGATGATCCAACCATTTTTATAAATAAATATAAGAAGAGTGTTTTGGTAGTTCAAATTTATGTTGATGACATTATATTTGGTTCAACTCAGCAATCTTTAACCGATTTCTTTGCGGATCTAATGAAATATGAGTTTGAAATGAGTATGATGGGTGAGTTAACATTTTCCCTTGGTTTTCAAATTTCTCAAAAACTAGAAGGAATATATATATCCCAACATAATTATATTAAAGATATTCTTAAAAAGTATGGATATGACAACACTAAGAGTATAAGTACACCCATTGGTACCTCAAATTCACTTGATCTTGATGAAGCTGGGAAACCAATAGATGAAACATCTTTTAGAGGTATGATCATAAATCTACTTTACTTGACAGCTAGTCATCCAGACTTAATTTTTTTAGTATTATTTTGTGTAAGATATCAATCAAATACTAGGGAATCTCATTTAAAGGTAGTGAAAAGGATTTTTCGCTACTTAAAGGGAACCATGGATCTAGGACTCTTTTACACTTCTAGAAATGATTTTGTTTTAAAAAGTTTTTTGGATGCTGCCTTTGGTGGATATAGAATGGATAGGAAAAGTACATCTGAAAATTTTCATTTCTTAGGAGATTCATTAGTTTCTTGGTCATGAAAAAAGAAACACTCAGTAGCACTTTCCACTGCTGAAGATGAATATGTAGCAGCTGGATGTTGCTGTGCTCAAGTGTTGTGAATGCAACACACACTCACAGACTATGGTATAAGTTTTACCCAAACAAAAATTTTGTTTGATAATAAAAGTTCCATTTCCCTAAGAAAAAACCCTACAAATCACTCTCATGCAAAACACATAGATATTAGGCATCACTTTCTTAGGGCTCTTTGCTAGAATTATGGTGGAAACCAACTTAGACTCAAAGCTCACTAACACAATCAACTTCACTATGAATGAATACAAAACTGAAATACGAATTGAATATGAGAGGAAACCTCCCTTCTGTGAAATCTGTAAAATAATTGGTCACACAATTTCAAACTATAGAGTGATTATAAAACAAGTAATCTAACCAATTGAGAATGATTGGAAGGAAACAAAGAGAACTAAAAAAGAAAAATCTCCCGTGATGGAGATACCTAAACCTCCCAAAAAGAAATCTGAAATATGGGTCAAAAAACATAATATAACACATATAGGGGGCACCTCAGGTATAAATTGAGAAGATTCTACTGAAGAGGAAGATACCTCTATTAAATACCAAAGTCTATTGGAAGAAATTGAAGAACTGGTATTAGACACTGTAAGGATACACAATGAGAAAGAAGAATCTGGTCAAATATCAAGGCCTATGCTCAACCAAGATGAAAATCACAACTTGGGTAAGAGGGATAACTCACCTAAATGAGTGAGCTGCATTACTTGCATGACGAACTCAGCACCCCCACACAAGGATGTCTGTCCTGATATTTCTTTAATTCAAAATATAGGGAAAATCACTCTGGACTCGGGTACTGGACATATCTAGAATTCACACCCTGTAAATGCCACTAATAACTCTGTGTTTAAGACTATATCCATTAATAAAACAGATAATGAAGAAAATTATTCCCATACTCAAGGAACATCTATTTTTTCCTCTAAAACTTAGAACTATACTGAACACATTCCATTATCAAGCGAACTAATGATCACCCAGAAAGACATTCTGGACACAACACATCAATCTGCTATTCAAATGTCTGAAATTGTCAACAAAAAACTGAACTCTGTCAACCCTTCTAAGGGAACTCTATCCTCGGTAGAAGCCCCCACACAAACCCAAAACAAGAGCTTCACAAAACATACAACAACTGAGAAACCCGGTATGGAAAAAGAACTTGATACAAACATCTCAACTGTTTCAAGTACCTTTTCTGAGGGGTTTAAACCTATTATCAATGATGTTCATACTATTTCCATGATGTCCTGTAACAACACTATAAGCTATCCTGCCCATTCTGGATGCGCTTTGACACTAAATAAGCCCTATAATTCTGATATCATGGCACCTGAATCGGCTGATCATGGTAACAAGATAACAGTATAGGATAGTAAGTCCACACAGGTGATGAAGCTCTTGATAGACCAAATGCAGTGCTGCCCAGAACTGGACAACACCAACAAGCAACATACAACTGCTTCACAGGCCTCAGGTACGAATCTCTCCCTACCTATAGATAGTGAGTTCTATACTAAAAAGGTTGGTAACTCTATTTCGAATCCTATTTCCAATGCTTTGCTACTGTGAACTAAAAAATTTGCAGACTCTAATATGACTAAGCCAATACCTAATCCTGCAATGAAAAACACCACAAAATCTAGTAATAATAAGGAACAGACTTATGATAATCAGGAAGTTAGAAGGTCTTCTAGAAAAAAAGGCTCGTGAAAAAGGAAAGGGGGGGGGGGGGTTCTAACTCCAAAAATAGATTTGAATAAAGATCCTTTTTTGGAATTGTCATGGGATTGCTAAATCTAACACCTTCAATGTGTTAAAGAGAATGATTTACTCTCACCATCCTATTTTATTTTCTATTTTGGAACCAGAAATTAACTATGCCTCTAAATACTCTTATTTATGTCAAAACAATTATGTTTTTACTGGTGCTATCACTAATAATATTCATGCAGATTCCTTATGGATTTTCTCGCATTTCTCTTTGAAGAATATTAGTGTCTACAATATCTCTAATCAGATTCTTACTTGTAATTTTAATATTTATGATAGACAAATTTTCTTCTCTTTCGTCTATGATAAGAATAGAGACCAAGAAAGAATAATGCTTTGGAATGACCTCTATTACCTTGGCACTAATATTACTACACCCTGGCTTATTATGGGTGATTTCAATGCCATTCTCAACCCAAGCGAGAAAATTTGTCCCTCTCATGCTTCTATTTCCACAAGATAATTTAAAACCTCCATAGATGATAACAATCTCATAGAAATAAATCTCACTAGTGCTAAATACACCTGGTATAGAAGACATCACAACAAAGTTGTTGCCTCTAAGCTGGATAGAGCCTTCACAAACCACCCTGCCTTAGATAAATGGGACATTATCTCCAGTATTATGCTTCATAGGCTGAACTCTGATCATCACCCCATCCTGGTTAATGTATCCACCAAAGACATGAAACCCCATAACTTGTTTAGATTTAACAATGCTTGGTTCTCTGATGATGAGTTCCCTCATATCATCCAAAACTTTTGGTCCTCAATGTCTCATAACAATGATGACCTCGACTGTAGTCTCAAATTAAAACATATAAAATAGAATCTAAAAATATGGTGCAGCTCTAAATCCAAACAAATTAATAATGACATCATGACTCTTGAGAAGGATCTCAATGAAATTCAAAACACAAACACTGATTATGACCTCAACATTGATCATACTCATGAACTTAACATTACGATCAAACTTAACTCTCTACTCACCTTCAAAGAAAATATGAGAAAACAAAAGTTTAAAGAAAAATGGTTAACTGACGGTGATAGAAACACTAAATTCTACAATTCTCTATAAAGAATCAAGAATTCCTATAGGCTGTTAACCCTTTTAATGGATGGGGATAGGCTCTTGGACAATGAGGAGGACATCTCTCATCATATCGTCTCCTACATTGAAACCATTTTCAATGGTCCTGATATAAACAAAGACCTCCAACCTGAGGTCATTCCCATAGTGATCAATGATGAGGAAAATTCCTTCCTACTCAACACCCTGATGGATCATGAAATCGAAGATATTGTCTTTAGTCTGAACCCTGATAGTGCTCTGGGCCCTGACGGGTTCAACAATTGTTTTTTTCATCATTATTGGGATGTAATTTAGATTGATGTTTGTAAAATCGTATCAACCTTCTTCACCAACGGGGATCTCCCTCATGCCCTAAATGCCCAGTTTCTCACCTTGATACCGAAAGTGGATAATACTTCTGAGATCCACCTATTTCGACCCATTGCTCTTACCAACACCCTTTTTAAAATCATCACAAAAATCATTGCCAACAGACTCTCCACTCTCACAAAAAAATTGTCTCGTGGAATCGATTTGGTTTTATAAAGGGAAGATCCATACAAGACTGTATTTTCTTCACCTCTGAGTGTGTCAATAATATGAATAAAACTAACAGGGGAGGCAACATAGCGATTAAACTTTACATCAGGAAAACTTTGGACACCATGGACTAGATCTTTATCTTCGAAGTCCTACAATGATATGGTTTTAACACCTCTTTCATCACTACAATTAGAACCATCTCAAACTCAACGTCTATCTCCATCCTAGACAATGGATAACCTAAAGTCTACATTAAATGCACAAAAGGCGTCATGCAAGGTGATCTGCTATCTTCCATTCTCTTTTCGATCGTAAAAGACTATCTCAGTCGTCTGATCAACCGACTGGTGGAACAGAACAAACTAAATCCCATTCATGTCTCTAGGAATCTAAATTCTCATACTCATCTTTTCTATGCTGATGACATCATCCTTTTCCTAAAGAGGGATAAAAGAAATATTCTAAATCTCAAAAATGTTCTCGCACACTATAAAGAGGTTTCCGGTCAAACCATTAGCTAGAAAAAATCTTGCATCTTCTTTGGGAAGAATTTCCCTCCCGGTAGAAAATGTAACATTATCAATGATCTGGGTCTGAAAGAAGGTACACCCCCTTTCACATATCTTGGTGTTCCCATTTTTCGGGGTAGAACCAAATCTTTTCACTTTGTGATGATCATCGACCAAGTTCTAAATCAGCTATCCTCTTGAAAGGGTATATCTCTCTATATGGAATGCATGACCTACCTTGTTAAATCCACTATCATCTCCAAGGTGGTTTATTCCATGATGGTATATAAGTGTCCAGATGGCCTCATTAAAAAAATTAACACCGCCATAAATAATTTTATCTGGTCCGGTAGTATTCTAGAAAGAAAACTTGTCACTGTGCCTTGGTCAACTTGCTGCAAACCCATTGAAAATGGTGGTATCAGTATTAAAAATATCAAATACTTTAATGAAGACCTCCAAGAAAGGATCACTTGGAACCTTTTTCACAATTCCTCTGAAGTAATTTCCTTTCTAAAAAACAGGTTTCTTGACAAACTTAAAATGGGAAACTCGAACTTCATTAGCTCTTCAATTTAGCCCTCTATCAAAAAATCCTTCACCAACATTATGCATAACTCTAGGTGGATGGTCTCCAGAGATTACTCCATGAAATTTTGGTTGGATAACTGGACCAGAACACCTTTAATTTCAATGATGACTCTAGATCAAACCCCGGATAATGCCAACAGCTCTACTAGAGACATCTTAAACTCCCAACATGATCACCTCCCAGACACTATTATGAACATCATTGAAAATTACTCTTTCTATCACACCAATGATTTCTTAACTTGGGAACCTACTCACAATGGTATGGTCAACTCAAAATAGTTATACAGTCATTATTTCTGTAACTCATAAAGAGACTATAGTTGGTTAAAACATTTTAACAAACCTTGGATAAAACCATCGAGATTCAACCTCATATGGTGTCTTGCTCACAACAGAGTGCCCACTGAAAATTTCCTTCAAATTTTTGGCATTCAGCTCTACTCCAAATGCAAAATCTGTAATCAACACAGGGAAGATGTTAACCACCTCTTTCTCTCTTGTGCTACTAATTTTTCTATCTGAAACTATATTCTTGACCTTTTTTACTACAGATGGTTAAATCTTAATTCTATCAAAGATCAACTTAAAAAATGTCCAGAAATGGATGGCTCTCAACAAATCAGGAACCTCTTTAATTTTGTGGTTGCTGAGCTACACCATGTAATATGGTATGATCAGAATGCTATTATTCATAATAATTACTCATTTAATCGTAATTCAGGTCGGATGAGGATCCCCATTGCCATACAAGAAGCTGCATTGATTCAAAAGGGTCCCTGCCACAATACTGTACATGACTTTGTGATCATGAGGCATCTAAATATTAAAGGTACACATCACACTTTGGAGGTCTTCTGGAGAGACCCCTACCTAGATGGATCAAGATCAATATTGATGGCGCCTCCAAAGGCAGTCCGAGACCTTTAGGATGTGGTTCCGTTTTCAGGAATCACCACGGTTAGATCCTTGGATGCTTCATGAGAAAATGTGGCAATGTCACCTCACTTGAAGCTGAGATGCTGGGCTTGATACATGCTATTGCATTTTCCAAAATCTTTGGTTGGAATAACCTCTGGATCGAAAGTGACTCGACGACTATAGTCCAAGCTATTTGGAATGGCATAATTCACCTTGCTTGGCCGATTACTACCCGCTGGATGGAATGCTTCTGCTCGCTTAGCGATCCTAACTATATCATCTATCATGTGTATCAAGAAGAAAACATAGTTGTAGATGGCCTGGCCAACATGGGAGTCAATCAAGACATTACTTGGTTCGAAGACCTTCCCACTGCTCTGCTTTCCTTTCATGAAAAAGATTGTAATATGATACCATTTTTAGAATATTTTAATCCTTCTCCTTTTTTAATAATATTTGTGCTTTGTTCATATTTGACCAAGGAATCAACTTTTTAAAGAAATTAATATTTTCATACTTAAAATTTTCATAATGAAGATTTTCATACTTAAAATTTTATTAATGAAGATTTTCATACTTAAAATTTCCGCAATGAAGATATTCGTACTTAAAATTTTCGTAATGGAGTTTTTGTATTGAAAATATTTCGTAATCAAAATTTTCAGAATCTAAATTTCTTCAAGAAGAATTTTCCTCATTACAAATAATCTTCCTAGCAATCGGAAAGGTATGTTTCCTTTCTTAAATTTCTATAATCATATTTTACTTGTTGGTATTTTCTTTCGTTTTTAAATTTTTTATATTCATCTTTTTTAAATCCAAATGTTTTCCTTATAAAACCTCAAAAGATCGGAATCTATCAAAATTATTCCTCAGTCATCTTTTTAGATGTCCTATCTGGACAGAAGGTTTTTCAACCGTTGGATTGAGTTTGGAAGCTGAAACGTCACCTCAAATACCTATAAAAATGACCCCCGATGGTATCCCACATCGATCTCAAAGCTCATGTGTGCTGAAGCTATACCCTTCCTACATAAAACCGTTCCAAACTTCTTAGATCTTTCTTACTTCCGAATGTATGCCGAAATCTCTTCTCAGAAAGATATGTCAACTATCAAACCAATCTCTGAATGGAAGATATACAACAAAAGGTTAGTTGATCCGAATTTTTTTCGCAAAGTATGATTCTATTATCTCCAAGAACATAAAGCTGAATGGGTGGGAAAGTGTTTTCATTTCAAAACCAAAAACTTAGGATTTGGTTTATCCGGAATTGTTAATAGAATTCTATGAGTCAGTAACTTTCTTCAAGGAAGAAGACAGGAGTAAGTTTTCTTTTAAGTTTTATGGAAAGACATATTCAATTTCTTACACCAAGGATACAATCTTGGTTGGTATTTCTTATAAAGGGGAATCTGAGTTCTGTACTCACAAGCTACCTGATGTTAAAGGATGTTTTATTAAGGAAAAGGCCATGGCTTGTCTTGGTCTCTTAGAGGTAAAAATCTAAAGATTCTTCACCTGTCTATAAATTTTCGTATTCTTTAATTGTGGGTTCCAAGGATTCATCATACCAAGAAAATGAGACAAGGATACTTTGAAGAAAAGTGATATGTACATTCTTGATTTCTTGGTAAACCTAAGGAAGATAAACTTGGTTAATAATATCTTGGTTATGATTGAGAATATAAAGAATGGAAATACGAAGGCTCAGATTATCATGTATATAGCCATTCTATCAAAGATGATTGTTCGGTGTTTAGAATCCTTCAAAATTCCTTTCATATCTAAGTCGAGTAATTGTAAAGTTATGTTGTTGAATAATGACACTCTGAGAAAGATTAAAGTTGGATTTTCCAAATAATATAAAGAATTATATGACTTTCCTGAAGAGGAAGTTGAAACTCTTTCAAAGAAACAGGAGGTGGATGAAACCTTTAAAAAGGGTGGAAGGAAGAGGAAGCTGAAGGAAGTGGAAGTCAAGGCAAAAACACCAGTGGAAAAGGAAACCCAATCTGCACCACCGAAGCCAAAGAAGCAATAATCTTATCCTAAAGAGGTTGTGGCTAAATGGAGGGAAGATAAGAAAAAACAAAAATAAGGGGAGCCTAAGTTTGACCTGGACCCTGCTGATGAAAAATCTTTGAATGAAAAGGAAGCTGAAGAGCTTGAGAAGAAAGAGAAAGAGAAGAACCAGAAGAAAAAGATGTCTGAGGCAGAGATAGTCCAATCACTTCTGAAGGCTGCTGAGAAAGCTTCTGAGAATATTCTGATACTAGAATTGTTTTTGTTAGAACAATTACCTGAAACTTCAGGAAAGAAGTTTGTAATTCAGAAAAAAACATCAAGAAGAATTAGTCGAAGAAGAAGAATTAGTCAAAGAAGAATAAGTAGAAGAAGAGGAAGAAGAAGGAAGTGGTGATACTGAAGATTTGATAAAGCAAGTTGAGGAGTTTCATGAGAAGGAAAGCCTCTCTGAAAAGTTATCATTTTGAGTGTGTCAAGCCGAATCCTCAAAGCTTGCTACTCCTGGGAAGGATGAAGAGAAGGTTGAAGACGAAGTTGACAAACCATCTAGAGAAGAAAGCATCAATAAAGATTTCATTCACCCAGAGGATGTTGAGGCAGGAGCTGAGAAGGAAGAATTTGATGTAGACAAAATTGTTCAGTTATCTGATAGTGGACATGAATCTCCTGATCAAGAGGAAGTCATTATGAAGGTTGATAAGGGAAAACAGGTGGTAGTTGATACACCTCGCAAGGATGTGGTAAAGAAGAAAGATGTTGGTGGTTCATCAAAGAGAAAATCTACTGAGTTAGAAAAAGAAACCTCACTAACCAAAGTCTCAGACTCAGAATTGTCCTCTATTGGACATGATTTTGTAGTCCAGTCTTTGAATATACCTTTTGGGACTATTCCAATATTTCCAAGCATAGACTCGAGATTACAGATGCTTCAACACACCTTAAATCAAAAATCATATTTAGTATCCATGGTGATGGATAAGTGTGTTAAACAGAAGGTAGACTTCAAGACTTTTCTTATTAGATATGAATCTCATAAAAGTTCTTGCAAAATGATGACAAGCTGGTCAAGGAAGACATTAAAAGAGATGATAATTCTTGATGAATTTAAAGAAAGTGTCAAGGATGCTTTTGACACCGAATATGTGAAGATCAAGGATCTCAAAAATAGTTTTGAGGAAAAGATAACTCTGGAAAATAATTCTCAGAAGCAAGAAGTGAAAGATCTGAATGGTAAATTTCTTTTAGTTGCTCAGAGTTGGAAGAGGGAAAGGGATCTCAGAATTGATATTGATGAGAAGCTTGCTAAGCAAGAAGAAGTTCTGAAGGCCCAGACAGAATCTCTTAAGGTTCAAGAAGAAAAAATAAAATCCTTAGAAAAGAAAATAGATGATTAGGATTAGCTTCTCAAAGGTGCAGAGAAAGATTATAAAGAACTCAAGAAGCTCAAAACCATAGTGAAGAAGCGGATTCCAAAGGAGAAGGAAGGATAATCTTGTTCAATTCTGATATTTTGTTGTATTTCATCCTTGTATAAATTTTTCCAAACCTAATGAAATTTTTGGTTGCTCGTCTTTTGGTTGTTTAGTACTAATATTTCAGGTACCATATTTTCTTTTACATTCCCTGTATTTATTTTTTAAAATCACAAAGGGGGAGAAAGGAATGTTAAAAAAAGAATAAAAAGTAAAAGAATAAATTTCCCTATGTGAGGGGGAGTTCATATAAGGGGGAGTTCTTATCCAAGATGATTTTTGTATGCAATAAAATGATAAGTCTCAATCTAGAAATCAAGAATACGATCCTTAGTGTTTCAAAAGCCTAAGGGGAAGTTAGTCATATTCATCATTACCCATGTGTTAAGGGATATACGTTTTATTTTCAAATTCCAGAAAAATATTTTCCAAGTCCTTATATTCTATTTTGTAAGGATGTTTGTGCTTTCCAAAAAGGTGGAGATTGTTGAGTCAATAAGGCTTCCCGATGACTTTTCAATTCCTTTTTGTTTTTAAAATAACAAACACTCTATCTTGAGGAAAATTTATTTTCCCATATATTTTATATTCATAATGAAAATTTTCCTTCCCCAATGAAATTTATCCTTACCTTGTTTTCATTGTTCATGTCATAATTTATCTAAACCTAACTCATTTTCTTTCTAAATATAAAATTCGGTTTAATATCTAAAACCTTAGAATCTTATAAATAGTTAGATATAGAGAATTCTATTTTCAGGTTCCGAATTCTCTGAATTCAGACTCTGAACTTTCTGAGTTCAGACTCCAAATTCTTTGAATTCAGACTCCGAACTTTTTGAGTTCAGACTCTAAATTCTCTGAATTCAGACTCCGAACTTTCTGAGTTCAGACTCCGAATTCTTCTAAATTCAGACTCCAAACTTTCTGAGTTCACACTCCAAATTCTTCTGAATTCAGACTCTGAACTTTTTGAGTTCAGACTCCAAATTCTTATGAATTCAGACTCTGAATTATATGAATTCAGACTCCAAATTCTTTTAAAGAAAGAATCTAAATATTTATGTATTATAGACACCGAATGGTTTTTTTGTTAGACTCTGAACTTTTATTTTTCCTTAGACTCCGAAAAATGGATTTGGTTAAGCAACCATTTTTTTGCTTACTCTTGTTTTAGTTATAAAATGATGTCGTGCTTTCTCTTTCTAACCAACCGTTGTTTGAGTGACACATGTACAGGTCCCTCTGAAATTCAAGGAAAAATATGACCGTTGAAGGAGGGAGTCGACCATTGAATATTTTCCTATAAATAGGAGCTCATTTGAAAGAGCTCAAAACTTTGATGAACTATTCTACAACTCTATAGATTACATGCTGAAGTGATTTCTAGAGAGAGAGACTTTTATGCTTTGTGCGTATTGAACATCTTGTTCAGAATTGATTCCTGCGACCTCGAATGTTGCTGAGTACAGTCGAGGGATTCCGGGGATAGGAAGACAGAGGTACCGACTACCTTGAAGTTGAGGTCTTATGGGAATAACATGATAGACTCTGATATTCATATCGAGGGATTACCCTAGTGTGGGTAAGACAGATTTTATTGAAAGTATAAATCAAGATACTTTTATCCAAGGTTGTTGGATACCCTTCTATTTGGGTAATAAGATTTAATAATTGTTACTTGTATTGTTTCAAGTTTTCCATTGCATTTTTATTGTTAAGGAAAGTATAACTATCTTATACTTTCTTGTTCTTGTACTCTGATTTGTAAGATTCTATACGCTCTAAGGTAGAATCTTTTCTTTGTAAAATTTTCTTAAGTTTCATTTCCAGAACCACATTTCCGGAATCAAGCAAGTTTATAGAACTAAGAGGTTTTGTGAATTTACATTGTTTAACTTTGTTAAACATTACCATATTTAAAATTTATTAAGGAATTTTTTAAAGTATACAATTCACCCCCCTCTTGTTTATTGAGCATCTATATCATTATTTCAATCCTAAATGGGGCTCCATCCCCTACTGGAATATCCTGGGTAGATTATTGATTCCCACATAAATATTGGCCACATCGATTCCTAGAACTCCAACATGGAAACACGAAGGGACATGAGGATCATGATAGGAATCTCAGAGCGATATGTGCTACAAGTCTGCTGATTCTACAGTCGAAGTAGACTGAGTTAACTCACTCTAAAAAATGGAATCATGAGCTCGCTCCCTAGCACAGTAGGAGAGCACCACTGAACAAAACATGAACTCGATCCCTAACACGGCAGGGGAGTACGACAATGCTGACGTACGTAAAGAAGATAAAGAGGGGTCACAATATGGTGAAGAGGAAATGAAATCAAAAACACTCAAAGAGAAAGGACCAGGGGGACCCACTCAAACAAGCTACTCGTAATGCCTCTATCTGAGACTTGGGGGAACCACCCAACCCAGATAGTAGTAACATCGCCAAAGAGATAAGGGGGAACCACTCAACCCAGCTAGTTAACATCACTAACCCAAGCGACCCACAGGACATCACCTACACACTGCATCTCTCAGGCCCAAACTATAGACACCATCACGTTCTATATGATAAAACACATAGGATGAGCTATTTACTCACCCAAAACAAACTAATGGTGAAAAGGGTACTATTCACCGCAATAAGCCCAAACAGATCTTCATGGGGCCCATTCCTTGATCCTAGAACGCATCAAAAGGATCATGCCATTACGATCCCCATAGAAAAATACATGGAATCAACTACTTGTTCATCCAAAAGGGACACCTGGTGAAAAAGTCATGTTTTACCATAAACACCCAAACCGGACATTATGGGGCTCACACCTTAGTTTTGGTTTTAGCACCCAAAATCAGTCTTGAAACTTCCACATGAATTTTAGGGCCACAACGCTGCTAACGAAACATCAAATGGACATTAGATGCGGGAGATACGTCTGATCTAAGGTTCACCAATAATAATAATTATAATAATAATATTATTATTTTTAGAAGTTTCATGCCACCAAGCCTTGATCCTAAAGCACAAAGTTCTCAAAGTGGCCTCAAAAGTTCTGCCTCAAATAAAGGTTTCATTACCACAGACAGCATGAAAAACGAACTCCTAGTTTGTGAGTTATGGTGGTTTAAACACCCCTGGACCAAACTGGTCGTTCTGGCTTGGAGGCCCTCTGTTGTGCCGTGCTGAAAACCACTGCACATTATCTCGATAAATATATACCTAACCGATACTTTTCCATAAACCACCACGTTGTGCTGAAATCCACTGTCGGACCTTCCGCAGACCACTGGTAGCACTCTGGCGGTCCAAAAATCGATCCGAATACTATTTCGGAAAGCTTGAGACCCGATCTACACATTCTTGATGATGAATCAAAGAAAAATGATGCATAAACATGGGGTATGGGATAAAATTTCAAATCTCCTACCTCATGGTGGATCGTCGAAGCTTTAGGTGTAGAATAATGCCTACGACGCGTTGATGCTCGATCTTCCAATGATCGGCATCAAAAACGTCCTTCTACAACACCTTCCTTGGTTCCTTCATCTGTCAGAAAGGGGGAGGGGATGTTGTTTACTTCAACAGGGAAGAGGGGGGGATTTTGTTTTAGTTTAATTAAAAAAAATATCTACTTAACACAAGGCTCGACACACCTCCGACCCGACACCCGGTGCTGATTAAAATTAAGTCACGCCTAGGGTAAATACTACATTCCAGATTCAACAATGCTCTCAAAAATTAAATCTAAGACTCCATTCAGAAGTTATTCGAGATCTGACATCAAAATAAATAAATAAATTTATTTATGAAAACTCCCCTGATAACTTTTTCCACAGTAGGTCTGCACCGACAAAACTTATACCCCTCCTAGAGTAAACGACATGCTCTGGACACAATGGTGGCCTCATATTTCTAATCTGAGCTATTTTTTTAAAGATAAACCATTTACTCTGTGTGAATAGTATATAAAAACTTTATATTTTAATAAAATTATTTCTGGGCACACAGGGCAACGGAATCGCACGCTGCCTCAACACTTATCCCTGGAATTATTCGTAAGAATATTCAAAAGTTTAATAGGACAAAAACCAAGTCACTATAACATCCATTTATATAGACACCAAGTCCATATCTCTAATTAATGCAGTAAAAATAAAATTTTCCATCCATTAATATTGATAATTAACTCTTTATTAATGTTTGGATAAAATACTCTATCACTGTTTAGATAAATCTCTTCATTAATAGTTTTCTCTCTCTCCAATAAATGGTCTGGACCCAAATCAATTCGAACTTGAGAATCATTTTCATAGGTTGAGTCCAATAGAAGGTATTTACAAATACATTTCACCATAATTATTCTAATAATTTATGGTAAAAAATTTAATAAATTGAAACTCTAACCCTCATTCACTCACATTGTGTTGCTTAACCTCGGCCATTCACTCTAACATACAATGTTTCTCCGCCCACATCAATGATTTTTCTCACAATGCCTTCCACCCTTTAAAAATTGTTTCCTCTATATTCTATTTCTCACCTTATCGATGCTTGTTGTAATAAATCGACTCAAAAATGCCAAAAATTCTATATTAGTGTGTCATTGACCTCCCATGCATTCCTTGATCTCCAAAATCTGACAACAGGTGTTAATAGTAAATACACAAAGTTGGTAAGGAACTTCCCTCTTTATAACTCAATTTGAATGCATCCATATGACCCATTTGTAAGTCAAAAAAAACAAAAAACTATAGAAAAAGGATAGTGATATTCCAAGTATTGAAAATGAAACCCCCATTTTTCAATCTATTACCAAAAAGAATTTAATAAGCATGTGGGTCCCATAAATGAGTTAAAATCTACCCTAATGTGAGTTTTAGGGCGGATTGGGTCCTTTATTGGTGAATTGCATTCCATTAAAGTGCATAAATATTGGGACCAAGTTGGTTGAAGGTTGTTGTGAAGTTATTGGATGTAAGTAGTTTATCAAAAGAATTGTATTTTGTTGGATTTGAAAAAATCACCCCACTTTGTTACTGTTTCCAATAATAGTGATCAGACAGAGTTGGAGTTGGATAGAGAATATCGGAAAAAGTTTTTTCAACCAAGTTGATCAAATGTGAAGAAGTGTTTGTATGTATGAAGTTTGATAAAGAGGTGATAAAAAATAAAAGTGTTCATACATACAAAAATACTAGGCAAAATTTTTTCAACAAAGTCCATCGATCAAGGTTTTTGTGCTGGAAGTTTATCTTCAAAAGGTTCAGACAGAAAAAATTTGGTGATGCTTTGCTGTTCTGAATGCTTCCAACATATTGTGTTATGAAATATCTCATGATCCAAGAATTTATTTGAAAGGGGGATAAAAAGTTTCTGTTGTACAAATTTCTCACTTCAAAGTTATGTGGAATTCACCAGACATAAAAAATCAAACAAAGCCTTGTATGAGGAATGTTGTTTAAAAAGTTTATGAAGTTTACGAAGTTGAATATATATTTGAATTTTAAGAAGTTTGGAATTGGAGGCTTTATGAAATTTTTGATTCACATTTGAAAAGTATATCAGATGAAGGAAATACATTGAAGTACAAAAGGAGGATGCTGAAGAAGGGAAACAGATTAGGTCTTCAGACGAAGTCCAATATATAATTTTTTTGTACAATATCTGTCAGAACAATCATTTTGTGAAGTTTTAAAGATATTGTTGTTACAATAAAATCATAAGAACCATGTGTTCTAGATTTATAAATTTTTTCGATGAGTGGAATGTTTATGAACTTTAAAATTATTCTGAGGAAAGAGATCATACTAAGTCCAATTAGAAAAAATATTTGAAAAAAAGTTTAGTAGAAAACATTCGGTAGAATGTCCATCAGACAAATATGTACGATGTCATGAAGTTAGAATTACCACAAGATGATTAGATTAACATTATGATATAAAGGTCATCAAGAAAATTATGGTAAATGAAGTATGCTGACATAGGGTTCTTGTTACACCCCCAAATTTTACTGTATGTATCTTCTTACATAAATTTAATTTATTCAATAGTATACGATGCACAAAACACCAAGCTTAAAAGAACTGTGATATACTATTAAATGTTATTATTTTAACACTAGCTATTAAGTTGGTGGTTGTGAACATGATTAACTTAATTAGTAAAATATAGGTTATGCTGGATTATAAAATGAATTAATTGAAAATTAAAATAAAAACCAATTGAATATAAAAGATGTGTTTTTATTAAAAACATTTTTATGCCCACAATGGTATTTTACCATAATAAATTAAATTAGTCACTATTAGTGAATGATATTAATGAAATATATATGTTATATATTCATATTTTTTTCAAATTTATCCAATAATTTTTATAGACTTAAGATAACAATAAAACCAATATTAAGCATAAAAGGCTATATTTTTCTAAAGATAGCTTTGCCGTCTGTTGATGGTGCACTTGTTTTAAATCAAGTTTTTGACACATTTATAATCAATATTTGAAAAAATAAACTTATTATATTATTGTAGAATATAAAATTTACAAAGGTTGAATTTTTACCATTTTTATGATAAGTTTTATGTTTGGATGAATTGTGAAAAAATATTGTATTTTAATTGAAAAAAGCGCTTTCATCTAAATAATTTATGTCATTAAGTTATATTTTTGATGTATTTTAAATTATAATTAGTTAATTTTTTATAACTTAAACTAACATGGGTCATTTTAATCAATTTCACATTGAATTTGGATATAAAAAAATCTCAATCTTTTGAACGATTTTACTTTTAAAACTCATTTTCTTGTTCCATCAATGATATTAATTTTAAATTAAATTTAGAAAATTATGTGTTTTTAATTTTTAAAAATGGATTCCATATTTTTAATCCTAATGACAAAATTTATCAAATAATAATTACCACAGTTGTGGGAAAATGGGGTAATTAAGGGTAAAAATAATATTATAGGTATTATAAAATTACCCTAAAACTTATCCTAATTTTATTGGATGAGTTATTGTTGATAAAAATCACCATTGGGACGATTTTATGGCCTCTTGGATCCACTTGGATGACTTTATTCCATTTTTAGTATTTTATTCTAAGGAAAGTCAAATATGTCATACTCTTGTTTTTAAAAAGTGTTACATTTTTATATATGGTTATTCAATATATAAATTCAAATATAAATATTCATTTGAAATATAAAATTTTTATCTTCATAATGATAATTTATTTTTAATTTTTAGGGAAGAAATAATTAAATTAAAGGCTTGCACAATGATGATGCAGTAATTTTTTAAATAATGGACATATCAAATAAATGTTATTAAAAATATTAAAATAAATATAATTTGATTTATTAATGTCATCCAAAAATTTTTATATGACCTACACTTATTATGGATGTATTAAAGGTTTTGGTTTGAAGTTATCATGTTGTTATGATATTTTTAAAAAGTAAAGTAGTGAATTGTGTCAAAATTGACACTAATGATATTTTAAAATAAATAATATTTAATTCAATGATATAAAATTAATAAAAATATAAATTATATAAATTTATTTTTATAAATAAAAAATGTCATACATGACTCATTTAAGGTTTTTTGGAATTTTATAGTAACTATATTAACCTTTAAAGAGTAAAAACACATTTTGTCATTGTAAGAATTAAAAGGTTAAAATAAGAGTCAAAACCAAAAGATAAGGGTAATAATGAGACCTAAACATGTATAAAAGTTATTAGTTGAGATTTTTTTGACCCATACTCATCTTAAATTTTAAATAAATTACTTTGGAACCATTTTTAATCGAAAATTAATTTATATTAATTTAATATTTTGAGAATTTTCAAAAGTGCCCCTCACCTCAATTATAAAAGGGCACCTCCTACCTCAACTATTATCCCTACTTTGAGCCTTTTATCATGTCAAAACCCCAAAAATATATCCTCTTAACATTCTTATTCAAGTTATTCAGGTACTGTTCTTCCAAGAAGACCAACTCTAGATCCATTAGGAAGTCATCTAAAGGAAGTCCACTGAAGAAGAGGTATTTGTTTTACCAACTTATTCATGTTCATTTCTTCTTATAATACCTATTCACGTGTTTTTTACATACTAATGTAATAAATCCAGTATAATATAAATTATTAAATTTTATTATGATTATGGTACAACCATATTCCATGATTTATCCATCCTATAAAAAATGAAAACACTGCACGAGTGTATATAGGACTTACCGTCTCCACGCCATAGTATAATCTGTTTCTCGTCACCAATTTACTTGGATGGGTATAATGATGGAAATAATGGATATTTATGATAATTATGACATGATATTTATTCTAGAAAAATTAACATACCATCCAATTCCTTACCCTTTCACCATTAAAGTAATGATATCGTCGGTCGTGCGTACGTACGGTCTACCGTCTCCGTGACGCAATGTGATTCATTTTACAAGTTAAACATTAAATAATGATTATAAAAATGTATATAATGATTAAATATGATATATATGAACTTAATATAATTTTTTATATGGAATAAATATACCCTATGCATCATAAACATGACATACACTACAAAATAAGCATAGGAAAATGAAGCAGTTAACACAAAAAACAATGGTAATAACAAAATATTAACAAAACGATATAATAGGTTCATATATGATATCCTAAATATGGATATGGTTCTTTTATAAATTTATAAAATTATTTAAACCATTATACATGAGGTTAAATCACATTAAACTAAAGTAAAGTTCAAGGTAAGGGTTAATTTTACAATCTCATTATAATTTAGGATTGTTTATAAGTAATTATCTACTGGGAAACATTTATCATCCATGTCCATGTTTTCTAAATTTTTTTTCAAAAAATATTTTACTATTATCCTTAAAATTTTGAAATTATTTTTACCCATGTTCTTATTTCTATAAAATGGTTTGAAAGGAATCTTTTTGTCAATTTCTAAACGAGGTACTTTATGACTTTTTTGTCAAAAATATGGATGGAATGTTTTTTAATTTATACAAAATGAGTGGAATTTTATATCTTCATGAAACCTGAATTCCTTGAAGATTACTTTACAATTTTACAATATTCTTTTCAATGAAATTTTTTTCTTTTAAAATTGCATGACCTTTTAAATAAATGATTTCAAAGAAAAAAGAGTTATTTCTCTCAAGAAATTTTTAATGATTTTATTAGAGTATTTTAATCTATGTCAACATACTTTGTTATATCTTATGCCAGATTGAGGTTAATATATTATGATATCATTTAACATATTTCATTGAATTATTTATGATTCAATTTTATTATGGATGTACTATTTTTGATACCATTAATAGTTTATGGTTAAATATTCACATTTAGTATGCTAGTTTTAATAAGAATGTTTATATTTCACTCTTTTAATAAGAGGAATTCATTGGAATTAGTAAGTATCAGGAAAAGACCTCTATAGCCCCTTTATGAATCAGTGGGGTCTCATAAGACAAATTATTTTGGGTTTTGGATAATTTCATACCTGATTATGTATGGTGTCTTGGATGAAGCCTTGACAAAAAGTTTATGATGTCCTGTATTATGTATTCCATCATTATGAGATTAGTTATAGATATTCCATGGGATTATTTGACTAGTAGAATATCCATGGTTAAGTATCATTCTTATTTGATTATGGAATCTTTCATTCTTTCCAAATTATTCTTTAGTTATTGATTAAATGGCATGTGTTTCAATTCATCACCTTTCCATATTCGTTTATGTTTTTTTATGATGGCTTATGATGTATACCCTTACTAAGCATCTGATATCTCCCCTTTCATATATTCCATTTTCCCTAGGATTCTAATAAGTATATTATGAATGGTTTTTTAAGGTTACACAATGTGGTAATAAAGTTAGAATCAATGATTTTTTTTGGAATTTTATGTTTTAAAATGTAATGTGAATTTAAAGTATGTATCTAGTTTACCAAGACTAATAAAATATTCAGTTCTTTGGGATATGATCACTTATATATTATGCCAATGTAATTAAGTAAGGAACCAACTCTGGGCTACTAGGGTTGGGGTCATTACAATTGGTATCAGAGGAAGTTTAGTAGAAAACTTGGGAACTAGATTTAGGAAAATATATATTAGAGAATGAAACCATATGACAAAATTTGGAAAAATATCCAAATAAACTAAGTTTATGATTTAGAGATTAACTATATCTAAAATTTTAATTTAGGTTATGTAATTCACTAGTTTTGAGATTATACATTATAATTCATAATGTTAGGATCTAATCTAGTGTATTCCATTATTTATAAATGGTGATAAATAGAAGGAATGAAAACCATATCAACACACATAATCCATGTAGGAATTTCCCTCCAATATAAGATAATGTTGTTGGAGCTGGAGCTACAACTAGTGATGAATAACTTATAACCATACTAGTATAACTGACTTAGGTTATGAACAATAAACTTACCCGTATGGAGTATCCTGATCCATAACATAGAAGAACAATGTTAGGCCACTTCATGAGATAACAACCTCCATCATTGAATGGGAATACAAATCCATTTGTATCTAATCAATGGATAAGTTCCATAGAGAATATATTTATTTATTTGGAAAGTAACAAAAGGGAGAAGGTTTTCATGGTAGTTTATCATCTCTCTGGATATGTGGATTAATGGTGGTCACTAATTCAAAATATGAAGGAGGGAGAAATAACACATATGGAATATAAGGATTTTAAGGAACTTTTCTTAGAAAAATATTTCGCTCATGAACAATGAGAAGATATAGAGAGACAATTATTGAATCTAAGGTAAAAGAAGGATGAGAATATTACTAAATATAAATCCCAATTTACAAGGTTATAAAGAAATTTTATGGACTGCATATATAACCCAAGGAGTAAGATTGATCGTTTCTTTGATGTGTTAAATATATTCCTCTGAAAGGAATTGGTCTCCCAAACCTTATTATCATATGAATATATAGTTTTGTGTGCTATCAAGATAGAGAAATAATTATATAAGTCTTATGAATTTAAGGGAAATTAAGAGAAGTAGAGAACGATGGAGAAATGGATGGATAAAGGGAACAAGGGAAAGAAAGATTTTACCATATTTGATAATTATGGGAAGAAAGCCTTAAGGTAATGGGAGTTTGTTACTAGTGTGGAGATAAAAGTCACTATACTCATGAATTAAAGGGAAATAAAGAAGCTAGTTTTGTGCAGTGCTATAGTTGTAAGGAGATGGGAATGTATGCACATGAATTTTTTAAGTATCAAGGAAATATAGATCAGAAAAAGCAAAAGGGTCAAGGTCAAGCATATGATTATACTACAATTAAATTGGAATAATTAATTTATTTGTGTTTTTTGATTCAATAATTATGTTATTATATTATGGTTATAAGAATCCTAAGATCTCTATGGATTTTACTCTAGTTCTCCTTCTTTAAGGATTTGGAAGAATGCATGTTATCATTAAGGTTTTAAAAGTGATAATGGTATTCATATATATGATATGAAATAAAAATATATGTATTATGTTGTTTGGGGAAAACATGGTGTTGTGTTGATTTTGAAAATTTAGTGAACTTCCTTATAAAATTTTGGACTGTGAATGTGGACAAATGTATTTTAGATGAGTCTTAAGGTTGGATAAGATTAAGTTGAACATTGGATGTTGTTGTTTGAGGTTAAAGTATGATATATTGGATTCTTTATGATATCTTTTTTTGTTTCAGTAAAAATTTAGAGGATAAAATAAATACTTACAGACCTTATGATTCATCAAAAGTGATTCAGGTATAAAAATTCAGCTTGAATATCCATCTTCAGGTGTATAAAATGAAGTGAAAATAGATTGAAGAACAACCAAAGGATGAGATTATGATTATGACATGGAAATAAATAAAGTAAGTGATTATATCGATAGTAAAACAATCTTTCAAATATAAGAAAATAATTTTAAACAAAACCACTATTCAATTAATTTTCTTATCGAGAAACCAAAGGCTACCACCATATATTTACGATTTTGTGATAACAGACTTTCTGATAACCATATTCTCTAACACTCTCCATCAGAACTTAATGGTTTGATTTCTCTTCCAGGAATCAATTTTCACTTTCCACTAATGTTATCCTATTCTAAATCCTAATTTTATAGTGACCTTCACATTTCTCTTTCCCTCTAATTAAGATGATGTTTTACCAACCCTATTTCAAATGTGGGTTTCCCATAAAAGAATTTTCAAGTATCAAACATTGATTTTTAAGTAAAATGTAAAATTGTGAGGATTAAATTTATTGAAAGAGGGGAGAATGTAACACCCCAATATTTTACGGTACATCTCTTCTTAAATAAATTCAATTTATTCAATAGTATACGTTGCACGCAACACCGAGCTTAAACAAACCTCTATATACTACTAAATATTTTTATTTTAACACTATCCATTAAGTTAAAGATTTTAAATATGATTAACTAAATTATGAAAATATATTTTATGGATGATTATAAAATTAATTCATTTGAAATGAAAATAAAAACCACTTGAATATAAATGATGTTTTTTTATTAAAAACTATTTTTATGCCCACAATAGTATTTTATCATAATAAATTAAATTAATAACTATTAGTGAAAGATATTAATGAAATATATATGTTATATAATCAAAAGAAATTAAATTCATCCAATAAATTTGATATAATTAAGATTATAATAAAATCTATTTTAAGCATAAGGGGCAATATTTTTCTAAATGTATTTTTGCTGCCTTTTGAGGGCCAACTTGCTTTAAATCAAGTTTTTGACACTTTTATAATTATATCTGAAAAAATAAACTCTTTATTTTAATGAATAATATAAAAATTTACTTTGGTTGATTTTTAGTAATTTTATGACAAGTTTCATGTTCTGATGAATAATGAAAAAATATTACATTATAATTAAAAACATATTTTTTGTCTAAATAATTTATGGTGTTAAGTTATATTTTAGATTGGTTTTAAAGAATAATTAGATTAATTTCTTATCATTAAATATAATTTAGATCATTATAATCAATTTCACATTGAATCTGGATATAAAAACATTTCAATATTTGGAATGTTTTTACTTTAAAAACTCATCTTCTCGTTCCGTCAACGAAATTATTTTTAAATTAATTTTATCCCATTATATATTTTGAATTTTTAAAAATGGATTAAATATTTGGAATAATAAGTTAAAAATTTAGTTAATATTTACCTTTTATTTTTGGAAAATACGAATAATAACTTTAGATTTTTTTAATTACCACGGTTAAGGGTAAATCGGGTAATTAAGGGTAAAAATAATATTATGTGTATTATAAAATTACCCTAAAACTTGTAATAATTTTATTTGATGAGTTATTGTAAACCAAAATCATCCTTGGGCCTATTTTATGACCTCTTGGAGACACTTTAATGACTTTATTCTTTTTGGAGTATTTTATTCTAATAAAAGTCAAATATGTTATACTCGTGTTTTTAATAAGTGTTAGACATTTTATATATGGTAATTCAGAAGATAAATTTTACTAAAAATAGTCATTTTAAATATATAATTTTTATATTAATCATTCTATTTTTTTTTATTTTTTCAGGAAGAAATAATTAAATTAAAGGTTTGGACAATGATGATGGAGTAATTGTTTAATTAATAGACATATCAAATAAATATTATTAAAATATTAAAATAAATATAATTTTATAGAAGAAATTTTACCCAATAATTTAATATATGAAATAGGCATATTATAGATATATTAAAGGGTTTGAATTGGAGTTATCACGTCATTATGATATTTTTAAAAAGTCAAGTAATGAATAGTGTTAAAATTGACACTAATGATATTTGAAAATAAATAGTATTTTATTAAATGATATAAAATTTATAAAAATATAAAATTTAGAAAAATGATTGGGATAAATTTAAAAAAATATCCATGACTCATTTAAGGCTCTTTTTACATTTTATAGTAACTATATTAACCTTCAAAGATTAAAAACACATGTTGTCAGAGTAAGAGTTAAAGAGTTTAAATAAGGGTTAAAAGCAAAAGATAAGGTTGAGAATGAGATCTAAAATTTTCTAAAAATTATTCGTTTAGAACATTTCAACCCATTATAATCTTAGATTCTAAATAAATCACTTTTTATCCATTTTTAATTGAAAATTAATTTATATTAATTTAATATTTTGATAGTTTCCAAAAGTGCCCCTCGTCTCAATTATAAAATAGAACCTCCTCCCTCACTTCTTCACACCACTTTGAGAATTATAGCTAGAAAAAACCTAGAAAATTTATCCTAATAACATCCTTATCCAAGTTATGGAGGTTCCGATCTTCCAAATATACCAAATCTAGATCCCATAGGAAGTGATCTAAAGGAAGTCCACCGAAGAAGAGATAGTTATTTTACCAACTTATTCAAGTTAATTTCTTATTCTACTTCATCTTCATGTATTATTTCCATACTAAAGTAATAAATCTAGTATCATATATATTCTGAGATTTTATTATTATTATGGGACAAACATATTTTATGATTTATCTATCCAATGAAAAATGAAAACACTGCGCGTGCGTATGTACGACTTACCATCTCCATGCCGTGGTGTAATTTTGTTCATCAAGAATTTACTTGGATGGGTATAATTACAGGAATAATGGATATATATGATAATTATGACATGATTTTGATTATGTAAAAATTAATATACCATACACTTCCGTACTCTTTCACTATTAATGGAATGATATTGTCGTTCATGCGTACGTACGACCTACCATCTCCACGATGTGATGTGATTCATTTTATATGTTATCCATTAAATAATGATTATAAAAATTAATATAATGAGTAAATATAATATATATAAACTTAATTTAATTTTTAGATGAAATAAATATATCTTATACAAAATAAATAGGACATACTGGACAAAACATGCATAGGAAAATTAAGCAGTTAACACCCGAAACAAGGGTAATAATGAAATATTAACAAAATGATATAATAAAATCATATATGATATCATAAATATGGATATGGTTCTGATATAAATTAATAACATTATTTAAACCATTATATAAGAGGTTAAATCATTTTCAACTAAAGTAATGTGCAGGGTAAGGGTTAATTTTACAATTTCATTATTATTTAGAATTGTATATACGTAAGTATCTACTGAGGAACAATTATCATCAATGTCCATGTTTTATAATTTTTTTTTTGAAAAATTATTTTACTATTATCCTAAAAATGTTTAAAGTCATTTTAACCGTGTTCTAGTTTTTATAAAATGGTTTGAAATGAATCTTTTTTTTTCATTTTTTAATGAGGTATTTTATGAATTTTTCGATAAAAATATGAGAGGAATGTTTTTTTAACTTATACAGAGTGAGTGGATTTTTAAACCATCATGAAACCTTAATTTATTGAATGTTCATTTAAAATTTTACAAGATTATTTTTTAATGAAAATATTTTCTTCTAAAATTATGTGGCCTTTTAAATAAATGATTTCAAAGTAAAAAGGGTTATTTCACTCAAGAAATTTTTAATGATTTTATTAAAGTAATTTCATATATCTGAAAATACTTTATTAGATCTTATGCTTGATTGAGGTTTATATCTTATGATATCATTTACCATATTTCATTGAATGGTTTATGACTAAATTTGATTGTGGATGTGCTATTTTCATACCCTTCATAGTTTATGGTTAAAGTATTCACATTCTGTATGCTAGTTTTAATATGAATATTTAGGTTTCACCCTTTTCATAAGAGAAATGCATTGGACTTAGTATGTATCATGAAGGTACCACTATATCCACTTGATTCATTAGTAGGTCTCATGAGAAAAACTAATTTGGGTTTTGGATAATGTCTTATCCAATTATATATGGCGTCTTGAATGAAGCCTTGACAGTTTGTTTATGATGCCCCACATTATGAATTATTTAATTATGGGAATAATTATTGATATTTCATGTGATTATTTAACTAATAAAATATCCATGTTAAATTTTAATTCTCATGTGATTATGTAACCTTTCATTCCTTCCATATTATGATCAGGTTATTGATTAAATGACATGTGTTTTAGTTCATCACCTTACCATAATGGTTTTTTCTTTTTTATGATAGCTTCCACTGTATACTCTTACTGAGATTTTAAGCTCACCCCTTTCAAAAGTTTCATTTTTCCATAGGATTACAATAAGTATATTATGAAATATTACATAGGGTTACACAAAGGGGGAATAAATTCTGACTCAATCAAATTATTTATGTATTTTTTTGTTTTAAAATATAATGTGAGTTTCAAGTAGGAATCTATTTTTCCAAGACTAATTAACCATTTGGTACTTTGTTATATGATCACTTGTATATTAAGAAAATATAATAAAGAAAAGAACTAGATCTGAGCTACTGAATTCAGGGTCATTACAGTTATGATGAGAGTTATTAGATAGAGGCACATCAGATGGAAGAAATGGAATGTAGTTTTACCAGATGAACTTGAAATTTAAAGATTCAAATGAACTTTTTTAAGGAATAATAATAGAAATATTCTTTGGATTAATTTTTTTTTACAAATTTTTCTTACTGAAAAAAACTTCAATGATATTTTTTTACAAGTTCAAGGATTCTTTATGAAGTTTTTATAATGATCACAAAAGTGATGATGATGAGCTAGTTTTTAAATATTATAAATATCATGGAGTAAAATCATGATACTCAATGAGTTTTAATTAAATTTGAAAAAGTATGAAGTCACTAAATGTTCTCATACTCATTTGAGAAGGTTTTAGATTTTTTAGAATACTTTAGTGAATTATTTGAGTAGGAATTTTGAATTTTGAGATTTCATTGAGTGGGAAACTAAATTGGTTTTCCTTCTCATTCCCCCATGAATGTTACTATATAAAGGGGTGAAAGTAAAATGTATGCATGTACTATTAATGGGTGGGAAAAAGCTGAAGTACTGCATAATTGGTTTCATATAGAGACATCAGTCAAACTTCCGTTAGTCTTATTTTTGAGAAGGGATGTTCCCAACCAAGGAATCTCTTGGATGAAGAAGACAAATAAGAAGTATTAAATGAAAATATAATTTATGATTGGGAAAATTTTGAAAAACTCACTAAGAAATATTTTAATTAGGTATAATTAGACGATTTGGTCATAAAGAAGTTGTTTAATTTTTTCAGATGTCATCAGATAATCTTCCAAGATGGAGTTCCTGGATGGAATTTCTGGGAAAACCCATCAGGGGGATGAAAAACTGGTTGAAGAATTTCTTACATACTATTGGTTAAGAAAGTGATGAAGTGTTTTATAAGAATGAAAAAAGTGATTTTTTACAATATTTATAGTGGCAACATTATGATCCTGTTGGTGAAGGTTTCTAAAAGTTGTTACAAAATATTTATTACATCTTTATCAGTACAGAAAGAACACACACTATAGTTTTTATAATAGTTAAATCCAAGTGTATAGATATCCCCTTCTTACTATAACCACATAAAAGGATTGTTTTTAGTGGATTTTTTGGTATTGAATTATTTCAAAACCAATTTAAGGACCAACTATACTTATTGATCAGTAAACCTTGTAAATAATTTTGTTTCCGTGAATGTGTTTGAATTATTGTTTTTCAACAAAGTTACAACTCTTTAACAAGAGGAAATGATTGTTTCATAATAAATAAGAAATTTTAAAAAGAAAAATACCGCTAATTCATCCCTCCCCTTTAGTGATAAAAAAGATCGCACTTGGGACTTTAAATTGGTATTAGGGATAAGGCTCCATTCTTCATCTCTTTTCTAAAGTTTGAAGAAAAGAGAAGTTATTATGGATGTTCATAATTCTGTGAACAATAGGGTAATTCCTATTTTTTATGGAAAGAACTATCATATCTCGATTGATATAATGTTTCTATATCTTATGTATCTTCGTTATGAAGTTCTTGAATTTTCTACATATGCATTTCCTCCTCATGTTGAGAATTTTCCCCTTATAGATGCTAATGAGAAGAATCTGGAAAATTATGGGTGATCCATAAATGATATACTTTCCTTACTCTTTTAAAGTGAGTTTATTAGAGTTAAAGGATTTGGATATACTAAAGGAATTTGTTATAAGTTGGAGAATATCTAAAAAGGAAACACAAAAGTTAAGAAATCCAAGTTAGAAATCTAGAAAGTTAAGTATGAAGTTCTCAATATGGGTGATTATGAATCTGTTGGTGACTTCTTTACATGGGTGAATAGAATTTTAAGAACCACAATATTTCTTGGTGAGAAGTTGAAATATTCAACCAAATTTGAAAATATATTAAAAATTCTTCCTGATAAGTATAATTCCAAAGTTCTACCTTTAGAATATAGAGATCCTAAAACTCTATCTCTAGATGATCTACACACCACTCTCATTACATATGAAATGATAAGAGAGAAATTTATGAAGACTGAAGAGAAGGATGATTGAGAAATTTCCTTCAATGATGTTAAATAGGGAAAATCTAAGAATTTTCCAGAAGATGAATAAGTTAGTGAATCTAACATTTAAGATGAGGTTAGTAAATATTTTGATGAATTTATTTCCTTGTTTTATAAAAATGTGAAAAGGGGCATAAGAAATTACAATGAGAAGTTACCCCTGAAATGATTTGGCTATGGATCTATTGGTAACTTTGATTCAAATTTCTCTTGAAAAAGGGATGGTGAAGAAAGTAATGGAGATAATAGAAAGTCAATAAAATTATTTTAGAAGAATGTAGAAAATCCAAATCCTATTCCAAGGGAGAGGAAAAAAAGTTATCTAAATCCAAAAAAAGAATCTTTTTGTGTAAAGGTGATGAAAATGATAACAATGAAGAAGAAGCTAAAAAATTTTGTGATGATGTAGCTAAAAAATCTTTTTGCTAAAGTGAATAATGAAAATTTCATTAGTAATGAAAGTAGTAGTTTTGAAGAAAAAGAAACCCAGTTTTAATTTGATCTGAAAAGAGGGTTGAAAGAGTGACTTCTATAGATTGTAATATTTGAAAGAGAGATCAAAAAATTGAAAAAGGAAAATCATATTGAAAGAAAATCAAAAATATGTTCTTGAAGAAAAATCAATGTTTCTAATAGAGATTGATAATCTAAAGAGGTTGGTTGATGAGAAGAAAAATCTCTATTTTTATCTTGAATAAAAATTGGAGGTAAAGAAGTAAGAGTTATAACTTACTCAATAAAAACATTATAAAGATGATAAATGAATTTAAAATTTCTAAAAATAAGTTATAGAAGTTAGTGAATGTTATGAATTGTGAAAACCTAAGGAGGAACAATGCACTACCATCCTTGGATCACTTCCATCGACTCCTCATGCACAACTTTTGACAAATTCTTCCTTAGTTTATAGACTTGAAGGTTGCTTTCTCATTGTTGAGAATGTATGATTTTATTTACATCATGAAAACCTAATTTTTTTGATCTAATATACTTTCTACTCTCCAAAAAATCTCCTAGATATATTCATGTGAAAATATATTCCCGAATCTGCCTCATGTGAAGTAACAACACAAAACATATTGAAACATGTACTCAACCTCACAGATCAAGTATTTCACTTCACATACGGAGCTCTTAACTTCGTGGATATCCCCTATAAGCTGTCTCTATTAATCATGCATCGACCTTCCATATTGCATACTCCTCTTTGAGGAACACTCTATACACTCCATGAACCAATCCTTATGATCCACATTACAGGACACATACTTAACCTTGCGGACCACACACTCCTCAATGTTTTTGCGTACTCCACTTCATGGATGAGAGCTTGTGTAGTTCCTTTATGAACACATCATCTATGTACCACCTTCAGGGACTGACTTAGAGATACTTAATTCAGTTCATGGATTCTATGATTTTCTCTCAAATCATTAGATATATCTATAACCAATATTAGATACTTAATGAAAGTTTTAGAGTGTTATTTATAAGAAAATCCCCCACAAAACTTATTAAACCTTGGAATTAATGCTCAAACACTATAAAAATATCCTTCACGACACTCACAAAATCTCTATATTGCAACCGTGTGCCCCCTAACAACCACATAATCCACTACTCGATCATGTACTTGAATTTTTTGTTTATTGATCCCATTCCAAAGAATTGATGTTCATGAACTCCCATATCCAGCTATGTAACACCTTTATGGTCATTCCAAAAATACTACCTTTCAACTGTGCATTGTCATGCAAACAACATACTTAACATAATGGTAAAAATAACTCATTCGCGGAAATACCATTGTCAAGATGCATAATTGACGACATAAAATGTGTTTTTGACTACATGAGATGTGTGATTGACTATGTGGAGATCCTTACTTCTCCTTGAAAACATTATGAAACTTCATGATAACCTCTAGTTTTCCTGGCCCAAAAATTTTAAAAACACTAGAAAACAACACCTTTGAAAAAACTTCTTCAATAACTCCATCGAGACTCCATTTTATTTCAACCAACTTCATAGGTATTCAAAATCATTGGATCAACCCATAAATTAATTATCAATAAACAAAATATCAATATCAAATAACATCCGAGATCACCTTTTTTCCAACACATAAAGATGATATAAGTTTCAATTAAGTAAAAATTTTATTTATTAAGATTTTTGAATTAATAGAATTTAGATTTTTCATGTTGAAGGAGTGTAGACTTTAAGAGTGGATGATTTCACCATTTAATGGGTATGTGGGTCAGGGTATATGAGTTAGGATTTATAATTTAATGATATTAAGGGTTTAGTAGTTAGTAATACGAGTTAGGGTTGTATGTAAAGCTATCATGAAACAAAAATATCTATTAATAAACTTGTATGTAGTAATAAAAAATTTAATAAATACATTAATATTTTGGTCTTTTTTATTATTAAGTGTAAAATTTTTATTTTCATTTCTCAAAATGATATTTTGTGTGAACCATTAGATTTGTTACACAATGTTTATCATTGGGTAGAATTTTTATAATTTACTTTAACAATTGGAATTTTTAAGTAATAGTGTGAGTTTTATTTTATGTGTTAATTTTACTATATTTAGATATTAGAGAACATTTTAGTTTCATTGGAATCATTATCAACCATTTTAATCAAATGTTTTCATTTAAGTGTCTTAGTTGAATGTAACTTGAAGATTTCAAAGGGAATATTAATTTTTAGTTTAAAAGGATAAAACTACAATTTCCTCAATATCGTTTTTGATTGAAAACATATTTCATTATTGAGTCTAGAATGTGGTGTTTCCTTTATTCTTGTAGTTTTATAATTTCCTAATGGTATATGATTTTTTGGTGTCAGCGGTGAGAGTTTTTTTTAAATAAATAATATTTATTAAAATTATTATTTTGACCTAAAAATGATTTATAAATCTCTACTCTAGATTAATTGAAAATGATATAAGGTTGGATGATTCACACAACATAGAGGTTTCCATTAGACATGAAGAGTTCACCAAATAATGTGTAATAAACAATTAATGAGTATGGTTCTTTAATTTTATGTCTTCATTACGATCATTATACGAGACTTAATATAAAACTCTTGAATTTTCTTCTATAAATTGGATTATGACATGAAATTCACATATGAGGATTATTAAACAATTATGAGAATAATTAAATTGAAAAAAATAAATCTGAGTTATATATTGAGGTTATTTTTAGAGTGAAGTTTGATTTTCTAAAACTTCTCGCAAATATTTGAAGGTTGAAACATACAATTTATGATGTAAGGATAATATATATTAATTTTTTTGCCTTTAAATGAATCCATTTATATAAAGTGTTTGTAATTTTGGATTGGGGTTTTAGAGAAATTATGAAGATATTGTGTTTCCTCTTTAAACCATTTAAGAATAACTTATATATGAGAGGAAAATTATCTCAAATGATATTCCATTATTTATATTATATTGAGATGATCTTAAAACGACCAAGAATGAAAAATTCTATATACACATTGAAAGTTATTTAAGATGAAATTTTCTCTTATTTTCACCTTTTTTATAACATTTAGTGGATTATTTAATTAATTCACAGCTTTAAAATTACATTTCTATGATCCTCGCAATGATACGAGCCTATGGTATAATTGTTTTGGCCATTAGAGACTTTATATCTCTATGTTTTAGGTCATATGAGGTTGTGTGTAGTATTGGATATGGTGAGCCATGAGGGCAGGGTTATGGTCCTCTAATATTTAATTAGATGGACACAAAAGTTATGATATTTGAAATCTATTTTAATTTACTAGACAGAGTTTACCAGAGGGAGAAACTCTGAATTATGGTTTGGCCTGAAGTTTTGTACTGCGAAAATAGTCATCTCTATCTCATAAAATAATTGAGGGATCTTATATTTAACAAATGAATCATGCACCAACTTCAATATTATCATCATTTATTTATCTATAATTCCACATAAACACTTAATATGGTAAAACTTTAGTATAAAGGAAAATTTTGTATATTTTCTACATCCTTCATAAAAAACATGATTTCTATAATCCATTAATTTATAAAACTAATATTATTACTCTTTTAGCTTCTATATTGTATAAATATCTAAAAAATTATAAATATAACTCACTGATATGTTATGCTATGCTGTAGTGCTAAATTCATTATTAATCAAGTGATGAATTTTATTATCCACTATTGAAGTTGTAGGTTGTTTATTCTAAAGATGGACAAATGTAAAAATTTCTACAATGTTCAATTCCCTATGTCAATTCCATCCCACATATCCAGTAGGAAATTATTTCTACATCAAGTTATCATAAACTTAATGTCTTTTCAACCATTGTATGAAATAATAATCAGGACATGGGTATTTTATTCTTCCATATATGGATTAATTTTCTGTTGAAAAAATAAAAGATTCCAACAAACCCTTAATAGATTGAAGTGTATTATAAGTCAAAATAATCAAACATTTATCCATTTTTATCATATTAATAAAGAACTATATTAAAAAAATAATTCATATTAATCAAATAAAATCATGTTACAAAAACATTAGATTTGCAGAATAAAAAACATTAATAAAAAAATGGAATTTGTAAAATTTGATCGAGAAAAAATAATTAAATACAATAGAATTATAATCAATTGATATTATGATTTCATATTTTAGGATATAAATATATCATAAAACATATAAAACCATTTGTGGTGTGGTGGTAAGGTTTTGGGGGATGAGGAGTAGGTTGTGGGGTCAAGTCCCTAGGCCTACGTTTTTACTTTAATTTTCATCCTTATGTTGTGTTCCATAGTGGCATATGTAATTGACCTATTATATCGTAAAACATATAGAAAAAATAACATATATCATAAACCAAAACCAAACATATATATTTTTTTAAATCCTATCTTATTGTTTAAGGGAATCATAAATGCGCATATATTCTATTTTTTATCCCTTTTCCTCTTTAATTTAATTTTATGACATTAACCTATTCCATTTAAAATATTGGTTATATCCATGAAGATTTAATATTAAAAAAACACAATCATATAATGTGATATAATAAAAAAATAAAATTAAAAACTTTGTTTGATTAGATGAATAGTAAATCATTGAAAAAAAATCTTAAGTACTATTCATTAATCACATAGTCAATAAAAAATAACTGAATATAAAAAAATAGAACATCTATCATCTACATAAAATCAAACTGAAAAAATGTAACTATGACCATTACAAAAAAGTACATATGAAATATTAAAATAATAATTTCTCTATAACTTATTTACAAAGAAAAAATGAAAAAAATGGAAATAGAATTCCTGAATGCATAAAAAATATAATAAAAAGAAAACTAAAATAAAAAATTTTACCCTAATAATCAAGTAAAATTTAATGACATATTATATAATCGATAAAATTAATAATAAATTTAAAACATAAAAACATTACTACAACGATTCATGTTCTTCCTACTTGGAATACTTAGATCATTTTTTAGTTTCGAATCCCCAACCCCTTTTAAAGGATAAAATGGTGATTTTTCCTCTCAAACGACCTCAAAAGGTTTTTTTACGATGGTTTTACTGACTCCAAAATGTGGCATTTACCGTAGGGTAAGAACTTGGTTATATTCTATGTTGGGTGGTTTATTCTGAGGATAAAATATTTATCAAATAAATATTAATTATATTTCATGGGTCCAAATTTTGATATCTCCTAAATGAAGATCCATATGGAAATTTTGACTCCAAGGTTGAATTGATAATGAGATATTTTACCTAGGTGAGGTAAAATACCCGTTCAAGATTTGGGCCTAGGTTGGGTCCATTTAGTGGGTTTAAATTTTTAATTAATTAGGGTTTTAAATTATACTAACCTATTTTCCTCTCTTTATTCACACATGATAGGAGAAACTTCTCCCCTTTATCGAATACCTGATGGAACCGAGAGAGAGAGAGGGAGAAAGGTGATCAAGGAAATTTCATTTGGAGGTGTAGATTGGGGTCTTTTGACCATAGATTGGGAATTAAAAGCATTTGATCTGGAAGATCTAATGGTATTTAATGAGGTAGGGATCATTATTTAAATTCTGGATCATTTTGATTCTTACATTAATCATTTTTTTCATATTGGATTATGTATTTCCCGCCTTTCATTTTCCATTGGGTATTGGTTCTAATATATGGTGTTTGGTGTAGATTTGGGTAGATCACAAGTGATCTATATTTAGAAATCCTGACTACACACCATGTGTTCTCAAGAACACATACTGTGTAGATGGTTGGTAAATCTCATGTTGGAGACGATGTCCACATGGCATGTTGGATTGATATACTTTCCATGTGGGAACCTAGGGAACAAAACTCAAGGTATATATATGTACACAATCAAACACTCATGTTCAGAACATGAAATATACAAGTATACACCATTTCGGGAATATGACACAATGATAGTGGTTGGGGAGCCCTAATGCGCAGATTCAACCTCACCACCAATACTGTGATCGACCCTCGCATCGTTGATGTCGATGGGAGGATCTCGGATTGGGTGAGTATGGGGGGGGACTTATTCTAGGCCATCCGGGGAGGCAACATATGGATCTTTAAAACCATCCATTCATGGAAACTGAACCTAGTTCTCATTCGTTCCGTCTTCATCATGATTACGATGAATATAACCAACAAGGAAGGTATCAATAGGGGTGTTCATTGATATCAGTATGTAGTAGGAAATATTCATAGGAACTATTCATCTAAATAACCATGAAAACAATGAATTTCACTGGAGGCTTGGTGATGGTGATCCACGTAATTTTTAAGTATCTATTCCTCATCCAGCTTCAGGACATACTTCCACCGATGAGGCAAAGATTCATAGATCTGGGATTGCCAGAGGAGCATTGCAGAGAGATGATATGGTTGAAAACCATGATTTATTTCTCAGATTTTTGGAATGGGAACACATTCTAGGATATTATCTACAAAACCCATACCCTATGGGTATTTAATAAGGTGAAATTAGAAAAAATGACCCAGTTTCTCTCTAAATCTACATTCTATGGCATATGGAGCTTGTTATACCAACTAGACACTGGCGCATCAATTTCAGAAATGATGAGATTCACAGTGATATAATGTTTTGAAGATAGATAAAAGAAGAGTAAAATAAAAAACAAAACAATGATAAGAAGATCCTAGGAAACTACAATTTACATGGTTAGGAAAAAATTCCTATGTCCATGGAGAGTAAAAATACTTCACTAATATCAGGATCACAATTACAATGAGATAATCAGATCTTAACACAAAAAACCTAGCTCGAATGAGATAATAATGAAGATGATGAACTGTTCCACCAACTGCATAGTAATTCCACTATGCTACAGTGCCACCACCACCCAAGTTCAAGATGCTAAAATGTTTAAACCAACAAAGTCCAAGATACCATAGTTTTGGTGGAAAGAAGTATGTGAAGCTATAATACCACTATCTCTAAAATTTGAGATGCTATAGTTCCTTATCAGTGTCAGCTGTCATGTCGAAGTCCACACTGCTATAGTGGGATTTGCGGTTTGGTGTGCTATCTAGGCTACAAGAATTTAGCCCAACATTATCCAAATGGATCAGGATACACCATTCCAAAAATATCCTACTTAGAGACTGATATTCTATACCGATCTACTTCAATGCTATTGAATTATAAAACATACTTAATATGAGATCCTCCTCTTCTCCACTCATCAATGTCTTCTTCCATTCACAACTTCAATTTCAAGCTGATGATTCATGAAATACCAACAATTTCCCCTTTTATTATCTCATCCTCCATTCATCAGTGGAGACTAACAAAGGGACAAAAGTGCCTCAACTTCTGTATTACCATTGGCTTCGTTAACATGTCTATAAGATTGTTGATTCAAAAAATAATCTACAATATTAGCAACCCATCCTATATAAACACTCCAATAAAATAGTACTTAAACTAAATTTTCTTCATCCAGACATGAAACACTAGGATCTTTTCAATATGTATAACACTTTGACTATCATAGTGCAATACATATTCCTCTTATTTTCCATCCAAATCAACCAACAAGTTCTTAATCCGAACATTCACCCTTACATCTCTTGTTACTGTAATGTATTCTACATTTTTGGTTGATAATTCCACCACCTTATACAAATGAGATATCTAGATTACTATATTTCCTCCATAGGTAAACACATACCCATGGTACTGTTATTTTTATTGCATGATCTCTTTTGATATTCATCCCTAAAATCTTTCCCACTTCTCTAATATCTTTCATCTTGAACTCCTCAGCCAACAACCCTTTTAGATCATCAATCCTCAGCAAACATGGTCCTAAAATGAGAATGTCATCAACATATAGAAGTAATATAATATATTCATCAACAAAAGACTTGGTGTTGCAACATTGATACATTCCACATATTTTGTATGAATTTTCAGTCAAAATAGAGAAAACTGGTAGTTTCACTACCTTGGTTCTAACTTTAACCCATATAAGCTCTTTTGGAGTCTTTACACCAGGCCTTCCTTCCTTGACTCAACATATCCGTTCGGTTATTGCATATAAATATCTTCATATAAATCTCTATGAAGGAAATATGTATTCACTTCATGATGATCATGATGTAAGTATTTTGATACAACAATATTAAGAATCACCCGGATGGTGGTAAGATTCACTATAGGTGGGAAAAATTCAGTAAAGTCCACACCTTCCTTTTATTAAAATCATTTCACCACCATTATTTCCTTGTATCTCCTCTTACTATCATGTTCTCAAATGACTAGGTGCACCCATTTTTTCTATAATGCTTTATTTCCTTGTGGCAGATGTGTCAACTCCCAAGTATTGTTTTCATGTAATGAAGAAATACCCTCCTTCAAAAACAACTCTCACTTTCTTGACTTCTTTAACTATGTTTCCTCTTCAAAAAATTCTAGTTCTCCACCATTAGTAAATAAAAAACAACACAATGATATAGAATACCTATGCACATTCCTTCTCACTCTTATTGATCTTCTCAACTCCACTTGCACTACTGAAAATCCGGGTATTTGCGAGGAGTCATTTGTGACAAGACCCAGTCAGAAATGACTAGTTAGAGAAAAGGGCATCACAAATAGTTTTCTTGAGGTTCTTTAAAAAACCTGTTACAATTTCCCATTGCAAAAAAAACTATTTGTGACGTGTCAACATCCCATCGTAAATAGTTCTCCTGACGTTTTTTAAAAACCTTATTATGATGGATCATCACAAAAGGGCTCGTCGCAAATAGATTAATAAAAACTAAATAAAATAATAATAATAATAATAATAATAAAATAATATTAATAATAATAAAATAATATTAATATTAATGAAATAATAATATTAATATTGGTAAAATAAAAAATTTATAAACTAATAAAATAATAATAATAATATTATTATAAATATAATAATAATAAAATAATAATAAAAATATAATAATGATAATATTATTAATATTAATGAAATAATAATATTAATATTAGTAAAATAATAAAAAATTAGAAAATAAAAGAAACCTCAATATTCACAAAATATATAAAAGATTAATAATAATAACAAAAAAAATAACAATAATAAAAATAAATAAATAATGTAATAAAATAATCAAAAATTAAATAAATTAATAAAAAATTAAAAAATTAAATAAAAAATAAAAAATACAATATTCACAATAATATAAAAAACACACTATATATAAAAATGTAAATAGTTTATATTACAAAAATATTTACATTCAAATGTTTTATTATAAAAAACAAATACATCACTAAGGGGGAGGGTCTTCTGGTGGAGTTGGAGGAGATGGTGGATGAAACTCTATCCCTAAAACACAAGTCAGACGTCACATGTAATCCATATTCTCATGGTACTGCTGATGACATCAATGCATCTCCTCCCACTATTGCTAATATCGTCGGAGCTCTTTCTGCTGCGGCTGCTACCATTGATTAATCTCCTCCTACTCCCTACACATACTCTCTATAAGCTCACCCTGATCTCATAGCTACTCCTGATACTATTAGTAGATGATGATGACTCTCCACAATCTCCACTCGAGCTGGACGCCAACATTACAATGGTACCAAAATAACCCCCAGGTGTCAATTAAGAGCTGATACTAACAACTCAACCTTTCTTGAAGGCATACTAGGTCGTCTGTATCCATGTTGCCTCATAAAATCGGTTGGCACTGGTCTGATCATCGGTCTCAGCTAGACTCTTTGTTTGTGTCTGAGATATCGTAGCCTAATATGACTTCATAAATTGCAATTTAAAATTAAAATAGTAAAAAAATATTATTTTTAGTTAATTTTAAAACTCAAAAAAAAAATATACCGACAAAAATATGATGCTGGAAATCACCTCTAATCTCTCTAGTGACCGGATCATTGTACATCCTCCTATAAATGTCAAACTTTTTAATATTGGGCTATTTGACTACCTATATGATTATAAAATAAACCATTTACATTTAATGTTAAATAAATTATTTTTAAAAAAGTAATTAACATGTGTTCCCTATGCGTACTGAATGTACAAATACTAGCTCGATGTGTCACCTCCTATCTCCCCTGGTTTTTTTGACCTACCAATGATCTCCTCTAAAAATGACCACCCAACCAGTGTGAACACAATCCATCATAAACCTGAGATGAAATTTAATCAGGTCGGTGGGCACAAAAAGACTCTTCAAACTCTATCACTCCTACTTTTATCATTTCTTTCCTTCTCAAATTGTAAAAAATATGATGACAATGTCCATGCATAAACCCCTACCATGACATCCAGATAGTGTCACACATTCTCTCATGGATGGGATACCATAAACCCTAAAAATAATTTATAATATCAAGTTATTAATTAAATAAATTTCAAAATAAATATTATTTATTTACGTACCAGCCAATGATTGAACATGCGGTGCAGATTATCAATGCGAACCTGATCCCATGTGACCCAAGCTTCAGGAAAATAATTTCACAATATATCTCTCCCCTTTCCAATAATTATAGGTGAAAATATGTGAAAAAAAGAACAAATAATCAAATAATTATTATATAAATAAATTAATTAAAGCTAAATAAAATATATAGGTAAACATACCTTTGCATGAATGGATCAAATCCAAGATGTGGATGTCACTCAGGGATAGGTTCAGGAATCATAAATCACACAAGACCACACCCCCTCTGAGCACTCCCAGAACTACCAGCAGTTTAAGGGTCATATGATCCAACATCCAACTCGTCCAAAGGTAGACCAACCACTTACAACTGACGAAACAGAACCCCATCCATCTGAAACATGAAATTACTATTGTCAGCAAACAGTTAAAAACAACTATTAAATATAGATATATATTATATATGATTATAATCAGTATTTAACTATTTCAATGTTCATCTTCATCCTCATATTCATTTATGACGATGTCAATGTCTTCATATTCCTCCTCAACATCATCAATTTTTATATGAGTTTTAGTTTCATCATCTCTTGTCATTTCAAAATCAATTTTAATATCATTAACATCATCGTCGCCATCGACCCTTAACTGTGGGGTGTCATCATAGATATTCATGTCTCTTTCTGAGAAATATGGATTTTGAGTAGTCTCTTGAAAACATTTCAAAACCTTTCATTTTAGAGGAACCACATTCAGTTTGAGTAAACTAATTTTCTCGAGAATTAATTTTTATTATTCTCTACCAATCACCTAACTCTCTTTAAGTAGCACAATAATTTTCATAATAAATTTGATGTTCCTATTGATCCAATTAAAATGGTCCATTAACTGTAAGAATAATTTTATATTTAATATCAACAATTCCATGGGCCGGATGAACATGCAAGCCTCTCTCAGTATCCAACCACTGACATTTAAACATCATTATGTAATTATGTCCCAGATAACACAATTCAATAATTTCTTCCAATATGCCATAAAAGTCAACTTTAGTTTCTCTATGATGGGATCCAATAAAAAAAACACAACTATTCATTGTTTTTTTGATTCCCCATATGCGTGTGTATGAAATTGAAAACCATTCACCACATATACATTATAAGATTTAACCATTTTGGATTGTGGGTTACTCAATACACACAATCAATTATCAATTTTATCAGCATGTTGAGATACTTGAATTTCTTAAAACAATTATCAATAGAACAAGTAATAAATTTATTTTATATGTTAAACCATAAATAATTTATGTTATAAATTTTTTAAACCCGTAGGAAAAATTATTTTTTTGATGTTATTCAAGAGTAGCTGCTGTAATTTATGGAATCTGTTTCTTGATATGATTATCATATAACCTAAAAATAAAATAAGATTAATTTACTATAAAAAATATTTTAGAATAAGTGATAGGAGCAATCACAGTACAAATGGTTTCATTTCTTCATAGTTGATAAGAACATATGTATGAGCTCTTTGATGTTCATCATCTAAAATCCATCATTCATGGACTCCACTGAAGCCAAGTTCGGGATGATTAAAAATTGATAATTGATTAATCATTTAATCATTTACATTTCCCTTATTATGAACCATGAAATTTTGTTTTGAGGGATATTCAGATTGGAAATAATGAGAGTAGAAAAAAAATTCCTCTCACAAATAAGCTTCTACAATTGATCCTTCAATTGATTATTTGTTACGTACCCTTTTCTTCAATATCTGCATGCATCTCTTAAATGGGTATATCAATCAGAACTGTATCGTACCTCCACATTTTTCTTCATGTGTCAAATGTAATATCAAATGTTCCATTGAGTCAAAGAAATCCTAAAGTAATATTTATTCAAGTTTATATAAAATTAAAATAACATCTTCTTGCAGTATTATTAGTGCATCGTAGTCTTTAATCACCAAAAAATGTCTCAAAAAAATATGATATGTTTATTATCGCATTACAAATCATAGAATTCAATAAACCTCTTAATAATATTAATATAAGTCTCTCCATTATAACATGAAAATCATGACTTTTTAATCTAGTAATATAACCATTTCTGACACATCTTCCCAAATTGGAAGCATAACCATCTAGAAGTCTCAAATCTACAATCCACTAACAAAATAATAATTTATTTTCTTTGGATAGTGTATAAGATTCTTTTGTCTACATTAACTTATATGATCTAACATTTTCAAACAGTTCAAGTTCTGGTCACCAACAAATTTGGGCAAGATCTAATCATGAATTTAAAATATCTTTGGTCTTACCTGGTGTATCCAAAATGATATGAAATAAATTATCAAAACAGTTCTTCTCAATATTCATGAAATCCAATATATAATAGACCAAAAAATCTGACAAATATTACAAATCCCAAAAAAATGCTATGTTTTATCCGATTATGTTCTTTCCTAAAGCCATTAATTTTTTTGGTTTATTTTTGGTCCAAATATGATTGGAGTTAGTGAAGAAACAATTGATTTTAACTCTGTATATGATATCATTGTTGGAGGTCCATTTCTTTCAATTTTGCCTTTTCAGAAAATGATATTTGTTCCTCAGAAAAGGATGATTAGTTGGAAGGAATCTATGATGATAGTGGAAAGGATAAGGATTTTTCTATTGATGAGCATAAATGATTTGTTTTCTCTCATACAGTACATACATGATTTTGGACCATGTGTACTTCAGCCAGATAACATGCCATATGCTGGGAAGTCCCTAATTGCCCACATCAATGCAACATTCAGTAGGAATTTTTTGTTTTGTAGTAACATCATATTTTCCTAAAAAATATAAAATAATTAGTTTTTTTGAATTATTTGATATAAGACAAAAACTATCCAAAAAAGAAAAGAAAAGAAAATTTACTTTTTTAGCATTTTATAATAATTTCTATTATTTTATAGTTATTTGTAGTATTTGTTTTAAAATTTATACTAATCAAGAATAATTTAAAATAATTTAATCTAATTACCATTAATTATTAGTAATTACTACTAATTTAACCTAATTATTTTTAATAATGAGCGACACAATTTCGATCAGATTGGCAGCAACTCTTTTTCCCGACAACTGATTTCTTTTCAACTTTCTCCTACTGAAATCACTATGAAAAATTGGCTCCAACGTATAAATATCCATTTTTGCATGCACGAGAATGGAGAGAAGGGAGGCCTCACCGTGCAGCTCTCCATTCTCGTGCACACAAAATGGATATCTGTATCTCAGAGAAGATTTTTCATAGTCATTTCACTGGGAGAAAGTTGCAAGGAGATGAGGCATCGGGCAAAAGAGCCTCTTTTTCCCGGTGACTCATCTCGTTGAAACTTTCTTACACTGAAATCAGTATAAAAAATCGGCTTTGATGTACGCATATCAATTTTCAAATGCAGAAGAATAGAGAGCAGGGATGCCTCACTACACTTATCTCTATTCTCGTACATATGAAAATGGATATTCGTACACTAAAACAGATCTTTCATAGCAATTTTAGCGGGAGAAATTTGTAAGGATACGATCCATTGGGAAAAAGATCTTCTGCCAATTCGTTGGAAGTTGTGCCAATTTATTACAATTCATTACAAATCATTACCAATTATTAAAATTTATTACAAATTATTACCAATTATTATAATTTATTACTAATTATTACAATTTGTTTAAATTATTAAAATTAATTAATAATTATTAAAATTTATTACTAATTGTTAAAATTAATTACTAATTTCTAAAATTTATTATTAATTGTTAAAATTTATTACTAATTATTACAATTTATTACTAATTATTTCAATTTATTACTAAATATTACAATTTATTACTAATTATAACAATTTAAAACTAATTATTACAATTTATTATTAATTATTACTAATTATTATAATTTATTACTAAATATTGCAATTTATTACTAATTATTACAACTTATTACTAATTACTGCTAATTATTACTTATTCCCACAAATTATTACTAATTATTACAATTTATTATATTTTATTACTAAATATTACTAATTATTACAATCTATTACTAATTATTACATTTTATTACTAATTATTACTAATTATTACAAATTATTACAATTTTTTAACAAATAATTACAAATTATTAAAAATTATTAAAAATTATTACTTATTATTACTAATTATTACTAATTATTACTAATTATTACTAATTATTACTAAATATTACTAATTATTACTAAATATTACTAATTATTACTAATTATTACTAATTATTGCAAAATATTACAAATTATTACTAATTATTACTAATTTTTACCAATTATTTCTAATTATTACCAATTATTACAAACTATTAATTTTTTTTACTAATTATAACAATTTCTTACTAATTACCACTAATTATTACTTATTCTTGCTAATTATTACTAATTATTAAAATTTATTCAAATTTATTACTAACTATTAATATTTATTACTAATTATTAAAAATTATTAAAAATTATTACAAATTTTTACAATTTATTACTAATTATTACTCATGATTACTAATTATTACAAATTATTACAAATTATTACAATTTATTACTAATTATTACTAATTTTTACTAATTATTTATAATTATTACTAATTAATACTAATTAGTACTAATTATTAAAATTTATTTCAATTTATTACTAATTATAACTAATTATTAAAATTTATTACTAATTATTACAATTTATTACTAATTACTGCAAATTATTACTTATTCCCTCTAATTATTGCAAATAATTAAATTCTATTCCAATTTATTACTAATTATTATAGTTTATTATTGATTATTAAAATTTATTAATAATTAATAAAATTTATTTCTAATTATTAAAATTTATTACTAATTATTACTAATTATTATTAATTCTTACTAACTATTACAAATTATTACTAATTATTACAATTTATAAATAATTAACTCTAATTATTGCTTATTCCTACTAATTATTACTAATTATTGCTAATTTTTAATAATTATTACTAATTTTAGCTAATTATTACAATTTATTACTAATTATTACTAATTATTACTAATTATTACTAATTATTGCTAATTATTATAATTTATTACAATTTATTACCTATTATTACTAATCATTACTAATTATTACTAATTATTATTAATTATTATTAATTATTACTAATTACTATTAATTATTACAATTTATTGCTAATTATTTCAATTTATTAGTAATTATTACTAATTATTACAATTTTTTAAAATTTATTACTAATTATTACAGATTATTACTAGTTATTACTAATTATTACTAATTATTGCTAATTATTACAAATTATTACAGATTATTACTAATTATTACAATTTATTACTAATTATTGCTAATTATTACTAATTATTACAATTTAGTACTAATTATTACAATTTATTACAATTTATTACTAATTATTATCAATTATTACTAATTATTACTAATTATTACTAATTATTACTAATTATTACTATTTATTACTAATTATTACTAATTATTACTAATTGATACTAATTATTAAAATTTATTACAATTTATTACAATTTATTACCAATTATTAAAATTTATTACAATTTATTTCAATTTATTACTAATTACCGCTAATTATTACTTATTCAGGCTAATTATTACTTATTCCCACTAATTTTTACTTATTCCCGCTAATTATTACTAATTATTAAAATATATTACAATTTATTACTAATTATTAAAATTTATTAAAATTTATTACTAATTATTACAATTTATTACTGATTATTAAAATTTATTACTAATTTATTACAATTTATTACAAATAATTACTAATTATTACAATTTATTACTAATTATTACAATTTATTACTAATTTTACTAATTATTACAATTTGTTACCAATTCTTACAACTTATTACAATTTTTTACTAATTATTACCATTTATTACTATTTATTACGAATTATTACAATTTTTTACTAATTACTACTAATTATTACTAATTATTACTAGTTATTACTAATTATTACTAATTATTAAAATTTATTACATTTTATTACAATTTATTTAAATTTATTACTAATTATCGCTGATTATTACTAATTATCACTAATTATAACTACTTATTAATAATTTTTTAATTAATACTAATTACTACTAATTAATAATAATTAATATAATAACTAATAATTAATAGTAATTAATAGTAATCACACAGAATTATTTGTAAAAATAAATAATGATAAATAAAACTATCTAATTCTCATTTAATTTAGTCGCAGCTAATTAGCAATGATTATAACTAATATAAAATAAAATGAATTAACTAAAAAATTAAAGAAATAGATAAATACCCTAAAATTGAATCTTTCAGAGGATATAAGTTGTGAATATTACTCTGATTTAGAATTTTAAACTTTGAAAAATTTTGAGAGAGAAAATGAAAGTAGAGAGGGAGAGGGGTAGAGAAAGAAGTGGAATGAGGAAAAACAGAGGGGGTATATAGGTTAGATTATTTGCGGCAGGACCCATCGCAAATACTAACCCCTCATATTAATTAGGGGCGGTGGTTTAAATGGTATTTGTGATGGGTCCTGTCGTAAATACCAACCTACCGACATACTATTTGCGACAGGAAATAAATCTCATCGTAGATAGTAAAAAACGTCGTCGGGTATTTGCGACGGGCTTTTATACCCATCGAAAATAGCATTCATGTGGTTTGGCACGCAACTCGTACCAATCCTATTACGACGGGGACCATCTCCCCGTCACAAATAATTAATCATTTGTGAGGGGAAGAGGGTCCCGTCGCAAATATCATTTTTTCCCGTAGTGCTGAGGAGTAGGCTCCACTGGTTTGGGTATTACATGCTTCAGTACATCTTCAAGTTTCACTTTCTCATGAAACTTTGAATCTTTTTTCTCGTTATCAACTTCAAATTCATGAAGGTCCTTATACCTGAAACCTTCATTAAATATCACATTCTAGATTCTGATGATTGTTTTATTCTTATTCCCAAAAGCTATTGCCAAAATCCTCAACACCATAGCCAATAAAGAAACATGGTTTGGACTTGACAAAAATCTTATCCCTTGTATCAACATCGATATATACATATTACAAACAACCAATGACTCATAAACTTGGGAGTATTAACTATTTTATAGACCATAGATTCTTTAGTAGAAATTATACCATTAGTACTGATGGATTCATGTTGATGAGATGTGCTTCCATGTTCACTGCATTAACCCAAAAAGTCTTTGGTAACCTTAAGTGCAACCTCCTGCTCCTAAAACATTCATTCACTTTCCTATTCACCCTTTAGCTACACCATTCTTTTTTGGTGAACCTGGAAGAGTCTTCTTCCACTAAATTCCATTATTTTCATAGAATTCTTTGAACTCATGCCTGTCATGTGCTCTACCATTTTCAGTCCTCAATTATTTTAGATTTGATCTTAATTCAATATCCACCACTTCTTCCACTTCTAAAACACCTTAAATGCATCATATTTTCTTTTCAGAACGTAAACCCATTCCTTCTTTATTGAGTCATCGATAAATTTCACATAATGCAGTGACCCTCCAAAGCAATTTACTAGTTCAGGCCCCCATACATCAATGTGCACCAGGTCCATCTTCTCAGCCTTCGGTGTTCTACCTCCTTTTGCAAAGTATACCTTATTTTTCTTTCCAAGGATAAAATATTCACATAATCTAACTTCCTGTGACTTGAGCTTCAATAACATTCCATTTTTTTCTAGCACCTTAATCCTCTTTTTACTCACGTGGAATAGCCTTTAGTTCCACATTTGTGAATCCCCAATAGAATTTATTAATGCAAGCATGTCCATGCAAGTTTACTTCATGTTGCATAGGGTACCATTCTTTGCTTCACAATCTATGACCATAGCTCACTTGTTGATCTTCTATGCACCACCGTTGAACATGGTACTAAAACCTACATCATCAATCTATCTAAAATAAATAAGATTTCTTTTTTAAACTAGGGATATACCTCACATTTTCCAAAACTAGAAAACTCCTATTGTTGTTCTTGATCCATGCATGACCCATCCCCGCGATCTTCAAGGGTTCATCATCAATAAGAAGCACCTTACCAAAATTTCTAGAAACATAATTGTTCAGGAATACCTTCTCCGACATGGAATGGAAAGACGCCCCTAAGTCTAAAATCCAAGACTCTATAAGTCTATCCACACTTGGTAGCAACACACCATTAAGTCTTTCGGACACATTGTTTGCTGCATTAGTTTTAGGTGCCATCGGTCTTCTCTACACTCCTTCTTGACATGTCCTTTCTTCCTACAAATCCAAATAGTATGACCAATCCCATTTACATTGTCTCAACTACTTCCTCTTTATTTTTATCATCCTTTGTGTTTATATCATTGTGTATATCTTCCTATTATTTCCACATTCATAGTAGAACCAGTGAGTTTTCATGATTCTATTCTTCAAATATCCTTACTGAGGATAAGGTCCCGCACATCCTTCAAAACCAGCTTTGTATTCCCCAAAGAACTGATCACAGCTGTTACAGTTGCTTCCCAACTATCAGTTACTGAAGACAGTAAAAACAGTTCACATACCTCATCATCAAGAGAAATTCACTCCGATGTCAACTGACTTGTGATGGTGTTTAATTCATTGATTTGATCTATAAAAATCCTACCTTAAATCATTTTTATATTGAATAATCATCACATCAGGTACACCTTTTTGATGCATAAGGCTTCTCATACATATTCGCGATACCTTCCATCTTCCCAGCCTCCATCTTCTCCTCTTTGATATTGAAAACCACATTTTTCCAACATAAGGCATACAAATCCTATAACCTTTTGATTTATTAGCTCCCACTCCATCAACTCCATATCCATTGGCTTTAAACCTAGAACAAGAAAATGAAATTTCTTCTAGTAAAGTTATTCTTTATTTGGAATCCTCTAGTAACTAAATTCAATTCCATTGAAGAGGTCAATCTTCACCTTGACTTCTTACATATCCATCATTCAATTCAAGTAACCCAAAATCAACCTTTTATACTAGTTAATGAATAATCCCTGGGAGTTAAGATGACAAAATGGTTTGCAGATGAAGAAAATAAGAGTAAAAGGTAAAAAAGAATAAGAATAAAGAAACAATGATTTATATGGTTTAGGAAAAATCACTACATCCATAGAGAGGTAGAATAATTCAATAATTCTTGGAGAATAATTACATAGAGACAATTAGAGTTTTACATAGAAACCCTAGCTCAAATGTGCTAATAACAAAGATGATGAACTATTCTTCCAACCGCACAGTAAGTCCACTGTGTTACAATGCCTCTTGCATCCATGTCTAAGCTATTGCAGTTCGAAATCCACACAATTCCAATATGACATATTGTTGATGTAAATAAGTTTTGAGAGATATAGTATCACTATCTCTGAAGTCCTAGATGCTACAATTCCTTTTTGGTGTTTCCTGGCCAGCTCTGCTATAGTTCCATGTTGAAGTCCATAGAGCTATAGTGCCATTTCTATGTCTCCAGTCAGTACTACTACAGTGAGAAAAATTGTAGCACCCCAACCCCAAAAGCATGAAGTTAGTGTCTACTACCATTACATTGTCATGATTACAAGGAAATGAAGCTTGAAGTACTGATCAGTTTATTAGTCTTGGTAAACCAGATATATACATGAGTCTTGTATTACAAATTAATACACTAATTACAATATATATTTTTTTTCATTTTTAAGGATAATAACTTTATTCCATATAACTTATCCTTGTATATTTTTCTTAGTATACTTCAGGGAATCCCAAAGAAAGGAAATAAAATAAGTGTAAGATCAAATAATTATTAAGGGAAAATACAACGGAAGCAATAATGAATCAATGAAATTTGTCAATATGGAAAGATGATAACCAAAGACACATTCCATTTAATCAATAATCTGAGAAGGAAGTACATAAATAATATGGAATGGTAAATTACTGAACACACATTCTATATAATCAATAAACTAAGTGGATAAACAATATGGAAAGGTAATAAATAGAAACACAGGACATTCAGAAAACTAGATAAGGAATAATCAATATGGGGAAAAAATATCACAAGCACATTCCATTTAATCAATGATATGAGTATGAAATTCATCCATAGATATCTCGATGAAAAATCTCATGGATAAATAATAACCAAATATAAATGAAGGAAATGATTAATTATTAAATATCATATATCAGGCGCTTTAAAAACTCTATTGTTAAGATCTATCCTCCAGATAATTTAAAACTATAGGTAGAAACCTATTTAATTTGCGTAACCAATTTGTCTCATGAGAACCTGTCGATGCAATGAGGGGATATATGAATTCCATTCACCACCCATCACTTTATGTCCAAATCATTATTCATATCGATTAATCAATAAAATTAATAACAATATGCCTTATCAAATATCCGTATGGAATAAATAATATGGATTTATTAATATTACCCCAAATAATCAAATAAATTTAAATGTAAACACCATTTTTAAAAATGATATATGTTTTAGGCATTAAACATATCCTTGATAAATGATATAAATAATTACAGGAAATTCACTATCTAATGTTCATAGGAAAATGAATATTTCAAGGGGACTAAAAAAGGAGTCAGGGAAGTGAATGTCAACACAATCCTTGGCCAAATCAATCAAAAAAAATCCAAAGGAAGAATAAGGATAATATAAATACAATATATCATAGGTGGATTAAAATAAATGGTTTTTGACATTGATAAATGCAAATAAAAAGATATTTTAAAAACATTCTTAAGGAAAATATCCTTTTTAGTTTGAATTTTTTTTTAAAATACTTTTATTTGAAAATAACTTTTAAAAACATTTTCTTTAAAAATAAACCATTTAAACTTACAAATTATTATTCAAAAAAATAATGGTTGGTAAATGCATACACGTCATACAATGTATAAAGAACATTCATTTATAAGTTAAAAAGGTTTTAAAAGTGAATTGTTTAGAAAGATAAAATAAGATTCATTTGAAAAAATTGTAAAATAAAAAATTGTAAAAATTTATTTAATAAATCATTTTGGAAGGTTTAAAACTTTTTTGAAAAACTTTTTATAAAATAGGGGTTTTATAAGAAAACAGGTTCTCTGACTAAAGAGATTAATGAAGTCAGGTTTTCTTAAAAATATTTTCTAAAACATTTTGAGTACCAAAGAGCAGAAAAAGGTACTATTACTTAGAAAAGGTCACGAATAACTAGAGGATAATAAAATTAAGAAAATTATTAAACAATTATCCAATAATTTTCGATGATGTAAATTCATGTGTAAACAATCCTAAATAAAATGATATTATGAAGAAAACCCTAGAAAATACTATAACATTGATGCAAGAATAAATAAATAAATAGATTATACATGTCAAATTTAAATCCATATAAAAAATTTTAAATTATAAAATATATATTAAAAAGTGATTACATACATAATCTTAAAATATTAATTACAATGAGGAAATAATATAACCCAAAGAAAAGAAGTGGGGTTATTAAATTATTTTCCACATGGTAACACTTAATTCAAATCCCCTTAGATGAAATAATTAAAATTGAAACTCAAAATACCATGAATATAAAATAATTTAGGATACAATATATCAAAATGGGTAGTAGGTACACCAGAAAAAATAAGTAATTGATTAATATGGCATTTATCTCACAGATGTAAAGAGTGAGATGAAAATCCCTTACCTTACATTTTCTTTCAGGTGAATATCCTTTAACCTCTTGTATAATGATTTTAAACATGTCAATAAATTATAAAATAACCATAATTGTATTTATAATAACATATATGATCTTTTTATAATATCTTATTACCCATTTGTTAGTAATCTTTCATCATTTTCACTATTTGGAGTGTTAATTTACTAATTTCTCGAGTATGTTTTGACTTGTTACTTGTTGTTACTGTTAATTAGATCATAGTTTCATCATATAAAGATTTAATATATGATTTAAATATAATATATATTCAGTATATTTGTATTTAAAATAATCCATAAAATTTGTAGATAGGAAATGAAATGCACCGTTCATGGAGACGGTAGACCGTAAGTATGCATGAACGCTACTTCAATTTATTTGGTGTATTAAAAGAATTAAAATTAAATGATAAATATGTATATTATAATTAAATTATAATATTTATTTAATATATGTAACATAGGTTTATTAAAACCATCCTTTATACAATCCATGTATATCATGAACAAATCACATTGCTTTGAGGAGGCGGTAGTCCACACTTCCACAAATGACGTTATCATATTTACACAAAATGGAAAGAATGAAGGTATGTGTTATATAGAAATTAAATAATCATAAATAAATTATAAATATCATACATATCATATATAAATAGTGGGTCCATCATAATTCCTACCATGAGATGTGATAAAGGAAGAACAAACGACATCGTTTCATGAGACGGTAGTTCGCTGTACACGAATGGTAATTTCGTTACCCATTTGATGTAAGTGTGTGTAGGTGTAGGTATAACCCTTAAAATAAAAACATCTCAGTATATTTATGATACTAGTGTTATTATATAAGAATATAATAAGGATATTTTAAGGAATGGAAAAATAAAATAAAATAATAGAGCTTGAGGAAGGATCTTACCTCTTCTTTAGGTGACTCTTTTTGGGTTACACCAAATAGCTTCCTTGGATAGATTTATGAAAAACAGTAGGATTATAGGTTTATGGGATGGATATTTGGAGCTTATTTGATCACATTTTGGTTGATACAAAATTTATTTAGATGTGTGAGGAAGTGGGAGGTGTGAGTAAGTGGGAGGGTGAGTTCTTTTTTACAGTGGAGGAGTGACATTATTGTAAATCTTTGAAAAGGGAATTCCACCCACATTTTTCCCATATAAAGTTTCCCCAATAATTAAAAAAAATCAATAAAAGGGATTTTAGGGTCTAATTGCGAACATAAAATGGATTTTTTTACTATTTTACAGGTCATTTAGGCCCTTAAGATCAAGGTTTAGTCCCTTGTTAAGCTAATTTTTCTCTTAATCGTTGTAATTAATTTTAATCACATTTACTAATATTTTTGGTCAAAAAATAATTTAAAATTACTATAAATTATAAATTATGATGATTCAAAATATTTAATCTATTTTTAAAAATTAAAATCACAGAAGTGGCATAAATTAATTTAAAATTAATCCCACAAACGAGACCACAATGCAGGTTTTTAAGGTAAAAATGTTCAAAAGTTTGCGATGTTTTTGTATCCAATTTCAATGTAAAATTGATTAAAATAACCCAAATTGGATTAATTAATGTATAATTTTTGTAAATAAACATTAACACCAATCAAAAATATAATTTAACTTTATAAATATATTATATGAAGAGAAAAATTTTGAATTAAAATTCAGTATGTTTCACTCTTCATCAAAAAATGAAATATTTTAGAAAAATAAAAGAAATTACCCTAATATAATTTTAGCCCTAAAATTTAAAAAATTGAGTTTATATTTACATATAATATTGATAAAATATTCAAAAAATTGGGTTTAAAATAGGTTCTCCATTAAAAGGTAGTAAAAGTACCTTTAAAAAATATTGATTTTCATGTGAAATGTTGGGTTTGTTCTTATATTATGCTTATAAAATATATTAGATAAATGTAAAAAATATTTTATTGAATATATAATATATATATTACATTAATATCACTCACTAATTTTAATTACTTTAATTTATTAGGATAAAATAGATTTGTGGGCATAAAAATAGTTTTTTATAAAAATATTCCCTTTATATTCAATTGGTTATTATATTCGTTTCTAATTAATTTGTAACCAATTAATTAAATTTATATTTGTGTAAATAATCTATTTTCATAATTTTGTTAATAATATTCATAACTGTTAATTTAAAATCTAGGTTATATCTTGTTATATTAAATAATAATATGTTTAATAATTTATTGTTGTTCGGTAAAACTCAGTCTTGCGTGTAACACAAGTTATCAAAGAAAGCCTTCGTTATGTGTAATTAAATATAACTCATCATTGTAAGAATTAAAATATATATATTGAATTTATTTAAAATAGTAATTATTTTTTAAACTCTCGGTATATTATATTCCCTTACATGCTTGGTGTTCTGTGCCACACATGCTATCAAATATAATGTTATTATTTTATAATTTCAGGGTGTTACATTCTCCCCAACTTAATTAAATTGCTTCATCACATTTTAAAATTGACCTTAATAATACATTTTTTATATTTCTTATGTTTAAATATGAAATCACGAGAAGGGTTTGTAAAACATCCTCTAGAAAAGAGAGAATAGGAAGTACAAAGGTCACATGGACTAACATATAACTAAGTCTATAAGTTGGATAACATTAGTGAAAAGTGGAGATACGTACATGGGGGAAGAGCATAAATATTTATAGGGAGTGATTTAGGTCATAAACAAATACACATTCTATGCAATCAATAAACTAAGAAAAAAGTACATAATCAATATAGAAAGGTAAATAACTGAACACACATGCTATATAATCAATAAACAGAGTGGATAAACAATATGTCAAGTTAATATCTAGAAAAACTTGACATTCAAATAAATATATATGATATAATAAATATAGAAATTAATATAACTAAAATACATTCTATTTAATCAATTAATTGAGAATGAAATGCATCCATATATATGTCAACGCAAAATCTCATGGATAAATAATCACTAAATCAAAATGAAGGCAATGCTTAATTATTTTACGTCATGTCTTAGGTGCATAAAAATATCTACTGTCAAGATCTATCCTCTAGATATTTTAAAAATACAAGTGGAAACCTATTTATTATTCACAACTTATTTTTCTCATGAGAACCTATCGATGCATAGAGGGGCTATATAAATTTTGGTCCCCTCCCGTCACTACAAGTCCAAAACATTCCTCATATTAAGTAATAAATTTAATTAATAATAATATTCCTTATCAAATATCCATATGGATTAAAGAATAAAAATTTATAAACATTTCACCAGATAATCCAATAACTTTCAAAGTAAACACCATATGTAAAAATGATATACGGTTTAGGAAATAAACATATCCATGATAAATGATATGGGAAATTAGGGTAAATTCAATATCTAATGGTCATAGTAAATTGAATATTTCATGGATACTAAAAAATGAGTCAAGGAATTAAATTTCAATACTATCATTGTCCAAATCAATTAGAAACCATCCAGAAGAAGAATAAGGATGGTGTCAATACAACATTCCCAAGTGGAGTAAAATAAAGGGTTGTTATCGTTGATGAATGGAAATAAATATACATTTTAAAAACATAATTGAGGAAAGTATCATTTTAATTTCAAAAATCATTTTAAAAATAATTTTATTTGAAAATCACTTTTAAAAAAATATTTAAAAATAAAAATTTTAAACTTACAAAGGAAGCTTTAAAGAATCAACGATGGGTAAATTCGTACATACCATATAAGGTATAAATAAAATTACTTTTACAAGGTAAAAATATTAGAATAGTGCCTTATTGGGAAAGAGACAAGAATATTACTTTGAAAAAAGTTGAAAAATACATAAAGGGTAAAAATGAATTTAGAAAATAATTTTGAAAATGTTTCTTTGAAAACCTTTTTAGAAAATAGGATTTTTAGAAGAAAACAAGTCCTCTAACTAAATAGAGAAAAGAAGATGGGTTTTCATAAAAATATTTTCTAAAACATTTTGAGTACCAAAGAGTGTAAAAATGATAATATTACTTGTCAAAGGCCATTAATAACCAATGGAAAATTAAATTAAATCATTTATTAAACTATTATCCAATAATTTCTTATGATGGAAATTCAATTGTAAACAATCCCGAACAAAATGAGATTGTGAAGTAAACCCTTGGAAAAACCATAACTTTGATATGATAATCAATTAATAAATAGATTAAATGTGTCAAATGTAAATTCAAATAAAACAAGTAGAAAAAAATAGATATGAAAAAGTCATTACACACACAATCTTATAATATTAACGACAATGAGGAAGTAATATAACCTAAAGAAAAGAAATTGGGTTATGCCATTCTTTTCCACTTGGTGATGTTTAATTCAAATACCCATAGATGAAATAATTAAAATTGTAAAAAAAAAATAACATGAAGATAAATTCATTTATGATATAATATATCACAATGGGTAGTAGATTCACCACAAAAAATAAGTAAGTGGTGAATATGACATTTATCTCACAAATGTAAAAAGTGAGATGAAAATCCCTTACATTGCGTTTCCATTCAGGTGAACATCCTTTAACCTATTTTATAATGGTTTTAAACATTTAAATTACTTATAAAACAACCATAATTATATTTATAATGTCATACATTATCTTATTATAATATCTTATTACCCGTTTGTTAGCAATCTTTCCTTATTTTCACTATTTTGGGTGTTAATCGTCTAGTTTCCCGAGTAGGTTTTGACTTGTTACTTGTTGTTTCTATTAATTATATCATGGTGAAATAATATCCAGAATGAAAAACATGATGTAAATATAATATATATTCATTATATATGTATTTATAATAAACCATAATATTTTGAGTGAGTAAATGAAATGCACCATTCATGGAGACGGTAGGTCGTACGTACACGTGAATGCTACTTCCAATTCTCCATCATTTTAAAAGAATAAAAATTAAATGATATATATGTATAATATAATTCCATTATCATATATATTTCATATATGTTACATGGGTTTATTAAAACTATTCTTTATACATTCCATGTATATTGTGAATGAATCATATCGCTTTGAGGAGGCGGTAGTCCACACTTCCACAAACGATGTTATCGTTTTTACACAAAATGGAAATCATGAAGGTATGTGTTATATTACAATTAAATAATCATAAAAACATTATAAATATAATATATATCATATATAAATATAACGTTTTTCATAATTCCCCCTATTATAGGTGGTAAAGGAAGAACGTATGACATTATTCTGTGAGGCGACAGTTCGTCGTACACGAATGATAAGTTTGTTACCAATTTAATGGAAGTTTGTGTAGGTTTAAGTAAAAAAATTAACCTAATAAAATATCTGTATATTTAGGATAATATTTATATTATATAATCATTTAGTAATGATAATTTAAGGAGTGGAGAAAGAAAATAAAATAAAAGGGCTTAAGGATGTTACCTCTTCTTTGGATAACTCCTTTTGGTTTGCACCAAAGGGCTTACTTGGATGGATTTATTTCCAAAGTTAGGTTTATAGGTTTAGGTGATGGATTTTGGGAGCTTATTTTAGAATATTCTTGTCTATAAAAAGTGGACTGATAAGTGTGAGGATGTGGGAAGGGTGAGTGCCTTTTTCTTGTGGAGGAGGAGTGACATTCTTATAAATCTTTGAAAATGGAATTCAACCCTTGTTTTTTCATTGGAAAGTGGCTCCAATAATGTGAAAAATTATATTAAATGGAGTATAGGGTCTAAATAAGAACATATAATGTATTTTTTACAAGATTATAGTTCATTTTGGACCATAAGTTTAAGGTTTAGTCCCTTGTTGAGCAAATTTTTCTCTTAATGGTTGTAATTAATTTTAATAACTTTCTCTATTATTTTTTATAAAAATCTAAATTGAACTTATTATAAATTATAAAATATTATTATAAAAAATATTTATTCAATTTTTCAAATTACAATCATATAATTTTCAAAAATTAATTTAAAATTAATCCCATAGATGAGATTAAAATGTAGGTTTTTAAAGTAAAAATGTTCAAAAGTTTGAGATGTTTTTATATCTAATTTCAATGTGAAATTGATTAAAATGACCAAAAATTTAATAATTTATGTATAATTTATCTAAATAAACATTAAAATCAATCATAAATATAATTTAACCTTATAAATGAATTAGATGAAAAGGTAGTTTTGAATTAAATTTCAGAATTGTTCACTATTCATCAAAAAATGAAATATTAAAGAAAATTAAATAAAATTTACCCAAAGATAATTTTAAAATTCATCTTCCAAAAATGAATAATATTTTGAAATATAATATTTATTAAATTTCTAAAAATCGGATTTAAAATAGTTTTTCCATTAAAAGGCTCTAAAAGTGCCTTCAGAAAAATATTGAATTTTATGCAAAATATTAGGTTTGTTATTATCTTATTCTTATAAAATATATTGTATAAATGTAAAAAATATTTGATTGAATATATAATATATATATTAAATTAGTATCAGTCACTAATTTTAATTACTTTAATTTATTATGATAAAACAACTTTATGGAAGAAAAATAGTTTTCTATAAAAACATTTCCTTTATATTCAATTGGTTCTTATATTAATTTCTAATTAATTTGTAATAAATTAATTAATTTTATATTTGGGTAACCCATATATTTTAATAAGTTACTTAACACTATTTATAACCACTAATTTAATATCTAGGTTATATCTTATTATATTTAATAATAATATTTTTAATAATGTATTGTTTTTAGGTAAAACTCGGTCTTGCGTGTAACACAAGCTATAAAAGAAATACTTTGTTTCATAAGATGTAAAAAAACACAGTATTTCATGCATTGAATTCTATATATTGAATTTATTTTAAATAATAATTATACTGTAAATTCTTAGGATATTATATTCCCTTATGTGCTTGGTGTTCCATGTCATACATACTATCGAATACAATGTTCTCATTTTAGAATTTTGGGGAATTAAAAAAAAATTCTACAATTTTCAAAATTTGGTCCCAGGGACTTCATCCCACAAACCCCTATAGAAAAGGTGCATTTCCCTCTACAATTTCAATAACCTCACTATGGAGGCTGAACTACAATGTTACGGTCTGGTGTCCAGTATGGGCCACTAGTATTCAACCCAACTTCATCCAAAATGATCGAGATAAACCATTACAAAAACAACCATGGTGTACCTTACTCCCTACAAGTGTAGGATGAGAAAGGTTCTAGTGATAATGATGTTGTACCTGTACAGAGGAGGGTACTTATACTAGTTACAACACACAAGGCTATAGGTATAATATGGGAAGGTAGTGTAAAATATACACATAGACTAGATCAAAATAATTTATATATTCAGTGATTCGTATGTTTTGAGGTTTCAGAAGTCTATGTATATGAACTAATAGGATTTGGATATTTAGACCAACAATATTATTGGAAACACAAGATACGCACGGGCCATAATTTGGGGAAATAAGTACATCAATGGAAACTTTAAGAGGATAGAATATGAGAAGATGAGGGCAGATCCATGTACCTTTATCTAGAATGATAAGAGAATTCCAGTCCTAAAAAATTGAGAATAAGTGAAAAAACTACCCAAATAAACATACCTTGTACCTTTTTCATACTAAAGTTTTACCATTTATGAATAACCATAATTAATTTTAATAAATAAATTTTCACCCTTTCATCATTCAATAAAATTTATAAGTTACAATAAATTCATAATTATTTTTTAATTTATATAAATTTTAATTTTTATCTCCTCAAGTTAAAAAATAAATAAATAAGACAATTTTATCAACTTTTAAAATTTAGAGTAAAAAAACATAAAATTTTCAAGGTTGTTCAAATTATATTTTTATATAAAATGGTCCAAGTGGGGTTTATGTGAAATATATATATATATATATACATATATAATATAAAAATTATATAAATTTAGGTTGAAAAGGTATATATTCATGATTTATTATTGAATAGGTGATATAAAATATGTTTTTGATATTAATAATTTAATAATCAATATTGAATACAGAATGAACAACATCTTCTACATTGGATATTCAATAATCGATGTGGAAGGTATTTAGAAATATATTTCACAATATTTATTCCAATAATTGATGTGAAAAACTTTAATAAATTAAAACTCTAACCCTCATTCACTCAAACTATGTTAACCACTCTTCATTCATTCCAACATACCATTGGGTAAAAACCTCCATTCAATGATTTGTCTCATGATGCCTACAACCCTTCAGACATTGTTTCCTCAGCCTTCTATTTCCCACCTTCTCGGCCCTTATAACATCTCAACAACCGATTTACAGTATGCTATTTTTTTCTTTTGATTCATTCTTTTTTTATTTATTGTTTTAGAATATTTTTATGAATTTGGAGGCTTAATATTAGTTTTTAATCTTTTCCCAATGAAAAATGGATCGGACCATGCAATGGTCCAAGAGATTTTGTACTTTAGTGTTCCCTATGTAAAACGACTAGGCCAAAATACCCAGATCAAGGCATGGTACCAGTCCCAGACTACTGGGGGTTCCCGTATCCATCATAGAAAAATAGGCTCCATTGGGGCATGATGGAGGTCGTGGCCAGGCCAAAACCATTGTAAAAGTGAATTCCTGAGACCCAACATGAACAATAATTTTCAATTACCATATCATGTATACAGTGAAAACAATATGAACTTGCTTTCTTAATTTTGTATATATGATACTTTTTTTAAACTAAAATGACACTTTAATATTAAAAAAATTCACTTCAAGTCATACCAACCACATCCTATGTCAGATTGATGTGTGTTCAATTCCTATACATCACAAATTAATTATGTACCTCTGTCCTAAACTTTTAAAATAATCTAATCTCATATCCTCGGTTTTGGCTATGTGATGCACGTTTTAAACTAAAATGACACTTTTATATTGAAAATATAAAATTTAAGTCATACTGACTACATCATGTGTTATATTGATGTGTAGTAGATTCATACATTTCAAAGAATGAATTATAATTTTTTTTTCCAAATGTTTGAAAAAAATCTGATATCGTTTTCTCAATTTTGGCTATGTGACGTGTGTTTCAAACTGAAATCGAACTTCTATATTGAGAACATGAATTTTGAGTCATATCTTCTATATCGTCTAGTATATTGATGTATTCTTGATTCCTAAACATTACAAATTAATTATGGATCATTTTACTAAAGTTTAAAAATAATATATGCACTATTTTTTGGTTTTTTCTATGTGATGCATTCTAAACTAAAATGAGACTTTTAAATTGAAAATATGGAATTTGAGTTATACCAACCATATCATGTCTTAAATTGATGTGTGGTCGATTCCTACACAAAAAAAATTAATTATGAATTTATTTTCTAATGTTTGAAAACAATCCAATATCATTTTCTTATTTTTAGCCCTATGAAACATGTTTTAAACTTAAATTAAATTTCTATGTTGAAAACACCCACTTCGAGTCATACCAAACACATCATGTGTTGGATTGATGTAAACACCGTGAATTCAATAACCCAAATCCGGTGTATTAATTTATTAAATTGGAATAGTTACATGGAATATAATCCCAAAGGACTGATCAAGTTAGCAATTTTGGAGAACTAGATAGATACATGATACCCATTTTACATTGGGAATATAAAATAAAACATAATACATAACAAAATAAAATCAATTTCATTCTTGAAAACACATTCAAAGATTTATTCTTCATATATTGGGGAAAGGAAACAAAATAATTGTAATATAAAATGCTCTGTAAGGGTTGTGTACAATGGAAGCTATCATGAATCAATAAAAAAAATCAACATAAAAGGTATATAACTGAATACACATTCCATTTAATCAATAATATGAGAATGAAATGAATCCATAGATAATATCTTAGAAAAAATATAATGGATAATAATAATAACTGAATTATAAAAGAATTAAATGATTAATTACTGGACATCATGACTAAGGCACATGATGACTCTATTGTCAAGATCTATCCTCAGGAAAATTTAAAACTACTGGGTAAAAACCCATTTTATTTGGCCAACTGGTTTGCCTCATGAGATCTGGCGATGCATCAAGGGGATATCTATAATAGGGCCCCACACATGTCTTCATGTCCAAATAATTCTACAAATATCTAATGATATATTTAATTCATGAACAATGTGCCTTATCTAAAAATATTCGTATTGATTAAAGGATAAAAATTTATCTATATATCCCTAGTTAATCAAATAACATTCAAAGTAAACACCGTATATAAAAATTGGTATATGTTTTAGGAAATAATAATATACATCATGAAATAATATGGATATTAAATAGAAATAAAATGTAAAATTTAAGATGATTAAAATAGAGTGATTTTTTCAAAATAAAGTTAACAATCACAAAAGAAAGTGAGATTGTATAGTAACCTTTAGCACGTGGTAATTTTTGAGTCAAATCAAATTGGATGAAATTATTCAAATTGGAGCTTAAAATACCATGAATTATGAATGAATCGTGATATTATATTTCAAAGGGGATATATATACACCACATAAAAGTTAATTGGTTCTTAATAATAAATTAGTCTCAATGAAATGTTAATTGAGATGAAATCTATTACCTCATGTTTCCTTTTAGTTGAATATGCTTTAAATTTCTGTATAATGGTTTTAATCATGTTATTAATTTATACCATAACCATAATAATATTTATAATATAATATATTATCTTATTATAACATTTTACCACTTTATTGTTAATAATATTTCATCATTTTCATTGTTTTCGGGTGTTAATTGCCTCGTTTTCTCATTCGTGCTTTGTTATAAAAGTTCCAATTATTTTGTAAATTATACAGTTTAATCATCTAGAGAATAATAATAATGATATAATTATAATAATTATACATCAATTATACTTTTAAGAGAAATCATGAAAAATGTTTTTTTAGAAATGAAGTACATTATGATCAGGGTGACGGTTAGTCATACATACACATGAGTAACATTTCCATTTTCCAATGATATTTATGTAAAGAAGGTAAGTAATATATTATATTTACAAAATGATAATATTATCATAGATAAAATTTTATTTTTTAAATATAAATTTATATATCATCCATGTGGTGTGGTGATGAAATGAGAGTCACACTATTTTGTGAAAGTTGTAGTCCACACGTACACGAACTACGTTATCATCTTTCATTGACTGAAAAGATAAGAAAGAAAATGATATATATTTTCTTTTAAGAATAATATAAATGACATGAATATATTAATTTTTTAATTTATATTACATATGATCATTAAATTTAAACTTATCACCTTCCATGTAAAACACTGGTGAAAGACGTATCACATCGCTTCGCAAGGCGGTCGTCCGCCACAAAAATGAGCAACATTATTGTATATCCTAAGGAAATTAAAAAAAATTATATATGATATAATGAAAAAGTAGGTATAATTAGTTTATAAATACCATATATATACTTTTTATCCATCATCATACCAAACTGTGAGAGGTGGTGATGGAAACTAAATGACATTGGTTTGCGAGGCGGTAGTCTACCATACACAGAAATGATGATTTCATAACCCATTTAATAGAAGTTGGGGTTGTTTTAGGTAATCAAATTAACATAGAAACATGTCATTATATATAATATAATGAGTTATTATTTTTTCATGGTTTAATAATAATTTAAGGGGGTGGAGGAAGAAATAAAATAAAAATGCTCATTGAAGAATGCTACCTCTTTTTCAGGCATGTTCCCTAGGATTGAACTAAATAATTTCTAGGTTGGATTTATAACCAAAATAAGGATTATAAAATGAGAGGAGGGAATTTAGGAAGTGATTTGGTAAGTTTTTTCCAATCTAAATGGTTTGATATGTGTGTATAAGTGAGGGGAATGAATTCCATTATATAATAAAGGAGGAGTGACATTTTTGTAAATTCCAAAATCTATTCAATAATGGGAATTAAATATCACCTCAAGTGGATCAAAAATTAATAATTAAGGTGGTGGATGGATTATATGGTCTATACACACCTCCAACACACAAAATATCACATGTTTTAACCATTTTGTTAATTAACTTGTAAGTTTCTTTACTTTTACCATTTTGGGTTTTCATTATGGTAACTAGTCATTTTAACCTTGGTAATTTCTCCTTTAAGATTAAAATAAAATGACCATTATTAGATAATTTTTAACAAATTATTATAAATATGAAATAAAATTTATAAAATAAAAATTCTATGTGTTTTGAAAATTAATTTTAAGACAAGTGCATGCATTGTGCAAAAACATCATTCTAAACTTAATAACGTTAACAATGTTTTTATAGTTTAGGGGTCAATATATTCACTAAAAAAGAAAAAAAAATATCCATTAATGGGACATACATGATATAATTAAACATTTAAAAAACAGTTGGAATAATATAATATTTTTCATAATTTTAAATCATTTAATAAATTATTCGTTTTTATAAAATAACAGTAATGTAAATTTTGACATTATTCATTTCATTTAAATTTAAAAAAATGTCAATAAAATTATGGAATTAGAATATATTATTTTCAAAACATTATAAAATGATATATTTATCTAAAAAATTAATGTAACATAATAATTCATTCAATTTACATTACTTTTCATATATTTAGTGTCATTTATTTTATTTTTATATTAACTGAAGAATTACTTGGTTGGTGGTTCTTAAGAATTTAAATTAATTATTTAATCCCTAAAAATTAAAAATAAATTATCATGATAAAAAACTAATTTATCTTTCAAAATATTATTTATAACTAATTTTTTTTTTGTTTTTTTCCAAATCCCAAAGATTCTAGATATTAAAATCAAGGAAGGTTCTTTTTTTATCTTTTTCTTTACTTAACTTACTATATAGGTCACTTTCATGGAAAAGTGTACCAAAAAATCCTAAAAAGAGAAAGTAATGTGATAAGGGTCAAACTATTTCTAGGAAATGGGTGTTGGAATAATTCATTGGTCATTTTAACCCATATCCTCTTAGTTTAACACCCGATAAACCCATTTTTATATTAGTCAGGGTAAATATTTTTTACAATTTTCACTATTCATTTTTGTAAAAAATTAAGTTAAAATTTTTAGATAACATAAATTATTATTATTAACAATATAGAGTCCATTTTATAAAATTCCATTAATATAACTGGTATTATTTAATTTAAAATTAATCCTCTAAACGCGACAAGAAAGAATGTTTTTCAAAGAGAAAATGTTAAAAATTTTACAAAGTTTTTATAACAAAATTCAATACAGAAATGATTTCAATGAAATGAATTTGATTTATTGATATAAAATTTTACTAATTTTACTTTGAAACCAATTAAAAATATAATTTAACTTTATAAATAATTTAAACTAAAAGGCACTTTTCAATTTAAATTCAACATTTTTCACTATTCATCTAAAAAAGATTTTTTTCATAAAAATCACAATAAATTCCCCCTAAGATAATTTTGATATTTCTAATTAAAATAAATTTTCTAAAATTATTAAAAAAATAATTTTAAATTCTACGTGCATAGGACGACTAAACCATCTTTTAGAAAAAATAATATTTTTTATAAAACATTTTTTTCCTTTTAAATGATTCTTATTTTTTTTATAATCAATAGATAATCATAATTTACATAATTTTGTTATTACTATTCATACCACCTATTCCAATAGATTGGTGATTAATATTATATTAAAGAATAATATTTTAATAATATGTCATGTTTTATTTAAACTCGGTGTTGCTGGTAATGTAAGCTAAACTCAGGGTTGTGAGTAACATAAGATAAACTCAATACTTCATATAACTTAAGATATTTAAGAGATTGAATTTATCTTAAAAAAATAAATGTATCATAAAGTGTTGGGGTGTTATATTTTCTTCTAAGCTTGGTGCTTCATTTGATACACACTATCGAATATAATGTTCTTATTTTATAATTTTGGGGTGTTTCAATTGATGTGTTGTCAATTCCTACACATAAAAAATGAATTATGGATGATTATCCAAAAATATTAAAACAATATGAATTTATTTGATCAGTTTTGATTATGTCATGTGTGTTTTGAACTAAAATATGAATTTTTAAATAAAAACATACACTTCAAGTCATATCGGGCACACTATTTCTCAGATTTGGGTGTGGTTGATTCCTACACATTAGAAATGTGTTATGGTTTGTTTTTCTAAAGTATCAAAACAATGTTATGTTATATATAAATATTAATGTAGATGGAATAATACAAAAAGGGGTGGTGAATTTTAGGTATAAAAAATTTGATTTTTATCCCTTAAAATGATCTATATTTAAAAATATTTAAACTAATCCAGTTCACTAGACCTCATACTGTATTTAAAAAAAATAATCATAATGACCTTGGGTCCCGTAAATATCAGAATAATATTGATTGTGATAATGTATTTCAAATGTCAAAATTGAAACTAATCATATTCACAGAAGAAATGATTTGATCAGAGTGAGAATGTATTAGATCGTAATCACAATGGTTACAATGATTAAAAATAATAAAATAAATTCTATCATAAAGCGTACAAAATTGTATGGGGTATTAAAATGATCATTATTAGTGTATTAGAAATAAATTATAATCAAATTATTATAGAGTTATCATAATCAGAATGGCTACAATAAACAAAATAAAGAATAGAAAGATGAATAAGTAAAACAATTCACTTTATATTAAAATACAATAGAAATGTAAAAGAATACAATTCTTTAAACCCAAAGAGAAGGGTATCCTTTCACCTTGGAAAGAGATCCCCTAATTTTTTACTTTCAAGCAGGTATGTATTACCCACACCAGGGTAAGCCCTCGATACGATGATTGGTTTTAGTCAGTCTGCCTGTCCCTGGTAGCCCTCTATTAAGCAGGTATTCATCACCTATATCTTTCTATTACTATAAGCCCTCAATCCAAAAAATATCAGTGCTAGCCTGTCAGCTTATCCCCGATATCCCTTGATCATATTCACAATTGATTATTATTTCACGAAGCAAAACAAAATCTCCTCGAAGATACAAATATTAGGAAAAAAGATGTTCACCACTTGTAGACTTCAGAGTTTTCACAAAAATAAGTATTTTGACAGAGCTATCACAGAGTTTCTCTAGTTATTCAAAAGTTTTGAGCTCATCCAAATGACTTGGTATTTATAGCCTTTGTACCAACAATCATATTTTGGCTCCAACAGTCAGATTTCTTCCTGAAATCTCAGAGGGACTTGGACAACTGGCACTCCAACGGTCATATTGTAACTGAAACAATGACATCGTTTTAGAACACATATCAAAATCGAATACACGACATCATTTTGATTCAAATGTTTTCTTTTCGATGTAATAATTGTTATCTGAATATGATAGAGTGAGTATAAAAAGAATATAGCATATCAGATAAAATAAAAAAGCGAATAGTAAATCGATATGATGGTTTTAATTTTAAATGTTGAGTATGATTTATTCAGTTAGTATGATTTTATAGATGAGTATGATTAAGAACATAATTAGTGAGACCGATAAAAATAATATTCATATTTTATCTAATGAGTACGATGATGATGATATCTAGAATAATCATATAAAATGATCATTCTTATAAAATAAGTGGGTACAATTATTATCGTATCCATATGAGAAAAATCATAGTTAGAAATGAAAACAAAAATTCTTAAAGACAATATTTGTATTTAAAAAAAGAGTTTGTGATTTCCAAAACAAAAAGTAATATAAAAGTCAAAGGAGGACTTTTGACTTAACAATCTCCCCCTTTTTGTAAAGTACAAACCAAAAGTTAAAACAATTACAGAAATAAAAAGTTAAATAAAATTTCATATTCAGAAGACGTATACTTATCTCCTTTCAAGTTTTAAAACTTTTCTGAGTAAAATTTGAATACGACTAACCTCCCCCTTAGGTTAATAGAATCCATTAAGGATCATATTATATGAGAGTAAAATCCCCCTTACTAAAATTATTCTCCTTTTTAGAATTCCTCCCCTGGTCGAAAACATTATCCCCTTTTTGTAACACATTATACCCTTTTTAAAAACATTATACCCCTTTTTGATTTACAAAAAGGAACGGGGGAGATCTTATAATGCTTGAAAAATCTTTAGAGAGAAAAAAAATACCAAGATATAAAATAATCTAAAAGGTTTGAAGTAACATTCATCTATGAAAGAAAACGTTGTATCAAAATAATGAAAATATCCATGGAGTTTTTTTAAAACATGATACTACAAGAGCTAAAAAAAATCATTTCTTGTCCTTGTCTTTATCCTTGTCTTTCTTCATAAGATCTAAGACAACCATCTTTATCTTCTTGATCTCTTTTCTATCTTCCATCATCTTTTTCAAAGATTCTTTCTAAGAGTGAATAATTTTCTCTTGAACTATAAACAACTAATCCTGATTCCGAATTGATTCTTCTTGAGAAAGAATCTTCTCTTCCAGAGACTGAATCTAAGTTTCTTGGGACCAATGATTTATTTCCTGAGCTTTTAACTTCTCTTCTTGAGTTTAGAGACTTTCTTTAAGCTTTTCATCTTGATACTGATGCCCTCAGATTGGACTCTAGTTAATTTTTCTAGGATTTAAAATCTTCTGGTCAGTAGGAAATATTTATTCTTTAAATTTGATAATTTAATGTTGAGTTCCACAAACTATCTAGAGTGATTATCATTTGAAGAGTTGGGAATTTTAAAAGCCTTTAATTTAGCATTTTTTTCACTAATAAACTTTTTAAAGTCCGATGAGAGTTCATTTATCAGACTACTTATATCTTCAATCCTATCTTCATGATGCTTGATATTTCCATAAATATTATGTGACCAATAGAAAAATTTATTTTAATACTTCCTATATATATTCCTCATAACATTCCCCAAACACTTTGAATTTACCATCAAGTTTCATAAATCTATCCATATAGACATGGAATGAGTTTGTTCTTTCATTTTAGCTATTTTAAATACTATAAATCTTTGTTTTAAAAAATAGGGAAATAGTATTATATAGCCTTCTTAATGTATGTTAAATGTATTGAACTATTTTGATTGCAATAGGTTGATCAGAATCAGTTTCATCCTTGTAGTTGGGTAGATCACTGTAATGAGTTTCTACTAGTATATCCTCCATGTTTTGATTCCCATTTTCATTGGGATCTTCTTTTTCTTCTTCATCTCAAACATGAATCACTTTCTTGGATTTTGTTTTCTGATCAACTTTCAACGAGGATTGTATTTTTGGGGATGGAAATTTACTTGAAGTTACTTTTGAGGATCTGACTGGTATTGTATCGGTATAAGATCTTTGAATTTCATCAGCTACCTTTTCTTTTGATTTACTTTTGTCTTACTTAGTAGTCTTCTCTTAAATTTCTTGTTCTTCATCAATGTATTCATCTATGTGGCATATTTCATAATCCAATTATTCTTGAGGTGCCGATTCTTCTTCAACTTTTTGTTTCTTTTTCTCTTTATCATGAATAGAGGGTAATACTAATTTAACAGGTGCTAGATTCCTAGTAGTTATACCAGAACTAAAATACTTTAACTGGTTATCTATATAAAAACTTTTGGAATTTCTATCTTTCTTATTTTTTTTTCTCTACGTTGGTTTTTTACTTCAGTCCGATTATTTTCAGTAAGGGCCTCAGCTGGATTGAGGCCAAATTTTGGATCTCATTATTTTCTTTGATCATGTTCTCTACTACACTATTCAGATATTCCTGTACTATAAACACTTTTCTTATTTGGTTTTGGAATGATATCAGACTTTTCTTTCTTTTTTTTCCTAATACAATCAGCACTTGTGTTTTAGAGGCTTCTACTTTAGGGACTTCTCCTTTAACATTATTAAAAAATTTCATAGAATCAGAATCAAAATGGATTTTCATCCTTCTTAGTGTATCATCACTGAACTAAAAAATTATCAGATTTCTCAATATTTATGTAAGAGTGATGTTGTAAAACTTTAGACTTTCATGAATAAACTTTCTTAGAATGGTTGGGAACATTATCAATCATTACTTAATACCTCCATATTTGAGATTTTTGACATTTATGAAGATATAAACCATAAGGATGATCTTCCTCATATTCACAAGATTGTAGAGGGTAAAGATATTTGATACCATTAAGGTTTTTATGTCTCATCTCATGGGAATTAGAAAGGTTTGCATCCAAAAAGTGATTATCCTATTATCTGCTGACAGATGATTTTCCTCTCTTTTGTCTTCATACACCCCAAAAAGGGATTGTTCATCTTTTTATCTTAAAAAATACCCTAAGTTATTTGGTAATTGAGGGAAAAAAATCATCTCCCTCAGATGGAACATTTAGAAAAGAGGCCTCTTGCTTTACTAACATAGATATTTCACTATCATATACTCAAAAAGTTACTTTCAAATTTTCTTCATCTACTTTCACACTCTCATATAATTTAAATGATTAGATCCAGTGCCTTCAGTTTCTCTACACATACAGATTCCCATCCTTGGAATTGAATAATTATTTTCAGAGTAGAATTATATTTATCATAGAAATTCATTTTAAGTAACCTTTCTCAAAATAACTTTATCTTTGCAAAATATTTCGATGCCATCTATTTCGGAGAGGTTTCCAAGGACTCAGAGATGAATACAAAATAAAACTCTGAGTACAGAAAAGATATATATTGGCTATTTGAAGAGGGACAAAGCTTCATCACAAACATTGGATATTTTGATGTGGGATGGGGATTGGGGGCCCCTATTTATAGTATCATATAAGTTAACTTTGGGATTCTATAGTATAGATTAGTTCAAATAGATCTAATGGTTGAAAATATTTTAACTCGTGAGGTTTTTAAAAAAATCTATAATAATCAAAATGAATTAGATATGTTTTTTAAATAAAATGAAAGATTTAAAATTCCAACAATTTGAAATGTACTAAAAAGTGTTTGGTACATAAATTGTACCTGTCAGAGTTTCATGATAAATGTATTGGTTTCAATATATTATTACATTAAAAGCTATGAAATCAAATATAATAAAGTACAATTCTAATACAATTGAATTTTCAAGTATGATAAAATATTACTCAAATACAATTGATATTTTATCAGTATGATAGTGGAACCAATAAAAACATGAAATCGATAAAAACATGAAATTGATTAAAAACATGAAACCGATTAAAAACATGAAAAGAATTAAAAATATGAAATAGTTTAAAAACATGAAACTGATTAAAATCATGAAACTGATTAAAAAAATGAAACCATACATATATACTCCCTATTTGAAAAGGAGTATCATAATGTGAGGATATATTTAAATAAGAAGTAGATATAAATGATTACTTGATAGTGATCATTCCAAGCTTCTGTTTAATATATTCAAATCTATAAGAAGGTAAAGGTTTTGTAAAAATATCATAAAGTTTTTGTTGTGTTCTAATGAATTATAAAATAATATCTCTTTTTGTGTGTGATCCCTAAGAAAGGGATGACTAATATCTATGTGCTTTACATGAGAGTGATGTGTAGGGTTTTTGATTAAGTAAATGGAACTAGTGTTATCACATAGTATCTGAGTTTTAGTAAAACTCATTCCACCATTAGTGAGTGTGTTTTTCATCCACCACACTTGATTGTAACAACTTCCAGCTACCACATATTAAGCTTCAGTAATGGAAAGTGCTACTGAGTACTTTTTCTTACAGGACCAAGAAACTAATGAATCTTCTAAGAAATGATATGTTTGAGATGTACTTTTTGTATCCATTATACAACCACTAATGTTAGCATCAAAATTTTTCATTAAATCAAAATCATTTCCATAAGAATAATGAAGTCCAAAATACATAGTTCCCTTTAAATAGAGAAAAATTATCTTCACTACTTTTAAATGGGATCGTTTAGGATTTTCTTGGTATCTTTCAAATAATAATATTGAAAATATTAAGTTTGGATGACTTGCTGTTAAGTTTAGTAGGCTTCCTATCATACCTATATATATTGTTTAATCCATTAGTTGTCTAGCTTGATCAAGATCAAGGGTATTTGAGGTACTTATTGGAGTAATTAAACTTTTAGTGTTGTTGTATTCAAACCTTTTAAGAAGATCTTTAATATACTTATGTTGAGATATATAGGTTCCTTCTAGATTTTGGGAAATTTGAAAACCAAGGAAAAATGTTAACTCACCCATAATACTCATTTCAAGATCATATTTCATAAGATTGACAAATGAATCAGTTAAGGATTGATGATTTTATCTGAATATAATGTCATTAACATAAATTTGAACAATTTTTTTATTATATTTATTTATGAAAATAGTTGGATCAGTAGATTCCTTAAGATAATTGTTTTGTAACAGAAATCCTATGAGTCTATCATACCAAGCTCCAGGTGCTTTTTTTAAGACATTATAAAGATTTGGTATGTTTAAAAACATATTCAAGATATTATTTGTCTTCAAAACTAGGAGGTTTTTCAACAAAAACTTCCTATTAAACATATCCATTAAGAAAATCCCACTTCACATCCATTGGATTTTTTTTGAAATTAAATAATTATACAAAGGCAAATAAAATTTGAATAGATTAAAGTATAGCTACTGAAGCATAGGTTTATTCATATTATATTCCTTCTTTTTGATTATATCCTTTAACAAAAAATCTTTCTTTATTTCTTACTATGATTCCATTTTCACTACATTTAGTTCTGAAGACCCATTTTACTCCAATAACAGAGTTTTTTTAGGTATTTTAACTAAGGTAAAAAATTTGTTCCTTTAAAATTCATTGATCTCTTCTTTCATAGCCTTTATCCAATCTTCATTACCTAAAGCCCCATCAGGGGTTTTGGTTCAAATTGAGAAAGAAATGATAGATGTTTTACTTTATTTCTTAAGTAACTTCAAGTCCTTGTGAGTTGATTAAAATCACCAATGATATTATCACAAGGATGGTTCCTAATAAGAAAATAATTTGGGTTTTGTAAACATTTTCATCAACATAAGGTAGAAATTCATCTGGGTTAAATACTTCAGAAACAATTTCTTGAGTATTTTCCTTATTAAAAGAATCATCTATCAAAGTTTGATAATCAGTTTTGGAAAACAAATCCGAAGATATAGGTTAGGGTTTTTTAGAAACAAAAGGATCAGTTTAATCAAATTTGACATGTACTATTTACTCAACAATACAAGAATTCTTGTTGAAAACTCTATAATACTTATAAATAGTTGAATAGCCTAAGAAAATTCCTTCATCAGATTTGGGTGAGAATTTGTGTAAGTTAACTTTTGTATTCAGAATGAATAATTTTCATCCAAACACTACGAAGTACGATACTTTTGGTTTTTTTCCTATCCATAACTCATAAGTTGTTTTATAAAGAAATGGAATTAATAAAACTCGATTTATTGTATAACAAGTAGTTCTCATAACTTCAAACCAAAAATGTTTTGCAATAGAGTATTTAATCAACATGGTTCTTGTTATCTCTTGAATAATGTGATTTATTCTCTCAACAATACCATATTGTTGAGGAGTTTTAGGATCTGAGAAGTTATGAGTAATGCCTTTCTTACTACATAAAGTTTCAAAATATAAATTTCAAATTATCCACCACGGTAACTATGAATAGTTATCAATGAAAGGGTTTTCTCATTTTTAACTTTGGCTGTAAAGGTTCTAAAATAAGAAAAGGATTCAGATTTCTTTACAAGAAAATAAACCCATGTATGTACAATGTATTCATAATCTAAAAAAATACACAGTATTTGCCTGTAATAGTTATAGTTTGCATAGAATTGAAGAGATCCACGTGCACTAACTGTAGTGAATTAGTAGTTGAGACTTCACAAATTGATTTAAATCTTGACTTATGTTTCTTTCCATATTGATAAGGGGCACAAAATTTTTAAGAATCAAATTTAAGATCCGGTAGATCCTTAACAAGTCCTTTCTCAGATAGTTTACATAAGTTCCTAAGGATACAATGTCCTAGAATTTAATTCCAAAACCAAGATTGATCTTCCATTTCACACAGGAAAGGTAATTCTTGTATCCTAAGGTCTTCTAAGTTAAGTGTATAAACATTCTCATGTCGATGGGAAGAAATAATGAATTCATCCTTGGAATTGTGTACTAAACATTTATCATTATAAAAATTCACAAGGTAACCTTCATCACATAGTCGAATTATGAATATAAGGTTGTATTTAAGAACCTTAACAAATAGAATATTTGAAATCAAGGCTTTTACAAGAAGAACAATGTTACCAATAATAATGATATTTTTTTAGAATTATCTATGAAGGTAACCCTTCCACCTTTCATTTCAATAATATTTTCAAAGGAGTTTTTGTTACTGATCATATTCTGGGAAAAACCACTACCCATATACCATGTGTTGTTGTTGTTACTTTATTTGTTTTCTTGAAAATAAAACAATTATATTTTTAGAATCCAAACTTCCTTGGATTCAATATTTTTAAAAAATATAATCTTAGTAATCCACATCTATTTAGAAAAATATTCTTTATAAAATCCTAAGAATTAGATTTTTTAATGAACTATTCTTATTACAATTTCCACCACTTTGCCACTTAGTACAGAATAGGGCACTTTTGGGAACAAAATAGTTATTACAAAAAATTGGTTTTGAGTGAGAATAACTAATACCAAAACTATTTCTCAGAGGATGAATTTGTTTATAAATTTTATGAAATTCTTACTTAATAAAAGTAATGTTTGATAAAAGTTTATTAAGATTAAGGATTTTATATTTTAGTCTAATGACTAAATTCTTACCCTCATCTATATTAGTTTTAGAATTAGATTTTGTCTCCAAATCGTTTTTCTCATAAACAACATCCTTAGAAAATTCTTTTTTTTCAGAATTTACTTACTCAAGGTTTTTTGAAATAGAAACAATTTTGAAGGATTTTTCATCAGGAACTTTAGAAAGATATAATAATTATTTTGTTAAAACATTGATTCTAGAATTTTCCTTTTCAAGTTTATTTTTGATCTTATTATTTTCATTTCAAGAAAAATGGTAGACCTAGATACTTCTTCAAAATAAGGTAAATTATCTTCTACTAAGGAAGACTCTTCATATGAAGAAATATATCCATTCTCATAAGGAAAATTAGCATTTAAATTCATATTGGTTATGGATTCAACAATATGTACCTTTTCTATGAAATAATGATTTCTATAGGTATTTTAGAAATAAGATCAATATTACTTTGTGTAGAAGATTCATTATCTTAATATTCATTAGAATAATCTCCACCAATTTCACTCTATGAATAATTTTCCTTAAATAATTTCCTTCCTTTAGGATTTTAGTACTTTTTCTGATTCCTCTTAGAAAGGCCATCTTTCCAATCCTTTCCTTTCACATTAGGACAATCAAGTCTGATATTTCTAGATTTATTGCATTCATAACATGTGACTTTAGAGTCTTTCATATCTTTATTATCCATTATATTATATATGTATTAGAAATCCTTCTTTCCAACAATCTTGTTCATTATTCGAGCAAGATTGGCTAGCTCATTCTCTGATTGTTCGAATTAACTAGAGTCGGATTGAACTACAACTTTCTTCTTTGTTGACTTAACAAAATTTTAAAGATGTTGGGATTTTATCTGATTTTTGGTAGTAGTAAAATAAACACTCCCATTATTCTTATTTAAATTATATGAATCTCTCTTTAGTCTATTCTCATGTTTCAATATATTTCCAAATAACTCATCAATAGTTATATTTGTTACTTTCCTTGACTCATCAATATAAGTTAACTTTGATTCCCATTAATTAGGCATGATATCTATAATTTTATCTATAAGAATCCCATCATCTCATACTTTATCTCCCATTGAATATTATCTATTTAAAATAGTCATGAATCTCTATTGACCTTTAGTTATAGTTTGTCCATATGGAAACACCAAACCATGATAATCTATTCCGAGCATGGCTCTTCTAGTATCAATAACTTTAGAAGTACCAAAATGTGTAATTTATAACTTCATCCATATATTGTTGTATTATTCACAAGATGATATCCGGATATATATATTCTTGTTAATGGAACAAAGTAAAGAATTACATAACATATAGTTAAGCTGATATTCCTGCTTTTCTTGGTTAGTAAAAGTTCAAACTTCCTTGTCAGATATCTTGTAATCTTCATTAAGCATTAAAAAATTTTCTACTTCACTGTTGATAAAAAAACGTCTTCATTCTGTCTATCTAGTATTCATAGTCATTTCCATAAAAAATAGGTGTTCTTGTAGGGTTCAGATTGTCTATGCATCTGATATTCATTCATTCTATCTTTCAAAACAAAAGCTTTCCCACTCCATTTGTTAGTGTAGTTTGTATTTATAAGCAAAGATTTTATAAAAGAAATATAATTAAATTGAAAACGTAATGTAAGTAAATATATAAGTACTGAAAACCTGCTCTGATACCAATTGTAGGATTGAAATGTGAATATATATATATATATATATGGCACAATACAAGAGGGGGGGGGGGGGGGTGAATTGAATGTTTTAAATATTTCATCTTTGTCTTTTAAAAGGACCTATGTTTAAAAATATTTAAACTAATCCAATTCAATAGACCTATTATTTAATTTGAAAAAAATAATAAGAATGACCCTGAGTTCTGTAAATATCATAATTAGATTGATTATGATAATGGATTTCACAAGTTATAATTGAAACTAATCATATTCATAGAATAAACAATTTGGTCAGGGTGAGCATGTATTAGATCGTAATCACAATGGTTATGATGACTAAAAATAATAAAATAAATTCTATCATAAAGTGTACAGAATTTTATCAGGTATTAAAATGATCATTAGTAGTGTATTAAAAATAAATCATAATCAAATTATTATATATTAATCATAATCAGAATAGTTACAATAAAAAAAATAAAGAATAAACAAAATTATCCACACCAGTGTAATCCCTCGATATGATGATCAGTTTCAGTCTGTATTCCTATCATCAGTAGCCCTCGATTAAGCAGGTATTTAGCACCTATGTCATCGTATCATTGGAATCCCTCAATCTAAAAAAGATCAGCACCATCCTATCTACCTATCCCCAACATCCCTCGATCACATTCACAATCAATCGGTATCACATTAAGAGAAAAAAATCCTCAAAGATACAAGTATTAGGAACAAGTTGTTCACCAATTGTAGACTTCAGAGTTTTAACACAAAGAATTATTTTCAAAGAGCTCTCATAGATTGTATTTAGTTAGTCAAAAGTTTTGATCTCATACAAATGACCTGGTATTTATAGCCTTCATCCCAAAGGTTATATTTTGGCTCCAATGATCAGATTTCTTCCTGAAATCTTAGAGGGACTTGGATAGCTGGCACTCCAATAGTCATATTGTAACTGAAACAACAACATCATTTTAGAACACATATCAAAACAGAATACACAACATAGTTTTGATTCATTGGTTTTCTTTTCAATACAATACTTGTTCTCTGAATATGATAAAGTGAGTATAAAAAGAAGGCCTATCCAAAAAAATACAAAATTGAATAGTAAATTGATATGATGGTTTTAATTTAAAATAGTGAGTACGATTTATTCAGTCAATACAATATTATCAGTGATTAATATTAAGAACATAATTAGTGAGACCGAAAAAAATCATATTCGGATTTTATTTTGAAGAGTACAATGATGATCATATATAGGATAATCATATAAAAGGATAATTATTATAAAATAATTTCTTATGATTATTATCATATCCATATGAGAAAAATCATAGTTAGAAATGAAAAAAAGTCTTAAAGACAATATATTTATTAAAAAAAGAGTTTGTGATTTCCAAAAAAAAATAAAGAAGTCAAAAGAGGACTTTTGGTTTAACATATGAATCTGTATGCTGATTTTTGAGTATGTGGCATGTGTTTTGAACTAAGATATCAATTTTAAATTAAAAACACACACTTTGATTCATACTAAGTGTATTGTGTGACATATTTATGTATGGTAAATTCATACATATAAAAAATAATTATGGATCATTGTCCAAAATTTTGAAAATAATCTGAACTCATTTTCTTAGGTTTGGCTATGTGATGTTTGTTTTAAACTTAAATGGAAATTTTATATTAAAAACACACACTTTGAGTAAAATCATCCACATAGTGTGTCAGATTAATGTGTGGTTGATTTATACACATCAAAAATTACTTATGGATCATTTTTATAAAGTATCAAAACAATATGAATGTTTCTGCTCGGTTTTGAGTATGTCAAGTGTGTTTTGAACTAAAATGTCAATTTTAAAATAAAAACATTCAATTTGAGTCATACTGGGAACACCAGGCCTTATATTTACGTAGGGTTGATTTCTAAATTTAAAAAATGTTTTATGGATAATTTTTCTATAGTATCCAAAAAATATGAACATGTTTGCTCAGTTTTGAGTATGTGGTTTGTTTTTTGAACTAAACTTTCAATTTTAAACTGAAAACAATCACTTTGAGTCATATCAAACACACTATGTATCAGATTGAGGTGTGGTTAATTCCTACATATCAAAAATTACTTATGGATTGTTTTATTAAATTATAAAAAAATACATACATGTTTGATTGGTTTTGAGTATGTGGCATGTGGTTTGAACTAAAATATCCATTTTAAACTAATAAACATACATTGAGTCATATCGGAAACACCATGTTTTGGATTGAGGTTTAGTTGATTTTGATACATCAAAAATGATCGTGGGATCATTTTCCTTAAGTATCAAAATATTCTAAGAATGTTTTCTTTGTTTTGAGTATTTGACCAATTTCCCTATCACCATTACCTTAGTTTCATCCTCAAAGTACAATATCTCATAAGAACAAGAAGATTCATACATGTTACTATCTATGTAAAAATTCTTAGAGCATAACCCACCATTATACTTCTCCTTGAGAAATAGGTAAAAAATAATACATTATCATTACAATGCTAATGATTCACATCTTAAATGTATAAGGACCCAGCCTTAAAATGTTACTTAATCTTGAATTTAGTCAAGAAATTACATTTTTACATATTTAGGATATTTTAGGGTTTATTTTTTTAGATAATTAGGATATCTTACATTTATAACATAACACATTCATACAAAGATGATACTACTCAAAACAATATCCATTTTTTCATAATATAAAACATTAAAACTTAAAACATGATTTATTTGACAACACTCCATATCATTCATCATGAATCCCCCCTTTCTCTTACCCATCCTTATATCCTATGAATTTTTATTTGAAATCTTTGGATGAGTATAAAACTTAGTAAGTGATATAAAGAAAGAAATAATTAGTCAAGTGATAACAAAAAAACCAATAAAACCATAATAAGAGCTCATATGCATAGAAACATCATGTAGTTTCCTTGGAAAAAATTTACAATATAACTCTTACATTCACCCTTACACATGGAATAACCCTTTGGTCAATATCCATCTCCAAATTACCTAATGCATTGGAGGACTATAATGGGGCTCACCCGTCATATCTTGAGCTATAATGGGCTCAACCCAACATATATTGAGCTATAATGGGATCAACCCAAAATATCCTGAGCTATAATGGGTCTCACCCATCATATCATGAGATATAATGGGATCAACCCAACATAAATAATGTCCAAGGAACATATCAGAAAAAAATCACTTCATAACTCATTTACACCCTTGAGCAAAACACATTCACATTCAAAATACCATTTTTTCATAAAAATAACATGTTGACCTCACCTATTTTGATAATCCCAATTATTCTTTCACATACTTTGATAAATCCCAAATAAATTTTTATCTATATATTACTTCTTTCAATCTATGAAATTTTATTATCAAGTTGATAATAATATTAAAATAATTTTAGAAATAGGTTAATCAAGGTTATCTATGTTTATATGAATTCTAAAATAATTCTAACTCAATCGGATATGTTTTGCATAAAGAGGATAAGTGTTAAGACACTGATATGCTTATAGCTACTAATACAGATCTATCGGTACTTAGTCTACCGATAGACCTAGTCACCAATAAGCAAAGGTCACCGATACGCAAAGCTACCGGTATGTATAAGTCCACCGGTAGGCACATGTCACTGATACATCAAGTCCACTGATACAGACAAATACCAATAGAAGCTAAGCTACCAATAGAACAAGTCTGCTGGTATGCATAAGTCTACTGGTATACACTTAATCACTTGTATAGAACTAAGCTACCGGTATGCACAAGCTATCGATACAAAGTTTACTGATAAGTATAGTTACCAATACATACAGTCACCGATACACTAACCTACCGATACAAGCGAGTTACTGATAGACAAAACGAGCTACTGATAGAAGCAAAGATACCAATAGAATGAGTCACCGGTACATAGAGCTACTGATACATGGAGTAACTACTACCGATACAAGGAGAAAATGGTACAAGGAAAAAGAGCTACCGATAGGAGGTCACCGCTATACAAAGTCCACCATTACATATCTACCGACAGAAGACTACTATTGAAAGACATACCAGTCGCATCTTAAACTCTATACTCTGAAAATATTATTTATTTATTAAGCAACGATCATATTTTATGATTTTAATGAAATTAATGTTATTTAATGATAGTTGTTGGCATGTTAGGGAACCGTAACTCGTACCTGCAAAAAGGCAATCATTCCCATTTTCCGGAGCTAAAAGCTATAAAAGGAAGGAAAAAGACTGGGCAGAAACAAGCTAAGAAGGCACGTGAATTGTGTGAAAAACAAAGGCTGAAGAGTTCAAAAAAGTGATGCATACATACAAAAAAGAAAGTCTACATCCACACTCGAAGAACACTGGACATACACGAAGCCATTCATACAAGAATAGAACACAAACTCAATCTTAGTTAAGAAGTGAAGAACGACAACGAGCTCTTCATGCACTCAGGCTGATCAAACTGAACTTGGAGAAAACGACCCTCTGTTTTTCAAACAAAAACTAGAGAAAGACTAAGAAGCATTTCAGACAAATCAAAAGGACTCCAGAGCTGCACTTCAAATCACTAGAGCATTCTAAACTCATATATACTCTCTTAGTGATTATTTTATTTACATTTTGAGTAGTGTGTGTTATCTATATATTTTATGCACACACTGTCTCATGTGCTAAGCTGTAGGATTTCTAAATCCTTACACAAACATTTTATAACTCTTTTGTATCCCACTGTGGATAGTGGTAGAGGTCAAGTAAGACTTGGACAAACAGTGTGCTATTGTTTTGTTTTCCCACATACAACTGTGGGAGAGGTATCAGTACCTGGACAGTCTCTGTACTGTTGTTTAACCCGATCCAGGGTGTGGATCAAATTTATATAAATTGTTTGAGAGGACTAAGTCTCAGCTGAGACTGAACCTCTTGGTTATATCTGATGTGCATCTTAGATTAAGTCTAAAGTATTCTATATACTTTATTTTCCACAGCTAATTACTTTGAAACACAATTTGTTTTAAAGCTAATTTGATAGTTAATCTAGTAAGTGTTTGTAACTATTGAAAATCAGTAGGTTAGTTTCAAAAGATAATTTAATCTTCTGATTAAATTAACTGAGACCTAATAAATATTTTGAAAACCTAATCGAACCCTTACATTTTTAAAAATTCAATACAGTTTAACTTAGTTTTTAATTAGGGTATTTTAAGAGATATATTTTAACAAAAAATTTATTTGGTACTCAATTCACCCCCCCCCCCCTCTTGAGTATCCACTCCGACCAACATTCATTATCAAAGGTTTGTTTACTATTAAAGGTTTTGGAATACTCTGTTTTTCAACTGTGATTTTAGTTGTATCTTAAAGATCTTAAATTTATGTTAGTTCTAAATTTTATCTCTTTAAATATATTTTCGAAAATCGAATTATGGATAATAGACTTGAAGGTTCTGCTATCAACATGCCACCCTTCTTTAATGGTACAAATTATGCTTAGTGGAAGCTCAAAATGAAAATTCATTTGGAGAGTATGGGATTTGATATATGGACGGCTATAGAAGCTCAATATAAGATTCCAGAAACTGATAGAACTACTTGGGATGAAGTTACTAAGACTGCCTACGATAATAACTATAAAGAAATGAATGCTTTGTACTATGCTTTAGGTGATGAGGAATTTGACAGAATATCTGCTTGTAAAACTGCTTATGAAATTTGGGACACTTTGGCTATTTACCATGAGGGAAAAACCAATGTTAAGGAAATGAGATTGAACACATACACTATTAAATATGATAATTTTAAAATGAAACCTGATGAACCTATTTCTAACATGTATCTCAGGTTCAATGATATTCTCAACACTATGAGCTCTCTAGGTAAAGCTGTTCCTACAAAAGAATAGATCATGAGGATATTAAGATGTCTGCCAGAAATATGGAGAGGCACATCAGTTTCAATTAGAGAATCATGTGATATTGGTACTTTTCCCGTTAAGTAATTAATTGGTAATCTTATGATGTATGAAGAAGAACTCAAAGTGAATAAGGAAGAAGATGATGAACCAAAAAGGAAGTCAGTGGATTTTAAGTCTACTGCCTCTAGGAGAAAGGACAAGGAGAAAGTACACATACCAACTGAAATCTCATCAAGTAAAAGTTTAGATTCTGACAGTGATGATGAGATGGCTCAGATAGCCAGAAGATTTAAGATGTTCTACAGGAAGATTAAAATTTTCAGAAAATAAGATTACAAAGGAAAATATGACAACAAAGGTCATTGGAAGAAGGACTGGAAAAAGCCTGATAAGTTTGATGATATTGTCTACTATGAATGCAAAAGAAAATGAAATGTGAAAGAAGATTGTCCAAAATTGAAGTTAAAAAAGAAATATGACTATAAGGAAAATAAGTATAAGAAAGCTATGAAAGCTACCAGGAGTGCTTCAGAAGACAAAAAAAGTGAATCATAAGTTTCTGACTCTGAAAATAATCGTGCTAACATGTGTTTTATGACAAAAACATCCGAGGTAACATTGGATACTTCTGATTTAAATTCATATTATTGTGGAGTTGATTCTGATTCTGAATCTAAAAATATGTCTAGTGAAGAGTTATTTGAATATTGTAATATGATAGAAGAAACATGTAATGAATTGAAGGACAATTATAAAGCATTAAAGAAACATCATGCTCTGACTAGTTCTGTTAAATTTGCACTTGATGTAGAAGAGGAAAAAATGATCAATTACTGAATGAAAATATTGAACTAAAGTTTTCTAATGAGAAATTAAGGAAGGACTTAGAAAAATTCACAAATGGAAAAGATACACTTACTCAAATGTTAGGTAAGAAAGTGGTACCATAATATACCACTGTAATAGGATATCATCCTGGACAGAGACAGTTTACTAAAACTAGATTTATTTCTAAATCTGGACAAAATTCTACTAGTTCTAGTTCTGGAAATTCATATGCTTTAACTAGTTACTCACATGTTTATAGATCAAATAAAGTTTATCTTTCAAAATCTATCGATTCTGTAAACTATTTGAGACCCATAAGACAAATATGGGTACCTAAAGCTTTGATTGTTAACCTGTATGGACCTAAGAAAATCTGGGTTCCAAAATCATTTTCTATTTAAACCTGTTTCGTAGGAAACCTTCTTGAAGAGATCTCATAAGAAGATAAGGTACTTGGACAGTGGATGTTCATGACATATGACTGGAGATTACTCATGCTTCAAAAGCTTAATCAAATTTGATGGAGGCCATGTCACCTTTGGTGATAACTCTAAAGAAAAAATCATCGGCCTAGGTCAGATTGGTAACACTGATTCAGTTTTAATTTCCAAAGTTTTATTTGTTGATGGACTTAAATATAACCTGTTGAGTATTTCTCAGATTTTTGATGATGGTTTTAATGTTAAATTTGAAAATTACTCATGTAATGTCTTTAATTCTAAAAATGTTTTAGTGTTTTCTGCTTTGAGAAATGAAAATGTTTATGCTGTTGATTTGAATTCTTTAGTTAAACAAAACATTACTTGCTTAAATGATTTTCATAAAGAGTCTTGGATATGGAACATAAGATTAGGAAATTGTAACTTCCATTCACTTAGAAAACTAACTAGGAAAAACATAGTTAGAGACCTACCTAAACTTTAGTTCCCAACCGACAAAGTTTGTAATCCTTGTCAAAAGGGAAAGCAACATAAAGTTTCCTTCAAATTAAAGAAAGAAGTTTCAACTTCTCAACCTCTCGAGTTAGTTTACATGGATTTGTTTGGACCTTCTAGAGTTTCTAGTTTAAATGGGAAGCACTATTTCTATGTCTTATTAGATGACTTTTCTAGATATACTTGGGTATACTTATTAGCCCACAAAAGTGAAGCTTGTTCTTACTTTATTAAATAATCCAAGTCTGTATAGAACCTTAGTGGACTTAAGATTAAGACCCTGAGAAGTGATCATGGTCGTGAGTTTGAAAATCACAAGTTTGAATCTTATTGCTCACACAATGGCTATAGTCACAAATTTTCTTCCCCTAGAACACCTCAGCAGAATGGTGTAGTAGAAAGAAGAAATAGAACCCTTCAAGAAATTGCAAGGACCATGCTTAATGAGTATGACCTGCCAATTTACTTTTGGGCTGAAGCTGTAAATACAACTTGTTATATTATCAATAGAGTTTTGATCAGACCTGTTCTTAAGAAAACCCCTTATGAGATTTGGAACAATATGAAACCTGAGGTTAACTAATTCAGAGTTTTTGGTTTCAACGTCTTTATTCTCAATACAAAGGATAATTTTGACAAGTTTGCTTCTAAAAGTGATGAAGGAATTTTTCTCAGTTATTCTTTAACTAGCAAAGCCTATAGAGCATTTAACAAAAGAACCAAATGTGTGGAAGAATCTGTTCACATCAAATTTGATGAAACTGATCCACATGAACCTAAGTCTTCTCTTGAAAATCTTGAAGAAAATATGTCTATTATGGACATTAATGATAAAACCAATGAACCTACTACAAAGACATCATGTTTTGGAAACTTTCCAGAACCTACTTCTGTTGAACCCGAACCTAAAGATGAACCTAAAATTTCTAGTCCTACCTTTACTAGTTCAACTAAGATTCTAAAGAACCATCTTTTGGATGCCATTGTTGGTAATCTTGATAGAGGGACATAGACTAGAGCTTCTCTAAGAAATCAGGTTGAACATCAAGCTTTTCTTTCACAGCTAGAACCTAAAAAAGTAAATGATGCAATCAATGATGAATTTTGGGTAATGGAAATGCAAGAAGAATTAAATCAATTTGAAAGAAAAAAAGTCTGGTAATTGGTTGACAGGCCTAAGGACACTTTGACCATAGGCACTAAATGGGTTTTTAGAAACAAAGTTGATGAATCAGGAAATATAGTTAGAAACAAAGCGAGGCTAGTTGCACAAGGGTATAGTCAAGAGGATGGAATAGACTATGAGGAAACCTTTTCACCTGTAGCTATATTAGAAGCCATTAGGATCTTACTTGCCTATGATGCTCATCTGAATTTCAAGTTATATAAAATGGATGTCAAAAGTGCTTTTCTAAATGGTTTTATAATTGAAGATGTTTTTGTTGAACAACCACTTGGATTTACAAACCCCCATTTCCAAAATCATGGTTTTAAACTTTCTAAAGCTTTATATGGTTTAAAAAAAGCTCAAAGAGCTTGGTATAATAGACTTATCAATTTTCTTATTTCAAAAGTTTTTACTAAAGGGACTGCTGATCCAACTCTTTTTATTAAAAGAATTTCTAAAGATGTTTTGATAGTACAAATCTATGTTGATGATATTATTTTTGGATCTTCTAAACATTCTTTATGTACTAATTTTTCAAAGAGTATGAAAAATGAATTTGAAATGAGTTTAATGGGAGAACTCAAATATTTTCTTAGATTTAAAGTTTTTCAAAATGAAAATGGTATTATTTTGAATCAAAGTAAATATACAAAGGATATTATAAAACATTTTGGTTTGGATAGTATTAAGGAAAGTGATACTCCTATGAGTACTGTCTGTAAATTAGATGCAGATGAAACTGGAAAACCAGTGGATCAAACAAATTACAGAGGTATGATTGGAAGCTTACTTTACCTTACTTCTAGTTGACCAGATATTATGTTTAGTGTGTGTATGTGTGCAAGATTTCAATCTAATCCAAAATAATATCATTTAATTGCTGTTAAAAGAATTTTCAAATATCTTAAACATACTGTAAATTTAGGTTTGTTTTATCCAAAAGGAAAATCCTTTGAATTAATGAGTTATTCAGATGCTGAATTTGCTGGTTGCAAGTTGGATAGAAAAAGCACATCTGGAACATGTCATTTATTGGGAAAATCCTTAGTATCTTGGTGTAGTAAGAAACAAAATTCAATTGCTTTGTCCACTACTGAAGAAGACTACATAGCTGCTAGTAGTTGCTGTGCACACATTCTGTGGATGAAACACACTCTTTTAGACTATGGATATGATTTTAAGCATATTTCAATAAACTGTGATAACAGTAGTGCAATTAACATTTCAAAGAACCCTGTATCTCACTCTAGGACCATACACATTGATGTAAGACACCACCTTTTGAGATATCATTTCCAAAAAGGTGATATTACTCTTGAATTTATAGGTACTGAACATCAATTAGCTGAAATTTTCACCAAAACTTTAAGTTTGGATAGGTTAAGTTACATTAGACATGAGTTAGGAATGATTAACCTTGAACGATAGAAACCTCACTGTTATACCTCACTGGTATAGAAACCTCACTGTTATACCTCACTTGTATAGAAACCTCACTCTTATACTTCACTGGTATAGAAACCTTACTGTTATACCTCACTGGTATAGAAACCTCACTGTTATACCACACTGGTATAGAAACCTCACTGTTATACCTCACAGGTATAGAAACCTCACTATTATACCTCACTGGTATAGAAACCTCAATGTTAGACCTCACCGGTATGAAACCTCACTATTACACCACACCGGTATGGACCTCACCGTTAGTGGACCTCACTAATAGATAAACCTCACTGTTAGGAATTCTCACCGGTATACCCTACTGTTAAGTATGCACTGTTTTAAACTTATGTCTGCCGCCAGAATCTGTATCGTTTATACTTTACTTATTTTATTTTAATTATTTATTTTATGATTCATAAATGATAAAACGAAGTCCTAGTTACTTCTCAATACACCGAACCTTTCCTTTACCCTCAAGCCTTAGCTCCCTAATCTCTTAAAAACCGTAAGTTCCTCGAACCAGAGATGGAAAAAACCGAACTCCCTACTATTAAAAATGAAATTGATGAGCCGAATGTGAAGAATCAGAAGACAGAACTAGAATCAAGTAGCAGTGTCAGTAGAACAAGGTCGGGGAGGCAACCAGTGAACCCACATTTAAAAAATAGAGCTATTGTAATTGAGAAAGAGCTATGCGCGGAATGGATGATGTCTAGTAGATCGTTAATTCTTGATGTGATGGAAGATCAGAAGTGGGTATAATGCTTCTCAAATAATAATTTCCCCTACTATCGAAATCTAGTAAAATAGTTCTATGATTTTATGAGTTTTGAGAAATCAGAAGATGAGAACCGAATGATTTTATATGTGAATGGAAAGGAAATATCTTTTTCATATGTTGAGTGGGATGAGTACCTGAGAGTACCACATGAAGGAGTTTATGGTTATTCATCAAAGACAGTACCACCTCCCAGTGATATTTTTGACTATGAGACTGCCTTAGAGGAGCTCACTGGTAGTGGCGAGCAAAGAATGGTGGTGGCTACTGAAATGAATGGAGAGAACAGATTGCTATTCAAGTTTGTGCAACATGTGCTAAGCCCAAGAAGAGGGGACTTTTTGAATTTAATATATCAAGATATCTATATGTTACATCTTTTGAGACATAGTGTGAAAGTGAATCTGTGCAGGATGCTAATGATTCAAATGGAGTATATGACCAGACTCAAATCAAAGACCAATGCTCTTTTACTTTCCAAGTTGATTTCTGTTATGATTAAAGTAAAGGGGGTGGCTGAGTCTCAAGATGAGACAGTGGTAGTAAGGAATAATTTTTGTATCACAAGAATAGTTTGCAAATACATGAAGATAAACTGGAACCCATGGATAGGAGATTGGGTTAATGATGATAAGAAGATTTATGATAAGTTCAATCCTGTGGATCATCCTTCAAGTCCTAAGGATGTAAGGGATCCAGGTCTAGGACACGATGAAGAAGAGCCACAATATAGTGATGATTCATAAGAGGAAGATTCCTCTGCAGCAAATGGAGGAGATCCTAACTTTTTTCCTAGCCCAGCTCCTGAAGTTGTGTCACAATAAAAGGAAAGTTCTTCTTTGAACCAACCTAGTGCAGAAACTATTTTGGGTGTAAGCAATAAAGAGGCATCTATGGATGAGGAATAACAGCAGAGAGAAGATCAGAAAGAGGCTGCTTGAGAAAATGAAGAAGAAGTTCATGAAAATGAAGCATCTGTTTCTATAAGCTTGAGCCTCAGTCCACTGATTGGACATTCCCTAATGCTTACTGAGGAATTTGATGAAGTTGATATAACTTTACCTATTCTTGAGGAACCTCCTGCTGTTGCAGAAATGGAGATGGTTGTGCAAGATTCTTCTGAGGAAGAAAGAGTTGCTGAAGATACTGTTGTTGTACAAGAGAATTCACCAATTGAGGGGGGGCATCCAACTAGGTTTGGCAGTGTTTCAGTGGATGTTGAGTTTGAAGACTGGACAAAAGACCCAGGGTTTGTAGTTTTGGGATTGGATTACCCAGATTTTGATAATGAGGCATCCCTCAATAGACCAAAAATCAATTATGATGTTCAGTCTGAGATATTACCTAAAGATGTGGTCAGAACACATGATCTGGATAAGCTCAAGTCTGGTCTCAAAATCAGTTTTGTGGAAGAAATAAGGAAAATGGAAGCTTCACTGGTGTCATCTATTCAGACTGTTATGGATAACTCTGTGACCAGTATAGTATCTGAAAAGCACCTGTTGTTGTGCCTGCTAATATAGTCACCAGGGATGATCTTGAATCCTTATAGATGACCTGAGAGAGAGTATTTGAGTGCTTATATTGCCGAGTTAAAGAATCGTTTTGTTAAAGAGATGAGCAATTTGGAAAAGTCTTTTGAACTCTCTCTCGGTTGTAATGTGTCAACCATTGTGGCAGAGATTGTGGATGAAGTTACAACATTCCAGACTCAAGTATCTAGACTGGAAGAGGATGTTAAAGTTCTAAAGAAATCAGTTGTCTCTCTGGAATCCTATATGAGTTCAAAATCTCAAGCAGACAAGGATTTGGCCTATGTGAAGAGTGTGGTGTGCCAGATTGTTTCAGTTTTTGAAGTCTTTAAAAAGTCCTTGGAGAATCATATCGGTGCCCAAGATTCTGCAGTGAAAAATCTTATTAGTGGGATAACTAAGAGTTTCAAGGAAGTTGTAACCTTCTCTCTTGGTTCTCTTGCTTCCAGACCTTCAGTGGATTTGGATCAGATTAGAGATTTGATGAAGGAGGATCTTGGTTCAGTATCAACCAGTGGCTCTGTGGACTCATCTCATTTGACCAAAGTGGTGAATTCTACTAAAGATACCACTAGAGATATTATGAAGATTGTTCAATACTATATTAGAGAATATTATGCTTCTCATAAATAAGTGAAAGATAAGGTAGATTACTATTTCCAGAGGGTTTACACCAAGCATCAACTCAATAATCATTTCAAGCTTATGTTAGAAAAAATGAAGCTACCACCAGTAAATCAAGCCTTTAGAGAACAAGTGAGAAAGCTCAGGGAGTTGACCCCTGCACTAGACAAATTTATGGAAAACAAGGATGATTTCATTTCTTCCATGGAAAGAGGAAGAGGAATCATTATGTATTTCAGAAATCTTATGTTTCCCTTCTTGCATGTCGATGCTAGGATGGTTATTGTACCTCCAGCTTTACCTGCCTCTGCCTCTACTAATTCTCCTTCTCAGATGACTCCAGTCGAAGCTATCCGAAGCCTTACTCCTATGATCACTCAGAGAACTACCCAGTATAGACCAAGAACAATTTTAGTAGCTCAACCACCTATGATCTTTTTTGGTGTTCCTAAGCCTTCACCTGCATCCACCACACCTGAATCTTCTTCTGATCCCAATGGGAAATCTCATTCTGAGGATGTGGATTGATCAGTGTATGGTCTTTTTGATAGGAATCACTTGTATTTATTTTTGTTTCATTTATATCTCTCTTTGTATCTGTTTGCTCCAAGTAATACATATGATCTTACTTTTTTTTACTCGTTGTTACTTCTCTTCTCCTATATTTCCTTTATTTCCCACTTTTTTATTATCACAAAGGAGGAAGAATACTATCTAAGGGAAACATCTCTAAGGGAGAACTAATATATTTTATGAAAAAGGGGGAGCAATACTATCTTTTATGATCTTAATTCATTTCCCTCTGGTACATTTGTTTCATATTTTTCCTTTGATATATGTGTTTTATAATATATTGTTTTTTCTGATACAATTAGATTTAATACTATATCCTCTGATTCATTTATAATTATCATGCGATTATAATATCATAAGTTGTGATTATGAAAAAGGGGGAGATTGTTGACCTCACATGTTTTGATAATCCCAATTATGCGTTCACATACTTTGATAAATCCCAAATAAATGTTTATCTATATATTACTTCTTTCAATCTATGACATTATATTATAGAGTTGATAATAATATTAAAATAATCTTTGAAATATGTTAATCAAGGTTATCTATGTTTATATGAATTATGAAATAATTCTAACTCTATTGGATATGTTTTGCATAAAGTAGATAAGTGTTAAGACACTAATATACTTATAGATACTGATACAGATCTACCGGTACTTAGTCTACCGATAGAGCTAGTCACCGATAAGAAAAGGTCACTGATACGTAGAGCTACCAGTATGTATAAGTCCACTGGAAAGCACATGTCACTGATAGATCAAGTCCACCAATACAGACAGCTACTGATAGAAGCTGAGCTACCGATAAAACAAGTCTGCCGGTATGCATAAGTCTACTGGTATACAATTAATCACCGGTACAGAATGGAGCTACCGGTATGCACAAGCTACCGATAAAAAGTCTTCTGATAAGTATAGTTACCGATACACCAAGCTACAGATACAAGCGAGTTACTGCTAGACAAAACGAGCTACCGATAGAAGCAAAGCTACCGATACAAGGAGCTACCGGTACAAGGACAAAGAGATACCAATTGGAGGTCACCACTATACAAAGTCCACCGTTACATATCTACCAATATAAGGCTACTGATAAAAGACTGACTAGTCGCTTCTTAGACTCTATACTCTGATAATATTATTTATTTATTAAGCGACGGTCATATTTGATGATTTTAATGCAATTAATGTTATTTAATGATAGTTTTTGGAATGTCAGGGAACCGTACCTCATACCTATAAAAAGGTAATCATTCCCATTTTTCGGAGCTAAAATCTATAAATGGAAGGACAAAGACCGGGCATAAACAACCTAAGAAGGCACGTGAAGTGTGTGAAAAACAAAGACTGAAGAGTGCTGAAAAGTGGTGAATGCATACAGAAAAGAAAGTCTGTATCCACACTCAAATAACACTGGAAATACATGAATCCATTCATACAAGAAGAGAACACAAACTCAATATTAGTCAAGGAGTGAAGAACTACAACGAGCTCTTCATGCACTCAAGCTGATCAAACTGAACTTGAAGAAAACGACCCTCTGTTTTTCAAACAAAAACTAGAGAAAGACTCAGAAGCATTTCTGACAAATCAAAAGGACTCCATAGCTACACTTCAAATCACTAGATCATTCTAAACTCATATCTACTCTCTTAGTGATTCTTTTATTTACATTTAGAGCAGTGTGTGTGCTATGTATATTTTATACACACACTGTCTCCTGTTCTAAGCTGTAGGATTTCTAAATCCTCACACAAACCTTCTATAACTCTTTTTTATCCCACCGTGGATAGTGGTAGAGGTCAAGTAAGACCTGGAAAACCAGTGTGCTGTTGTTTTGTTTTCCCATATTGAACTGTGGTAGAGTTCTTAGCACCTGGACAGTCTTTGTAAAGTTTTTTACCCCAATCCAGGGTGTGGATCAAATTTATATAAATTGTTTGAGAGGAATAAGTCTCGGCTTGAGACTGAACCTCTTGGTTATATCTACTATGAATCTTAGATTAAGTCTAAAGTATTCTATATACTTTATTTTCTGCTGCTAATTACTTTGAAATACATTTTTTTTTAAAGTTACTTTGATAGTTAATCTAGCAAGTGTTTGTAACTATTGCAAATCAGTAGGTTTGTTTCAAAAGATAATTTAATCTTCTGATTAAATTAACTAAGACCTAATCAATATTTTGAGAACCTAATCGAACCCTTACAGTTTTACAAATTCTCTACAGTTTAACTTAGTATTTAATTGGGTTATTTTAAAAGAAATATTTTAATAGAAATTTTATTTGGTACTCAATTCACCCCCCTCTTGAGTATCCACTCCAACCAACATAACTCTTAGAACAAAAACACTACAAAAAAGATAATGAAATATTATTATTCAAAAATAACTATAAAAACATATAATGGAGACACTATGGTAATAAAACATCATGAAGTCATAAGAGTACAATCTTGTCATAAAAAAAGAACAATCTCTTTGGATTTTATAAAGGAGACATTTAAAAATATTTTAAGAGGAAATTCATTTACAAATACTATAGCATTGAAGATAAAATTGATTAAATGAGAGGAATATGTATATATACTATAAATACACATAATAAAATAAAATATAATCAAATTACATTTCACAAGTCATCGTAGAATGATAAAAACCATTGAATTTGAAGGTCAACCCAAAGAATGGAAATTGGGTTTAGAATTCCTTTATGAAACTTTGGCTTGGTATTGGGTCTACATCGGAGGGATTAATGAGATATAATGGGGTATCTCATCACTAATATATCATAAGGGAAGTATGGTGGAGGATATAAAACATACACCATCATTAGGAATTGAAAATTAAAGAGCATAACATAGGGGTGACTCTTGTATGAAGGTTAAAATATTGTTATTAATATTTTAAATAATCATATTAATGTTTATAACACCTTTAATGGTCATTTTATAACACCACTCCTACCATTCATTAATAATATTTTGTTAATTCCATTATTTTTAGGGGCATTCTTCACATGGTTTCCATGATCAGTTCATGATGGATATTCTTGTCGATTGGAAGTGAAAATCCCGAATTAGAATGGATTTTTATTTTCATATTTACATAACCATGAATCATACCATTTATCACTTTGAATTCTAACACTAGGATGATTCATAAGTTAAAACATTATGATACTTGTTTAGGTCATTTTGGCGATTCTTCGATCATAATGGACTCGTTTTGTTTTATAAGTTAATAAAATGTGTACAAAATGATTCCATAACATTATATAATATATAATGAATAAATTATAATCTAGTTCAACCATAAAAATTGTTTCATTATCAGTCTTGAAGGAATTAAAATAAATTGAAATCACATCGTCCATGATGCCGGTAAATCGACAAATCACAGACGATGTTTTAATTTCTTAAATACATGGGAGAGAAGAAGAAGTATAATAGTAAATCTTCCATAAACATGATGAAATAAAGAATATTTAAGATACTAGATCATTAATGCCTATTGGATAAGGGGTGGTGAGGAAAAAAGAAGAATATAAAAGAAAATGAAAAGAAAAGAAAGAAAACAAAAGAGGATGTTTACCTCTTGATCTCTCCTCGTTGAGATCCTTCTTAATGCCCCTGGTTTTGGCATTTTGGTGATACTAGTAGGTATTAGAAATGGGGAAGGGGATCTAGAGGATTATTTGGTAGAAATTAGGTAAGGATCAGGGCTTTACAGGTGTGGGAGGAAGAGGGGGTGTGGGTGGTATTTATAGTGGAGAAGAGGAGGAGTTTTACATTTTTTTAATCACTATTAAATTAGTTTTCCACTAGACATGAAATAGTTATGATTATAAGACCAAAAATAGTAATAAGTGCATTTGATTTCAAAATAATGGTTTCTTACATCAGCTATGATGTAGTGAATAGTGTATTTAACTGATAATTTATATATACAGTATTTTATCATATTTAATTATTCATAAAAAATTCAAGTATTTCAGAAAATTACCAAGAATTCACCCAAACCATTTTTCAATGGGTAGAATCCAAAAATGAACTCTATTTTATCCAAATAATTTTATAAATATGATAAATTTAATTTTTAATAAAATAATATTTTATTCAAAAAATTACAATTTTAAAACATTTATTTACCTATTCTAAGAAATGGGTGTATCGTACATTCAATTAAATATTATATATATACTATCATAGGTGAGGTTACTATTAATAAGGGTATTTTACTATTCATAAGGGTAATCATTACTATTTATAAGGGCATGATACTATTCACCAATAATTAAGTTGGTCTTATCGGACTCTAAATAACTTACTGATTACAACCATGTATATCAGTTTTTTAAAATTCAAAACACAGATGTGGGGAAATTAATTTTAGTACTAATTATAACTATCTAATTAAAACAATGTTTCATGCATTTCAATTTAATTTTAAAATATTGGGGTGTTACATTATCCCCACCTTCTTGAAATTGTGTCCTCCCAATTTTATCTACTTATTAAACAAGTTAGAGTACCTTTCCCTCATAGAATTTTTAGATTCCCATGTTGCTTCTTCTACCATGTGGTTTCTCAACAAAACCGTTACCTAGTGGATTAACTTATTTCACAATACTTTCTCTCTATGATCATGAACCATAATTGGTCTCTCTTTATAAGTAAGGTTCTCTTCTAGCTGAACTGCTTATGGGCTCAAGACATGAGATGAATCTAGCACATACTTTCTCAACATAGAAACATGAAAAACATTGTTTACTAGAGACAAAATCAGTGGAAATTCTACTCTGTATGAAACTGGTCCAAATTTATTCAAGATTTCATAAGGTCCAATGAACCATGGACTTATCTTTTATTTATTAGCAAAACACATCACACTTTTCCAAGGAGAAATTTTTAAAAAAATATGGTCACTTACCTCGAAAGAGAAGTCTTTTCCTCTATTATCTGTATACATTTTTCACCTTCTCTGAGCTGTCCTAATGTGCTGCTAGATCATCTTGACTTTCTCAACTGCTTCCTCTAAAAATTCTGGCCCCATAAACTTTCTTTCACTGACTTCATCCCAAAACATAGGAGTCCGACACCTCTTCCCAAAAAATGCCTCCAAAGGTTCCATATGTATAATGGAATGAAAAATCCTATTATAAAAAAACTCAAGTAAATAAATATGTTGATGCAACTTCCCTGTTAATCTATTAAACAAGCTCAAAGCATATCCTCTAAAGTCTGAATCATTCATTCTGACTTCCCATCAGATTGAGGATGAAAATCTATACTAAAATTTAATTCTGTTCCCAACGACTTTTGAAGGCCCTTCCAAAAGTTAGAAGTGAACCTGAGATCCCGGTCCGATACAATGCAAAGAGGAACTCCATGTAACCTGAAAATCTCTTTGAGGTACAAATGATACAGTTGATCTAAAGACATTGTATCTCAAATAGGGACAAAATATACAGATTTAGTCAGCTGATCAACAATAACCCAAATCACATTGTTACCTTGAGAAGTCTCATGTTGTTCCACAATGAATTCCAAGGATATATTCTCCCATTTTCACTCTAGAACTGGAAAATTCTGAAGCATCCCCTTGGTAAATACTGATCTTCCTTAACCTGTTGACATGTCAAACATTTCACAGTAAATTATCCAATATCCATTTTCATTCCATCCCACCAATAATACTCCCAAAGGTCCTTGTACATCTTTGTACTGCCAGGATGGACTGAAAACGGAGAATTGTGAGCTTCAAATGACAATTATTTCTTCAAATTAGAATCAAAAGTCACACACAACCTTTTAAAAAATCTTAAAACACAATTTTTATCAAGGTAAAATTCTGGAAACTTACCCATTTAAACAAATTCTACCTTTCTCTATAGCTCGCGGTCTTCCTTCTGTGCTTTCTTAATTATGCCTGACAAAGATGACTACACTGAAACCTAAAACAAAATAGATTTACTTCCTGCACCAACAACTTATAATCCAAAATTAATCAAATCATTTACCAAAGGATCATGTTCCAAACGTATCATGGTTAATGTATCATTACGTTTCTTACACAATACATCAGCCACTCTATTTTCTTTCCTAGGATGGTAATGAATCATGCAATCATAATCCTTTATTAGGTCCATCCATCTTCTCTATCTCATGTTTAATTCCTTCTCAGTGAATATATACTTAAAAATTTTATGGTTAGTATATATTTCACATTTGGCTCCATATAAATGATTTATCCAAATTTCTAAATAAAAGACCATAACTACTAAATCCAAAAATTGTGTAGGGTAATTTAACTCATGGGGTTTCAATTGACGTGAATCATAAGTAGTTACCTGATCATTCTGCATCAAAACACAACCAAGTCCCTTCAATAAAGCATCACTATAGATGAAAAATTCACCAATTCTAGAAAGTAGAGTCATAACTGGAGCATTTAACAATCTTATTTCAATTCCTAAAAACAAACAACACATTCTTCTGTCCAAAAAAATTTAACCCACTTTCGTGTTAACTTAGTTACCATGCTAGATAACCATGCAAATTCTTTAACAAACAGTCGGTAATAACATGCTAATCTAAGAAAACTACGAATCTCTATAACATTTGTAGGTCTTATCCATTCATCAACCACTTTTTTTAGTATCAACTATTATTCCATCCTTATTTATAGTGTTCCCAAGAAAAGAAATCTATTGCAACCAAAAATCACACTTTCTGAATTTTCCATATAGTTTATTTTCTTTTAGGTTTTGAAAAAAACCCATTAGATGTATTTCATGCTCCTATTTACTTCTATAATATACCAAAATTTCATCAATAAAAACAACCACAAACTTATCCAAGAACTCATGAAATATTCTATTCATAATATCCATGAATACAATGGGTTTATTAGTTAACCCAAAAGGCATAAATAAAAATTCATAATGACCATATCTAGTATAGAACACAATCTTTGAGATGTATTCATCCTTTACTTTCAATTGATGGTACCCCAAACCCAACCTTCAGAAAATATTGTTCTCCCTGGAGATGATCAAACAAATCATTGATATGAGGCAAAGGATACTTGGTTTTAACAGTAATGTTATTCAAGGCTCTATAATCAATGAAAAGTCTCATTGAACTATCTTTCTACTTAACATACAAGATCGGAGCACCCCATGGTGAAGTTCTAGGTCATATGAAGAATTTATCTAATAATTCCAGCAACTAATTTTTTAATTTCATAAGTTCCATTTGAGCTATTCGATAAGGGGGTTTAGAAATTAACTTAACATCAGGAACTAAGTCAATTGTAAATTCAACCTATCAATTATGAATAACACTAGGCAAATCATTAGAAAAAACATACAAGTATTCATTTACCACTGGTATATCATTAATCTAGATATTTCCCTTATCTTAAAAAATATGTGCAGGATAGATTTAATTTCCATATTTTATTAGTCTCTTAGCTTCCTGATATGTTATCAATGGTATGGGTTCATTCTTTTACTCAAACTGAAATTATTTTTGAAAAGAACTTCTTTTTCTCTAAAATATATCTTAGCATGATAAAAAAAACCAATCCATACCCAGAATAACATTAAACTCTACTAGAGGAAAAAAAAGGTTTGAAGGTAAACACTTTCCATAGACAAAGATAGGTATATTCTTATAATTTATTATTTCCACAATATTTCCTCCAGGTGTTTTTACCATGAGCTCTAGTTTCATTTCATGAGGTTAGATTCCCAATTTTTATAAAAAATTATCAGAAATAAAAGAATGTTTCAACCCTGAATCAAACAATACATTTGAAAAATCTGTAAAAATAAGAAACGTACCTGATACCACCTCATTTGAAGGCTCAAAATTTGATGAAGTGGTGCAAAAGATTTTTCGACACCCTTCTTCTTCTAATCTTGCTGATTTCCTGCCCGAGTGACTATATTTGGACAAACATTAGCAAAATGACCCAATTCCTTACAGTTAAAACATCTCACCAATGACTTCTCATTAATATTCGAATCATTTTCCTTCTACTCACGAGACATGTGTATAAACTTTCCACATCGGTAGCATTTCCTACAATTTACAAGACATTAACCAGGATTCCTTTTACCACACTTTTCACAAGAAGGGAAATTCATTTTCTTACCTCCAGACTTCTTTGGTGAATTCTTCCCCATTTCCTACCAACCTGGACGCTTCTTATTCTTGCCACCATGAGGCACATACATGTCAAAAAACTCCATCTCAACATTTTTACCACAATGAACAATCTTCTCATAGATTTTAAACTCTCGTGAAGCTAAAGCTCTTTGAAAAAATGGTTTCAAACCAGAATAAAATATATTAATTTTTGTGATCGAAGTACCAAGTAAAATCTGGTACATACCTGGCCAGTCTTATATAATTGGATTCATATGATTCCATAGAATCTTCATCTATCTTCTTCAATTCCAAGAATTGTTTCTCCATTTTGAGTCGAATATTTTTATTAAAATATTTTCTAGAAAAAGGCTCTTAAAATCATCCCATTCCAGATTGTCAAGATTATCTATTTCTCTCATATTCTTAACTAGATACCACCATTGATCAGATTCACCTTCCAAATTATAAATGGATAGTATTACATTTTGACATTCTGAATACCCCACGACATCAAATATCTTTTCTAGAGTATTGATCCATCTTTATACTATCACTGGATCTGGGGTTCCATAGAATGGTGGAGGATGTTGCCTCATAAAATACTCCACAAAAGGAATGTTTCTTCATGGTATATCATGTTCCTATCTAGCAGAGATACCATCACCATTTATTTCTTGAGTCAACTGATCCATTGTTATCACAAACTGCTCAGTTCTAATTCCTACCATTCCAGGTAGCAGATTTGGATAGACCCTAGCCTCTTGGTGCCTTCCTACTTCAGCATCCTAGTTTCTTCTATGGAAAACAATTCTGAACAGACATATCCTAGATGAAGCAACATGGTAATCTTTTAATTATATAACATTTCAAATTAAACATAGAGTAAAAATAATTTATGGTATTCTCTTAACATCATCCTAATCCCTAAAGTTATCTAAACCATCCTTTGATACCAACTATAATGACCCAACCTTAAAACATTACTTAATCTTGAATTTAGTAAAGAAATTACATTGTTACATGTTTAGGATCTTTTCAGGTTTAGAGTTTTAGAAAATTAGGATATCTTATATACATAACATACCACATTTATACAAAGAGAATACTACTAAAAACAATATCCATTTTTTTCAAAATATAAAACAATAAAACTTAAAACATGATTTATTTGAAAACACTCCATATCATTCATCACGACTCCCTCAATTCTCTTTCCCACACTTATATCCTATGAAAAACATTTTTAAATCTTGGGATGAGTGTAAAACCCAATAAGGGATATAATAAATTAAATCGTTATTCAAGTGAAAACATAAAACCAATAAAACCCATAATAAAAACTCATATGCATAGAAACATCCTGTAGTTTCCTTGGGACATATTTTACATATCACTCTTATATTAAAACTTACACATGGAATAACCCTTCAGTCAACTATCATATCTAGAGTAACCAATGCATTGGAGAGCTATAATGGGGCTCACCCATCATATCTTGAGCTATAATGGGCTCAACCCAACATATCTTAATCTATAATAGGCTCAACCCAACATATCTTGAGCTATAATGGGGCTCACCCATCATATAATGAGATATAATGGGATAAACCCAATATAAATAATGTCCAAGGAACATTTCCTGAATAACTCACTTCATAACTCATTTATACCCTTGAACAAAACACATTCACATTTAAAAAATACCATTTTTTCGTAAAAAATCACTCTTAGAAAATACACACTGCACAAAAGATAATAAAATATCATTATTAAAAAATAAATATAAAAACATATAATGGAGACACTATGGTAATAAAACAACATGAAATCATAAGAGTACACTCTTTTTATAAAAAACGAACAATCTCTTTGGATTTCATAAAGGAGACATTTAAAAGGATTTTAAGAGGAAAGTCCTTTAAAAATACCATAACATTGAAGAGAGAATTGATTAAATGAAGGTAATATGTATATATACTGTAAATACACATAATAAAACATAATATAATCAAATTAAATTTCAATAGTCATCTTAGCAAGATAGAAACCATTTAAGTTGAAGGTTAACCTAAATAATGGAAATTGGGTTTAGAATTCACTTATGAAATTTCGGCTTGGTATTGGGTGTACATGGGCAGGATTAATGAGATAAAATGGGGCATATCATCATTAATATATCATAAGGGAAGTATGGGGGAGGTTATAAATCATACACCATCATTAGAAATTGAAAATTAAAGATCATAGCATAGGGGTGGCTCTTGAATAAAAGTGAGACAGAGAGGATCCTTTACCTTGGGTTTGACTTTCTTCAAATGTGTTTAAAACTCCTATATAAAGGTTAAAATATTGTTATTAATATTTTACAGAATCATATTAATGTTTATAACACCTTTCATAATCATTTTATATAATCATTCCTCCTATTCATTAATACTATTTTGTTAATTCCATTGTTTTCAGGTGCATTCTTTACATGGTTTCCATGATCGGTCCATGATGGATATTCTTGTCGATTGGAATTGAAACTCCAGAATTAGAATGGAATATTATTTTCATATTTCAAAAACCATAAATTATAACATTTATCATTTTGAATTCTGATATGAGTATGATTAATAAGTTAAAACATTATTGATACTTGTTTAGGTCATTTTGGTGATTCTTCGATCATAATGCAATCATTTTGTTTTATAAGTTAATAACATGTGTACATAATGATTCCAAAACCTTATATAAGATATAATACATAAATTATAATATGTTTCAACCATAAAAAGGTTTTAGGGACATTCTTGAAGGAATTAAAAGAAATTTAAATCACATCGTCCACAATGTTGGATAAGGGTTGGTGAGGAAAGAATAAGATTAGAAAATAAAATGAAAAGAAAAGAAAGAAAAAAAGAGGATGTTTTACTCTTGATCTCTTATCCTTGAGATTCTTCTTAAGGACCTTGGTTTTGGAATTTTGGTGAGACCAGAAGGTCTTGCACATGGGTAAGGGGATTGATAGGTGTATTTGGTAGAACTTAGGTAAGTATCAAGGCTTGATACATGTGGGAGGAAGAGGGAGAGTGGGTGGTATTTATAGTAGATGAGAGGAGGAGTTTTACATTTTTTTAATCATTATTAAATTATTTTCCACAAGACAAGAAATAGTTATGATTATAGACCAAAAATAGTAACAAGTGTATGTGATTTTGAACTAATGGTTTCTTACATCATCTATGATGCATTGAATAGTGCATTTAACTGATAATTTATATATACGTTATTTTACCGTATTTCACTATTCATAAAAAATTCATGTATTTCAGAAAATTACTAAAAATTCACCCCAACCATTTTTAGATGTGTAGAATCCAAAAAACGAACTTCATTTTATCAAAATAATTTTTTAAATATGAGAAATTTAATTTTTAAATAAAATAATATTTTATTCGAAAAATAACAATTTTAAAACATTTAATTACTTATTCCAAGATATGGGTGTATCATACTTTCAATTAAATCTTATATATATACTATCATAGGTGAAGTTACTATTTATATGGTTATGTTACTATTAATAAGGGTAATCATTACTATTCATATGGGTTTGTTACTATCCACCAAAAATTAAGTTGGTCTTATCAGACTCTAAATAACTTACCGATTGTAACTGTGTATGTTCATTTTTGAAAATTCAAAACAAAGAAGTGGGAAAATTAAGTTTAGTGATAATTATAACTATCTACTTAATAAAATATTTCATTCATTTAAATTTACTTTAAAAACCTTGGGGTGTAACAAAATGTATCTCTAAGGTTATATCCCATACTAGATCACAAACATAACAGGTAATCGCATAAATTTGTTGCCAGAAAATAGTCTGACACCATGTACTCTACCCACTTATCTCTAAAAAAATTTACTTCTTATTTTGAGTATGTAGATTATTGGAAATCTGGGTTGACCTAAGAAAATCGATACACACAAATGATTAATAAATATTTTTAATGAAATTATATTTACCTTTAGAAATTACATGTTCAGGGATGCTAGTTTTTTGATAGTATATGACATCTTTCAAAAAATTTAAAATATAATATCCACAATTTTTCTTGTTATCTTGCATCATACACTATATAAAAATTGACAAAAATGAGTAAATTTTTTTTAAAATATTTTTTATAATTAAATGTTTCTATATATAACTTAATATGTTTCCTTTTGGAGAAATCCATAGGATACATATGTTCATTCATCGACCTCATACCATGATTTATCCTATATTTATAGATCTCCATATCATAATAAAATTATCATAAAACATAAAACGAAACATAAAATCAAATTTTATCTATACAATTTTTATTTTAGTGCATTACAAATTCACAATACACATCATGTGTAGTTGGTTTGATTGAAATACAGGTATTGTATCTAGGAAAAAAACATTTGGGGTATCTAAATTGATTGTGATCAGTATCCAGTGATTTAAAAAAAACCAAAACTAATAATTAATGAAAAAAGAAAAATAAATTTCACATAATTATATTTCATAGTTTTACCCTTGTATTGTAGGAATCAAGAAGAGTCCATCTCCTATTATTTTCTTCTCAAATATCTCTCTTAGATCATCCCTTTTCTTAACAATTTCTTCTAATTACTAAGAAACTTCATGTGTAGAAACAATAATAGGATTAATTAATCCAAATCATGATTCATAGGGGTTTCCCTTAATATATTATTAATATAAACACTTGTAGAAAAAATGAATAGTTATTAACTTTAATGAACATAATAGATCATTTTTTTGACAGATGAATTATAAAAATTTACCTCATGTATGTATTCACAACTGGGACTCCTATCCCTTCAAAATTGAAAATCAGATTTATACTCTCAAGACCAAACACATATTTCATTCCATTTCTAAATATTTCTTCTTCATATTGAATGTAAGACACATCTCCATATATGAATCCAGTGTCATCATCAACTTTTAATGTTAATATATGATGAAGTGGAACTGGAAGGGTGAAGGTACTCCAGAAAGGTCCTATTGTTTTCTTATTCAATGCACTGGATTGTTTTGATCTGAACTTCCATTTTTCTTTTGTTTCATCTATTTATAATACCATACCACATTTCAAAAAAATTTCTCATAAAATATTAAATTTTTTTCATTAGAAAAAATTGGTATGGACATTCCTCATGCATCTTTATAAGATTATATAGCCATGTTATGAAATTTCTAATAACATCATTAAACTTTGTAATATCAAGATCATCAACCAGAATAGGAAACTCTATTACTAGATCATGATCTATTTCAATCACCACTCTTATGTGCTATTTTTTGAGGTATTTGTTGTTTGGAATGCCTATTATGATATTATAAATTATACCCCTCACAATAAGGAAATGTGTGGTTGTTGATAGATATAAATCACATAAAACTTCATCCTATTGAATTTTAGTAATATAAAGTTATCAGAAGTTGTTTGATACACATTTAGGAGAAAGAGTAATGAAAAATTTTATTAAATCGAGTAAGGTAGGTGGTTGAGGGTAATGGATAACTCAAATATATTGGGTCATGTGGATTTTCTTTTATTAATATTTGTTCCACTTCCAGTTCTCTTTGACCCTTTTTTATACATTGGTTCAGCAAACCTAATCGGATAATAATATCTTTCAATGAATCTATTTTCATATGAAATCCATTCATCATCTTATATGTATCTCCTTATAGCTTTGTCGTCTTGAAATATGTTCGAGGTGACATTCCAAAACATGCACCTTTAACACAGCCATATTGTCATGGCAGTTTCAAAGCTACTGAAAGTAGTTTTTCTTCAGGTATAGTTGATGTAGATTTTTATGTCTAAATTGTACAAAAAAATATGAACATAAATGGATATTTTTATGTAATATTATTATAATGAATAATTAATTACTATTATTTTATAAATACACATGCATCCTAAACCTTGTTAAATTAATTTTGATTGTATATATTGATAAAATATTTAAATAGAAAATTTATTTTTTTACAGTGAATTTTTTTTGTGATAAAATATATATTTGTTTATTGTACCCGTAAAAGTGGGGGAGGTGTTAGGTTTGAGTGTCCCCTAGCACATGTGTATGGATTTTTCATTGTATTTCCCATATGCCGATTAGTTATAATATATAATTAAAAATAATTTTAGTGTACCATCATTAAATTTATATAACTTTTTTCAGTTTTTTTAAATAATGTGAAAAAAATTAAATTAGTCATTTTTTTGTTTATTAAATCCTTTATCGATAAGTTTTTGTGTTATATATACATATTTTAAATTAAACATATGTTTATATATGTTATACTTTAAAAATTGATTAGTAAAATATATATTTGTTAAAAATATATTAGTAAAACAAATATATTTAATAATAGCTATAATTTACTCATTAAACCATAGTTATTTTTAATAATGAATATTTTTATTTTTTATTGTTTTCTCCAAAACTTATTATCTTATATTTTTCATCATTGTGGAATATGTTGGGTTATTTTTTTATTTATTAAGCATAGTAAAAAATATAATGTAATATATTTTATAATAATACATAGTGATCAAATTTCTAATATAATGGTATAAATTGTTATCATTTTTTATAATAATTTTATTTTCATTTATAATATTTTATTTTTATTTGATTAGAAAGTTTATTGAAGAATTATTGTTTTTTATATTTTATTTTTTATATATATAAAAAATATATATAAGAGATAGATTGATCAACCAAATAGATTTTATGTTGAATATTTCAAGGGGATTAAAAAATTTATTGATTTTAGGTCAATGTTTAGTAGAATATTTTTTTAAACCAATCAGGTTTCTATTTAGTATGACACATATTTCCTGGCCAGTGGTTTTTTTTTCATACAATCTTTCCATAGTGTTATGTGTGAAGAAATCATTTTTGTTACTTTCCACTATTATTTATGGACGAAGAGAACCCAAAAATAAAATTTATTTTTATATGAAACTGTTGATATATAAGATTTATGAATTTTAGGTAGATGGTGAAATAATTTTTTCTTAGGAAGATAATGAAATTTTTAGACTTTGGGCCACTTTTTTAGGGATATTTTTGCGTCACATGAGGTTAGGGCTACTTAAAAATTTATATTTGGACTTTCCTTGGTTCTATCTTCTATATGGGGCTGAGGATTCTAGAAATTCATGTCTACCTAAAATTTTGGTGGTTGGGGAAGCCACTAGAAGATCTCATCAATTTGGTATTGTGGCAGGTGAGGTGGTTGAGGTAGACATCAATAGATCTCATCAATCTGGTATTTTAGTGGTTGAGTGCGTAGATGTAGACACAAATAAATGTTGTTGATCTGGTATTACTGAAAAAAATTTGAACACCAATAGATATTATTGATCAGGTCTTACGGAAGCTGAGGTAGACTCCTTTAGGAAGGTTGAATCTCCTAGATCTGGTCTTGCTAAAACTGAGGTGGTCTCCAACAGAATAAAATTTACATCTATAAGATATTTATTCCCTGAAAAAATTCTAAATAATGATGAAACTTATCATGTTACTATTAATCGGGAGGCTACCCTAAAAAAATTTAAGTTCTTTTAGTACTACATCATCGATATGATCGTTCTACCAACTGGATGGTGGTTTTGGAAAATAAAGGATTTGGTTTAGAAGTTTTCCTATATATGGGTCCATCTGATTTGATATTTATAACCATGGGTTTGGGTTTTACACATCATTTTCCCCTCATAATATCTAAAGATTATTGATTGGGGGATCAGATCAATTATTTTAAACCCATGTATGGTTAACATTCAAGAATAGGATTTTTGGTCTAGCCTATTTTCTATTAAAAATACTAGGGTTGAAATTTGGATCAAAATTATTTTTCATAACTGGATCTTAAAGGAATACTAATATTTTATTGTATATATATCAATCAAAATGAACAAGACTACTGATGTTTCCAAGTACAATAATTATACTAATGTTCTGGTGGAAGTATACTTAAGCTATAACTTTATTAATAAATAGTTTTTTTTGGTAGGGGATGATGAAATCTCTCCAAAAGTGGAATGTGGTAGATTAAATTATTTCTACCCAGACTATCAAATTATTGGCCATATCAAGGATGATTCTTGTAAGAATGTTTCATGCCCTTTTTTATTCATTAAAATTGTGTTAGATCAGTTTAGTAATTCCTTATTTTAATGATTACAAATCATGTTTAATTTATTAATAACTATCTATGTGTTGAAATATGGAACCTTCACAATTTTATAATTTACAAAAAAAATTCTCTAAGTCTAATTTGGTACCACTAGTATAAGTTCTTCTACCACCAATTGTAGTCTTCTACCATCAGAAGTGATGTAATACCGCTAGTACACTTATTCTACCATGAGTTGAAAATTTATTACTGCTTGTACATATAGGCTACAACCAATACATATCTTCTACTACTAGAAAAAAATTCTACTATAATTTTTAGTTGGATACCATTAGTAAACACTTTATACCTTCAAGATTAGTCTTCTTATTTTAGTTAAAGCACGCTACCACTAGGATATTTTTGCTACTATTAGTTGAATCATGCTACCAACAGGATAATTATACTACCATTAGATGAATATGCTACCACCAATTATTTTATACTACCTCCTGTCAAAAAATACTACTATTAGATGAAACCAATACCACTAGTTTAAGTTCTACTTCAATAGTTGTCTAGAATTAAATTCAAATTAATTATTCCAACAGCTAGTTTATGGAATTTAATACAAGTCAATGATTTCATAAGTATGAGTATTTAAGAAGGATTATTCTTAAAACTACTACTAAGATGCATTGAAGATAAATTTAGACTTTCTAGAGTTGCTGCTGAGTATGAAGATTAATCTTATTTTATTATTTTCCTACAATGGATAATTGAAGTTTCTGAACATCTATAAATTTTATAAACCCCTCATTCACAAAGGATACCCAATTAATTTTTGATATTAACTAACTAGAAGGATGATCTTAAGTGTGACTTTAATAATATTGGATTTTCGATGAAATATACAACACTCTATTTTTCATGAAAAAATAGAAACCTTGTTAATAACATTCAAAGTTTCTTAAAAGAAATATTTAAAGATAGTTTTAAGGAAGAAGAATATTATTATTGATCATCTCAATTTGATCAGAGAATGAGAACCACATGATCACTTCTACAATATTTCTAACCTCTTATCTATTTTATTGACTTTTGGGTTGTTCTCACCATACATATATATTTATTGAGAACAATATCCTTCATTAAATAGAAGTGTACTCAGATACTCTTTTCACTCTTATTTTAAATGTTTTATCACATGAATAACTATAGAAGAGGTTGTGAGTATTCTTGATTGTTTGTCAGTAGTTTTTTGTAAAACTAAATCTATGTTGTTGATCAAGTATATTGTTTAGTAAACATTATTAGAAGTGGGTGGCTATCAAGTGAAGAGGGTTAGGTCTCGGCTTGATAATGAACCTATTGTATTAATTTATATTTATTATTCTTTTATTTTTTATTTTTTTTAAGAAATAAAAAGTTTTAGTTTTCAAAACTTCTTTATAATAGTAGTATTTTGATAGTAATATTTAATTAGTATTTTATATATTGTGTTCAATATGATCATATTTTTTTCAAAAGTTAAAGTGGTTTTAAAAAAATAATTGGGTTGTGATCAAGCCTTGTAGAAACAGTTTGAAAATATTAAATGTCAGGACCCGACCCAATAGGGTTTGATTCGTAATTAATGAATCCAAAATCTATAATCCAAGGTTAGAAACAAGAACCAAATGGTATAACTAATATGGGAGGAATTTTCCTAAGTACTTGTGTGCATGCACCCAACCATATACATGAAAAATTGTAGAGGAATAATAATAAAATGAAAAAAACTACAGAATAAACAATTACTGAAAAACCTCTAGGGAATAAAAGATTATGACATAGTAATCATAAAATCAAAAAGGGGGAAAATACACTCCCAACAAAAAAGAGTTCCCAACCTGAAAAAGGTAGAAAAGTGAAGTGCTGAGAGATCATGTGTCCAGATCTCCAAGACCTGACCATCATATGTGGTAAAATTCACCAAGGAATCCAAATGATCCTCTATAATCACCAATAACCTATTCATCAGTGTCATATGACATGACATATGCGGGAAAATCCTATTCAAGGGTGTGTATATACATACCTAGTAAGATGCACTAAAATGTGAGGGGGAAATAGGAGACAAAATAGAAGTAGACGGCTCAACCTATAGTAAGAGAAGAATGAAATCTAGTAATAAGGATCAATATATATATATATATTTTCAACAAAGAAACCTAATTTGAGAGAGAAATGGGATATCCATCACATAGTCTGGTCCAGGAAAATAGTTTTCCATCAGTTCTAAGAGATTCATCAATGATACCCAACATCTCACGTGTCTGGATAGTTGAAGCATCCATATCATGCCATACCTCGCCAATATTTCATGCATCCAAGGGGAAAAGATCTCTAGGAATAGGACCCATACCCTGATATGATATTAGGGTTACACTAAGAAGGTAGAGGATCCATGCCCTGACTTAGAAGGTGGTTCCACTCTAATGGTATAAGATCTATTCCCCTACCAGTATGAGGGATACACTCTAATGGTAGAGGAACCTTGCCCTGCTCAATAAGGGGGTTCCATGTAAATAGTAGAGTACCCATTCCTTGGCCAGTAGTAAGGCTTCACTCTAATGGTAGAGGACCCCTATTCTATCCAAAATGAGGGTTCCACTCTTATTGTAGAGGACCCATGCCCTTCCTAATATGAGGGTTCTACTCTAATGGTAGAGGAATCCTACCATTCCCATCATGAGGGTTCCACACTAATGGTAGAGTACACATGCCATTCCCAGTAGGAGGGTTCCACTCTAATGATGGATAGAGGACCCATACCATGTGTCAATAGGAGGGTTCCACTCTATTTATCCTTCCTAGTTACTATCATCATCGAACGCCCCCTAAAGAATCATCACACTCATAACATCTCGCATAATATCACAAAATCCACTAAAAAGGCCACCATCATGTTCTATAAATAAAAACAATCAATATAGGCTACTCATGGGCCAAATTTTGAGTCCAAACAAAGGACATATGATATGTATAATTTTCCAAAAAAATGGGGGTACATAGTGTGTAAGGGGACCCACGTGATGTGTGGTCCCACTCCACAACATTCCCATTTTCTTCAACATTACATGGATTACTTATCATGTCTCCCAACACAGAATTTAAGGGGACTACATGGAGTGTCATAACCACTGAGGATCCTACTCTGGTGTCAGGCCATGTACATTGGTTGTGTCTGTTTCTGTGTACACTGGTCATGTACTCCAGTTATGCATGTGTCTATATACTCATGTAATACACACCGAGTGTCCAGTACCAAGTCACTGGGTGTGTGGGGGACGCAAATTCCATATAATATTTATCTCACTTGAAAAACCTATCCCCCATTATCAAGGGGCTACACATTGTGTGTTCTTCAGTTTATGTGGCATATAGTCGGTCTTTTCCCAGAATTCTGGATCCACTCTCTATGATCCAAAAATGGATTCTTGGTTTCTATTTATACCTAAATATCACCATAAATCGAAGGGGGGATATTTTTTCGTCTATTATGTCCTTATGATGTTAGGTAATTGGTATCTCTTGATCTATAATGGTCTGTCACACACCCTGCTTGCCTCCTGTCATAGTCATTCCGTGATGCATCCCAGATACATGGGAATAATCACCCAAATAACATAAATAATATTGATCCATCCTCAAATAATCAATCCACTCATCACACACAAATCTATCATGAATATAGGGGATCAATCACGCTCAATCCTTTCTGACAATAGTTTAATCAGGACCTCATGTTCCAATAATGAATAACAAAAAGAACATGTGTGGGAAAATCATAATAAACATGGGTGAAACAATCATTGAGAAAGTTTTATGTGATAATTAATATAGATCAAGGAATATTGAGTAAGAAAACATTGAATAACAGGGTAAACAATTTAAATAACCAATTTAATTAGATAAGGTCTCATGCAAAGATTCCAATTTGACATTGATCAAAGAAATAGAAATGATCAAACTCAATTTTTTTAATCATATGGGTGGAAATCCGGAAGATATGAGTCCTAACTTGATATTGGATAATTTGATGATGAAGAATGTAGCTAACAATGATGTAGGGATGTCTTTTCCTTCACTACACCCCGATCCGCCTGGATCTAGAGGCTCATCATTGATCAATCTCAATTCTCCAATGACGGGTGGTAGAACACTCCTCTGAATGATCTCATGGTTATGAGGATAACACTAGAAATTTTATATAGTATCATATTTATAGAATTAAATAGGTTTATTTCATTTAATAAAATAAATAAATAAAATTATTTATTTTATTTAAATGCACCAGCCAAGGATTACTTTATCTGAACATCCCGTATCGACCAAATTTATGTTGCACCAAGGATAAACCTAACGTTCTAAATTATTTTTTAATTGATATTTATATTTAAATACTTAGTTTAATATATATTCTATTGTTTCTAAAAAACCATTCATGTGTGATATAAAATATTTTTATGAAACTAATTCAGGGCACACCAAGCCTCAAAATCTTGTGTCATCTCAGTGCCTAGATCTGAAAATATATCTTGATTTATTACAAATCTATATAAGGAAAAAAGGGTCTTTATATTATTCACTCCTTCAATATTTTCATCTTTAAATATAAAAACTAAACAAAAAGTTCAAAATATTGAGCCCGCATCGGGCTCTCCCTCTCCCAAGATCTCTCATGCATGCTCTCATGCTACCATAACACAAGAACCAATGTATTGATCCATCCATACAGGATCCTCTCATGCTGATCCTCTATCACCACTGGGTGATCTGTAAAAGTCGATCCATCCTTGATGTCTAGCTTTACCCAGTCAATAACATGTGTAGGTCCATGCACGTATCTCCTCAGTTTCGACACATGGAAGACATTGTGCACATGCTCTAAATGTAGGGGTAAGCCAATGTGGTAGGAAACCTCTCCAACCCTCTGGAATATCTTAAATAGCCTGATGAACACTGGGGATAGCTTACCACCCTAGACGTATCTCTGAAATCCTCATCATGGGGAGACTCTCAGGAAAACTTGTCCTCCCTTATCGAACTCCAAGGGACCATATTGCTGATCTACATAATATTTATTCCCACTATAAGTTGTACTCATCCACAAGTGGATGACCTGGACATTCTCTGTCATCGCCAGCACTATATCTGGAACAAAAAGAGATGCCTCTTCGATCTCAGCCTAGCATAAGGTTGAACTGTAGGTTCTCTCATACAAGGCCTTAAAATTTGTCGTGTTGATATTAGAGTGGTCGCTATTATTTTACACAAACTCTAACAAGGTAAAGTGATCCTCTCAGCTCCAACCAAAGTCTAACACACAATACTATAGCATATCCTCTAGCACCTAGATAGTGCACTCGGTTTGACCATCTGTTTGGGGGTGGAAGGTTCTAATCATCCTCATCTAGGTTCTGAATGCCTCATACATGCCTCTACATAGCCATGAAATAAACCACGCATCACAATCAAATATAATTTTCAACAGAACCCCATGAAGGTGAATGGTCTTATTCATATACAAATTCCCTAGAATTTCCATTGAACTCTAATCCCCGATAGCAAGGAGTTATGCTGACTTTATGATTTGGTCAACTATCACCCAGATAGCATCATGGCCTCTCACTTCCCATGGAATCCATTTCATAAATTCCATGGATATACCATCCCATTACCACTATGGAATATCAAGAGAATGAAAAAAAACCAATCAGAATCTGGTTCTTAGCATTTACCTTCTAACTCGTGAGGCATTGAGAGATGAACTTAGCCATGCTCCACCTCATGGAATCCCATAAAAACTAATAATGAAAGTATTTATAAATATTACCTACACCAAGATTTATATCCAAATGAGAGGTGTGAAACTCTCTCATCACCTCCTCTCACATCGTTACTCAGACCACTTTCTATCCCTAAAAAAGGATGATGTGATTCCCTCCTTTATAAAATACATCTGGTAAATATATTGAGAATATTATGTCACTTAAGACTTCACAACTGATGTATCCCAACTAGGAATCCCTCACATGATAGAGGAGCAAAATATTCGACACCATCGACTAAATAAAAGTAGCACCATCCTCTACAACTAGGGTAATCTTTAAGGAATACAACTACTCATATGCCTTATCCACCAAGAGAGTCTAGGACTTAATGCTAAGGGCATCTGCCACCACATTTCCCTTACCAGGGGTATTGACTATCTCAAATTCAGAGTTCTGTTGGAACTTAAACCAATGCCTTTATCTCAGGTTTAGGTCTCCCTTAGTGAATACATACCTGATACTTTGATGGTCTAATTAAACAAAAAAACACCCTCCCAAAATATAGTTACTCTACATCCTCAAGGTAAAGGCTACCGATGCTAGCTCCAAGTCATTATCCATGTAATTCTTTTCATGGGGTCTCAAATACTGCAACCCATATGTGATAACTAACTGTATCTATATCAACACACAACCAAGCCCAACTCCAAAAGAATTGCAATATACTACATAATCCACACCCTCCTTCAGTAGTCTCAAAACATGAGCACTAATCATCCTTAGCCTCAACTCCTCAAAGGCTCCCTGGAACTACTCAGTCTAGGTAAATGGTTTCCCTTTCCATATTTGGGAGGTCAAAAAGTCTATAATCCTATATAAGTATTCCAAAAACTTCCAATAGTACCCCACCAAGCCAAGTAAACTTCACACCTCTGAAATTCTCTTGGGTGGATACCAAGAAAGAACTGCATTGATCTTCATTGGGTCCATAGCTAATCCATGACTAGAAATGACATTCCCCAAAAAGCGAACCTCATGGATCAATAATTGGAACTTTGAGAGCTTACTATAAATCTAGTCCTCCTGAAGAAAATCTAAGACCATACTCAAGTAATTTTTATGCTTCTCCTCTAACAATGAGTATATAATTATGTCATCAATAAAGAAAAAAAAGAGTCCAAATATAGTTTGAATATTCAGTTCATCAAATCCATAAACACATTAGGGGAATTCATCACACTAAAAGGAATCACCATGAACTCATTATGTCTATAGTGACATCTGAATTCTAGATTTATAATATCATCCTTGTAAACTCTCAAATAGTGGTAGTTGAACCTGAGATCGATCTTAGAGAACCATCTCGCACCTCAAAAATGATCAAATAGGTCACCAATCCTCAATAAGGGGTAATTTTTATTTATCGTGGCATGGTTTAGGAGACTATAATCTACATAAATTAAAAATAATCCATATGACTTACTCATGAACAACATTGGAGCTGCCCAGGGGGACACACTAGGCCTGATAAAACCCTTATCTCTAAGGTCCTCAAACTACAACTACATCTCTTGAAGAATGGTACGACCCATCCAATTAGTTATAGAAGATATTATAATGGTCATGGGGTGCAATTAAATGAAAAACATTAAACTCCCAACTCATAGGAAGTCCCAAAACGTCCTCTGAGAAAACATATATAGAATCCTCAATGACTAAAGGAATCCAGATGCTGAAGAGCCTACTATACCAAGGGATACACTTTTCAACTAATGGTTAATGGTTTCTAGCCTCCTACTCATGAAACCCACTTGATTTTCCATGAGATATCTCTCACCCATAAAGGAGAATCTCATCCCATCAGTCTAATGGTATCTAACTCATCTGAAATGATAGTTAATATGGGATCAAATGGTGTACACCCAATCCATACACAAGATGAAGTCATAATTTATCATTATAATGACAAGAAGGTCCCATGATAACCTCTCCCCACAAATTGATAGCTCACGTTTCGAGCTGATAAAATATATAGAAGATGTGTTCCCTATGGTAACCTCAAGAAAAATCTATTAGGCTAACGCCTCAACTAGGACCTCCATCTATCACACCAGGAGTAAAGAGATAAACCAATGACTCGAATATATTTATAATAATAAATAATAAAGTGTAGAATAAATACATATCATACCTATAATCATCTCATGTTCCATAGGAATATATACCTCCATTTATTGCGACTGTCCACGACCCCAACCTCCAGCTCCCTGAGCCTAACATGGGATGCCCGGTGGAGGTAGTGTAATGAGCTCATAACATCATCCACCCCTCATAGAAACTCCTCACAGTGCCCCAACTTCTCCTTTTATATATTTTCACCCCTAAGGGCCATCCTTCCATCACCTGGGAGATCTAAGATCACATCGTTGCCTCTACCTTGGTGGTCCATCCTCTATCTTTATTCCCTCCTGAACATGTTGGTTTGGGAAATCACAATCCATGTGACCTCACCCATAACATTCATAGAAAATACCCTCTTGGGGATACCTTGGTCCTATATGTGGCTTATGATATACATTAACACATGTATTATTCTGGTTGTAGAGAGGTCTCTTAAACTGAGACCCTACCAATTAGTGCCTTCTAGTAGATTTAGATGACTCAACCCCATAACGCTCAATGCCAGCTCTGGCTACATGGTGTCCCTCTGATAGAAATCTATCCATCACCAATGCAATCCCCAACACTATAGAAAATGTGTTAATGCATATGTGTACCATACAAGCAAAAATATATATGTGGATACCCAAATCAAACTTCCATACTTGTAAGTAGACATCCCAAATAATGTTGAGAGAGTAACATGTGAAGTCATCAAACCTTTCTGAATACTCATCAACTATTGTCCCTCCCTATTACAGTTCCAGAAGCACCTGAATCTAAACTAAGCGCAGGCATGATTAGTAGTACTCCTCTTGAAATAGCTACTAAAAGCCAGACCATGAGAGCATTGAATCATCATGCATCTATGTAACTTGGCTCCAATAGTTTCTAGCTACTCCATGGAAAATACTATCTTCAAGTACAACCACATGATTAATCATTGTCTAGATAATCCATAACATTAGATCACTGACTCTATACAATCAGTTGATGCTTTGGGATTTGGCTCAATATAGAACCTTAGCATCCTATAGTGTTCAATCTCATGGAGTGCACAAAGCCTAAGTGCATTCTCACCTGCTATGTTGGTATGATATACTAATCGATAGGTGGGGGTGCTACTACCTACCAATATGGAGGAAGGACCTTGTGCAATGTCCCCTAAATAGAGGCCTTGGATCTTTATTATGATCTAGAATCGATAAACTAGCTGTCTGTCTACACATAGGAATCCTAAAATTTTAAATCAACACATGCCACAGTCAAATGATCATATATATATATATAGTAGATGAATAAATATGTATAGTCAAAAGACTAAACCTTGTATGATTCATGTTCTAATGTTCCCTATAACCAATGTCTCAGTATACTGATTCCACTAGAAGGTGGTCAAAGTCTTGAGGTATAGATACATTGCCCACCACACCAACATTGGGTTCCCTGGCCTAAAATCCACACTTGAGACACATTAAAATCATTTCCCTAAATCCCAACCAAATCCTCACAAGGGAACAACTCCCAACACCATTCTAAGGAATTAACCACATTTGATACCAATCATTCATGACCCAACCCAATAGGGCTTGAGTCGTAACTACCCCAAGCCCACATTTATAGGTTAGGGGCTAGAGAAAATATTCAAAAGGAATAACTAATATGGGAGTCCTTTCCCAAAGTACCAATATACATTCACCCAACCATATCCATGAATAAGTGTAGAGGAATAATAATAAAATTTGCAACATCTATAGAATAAACCATGCATTTAAAAACTATAGGGAATAAAAGAGTGTGATAAAAAAAACTATAAAGAAAAAAATGAGTGAAATACATTCCCAACCATAAAGATGTCCCAACCTAAAAAAATGGAAAAGTAAAGTTCTGGGAGATTTTGGCTCTAGATCTCCAAGCTCTGACCACATTATCTAGTAAAATTCACCATTGTATCCATATGAAACTCTATAATCTATATCAACTTATCTATTGGATGAAAAATACACAATGTGTGTGGGAAAATCCCAAGTCGATGTGAGTATATACATACCTATTAAGGTTCTCTGAAAGTTGAGGTGGAATAAATAAGAGACATGATAGAAGTAGACAAATCAATACATAGAAAGAGAGAAATGAAATCCAACAACGAGGATCAACGTATGTATGTTCAAAAAAGAAACCCATTATGAGGGAGAAAAAAGATCTCAATCTCATAGCCTAGCCTAGAAAAAGTGTCTACCATCAGTTCTAAGAGGCCCATCAATGATGTTTAGTATCTCTCTTGCCTGACAAGTATAAGAATGAATATCAATCCACACCTATACATTGTTCCACACATTATAGGGGAAACAATATCTATGTGGAGGACCCATACCTTGACATGAAAAGAGGGTTCCAATCAGAAGGTAGAGGAGAAATTCCCAAACTTCACTGGAGGATTCCACTCTAATGGTAGAGGTCCCATGCCCTGCCTAGCAGGAGAGTTCCACTCAAATGGTATAGGACCCATGCCCTTCCTATCAAGAGGGTTCCCCTCTAATGGTATAAGACCTAAGAACTTTCCATTAGTAGGGTTATTCTCTAATGGTAGAGGACACATTCCCTTCCCAGTAAGAGGGTTCCACTATAATGATGGATAGAGGACCCATTCCATGTTACAATAGTAGGGTTACACTCTAAGGATCCCGATTGATCACTACCATCCTCGAACGCTTCCTAATGAAGCATCACGCTGGGAAAATATCACATTGTATATAAAAATATACAATAAAGGCCACCATCATGTTCTATATGGAAAAAACTTAGGATATGATACTCATGGGAAAAAATATAAGTTTAAATGAAGGATATATGAGTGGTAAAAGTTTCCTAAAAAACTAGGTTACACGACTTGTAAGTGGGCCCACACTGCGTTTGGTCCCACTCTGCTTCCAGGACATATCCTTATCAAGTACATGTATCACTACCCATGTATCCCTATATAGTGTGTAAAAGGACTACATGACATGAATCATCCACCCATGTTTATACCCGTGCTTATGACTATGTTTGTATACCTTGGTTGTGTTTGTGTCTATGTAAACTGGTTGTGTACTCTATCCATTCCTATGTCTATAGACTCCCAGAGTACACACCATGTCTCTAGCACTAGTTGAAATGGCATGTGAGGGTCCCACATGGCATGTGATATTTATCTGACATGAAAACCCTATCCACTATAGCTATGAGGATACATGTCGTGTGTTCTTTATAAAACATGGTGTGTAGTCAGGTTTTTTCGAAAATTATAAATCTTCTATATAAAATCCAAAAATAGATTATTAGTTTCCATTTATTCCTGATGATCACCAAAAATAAAAGGGAGAAGAATCTATTCATCGATTTTTCCCTCTGGTGGTCGGAAATTTTTATCTCCCGATCTACTATGGACCGTTGCATGCCCTGCGTGCCACCCCATAAGAGTCATTTAGTCTCGAATCATAGATCCAATGGAATCATAACCCAAATCCAAAAAATCAAATTTATCAATAGTAAAATCATTAATCCACCTGTATCACTTGAATACATTAATAATTTTAGGGTTTGATCATTCTTGATACTACGCAAATATAGTTGACTTGTGACATCATGGTCTAATGATGAAGAACGTGAATAACTAGGGTGAAACACAAGAAAAAAAGGTGAAAAAATCATTGGTCAATTGTTCTATTATAATGAATATAGATCAAGGAATAAGGGGTGATAAAACATGGCATAATGGGGGTCAAAAAAATTAAATATCCAATTTATTTTGATAAAGGCTCATGCAAAGGTTCCAATTTGATGTAGATCAAATAAATGGAAATGATAATGATCAATATTTTTATTCATTAGGGAGGAAATACACAAATTAAAAGTCTTACCTCAAGATTGTAACATTATATGATGAATAAAGTAGCTTCCAATGATGGAGAGAAGTATTTTAATTCTTAGCACCTAGATTTACCAAGTTTTAGAGGCTTATCGTCAATCCGTCACAATTTTCCAATAATTTTTGGTATAACTATCCTCTAAATGATCCCTGGGTTATTCAAATAACCATAGAAGTTTTCTATAGGATCATATTTATAGAAGTAATTAGTTTTAGTTAATTTATGAAAATAAATAAAATAAGTTATTTATTTTATTTAAATTCACCCACCAATGGCTGCTTTATTCAAACTTCCCACACAGACCCAAATTAGGTCACACCTAGGGTAAACCTCACATTCTGAATTCAAGCATTGTCTCATATTTCCATTTTGATACTTTGTTTAGAATATATTCTATTATTTCTAAAAATAAATGTGTGCATGATATAAAATATATTTAATATTTTTATAAACTATTTATGGAAACACCAAGACTGAGAATCATAGGTTCTCTCAGCGCTTAGCACTAAAAATATTCCTTGATATATTTAAAATTATTATAAGGAAAACACAAGGTCTCAACACTAAATTAAATTTTCATTATTTTTTAGCTCTCTATCGAGGGATTACCCTAGTGTGGGTAAGACACACTTTCTTAAAATTATAAATCAAGGGACCTTTATACAAGGTTGTTGGATACCCAACTTTTTGTGTTAAGATTTTTCCTACTGGTTGCTTGTTTTTGTTTCATGTTTTATTTCCATTGTATTTTGATAAAGGAATAAAGTATAACATTATTATACTTTCTTGTACTTTACTTACTCTGATAAATAATATTCTATATTCTTTAAGATATAATCTTCCTTTAAGAAAGTTGTTATTAAGTTTCATTTCCATATTCATATTTACAGACCCAAAGCAAGTTTTTTTCATAGAACTAAAAAAGAATCTGTTAATTCACATTGTTTAACATTGTTAAACCTAGTCTTACTTAAGGTTAAAAATGAAAATTTTTAAACATAAAATTCACTCCTCTTGTAATTGAGCATCTACATATACTATTTTGATCCTACAATTAGTATCAGAGCAGGTCACTGAAATACCTATACTCACAAATATGTTTTCTTAATCAAGTTTTCCTTGTTCTAAATTCTTCATACTTAACTTTTTTGTTCAAGTTTTTCACAGGTATTTTTATCTTTGTTTATAATTTTTTTCCATTAATAAGTTTTGTGGACATTATTTTCTTATATAATGATAGGAATAAATTCTTGTTCCATTGATAATCTTAATCCTACCAGACCACCAATTTTTTACCATAAAGATTATGAGTACTGGAGAGATAGGATGATGAATTTTATTTTTAACAATAGAGTAAACAATTTGGTATGCTTATTGGTGACTAAAAAATTCCAAACAAGGAATTCATAACCTTTACCAACCAAGAAAAATCAGAATATCAAAAAAATTACAAGGTACAAAATACTTTGTTGTGTTCTATGACCAGGAACATATATATTCAAATATCTTCTTGTAAAGCTACCAGCTGCATTTGGAAGAAACTTGAAGTTACACATTTTGGGACTTCTAAAGTGATAGATACTTGAAGAGCTATATTGAGTGGTGAATATCATGTATTCTTATTTCCTTATGGAGAACCTATTTTCAAAGTACAAGAAATATTCATGACCATTGTAAACAGTCTTCAATATGTGGGAGAGAAAGGTCTTGATGGTGATTCTCTTATTGATAAGATAATTGATATTATGACTAATGAGTGGGAATAAAAAATTATAGATATTGATGAGAATATAAAAGTATCTCAAATTACTCTTGATGAGCTATTTGGAACTCTTCTTCAGCATGAAAGCAAAATGAAGAGAGATAATTATTTCAAAAAAAGATGAATGGTAATGGAAGTGTAGTTTTCACTACTAAATCTTAAACCAAGACTTCGAAAAGGAAAACTCAATCTAAAGATAATAAAAATTTAATTATATTTGAATCTAGTGACAGTGATCTATGTGAGAATGAATTAGCCAATATTACTCAAAGGGTGAACAAGATTGTGGGAAAGAAATATTTTCAATACAGATATAAAAAGAAAGATAGAAAGGACAAGAAATATTCTAAAGTAACCTGTTATGAATGTAAAAGGGTTAGACATATCAGACCTAATTGTACTATGCTTAAGATAAAAGACAGGAAGGAAAATCATTATGAGAGAAACATGAAAAAGTTTTTCAAGACTAAGTCTAAGAAAGTCTTGAAAGAAAATGACATCGGGAGTTCCAGTGGTGTTCAATATTCAGATGAATCTATAGATTATGAATGTTCTAGTTATAAGAATATTGGTCTTATATCCAGAGTACCGATTGAAATCATTGTCTTATGTCTAAGGTACACAATGTTGAATCCTTAATCAATGTTTCTTTAAATAAAAATTTTTCTAATGAAGAATATTATTAATCTTTAGATGATGAATCTTCCTGATCAATAGATAATACCTTACCTTAATTTGAAGAAGTTTCTATATTTTCTAAATTTCTTGATATTGAAAATTATATGATAAAAAAGAAGTAAGAGAAAGAAAATTATAGAATTTCGATTTTAACTAAAGAAGTATCAGATCTTTCTAAATATCATTATCAAAAAACTTTTAATTTTTAAAGTGTTTCCAAAAACCTTAAGGAAGTTAATTCTAAGAAGGATAAAATTTATAAGGATCTTAAAAATGTAATTTCTAAGAAAAATATTTTAGAGGCTAAATCTAGTTATAAATCTAATAACTTTGAGGATAAGAACTTAGTTATTAAAATAAAGTCATAAATATTTTCCTTAAGTAAATTCTTGTCAAACTTTGCCTCTGGTAAGGAAAACTTTGACAAGGTGTATTCCCAAATTCGTCCTCTAAGAAATTGTTCTGGATTTGGTTATACTCATTCAATACTAGTTTTTAGTAATAATTATTTTGTTCCCCAAAGTGATCTATTTTGTACTAAATGTCAGTGTGGTGGACATTGGGAGAAACAAATTCTTTAAAAAACCCCAATATTTAGGTGTTCATAAAGCATATTTTTCTAAGAAAATGTGGATTCCAAAAATCTTACTTTTTAAAATTTATAGATCCAAGAAAATTTGGATTTTGAAAGTCTAACTATTTTATTTTTAGGAAAATAAAGAAAGTACCAAAAACAATACATGGTACATAGATAGTATATGTTCCAGGAATTACTATTAACAAAAACTTCTTTGAAAATATTATCAAGATGAAAGGATGAAAAGTAAATTTCAGAGATAATGCACATGAATTTTTTTTTGGTATAGGTAACATTTTTATTCTTGGAAAAACATTAATTTAAAATGTTTTATTTGTTAAGGGTCTTAAGCATGAACTCATTAGAATAAGTCAATATGAGATGAATGTTACCTTGTGAATTTTAAGAATGATAGATTCTTAGCACAAAATTTAAAGGAAGAGTTTATTCTTTCTGACCATAGGCAAGAGAATGTTTACACACTAAACTTAGAATACCTTAGAAGCCAAGTTCTACCTTGAATTTGTGCAATAAAATATCAATATTGGTTATGGAATAGAAGGTTAGGACACTATAACCTTAGGAACCTAAGAAAACTCTCAAAGAAAAGGCTTGTTTAGGTTCTACCAGGGCTTAGATTTGTTTATTCAAAAGTTTGTGATCCTTGTCAATATGGAAAGAAACATAAATCAAGTTTTAAATCAATTGGTGAAGTCTCAACTTCTGATGCATTACAGTTAGTGTATATGGATCTTTTTGGTCCAATAATAAATTGGAACTATTCGAGGCAAATATTATGTATTTGTTTTAGTTCATGATTACAACAGATTTACATGGGTCTATTTTCTAGGAAAAAATATAAAGCATTATCTTATTTCAAAACTTTTAGAGCCCAATTGAAAAATGATAAAAATATTTCTTTAATAACTATTCATATTGATCATGGAGGAGAATTTCAAAATTCTGAATTTTAAACCTTTTATAGTAAGAATGGAATTACTCATAACTTCTCAGCTCCAAGAACACCTCAACAGAATGGTGTTGTTGAAAGAAGAAACCAAATTCTTCCAGAGATAACTAGAACCATGCTGAGTGAATATTCTTTTTCTAAACACTTTTGGGATGAAGCTATTAGTACTGATTTTTATACTATAAATCGAGTCTTATTCAGAACTTTTCTTAACAAAACACCTTATGAATTGTGGAATGATATAAAATCTAGAATTTATTACTTGAAAGTATTAGGTTTCATGGTATTCATCTTGAATACTAAGGATACATTACATAAATTTTAGCCTAAATCTGATGAAGGAAGTTTCCTAGGCTACTCCACTAATTCTAAGGTTTATAGGTTTTTTAATAAAAACACATGTACTGTAGAAGAAATAGTTCATATTATATTTGATGAAACTGGTCCTTTTTTTTAAACAACCCCAACCTACATCTTCAGATGTATTTTCAAAAACTGATTATAAACCTTTAATAGAAGATTATTATAATAAGGAAAATTTTCAAGAAAATATTTATAAATAATTTACCTCAGAAGATTTTATAACGTATGTTGATGAATAGGTTTTAAAAAACCCAAATCAGTTGTTTCTTAAGAATCATCCCAGTGATAGTATCATTGGTGATGTAAATAAACTAGTATGGATTAGAGGTTCCTTAAGAAATAAAGTATAACATCTGGAATTCCTTTACCAATTTGAACCAAAAAGCAATCATGAAACTTTAGGTGATGACGATTGGATTGAAGCCATGCAAGATGAGCTAAATGAATTCAAAAGGAACAAAGTCTGGATCTTGGTTGAAATACCTAAGGAAACTTCTGTAATTGGAGTAAAATGGGTCTTTGGAAATAAGTGTGATGAAAATGGAATCATAGTAAGAAATAAATCTAGATTAGTTGTTAAAGGCAATAATCAAAAAGAAGGAATATACTATGAAGAAACCTATACTCCTGTAGTTAGACACGAATCTATTCAAATTTTACTTTCCTTTGCAGAATTCTTTAATTTCAAACTTTTTAAAATGGATGTGAAGTGTACTTTTCTTAATGGATATGTTCAAGAGAAATTTTATGTTGAAACACCTCCTTGTTTTGAAGACACAAAACATCCTAAACATTTTTTCAAACTTACCAAAGCTTTATATATAATTAAGCAATACCCTAGAGCCTGGTATGATAAAATTATAGGATTTTTGTTACAAAACAATTATGTTAAGGGAATTTATGATCTAGATATTTTTATAAATAAAGATAATAAAAATGTTTTTATTGTTCAAAATTATGTTTATGACATTATATTTGGTTCAACTTAGAAATCTTTAACTGATTCGTTTGCGAATATAATGAAATATGAGTTTGAAATGATTTTGATGGGTGAGTTAAAATTTTTCTAGGGTTTTAAAATTTCTCAAAAACCAGAAGGAAATTATATATCAAAACATAAGTATATTAAAGATATTCTTAAGAAGTATGGATATGACAACACTAAAAGTATAAGCTTTCCTATCGGTACCTCAAATTCTCTTGATCTTTGTGAACCAGGGAAACCAGTATATCAAACATAATTTATAGGTATGATAAGAAGTTTACTATACTTGATAGCTAGTCATCCAGACATAATGTTTTCAGTATTCCTATGTTCAAGATATCAATATATTCTAAAGGAATATCATTTAAAAGCATTGAAAATAATTTTTCGCTATTTAAATAGAACCATGGATTTATGACTTCTCTATTATTCTGGAAATTATTTTGTTCTTAAAAGATTTTTGGATGTTGATTTTGGAGGATGTAGAATGGATAGAAAAATTATATCTGGAACTTTTCATTTCTTAAGAGATTCATTAGTTTCTTGTTAATGCAGAAAACAACACTCATTATCACTTTCCACTGCTAAGATGAATATGTAGCAGCTGGAAGTTATTGTGGCTAAGTGTTTTGGATGCAACACACACTCACAGACTATGACATAATTTTTACCAAAACACAGATATTATGTGATCACACTAGTGTTATTTCCCTAAGAAAAAACCTTTCACATCACTACCGTGCAAAAACCATAGATATTAGGCATCCGTTTCTTATAGATCACACACTTAAATGAGATATCATTCTTTAATTTATCGGAATGCAAGATCAACATGCTAATATTTTTAAAAAATACTTACCCTATAATAGATTTTAATACATTAAAAAAAATTTAGGAATGAAAAATTTAAATTAATCTTCCATATTAACTTTATGTTCAAACTTATCTCCTTACATTAAGTAACTCCTTCTCATATGGGGAGTACATTTTTTTGGTAATCAATTTTTTTCCTTATTAAAATTTTTTGGAAACCAAATTTTTTTCCTTAATCATATTTTTCATAACAAAAATTTTTCCTTAATCAATTTTTCTTCATCACAAAATTATTTTTCTTAAAAATTTTTTTTCAGAAACCAAAATTCTGGAATAAAAAATTTTCCTTTCTTTAATAGAATTTTCAGGAATCTAAAGTTATTCAAGAAGAATATCCTTTATTACTAAATTTTTTTCTAGAAATTCAGAAGGTATGTTTCCTTACTTAAATATTTGTAATTGAATATTTTACTTGTTAGTATTCTTATCTTGTTTTAAGAAAAGTTTCAGATTTACTTTTCCTTAAATTCGAATTTTTACCTTAAAAACCCCAAAAGATCAGAACCTACCAAATCCTTCTTCGTCTTTCATATCAAACATCAGATAAGATCGTGCTTGTTTCAACCATTAGATAAATTTGGGAATTCAAACTATCTCTTGAAGGCCTATATAAATCCCTCCTATTCTTTGTCCCACGTTAGTTTACAAGATATTTTTGTGCTGAAGATCTGCCTCTCTTCAAAAAGCTCATTCCCCTTTTCTTAGTTTTCTTAGACTAAGGATGTCTTTGGAAGGCTCTCTACAAAAGTATATGTCTTTATCTAATGAAATCATAGAATAAAAAATATATAGAGAAAGGTTGGTTTATATGAGATTCATCAATAACTATAATTACCTAATTTCTCAAAATATTAAGCTGGATGGATGGGAGATCCTCTACATAGCTAAACCGAAAAGCCAGGATCCGATTTATCCACAGTTACTTGTTGAATTTTATATGATAGTAAGATTTTTAATGAAGGTGGAAGAGATAAGTTTTTGTTTAAGAGTTATGGGAAAACCGATTCTCTTTCCTTGAACATGGTAGCAAGTATCATTAGAGTACCATATAAAGGAGAAGTGATTTTCTGCACCCATAAGATGCTAGATCAGTCAGGAAACTTTGAGAAGGAAAAGGAAATAGAGTTCCTTGGACTCAAAGGAGTGAAAACACCAAAGATCAACCATCTCTCAAAAAATTTTAGGATTCTAGAATTATGGGTACATGGTTTTGTAATTCCAAGAAAAGGAGTCGATGACTCCTTAAAGAAAAGTGACATCTATGTTCTAGATTTTCTGGTCAACTTGAGGAAGATAAAATTGGTGAAGTTTATCATACTGACGATTACCAATATCAATAATGGAACTCTCAAATCACAAATCAGCATGTATCCAGAAATTCTATGATCATAGTGTTATGCCTAGATTTGTTCAAAATAACCTATAGCTATAAGCCAAGAACCTTCAATATTTTGTTTCTAAGTGATGAAACTTTGAAGAGAATGAAAGTAGGTTTTAATAGAAAATCCAGATAATTTTTTGATCTACTAGAAAGTGAAATTTATGCTTTAGAAAAGAATGTGAAATTAGCCTAGACTTACAAGAAAACACATAAGAAGAGAAAATAGAAGGAACCAGAAATAAAAGGGAAGCCTACAATTCAGAGAATTTAGTCAACACCCCAAAAACTGAAGAAGAAAAAAACTTTTCCTGATAAAGTTGTAGATAAGTGATGGGAACAAAAAAATAAGAATGAAATAGATCCTATTTTTGGCTTAGATCCTGCTGGGGAAAAGGCATTTAAAATATAGTCTCCTGAGGAATTCGAAAGGAAAGAAAAACAAAATAAGAAAATGTCTGAAGTGGAAATTGTTCAAGATCTTCTCAAGGATACTGAGAAAGCTCCTGAACAAATTCAGGTACCGGAAGATTTGCTACAAGAATCAATACCTGTGACTCTGGGAAAGAAGATGAAAATTCTAGAACCTAAAGTGGAATAATAGATAGTTCAGTAAGAATAAGTGGATGAATAAGAATATTAGAGTGATGATGTGATAAATAAAGTTAAAGAATATCATGAGAAGGAACGTACTTATAATAAGCTTTCTATCCATACTTCCCAGGATAAATCAATGAAACTTGATTCGAAAGGAAAAGAGGATGAGGGTCAGGAAGAGGTTAACAATCCATTTTATGATGAAAGAAACATTCAATAATTCATCCAACCTGATCATCCTAAATAAGATGTTGAGAAGGAAAAGGTTGACAAAGATAAAATTGTCCAACTCTCAGATAGTGAGAATCAATATCCAAAGGTTGTGGAGAATATTTCTAGAGTATAAAAAGGAAAATAGGTGATTGATGATACTCCTGAGAAGGCTGTGGTAGTTAAGAAGGATGCTAGTGTATTATCCTAGATGAATGGTATACAACTAGAAAAAGAATATTCACCAGCAAAGGAATCAGATTCCGAATCATCTTCCATGGGTCGTGACTTTTTTTGTGCAGTCACTGAAGAAATTAGTAGTCACGATACCCTTGTTTCCAAGTATTGATTCAAGATTTCAGTTGCTTCAACACTCTTTTAATCAAAAGTTAGATTCTATAAGTATGCTCATGGAAAAGTTCATTAAGCATGAGGCATATTTCCAAACATTTTTTATTGGTTATGATGCTCATAAGAGATCATGTAAGGAAATTACAAAATGGTCTAAAAGAAAAATTAAAGACTTAATAATTATTGATAACTTCTAAGATTTAGTGAAAGATGCTTTTGATAATTCAGAGAAAAGGATCAAAAATCTTACAATAAGTTTTACTGAGAAACTGAACCTCGAACAAGTATCTTAAAATTAAGAAGACAAAGATCTAAATGGGAAGCTGAATTTAGTTGCTTTAAATATGAAGAGATAAAGGGATCTTAGAATAGAGTTCAAGGAAAAGATCAATTAGCTAGAAGAGTTACTAAATTATCAGGCATGAATCCTTAAGTCTCAAGATGAAAAGATCAGGGCTCTAGAAAAGAAAAATCACGATAAAAAATAGTTGCTCAAGTGGTTTGAGGAAGACTATAAGGAGATCAAGAAACTAAATACTATCATAAATAAGATCATGACAAAGGAAAAATAAGGATGAATATTTATTTTCCTTTCTATTCTGAACTTTTGTTGTATTTCTTCCTTGTATTAATTATTTTTCCAATCTTAATGAAAAATCTTGTTGCTCTTCATTTGTTTTGTGTATAGATCTAATCTTTCAGGTAACATATATATTTTTTTATTCCCTCTATTCCTTTGTGAAAATCCTAAAGGTGAATAAAGGAATGATAAATAGAATACTAAGTACAAAGAAGATAATTCCCTAAGGGGGAGTTTAATAAAGGAGAGTTTACTTAAAAAAGAATTTTGTATGCAAGAAAAGGTAAATTTTTTCTCTAAGGAAGTCAAGAATACGATCCTTAGGGATTTCAAATCCTAAGGGGGATTTATTAGTATTCATCATGATTCATAATTAAACGGAGATAATTTTTTCTTTTAAAGTTCATAAAGAAAATTCTTAGTCCTTATATTCTTTTTCCTAGAGTTGTTTGTGGTTTCCAAAAAGGGAGAGATTGTTGATTCAAGAAGGTTTCCTTTTGACTTTTCAATACCTCTATGTTTTGAAAATCACAAAAACTTTATATTAAGGAAGATTATCATTCCCTAAGGATTATTTTCTTAAGGAAAATTTCCCTTCTCTAAATTTTTTTAATCCTTTCCTTTGTTTTCATTATCTCATTTTACGATTTCTCTGAAATTCAGACTCTGAATTCACTGAAATTCAGACTCTGATTTCTCTGAAATTCAAACTCTGAATTCTCTGAAATTCAGACTCTAAATTCTTTGAAATTAAAACTATGAATTCTCTGAAATTCACACTCCGAATTATCTGAAATTCACACTTAAAATTCCTCATAATTCAGACTCTGAATTCCTCATAATTTAGACTCCGAATTCCTCAGAATTACAACTATGAATTCCTCAAAATTCGGTCTCCTAATTCCTTATAATTTCGACTCTAAATTCCCTAGAATTCGAATGCCAAATTCCATATAATCTATATTCTGAATTCATTGGAATTCAGACTTTGGAATCTATATAATTTAGATTCAAAATTATTTCTAAAAAATAATCTGAATATCCATGTTTTATAGAATCAGTTTTTTTATATGATTAGACTCTGAATTCTATTTTTCATTAGACTCTGAATTCTATTTTTCCTTAGATTCTGGATTTTCATATTTGGTTAAGCTAATCCATTTTACTTACACATGTTATTTTGAAATGATGTCGTATAATCTGTTTCTAACTAACCTTTGGTTGAGTGACATATGTACAAGTCCCTCCAAGATTCAAGGAAAAATATGACCCTTGGTGGAGGGAGACGACCATAAGAGTTTTACTTATAAATCGAGGCTCTTTTGAACAATATCATTATCATTACAAGATCCTAGAGATTACATGTTGTGAAGTGATTTCTATAAATATAAATACTATCATGCTTTTTGAATTTTGAACACCTTGTTTAGCTTGTTTTGTGTGACTCTGATTGTTTATGAGTACAATAAAGGGATTCCAGGGAGAGGAAGACAAAGGTTCTAACTACCTTCAAGTTTTAGGACTTCCGAGGATAGGAAGACAGAGGTGTCGATTACCGTGAAGATCAAGGGCTTATGGGGATAGCAAAACAGATTCCGATATTATTATCAAGGGCTTACCCTAGTGTGGGTAAGATAGAATTTCTTGAAAGTATAAACCAAGAGATCATTATCCATGGTTTTTGGATACCCTACTCTTTGGGTTGAAATATTTCCTACATGTTACTTGTTTTTGTTTCATGTTTTATTTCTGCTGTATTTTGATAAAGTAAGAAAATACAACTTTCTTATAGTTTCTTGTACTTTAATTACTCTGCTAAATAAGATTCTATATGATTTAAGATAGAATCTTCTTTTAACAAAGTTTTTCTTATGTTTCATTTTCATATTCATATTTCTAGACCCTAAGTAAGTTTGTTTCATAGAACTAAAAGAGGATATGTGAATTTACCTTATTTAACCTTGTAAAACATAGTTTTAATTAAGGTTAAAAATGAAAGTTTTTAAACTTACAATTCACCTCCTCTTGTAAATGAGCATCTACATATACTATTTCTATCATACAAAAACATCATTGAATCTATTGATGACTAATTTTTAACTATTATTATATAAGAAGAGATGAAACAATTTAAAAGAAACAATGTCTAGGAACTAGTGGAATGTTAAAAACATAACCTAATCATTAGAACTAAATGTGTGTTTATGAACAATGTTCATGAGTCTTCTACCATAGTATAAAAAATATAAAGACTAGTTACACATGGATATAATCAATAAGATGGTATTGACTATGAGGAAACATTTTCTCCAATATCTATACTTGAGGCAATTATAATAACTCTTTCTTATGAAACACATTTTAATTTCAAACTATATCAAATGGATGTTTAGAGTTCTTGTCTTGATGGTTATATTATTGAAGATATTTTTTTTAACCCCATATATTTCAATATACTTATTTTCAAAATCATATTTTAAAACTACCAAAATAACTTTACGGTAAAAAAATGTCCTAAAGTTTAGTATGATAGGATCGTATCTTTCTTAATTCATAAAGATTTTTCAAAATGGATAATTGGTCCAAATTTATTTATAAAAATTATTTCCAAATATGTTTTAGTATTCTAAATATATATTGATGATATTATTTTTAGATCATATAAAAAATTTTGGTGTATAGAATTTTATAAAATGATGTAAAATTAATTTTAATTGAGTTTACTAAGTGATTTAAAATTATTACTTGTTTTTAGATTTTTCAAAATAATAATTGAATCATTTTAAATAAAATCAACTTCACAAAGGATATTTTGAAATGTTTTGGAATATATAGCTCAAAAGGAAGTGATACACTAATGATTTCCACGTTTAAATTAGATCTTGATGAAACTGGGAAACCATTTGTGTAAAGACCATGACCCAAGTAGCATGGATCAGGTTCCTTACTTAATTACATTGGTATATTAACAAAAGAAGTTGCATCCTGAAGGACCGAGTAGTTTAGTTTCTTTGGAAAACTAGATACAAACATAATTACTAAATTACAACTTGAAAATAAAAACAATGAATCAACTCCATTGGAAACACCAATAAACTCCTAGATTATCCCTTCAAGACATTCATAATACACATATTTTCATCCTGTGGAAAATAAAACATAAGAAAGGGGTGATCTCAGATGCTCAGTAAGGATAAGAAATAGAATGGAAGATAAAATAAACATGAACAATAAGGCAAGGTGAATAACAAAAAACACAATCTGTTAAAATAGAATATTTCACATAATATGAAAGGAATAAAAGATGATTAAAAAATTCCATATAAACAATCAAATGATAATGAAACTTATCCATGGATATTATATTAGTCAAATAACTACATGGATTTTCAATTAATAATATCATAATGAGGGAATACATATTGTTGGACATCCTAAACATGACATACATTCCCAATCCAAGAATTATACAAAATTCTTAAGGCATTTTCCAAAACATATTCTAGTTTGTATCATGAGACCTACCGACGTATCGAGGGGCTATAATGGGTCACACTTGTTACTTAATAAGTCCAATTCATTCCGCATATGTTGAATAATCAATTTAAAAAGACATCTTTAAGTCAAAGTATACCATAGAAATTTTAAATTTTTTAATTATAATCATATATGAAAATAATCTAATAAAATCATTGGTAAATTCTTGAGAGAAATACCCTTTTTCTGTGAAAAAAAGAGCTCTTTTGGAAAATCATTTGTATTTGTCATAAGATAAGATTTTAGATTTGAATATCCCATAAAATAAAAGGGAAGAAAAAATAAATTATATTTAAGGAATAAATTATGTCAAATTTAAGTGAAAACATTTAAAAAGAGTCTTTAAAAATGATCCATTTAGTGCGGTTTAAGAGAAAACATAAAAGAGTATTTAAAGAGGACAGGGAATAATTATTTTCATAAAACTAGAAAAGAACTAAAATATTTTTACATGATAAAAATAATGATTTTAGAAACATATTGGTGACTTATAACAGATTAAGGTGTGTACTTGAAAATTGGAAAGAAATTGTGAAGTACCCTTTAATCGGGCCTGTTTATCCGGAGGAATTGAAAAGGGAACATTATAAAAAATGTATTTCACCATCAAATAAAGATGAAATGATCTGGATAAATGATTTTGGAACATATACACATAATTTTGAATAATTATATAAAAATAAATAATAATTAAATTGGGATAAAGTGAGAGAGAGTGTAACCCAAATTAAAAATTGATGTGTAGGGAGAAACCCTTACCACTTTGCAAACAGTCGAACCATATGCCCCATAAAATTAATTATCATCAAATGAAACATGTAATTCTATAAATATAAATATATTCTTAATATGATACTTTATATGTCATTACACATACACAAGATATAATAAATAGTGGTGAATAAGTCATATCTCACAAAAATGAAAGTGAGATGAGAAAACTCTTACCTTATGTCCGAAAGCGTTCAACACTTGTACTTAACATACTAGATAATGAAACTAGATTCATTAATAATTTAATTTAAAAAATATTAAACATGTATTTGATTTATTATAATAATATTAATTTTATTTATATTATTTTTTATGAGTTATAAGATTTAACTTTGTCATTCGGGAGCGTTTGTTTCCTTTGTTTTCATGATCAATTTACTTGTATACGTGTATGAAAAATTATGTAAAATGATAATAGCTTTCTAGAATTGAATTTATATGTTAATAATAATATTATATAATATTAAATGGTTATATATTTCATTTATTTATATGGTATAAGGATGAATCGTTAGATAAAACATTAGTGATAATCATTTAGATTATTTTGGAATTTTTTCGATCATCTTGATTTTTTTTTGTTTTTTTAGTTAATATTATGTATATATATGGGTTATAGAAATTTATTAAGCTATAATACATATATTATAATCATTTTTAACCACAAAATGGTTTTATGACCATCCTTTAAGGCATAATTGAAAAACAAAAACACATCATTCGTAAAGGTAGTAAATCATCACCTCATGGATGATGTTTTCATTTTTAGAATAAAATGAATATGAGAAGAGACATGAAGGTGGATTTTCAACTGAAATAATAAAATTCTAGTATATATAAGATAATAGAATTATCATTCTTGTTTTGAAATATTAGGTGAGGAGAGAATAATTATATAAGATAAATTAACAAAATTAAAAGAGAAGGAAAGAAGTTTTTACCTCTTGAATTCTTCTCCTTGAGAACCTACATTGGAAAATTAGCATAGGAATTTTATTGAGAATAGAAACTCTTGGAATTTGGGAATATTCTAGGGAAGAGGACTAGTTATAAATTTTACAAGATTCAAAACTTAATATGTGTGAGGAGAAGTGGTGACGAGGGGTGCTATTTACAGTGGAGGAGAGGAATGTATTTGGATTATTTTATTTATTAGTTAATTATTTTGAATCACGACAAGAAACATTGATGATTCTATGACTAATTACAATAAATATAGAAGTATAGTTTGATATTATGGTTCTTACATCAGTTATGATTCAAGTAATAGAGTATTTATTTTATAATGTACATATACCGTAAATTATCATATTTCACTATTCACCAAAAAATAAACTATTTTAAAAAATCCCAAAAAATATCCCTAACCATTTTTAGATCTGTAGAATTCAAAAATGGAATCTATTTTATAAAAATAATTTTCAAAATGTGATAAATTTTATTTTTCTATAAAATAATCATTTACTTGAAAAATTCTAATTTTAATATTATAATAGATTTATAACTCTTTAAAATATTAACTCATGACTTATAAAATTATCGTAAAATAATATGAAAAAAATTATTAACTAATGAATCGATTTTATAAAAATATTTTTATTTTAAACTATTATATTGATTGTAAAATTTTAAATAAACATTTTTGTTTAAAAAAAATAGCAATACTTAATTTACCATTTTTAAAACATTTGTTTACTTATTCGAAAATATAAATATATCATATTTTCATTCATCATATGCCAAAATTTTATTCATACATTTATAATTGAAGTTACTATTCTATTCATAAATATAATACGAATTATAAAAAAATTACAGTTTTATAAAAATCGGGATTTTTCACTATTCACAGGAAAATAAATATTTTCAAAAAAAAAACTAAAATTTAACCCTAAGATAATTTTGAAATTATAATTTTAAAAATTAAGTTTATTTTTCTCAATAGAATTTATAAAAGTTTCAAAATTTAATTTTAAAACATGTTCGCAATTAAAAGGTGATACAACTGCCTTTATAAAATTATATCATTGTAATGCATAGAGTAGGATTCATTCTTATATTATGTTGATAAAATCATTCATATGAATTTAAAAACATTTTATTAAATATATTATATATAAATTTCATATTTTGGTTAATACTATTCATCCTTGCTAATTTAATGTCTAGGTAATAATGGTCATTTTAAAATATTGATATTTTATGGTATATCAATATTTGTTTAAGCTTGGTCTTGTGTGAAACTTATGTTTTCAAAGAAATTAAATTTAGAAAGAGATGTACAATAAAATATTTGGGTGTTATATTTTCCCATCCTTCAAAAAATTGCATCCTTGCAATTTGAAATTGTACTTCTATAATCAAAGGGTGATACTTTAAAAATTCATTGTGTGAAACCCATATCAGAAATAGGGTTAATAAAATATCCTCTTAAAAGTGGGAAAAAGAAATGTGAAGGTCACCAAAAAAACCAGGATTTTGGGAATGAAATAATTAGTACAAAGAGATTACATGGACATGGAAGAGAAAAATCTAACTATCACGTTCTAATGGAGATTGAGAGAGAATATAATCATTATAAAGTAAACCATCACAAAACAATAAATCTTGTGACCGGTTAAAAGACCATTGATTTATTAGAAAGAAAATTAAATGGATAACACTTTTTTCATAAAATATTTTTACTAGAGTTGAGGTATTGTTTTAATATTTTGGAAAGCACTTGATAAAATAAACTTACTTGCTTACTTTTCATGTCATAATCATTGTCTCATCCTTTGGTTGTGCTTTAATCTATTTTCAATTCAACCCTTACCCATATAATTGAATGTTCATGATGAATTTTTCATTCCTGGAGTGCTTTAAACAAATCATATGGTCCTTAAGTCATTCCTTCGACCTTTAATTGTTTACTAAAACCAAAAAGGATAGAACAAGTTATCCAATATGATAAATCATACTTTAATCTTAATCAATGGTATCATTAATCAATTCCATAAGTATTTAAATTTAAGTCCCATTGAATGTATGTATTTCCAAATTTAATGACCAAGGATTTAGAATAAAGGTTACATAACATCAAAATTTCCCAAAACAACACAATTCTTATCTTATTATCACATAAAAAATATTTTAATACCTTTATCACCTTTAAACCATAATTAAATATTGAATGCTTTCAAAAAATAAACTCTCAGGTTGTCCTTAAATCCAAACATCTAATAATTATTGCATAACATAAATCATCATATCACTAACCACCTTCATGGTCACAAATACTATACCATAAAAATCTATTTATTATTATCTCAACATCAATCACATATTTAGGGTTATCTTTACTAGGTCATGTGTTTTCAAAAAGATCAACCTACAAAATAATCACTTCTCTTGATTATTGGTGTAATTCATCACATGCTTTAAATTCCTTAAAGAAAAAGTACTACAGTATAATCCTTATATATCTTATGATTCTTATAACAAAATAATTATTGATAAAATACACAAATAGCATAATTGTTGAATCCAAAAACAATAATATTAATCATTAATCTTTGTCTGTGGTTGTAGCATAAGTTTGACCATGATCAACTATCTAGTTTTTATGTATATTCCTTTGATTATTGAGACATTGATTTGCTTAGTATCTCATCCCTTTGTATTTGAAGCATTGAACATTGAAAAATTCATTCCCTTCTTTAAAATCATGAGAATGGTGTCATTTTTCTCCACACATTAAGAAAACTCATTTTCCTCTTAAACATATACCAATGTGTTTCCATCTACAATTATCACATGTGCAAAAATATTTCTTTACCTTCTTCCCTTTGACTATTTTCCCCTTCTTTCCTCTTCTTATATTACTTCCCTTTAAATCCATAATACTTGGATAATTATTTCCTTATATTGTCATAACATGATATTATTTCCTCATATGATTATAATATTTGGGAGACTACTTCCCTTAAAAAAAGGCATAAACCCATCGAAGAAACAATCATTATTACTCTTTGGATTATGTACATTGATGCAGTTCTCATTCTTTACACTATGCATCATTTATAAACAATGGGAAACACTATATTAAATCATAACATTATGAAACATAATGTATAATCCCAAAACTCGTGAAATACTTGATATAAATTTTAAAAAATTTGATTAGTTAATCTCTTAGTCATAAACATAGTTTATTTAGGGACATATTTAATATTAAATCCTTCACAATGGTTTTTAAAGAAAATATGAAATTTCCTAGAATATCCCTCATGAGTTTCAAACCAGGTGCATAGTAAGTCCTTTTTTTATATACCAGGTTATATCAAGTTAGGCCCAAAACACCTTGTCAATGTTGTTATCCCTATGTACATCTATTCCAAAACCATGTCCACTTATAGTATCCATACATGGATTTTTTTCTAGTAATATCCATATAATCTCTACCTTACCAAAATTAAAGTATGTTATTATATTCTTATCCTTAAAGTCTGTCTTCAGATTATGTTCCCTAATATTTTTTTTTCAAAATATAGTTTCCAAAGTTTCTACTAAACTTTATCTGATACCAACTATAAAGACCCTGACCCCAGTATCTCGGATTCAGTGTCTTAATTAATTACATTGGTATAATAAACAAGGAAGTTTCATCCTGAAGGACACAAATAGTTTGGTAGATTTAGAAAACCAGATACAAAAGTAATTGTTACATTACAACTTGAATAGAAAAAAATTAAGCAACTCCATTAGAAACACTAATAAACTCCTAGATTATCCCTATAAGTCATTCATAATACACATCTTCACATCCTGGGAAAACATAAAACATAAGAAATGGGTTATCTCATATGTTGAGTAAGGGTAATAAATACAACAAAAGCTAAACTAAACCTGAACAACAAGGAAAGTTGAACACTAAAAACATATATCGTTAAAGCATAATCTTGAGAATAATATGGAAGTAATAAAAGTTCATTAAATGATTCCATATAAAAAAAATCAAATTATAATGAAACTTAACCATGGATATTCTACTAGTCAAATAATCACATATATTTTCAATTTATAATATCATAATGAGAGAATGAATAATTTTAGACAATATAAACTTACCATTAAGGCCTCATCCAATAATTTTTCATAATTAGTAAGGTCGCGACCAAAACCCAATCTAGTTTGTCTCATGAGACCTACTGATGCATTGAGGGGATATAGCGGACCCCTACCATCACTTACTAAGTCCAACACAATCCTCATATGTTGAATAATCGATTTATAACTATATATTTAAATAAAATTGTCTCATACCACTTTTAAATCTTTGAATTATAATCACAAATGAAAATACTCTAAAAAATCATTGATAAATTATAAAGAGAAATACCCTTTTACTTATGAAAGAAGAGTTATTTTGGAAAATTATTTGTATTTTTCATAAAATATGATTATAAACATAAATATCCCATAAAATAAAATGGAAGGAAAAAATAAATTATATTTAAGGAATAAATTATATCTAACTAAAGTGAAAACATGTAAATAGAGTCTTTAGAAATGAGCCACTTTAGTGTGATTTAAGTGAAAATATAAAAGAGTATTTAAATAGGACACTGATTAATTGTTTTCATAAAACCAAAAAATAACTAAAATACTTTTTCATGATAAAAATAGTGATTTTATAAATATATCGGTGCCTTTAACAGATTATGGCGTGTCCATGAAAATGAGAAAGAAATTGGGAAGTACCCTTTAATTGGGCTTACGTATCAGGAGTAATTGAAAAGAGAACCTTATAAAATATGCATTTCCACATAAAATAAATATGAGATGATCTAGATACATGATTTTGGAACATATACACAGAATTTAGAATAATTATATAAAAATAAAATAAGAATTAAATCGGGGTGAAGAGAAATAAATCGTAACCCGAATTAAAAATGGATGTTCGGGGAGAAACCCTTACTAATTTGTAACAGTTAAACCGTATACACCATAAAATTAATGATCATTAAATGAAAAATTAAATACCATGAAGAAAAATATATTCATGATATGATACATCAGATGTCATCAAACACACATCATATAAGAGAAATAGTGGTGAATAAAGAATATCTCATAGAAATGAAAGTGAGATGAGAAAACCCTTACCTTATGCCTGAAAGCGTTCTGCACTTGTACTTAATGTCCCGGATAATGAAATTAGATTCCTTAATAATTTAATTAATAACATATTAAAAATTTATTTGATTTATTATAATTTTATTAAATAAATTTATGTACTTTTTGATGAGATATAAGATTTAACTTTATCGTTCGGGAGGGTTCATTTCTGTGGTTTTCATTATCAGTTTACTTGTATACATGTATGGAAAATTATGTAAAATGAGAATAGTTTTCCAGAATTGAAATTGTATGTTATTACTGAACTTAAATAATATTAAATGGTTATATATTTCATTCGGCTATATGGAATGATGACGAATAATTATATAAAACATTTGTGATAATCGACTTGATTATTTTGGTGTTTTTCGATTATCGTGAAATAGTTTTGTTTTATTAGATAATATAATGTATATATACTAGTTAAAAAACATTAAATAATATTTAATAAATATATTATAATCTTTTTAACTATAAAAATTGTTTTATGATCATCCTTGAAGGAGTAATTGAAAAATGAAAGCACATCATCTAGAATGGAAATAAATTGTCACCTTACGAATGATGTTTTCATTTTTAGAACAAAAAGATGAGGAGAAGAGACATGATGGTGGATTTTCCAATGACATGACAAAATTTGGGTATATATAATATATTGTAGTTATCATGAATGTTTGGATAGAGGATGTGAGGATAGAATAATAAAATAAAAGAAACTGAAAATAAATTAAAAGAAAAGGAAAGAGGTTTTTACCTCTTGAATTCTTCTTCTTGAGAACATCCTTAGGGAAAAAATTGTATTTTATTGAGACAAGAACCTCCTGGATTTAGGTAAAAGTATAGGGAAGATAATTGGGTACAAATTTAAAAATATTCAAGGCTTTTAGAGGTGTGAGGAGAAGAGTGGTGAGGGGTGGTATTTATAGTGGAAGAGAAAAGTGTTTTTTGATTATTTTATTCATTAGTTTATTATTTTGTCTGTAGTTAAGAAATATTCATGATTCCATGACCAAATTTAGTAAATAGAGAATTATAGTTCTATATTATGGTTCTTATATCATTTACAACTCAATTAATAGTGTATTTAACTTATAATGAATATATACCGTAAATTATCGTATTTTACTGTTCACAAAAATTCAACTATTTTATAAAAATACCAAAAATTAAACCTAATTTTTTTAATATGTATAATTAAAAAATGGAATCCATTTTATTAAAATAATTATATAAATTTGAGAAATTTAATTTTTAAATAAAATAATCATTTACTCAAAAAATACTAATTCTAATATTTTAACGGATTTTATGACACTTTAAAATACTAACTAATGTATTATAAAATTAAATATTAATAATTAAAAAAAAATATTAATTTATAAATAAATTTTATGAAAATATATTATATTTGAAAATATTATATTTATTATAAAATTGTAAATAAACATTTATACTTCACAAAAATACAAATACTTAATTTTTCATTTTTAGAATATTTATTTAAATATTTCATGATATAAATATATCATATTTTCATTCATAATATACCTCAATTTTATTTATAATTTCTTAGGTGATTTTATTATTTTATTCCTAAATATACTATTAATGGTAACGAAAATGACAGTTTTATATAAATTAAGATTTTTCACTATTCACTAGAAAATAAATTTTTTCAGAAAAATACCAAATTTTTTCCCTAGGATAATTTTGAAATTCCTCTTTTAAAAATGAAGTTTATTTTGTTCAATATAATTTATAAAATTTTCAGTATTTATATTTAAAAAAAATGTTCCATTAAATGGAAGTAAAACTACCTTTGGAAAAATATATCTATTTATTGTGTAAAATTATATTAATTCTTATATTATACATATAAAATAACTTGGGTGAATGTAAAAACATTTTATTAAATATATAATATATAAATTTCATTTTTTGGTTAATATTATTCATTCCCTCTAATTTAACGGCTAAGTTATAATGGTTATTTTAAAATAATGACATTTAATTGTATATCATTGTTCGTTTAAGAATAGTATTGTATGAAACCTTTATTGTTGAAGAAATTAAATTTAAAATGAGATAAACCATAAAATATTGGGGTGTTAAAATTTTACCAAACCATGTATGGAGTTATGATATATATTTTACATTATTTAACATATAATAGTTTTAATATTTTGTTTAGTGTGTGTATGTGTGCTTGTTTTCAACAAAATCCCAAGTAATCTCATTTGAATGGTGAAAAATTGATTTTTAAATACCTCAATCATACAAAAAATTATTTTTCTACTCTATGGGAAAAAAAATAAATTTTTTAGTTATTCAAATAAATATTTTTATGGTTGTAATTTAGATAGAAAAAGAACCTGTTGAACATGTCACTTTTTGGGAATGTATCTAGTATCATGGTGTAATAAAAAAAATAGAATTATATTTCATTATCCACTACTGAATCTGAGTATATAGTTGTAAGAAGTTTTTTTCATAGATTCTAAGGATGAATCACATATTGCAATACTATGGATATTAGTTTAGACATTACCATATAAATTTTGACAATACAAGTGCTATTATAATTTCTAATAATCATGTATCTTATTCTAGAAAAATGATCATTAATATAATAAATCAATTTTTAAGGGAAATTTTTCAAAAAAAAAATCATATGAATCTTGGGTTCTTTGGCATTGAACATCATATTGCTGATATTTTTACAAAGCCTTTAAATACTGAGAGAATACGCTATATCATCCAAGAGATTGAAATGTTAATTTATCTTAATCATTTATTTCCTTAATTATATTGAATCTAGTAGTGTTAATCATGAAACATATGCTATGGCTAGTTTACTACTGGTGCTTGTGATATAGTCGAGATCTACCAATGGGTGCTACCATTATCATGATACTATTGGTCAATACAACCATGTGGTACCATTTCATAATATTATTAGTTACTACCAATATGTAGGTACTACTTAAGTACTACCACTTAGTAATATCGATGAGTAATACCATTAGGTAGTATTATCAGGTAATAACATAAAATTATACAATTATGTGATACTGGTGGTTTCTACCATCATATGCTTCCATTGGATGCTACCACTACAGTAGTCATGATTATTTGATTCTTTTCTACCAATGATAAATTTTTTATTTAACTCTTAAATTTCTTATTTCATTTGAATTAAAATATTTTTATATTTAAAAAAAAATTGATTCCCTAAACAATAAAAATACATATTAAGATTTTGAATTTAATTTTCTCTCATGCAAGCCCCTTGAAACCTATTATTCCTTTCTCTTTCAAACCCTATCCTTTGAAATTAAATATTAAATCCTTTTGTTTTTTGGTAATAGAGATAATGAATCATTCTTATGGTTCTCTAGATGAGTCACAACCTGAAAAGAAATATAATGGTAAGTCCATTATATCTATCAACCTGAAAAATACTCATCTTTCTTTGTGAATAGTAATTATTGAGTATGAAATAGATTTTTCTTGATGAATTAAATTAATTTACTCATTTGAAAATTTTTCCAAAAGAAAGGGTGGGATGAGTGGTTGTTAGTAAATATGAAACCATTCTATCAAATATTGGTTCATGATGTTTATATATATACCAAGTTTTCAATTGAAGAAAAGAATAATTTAATTAAGACATTTTTGTATGGGAAGTAACTCACATTCTCTTAAAATAAGTGATCTCAGTTCTTAGGAATTACTTATAAAGAAACATTTGAGGACTATCAAGGTACAAATCCCATTGAAAATGAATTTTTTTTGGAAGATTCTCTTGAGATTATTACATATGATACTATAAGAAGTCTATCTATTTTAGAGATTGATGGGGCATATCATGTTCTCTTCAAATTCATCCAACATATATTGTGTCCCAGGAAGGGGTACTTTAGTGTATTAAAGTATCAATATATATTCTTTTTGTATCCTATGAGAAGAGTGGAAAGGTAAACCTGTGTAAAAATCTCATGATTTATATGCTAGAGTTATGAAATCCTTATTATAGGTCTAATTATCTGGTTTATCCCAAGGTTTTTTTTTATATTAGAATAAAGAGGGGTTATTGATGATACAGAATATAAATTTACCATGTGTGGATGTTTGGTATAAGACAAGATACTTATGTAAGGATAAAAGTTAATTGGAATCCATGGTTGAAGAATTGGGTGGTGGAAAGTGAGAAACATTAGTATAATTTAAACCCAGTGAACTACCAATATAGACCTAGGGATTTGGTTGATCCTAGATTAGATCAAAATGAGATGGAAGTTTATTTATTAGATGAAGAGGTGGCTAAGGTCAGTGTTGAAGTTGAGGATAAAGTTGTGGATAAATATGGAGATTTATTTTTCTTTATCTACTGATGTAGGGAGTAATCCAGATATAGTGAGGATCCAAAACATTTCATTTAAACCCCCTGACTCTCCTATTTTCTTAACCTCTAATGAAATTTGTCTAGAATATTATGAAGTTTCAAATACATATTTTTTCTATGGTTCTCATATTTAGGGTTATCATTTAGAGATCATGGAAGATATCATTGTGTTATATAAAGACTCTTTATAAGATATGAATAATTAAAAATAAATATGAAGAAACTAATCCTTTTATCACTATTTTTAGTCTAATCGAACTATCTATGGAGATTGCGATAGTAAATCCCCGATTTTTTAGTGATTCATGATGGTAGAGTCCTAGTAGTTGAAAATTAAGTGGATACATATGATGAGGATGCACTATATAAAGGGGATAATTCCCAAGGGTCATTTATTCTTGGCCTATTATATTCTGATTTATATTGTGATGACGATGATGAAGAAGATGATGTTGATTATGGTGATGATGACGATGATGATGATTATGACGACGATGAGAGAAGTCCATCTAAGAATGGTGTACTTTCCATTTCTATTATTCAGAGGGATCCTATGGGATGTTTTGTGGAATGGATAGACTAGGAATATCTTCTTGAGACTTTTACTCTTGTGGTACCTACTAGAGATGTGGGAGTAGCGGTTGTAGATATAATTCCTACTAAGGTAAATTTTTATAAGCATCTTCCTTCACCTAGATAAGAGAGACCATCTCCTCCTCCTCCTCCGACCAGTTACCTAACCCAATGTGATTTAGATGCCTTTAAGGAAGATCTTTTGTCTAATCTTAGTGGTATTCTTAGCCATTCAGACTTCTAGGGTAAGACTCTCATAGAAGCTAACATCACCTTGATTGTGTAACTAGTTGTGGAACATCTTTAGCCAAAGTTTTTTCTAAGATTTATAAATTTGTAAGTTGAGAAAAATAAGTTTTTTTGAGCATATTGGTGTTATCCATTATACTTTAGAAGATATGAGGTTAGACCTAAAATAAAGTGATTTGTTAGTTCATGGAAGGTTAGAATCTCTTTTTACTATTGGAGCCTATTCTTCTAAATCTCCTCCTCCTTATATGCCTTTTAGTTTTCATACAAATCATATTAGAAGTATTTTTTTGGGAATAACTACAGATTTTGTTACTTGATTATTCTACTTATCACTCAGAAGATCGTTGATAGAAAAAATATCATGGTGATCTTATCAAAAAACTCATTAGATAATTTCTGTATGAATATAAAAGTGATAGGTAAACTATAACTAAATCCATAAAGCATAAAATTAATAAAATTTATACCAAAAATGAGATTAATTCACATTTTATGTTTTAGATGAAAATCTATGGTTGCCTCTTATTGTCATGGCCTTCAAGTATAAAGTGACTCTGTTCAAAGAGATAGACCCCTTATTAAATGTGTTTATGGAAGAGAATACTAACATCACTTGGATTATGGATCATAGTGGCAGAATCATCATACAATTTATAGACCTAATGGAGCTTTTTCTATACACTTATAGGATAGTAGTGATAGCTCCTCATGTTATTCCTATGATAGCCTATGTATCTACACGTATTTCAATACCTCTTAAAACTAAGTCCATTTTATTTAGTCTTTTTGGGATTAATCCCATTGAGGTAGATATACATCTGAGGCCAATTGGATATAGTATTTTCTACTAGTATCCTATGTCTATTTCTACTCTTAATCCTTCACCTATTGCTGACAAAGTCAAAGTCCCAATTGATCCTACCTCAATTCATGATGAGGATACTTTAGACTCAGACTAGGATATAATAGAGACTTTTGTTTTTATAGGTTTATAATTATTTGAATTTAATGTTAATAAAAAAACATTACCCGTTATTCTTTCCTATTTGTTCTGATACATTTTCTATTCTTTCTTTCTTTCTAATAATAAAAAAGTGGGAGAATGTGTATAATGAGTATACTATGATATGTATGTTTTTATTTTTTCAAATTTATGGAACTTTATTATTTCATTTTCTTATACTATAAAATAATTTTAAATTTATAATTCTTATTTTAAGCTTTATATTTCTTTGAAATCAACTATTTGGAATTTCATTTTCACCCATGATTTATTATCATCAAAAGAGAGATATTGTCGGTTTAGTCCAAAAATAATTTTTTTACTACTCACAAATAATTTTTATTTTATTACTCACTATCTATGTAATGAATGATAAAACATTAATAATTCAAGAATTTACATAAAATTTCTCTAATTCAAAGTTTCAACAGCTAGTATATGTTCTCTTACCACGGATGAAAGTTTACTACAATTAGAAGAGATGTCCTACCACAAGTACACTTATTCTATCACTAATTCAAAATGTTCTACCACCAATACAGATCTACTACTACTAGTATTTATCTACTGAATCTAAAACAAGTGTGCTATCTCTAGTTGAAGTTTTTTACTATCATTAAAAACCTGCTACCACTAGGATTATTTCGATACCACTTGTTGAATATTTCTATCATTGGTACTAACTTGATACCTCCAGATTTAGTCTACTTCAATTATTTTATGCATAAAAATATGATGATATTTATTCTATTTTTAGTTGAATCATGCTACCACCAAGATAGTTTTAATACTGTTAGATTAATCCACAAGTACCAGTTCTTTTCTATTATTTCAGTCTAAACATTCTACTTCTAGATGAAACTCCCACCTGTAGTTAAATTAATGCATTCGTAGCTATCTATAATTAAATTAAAATTAATTATTCCAATATTAAATTTGTGGAATTTTTTTTAAAGTCATATGTTTCATAAGTTTAAGTATTTATGAATGATTATTTTTGAAATGGATACCTGAATGAATTGAAGAAAAATTTAGACATTATAGAATTGTTTCTCGATATGGGGTTTTTTATTATTTTATTATTATCATACAAAAAATAATTGGATTTTTTTTATCTATAAATCTAAGTAACCCATCATCCACAAAGGATTCTAGATTACCTATTGCTATTAACTATCTAGATGGATGATCATAATTGTGCCTCCAAGAATATAGGATTGCTTATGAAGAATACAACACTTTTTCCATGAGAAAATAGAAACCTTATAACCATCATTCAAAATTACTTCATGGAAAGATTTAAATACATTCCAAAAGAAGCTAAATATTATTATTGATCATCTCAAGTTGTTTAGAGAAAGAGAAATGCATAATCACTTTTATAATCTATCTCACTTCTTATATGTTTTACTTACTTTTGAGTTCTGATTATTGTATTGGTATATTTCTTGATCACAATATCTTACACTAACCTAGAGAGTACTCATATACTCTCTTCACTCTTATTTTACATCTTTTATCCCAATAATAACTATGGAATATTTTATGTATAGCTTAAACTGCCTATGTACATTTTTATGTGAAACTTGATCCAGGTTATGGATAAAGTTTATTATTTAATAAACAGTTTTGAAAGTATGTGACTATAAAGTAGAGATTATTGGGTATCCAAATGATATTGAACCTCTTGTACTTATTTATAGTATGTATTATTAGTTATGTTTAATTTTTTTTAAGATCAAACTAGTTTTTTTCATAACATATTTAGAAAACAGATACTTTGATAGTCATATTTAACCAGTGTTTATATATATTGTCTGATATGATTATATTTTTTTATGAATTTATAGTGATCTTAAAATTTGTTTTAATTGGGTTGTGATACAATATTTGAGAAACATTTCTAAAATATAAAATTATATATTTCTATAATTTTAGTTAACCGGTATGTTTTCTAAATAGGGTAAGTCTGTTTTAAATAGTTTTTAAATAGAAATATTTAATTGGAATACTCAATTAGACCCCACTTGAGTACTCCACTCTGAAAAAAGGGAATCTTGTAGATTCTTGTAAAAGAAAATTGAGGTTCTAGAAAATGTAGGATAATGGGGCTATAGGTTTCCATAATAAATAACTTTATCCTCCAATGGCCCGAAGGCCTTCATTTTTTATTGATTTTGATAATACACCTTTTAAGGGATGATGTGGAACCCTTACAAGGCCTGTAGGCATAAGTATTACATAGACCATAGGCCTTAGAAAAATTCATTGCCCATAGGCTTCAAACATTACATACAACCCAAACTAACTACTTGGAAATGCTCCTCCCCAACATCTTCATCGTGAAATCATCTCTCCACCTTCTCATTTCTGTTCAGATAGGCATTCCCGTGCATGCATAGGCTTTTCCCGATGGCAGGTGCCATACCCTCTCATTCTTGAAATCCATTTAGCTCTTCTGTGGTGAAATCTCCTTGCTCATCCTTCCTGTAGAGTTGGTTCCCTGTAGGTTGTCTGGTTTTTATCTGCACTAAAGGTGGCCTAAAGGCCTTGAGGTGGCCCTAAGGCCTTACTAACCCGAAGGTCTGGGTAGCCTAAAGGCCTTAAAAGACTCAGGGACCAAATCAGTGTCCCGAAGGCCCAAACAGGGGAATATTCCAGGCTGCTATAGTGCCAAACATTACCTTCTACAGTTCCCGCTACAGTACCTACTACAGTACTGCACAGTTCCCTCTATAGTACCTACTACAGTACTGCTACAGTACCTGCTACAGTACGCCCGGAAATTCTGCCTCCACCTGGATTTGATCCCTGGTCACTTGGATGCACTTACGGAGTCCTTACCAACTGGGCTAAGATTCATGTGCATAAATAACCTTATAATAGTGGAAAGAAGCATGTATGTTCTAGTTATAATTAATGGATAGGGATTATATAACTCAAAAAATGGAATAGGTGACTATGGAACATGGTCTGCTAGATGTAGTAGAGCTTCATGCCACTATAGTTTGAAATCAGGGCCATGATTTGAAGCATTATAATAGAATTATAAGAAATACGGATTTATAGGTGACTCGGGAAAATGAATAAGGGTGGATGGCTCAAGGAATGGGGGATTTCTAACCTAATTTAGATGGATCAATGTTAACGGTGGATCTAGATTTAGTACAAGATCATAGAGAGTAGTCCCGAGGACTACATGATGGTAGTTTTAAATCAAGTGGGACTTTAGAAGAGGATCATGGATCGCTGGCCTATGATATTTCAAAAGATGGGCATCCAAATCCAATTGATAGTGAAAAAATCTCAATGTTTCATTAGGAAATAAATAAATTAATTAAAAAATTAAGTAATCCATGTAAATTGGGATGATATAGAGGATGATTCACTAAAAAATACAATTTATATACAGGAATTTTCTAAAGGGAAATAGTTCTTAGGGATAATGAAGGTTTTAAAACTTTTCCACTTAGAAAAAAAGACACAAGAAAGACAACTCATACATGACTCCAACATGGGTTACTAGGTATCATGGACCCTTAGGGTATAAATAATATTGGTATGATTTTTATAATTATTTCCACCAATTAGATTATGAACTTTTAGGTTTTTTCTTATCTTTCTTCATACTTGAAATTAAGGCAGGAATGATTGCATGAACTTTTCCACCATCTCATTTCTTTTTTTATTTTATTTTAATTTTTAATAAAAGGGTCTCTAACCCATCCTATTTTGAATAATTAATGACTTCTAATCATATTATAGCTTTTCATGTTGGAGTAAAATATTTGAATTCTCCTACCCTAGTTGAAATAAAAGTAATAAATCAAAATGGATTATGCACTCTAGAAAGTGAGCATACCTCATTCATAGATTCTTTCTACCTCCTTTAAATAAGTTAAAAAAATATATTGTGTCAGTATATGGGAATAAAGAGAATGGACTATAACAAAAAATAATGGCTAAGGTTCAAATTATTTAACAACATTTCCATGAAAACATTTTCATGGTGTATGATTTTACGGATTTATTCGATCCTACATTTCCATCAAATCCTTCTACAAAAAGATAGCATAGTTAGAATTGGAATAAGTGAATTATTTTCTTGGAATTTCTTTATGGGAAAGATAATATATCAAGTCATAATTTATATTCATTTCACATTAAAAAAAATGTGTGTGATAATATATTATGCACTATTTTTGGCGTTGAGGGGAAATCAAAGGATAGTGTCATTGATCAACTTGATTTTCTTAAAATGGTATTGATAAAAATAATACATTTACTATTGAGTGAGGGAAGTAAAGATTACATTCCTAATACATAGTATAAGATGATTAAATAAGAGAAAGATACATTTCAATCAATTTGGAATATATTTAAACTACCTAATGGTTATTTCTTAATTATCTCCATCCATGTAAATGTGAATAGAATGTCATTATAGGGGATGAATAATTCATAAAAACATATTCTAATTTAAAAACTAATCCCATTTATAATTCATTATTTTTTTCTACCAATTTTTTTGAACCACTGATTGAAGTTTCTAATATTTACAAATAGATAGGTTAAAGAAATCATCACATGAGTAATTTTAAAATATTATAAGACAATATTTTTCATACACAATATCACCTGGAGAAACTATTTTGGACTTATTTTTTGATATCATGGTCCAATTGATTATGCATTTATTTATGAATAAATGTGCTAATTTTTTTGTTTCATATATTTATGGGGTTGAATAAAATTAAATAAACCCACCTAGATTAATAAAGGTCCAATTGGATAAGGTGAAATGTTTGATATGGATAATCATGACTGGTTTCATGATCATTGATATTTGATGTTCAATACTTTATTGATTACTCCATTGATGCAGTAAGTTATATATTTGATCTATTATATCATGTGATTACATATTTAATTTGTTCCTTGTCTTTTATTATATTGAAATTTATGATTAATATCACTAAATTAAAATGGTAAAGGCCATGTTCCAATAATGATTAGATCCAAAAAATTAATTTCAAAGAAATCATGAGTGGTTCAAGACTCATGTATGTATATATAATTGATTTTAGATTTTTATGATGTATCTATGGTGCATTTCCAAAACTATTCATCCATTGATTTGCATCAACTTTATAGATCCAAAAAATACTTAAATATTCTACTCATACAGTGACTGAAGAACTCAACCAACTAGATAATGGACCATTTGATTTTATAAATGATTTTACTATTTCATATTTCTAATAACTGAATAAGTTGAATATAGGTTGAGTCTTGTCATCATTCATGTAATCAGGTGTTATAAGTCACATCCTCTAAACTTTTCAATCAATATGTGTCACAGATTATGTATAATTTATGTCTAGAAATCATTTCTCATTCATATATTTAAAATATTTTAGTATAACTTGAATATAAAATATGTAATTTCTGGTCATATTTTTTATAGTTATTCCAATTAGGTGATCCAACCATTCAGATATTGATATTTATAAGGACTTTTTTTGTGGGTGATCCTAATATTGTCAACCTTATAGCTATAGGAAGAGTATAAGGAAATATTATCACATATATCTTCATGTATAGATGAGGTGTTGATGTATCATTCCGTTGATGGATCATGGATGGTATCATCGTAGATAAATATGAAAATAAATTATAATCACATTAATTTCTGTTAATATGATTATAATATACAATATTTATATATATTTTTTTGGCTCCAGATTCTATTAGTGGGAATCATCATGAGTCTATATTTGATTTGGAAGTGGATGTACCAGATGAATTAGGTATTTTAGGATTATTTTCTAATATTTAATATCTCATTTTATATGAATACATAAAATTAATTTTTGATTTTAAATTGGTTATAATAAATAATAACATGTGTCTCACACTATAGTTTCACATTAAAAACTTAACAAATTTTCTTAAATATAACAACCTGAACATAACTGTCCCAAAAATTATATGATTTATGGTGAATATTTCATCACTTATATCCAAAATATCTTTTTAAGTTTATATTTTTATATAATTATTAAATCCATTACATTAGAAATTTAACATTTCTAATCATCCTTAAGACCTATAATAAACATTTGAAAATATATGATGAGAAAAAAAATCTTGTAAGGGAGATAAACTAAAAGAAACACACTAGTCCATTTTTAAACTATAAATCTATAAGATATTTTTCTTTTTTAATAATAAAAATTGAGCTCAAATTTTTATTTACTTTTTCCTGAAAAAAACCTAATTTTTCATTGGATTTCATAAAATATTTTATAATCAATCATAAAGTAAAAACATAATCATGATGGTTTCTTTGAAAAAATAAAAACTTTATAATACCTTTCATTGGAAATAATATTTTCACCTTTTAAAAGCTTATAAACTTACCTTAAAACATAACTTCACTTACCTTTTTTCAAATAAAATAAAAAAATTTATTTTAAAAAATATTAAAAGAATGTCATATAGGCACCTTGATAAATTATCCTTCTATTAACCCTTACAAGAACCTTTACAATATAATCACTAAACTAGATAATTTCCATATCTCTTAATAGTAACTTATCACCGGTAAACTCTTTCACATTACCCAATGCAATGGAGATCTATATTAGGCTCACCCATCATTAGAGTTTTATCGGGATAACCCATCAATAATATATAATTTACAAGAACCATATAATTAATAAATCACATATTTATTACACTTTAACTATAAAAAATCATTTTAATTATCATCAAAACTCATAAGAAATAAAATATTTGATTATCTCATAAAAATGAGGTAAAATTTATGTTTCCTTAGAAAAACATTTTAAAAATAAAAAATACCAAAAGAGAATGAATAAAATATTGTTTAAAATAAAATTATAAATAGTATAGAATATTGATAATGAATAATGGCTATGAAATTTGGAAATGGATATCAATCTGTATGCGTTAAAGAAACATTCATTGTACACATGTGTAAAATTTTGAAAATAACCCATATAAAAAAATTCAGAAGATTAATTTGTTATCCTTTTCAAAGAAAGTAAAGATTTTTCAAAAATGACCTTAAGGAACCTTTTAATAATAAATAAGAAAATTCTTGAAACATTTATAAGAACCTCAATATATAATGAAAAGAGTTGGAAGGAAAACTATAAATAAATATTTTTAAAAGAATGTCCCTTACCTCGAGTCATGACTCATTAAAATCATATGTATATCCATAAGGATAATAAAATTATATTAGTTTTATAATTAATTAAAAACAATTTACATGTTTATTATATTATCATTATTCCCTTAATTTTTTTATTACCATATTTTATTTAGTTACTAAAACGGTTAAGTTTACATTGGATGTTTTGGGGTCGTTCGGTTTAAAACCTCCAAATAACATGAGTGCATGGATTTAGGTTATAGTTTTCATGTTTACGTCATCTCCATAATCTTAAAAATATTATAATTATCATTTTTAGGCAATAAATATATTTTTATATCCATTAATATAAGTTGGTCTTCAAAAATGAAACACATCATGGAGGCGGTAGTTCACACGTACACATGAGTGACATTTCCATTTTTTTACTGGGTAGAAAATAAATAAAGTAGATAATATTTTACTTTTATAGATTCATAAATATAAAATAAATGGCATATTTATTCAATAGTTACATCTTTATGACCATAAATGTAGGGTATAAATTAAAAATGAATCACATCGCTTCACTGAGGTTATAGTCCACACGTACACACGAGAAATGTTATCATTTTCAAATATTAGGAAAGGGTAAGAAGGTAAGAAATGTATTATATTTCTAGAATCATAATAATTTCATAAAAATATTATATATTCATTAATTCCATCTTTATAACCATCTATTTGAGGTGGTGATGAAAAATGAAATACATCTCTTCATGGATGAAATAGTCTTCATGTTCGCATCAGTGATATTTTCATTTCCCATATGATGGAAAAGTGAAAAAAATAGTAGTCACATAAACATAATAAAATTTTTGTATATAAAATATATGGATGTAATTATGTTACAGTGGATTGAATATATTTCAAGAAGGTTGAATATGGAATGAAATTAATATAGGTCAGTTTTGACTTATACCTACTCAGATATTTCCATTTGTCTTACACATTACGACCTCTAGGGTTAGTCTTTTGAGAAAACCAAAACCTATAAGATTTTGGGAGGGAATTGGTAACTTCTTTGGGTATCTCTTGGTTGAGCTAAGTGACTCAATGTGTTTGAATAAGTGAGTATATAAGGTGCCCTTTTATAAGTGGGGAAATGGAAATCTTGTAAATACCTTAAACTTTTAAATAAAATAGTAGTTTTTATTAAGTTCAAGTGGAAAAAATGGAAAAATTTTAAACATAAGATAGGGTAACATTAAAATAAACTCATCTGATCACATTTATATATTTTTTAGAGATATTTTATGCCTTATCTATTAGTGTACACACCCAACCCACCCCACCCATTTTAAACCCTTTTAACCTTTACCGGAGTGATAAAGTATTACCATGATAGATTATAGTGACCCATAAATTTCATACATAAATACCATATATTATTAAATGAATATTAAATAAATAATATTTTGATCTATTCTAGAATCGTATGTTCCAAGTGTCTTTGAAAACTTGGATACATAAACTACTTGTTCCTAAGAGGTCTACATCATATCCCACTAAGTTATTCATAAATATAACCCTTCTTATACATATCATACTTCAAACATTTCCCCATATCCGTGGGATATGAATCATTACAAAGGGTGATATCATATTCCTAGTTATGGTAAACAAGGGGATAGAAAATATCACTTAAACATAACATGAGAATAATGGTATGAGAACATGAGATTAGAATTTAAAAAATTTTCCCATCATATCGAAGATAATAATCTTGAGTCATGGAATAATGATTTAGCATTTTATAAAAAACAATTCAAATAATAATCATAGAACATGATCCATTAAAACATTATATTGGCATAAGACATAAGTTTTTTGCATGCGCATAAGCATAGAAAATAATTTCCTTAGAAGTCAAGGACCACTAAAAATATTATCATACTGTATTGGGTTCACTCCCCAAACCTTCATTCCTTATTCATGGTTCACTCCCAAGGAAATCATAGTGGAAATATTTCCTTACTGAACTGGTTTTAATCCCCATTCTAGTACTTATTATCTCATGAGATATCCATATTTACCTGATGCATTAGAGGGATATATAATTTTTGGCCTCACCCATAAAAAAATTAAAATCATAAATATGTGTGCCAAAATATTTAAAAAATATTTGTCCAATCATAATAAATATAAATGATAAGGGTTTGATAAACATTTAATCATTTAATAATATCATACCTAGGGAAAAGAAATGGGTTTTGTAAAGGTTTTGTAAAGTGTTATTCATAACATAATTAACATGTGGGAGATAAATAGGTTTCATAGAATCTTCCTTAAAGTATCCTCATTATAAGACAAATAAATAATTAAATTGGATGATATCATTAGATCATATCCCCAATAAAACGTAAGTAACTTCAAAGGATGTTTTCATGGATGTAAAATTACTTTAAAAGATCATTGAAACATTTATTGTGGAAAATACCCTTTTCACTTTGAAATATATTGTTTAAAATATATAAATTTTCTAAATATTAAGGAAAAATTTTCTTTGAAAATAACCTTGGAAACTTATAATGTAATAACCAAATAATTGAGTTTCCAGGATGAAGGGAAATTTCATTCAAGTCATGTATGTTAAAACAAATATTCTTACCACATTTTCAGTAAAAATATTAAAGTTCCGTGCTTACAAAATGAAAAGAAGATTCATTTTACACAATGTTTTAAAAATTAAAATATGGGTAAAAATTACATTAAAAATAATAGGATAATATTAAAACAATCTCAAAAACATTTTTAGAAAATATAAATATATAATAAAAAGGATTTTTGATTGAAGAGGGAAATAAACCTGGTTTTCCTTAAAAAAATTATTTATGTATCCTAATTATTTAATGTGAAGAAAATGAAAGGAAAACATGTATTCTAAAAAAATTAACAATAGAAGAATAAAATTCATGATATTAGTGAGATATATATCATGAAATTTCACCGTTAGAAACTTAATCAGAAAAAATCCTGATAAACAATGAGATTATAACATAAATCCATTACACATGATAACTTTCAAATAAAAATCTCAGGAAAAATAAAATCTTATATAGATATTTAAAACACCATAATTTTCATGAGAATAATTATAAAATAAATTCATTTGAATTATATACACCACATAAAAAAAATATTGGTTAATATGGAATGTGACTTAGAGAAAGGAAAGTTAGATGAATATCTATTACCTTATATTTGACTTTCTTTGAAGACACTCTAACATCCTATATAATAAATTTAAATTTATTATAATTCTATACCATAATCATGTACATACTTAAAATATCAAACATCATCCTCTAACAACATTTCAATGTATATTTATTAATAATTCCTTATTAAAATCATCACTTTTAGGTGTTAACTATTTCATTTTTCATGAGAGTTTTGGTTTGATAGTTCTGGTCCTTGTACATTAATTATGATTCCATAATCTCTATAATTTTAATTATGATATAAATATTATTTATATTCAATAAAAATATATTAATATTCATCTATAAATTATATAGATAGAAAAATTAATTACATCGTTCATGGAGATGGTAGGCTGTAAGTATCCCTAAACATTGTTTTCACTTTTTGAAAGATGGATTGAAAAAAAATAAATTTTATAGAATCATTATTATATCATATATTTCAAAAATATTCATTAAATATGTCCTTATTACCCTCCATGTAAAGAGGAAATGAAAAATGAATCACATCGCTTCATGGAGGTGGCAGTCCACATGTATGCACAAGTGACGTTATCGATTTCCAATAGGTTGGATGGTAAGAAGGTAGATATTATGTTATAATTAAAGTACAATAATATTCTGATAAATATAATTTACAATAATTAAACCCATCATAATACCCATCCATGAATGATGGTGATGAAAAATGAATTGTACCTCTACATGGAGGTGGAAGTCCACACGTACTCACGAGTGATACTTTCACTTTCCATTTGAAGAAAAATAGTGTGGATTTTAATTATCATAATTACATTTAATTATATTTAGGATATTCAATTGTTTATTCTTTTTGATGAATACCATCGATTTAGAGTAGGTAAAAGAAGAAATAAATGGAAAGTGGTTGGGTAATATGATTACTTCTTTTAGAGAGATTTCCTTTATATATTTTCTTAAGAATCATAATAATGGTATTTTAAGAATCATAAAACTTATAATTTTTTTCTAGGGTAGTTTATAAGATAATTTTACAGTAATTTGTTGAGCTATATGGGTTCATGCGGTGTAAATAAAATATGGAATGGCTATCCTTATATAAGGGAGGGAAAGGACGCACTTGGAATTACAAAAAATATTAAATTATAATTAATTCATTCTTAAGAAATATTCTTCCAAATGGATAGATATTTGAAAATAAAGATACTGAGGTTGAAATATCATCATCCAATGAAATTTAGAATGTTTTCTGTATTATTTTAAACCTTATATTTTAGTTTAACACCTTCATTAACCAATTTTAATCTTAACTATGGTAATGAATATTTTATTATTAAAGGGTTATAGTTTAACTTATAAGTTAACAATTTTCTCATAAATGTACAAGGAATTAATTTTTTTATCATTTATCATCCTACTTGACCTCTTTCACGATTTTTATAATTTTCAATTAATTTAATAATATATAATTTAACATGAAATATAATTAATATCATTTTTGATAATATTAATTTAATTTTAATTTCAAGAAAACATAATAGAAAAAGAATTAGAATATAAACCTTTTAAACATTATTAGTATGTTTTATTTATCTATAAAATTCTTGGAACATAATTATTCACCAAAATTTTAATACTTTTAATATTTTTAGAATAATTGATTTTTTTTCTTTTAATTGAATAAATAATGTGTCAACACTACATAAAAATTTAAGGTAATTATTTAATCACTAAATATTAGAAACAAATTATCATGACAAAAAATTTATTCATATTTCAATTTAAAAAACTAAACTAAACTTTTCTGTAATAAACTGGACCGGGGTTCCAAAAAACCTCACACTCAACCAGTCTACCATAAGATCCAAAGGGTATTCCCAATCCCAAATAATGGGAAACAAGTGTCTAGGCATCAACACATGAGCCTCAGCCCAATTGGTGAGGTATCCTTAAGTTCATCCATGAGACCCAGGTTCAAAACCAGGTAGAGGAATATGTATGGGGGTACTATAGCAGTACTGTAGCAAGTACTATAGTAGGAATTGTAGTAGTACTGTGGCAGACTGTACATTGTATGGGTACTGTAGAAGAACTGTACACTATACAGGTACTGTAGCAGACTATACATTGTGTGGGTACTGTAGCAGGAACTATAGCAGTTACTATAGGAGGTACTATTCGGTACTGTAGTAGCTAGAACTATTCACCTTGGGCCACCAGTTTGGGCTTGGAGTCCTTAAGGATTTCGGGCCACATGAAGTAGCCCCAAACAGACTCTACAAAAAAAGGAGCATCCCCAGAAAAGGATTCAAAGTAGGTGCACTCACCAGAGCAGAGCCAAATGGATTTGTCAGAATGAGAGGGTATGACTATCCCATCAGGACCAGACTGTTCTTGCGCAGGAAGCTTAGCCAGACGGCCATGAGAAGGTGGAGAGCTACTATCATGTTGCATATGCGGGGGAGGGGCAGATCCTTGTAGATAGTCTAGTTGAATTCCCAAAGACCTTTGGGTCATGTAATCTCTTAAGCCTACAGGCCATGTAATCTCTGAGGCTATGGGCCTTGTAAGGGTTCCCCCTCATCCCTTGAAATGGGGGTTATCAAAAATCAATAAAAATTAAGGCCTTTAGGCCATTCGGTCTAAGTGGCTGGGCATCATAAGAATCCCTTTTAGAATTAGTCCACCCAAATTAGTGATAAATAAAATGGAATAAATAAATACAAGATCCAAAATAAATAAACAAGTCAAACAGGATATGACCAACTAAACTAATTCAACCCATTTTCATAAATATAAACATCATCCATAAATATGATGACATAATAAAGAATCATATAAAACAATAACTAAAAATATACAACTACAAAGAAACTTGATCCAAGCTCCAACCATCTCCAAGAAACCTCCAGTTTCTCACCACTACCTATCTCACCCCATGTCGGCCACAAGGAATGAAGGTGGATCCAATAGAATTCTTAGAAAATATAATATATAGTCATGATTTAAAAATTCCTAGTAGGTCACCAAAACCCTATAAAACTATGAAATTTTTTTCACAAGTTAATTCATCAATTCTCATTTTAAAATGAACTGGAAATTAATATTTTCACATATAACTTATAGAGAACCAAAAAAAATCCATAATCACCTTATGAATATTTTAATTTGTTTTCCTAAAATAGAAAACAATGCTTTGAAAATATTTCCACCAGACTAATCTGTTTAAAAACTTAAATCCCATTAATATTTCTCAAAAATAACCCACTTGTTTTATTTAAATTAAAATTTACACTTTGTAAACATTTAACTGGATGAATCCATCTTTAAACCAAAATAATAATTTTGAAATCAACTTTTAAAAATCCACACAAGTGTATTTAATTTCAAAATATGTTTCTTAAAATAGTTGAAAAATCAATTTCCAATGGAAATGACCCAAAACATGCAGAAGTACAGAATAATAATCAAACACCATATATCATAAGGAATATAACCAACTATAAATAAGGAATGATGCCAAAGGATGGATCTATGCTCAGCAGGCTCTCCGTGCTCCTGATGCCTCCTCTTCCCTTCCTCCTAGGGTTTTTTTCAGGTCAGATCGGTAGTGATGGAACTCCTCTATTCACCCAGTTCCACCCTTTTCCTTATCTCTCTTTCCCCTTCCCACCTCTCAACTAATTCAGATTACGATTGTGTACATCACGCGTCACTCACCTCTCCTCTTTGGGTCTCACCCTGGACAATGTACCGCCATTCTGGGTCGTGTGGTGGAGCTTTAGATAGGTTGGGTTTGCGTCGGTGGAAGAGTCTAGTGTCTTTATACTCCACTTCCCTTCCTGGCCCACCCATCATGTTAGAATCCATTTTGGTCGGGATCAATTTGTGTATACTAGGTATGGGGTTGGAGGGGGCTGGCAGCGGTCACAGTTCGGGATCTTCATCGGCGTTGGCCTTGTCAGTTCTTCTTATTTGATCCTTCTCTCCTTTTCAATCTTGGTGCTTTTTTCTAAGATTGTTCCTATTTTTTATGTCTTTTGGATTCTTTGGGTTTTGTCGTTTTAGCTATGAAATGAGGTCTAGATTAGGGATGTCTTTTGGGATCATTCTTTCTCTGAGAGAAGTGATTTATAGTGTTGGTTTTTTCATGATTCTCTATTTTTGGTTTGATGTTTTTATGGTGGTATGTGGTTTTATCTCCCCTATTTACAATTATGTGGTCTTTGATGTTGTTGTCGAGGAGGCCTCCATCTACTCAAACCTTCCATGATGTCTTAGTCTAGTGCTCCCTTTCTAGTCGGTATGTTATGCAAGTCTTCAAGGAGGTTTTGGGAGGTGTGGTTTGAGCAGCTTATGTTCTCCAGGATGTCAACTCACTCGTCAATGAAGTTTCGTAAGTCTGTGAAGTTATTTTTTGATGCTTTTATGGTGACAACATTTGATTTCTATGGCGATGACATGAAGAGAGTAGTGGTGAATAGTCAACGAAGAGTTTAAGAGGTTGAAGGGGTCTTCTTGTTTTGATTTATTTGGCCATCATCTCCAACGATGATGGACGATGATGAAAACGAAGGTGTTGTACCTATTGATGATGGTGGATGGTAGGCGACGTAACCAGCTGATATAGGTGCCTCATGGTTCAAGGTCACCTTAGTTTTGGTGTTTTTTTTAATTTTTTTTCTAGATATTAGTCTTCATAATCCTACCTGATATATGTGGTAACCTCGAAACCATAAATTTGATATTTGGAAAATCAATAAAATATAATTTTCAGTCAATCGGGAATGGTTCCAAAATAATTAAAGTATAGTAAATAATACAAACAATCATTAGATAAGACTCCAATATATCAATAACTAATCAATAAATAAAATGTGTTATGTTATCTACCCAATATCTCTAAAGTGAAATCATATAACCATATAAGAGTATTCCAACTCTCTAATTAGCTACTGACATGCACTAAAGTCCAAACCATAAGCTAACCAACAAGCCGAAACAACCCTCATTGTGATGAAAACCCCCTCCAAACCCATATTCCAATCACTAAAAGATGGAAAATATAGCGTGTGAAATAATTAGAAGAATATACTTAGATATCATACTTGGTACTTTGTAACCTATGATCAAAAGGGGAAGTGAGGCAAAAGATCAAACGATCCAATTCTAACACACAAGTCACAATGAAAGGCTAACCCTAACCCCCAAAACCCTACAATGAATTCCTCCAAAAATCATATAAACCCATGACATAAACAATAAAATTCCCATACAAGGGGAGAAAGAAGAATCTCATAGAGAGAAACAACCCACACAAGGCTACAATGGGTGAACAAGTCATAGGGGAAATCAAGGGGTTCCTTTCACATCCAGTATTTTAAAACCAAACTACCAACAATGACATTAACACTATAACATGACTCAGAATTTCAATCCCTTTCAAATTTCATAAAACACAACTTTAATCCTTTCTTATAAAATTTTGAAAATCACACACACCATTTAAAAATATTTCAAAGCTACCCTCAAAAATTAGTCTCCCACTTTGAAATCCTAAACAAGGATAAAGACCACTCATTCCCATAAAAATATTTTAAAGAATCTATCATTGCATTTTGAAAAGAGGTAAATAATAAACATGTTTCAAATCATCATTTGAAATCCATTCAAGAACCCCTTTATAAACAATTATGAGGTAAACACCTCACTTTAAAACAAAAATCTCTTAAGAGCATAGTTTTCAATCCTTACAAATTAAAACATATCAAAATCCAATTACTCCATTTAAAACCATTTCAAAACCCACACGAGCACTTCAAAAATTATTTTCACATGAAACCATTCTATTTTAAACATGAAAATATGGCATTTAAAGTGAAACCCTTTATTCCATGATAAAAATACTAAAAAATAGTTTTAAATCACCATGAGTATATCCCACATAATCATAATTTAAATAAAAATTAATTTAGAAAGAACAAGAACACATTGAATTCCAAAATGAAACAATTATATAGAAACACCTACTTGGATGTGGTAGAAACCAATAAAAAACGATTCACCTTCAATGGAGACCACCCCAAAGGGGATAGGCACAACATCTAGAAAACCTAGACACTAAAAACCCCAACATTAGGTATACTTAGAACCCAAAAATTGGCCAAAAGAGATATGTGGTTCATGGGGGAAACCAAATCCAGGAGAGAAGAGATATAAAAATAAGGAAGAGGGGAATAAATGAAAAAATACCTCAAATACTCCTGGAAATCCCAAAAAAGAGGTCAATAATTAAAGGATGGGGAGAGTGGATCTTCTATTTGGATTCCCAAGGGTCGGCTGATGAAAAGGAGGAGAAGAGGGGTGAAAACCCTTAAATTCAAATAGGGAATTTTGGGAAATTTGTGAAAATTTAAACACTTGGACAAGCTGAATAGTTTTCTAAACTAGGAACCAATTATGATAAACCCACTTTCTATACATATAGAACCCACATAGCTTGGATAAATGTTTTTCCTAACCATTCACTAACCATTCATAGCTCACTTCCTAGAGACAAAGAACTTGTACAGTTTGGTTTTATGGTTTTCCAAACCATTCCCTAACCATGTGCCAACCTCTAACTAGGAAAAAGAGGCCACATAATCTCTAGGGATCTCTAAATGGTCTTCTAGAATGGTGGAAAATACATGAAAAATGGCTCTATCACCATGATAGGCCCCTCCACACATGCACTTCATGGTTACTTGTAACCATGCAGGATAACCGTGCTTCCCCAAAAAATCTTCCAAAAATTTGAAATTATATCCCAAAGACTACCAAAACTAAAAAACACTCAAGATAAGATAAAATAATACAAAAAAATAACAAAATGACATGAGGAGTGTCACAAAATACTCAACCAGCCACTTTCTACCCCCAAAAAATCTATTCAAAGAAAAAGGTGATAGAAGTAAAAAGATCCAAAGATGATCAAACTAAAAGAACTACTAAATAATATTTGACCTCAAAGTAATAAAAAAAATACTTCAAATGATAAAATAGAAGAAATATAGGGTACCAAAAATCTCCAATCACAACCAAAATAATAACAAAAAACAATAAGTCATATGGAGTATGGGAGACCAAACATGGTCTCCCCACCATTTAGAATTCCTCTAACGTGGTGTCATAAAACAGAAACTACTGGAAATGAATCCTTGAATAATAGAGAATCCACGAGAGAAACACACTTTCAACCCAGAAGTGCTTCCAAACTCAAAGTAAGAAAGAACAAACGTACACAATCTCAAAAGAACAACATGATCTCTCACCTCAGGTCATGACACACATGGATAACCTAGTGTAAAAAACTATATCACCCTTACACAATGCATCAAAACAGACACAACCAAAAACCAGTTAGTATAGAAAAATCCAATGATAGATCATAAACCCTAGTTAGTAAAATAATACACCCAAGGCCACTCTCATTTCTAAGAAACAATCACTTAAATATCTTGACATAGTAATGGGCGCAACCTAAACTCTCAGAGAAGGTTCACCCAACCAAAGAGGAACATCAAAATGGTAATCAGAGGAAAAAATGAGGAAAACTAGAAAAACCTCAAAATAAATCCATAAAGGAGGGGTATTCCACAATAAAAACCCATCCCTTCCAAAAAATAACATCCAAGGCCATCTTTAAAAAACACCTCATAAGAGAACAATCCACAAGATTCCAACAACAGTGGGATCTCCGAAACCAAAATTACAACCACCAATGGAAGTTCCCAAAAAAAACACATACATAAAAGAATCAAACCCTATAACTCTTTGGAAATATCAGCTTATAAAATTTCCAAAGATGACCTAAGAAACCACAAAAAAAGTAAAACTAGAGGAGAATTCAGACAAGAGGATTTAGAATTCCCCAGATCCCCACATTGGAATCACACCATAGATATTTTCTTCCCATGGGAAAGACCCTTTCCCCAAATATATGGATCATCCTACATATTATCCTTACTCACTAGGTTATCTGTATTCCCACCACACATTTGATTCACATTATATAGAACTAAGGAATCACCGACCACAGGTTTCCTAAACAAGTCTGCTTTCGTTTACATAGCCTCTCTAAAAATCTCTTGATTAGATGTCAGGACCTATATAAGTAAATTTTGAACAAAAATCTTGGTGAATATCACATATAAAGAAAAAATATTTCTTGGGATCATTGATTACCAACTTTGGAAAAATTATTACTAACTTTATGAAGGGATCAACATTATCCCTCACTGAAAAGTCACCTTGATAAAGGATTACAAGTTCAATATCCTTATCTAATTTCACAACCTTAGTTAAAATACACTAAAAAATGGCATCCTATAATAATACCAAGACATACCTTTACATACCTATGAAAGTACCATTACCTCCCACCAAACTTGACTAAAACTAATAAGAAATATCTCAACAGTTCTCACCCACGAAGCTTCAGGTGTCTCAAGGGAATTTAGGATCACCTCAATCTCTTCTAACCACCTCACTGCTTATAATAACCCTTGATCCACACCAAATTAAGGTGGATACTAATTTAATAAGTCCAAATTGGGTTTTAATAATAGAAATGGTTCTGCATCCACCACTCAACTCAGATTCTAGGTAGGAATCAAAACTATAGAAACCCTATCAACTATTAAAAAAGGAAAAATACAAAAAACCGGAGACATTAACAACATCAATAAATGCATAAAATCATAAAAAATTATTTCCACATGAGTCAGGAATCAATCCATACAATAATACATCAATAAATTCTCACATCATTTACACCCAGAAAAGATACTTTTCATTGGAAACCACCAATTTCACTATGGAATTTTGAAATCACTCTCCACCAAGGCATTTGATTGAAAACCAATCCATACCAATATTTATAAACAAAAAAAAAATTGGTGGAATACACAGCAGCAAAACAAGGCATTCTATAAAAACATTTTTCAAAATCCTATTTCATTTGAAAACCAAGCATCCCAATAATGCTCTTCAATCGCACTTTCCTTTTGAAAACACCTTAAAAAATTATTTTCAAAAAAATATCCTTTTAAAATTAATTTTAAAAAATAGGTTTGAAAACAAAAATTTCAAAAAAAACCCTTTATTTTTTTAACAGGTTCTTAAAACCAAGTTAATGAAAAGCACCACGCATGTTTTTAAACAAGGTTTATAAGAACCATGTTCATTAAGGGAATTAAAACACTCATAAATCCACCTAAAACAAGCGTGAATCAATTTTGGAGAAATCCATAATCTAGAGGAGTTAAATTAGTATAAATGGGTGGGAAATTTTGTTATGTATGATTTGGTTTCATAGGTTGGGCATCCATTCTCTAACCATGCAACACGATCTATACGGGGGTAAGACTCAACTGCACGGGCACCACATGGTTTCCCATCTCATGAAAGCAAAAATTTAAACTCAATTTCCACTCCATTTTCAACTCAAAAGTAAGGATTTTCCCAAAATATCACTTATATAATAAAAAATGTCAAAACAACATCGATTTATATTAGAAAATACTAAAAACAAACTCAAATTCACAATTCAAAATTCAACTTATCCAAGTAACTTAAGGTTCGAGATATAAAATAGCTATATATAATCCCCCCTCCCTTACCTATCAATATCCAATAACCTTATTCTCCTTTCTACCATGATATTCCCAAATAAAAATGGATATAAAATAGTCTTAGTCTCTTACCAAAGAAATGAAAAAATATTATACCATTTTATAATGAATTGGTCTAGGATTCCAATGAACGTGAAACGTGACCAAGCCCACCTCAAGGCCTAAAGGCAGTCCCTGATCCCCACAGGCTATAAAAAAGTTCATGGAAATCACAAGAATCCTTCTAGTAATTATTTTACCCAAAATAGAGATAAGTACAGTGGAAAAAATAAATACAAGAGCTGGAATAAATAAACATTCCAAACATATCAAGACTAACTAAACTGATCCAACCCATTTTCATAAATATAAACATAACATGTAAATAGGATGATGTAATAGTGAATTATATAAAACACTAAATAAAAATAAAATAAATAAAAACTAACTCAACTAAACCCAAATAATCTACCTACAACCTTCAGTTTCTCACCACCACCCAACTAACCCCAGGTTAGCCACAAGGAATGAAGGATGGATCGAAATGAAAACCTAGAACCTGAAATATATAGGCATGAGATAAAAATATTACTTGGTCACCACCACAAAATTTATACAATTTTTTTCAAAATTCAATTCATTAGTTATAGATTTAAAATGAACTACAAAGTAATATTTTCATATATAACTTATAGAAAACCAAAATAATTCTATTACCACATTTAAAAAACATAATTTGTTTTTATAAAATGGAAAAAAATCTTTGAAAACATTTCCACCATCCTAATGAATTTAAAAACCAAACTCCCATTAACATTTCATAAAAAAATCCACATGTTTTATTAAAATGGTAATGGAAACTTTTCAAATTGTTAACCGGTCAATGCCATCTATAAACCAAAACACCGATTTTAAAATCCACTTTAAAATCCAACAGAATAGTCTTTAATTTTAAAATAGTTTTTCTAAACATATTTGAAAAAACTCATATTCCAAATGAAATGACCTAACACATACATCGATCAATTACAACCAAAATTCGCCATATATCATAAGGAATATAACCAAATATAAACAAGTAATGGTTCCAAAATAATGAAACCAAGTAAAATGATTCTAAAAAGAACTAGATCAAACTCTCTTATATAAATAACTATTCAAGAAATAGAATGTTTCGTGGGATCCACCCTAGATCCTTAATACGTTAAGCATCTTACCACATAAGAGTATTCCAACTCTTAAACCACCAGTTGACATGAATTAAATTACAAACCAAAAGTCATTCGGATAGCCCACACAAGCCTAATTGTGATTAAAACCCCCTCCAAGCCCTATTTCCTAGTATAAATAGAGGTACAATAGAGGAAAGTTAATAAAATATAATAAAATACTTAGATCTCCCACTTAGTACTCAAGTTTCCAACACCAAAATATGAAGTGAGGAGAAACATCAAACAAGCCAAATCTAACACACAAGGCATAAGAAAACTCCAACCCTCACCCCATAATAACATAAAATGAATATCCCTAACATCACATACACCATGGTATAAAAAATAAAATTCCCACACGAGGGTATAAAGAATAATCTCATAGAGATAAACAATCCACACAAGGTGTGATATATATAAACAACCCATAAAAGGGGTAAATAAATAAAAGGGGTAATTAAGGGGTGAATTTCACATAAACCATTTTAAAACCAATGTTATAATTTTTAATTTAACACTAAAACATATCTTGGGATGATAATACATTTCACATTTCACAAAACACCACTTCAATAATTTCTTAGAAAATGATGGAACTCACACACACCCTTTTAAAATATTTCAAATTTATCCTCAAACATGGGTCTCCCTTATTGAAATCCAAAATAAGGCCAAAGGCCATTCATTTATGTCAAACCATTTTAAATAATCCATAAATGAATTTTCATAAGGGGTAAATAACAAAAACGTTTCAAATTGTCATTTGAATCCTATTCAAGAACCCCTTTAAAAACCATTTTGAGGTTATCACGTTACTTTTAAAAAAATAACCCTTTAAAACATAGTTTTATCTATTTGAAAACAAAAACCAGATAAAAAAATACAATGATACCATTTAAAACCATTTCCAAAGCTACAAGGGAACTTTTCATATTCTTAAAACATGAAAACATTCCATTTCAAACATGAAAATGTGGAATTTAAAAAAGAAATATTTATTATAAGATTAAAAAACTATGTAACGGGTTTAAATAACCACAAAGATATAATATATATTAATAATTTAAATAAAAAGTAATTTAGAAATCATAATCATTCCTTGAGTTCCAAAATAAAACAATGTCATAGAAACACCTACTTGGACGAGGCCGAAACCAAGCTAAAACACACCACCTTCAATGACAACCACACCAATGGGGATAAAGATAGTGTATACAAACTATAGAAACAAAAAAACCCAATAATGGATCCACATGAAACCCTAAATTTCAGCCACAATAAATCTAGTTTTCATGGGGGAAACCAAATCCAAGAGAGAAGAGAGGGAGAGAAGTATGGAAGAGGTAAATAGGTGAAAAAATGCCTCAAATCCTCTTGAAAATTTCCAAAGAGATGCCAAGAATCAAAGTAGGAGGGGATTAGATATCCTCTTTGGGCTCCCAAGGTTTTTTCATTGCAATATCGGAGAATATAGGTGAAACTCCTTAAATTTGAAGAAGGTATTTTGTAAAATTCCCAAAAAATTTAAGCACTAGGACTGGACATAAGGTTTGGCAGCACGATATTCCAAATTTTGCACCAATAATTTGTTTAACACTAACTAGACATAGAGTACCCACATGGTTTATAAACATGGTTTTCTAAACCATGTGCCAACTGTTCATATCCTAATTCCTAGACACAAGGCACCCGTACAGTTTGGCTGCACGGTTTTCCAAACTGTGCACTAACCCTTCCCCAACCTCTACCTAGGCCAAAGAGGCCACATGGTTTCTAGTGTGATCTATATATTTTTTCAAACCATACCACAATCTTAAAAATTCTATTCCACCATTATAGGCCCATAAAAATGAGAACTTCATGGTTACACCTAATTATTTGGGCCAATAATGCTTCACCCAAAAACCTCCAAAAAACATGAAATTCAAGCCCACAAAATATCCAAACTTAAAACCACTCAAGATAAGGTAAAATAATATAAAAACAAAACTATATTAAATATATAATACAAAAGTTTCATTAAATTTATTCACCAATAGGGATTAATTTAATTTATTAATGTGAAAATAGATTGTGTTCATAAAAATAGTTTTTGAACAAAAACTTCTCTTTTACTTTCAAATAATTTTTATATTCATTTCTAATCAATTGATAACAAATGAATTCATTTAATACAAGTGTAAAATATGAATTTATAATAATTTAGTTAGTCTTATTTTTATCTTTTAATCTAATGTTAAGGTGATAACTATCATATTGAATAATAATATTTTAATAGTATATCACGGTTCATTTAAACTCAGTGTTATGTGTAAAGAAAACTATTAATGAAATAATATTTGTTTATAGAGAACTATATCATAAAATCATGGGGTGTTAAATTATAACCCCTTAAAATTAATTTCTCCCTTAAAGTTTTTTCACTCTGATATAAAAAAATAATGATATCTTTGTTACATCACATCTTCATATTCCTAAGTAGCTTCTTCAAATTTTTGTTTCATCCAGAGAAATTTAACCATGTGAGTAGTCCTGTTATGTAGAAAATTATCTCTATAATCTAAGATTTATACTGGTTATTCTTCATATAAATATCATTCTCCAGTGGTATGACCTATGAGTTTAGTACATGTGATAGAATAAGAATGTAATTTCTCAATAAAGATACATGGAACACATCATGAACTTGATAGAGGTTTGGTGGAAGTTCAAAACGATAGGATACCATCCCTACTAAATCAAGATTCTAAAAGGGGATAATATACCTAGGGATCAACTTTACTTTTATTTTAAATCTCATAACCTTCTTCCATGGAGAAATTCATAGGCTTACCTTCTCACCAATATCAAATTCCAGATTTATCCGATGATTATTGATTTAAAATTTCTATTGAATCTAACCTTACTTGATATAATGATGAATGGATCTAAATTTCTCTACCATTTCATTATATAGCTTCAGTCCCAATAGATTTATATATTTAACTTCATCCCATCACATTTTATTTCTTCACTTCCTTTCATATAGTGACTCATAAAAAGCTAACTAAATGGTTAAGTGAAAGCTATTATTGTATGAAAACTTGACTATAGGAAGTTGTTGATCCAAACCAAATTTTTAATCCACAAGAAATGATTTTAGAATATCCTCTAATGTGTGAATAGTTCTTTGATACTGACCATTTTTTTAGGATGAAAAAGTAGTACTAAAACATAACTCTATATCCATGTATACTAAAGATTTCACTAGAACTTTGAGATAAACCTTGGAACCAATCAGATACAATAGAATTTTGTACTCTAGGAAATATTATTACTTATTTAATATATATTTTGTTAATCTAATCAAGATAGAAATATTCACTGATATAAATTAAGTGTTTTGACTTTGTAAGGTGGTCAAATACAACCCAAATAGCACTATGTCCTTTAGACATTTTGGGGGAGTCTAAAGAAAAAATCTATAGTGATGTTTTCCTATTTCCATTATGGTAAGGGTAATGGTTGTAACATACCCTTATATTTTTTTCTCTTGGTCTAAACATTTTAACATACCAATCACTATGATTCATACTTTTCAATATATCTCTTCATGTTTTCCCACTAGTAATACTCTTTAATATCTCTATACATCTCCCCACTTACAGGATGAATAGATATTTATGAACTATGAGACTCATCCAATAACTTCTTATTCAAATATGGTATGAAAAAAACATACATGGTTTCTAAACATTATCATTCCATCACAATAAAGGTTGAAATCAGGAATATTTTCTACCACCTTCTACAGTTCCACATTATCCTTTTGTTCCTCTTTAAACTGCGCCTGTATAGATGGTTGAATAGTCATTTGAGAAAGATTATATTCCTCCACTTCCTTCAAGTTTTCTAGATACATCCTTTTCAAATACATAAATATTAATTTTTTTTAACCTAATAATATATAAGCTAGCATGATCCTTTTAACTCAAAGCATCACCCACCTTGTTCACTTTTATAGGGTAGTAATGTATTAATAAATCGTAATATTTAATAAACTAAAACCATATTATCTATAATATATTTAACTCTTTCTGATTGAATATATAATTCAACCTTTTATATTCAGTGAATATATCACACCTTTCTCCATAGAGATAATTCATTCATACCTTTAATAAAAACATTAGCCAAGTTATTTCCAAATCATAAGTTGTTTAATTTTTCTCATGATCCTTCAATTTTCATGAGTAATAATCTATCACCATATCATTTTGTATGAGGACACATCCTAGTCCCTTCTTTAATGAAACACTATAAATCAAAAACCCTTCTCCACTTCAGGGTAGTGTAAGCACAAGTCCACTGACTATCCTTCTCTTTAGTTCCTTGATATTCCCCTCCCATGCATATATCTAAATGAAATTCGATCCATTCTAATTTAATATGGTTATTGTATTAGACATTAATGAGGAATTTTACACATATCATTGATAATATCTTTCGAGATCAATAAAATTATGGATATGATTCACAATTTTTGGTTTGGTAAAATTTTCATTAACTCGTTTCTTTGGTGGATCCATAGTTATACCCTCTCTTGAGATTATATGACCCAAAAAATGAAACTCCTTGTAACCAAAATTTACACTTTTTGAATTTTTCATACAATTTATTCTTCCTTAAGGTCTTTAGTAAAATCCAAAAATGGTATTCATGATTTTCCTTTCTCTTTGAATATATAATAATATAATCTATAAAAACTACAAAAAATTGATCAAGGTAGTCTCTAAAGAATCTATGTAATAAATACCTGATGATGGAGGGGTAATTAGTAAGTCCAAATGGCATATTTATAAATTATTAGTGTATATACCTTGAATGTATTGCAGTATTGGGTATATCCTTCTTCTTGAACCTCAATTTAACATACTCAAAATGAAGGTCAATCTTGGAAAAATTTTGAGCTCCATGTATTTGATCAAACAATTCATCAATATAGGTTAGTGGATACTTATCATTGATAGTTATCTTGTTAAGATATTGATAATAAATAAAAAGTCATATATATCCATATTTCTTAATAACAAAAACAACAGGCGCACCCCAAGGTGATGCACTTAGCTAAATGAATTCCCTGTCAAGATTATCTTGGAGTTTCTTCTTTAATTCCTACAACTCAATTGGGGACATTCTATATGGATTCATTGAAATATGTGTAGAACCAGGTATGAGTTCTATTGAAAAAGCAACTTTATGATCTAAAATAAGGCTAGGAAAGTCATCTATAAATACATAAAAAAACTTCCACATAATAGCCACATCATCAATGTTGAGTTTCTCTATGGCCATCTGATATAGTCACCCCTTTTTACTAAGAATCAAGACCCATATAATGGATTTTATTTCCATTGGATGTTCTTACTTATAAACGCACTGATGTAAAATAATAAGTTGGATCATAATATAAAACGTGACTTCCCTTTCTTATTAATTGATGTGGGTATTATGTACAGAAAGTCAATCCTTGCCTAACATAACATCAAATTCAACTAGAGGGAGAATGACAAGATTTTCAAGAAGTAAATTCCAATAAACTTTAATTGGATGAGAATCATAGACTTAATATTCTATCATCATACCATTAGGGGTTTTCACTACTAATTTAACAACTAATTATTGAGGTGTCACTATGATACCCTTACAAAAAAAATTAGATACAATAGTGTGGGTAGATCCTGAATCAAATAAGGCATTAACAGTTCTTGAGTGGATGGTAAGTTTACCTTTCACCAGTTCTTTATCATACCCCATATCATCAGTAGTGATCATGTGATATTTCCCTTTTTCTCTAGGATTAAAGGTTAATAAATTTTATCATCGTCATAAACCTTCAAATTTGAGAAATGGTTATCATAATTCCCATACTCCTTTCATTTGAAACATTGAAATATGGGTGGTTCATTCTATAGTGCTTTATCTCTATCATTAGCTAACTAATTATTTCCATTAATTTGGAATTTTATTTCAAATAACCTTTCTTTATTCACATAAAACATTTATCGGTTACATTGAGATAGTTTTCTCTATATTTCCTTCCACACTTCGAGCTTAAAGGAAATAACATCTTCTTCTGTACATGATTTTTAGAATTTTGCATGAATTCCATATTTCTTTTCATATAAAAACTAGGAGATTGATAGTTAACTACAACCTCCATTTTCACCGTGACATAATATCAAATGATTTCTTCTTCATTAATGATGTATCTTATGGCTAAAAACCTTTGAAGAATGGGTTTTAATCCATTAAATAATTGATCAACTATACATTCAGGTTGGATGATAATACCAAAAGCATACCAATAAATTATTGTAAAATTTTCCTCATAGATACTAATGGATTCATCATGATTTTGATTTAGTTCAAGTAATTCCTTTTCCATTTTAATATAAATAATAATAGGAAAGTTCTTACTTAAAAATAATCTTTTAAACTCATCCCACTCCATAAAGAAAATTTATTCCCATTGCCTCGTGTTCTTAATAAGAGTCCACTATTGAACTTATTTTAATTACAAATTATAAAAAAATAAATCACTTTTAGTCAATGGCTGGATTCCAAGGAAGTCATAGTGACTTTGAGAATGATGTACAAGGTGGGAACAGTGGTGGCAATGAGCAACAAAATGGAATGTTGATAGGCGTAAAAGATATCATCTTTATGAAAAATCAGTTTTCCAAAAATATGATCAACAACATATATATTAACCAACTCCCAGACTCAAAAAGGAAGAGAAAGGTGATGAATGATAAGAGCTCCAGCAATGGAGACCATGGAGAAAAGAACCCTCAATTTTCATCATGCAGGAAATGTGGAAGGAGACACCTAGGAAAGTCTCTCAATGGGACAACGAAATGCTTTACGTGCGGGAAGGAAGGAAATAAAGTGAAGAATTGCCGAAGAAAAATGAAGAGTACTATGGAAGAAGATAAAAATGGTCCCAAGAGTCCATTTACAGTCATTTGCCTTAAATGTAGGGGACCTGGCCATTATCCTTGTGAATGTCCTATTCTATAGGATATTTTCTTGGTCAAAGAAGAAGCTATGTGGAAATAAATGGTTAGAGAAATGTTTAAAAAGTATTAGCGCTCCTTGTTGATGGGTTTACTTTGGAATAATTTTCTCTTGTATTTATAACCCCGCAGTTTTCCATGTGAGAATGATATTTGAGGAAGAATTGTCTCTTCTCTTGTGGATATAGGTATAAATAACCATTTGGTTTTATATGATCATTGGGGTTTGAGAAAATTATAAGTTATTATAATTTGGGATGAAAATGAAAGGTATGATATAACATTTGTGGTTAAATTATGTTATTTTGAGGAATTTATCTCATTTTGGCAATATTATAAAATATAGTTTTTGAAAAAGGACAACATATAGACCGTGTGACAACCCGTCGCGTCGGACAAAGCTATGGGAATCGAACCCACAACCAAAGTGCGATTGGGATTTATCGCCTACCACTGGACTAAGTGAAGTCCTTGGTTAGTGTGACTATTTTCTTTAGTTAAATGATTTTATTGATCAATAATATGTTGATTTGGGTTCTTACGTCTTATCAAATGAATACCCTTAGTATAGGAAAATGATTTGGTGATTAAGTGATAAATGTTATTTTGGAGGATGTTCACTTTGTTGGGAACACTATATGTCCAAGGAAAATAGAATACTATGGGATGTCATTAGAGGAGTAATGGTGTATTTTTATCTATGTTTTTATTGTGGATCTATAGTGATTTGGGTTATTTATGGAAATGATTAACCTATAATAAAGAATATGTGATTAGGTTAATTACTTTTAAGTATGTGACTTTAAGAGTAGATGATGTCATTTGGAGATACAATTTAACGTGGAAGACTACATTCTTATAAGTTTTGGGTTTCAATATTAGTTTGGATTATATTGAAGTATTTTAAGGAAAATTTATTATTGAATGGAATTTATTTAACTTTGGGGTATTGTTGGTTTAATTTTAGAAATTAAGATTAGTATTTTTTTTCTCTAATGGAATATACATTTGGGGGATCATCAGATCTTATACTAACCATTTTGGTTTTGATTAATCTCTAAAGACAAGTTAAATATATATTTTATCCTACATGGATCATGTATTTATATAGAAGTTTATTCTAGCTCTTTTATTGTGACCAACTCTTCTTGAATACTCATTGTTCAAAAAAAATAAGTTAGTGGTAAAAAGTTATTAAATAATGAAACTCTAATTAAAAAGTAAGTATATGTCTTTATGTTCTTAGTAAATATCATAAATGAATTCCTCGTCCTTATTTAATGTAACTTAAAACAAAAAAAATGTTGTTCGTTTACTTTCCTACTAGGAGACTAATGGCCGTTTGTCCCAACACAAGTTTGTGGTTTCCTTATTGTTAACTTTCTCCTGATCATGATTTCTATCCCTCTCCATCAGAACTTGACACTTATTTTATAATCCATATCCATGTTTTCCTACATGGAATCCGAGTATGGGTTATCTTGGATGACCTTTATACCCCTCTTTCTTTATTTTAAAGTGATAGTTTTATTGACTCTTTTTCCGATGTGGGACTTTCCATTATATTCTCAAGCACAATTTTAAAAATTGCGAGGATGCAATTTATTGAAGGAGGGTAGAATGTAACACCCCAAGCTTCCATGGTACGTTTCCTTTCGAATAATGCAATGGCATGCATTGTACGCAACTTCGAGATTTTAACACACCATAACCAATCAAACTAGCCGTTATGAATAGTAATACCTAATTTTTGAAATTTTATAAATTCTATCTCTCAAAATGGACTTCATTTTTGGATTCGGAATATCGAAATTAGCATAGGGTGAAATTTTGGTACTTTTCGGATAACTTTCATATTTTGATGAATAGTGAAAATTACTAAATTTTAATTAAAAACAACTTTTTTAATCAAAATAATTAATAGTGATAAATTATGAATTTGAGTGGTTTTAAAGTATATTTAGAATATATTTTTACCATGTAATACAATGTGGGTCATTGAACATAATTTCACATTTAAACCAGACATAAAAAAGTGCCAATCTTTTGATAGTTATTATCTCTGAAAAACACGTTTTTTGTTTTAACAACAGGAATTAATTTTAAATTAATTTCTGCCACTTCTGTGTTTTGAATTTGGAAAAATGGATTCCATATTTGGAATCAGGATGTTCAAATTGTGTAAATAGGTAAATTTTATTTTTAGACATTTTGGATAATTACTTCGTTAAATATTTTATTTACCATGGTTAAAGGGTAAATCCGGTAAACAAGGGTTAAAAAATAATATTATAATAATACTAAATTACCCTAAAACGTGTCTTAACCCTATTTTTTGATACATGGTCGACCATGGTCATCTTTGGGTTGATTTTGGGACCCCATTGATCCACTTGTAAGTGATAATGACACTTTATTTTAATTAAGTTAAAATTAATACAAAAATGACACAAGCATATATCTTTTAGAAAAACAATTGTTACATAGGGTTATATATGTTTTATTTTAGACTATAAATATTAATTAGAAATCTAAAAAGATTTCCTACATAATGATATTTTATTTATAATTTTTAGACATTAAATAAGTTAATTTATTTTTGACACAATGGTGATGTAGTAATTACCATAATAGTGAAAAATTAGAATAATTGATATTATAAATACCCAAATAAATATAATTTGATACTTTTATTGAATTAAAATACTTTTCTAGGATAATATTACATATTAGGATTGATTTAATTAAATTTTTCCGAAGTAATCATTCTGTTATGTGTTTCACAAAAATCAACTATTGAATAGTGTCAAAATTTACATAAAAGAGTTTTTAAAACAAATATTATATTATTAATTGATATTAAATTCCTAAAAATCTACGGTTTGGCCAAGAGAATTATATCATGATAGGTATATCATTAATGGACCACTTGGGGGTCGCTTGGATGTATACAGTAATTTTATTAACTATAGAATATAAAAATACAAAGTGACATGGTAAATGTCAAACTAATTAACTAAGAGTTAAAACTAAAAGATAAGGTTAATATAGTGACCCAAACCTGTCTAAATTATATTGGATGAATGTTTTTAGACCTATACCCACCTTAACCATTGAATAATCAACTTTGGAGCCATTAGAAACCGAATATGAATTTATTATAAATTAATATTTCTAGCTTTTCCAAAGGTGCCCCTCACCCCTCTTATATAAGGGCACTCCTCCTTCTCATTTATTCACACATTCAAAGCCTTTTGGTTCGGCCAAAACCTACCCAAATACTCTCTCAACTTCACTCACTACAACCTAGAGGCCTTATTTTGATCATAAAGCCAACCTAAGGATCCCTTTTGATCAAATCAAAAGGAAGAACCCAAAGAAGAGGTAATGTTTTCACCACCCCTTTTCAAGTTCCTTTCTTCTTCCACTTCTTCTTTATTTGTTATTACCATTATAAAATAATAACTCCAGTATCATATATATATTGTGATGTTATTATAAATATGGTACAACCATATTCAGTATTCTATCCATCCTTTGAATAACATGTCACCATACGTGCGTGCGTACGGCTTACCGTCTCCACGTTGTCGTGTAATTGTTATTCAATATATTATTATTTGGATGGGTATAATAATGATGTGTAACTCGTGTAAATAATAAATATAACATGATTATTATTTTTTATATATGATATACCATCCAATTATATGTTATTTTAATATCAAAAGAATGATGTTGTCGCTCGTGCGTACGTACGGACTACCGTCTCCACGAACGCGATGAGATTCATTCTCCATCATATCCATTCAAGTATAATTACAATTTGATGATTTAAAAATAGTATCAAAGGACTTGATATCATTCTAGATATGAATAATATACATCCCATTAATAACGAATATGGATCATATAATAAAGAATATAAAGTAAAATGAACCCATTTACACCCGAAATGACGATAATTCTAAGATATTATTAACAAATCAATGTTAAAAGATCATATATGATATCATATTAATGCATATGATTCTTGTATAATTAAATAAAAATCATTTCACCATTATACAGGAGGTTAACCTACTGTCGACCAAGGAAAAAGTACAAAGTAAGGGGTTTCTTTTCTCACTCTTAATTTCGTGGGAATTCCATTGTTCACCACTTATTTATTACATGTGGTGTATGTGTACTACCTGTAATTGTATTAATTGTGTATTATACTTTAATTCATTGGTATATACATCATAATTGTATGATCCTTCTTTCATGGGTGTTTGTTTCGTATGTTACCTAATCGATAAGGGAATTCGAAATTTCAATTTCCACTCATTTGGCTTTACACATATTTCATTGATTATATTACTCCAAGATTATGTGTGGAATCACTATTTATTTGATTATGTCATAATTTCCAATCCCTTTTCTGTAGATATACTTTTTATACACATAATCACTCCATTGATAAATTCTCAAGTGATCGGTATGAACTTGATAAGAGTCATTTTAACTCAATCTCCATTTGTTGAGTTAAATATCCAATTCATTGGTGTTTTTTTACAAGAATATGTGTGAATGTCATATGATTTATTTACACTAAATATCCAATCATATTGAGTGTATTTATATTTTTCACACATAATTATTTAGTTGATTTATCCTTAACCTAAGGATACGGCCTTTATGAGAGATTTCATCTCAATTTAAATTCCATTGAGACTTCTTTGTTGTTATACACCAAATAACTTTTATGTGGTGTATATAATGTACTTTGACATAGTATATCATGAATCCCTTTATTCTCATGATATTAAAAGGTTTTGATTACCTCAATTATTTGTATTCAAGTGTCGCTCTTTTGGTTAGAATCTCTAACTAAAATACCATTTTTAAATGTTTTAAAGACTTATTCTTCTAAATATTTCTCATTAATGTCCATGTTTTAAAAAATAGTTTTAAGGATTTATTTATATGGACATTAAAGTTTTAAAATTAAAACTCCTTTTAAAAGTTTCAAAGTGGTATGGGACACTTTGATTCAAAAATCTATTTTTAAATGGCTTCTTGACAAATAGTGTGACTTTTAAAAGTTTTCAAGAAAAGGGGGATATTTATCTCAAATAGTTTTGATGATTATTTTCATCTATGTCAACATCCTTCATTATTCTTGATTGAGGTTAATGTGATACAATACAATCTTCTATATTGTATCGAATGAGTTTTTTTTGACTGTGGATGTGATATTTTTATACCATTCATGGTTTGTGGTAAAAGTATTGACATTTCGTATGCTAGTTTTAATACGAATGTTTATGTTATGTTTAAACCTGTTCATATGAGGAATGAATTGGACTTAATAAGTGATGGGTGGATCCCTCTATAGCTCCTTGATGCATCGGTAGGTCTCATGAGACAAACTAGTGTCTTGGAACAAGGCCTTGGCAAAATCTTATTTGTAGTCTTGGCACGAGGCCTTGGCTATGCGGTTATGATAGTCTGGAATTATTCATTCCATCATTATGAAAGTAGTTATTGATATTGCATGGGATTGTTTGACTAGTAAAATATCCATGTGAGTAAGTAAATGACATTATTTTATTTTATCTTTGCCATTTTATGCTGAAGTTCAAGTTTAAAAGGCTTTTGTTGTAGTTATAAACTGCCTTAAGTGTTTATGATTATCTATGAAATCTTCTGCTATAATGTTATCCTTACTGAGCATCTGAGCTCACCCCTTTCAATGTTTTATTTTTCCCAGGATTAAGAAGAAGTAATTTATGAATGACCTGCAGGGATATTATGAGGGGATATGAAGACAAGATGTTTTTTTATGATGTAATGTAAAACTTTATAGATGTATCTAGTTATTCCAAGGCTACTAAACTAATCGGTCTTTAAAGACTTGATCTTTCTTGTGATCATACCAATGTTATGTAATATTGCACCGACTCTGGGTAACTGGGGTCGGGGCGTTACAGTTGGTATCAAAGGAAGTTTAGTACAAACCTTGTAAGCTAGATTTAGATAAACTCTGATTAGTGCACGTAGACCTAAGATGAACTTCGAGGATTAGTATAGAAGAACTTCCTAGAATTTTGTTATTGTAGAGATTTTGTGAGTTTTCCGAGCAATACATCCCTGTCTGGATACGAGCAGGTAGAGGCGGCTCTGGCACATATGTACCTAGGGGTAAAACCCAAAAACACCGCTTTGAGCTAGACTCGAATGGGAACTGGTGCACGACAACGGGCCTTGCTGCACTCTTGGTTACGACACTCCCGGGGGATATTCTAAGGATAATTTACATTTTCCCTACAAACCGATTTAAGTAATATATATATATAAGATGAGAGTAAATGACCTTGGTTAATCCTAATATGTTTCAAATTGAGAATATGGTGACATTTTAATCTCTAAATGATTTTACGACTACTATAACTCACACAATGATTTCTGGTTTTAGTCAATGGATGGATTCCAAGGAAGTTATAGTGACTTTGAGAATGATGTACAAGGTGGGAACGGTGGTGGAAATGAGAAACAAAATGGAATGTTGATAGGCGTAAAAGATATCTTCTTTATGAAAAATCAGTTTTCCAAAAATATGATCAACAACATATATATTAACCAACTCCCAGACTCAACAAGGAAGAGAAAGGTGATGAATGATAAGAGATACAGCAATGGAGACCATGGAGAAAAGAACCCTCAATTTTCATCATGCAGGAAATGTGGAAGGAGACACCCAGGAAAGTGTCTCAATGGGACAACAAAATGCTTTACGTGTGGGAAGAAAGGACATAAAGTGAAGAATTGCCGAAGAAAAATGAAGAGTACTATGGAAGAAGATAAAAATGGTCCCAAGAATCCATTTACAATCATTTGCCGTAAATTTAGGGGACCTGGCGATTACCTGAGTGAATGTCCTATTCTATAGGATATTTTCTTGGTCAAAGAAGAAGCTATATGGAAATAAATGGTTAGAGAAATGTTTAAAAAGTGTTACCACTCATTGTTGATGGGTTTACTTTGGAATAATTTTCTCTTGTATTTGTAACCCCGCAGTTTTCCATGTGAGAATGATATTTGAGGAAGAATTGTCTCTTCTCTTGTGGATATAGGTATAAATAACCATTTGGTTTTATATGATCATTGGGGTTTGAGAAAATTATAAGTTATTATAATTTGGGATGAAAATTCAAGGTATGACATAACATTTGTGGTTAAATTATGTTATTTTGAGGAATTTATCTCATTTTGGTAATATTATAAAATATAGTTTTTGAAAAAGGACAACATATAGACCGTGTGACAACCCGTCACGTCGGACAAAGCTGTGAGAATCGAACCCACAACCAAAGTGCGATTGGGATTTATCGCCTACCACTGGACTAAGTGAAGTACCTGGTTAGTGTGACTATTTTCTTTAGTTAAATGATTTTATTGATCAATAATATGTTGATTTGGGTTCTTACGTCTTATCAAATGAATACCCTTAGTATAGGAAAATGATTTGGTGATTAAGTGATAAATGTTATTTTGGAAGATGTTCACTTTGTTGGGAACACTATATGTCCAAGGAAAATAGAATACTATGGGATGTCATTAGAGGAGTAATGGTGGATTTTTATCTATGTTTTTATTGTGGATCTATAGTGATTTGGGTTATTTATGGAAATGATTAACCTATAATAAAGAATATGTGATTAGGTTAATTACTTTTAAATATGTGACTTTAAGAGTAGATGATGTCATTTGGAGATACAATTTAACATGGAAGACTACATTCTTATAAGTTTTGGGTTTCAATATTAGTTTGGATTATATTGAAGGATTTTAAGGAAAATTTATTATTGAATGGTATTTATTTAACTTTGGGGTATTGTTGGTTTAATTTTAGAAATTAAGATTAGTATTTTTTTTCTATAATGGAATATACATTTGGGGGATCATCAGATCTTATACTAACCATTTTGGTTTTTATTAATCTCTAAAGACAAGTTAAATATATAGTTTATCCTACATGGATCATGTATTTCTATAGAAGTTTATTCTAGCTCTTTTATTGTGACCAACTCTTCTTGAATACTCATTGTTCAAAAAAAATAAGTTAGTGGTAAAAAGTTATTAAATAATGAAACTCTACTTAAAAAGTAAGTATATCTCTTTATGTTCTTAGTCAATATCATAAATTAATTCCTCTTCCTTATGTAATGTAACTTAAAACAAAAAAAATGTTGTCCGTTTACTTTCCTACTAGGAGACTAATGGTCGTTTGTCCCAACACAAGTTTTTGGTTTTCTTATTGTTAACTTTCTCCTGATCATGATTTCTATCCATCTCCATCAGAACTTGACACTTAGTTTATCTTCCATATCCATGTTTTCCTACATGGAATCCGAGTATGGGTTATCTTGGATGACCTTTATACCTCTCTTTCTTTCTTTTAAAGTGATAGTTTTATTGACTCTTTTTCCGATGTGGGACTTTCCATTATATTCTCAAGTACAATTTTAAAAATTTTGAGGATGCAATTTATTGAAGGAGGGGATAATGTAACACCCCAAGCTTCCACGGTACGTTTCCTTTCTAATAATGCAATGGCGTGCATTGTACACAACTTCGAGATTTTAACACACCATAACCAATCAAACTAGCCGTTATGAATAGTAATACCTACTTTTTGAAATTTTATAAATTCTATCTCTCAAAATGGACTTCATTTTTGGATTCGTAATATCGAAATTAGCCTAGGGTGAAATTTTGGTACTTTTCGGATAACTTTCATATTTTGATGAATAGTGAAAATTACTAAATTTTAATTAAAAAAAACTTTTTTAATCAAAATAATTAATAGTGATAAATTATGAATTTGAGTGGTTTTAAAGTATATTTAGAATATAGTTTTACCATGTAATACAATGTGGGTCATTGAACATAATTTCACATTTAAACCAGACATAAAAAAGTGCCAATCTTTTTATAGTTATTATCTCTTAAAAACACGCTTTTTGTTTTAACAACGGGAATTAATTTTAAATTAATTTCTGCCACTTCTGTGTTTTGAATTTGGAAAAATGGATTCCATATTTGGAATCAGGATGTTCAAATTTTGTAAATAGGTAACTTTTATTTTTAGACATTTTGGATAATTACTTCGGTAAATATTTTATTTACCGTGGTTAAAGGGTAAATCTGGTAAACAAGGGTTAAAAAATAATATTATAATAATACTAAATTACCCTAAAACGTGTCTTAACCCTATTTTTTGATACATGGTCTACCATGGTCATCTTTGGGTCGATTTTGTGACCCCATGGATCCACTTGTAAGTGATAATGACATTTTATTTTAATTAAGTTAAAATAAATACAAAAATGACACAAGCATATATCTTTTAGAAAAACAAATGTTACATAGGGTTATATATGTTTTATTTTAGACTATAAATATTAATTATAAATCTAAAAATATTTCCTACATAATTATATTTTATTTATAATTTTTAGACATTAAATAAGTTTATTTATTTTTGACACAATGGTGATGCACTAATTACCATAATAGTGAAAAATTAGAATAATTGATATTATAAATACCCAAATAAATATAATTTGATACTTTTATTGAATTACACTAATTTTCTAGGATAATATGACATATTAGTATTTATTTAATTAACTTTTTTTGAAGTAATCATTCTGTTATGTGTTTCAAAAAAATCAACTATTGAATAGTGTCAAAATTGACATAAAAGAGTTTTTAAAAAAAATATTATATTATTAATTGATATTAAATTCCTATAAATCTAAGGTTTGGCCAGGAGACTTATATCATGATAGGTATATCATTAATGGACCACTTGGGGGTCGCTTGGATTTATATAGTAAGTTTATTAACTATAGAATATAAAAATACAATGTGACATGGTAAATGTCAAACTAATTAACTAAGAGTTAAAACTAAACGATAAGGTTAATATAGTGACCCAAACCTGTCTAAATTATATTTGATGAATTTTTTTCGACCTATACCCACCTTAAACATTGAATAATCAACTTTGGAACCATTAGAAACCGAATATGAATTTATTATAAATTAATATTTCTAGCTTTTCCAAAGGTGCCCCTCACCCCTCTTATATAAGGGCACTCCTCCTTCTCATTTCTTCACACATTCAAAGCCTTTTGGTTCGGCCAAACCCTACCCAAATACTCTCTCAACTTCCCTCAATACAACCTAGAGGCCTTAGTTTGATCATAAAGCCAACCTAAGGAGCCCTTTTGATCAAATCAAAAGGAAGAACCCGAAGAAGAGGTAATGTTTTCACCACCCCTTTTCAAGTTCCTTTCTTCTTCCACTTCTTATTTATTTGTTATTACCATTATAAAATAATAACTCCAGTATCATATATATACTGTGATGTTATTATAAATATGGTACAACCATATTCAGTATTCTATCCATCCTTTGAATAACATGTCACCATACGTGCGTACGTACGACTTACCGTCTCCACGTTGTGGTGTAATTGTTATTCAATATATTATTATTTGGATGGGTATAATAATGATGTGTAACTCATGTAAATAATAAATATAACATGATAATTATTCTGTATATATGATATATCATCCAATTATATGTTATTTTAATATCAAAAGAATGATATTGTCGCTCGTGCGTACGTACGGACTACCGTCTCCACGAACGCGATGAGATTCATTCTCCATCATATCCATTCAAGTATAATTATAATTTGATGATTTAAAAATAGTATCTAAGGACTTGATATCATTCTGGATATGAATAATATAAATCCCATTAATAAAGAATATGGCTCATATAATAAAGAATATAAAGTAAAATGAACCTGTTTACACCCGAAATGACGATAATTCTAAGATATTATTAACAAATCAATGTTAAAAGATCATATATGATATCATATTAATGCATATGATTCTTGTATAATTAAATAACAATTATTTCACCATTATACAGGAGGTTAACCTACTTTAGACCAAGGAAAAAGTACAAAGTAAGGGGTTTCTTATCTCATTCTTAATTTCGTGAGAATTCCATTGTTCACCACTTATTTATTACATGTGGTGTATGTGTACTACCTGTAATTGTATTAATTTTGTATTATACTTTAATTAATGGGTATATACATCACAATTGTATGATCCTTCTTTCCGGGGTGCATGTTTCGTATGTTACCTAATCGATAAGGGAATTTGAAATTTCAATTTCCACTCATTTGGCTTTACGCATATTTCATTGATTATATTACTCCAAGATTATGTGTGGAATCACTATTTATTTGATTATGTCATAATTTCTACTCCCTTTTCTATAGATATACTTTTGATACACATAATCACTCCATTGATAAATTCTCAAGTGATCGGTATGAACTTGATAAGAGTCATTTTAACTCAATCTCCATTTGTTGAGTTAAATATCCAATTCATTGGTGTTGTTTTTACAAGAATATGTGTGAATGTCATCTGATTTATTTACACTAAATATCCAATCATATTGAGTGTATTTATATTTTTCACACATAATTATGTCATTGATTTATCCTTAACCTAAGGATACGACCTTTATGAGAGATTTCATCTCAATTTAAATTCCATTGAGACTTCTTTGTTGTTATACACCAAATCACTTTTATGTGGTGTATATAATGTACTTTGAAATAGTATATCATGAATCCATTTATTCTCATGATATTACAAAGTTTTTATTACCTCAATTATTTTTATTCAAGTGTCACTCTTTTAGTTATAATCTCTAACTAAAATACCATTTTTAAATGTTTTAAAGACTTATTCTTCTAAATCTTTCTCATTAATGTCCATGTTTTAAAAAATAGTTTTAAGGATTTATTTATATTGGCATTAAAGTTTTAAAATTAAAACTCCTTTTAAAAGTTTCAAAGTGGTATGGGACACTTTGATTCAAAAATATATTTTTAAATGGCTTCTTGACAAATAGTGTGACTTTTAAAAGTTTTCAAGAAAAGGGGGATATTTCTCTCAAATAGTTTTGATGATTATTTTTATCTATGTCAACATCCTTCATTATTCTTGATTGAGGTTAATGTGATACAATACAATCTTCCATATTGTATCGAATGAGTTATGTTTGACTGTGGATGTGATATTTTAATACCATTCATGGTTTGTGGTAAAAGTATTGACATTTCGTATGCTAGTTTTAATACGAATGTTTATGTTATGTTTGAAACTGTTCATATGAGGAATGCATTGGACTTAATAAGTGACGGGTGGAGCCCTCTATAGATCCTCGATGCATCGGTAGGTCTCATGAGACAAACTAGTGTCTTGGCACAAGGCCTTGGAAAAATCTTATTTGTAGTCTTGGAACGAGGCCTTGGCTATGTGGTTATGATAGTCTGGCATTATGCATTCCATCATTATGAAAGTAGTTATTGATATTTCATGGTATTGTTCGACTAGTAGAATATCCATGTGAGTAATTAAATGGAATTATTTTATTTTATTTTTTCCATTTTATGCTGAAGTTCAAGTTTAAAAGGCTTTTGTTTTAGTTATAAACTGCCTTAAGTGTTTATGCTTATCTATGAAAGCTTCTGCTATAATGTTATCCTTACTGCGCATCTGAGCTCACCCCTTTCAATGTTTTATTTTTCCCAGGATTATGAAGAAGTAATTTATGAATGACCTGCAGGGATAGTATGAGGGGATATGAAGACAAGATTTTTTTTATGATGTAATGTAAAACTTTATGGATGTATCTAGTTATTCCAAGGATACTAAACTAATCGGTCTTTCGAGACTTAATCTTTCTTGTGATCATGCCAATGTTATGTAATAATGCACCGACTCTGGGTAACTGGGGTTGGGGCGTTACAGGATCTATTTTGAAAGATTAAATTTCTATAAGTGACATAAATTCCTTTTAAAATAAGTGTGCAACACGCGACGAAATTCGTTTTTAGAAAAATTCATTTTTAACCATAAGACATGATTTATTCTTATCACATGCATAGAAAAAACATTAGATGAATGTTAAAATATTTGATTGAATATATAATATATACATTTAATTAAAATAATTCACCAATATGGATTAATTTTATTTATTTTGATAAAAACACATTATGTGCATAAAAACAGTTTTTTTCATAAAAACATCCCTTTTACTTTCAAATGATTATTATTTTCATTTATTATCAATTGGTATCCAATGAATTCATTTTATACATGCATAAACCATAAATGTTTCATAATTTATTTAGTTATATTCATACCCACCAATACAATGGCTTGGTGATAATTTTCACATTAAATTGAAATATTTCAATAGAATATGGAAGGTTGTTTAAACTCGATGTTTTCGGTAAAGAAAGCTATCAGAGAAATAAAATTTATTTGTTGACAACTATATCATAAAATATATGGGTTTTACATAGATATTAATAATGAAAAAAACTTGTCCACATTACTAAATTTTAACCTTCTAATTCCAATAGGATATCCATTTTTTCAAGATTTAATTTTTAGAAGTGTCATAAATAAATTGTAATAAAAGTTAAGAAAACAGAATGAATTTTTCTTTTGAAAAAAATATATTTTTATAACTAAAAATGTATTTACACTAAAATTAAGTATATTCATGATCAATATGCAAATAATTAGATTATTTTCATTAAAATGGTACTAATTTTACTTGAAACCCATTTCAAAACCCGATGGGACTTGAAAAGAAATTCCAGTTTATAAAAATCGATATTCTCCATTGTTCACTCAAAAATTATTATTTTCATAAAAATAAAAAAAACTCACCAAAAATCTAATTTTTATATGATAAAATCAAAAATAATTTTCATTTCATCAATTTTAAACTCTAAAAATTATAAATTTAATTTTTAATTAATATAATATATTTCATGAAAAACATTTTAGCTAGAATAAAACTATTTCTTTCTCAACTAAAAAATCATATAAAATTATCATATTATATTAAAATTCATAAAATATTTTTATGAAAATTAATAATACATTAAATTGATTTATTATTAACCTTACATGAGTTATAACATTCTTCCTACTTTTTTAAATTGTGTCCTCGCAATTTTATTCATTACTTTAAAAAGTGAGGGTATTTTTTCCTTATAGATTTTTCTGATTCTCATATTGCTTCCTCAATCATTTGATTATTAAATAAAACCTTTACCAAGTGAATCGAATTATTCCAAAATACCTACTTCTTATTATTAAAAATATGAGTTAGTTATTCCTTATAATAAATATTATCTTCTTACTAAACAACCTCAAGGAACAAAACATGAGATGCATTAGGTAAGTACTTTATTATCAATGAAACATGGAAAACATCATGTACCAAAGATAAACATGGAGTTAAGGATAATTGGTAAAAAACTTATCCCACTTTATCTATAATTTCATAGGTTACAATAAACCATGGATTTTACTTCACCTTTTTAGAAATTTTCCTTAACACCTCTCCATTGAGATATCTTAAAAATACATGATCACCAACCTTAAATAAAATGTATTTTCACATATTATCTGTATTACTATTCTAAATACTCTTATCTTCTCTCATGTGCTAATGAATCATTTTAATCTTATCAACCATTTCTTCTGCAAGTTATGGTCCTAGAAACTTCTTTTTTCCAAGTTCATCCCAACATATTGTAGTATGACATCGCTTTCTATATAATTCCAAAAAAAAAATCATCATAATACTATAAATAAAAATAAAATAATACTAATGAAATATGTTAATTCCAATTTCCCTATTAATCCAATGACAAATCTTGGAGAATATCTTCTATTTTCTGAATCATTCACTTCGATTATCCATCAGATTAAGGAAAAAATGATGTACTAAAATTTTATTTATTACCAAATGATTTTGAAGTCCTTTACAAAAATTAGAGTTAAATCTAGTGTCATGATCATATATAATAGAGATATGTAATCCATGCAATCTGACTATCTTCTTCAGATAAAGTTTAGAAATATGATCCAAAGAAACAGTATCTCAAATAGTAATAAAATGCACAGACATAGTTTAATGATCAATGATGACCCAAATCTCATTATTACTTCAAGTTTTATTTGGTAATCCCACCATAAAATTCATTCATATGTTCTCCCATTTCCATTCTATCATTGTAAAAGGTTAACGAATCCCATTCAATAGTTGTTTTTCATCTTTAACCTGCTAAAAAGTCAAATGTTTCATGGTAAAATTAGCAATATCCTTCTTCATAACTTCCCACCAATAAAATTATAAAATGCCTTTATGTATCTTAGTACTACCAATATGAATAAAAAGAATAGAATTGTGAGCTTCAATTAATAATTCATTATTCAACTAGGTAACACTTAGAACACATAACCTCTTTCTAAATCAGATAAAGTCTTCTTTATCAACATTAATCTCATGAAAATGTCCCTTATTGAAAAATTATACTCTTTCTTCCAAACCATGATCCTACTTCTAATAATATTTATTTATTTCTAACAAATATGGATGTACTGATATCTGAGCTGAAATATGTGGATTTTTTCATACACAATTTCCAGGAAAATATTTTTTAAATCATTAAATAATTGATCATGTTCTAAATATATCATATTTAATGATTCATTATATCTTCGACTCAATAAATCAGTGACCTTTTTTTCATTACCTGGATGGTAGTGACTCTTGTAATCATAATCCTCTATCAATTCTATCCATCTTCATTTCCTCATGCTCAACTCTTTTTGAGTGAATATATACTTTAAACATTTATGGTTAGTATATATTTCACTTTTTACCCCATATAAAGTATGTATCCAAAATTTTAAAGTAAAAACCACCACCGTAAACTCAAGATCATGAATAGGGTAATTGTTCTCATGGAGTTTCAATTAATCTAAAGCATATAAAATTTCATAACTATCTTACATCATAAAAAAATAATTCCCTTCAACAAATGACCATAATAAATAATAAACTTTCCATTTATAGATGTAAAGGATAAAACTAAAGAGTTAACCAATCATCTTTTTAATTCCTAAAAACATTCATCACATTATTTTTTCCATATAAATTTATCTCCTTCATTATTTTACTTGGTTGGTGGGATAGATAATTGAGAAAATATTTCAAAAAATAATTGATATCAACCCACAAAACCACGAAAACTCTGAATATACAATAAATTTTAATGACTTTGATACTCTTCCACCATTTAAGTTTTAACAAGATCAATGGATATACCATATTTAAAAATAATGTACCCAATGAAATAAATATATTTTAACCAAAATTCACAATTTCTAAATTTAACATTCAAATTAATTTATTTTAAGTTCTGTAAAAAAATCCATAAATTCTTCTGAAGGTATTAATAAGTTCTAGAGTATACCATAAGATCATCGATAAACATAACCACAAATTTAACCAAATTCTCATGGAAACATTTATTCACTAGATCTATAAATACATCTAATGCATTTTTTAACTATAAATTCAAAACCACAAACTCAAAATGGTCATATCTAGTCTTAAAAATCATCCTTAGAATTTCATCTCCCTTTATATTTATTTTATGGTACTTATACCTGAGATCAATCTTCAAAAGATAATGTGCTCCCTAGAGATGATTAAAAAAGTCATCGATATGAGGCAAAGGATACATGTTAACAAATTAATGTATTTAAGAGCTCTATAATTAATAAAATACTCATTAATCCATCCTTATTTTCAAAAAAAAATATTATCACCCCCAAGTGAAGTGATATGGAGGATGAAACCCTCATCAGAAAACTCTTGTAGCTACTTTTTCAATTCTAACAACTCAATTGAACCTATTTAATTTGAAGGTTTTGATATTGGATTAGCATTAGGAACTATGTTAATAATAAATTATACCTATCAATCTGGAATAACACTAGGAAAATCATTAAGAAATAGATACATATATTCATTTAAAACTAGAAAACCACTAATTTGAATGGTTTCATTATTTTAAATAATATGTTCAAGATAACTTTCACTCCCTTATTTAATTATTTTCTCTAATTCATGATATGTTATCAACGATATGAATTCGTTCTTATATAAAAATTATAACTCAATCTAAAGATTAAGTGTGAATTATTTTTCTATAAACTATATATTACAATGAAAAACTAAAATCCAATCCATACCTAAAATAATAGCAAAATCCACTAAGGGAAAGGTGACTATATTTTCAGGATTTTTTTTTCAAATGATGATCAAAGGGTTCCCATAAATATATTTTTATTTAATACTTACACTAATATACTTTATTGTAAGTTTTTAATTTATTTCTTGAGGTGATATTTCCATTTTAATATAAAATATATCATAATGAAATGAATTTATAGATCCCAAATCAAACTAGAAATTTTTATACTTAGAGTAAATAAGTAATTTACCTGTCACCAATTTTTTGATATCCCAATAATAGAAAATAAATTTTCTACACATTTATATTTATGGTATTGGAAATATTCATCATTTATACCTTTATTTAGATATGAATTAACATAATAAACAATATAATTATAATTAAAACATTTCACTTCTTTCTTTTCATTATTGGTCATACCATTACTGTTGCTCTTTTCTTTGTTGTCACGAGCCAAGTGTCCCACCTTTCCACATCATTAAAACTTCCCAAAACTCATAATACATTCCCCAAAATGATTATTAACACACTTATAAAAAGAGGGTAATTGAATTATCTTACTTTCAGGTTTCTTTGATAAATGTGTCCCCATTTCCTACCACATAGATCGATTATTATCCTTATTGTTGTAAAAGTAAAAAAAACTCAATGTCAACTTCTTCAACAAACAATATAATTTCATAATTACTTATATACTCATGATCATACAAAGTCCTTCATAAAACAATATTTGATAAAATTTAAAATTAATAAATTTTATTATGATGGTTCAGAATTAAACTTAAAGCATATCAAAACAGTCTAGTAAAATTTTCCTCATAAATGAAAAGAGAGACCTCCTACTTTTTCTTCAAATATATGAATTTACTTTACATTACAATTTGAATAAATTTATGAAAATTAATTTAAATAAATATATATTTAAATACCATCCATTCTAGATAATAAATTTCTTCCTTTTCCTTGGTGTTCATAATCAAAGACTATCATTGATCGAATTCACCTTAAAAATGATAAATAGAAATTATTACCTTTTGATGTTATGAACCTCCTAGAACTTAAAATAACTTCTCTAAATAATTAATCCACCCTTCATCATTCACTAGGTTTGAGGATCCACCAAAATTCATAGGGTTTTGTTTCATGAATTTCTCTACAATAAATATATTCGTCTATAGAGAATATGATCACTCTCTTGCATTGGTAACTTCATTAATATCCTTTATCAACTATGTTAACATAGATATAAACTACTATGTTACAATTCTAATCATTTTTGTTTGGTGTTCCATATAGATATTATCTTCCTAATGCTTTTCTACCTCAATTTCTTTATTTCCTCTATGGAAATCCAAAATGACCAAACATATATTAGATGAAGTGATATAGAAATCATCAAATTCTATATCAAGATAATATAAACATAAATTATAATCTATTAGGAGTATATTTTAACATCATCCTAGCCTTTAAATTTATCTAAACACTTTTTATGATACCAATAATAAAAAATCCACACATAACAATCTCAAAAATTAAATGATATATATTTAATATTTCATCACATACATCCCAAAAACCATTTTAGGTTTATAGTTTTAGATGATTAGGAAATTCATTATGTTATAAAATGTTCACTTCAACACAATTCCCATTTTCTCTATAAAAAAGGTTATTTATAAATAAAAAATTTATATATTCAAGATGACTCTCATAACTAGATTTTGGGATTTATTAAAATTTCTCCTCATCCTTAATCCCTGTTAAAAACATTAGAAAACATAGGATGATAAAAAAAATCTTAGTAATATACATAAAATAAAATAAACCTTCTATCCCATTATTAAACCTAAAAATCCATAGGAAATATTTCCATTTCATAATAAACTTTGAGCAAAAATTTCCATTTGCCTTTTCATGAAAACAAATAAATTCATTATTATAATTAATATAATATTTATTAAGAAATAATAATAGATAAACAATAATCATGAGGTTTTATTAGAACACATGAAAACCCATGAATACCTTTCCATGGAAAAACACTTTAACATTTAAAAAGTTTATAAATATTATTTAAAAGTATAAGCTCACTTGCATACCTTTTCTTTTAAAAAAAAGTTTTCTATTAAAACCCATTTCAAGTATATAATATTGGTAACTTGAAACTTTATCATTTTATTCACTATTATATTAACCCTTAAAATATAACAAATTGACTGAATAATTCCTGAATCTCTTAGGAGTAACCTAACCCTGGTAAACTTTGTTACATTACCCAATACATTGGAGACCTATATCGGGATCACCCTTCATTAATATAAAATGTAAAAGAACTATAGCATAAATAAAATTCATTTATCTTGAAATTTATCCTTAAAAATCATTTTAATTAGAATCCAATACCATAAGAATTATAATTTTCACTTATCTCATAAAAATGAGAAAACAATTCCTTTTCCTTAGAAAAAAATTTAAAAAAATTACCATGAGTTAAAGTATAATATATTTAGAAAAAATGTTGAATTTTAGGGATATATTGATAAATAATAATTTAAATAATGTAAGGAAAGGGAGTTCAATCCATATAAATTAAAAAATATTCCTTTTTTACTTTTGTAAAAAATTAAATATAACCCATATAGAAAATGTTGAAAGTATTCATTTTTAATCCTTTGTAAAGGAAGTAAAAATAGTAAAAATGGACTTTAGAAACCTTTTAAACATAAGTAAGATAATTCTTGAAACATTTATAGTGATCTCAATAAGGAAATAAAGAGTTTTAGGGAAATCCTTAAACTGAAATTTTTAAAAGAAAGACCATTACCTCGAGTCCCAGATTGTTTCATTCGGATATTTACCCACCCGAGTAACAAAATTATATTAATTTTTTAATTTCATAAGAATATTTTTCATGTTCATTATATTATTATTATTTTATTTATTCCATTTTTTACGTTATTTTATTTAGTTACTAAAATTGTTAAGTTTACATTGGACGTTTTGGTGTCGTTTAATTTATAACCTCAAAATAACATTGGTGTATTGACTCTGGTCAGAGGTTTTATTGTTCAATTATCTATATAAACTTAAAAAAGTTATTATTATCATTTTTAAATATTAAATATATTTTTATAACTATCCATATATATATTCATTAATTATATATTTATAAATATATTTTTGAGGATGTGAAGGAAAATTTCTTCAAATTTCAATAAAATCATAGGAAAACAACTATATATTAATTTATGAAATGTAAAAATAGGGGTCACATCAATATGAGTTTTCATTTTATCAGGATGAATAAAAATGAGTTGTTAATGTTTTAAAACACTAAAATGTGTATTTAATAGTAAAAAAAATAACAAATAACCTCAACTTGATGTGAAATCAAAGAAAAATTAACTTTGAATTTTTTATGATGTATATGTGAAAACGACACATAAATCCGACATGTACTTGTTCGAAATGACTAAATAATAAATTTTAAAATATTTTACATTGTTTAAGAACATGTTTCAAGTGGTAAAAACCATTAAAATAAAAATATATTATTGAGAAATAAAATTACAAAAATAATATATTTATTTTTGAAATGTAGGAACTGATTCATCCTTAATCCAAGTTTTTATTTTCTCAGGATGAATTAAAACACGTTTTCAATGTTTTAAAACACTAAAACATGAATGTAACTGTAAAAACCATATAAAATGACATCACATTGACATTAAATCAGATAAAAATTTTCTTTGATTTTTTTTATGTGTATGAGTAGATGACATATCAATCATACATTTGGTGTGCTAAGAATGAGTAAATAAGTAGCTTTAAAAGATATCAGAGAATTTAAAAATGTGAATTAGGGGATCAAACTTAAGAAAAGACCTAAAATTTTCATGAAAACATATGGAAAACCCCATAGGTCAAATTTTAGAATTTATGAACTAATGTAACTTCAATTCTAGTTATCATTTTCTCAATATTATGGAAAACATATTTTTACTATTTTAAAATACAAAAACGCATGTGTAACAGTCAAACCCATAAAAAATAACCTAAAATTGATGAAAAAGGATAACTATATGTGAGTTATTTTTTTATTTTTATGATCATACGAGACATCAATATGATAAGTGGTTTTCTTATAATGACTAAATAAGAAGTTTATAAAGACACAGAGTCTTTAAAACTGCGTATCAGGGGGTTAAAATCAAAAAAATGATCGCATATTTTCATATTATTATAGAAAAAAATATTTAGATTTTTTTTAACATATTGGAACTTATTTGATGTCAATATGAGTTATCATTTTCTCAGGATTAATTACAATTCATTTTTTTAAACTAAAATGTTCATGTAATGGTCAATATCATAGAAAACAACCTTCTCTAATAAAAAATAGGAAAATAGTATTTGAAAAAAAAATCATGTGTGATTATAAAAAAATATCAATATAAAATGCTCAGAATTGAATGAATAATTAGTTTAAAAAAGTAAGAATCTTTAAAAACATGTATCATGGGGTTAAATTTAAGAAAAATACCTCATATTTTCCTGATATCATAGAGGAGAACCTATATATTGATTTTTGAAATGCACAAACTGAAACCACGTCAATCTGATTTGTTTTATCACGATGATTGAAATAACATTTTTAGTGTTTTAAAACACTAAAAGGTGAATGTAATGGTCAAACATGTATCAACGAACCTCATATAAACATAAAATCATAAGGAAGCTATTCACAATTATTTTTCACATGTATAAGTAGAAAGAACATTAATAGGATATGTGGTGTGCCCAAAATGACTGAATAAGAAATTTTAAAAGTTATCAAAGTCTTTAATAGTGTGTGTATGGGGATAAAACCCAAATAAATGACCTCAAATTACCATGAAATAATAATGAAACAAACTTATATTTTTTTTGAATTATAGGAATGGAATCCACATCAATCGGATTAATTTTTTTTCTTGGGATGACTAAAAATGAATTTTTTGTTTTTTAAAACACTAAAACATGCATGTACCTATGAAAATAGTAGAAAAAGAACTCAAGTTGGAATGAAATCAAATTAAATATTTGTTTAAATTATTTTTTATGTGTATGAGTAGAAGAAAATTCAATCTAACATTCAATGTGCTTTGAATGACTAAATAAGCTGTTTCAAAATATATCAAAATCTTTAAAACATGTTTCAGGGGTCAAAACCAAGAAATAACCTCAAATTGTCATGCAATCATAGGAAAAATACTATGGATTTATTTTCTAAATTTAGGAACTGATGCCACATACTTATATGTTTTTGTTTTCTCAAGATGATCAAAAACCCAATTTTTGTGTTTTAAAACACTAAAAAGTGTGTGTAACTTCCAAAATAAAGGAAAAAACCTCGAATTTATGTTGAATCATTGTAAAAATATAATAGAATTATTTTCTAATTTTATGATAAGTCATAACATCAATATAAACTATGATGTGTTCAGAATAATTGAATAAGAAAATTTAAATTATTTGATGGTCTTTAAAACTTGTTTTAAATTGTAAAAACCAATAAATTGACCTCAAAATTTCATAAAGTCATATTGGAACAAGTTTTGAAATGTAGTGAACTAAATCCAATTTAATATATGTTCATTTTTTCTCTTGGTGACCAAAAACTCGTTTTTAGTGTCTTAAATCACTAAAAGAGGCATGTAATGGTAAAAACTAGTGAAAATGACCTTGGTTTGATGTGAAATCATAGTAAAATTATATTTAAATTATTTTTGGTGTATGTGAACTAAATATGCATCAATAAAACATGTGGTGTGTTTGTAATTACTGAATAAGAAGTTTTAAAAAATATAAGTCTTTAAAAACATGTGTCAGGTGGCCAAAACCAAGAAATTGGCATCGGAATACTATAAAATTATAGGATAATAAAAATAGATTGATTTTTGTTATCTAGAGTTTCTACATCAAATATGAAAATAACTCTTAACCAAATAATCTGGAATCAGACCAACATAGTATAACAAAAAGATTCCACTCTGCCCAAATAAGTACATATACCTTTATCCCAATCACCTTTCAAACACTTTGCACATGACCAATTTAAAAAAATATATATTTCAAAATCATTCATAAGAAACAAAAAAAAATTAGTTTTGTAAAAACAATTTTTTAAAAATTCCCATTCCCAACTAATATTAATCAAATTAAAACAATAATGATTTCAAAATATCAATGTCTATCCACAAATTTTATTATCCTTTACATGATGTATAAAAAATTATTTACATTGAAATTTGTTTAATCTAACTTATTATTTTCTATGGAGAATATAAATTAGATTAACTACTTGCATTAAACAAAAACACGTGCAGTTAAAACTACTCAATTAATAAACTACTTGAAAAAATTCTCCAAAACATTAGTTTATATGCTATGAAATATTTAAATAAATAATTAAAGGCTCAAAGTAGTAGTCTCCCCAAAACATTCATGGAAAAAAATGTATTAAAAGCATAAATATATGGTCTATATAATATAATCCAAATATAGACACCCATGAAATACCTTATAAGCAATAAATGTAATCAAGAAAGTAAAAATTGAATAAATCAATCATGTTATATTCAATTTAAAACATCACAATTATAGAAATCATTATAAAAAATATCTATGAAAATATATAATATGAACTATTCTAATAAGATAAAAAGAATGAACAAATCTAAGGGAACACATACAACATATTTATTTTCCAACTATTTATAAAACAAACCTAAATAGAAGCCTCAAATTATTTCAAAATATCCCCCATTAGTTTTAGAAAACCACCCCATATGGTAACGTTATAAAACCTATAAGATTTCAAATATCCAGTCAGATTAAAAAGGAAATAAATAAAATATATAAAACTCAAAAAAAATTACAGTCTATAAAATCTATAAAGAGACACCTATGATGAATTTATCTTGGGAAAAAAATTATATCATAGTTTTCTCATAATTAAGACACATCAACAACTATACAAAACTAAAATATAAAATTTTCCTTATTCTTTGAGACCTAGGTGATGTATGGAAGTAGGAGAATACACAATCGACCCAATAATAAACCTTCTCTACCTAGAAAAACAAAATCCACATCATTAGGTCTTACAGAGAGTTAGTAGGAGTAATATAAATTGAGAGGGGGGAAGGGAAGAAGGGACCATAAAAAATATCAGTCTTAGAGGGCTCAGGAGATTCCCGAGCATTAGTGAAGGCAGAACTACGGCGGTGCTAGGACACATGGTTAGTAGGAGGGGAGCTTGGGGGAGAAGGATGGGAGTCATGGAGAAGGATGGTACATGGGGGAGAAGTGTCTTTTTTAGTAAAAAATAATACTTAGAAGTAATTTTTAGAGAACTTCTGTGAAATTATTTAAATTTTTTTGAGTGGCGGTTTAGTAAATCGTCTTTAAACAACGAATTTTTTGTAGTGTAAGTAAATTGGTTATGAAAAAAAATTGTGCTATTGTGAGGAGATGGTAAGTCGTATTTACAAATGTGTAATGTTTTCACTTTTCATGGGATAGAAAAGAGATAGAAATTGGTTGTCTAATAATAATAATTGTTTCTCAGTATAATTGATGATGCTGGAGTTATTATTTTAGGATCGGTATGAAAAATTTAGAGGAACTAGTATAAGAAACAAATTTGAAAGAGTCGGTAAATATAATTACCAATTTTTTGGTAAAATTCCTTTCGATTCCTTCTTAAGGATCCTTGGAATGTTCTTTTAATAATACAAGCACCTATTATTAGTGGATATGAAAGTTGAGAAGATAAATGTGTAGGGGTTGGTTAAGATTGATGGCTCTAAGTGTATGAAGAATTGATAGAAATGGGTGTCCTTTTATAACAGAGGGAAAGGAAACACATAAAATTTATAAAAAAGAATAAAATATAATTAAGTCTTTATCCTAAAAAATGCTTCCAAATGGAAAAAAATTAGAAGAAAAAGAGGCTATGTTCAAAATATCCTTAACACCTTGGTTAAAAAATTATAATCTTAATTGTGGTAATGAATTTTTAAATCTTAAAGGGTTATAATTTTATTTATATGATGGAATTTAGCTCACAAATGGACAAGTGATGAAATTGAGGAAAATATCTTATCCGCTTGTCCCATTTCAATATTTTTATGATTTTTAAATAATTAATAAAATATTATTTCATAAAATATCATTAATTTTATTTTTTGACACTATTCATTTAATTTGACATTAGAGACACCAATGAAAAGATGTAATTCAAATATAATCTTTTAATGCATCCCTATATGATATATTTATCTATAAAGTTAATGAAATATAATAATTTATCTATGTTTCATGACATTTAATATTTTTAAAATCATCTATTTTATTTTTCTATTAATTGAATAAATATTTTCTCAGTGTTGCGTAAGAATTTAAAGTAATTATTCATTCACTAAAAATTAAAAATAAATTAGAATGATAAATAAAATAATTAATAATTAAAATTAACATTTAAAACCCAAAATAATCCTTATTTATCTTTACATAAAAATATTCGAGTTATTAAAGTCACAGTGTGACATTTTTTCTTAATAAAATATAAAGGTCAATATCAAAGAAAAATGGCACAAATTGGAAAAATATTCAATAATTGGATATAAATGGATAAAATACATTCATCTAATAGGATAAGTCAAGTTTTAGAAAAAAATTAAATCCTTCTCCAAAAGTTTTAACTCTATTTTCCCCATTCCACCCTTATCGAGGTGACATATATTTACCACAACTGCTATTCATAATGACCGAATATAAAAGGAAAATATTCACACAATTTTAATCTCATTATTCCAAATATGGTATCCATTTTTCATTATTAATTTCATATAATTTTAATAAATCAATTTTAATTCAAACGTGTTCAACGCAATGAAAAAAAATTAGAAAAAAAAAATTCAGCAAAAAAATCAACTTATATGAAAATAATGAATATTGTTAATTAAAATGGAATTAATTAGATTATTATAAATAAAATGGATCATATGTAACTTTACTACCAAATCTAAAATATAATGATACTTTTAAATTACTTTATTTAATGAAAATAAAATAGATTATTTCAAAAATCAGTATTTTTCACTATTTTCTAAAAAATCAATCATTTCAGAAAAATATAATAAATTTACCCTAATTTAATTATAATATATTTATTTTAAAAAAAATTCTATTTTATTAAATTTTATTTCTAAAAGTTTTAGAAATTAATTATAATATTCTCTCAAAAAAGCAATAAAACCTATTTTTGAAGAAAACATATTTTGAAGAATAAAATGTCTTTACTAAAAATTGAGTTATTATTTCCAAATAATTAATCAAAATTTTTTTTAATTAGTACCATTATACTTATATTTAATAATTTTTTACTCTCATACATGGACTCTAATTCAACGACTATGTTATAACGACCACATAATTGTGTTTTTATAATATATCTCAATCCACTTAAAGCTCGATGTTGTGTGTTAAGCAAGTTATTGAGCTTTTTATTCTTTTAAAATAAATTTTTGGGGGTATTGCATAAATTATTCAACAAAGAAATCTTAATCTAACCATGTCACACTTACCAAATCATGAATCAAATACAATAACATATTATCAAAAACTTGAAACATAGGCACCCCACAACCTCTTCCCCACTGATTTTCCACTCTCACCCACCAATGTCAAATGTATTATTCTCACATAAAATCCATAAATATCACATCATGTATCCATACATATAATATTTTGGTTAGGATTCATCCATACCTATCCCAACCACCTGTAGGTTCAAGTATTCGGTGCTAACAATATTCAACATCACATCACAACCTCTTCATATAACCAAGGAAGTTGGGTATCATGAACGTGAAGGACATCAACAACATTCCCTACTCCCACCATTCATGACCCCCACAATATATCACATCCTCATCACCCCAAGTAAATCTCCAAAAAACAACCCATATCATCACTAGGTAATCTCCAACACCAACATGTATCATCGTTGGGTAGTCTCTAACACCATCCTATACCATCAATGTTACTGAAGGAACAACGATATAGAGGGGGTAGTCAGCCATCCGTTTTAACACCAACCTAAATATTGGGGAAAATACCCAGAACCCAAAACAGTTATGTGTTCATAAGTTTATCTAACTAGGGTGGGGAATGTGTAGAAATAACATAAAATACATGATAGATAGATATCACACAATACCCAACCTGTGGGTTAACTATAACTGCACTAGCATGATCAATGTCACCACTAACGAACCATATAACATCTTTCACAAATTCTTTAACCACTAAATGAATCGCCCACACAACCACCACACATAGCCACATAATTACCACTACTGGAAATGGGGTCTATCCCCACGCACCTATTCCCACGGTTCTTTAAACCGTGGGGATAGTATGTTTTTTTGATGTTTATACCCACGGTTTTATTAAAACCGTGGGTATTAATTTTTTTTTCGAGCCCTTCTATCGGGCTCCTCCTCATTCTCTCCTCAAATCCGCGACGCATCGCTCTACCCTACCTCCCCAAGCCGCGACGCCGCTCCCCGACCACTGACTCCCGACCCTCCCCTTTCCTCTCCGACTCCCCTCCCCGGCCTCCGACTCCCCTCCCCGGCCTCCAACCCCGGGCTCCGACTCCCGGCTCCGCCTCCCGGCTCCCGACTCGCGGCTCCCGACTCGCGGCTCCCGACTCGCGGCTCCCGACTCGCGGCTCCCGACTCGCGGCTCCCGACTCGCGGCTCCCGACTCGCGGCTCCCGATTCGCGGCTCCCGGCTCCCGACTCCCGGCTCGGCCTCCCGGCTCACGACCTGGACCTCCCGGCCTTCTCAGTAGTGATTTTTTTTATGCTGGAGTCCCAGATTTCCTGGTAATTTCTTAGTCTTGGCTGATTTCCCATAATTTCATCATATTACCTCTTGATAATCAATTAGTGTTGTAGTCAAAGGTAGCAGTTGATGCATTCATAGGTTAATGGAGTGGTTTGATTCTAAATTTTTTTAAGCAATTTCATTTTTTTATGATGGAATACTAAAAGATGAATGATATAAATATCCTGATTATCAAACCCAGTGAGAATATTTCCCCAAATTAATTTAGCATTGATAATCCTAAGATGCACTATTTTGGCCTTAAAATAGTATATATGAAGGTATGTACATACACATGTTGAGCAGTTCCGGGTGGTTGTTTATAAATCTATCAAGTTTCAGGTGTTGGCTTGGTTCCTCTTTGAGGAAGGGTACCCTTCCAATTCCTCAAATTTATTAATGCATTAATTAGTTTCTTACTACACGTTTTCTTTGTTTTTAGTTAATGCAGTGAATACATTAGATTAAATTCCTCTTAATCTTGAATTTAGTATGTTTCATGATTTAAGAGTTAAAGGTAATAAATGATTGTTTCATAAGAAATATCATGTTTATATATTAAAACCCCTCCAACGGAGGTGCGCTGTCTTCAAGTTAAAAAACAATTATTAGACTTTTAGGATTTATTGTCTTGTTGTACTGATATTTCTTTATGAATTGATGTTATGTTTGAATTATGTCATATATGACCCCTAATGGAATTAAAAAAACTAAGTTTTCCTTTTTAAATGATTAAATAACCAAGGAACCGTTTAAGTTCTTTGACCGGTTTTTATATTGGAATTACCCATGTAGAATTGTTTCCCATAATTTTCATTTTAGTATGTTGACATGTTTGAGCCACCATTCGGTGAGCCTTAGATTTAAATTTCTAAGGGTATGATTTTCTATATTAAATGGCTTGAATTATCTTTTGAATTTCAGAATGGAAATTACCCTGTATGCACAACATTTAACCCGCCTAATGTAAGTGCTTCAATGTAATAATAAACTGTGAAATAGAAATTGTAAAGTATACTAAGTACATGAATTAGCCGTATTAGATGTAATTGAAAAATATGTTGCGTATTCATAGAACCCCTTACCATGTTAATGGAAGGTACCAGAGTGAACCTTGATTATTGAAAATGCCTTAAATGGATTAAATGAGTGGTTTCAAGCTACATGGCCTTGTCACACTAATGAAAGGCTAGGGTTGAACAAAATTGACTTATTGATTAATTATTACTTGATTAAAGGGTTTCATGCTACTTGGCCTTGTTACACTAATCAAAGGAAAGGCTTGAACCAAATGGAATATTATATGAATTCAATATCAAAGTAGGTGTGGCCTGACTCAAGCTCACCTTGGATACTTGAGAGAAAGCCTTGAGCACTCAAGGACCCTATTCCGAATTCAAGGATACAACTTTCTTAGGTTGAGACCTACATAGAACCTGATCCTTGTCTAACTTTAGATGCCTGGTATGACACCATATAATCCCTCATGTATTACAACAAGATTCCTTAGATACACTCCTTGGTTCCAGAATTGACAAGTAGGTGCCATGGTTAAATCCTAGCCCAATCTTTTCTTAGACCCATTTTACCTTGGATGAACTTCTTAGACTAGATAGTCCTCTTATTGTGGAATTAGTTGGACGGTTATCCTTGGATTACACTCTTACCCCATGTGAGGCTATAGTTATTACTAAGTTGTTGACACTTGAGGTCTATGTTTCCTTGGTTATAACCTTGGAACTTCATTATTAAATATCATTACATGTTTTCTTCTCACATCTTAGAACCTCAATATCTTTCTCATATAAATTATATTTAAACTGGATAAAATTGATTAATGAAATGGTTACACATTCTGACACCAGTCAAAGGCTAAAGAAGGTATAACTGCTATGTGTCCCATAGGAACCTGTACGGGTGATGTTTATTTATCTCTCTATTATTATTCTATATACCAGTGAACTATATATTTTATACTGCACTATCTAGATTGGGCTGGACATCAGTGGTTCCATCCTATTATTATTTATATCTCACACCCTACTCAGGCCGCTATTACATTGGGATACTCGAGTATACTTTCATTTTCTCAGGACCTTGGACCTTGCTTTTCAATGTATGCTTGTAACTAGAGTTAGGAGAAAAGGACTGAGTTGGATCTCGGGATGCTCAAGGAGATCGCCCATGGGGTTTTGATGTGACTTTATTATTTTTTTATTTTATTGAAAATAATGATGTAATGTTTACTACTTTTAGATATGTATCATTACCATGTCATGCATTCATCTGTTGTTTAAACTACCATTGACCACTTTAATTCAGTTATAATAATATTTATCTTATGCTGCTTTGTCATTTATTTACTACCTCTTTCATTGTTGATTGTTATTTATTCAATTTTACCACTGTGTATATGTGATAAGAGGGTATAGTCCCCACTATCACCTCTCGAGACCCTCACTACAAGTCAAAAACCTCTAACGTATGGGGAGACTCACCAGCCCCCCTGCCCTACACAACCTCTCCCCCTCCCTCTACTGCACCAGTCCCTCCCCCTCCCCCTTCCCTTGCACCAGCCCCTCCCTTAACCCCCTGCTGCAACATCCCCTCCCCCTGCACCAGCCCCTCCCCCTCCCCCCTCTTGCACCAGCCCCTCCCCCTACCATGCACCAGCCCATCCCCCCCACCAGCCCCTACCCCCCCCCCCACTACACCAGCCAGCCCCTCCCCCTCCCCCCTTCCCTTACATCAGCCCCTCCCCCCCCACACTGCACCCCCACCAGCCCCTTACCCCATGCTTCCCCAGCCCCACCACCAGCCCCTCCCCCTCCCACTTTCCCTGCTGCACTGGCCCCTCCCCCTTTCCCTGCTGCACCAACCAACCCTCTCCCTCCCCCCTGCACTACTTTCCATGTGGAGTGTCTTTTTTAACTTTTTTCTTTAGTTTACATCTCAAGGAAGACCTTTTTCTCTTTTTCCCTACTTATTCAATCATGAACTCTTGTCATTAAATACTTGTCATTAAATATGTTTTGCTAGCTACTAATATGCTTTGATTGATTTAATAATAAAATTGATTGTAATGATTTTTTTAAATATGATTTACATTGTTGATTGAATGATAATTTTTTTTCTTGTTATAGAATGGATAGAAGCTGGATGTATCGTACCGATCGGATTTCAACCGAGTTTCAAAATAATTTGGAGAATTTTTTAGATTTTTCATTTAGCAATGCGTCAGATGGAGGTTGTATACAGTGTCCCTGCTATAATTGTGTTGGAAGACCATGGTTAAGACGAGAAGAAGTTAGTTACCATTTAACGAAATTTGGATTTCAAGCAAACTATAATGTTTGGTTTCACCATGGAGAGACGAGTCAATCTTCGACTGTTCATAAACGAAATGAACGAAGTGACATGGAGAATTTGATATTTGATCGGTTTCCATATGTGCATCATTCCGAGAGAGATAGCATGCCGGTGCAAGAAGACAATGATATCAGTACACATGAGGAAAATGCTGAAAATGATGATGTTGACATAGTGAAAAATTTATTGGATGATGCCAGAACTCCAGTATATCAAGAATGTACTAGAATGACCAAGTTGGAATTTTTAATGCGGTTATATCATGGGAAAACTATGTATGGGATTTCTAATACTGCCATTGATTATATTCTTACATTTTTGAAGGACTTGCTTCCTGATGGTGCAGATATTCCCTCAAATCATTACATGGCATGGAAGTTAATTAAGCAGCTTGGATTTGCTACTAATAAAGTCCATGCTTGTCCAAAAGATTGCAGTTTATTTTTGGAGGAAACAGCTGACCGTAATGACTGTAAAGACTGTGGTATATCTCGATGGAAGACAAATGCAGATGGAACACCGTCTCGTGTGCCACAGAAAGTCATGTGGCACTTTCCATTGATTCCCAGACTTCAAAATCTATTCATGTCTCCAGAAATCTCAGCCAATATGCGATGGCACGATGTTGAGAGAATTAAAGGAAATGATGAGCTGGTCCATCCAGCAGATGGATTAGCATGGCGGACATTTGACGCACAACATCCTGATTTTGCAGCTGAGGTGCGTAATGTCAGATTGGGCCTATCATGTGATGGTTTTAATCCGTTTGGTCAGATGCTTACTGCTCATAGCACGTGGCCGGTTTTTATTCATGTTTATAATCTTCCTCCGTGGATGTGTATGAAAAAACCTTTCACTTTCTTGAGTATACTGATATCTGGACCTTCGGATCCTGGTAATGACATAGATGTATACTTGCAGCCTTTAATAAAAGAGTTGAAACAACTTTGGGATTTAGGTGTGCAGACATTTGATGCTTCTTCAAAGAATACGTTTCAGATGCGTGCTGCCCTTCTATGGACCATACATGATTTCCCTGCCTATGCAATGATGTCTGGGTGGAGCACGAAGGGAAAACTTTCATGTCCCGTTTGTATGAAGAATACACGATCGAGAAGGCTTAAATATCGTCGTAGTTTCAGTTTCATGGGGCATCGCCGATTCTTGCCAATGGATCATCAATACAGGAAGAATCGTCGGAGGTTTGATAATAATGTTGACACTGAAGAACCACCTCAACGTATGTCAGGAAGTGATGTGCTTGATGAATTGAAAGATTTCAGCTTTTCATTAGGAAAAGGTCATTTGACATCTCGAAAGAGGAAGAATGCTGATACTGAAGTCATTTACAATTGGAAAAAGAGAAGTATTTTTTTTGTGTTGCCATATTGGTCTACTAATTTGTTACGTCATTGTTTAGACGTAATGCATATTGAGAAAAATATATGTGAAATGTTGCTTGCAATTCTTTTGAATATTAAGGGGAAGACCAAAGACGACTTCCGATCTCGTCGGGATTTATTGGATTGGGGTATTCGACCAGAACTACATCCTGTTTGTATCGGTGAAAACAAATGGAAAGTTCCCTGTGCTTCTTATGTGATGACACAGGCAGAGAAAGATCAATTTCTGGCAGTATTGGAGAATATTAAGGTTCCAGACGGCTATTCCAGCAACATATCTAAACGAGTCAACAGAAGACATTTGAAATTGAAATCCCTAAAAACTCATGATTACCACATCCTTCTTCATGAATTGATTCCAATAGCAATTCGACATTTGCTATCCAATAATGTAAGGGTGGCAGTGATTCGGTTGTGTCATTTTTTTAGAGACCTTTGTGCTAAAAGGTTATCCAAATCATTGTTGATAAAAATGCAGCAAGAGGCACCATTAATTCTGTGTGAGTTGGAAAAAAATTTTCCTCCATCCTTTTTCACTTGCATGCTGCATTTAACAGTTCATCTTCCAACTGAGACACTTCTTGGGGGACCAGTTGCTTTTCGGTGGATGTATCCCACTGAAAGAAATATGTGCACAATGAAATCATATGTCCGAAATAAAAATTATCCTGAAGGTTCCATTGTGAGGAGTTATCTGGCCCAAGAATGTATGGATTTTTGTTCAATGTATTTGTCTGATGTGAGCACAAGACATAATCGACCAATGAGAAATGAAGATGAGCAGTATGAGGAAATTCAACCCTCGTTTCCATCTCTTCCCCAAACAGGTGGAATTGTCGGGTCATATACATTGGTTACATTGAGCTCTGAAGAGCGGAATATGGCACATCGTACAGTCTTGTTTAATTGTGGTTTGTTCGATGCCTATATCAAGTAAGTAATTTGAATATATATATGTTATCTCATATGATATCATATCACATATACCTTATACTTTTATTGTCATTTTCTGTAGAGAACATAAACAAATTATAAGTAGAGTTCATCGGTCTTTGCCGTTGAGAAGGAGAGAGGCTATGCATAGCCAAGAGTTCCCAGCTTGGTTGAAATCTAAGGTATGACCATTACATTAAATACCTTAAAATATAGATATATATTTAATTATATTACTCATGTATTCCAGGTATTGAGTTTACCTGCTGACTTCATTTCTCAAGAATTAAGAGCGTTGGCTTTTGGTCCCAATTCTTTGGTTCGTGACTGCAAATCTTTAATAATCAATGGATACAAATTTGTTACAACTGATAAAGCGGTGAAAATGAGAACACAGCATGATGGCGTTATGTTAATTGCTAGAACGGATTGTTATGCCAGTGCATCTGATAGTCGACCTCGATATGAAGATGTGTATTATTATGGACTGGTTGAGAAAATATTGTTATTGGATTACTACTCTCGAGGTCGAGTCACTATGATGCAATGTAAATGGTTTGATTCAATGACGCGCCATGGTACATTTATTGATGATTGCGGATTTAGAGTTATTGACATGAGTCGATTCCTACATACCGATGAACCATACATTTTGGCATCAATGGCAAAACAAGTGTTTTATGTGAAAGATCATCTGAACCCTGATTACAGTGTCATTAATGAAGTAATCCCAAGACATATTTTTCATGATGCTGGGGATGAAATTGTCACCATTGACGCCCCCATCGGTGATAGCCAAAATATTGCATTTGATGACACAAATTGTCCCATTGTGAGGGATGATGTTGAACCTGAGGTAGTGGAGGGTAATATATAAAAGCAACCATATATATTCAGAGTTCATTCAGTTTACCTTGACGTGAGTTTCTCAGGTTGGTACTAATTTAATTACTTTAATTTACTTTTAGTTTGAAATGATATGTCTGTTTTAGTAATGTTTGGTTTCGTTTCATTTAATTCTATTTCTTTCAATTCAGAAAAGTGGTTTTAAAATGTGGTTTTAAAAATTGTATAACTTGGTTGTAAATTATCATTACTGAAAGATGTTATGACATTTTTAAGTAGTATCTATGATTTGTAAAAATTGTTGCTAAAAAATATTTATTTCATTCTTATGCAGATTATGAAGAAAACTACAGAAGCTCGCAGGAAGAGATTATTTGATGCTGATCCTGTTAGACGTGAGCGCGAGTTGTCTTCAGTGAGTATATTAATTTAAATATTTATCTTCTGCATTACAAATAATATTAAGTTCATATTTTTGATCCAATTATTTAGGGACATGTAACTCCAGAGAATCCTCTTCCCAGTATGGGACCGAGTAGGGATCCTCCTAGACCTAGGCGGAGCTCCCGTCTTACCACTCCCCACACTGACCCATTAGTGGACATCCCATCTACCACACATGTCCGCCCTCCGCTTGAGACCCCTGGGATGTTCCCATACATGCCGCCATCATCATCCCGTTTACCCTCTTTTTCCCATTCCATGTCCACGCCGACTCGACCGATGTTCTCACCTGCACAGTTTTCATATCCATTCATGTATCCCCAGACCTACTATGCATATTCTGACATGTCTACGCCACATCCTTTTCCTACCATCCATCCTACACATATTGAGTCTGTTCCTTCAGTTTCCACTCCTGTTCATGAAGATCAGCCGGAGCATGCTGTGGAACAGATACTTCCTTCGGAGGATGCTGATCTAGCACAGTCTACGGATGCCTCACAGCCTATTCAGGAGCCTGCATCAGGTTTTTTTATTATAAATGTTTCAAATTATAGCATTTCACTTTTTTTCTATTGTATTGTCACCTAACTCTTCTCTTGTCACCTCTTATCTTATTTAGTGGGATCTTCTAGTAGGCGACGTGGGCGCACTCGAATGAGGGATTCTTGGAATCGTGAAACTCAGATTATGGTGGATTACAATTCTCAAAATCAAATGGTAGGTAAAAATGCTAAGGAGTGTAGAAGTTTCATGGCTACTTTAGCCAAATATCATGATATCGTTCCGGTGGAACCGGTCTCATGGAGACATATCAGTGCCGACATCAAGGATAGGGCATGGGCGCAGATATGGGTACGAAAATTTTATAAATTTATATTGATATTAGTAATGTATTTATATGACTTAACATGTTTGTTGCAGAGTCGATTTAACTTTCCTAACGGTGAAGCTGCCAAAGCTGCTAGGTTGAGTGATCTTGGAGAGTATTGGCGGTCATACAAGTATGAGTTACATATTGGTTGGAGGAGCAGAGTGGGTACTGAGTTAGAGGGTGTACCCACAAACCCTGACTGTCCAAAAAGTCAATATCAAAAAATGACCGCACATTGGAATACTGAACAGTATAAGGTACTACCCATCTTTACTGTTTTTTATATAAAATTTAATTTTTATTACTTGTATTGTTTTTTTGTTTCTTAGGAAGTGTCAGCGAAAAACAAAAAAAACAAAGATGAAATGACATATCTACACACATTGGGGCGCACTACAATGCCCGATAAAGAGAAGCGGCTGGTACGTTCATCTGAATTAAAATAATGTCCTTATTTATAACATGTCATCATAACTTATTCATGCTTTCCCTTGGTTAGTCCATGTCTTTACCTCAATGTTTGTGGGTCTTTGTTGCAACTCACTTCAATCCAATATTTTGCATTTATCATATATGGTTGTAATTCAAATTTGTGCACTTCTTATATGCAGCAAGCTGATTTGGGCATTGAAGGTCCTGTACCTCGTGCCAAATTATTCTGCTTCAGTAGGAAAAAAAAAGATGGAACTGCAGTTAATTCACAAACACAAGATAAAATTGTAAGTTTGTTTATTTATATTTCAAACATTTATACGAAATTCATAATTTAATATGTTTATAATTTCAACAGTCTGCCTTGGAGGCCATGGATGAGAAGGAAGCTGACAACTTAGGGCCAAATGATCATTTCAGTCAGGTGTTAGGTGTGGAGCATCCAGGAAGAGTCCGTTGTAGACCAGGCAAAAACATTGTCCCCTCTAGGTATTGGTCATCATCAGACTCCTCTAAGGCCTCTGAGTTGGAAAGTGCGCGTGCTGAATTAGCTGCGACAAAGAAAATAGTATTAGAGGAGCGTGAAAAAAGTAAGCTGATGAATGAACATTTCATGAAAGCTCTGTCAGTTTTGAGTCAGTCACTACCATCAGAGGTTGCTGCCACTTTTCATTCATGTATGACATCAATGCGCTCTTTAAATAATGCCTCGGGTGATTCCCATGAGGGTCCTAGTGGCGATAACGGTGGTGGCGATAGAGCTGACGAGGATGTTGCTGATGATGTTGTTGGTGATGAGATTGCTGATGATGATGCTGACGGTGCGGTTGGTGATGATGTTGCTGTCGATGTTGCTGCTGATGATGATGATGCTGGACATGAGGATGACAGTGATGGCGATGGGGGGGATATTAATCCCCTCCATTTTTGACTTAGCAGAGAGACGTGTGTTGAGTTTAATGTTTTTTTTGTATTGGTGGACTGCTTGTATGTGAATTTCTTTATGAAATGAAATGCATTTTGGATTAAGTTTTCATCAGGGGTGTTATTTGTCAGTTATTTAGGTAATTTTCACATGCCATTTTGTTTACTCCTTGTTTTTTCATGAACTTTCTGCAGGGGGGAGGTGGGGGGGGGTGGGCAGGGGGGGAGGGGGAGGGGGGCTGGGCAGTGGGAGGGCTGGGCAGGGGGGGAGGGGAGGGGGAGGGGGAGGGGGGAGGGGCAGTGGGGGGCTGGGTAGTGGGGGGCTGGGCAGTGGGGGGGAGGGCTGGGCAGGAGGGGGAGGGGGAGGGGAGGGGGGAGGGGGAGGGGGAGGGGGAGGGGGGAGGGGGTGGCTGGGCAGGGTGGGGGAGGGGGGGGGGGGGGTGCTGGGCAGTGGGGAGGGGAGGGGGGTGGCTGGGCAAGGGGGGAGGGGGGGGGGCTGGGCAGGGGGGAGGGGGTGGCTGGGCAGTGGGGGGGGGGGGGTGGCTGGGCAGTGGGGGGGGGGGCCTGGGCAGTGGGGGGGGGGGCTGGGCAGTGGGGGGGGGGGGGCTGGGCAGTTGGGCAGTGGGGGGGGGGCTGGGCAGTGGGGGGGGGGGGGGCTGGGCAGTGGGGGGGGCTGGGCAGTGGGGAGGGCAGTATGGAGGGGGGGGGGAGGGGCTGGGCTGTGGGAATCCTGCACTAATAAGTGCGAGATCTCTACAACAGGTATGTTTTCCTAAAATTGTGGAATAAACCTCCCTACCATGCATCATTTTTCATTTGCATTTACACACTATATGAATGCAGGTTATTGGTCGTAAAATCATGGATTTGACCCCCTTTTCATCCAACATATGAATGCAGGTGATATGTTTTAACTATTGACTCCACTGTATATTGATTTTTGTGGGTCATGTCTAAGAGTTGCTAGACATACTTTGATTGTTCTCATCCCAGCATAGCGATGAACCAAAATATTGGTGAATGTGCATGGGCTGATGGAATGAATGCCTTCAATTTACAAGCATGGAGAAGAAACTGACTGGTATTTCTTATCATCATATTCAGGCTTTTTATTCTGCATTTTAATCTGCACTTTAGTATTTTATTGTCATGTAGTAATAACAAAATTTCTATATGACATTTCATTGCTTATGAGTCTTATATATTCATTAATAATAATTCATGGTTTTATTTATTGCATGTACAGACTGTAGCAAATTAAAGTATGATTACCAATCAGTGGTTTGCCATTCGATCTTTATCAAGGTGAGCTGACAAATCTATGTGCCAATCTAACACGTCATTTGAGCTTATTCATGCATGACTCATCTATGTGAATTCTTCTTTGAGTTAAGAGTCTAGCTGAAACACACTTTAGATATTGGAATCATTGAACACACATGCATTCTGAATGTCCAATTTTTTTTTTCCTGCTCGTTGGTTATTGGTTTTAATCTAGCTTCTTTCATTTGGTTGGCATTTCCGATCACTTTTGTGCTGAATATGTTTTCCATCTGTTGCTGGCAGGGGGACAAGCAGGACGACACCTTGCGGCGGTTACTCCTCCTTAGAGAAACATTGAATGGTTAGCTCTATAATTTTTCGTATTTCCTCATTCCTAAACTATATCTCCTCTCAGCGCTGCCTCTCATCCATCTTTCCACAAAACGTGCATAGCAGGTGGTACAAAAGCTCAATTCAACTGAAAACATTGGTTTGGAATTGTCTGGCATATTTTATTCCTCTAGGTATTCCTACACATTTCTAGATCTCCAAACCTCACCGAATTAGGTATATCAGGGGTCATCCAATCCTCTATTCATCACAGATTACCATTCATTTCTTTAAATCTTCTGAGAAAACATCCTCTCATGTTGTCCATATCATCCTATTTGAAACTAAGTGGAAGATGTTGCCCCGCGGATGTCGCTGGACCGGGCCAACACGCTGCGGTCACACTGCGGTCACGCCGCGGTCACGCCGCGGTCACGCCGCGGTCACGCCGCGGTCACGCCGCGGTCACGCCGCGGTCACGCCGCGGTCACGCCGCGGTCACACCGCGGTCACGCCGCGGTCACGCCGCGGTCACGCCGCGGTCACGCCGCGGTCACGCCGCGGTCACGCCGCGATTTGGCCCTGCTCCAGGACGACACCCTGCGGCGGTTACTCCTCCTTAGAGAAACATTGAATGGTTAGCTCTAGAATTTTTCGTATTTCCTCATTCCTAAAATATATCTCCTCTCAGCGCTGCCTCTCATCCATCTTTCCACAAAACGTGCATAGCAGGTGGTACAAAAGCTCAATTCAACTGAAAACATTGGTTTGGAATTGTCTGGCATATTTTATTCCTCTAGGTATTCCTACACATTTTCTAGATCTCCAAACCTCACCGAATTAGGTATATCAGGGGTCATCCAATCCTCTATTCATCACAGATTACCATTCATTTCTTTAAATCTTCTGAGAAAACCATCCTCTCATGTTGTCCATATCATCCTATTTGAAACTAAGTGGAAGATGTTGCCCCGCGGATGTCGCTGGACCGGGCCAACACGCTGCGGTCACACCGCGGTCACGCCGCGGTCACGCCGCGGTCACGCCGCGGTCACGCCGCGGTCACGCCGCGGTCACGCCGCGGTCACGCCGCGGTCACGCCGCGGTCACGCCCGCGGTCACGCCGCGGTCACGCCGCGGTCACGCCGCGATTTGGCCCTGCTCCAGGACGACACCCTGCGGCGGTTACTCCTCCTTAGAGAAACATTGAATGGTTAGCTCTATAATTTTTCGTATTTCCTCATTCCTAAACTATATCTCCTCTCAGTGCTGCCTCTCATCCATCTTTCCCACAAAACGTGCATAGCAGGTGGTACAAAAGCTCAATTCAACTGAAAACATTGGTTTGGAATTGTCTGGCATATTTTATTCCTCTAGGTATTCCTACACATTTCTAGATCTACAAACCTCACCGAATTAGGTATATCAGGGGTCATCCAATCCTATATTCATCACAGATTACCATTCATTTCTTTAAATCTTCTGAGAAAACATCCTTTCATGTTGTCCGAACCAGATCATCCTCATCCTCTGCACATGTCGTCTGAACCGGATCAGCCTGTTGTGATAGAAATTCAATGTCTGCTTTTAACTGAATTTCACACCAAACCAAGAGATAATAAATGAGTCAAACAATCAGACAAATGGTTTAGGTTCTTTTTCCTCTGCTCACTACACCTATGACTCTAAAACTCTGGATGCCACTGGCACTGCTATAAAAACCAGAAAACTCTCCACTAATCTAAACGTCATTCATACCACTGGTTGTCCTATAAAAAATAGGAATCCTCATATTAGTCTAAAGTCTCTTAGGCTAAGGCACAAACAAATCACACTAACATCGATAAACAAGGTACCTTGACACTGGAACCTATAAAACATACAAAAGGAAGCAGGGGGAAGGGGGGGGGGGGCTGGCAGGGGCAGGGGCAGGGGGGGCTGGTAGGGGGCTGGCAGGGGACAAGCAGGGGGAAGGGGGGGGGGGGGCTGGTAGGGGCAGGGGCAGGGGGGGGGGGGGGCTGGTAGGGGGCTGGCAGGGGGACAAGCAGGGGGGAAGGGGGGGGGGGGGGCTGGCAGGGGCAGGGGCAGGGGGGGGGGGGGGGCTGGTAGGGGGCTGGCAGGGGGACAAGCAGGGGGAAGGGGGGGGGGCTGGCAGGGGAAGGGGGGGGGGGGGGGGCTGGTGGGGGACAAGCAGGGGGAAGGGGGGGGGGCTGGCAGGGGGACAAGCAGGGGGGAGTGGGGGGGCTGGCAGGGGGACAAGCAGGGGGGAGGGGGGGGGGGGCTGGCAGGGGGAAGGGGGGGGGGGGCTGGGCAGTGGGGAGGGGGGGGGGGGGCTGGGCAGTGGGGGAGGGGGGGGGTGCTGGGGAGGGGGGGGTGCTGGGCAGTGGGGAGGGGTGCTGGGCAGTGGGGAGGGGGGGTGCTGGCAGGGGGGACAAGCAGGACGACACCTTGCGGCGGTCACGCCGCGGTCACGCCGCGGTCACGCCGCGATTTGGCCCTGCTCCAGGACGACACCCTGCGGCGGTTACTCCTCCTTAGAGAAACATTGAATGGTTAGCTCTATAATTTTTCGTATTTCCTCATTCCTAAATATATCTCCTCTCAGCGCTGCCTCTCATCCATCTTTCCACAAAACGTGCATAGCAGGTGGTACAAAAGCTCAATTCAACTGAAAACATTGGTTTGGAATTGTCTGGCATATTTTATTCCTCTAGGTATTCCTACACATTTCTAGATCTCCAAACCTCACCGAATTAGGTATATCAGGGGTCATCCAATCCTCTATTCATCACAGATTACCATTCATTTCTTTAAATCTTCTGAGAAAACATCCTTTCATGTTGTCCGAACCAGATCATCCTCATCCTCTGCACATGTCGTCTGAACCGGATCAGCCTGTTGTGATAGAAATTCAATGTCTGCTTTTGACTGAATTTCACACCAAACCAAGAGATAATAAATGAGTCAAACAATCAGACAAATGGTTTAGGTTATTTTTCCTCTGCTCACTACACCTATGACTCTAAAACTCTGGATGCCACTGGCACTGCTATAAAAACCAGAAAACTCTCCACTAATCTAAACGTCATTCATACCACTGGTTGTCCTATAAAAAATAGGAATCCCTCATATTAGTCTGAAGTCTCTTTAGGCTAAGGCACAAACAAAACACACTAACATGGATAAACAAGGTACCTTGACACTGGAACCTATAAAACATACAAAAGGAAGCAGGGGGGAAGGGGGGGGGCTGGGCAGGGGCAGGGGCAGGGGGGGGGGGGGGCTGGTAGGGGGCTGGCAGGGGGACAAGCAGGGGGAAGGGGGGGGGGGGGGCTGGCAGGGGCAGGGGGCAGGGGGGGCTGGTAGGGGGCTGGCAGGGGGACAGGCAGGGGGAAGGGGCGGGGGGGGGGGGGGGCTGGTAGGGGGACAAGCAGGGGGAGGGGGGGGGGGGCTGGCAGGGGGACAAGCAGGGGGAGGGGGGGGGCTGGCAGGGGCAGGGGGGGCTGGTAGGGGGACAAGCAGGGGGAAGGGGGGGGGGGCTGGCAGGGGGGACAAGCAGGGGGGAGTGGGGGGGCTGGCAGGGGGACAAGCAGGGGGGAGGGGGGGGCTGGCAGGGGGAAGGGGGGGGCTGGCAGGGGGGGCTGGCAGGGGCAGGGGGGGGGGCTGGCAGGGGCAGAGGGGGGCTGGCAGGGGCTGGCAGGGGCAGGGGGACAAGCAGGGGGGGGGGTGGCAGGGGGACAAGCGGGGGGGGGGGGGGGGGGCTGGCAGGGGGACAAGCAAGGGGCAGGGGGGGGGGCTGGCAGAGGGGACAAGCAAGGGGCAGGGGGGGGATGGCAGGGGGGACAAGCAAGGGGCAGGGGGGGATGGCAGGGGGACAAGCAGGTGGCAGGGGGGGGGCTGGCAGGGGGACAAGCAGGGGGGGCTGGCAGGGGGGGGGCTGGCACAAATTTTTGCTAGATGTTTTTATTTCCATGGATTTTATTGATGTTTTAATGCATTTTAATTTATGTTGTGCAGCTTGAAAGTTTCTTTTATTATTAAATTCCTGTCTCCAAATCACTATTCTTGTTGAACATCTTTAATGCAATATCCATTATTCCCATTGTGCTGGTAGTATCTGTATTGCTTCATTTTTTCCCTGCGGTTTCAAGCTATAGCCATGTAATGTTTTCAATGCCTATAATTAGACTTATTTTTAACTTGCACATTGTTCCATGTAGAATGATCAGAAATTTGTTAAGCGGAAAACAGAACTTGGCGGAACTTTCTCAATTGCAAGCTGCATACTTTTTGTTCTTATATTTTGTTCTTATATTTTGTCTTCAGGTAGAATTGTAGAGCCTGCTGCCAGGCCTGTGTTGATGCAGGGGACATTGCAAATACCCACGGTTCATTTGAACCGTGGAAATATCCTGGCGCTGGAAACATCTGTACCCACGGTTCACTTGAACCGTGGGTATATTCTGCAGCTGCAAAAAAGTATACCCACGGTTATAAAACCGTGGGAATACATATATACCCACGGTTCAAGTAAACCGTGGGTATATTCTGGAGCTGCAAAAACTATACCCACGGTTTTATAACCGTGGGTATACATATATACCGGAGCTGCAAACTATACCCACGGTTATAAAACCGTGGGTATACATATATACCTACGGTTTAATGAACCGTAGGTAATATAAAAATTTCTGGGTCTATACCCACGGTTTTTTAAAAACCGTGGGTATAGGGCTATTGCGACGGCATTCCAGCCCGCGGTTGGCGAAACCGTGGGTATACCCTATACCCACGGTTTCAAGGGCTATACCCACGGTTTCAAACCGTGGGTATAGGTGCAATTTCCAGTAGTGTACACTTTTAATTATAGGTCTCACCATTTTCCAGATTTAATGAGTTTATCCTAAATCTCATTTACCAATCCATTTCACATTAACACATCCCATTCATTTATCATTTATTGCCTTTAATCCATCTATCACATATCAATTCATGTCCATTATTATTTATTTATCAACCCAAGTTATTTCATTTACAAAATTAAAATTTATTCCATGTCTAATCAGGAAACTAACACAACCACACCATATAAAAGCTTTCATGTCTCACATCAACCATTGCCACATCACCACATCAACCAATCCATATCACCCAAAAAAACCACATGCCTCAACCACTACACATTAAAACCATTCCACAACTTCACACAACACATACCATTCCAAAAAACTATCACATTACTTCCTCATGCATTCCACACCCAATCCAGTCACTACCATCATTGGATAACATCCACACAGGGTAACACAACAAGCACAACCACACATATCACTAAAACCTGTCCCCTATAAATTTCCACAATTCAAATTCAATAAGGGATTAATTACTTTACTTTATTACTTATCATGTGTATTATCATAAAAATTCTATATTTTTATGGGAAACTGATTAATTATCCATATATACATTCTAATTATTTTATTCAGGTTTTGATCACACTACAAAAACTGTAAGGGTCTTTCATACTTATCAACTACAAAACAAGAAACTAACTCAATAGTCCTAATTTTCAGCAATGGAAACAAGCATGTATAATCTCATAAAAAATGTCATTAAAATAATAAAACATGTGATTTATCCCTATTCCCAACAATTTTAAATCAATTAAATTCATTATATTCATTAATACACCCCTTAGTATCCACCCAGTGGAAGAAAAACCATGTAATCCCCACACATGCACATAAATTCAAACACAACGAGTATCCCTAGCCTCAAAGAAGCTTTCTGAACCACTGTGCACAATAGAGTGATGGAGAAACAAATGAAGGATCACAACCTCAAATGGAAACCCACAAATAAACAAGAACCAAACCAAGGGATCATCATAATGCATTCAAAAAACCCCTCAAAACAAAACAATTTCAATACCATTAATTCATATAGTAATCGAAGAAAAAAAGGGAAGAAATGGGAATTACTCATCACAGATTGCCAAATATCAACCTTTAGAATTCTAGAATCAAAGGAGGAAAGGGGATAGTAGATCCTAGAAAATTACCTAGGGTTCAACTCAAATTATAGGGAAGTGAGAGATGAATAAAAGAAATTAGGAGGGATTTGGATTTTATAAACATAATGGACCTCAAAATAGTCATGATGTGAATCACTAGTTCACATTATGATTTTCATGAGGCCCAACAACTCAGGTCATGAAAAATATTCATACCATGAATTCCGAAAACCTAAAACCTAAAAAACATCTACTAAATTTCATAGTGCCTCAAGATAGAATTAATTCACATCATTACTTATTTACTCATGTCCTGTGTCACTTAAGAACAGAATCCCATTTCGATGTTTCAATCCATGAATCCTTATCCTCTAATCCACATAAATCCTTCTATGTTTTGAAGTAATATTCACATCATGAAACACCCATTATATCATAATTAAAGCTCTGACTCCTTAAAACCCTCCTCAGTCCTCCTCTAAACACATGAAGCTCCCAAACCCAAAAAATAACAAGATAAGAAGTCACAAACTATTACATTTTTACTGAAAAACACATACTCAAATATATAATGGGATTGATAATGGGTGAATTATGTCTTTAAATTATCAATCGAGTAGTAGTTTGTCTTTTATGAGGATTTTGGGTTATAAAGCACTCGTATGATGAATAGATTCTAAATACTAGGAAATAAGTTAGAAAAAATTCCTATTTATTGGTTATCCATAGGAGACTAAGGGACGTTATTTCTTCAATACTATTGAAAAAAAGTGTTTGAGGCTCAAGATGTTATTTTTATTAACATACAACACATGCATCACGTAGTCTATGGGAGGAAAGTTGAACTTAGAGAGGTTCAAGACCAAAAAAATGAAGAGTTCCTGAGATGGAAGTTGAGGTGGTTCCAAAAATATTTTTGGAATAATAAATGTACCAAGTTACACAAGAACATTGAATTTATATTAGTATTCATCAAAGAACCAATGGATTTTAACTTCACATGGAAAACAATGATGAAGTAACACTTATAAGAGATAAACCTACTTCCTACCAAGAGGCTATTGAAATATTTTGTTCTGATAAATAGTTAAAAAACATGGAATTTGAAATGGACTTCATGTATAATAACTAAGTTTGGAACTTATTTTATGCGACTGGAGGGGTAAGACCTATAGTGTGAAAGTGGATTTTTTATAAGAAAACTGACATGAATAGTAGATTTTCTACATATAAAGCGTGCCTGGTGGAAAAAAAATTATAAATAGACTCATGGTATGGACTATGAAGAAAAATTTTCATATGTAATTATGATAAATTATATCCATATTGTTTTAGTCATAGCGTCTCATTTTGATTTTGAGATATAGAAAATGGATTTCAAAACTATTTTCCTTAATAAGAATTTAGTCTAGGATGTGTATATGATAAATCCAAAAGATTTTTATGTTCCAAATGAGTCTAATATTGTTAGTAAAATGAAATGGTGCACTTATATACTGAATAAAGCTTCTTAAAGTAAGAATATTTGGTTTAATTATGTAATCAAATAGTTTGGTTTCAACAAAAATATGGTTGATTCTTGCATATACAAGAGGATTAGTGTAAGTATAGTAGTTTTTATGATTTTTAACTGAACCAATATTTTCAATAATTTTACTTTGAATTTCAAATTTTTAATCCAACTAAAATTTTATTTCATATATAATTTTTACATTTTATGGTTTTATAAGTATTTTTATCTTAATTGAAAAATTGAACTAATTTTGGATTTTAATAGTTTTAAATTACTTTTGTATTTCATCCACAAAATTTTTATACTAATCTAAATTGTAAAATTAATTTTTTTAGGATTCTATGTTTTTTGGGATACAATTTATAAAACTAGACCAATATTTGAATCCAATATTGGGAGGTACAAAATAATCTCACAATACAAACCTCAAAATCTGTGTATAAATACGTGGATTTTTAAAGATCAACCTATATCTCACAAATTGCATGCCCAATGAGCTAAAATTCTATATGAAGAAAGGGTAAATTATGAGGAACAACTTAAATAACTATTTTAACGAATTATTATTTATCTTATAGGGTAATAATTTCATGGGAAATCAGTGCATTGGGATATGAATAATTAGACTAACTAGAATAAATATTCATAGTAAATCAGCCATCAATACTTCATCAATTGTCCAATAAATCTGAACTTTTGAGAGAGCGTGAAAAATACAGTGGAACAACTTTATAGAAGACACAATTACCAAATAAGTACATTAAATATGTGTACCACATTAAAACTTTTGGGGGAATGTTTTTGAGAAAAATGAGCTACCCCTCTCCTTATAAATTTTTCTTTCCATAACATTTTAGGGGACCAGCCGCTACACTGAAAATTTGGAAACATTTATGCTTTAGTTTAGTCTCATGTTTTATTTTCTTTTCATTATATAATTTTATTTCATGTTCTAGTTTTAGTGTTCTTTTTTCTCTCCTGTTTTATCTATTTCTCATTTTCTCTCTTTATTTTCTTCTTTATTGTCAACTCTTATACTCATGATCATGAGTAGCTAAACTGAGGATGTTCTATGGGGAGTAATCTAGGGATAAACCCAAGTATTTTAATATTCATGCTTAGTGTTTCTTATTTTATATGATTTAGGATGAGTGGTATCTTAGTGGGAAAGGTGCCATTGTGTCTCCACTTACCACTCAAGGTTTAGCTTTTGCTTCTGCAACATTCTCCCCTGATTGAGGAGGTGTATGTGTAGTGTAGTTGACCAAGTGCGTTGTATATTCACAATCATATTAAAAAGATTATGTTCACACATATGGTGGATATTTTCATTAAGTAAATTAGAAATTAATAATAAGAAAATGAAGGTTCACTCTGGTTGATTCTCTCAGGAATATATCCTTTCTTTAAAACTTCATTATGTTTGCATTCATTCTACTTTCATTGCATATGCATGTTTAATTTTATTATTAAATTCTCAATTATAAAACATCAATTTATTTTATCCTATTTAATCAATAAAAAAATAAAAATTTCATTATAATTACTGAGTGATTGACTGCAATAGCTCCTCAATAGAATGACTTAGGTCATCCCCTGTACTACACTTAGTAAAAATAATAAATATTTTGATAGTGCACATGAAATCATTTCATCAAATTGAATCCATTTATGGGGATAAAATTTGTCTTCACTCACTAACTTTATTAACATTTTGCAAATAATTTTCTGTGATTTCATTTAAAATATATATATTTATTCATGATGTATTTAAATTAAAACTATTTTTCATGTACTGACCACTATTGAGTGTAATAATAAGTTCATAAATATATTTAAGATTGGTTGGAAAGTATTAGTGACACAATGAAAATTCTGGAGATAAAAATATATTGTATAGATTAATATGTACTTGCATGTTAAGAGAAACTAGAATCTGAGCCAGAACCAGAACTAAAGCAAGTGGTGGAAGATATTTCACTAATCATTTTTTTGTTAAATAACCTATGGTGGTTGAGAATGAGAACATAAAGGAATTAATAAAATCGTCCCACACTCAAACATTGCTTGAGTAGGTCCCCTAATAACACAAGAAAGAAGATTTACTTATAAGAGATCAACATTTTTTGGAAGAATTATGGAATAGATTTGTTGAATAAAACCTAAAAAATGATCTTCCAAACCTTTATAATGAAAAATCAGAACCTAGCTACCTCTATATTTCTTTGGAAGATGATTATGAAGATTCATTTACTGAGATTGATTTTCCAATGGTCCTAGCATAAGAGATCAATTTATATGATGAATTTTTTGAAAGGGGTATTTCTTTATTGATTATCCATGTTTTAATCCTATTCATGCTAAATTATTTTCTGAATTATCCTTTTATAAAATTATAACACAAAACAAATGGTGCAGACCTTAGATCTTAAGGAAGAGACTAACCAATTGGTGTTGATCAGAGAAGATGAATATTTGAATGAGAATGTGGTGATGAAACTAAATCCTCTATAGAAACTTTTATACCATATGGACAAGGACACTACAATTGTCAATAGGGAGCAACCATATCATCTTTTCCCTCCCACTCTGAACCTTAAATTATATCTTTCTTCTTTGGGGTTTAGAAATTTCTTATATTCTTTAGGGGGTCTCCAATATCAGTTTCTACTCATAGACACTGGGAAAAGTCACAAGTGATATTTCATCTGAAAGAAACCTTACCCATCATCTAATTAGGGTTAAAATTATACAAGTTCCTCACTAGGGGATATAAAAACCTAGCACCTTTTTGGTGGTATAAACCAAGAATTATCCCTTTTATTTTCCCTTTCACATTATTTTTATTTATTTTTCACAATTTTTTCCTTTTTTTTATTTTATCTTTAAAGTGGTAGTATCTATAAGCTTAACTCAATGATGACACTAAAAAATAAATTAGGTTTTGTCTTTCATTTTCTTTATTTTATTTACTACCCAATTTAAAATCTTCATGTAAAAAATTATTGATCTGATTTAAACTAAAAATAGGGTAGTAAATGGAATAAATATCAGGTAATTATAATCTATTTTTAGAAATTTTTTTGTTACTTCCATTTTCTTCATTTTTTTCTCCTTCTGAATTTTTCATTTTTTTATTTTTTGGGTGTTTTTTATATTATTAAGATAAATTGAATACTTTGTAAAATCCAAAACATCTTAGTGTTTTTTGAATATTTCTTGATTTGGATATTTTGTGATTTAAATTATTGTTGAATGGATTTTTTTTCATATTTCCAATCTTTTAATTTGATGAATTTTGATTGATTGTAAAACTCATGTGTACTAGTATTGTCTCAATTGAGTATATTTCCCAACATGATAGGTTTATAATCCTTTTTGACATATTATTTACATTTCTCTTTCTATTTAGAGTATTGAGACGTGTTGTGTGATCCAAAAATTTCCATCTTTCACTTTTTCAAAGCTTTTAGATTCCACAAAATGTATCACTTAGGATTGAGGCACCACTTTGAAAGCCCCTATTTACATTGAACTCTAATTTTTCCCTACCTTTACATCTAAACTTTATTAAGCCACTATTATCCATGAAATACCCTATTATTAATCCACAATACAATCCATTTATCCATTTAAAACCTGATTTAGAAGTTAAATGAATGATTATTGTTGAATTCAAGTGTGGAGGAGGTAGAAGATGAGCTGTATTTTTCTTTCCTAGAGAATTTTATTGAGTTGAATTGAAATTTCCACCATATTTATTAATAATTTCGTGGAATAATTTTTTTTATAGAACTATCAATGGGTAACCCAAAATATCATTAAAAATATGGTTCGGGTGTTCACCAATATTCAAAGATCAAAAATTTCCTCACTTTACCTCAAAAACATGATTCTAAAGAGAAATCACATCTCTAGTTTCAAGATTAAACAATGCTTCGAATGGGGTAAAATAGGGAATAAATTTATCATTGATGATAAAATTTAATGTTTTAAATTATTAATAGTAGTAATAGGTGATTTGAGGTGATTTATTTTCTATCTAATTGTGGAGCACAACATTATTAATAAAAACTATTTTCATGCATTTACTTCACTTTAGAGCTTAACCCTCCCTATTCTGCCTCAAGTGTTTTTACATTAAAACCTGCCTACCCCAGTCTTAAAAGAACCCATGAAAAAAGACCTCATAATTGACACATTTATGAATATTTTAATTGGAGATGCTAGGAGGATATCAAGTGTATGGAGATCACACAGTTTATTGATAATAAGAAAAAATCCACAATAAATCCTTGAGTAAAGAGATAAATATTTTTCAGGGAGGTGGGTATGACATGCACATGCAGATTAACATAATATTAAATAGATATTTATGATTTTTGAGTATTTAATGATTTTTTATTCATTTAGGAGGCATGATATTTTCTTTCATGTGACAATTGAGCTATATTGTCATTTATGTTTGAGGAAGTTTGTTTTGACCTTGGTATTAGATGATTTCTTAGGAGTGCAATGTTTATATGTAGGGTAATTGAAAAAACCAATATTTTCAATAATTTTAATTAGAATTTAAATGTTTTTAATCCCATTAAAATTTTATTTTATGGGTAATTGTTACATTTTGTGGTTTTAGAAGTATTTTGAGCTTAATTTCAAAAAATTCCTAATTTTGGATTTTAACAATTTTAATTTACTTCTGCATTTTAGCCACAAATTTTTATACATTTATCCAAATATTAATTTTTTTTTGTGATTATATGTTTGTTTGGATAGATTTCATAAAAATGGAACAAGATAGGAATCCAACATTTAGAGGCCCAAATTAATCTCCCAAATCATGCCTCAAAATCTATGTACATATCCAAAAAAATTTAAATATGGGCCTACATATCCCAAATTATAGGGCCCATTGAGATAAAATTTGACTTGGAGAAACATTATTTTTTTAAAAAAAACTTTCATTAATTTTTTCATGCGTTATTTCTTCTCTTATAAGGTGATAATGGTATATTAAATTGGTGCATTGGAATACAAGCAGTCAGCCAGTTCAGAATAAATATCTGGAGTAATTCGGTTGTAGATACTTCATTACTTAGAAAATAAAGTTGAAATTTTAGGGGTGCATGATAAATACATAGGGGAAAAACTTACCTTAAGAAACTATTAAAAAATTATTCTATTAAATTTTTATACCATGTGAACACTTTTGGAGTAATTTTGGAGTGGAAATAAGCTACACCACTCCCTATAAATTTGTATTTCCATAACCTTTTAGGGGATCAGCCAATAAAATGAAGATTTATCTAAAGTTATAATTCATTTTAGTCTCATATTTTATTTTATTTTTATTATGTAATATAATTTCATGTTTTAGTTTTATTTTTCTTATATCTCACTTATTCTATATCTCAATCATTTTCTCTCCCCATTTTTATCTTCACAATGAACACTTATTGTCATGCTCAGGAGTAGCTAACCCTAGGATTTTCATGAGGGATTAATCTAGTAATTAACTCAATTCTTTGAAAAATCATGATTAATGTTTCCTATTTTCTTATACTTAAGACTAGGGGGAGCTTATTGGGAAAGGACCCTTTGTGTCTTTACTTGACACCTAAGGTTTAACTTTCACTTCTTCAACATTCTTCCCCGCTTTAGGAGGGGTATGTGTAGTGTAGTCAATTGAGTGAATTTTATATTCAAAAACATAGGTAGAATTGTATTTCCACACACACTATAGATTGTGTTAATTACATAAATTTCAAATTAATAATAATATAATGAAGGTTCACTCGGGGTGATTCTCTCAAGAATATATCCTTTATTTTTAACTTCAATTTATATGAATTCATTGTGTTTTCGATTCATCTACATGTTTACTTTTATCATTGCATTATCAATTACCAAACCTTAATTTATTTTATTTTTATTTCATAAATAATATATATATATATAAAGTTAATTAGAAGTACTGAGTGATTGGACACAATATCTCCCCAGCAGAATGACCTAGATCAGCCCCTATGCTTCACACAGTAAAAATAATAAATATTTTTAGAGTGCACATGACAATTCTTCATCAAATTTGATCCATTTTTGGGGATCTAAGTGGTCTTTACTTGCTATTTTTATTCACATTTTGTAAATAATTTTCCTTGATTTCATTAATAAAAATTTAAAAAATGTATTTGTTCATGATGTATTACAATTAAAATTATTTTTCATGTAATGACCACTCTCAAGTGAAATAATAAGTTTACATGGATCTTGAAGCCCAGTTACAAAGGATTAGCTATGAAACACAAAACCTCAAGAGAAAAATATAGTGTATAGCTGAATATATACATGTGTGTCAAGATAAATCGGAACCTGATCCATTACCAGAACCAGAAAGATTGGTGTAATAGATTTTACAAATCATTTTTTATGTTACAAAATATAATATCATTAAGAACTATATGCTAAATTAATAACTAACAACATCCCACACTCAACCATCACTTGAGGAGGTCCCGGAAGAACACATGCAAGTCGATGCACTTATGAGAGATCCACATTTTTTATAGGAATCCTAGAATAGATTTATTAAAGATATCCTAAAATGTGATCTTCCCAACCTTAATAATAAAAATTCATCACCTCTCTACCTCTCAATTTATTTGGAATAAAATGATGTAGATTATCCTATTGAAATTGAGTTGTCAATGTCCTTCTATAAGAGATCAATTTCCAAGATGAATTACTTGAAAGGGAAGATATTTTTTTATTGATTCTTCATGTTTTAATAATATTCAAGAAGAATGGTTTTTATATTTCCCTTTTCTGAAATTTTTTACACAAAAAAATTGTTTAGGACTTGGATGTAAAGGGAGAGACCACCCAATTGGTGTTAATAAAATAAGAGGATGATTTAAAGGGGCATGTGGTGATGTAACTACCTCTTCTACAACAATGTGTATACCATAGGGAGAAGTACTCCATGATAGTCAACAGGGATCACCACAATCTTCTTTTCCCTCCAACTATGGACCTAAAATTCTATATTTATTCTTTCTTGGGGTTGGTACTTTTATTATCTTCTTTATCAGTCTCAAATATCATTGAATATTCATATACAGTAGTAAAAGTCACATTTGGTGTTTCATCTCAAAGAAACTACACCCACCATATGATTGGGGTTAATTTTTTTTGAAATTATCTATATAGGGGTAGTAAAGACCTAGAACCCACTTGGGGGGTCTAAACCAATAATTATCCCTTTTATTTAGGCTTTCTATTTCTTTTCCTATATTTTTAACATGTTTTTTACCTTCTTTATTTTATGTTTTAATTTGTATAATCTAGGGGATTAAATCAAGGTTTCTACTAAAAAATAAATCATGTTATGTCTTTGTTTTTCTTTATTTTACTTACATACCAATATAAATTCTTCGTGTAAAAAATTCTTGATATGATTTGAGATAAAAAGAGTGAATTGAATGGAATAAGTCTGGATCTATTTTAATATATTTTTATGAATTTTCCATGTGCTTATATTTTTTTAGGTTATTATCATTATGAATTTTTTAGGTTTTTATTTTTTATTTTTGGTTTGTTTTTAAAATTCTTCATCTAAATTGAATAATTTGGAAAATCCAAACCATATTATTTTTTTTGAAATATTTATTGATTTTAATATTTTAGGATTTAAATGATTGATTAATTTATTTTGTTTCCTGATTTCCAATCTTTTCATTTGATGAAGTTTGATATATTTCAAAACTCATGTGAACTTGTACAGTCCAGATTAAAAATATTGCCTAACCCAAGAGGTTTCTAAACCTTTTTGAAAAATTATTTAAATTTATATTTTTATTACGAGTATTTAGAAATGTTTTATGATCCAAAACTTGTAATATTTACCTTTTTCAATGCTTTTATAGTTCATGGAATTTGTCAATTATGCTTGAGGAACCACTTTGGAATCCCATTTTTATATTGAACTCTAATTTTGGCCTACCTTTATATATAACCTTTATTAATCACATAGTATCCATGAACTAAATTTTTTGGAAACCAAATTAAAATCCATTTATTCATTTACAACATCCTATAGAGGTTAAATGCCTAATTATTATTGAACTCAAGTGTAGGGGAGGGAGAAGATGAGTTGTATATTGCTTTCCTAAAGAATTAGATTGAGATGAATTTTAAGTGTTGTCAGATTTATTACTGATTTTTTTGGAAGAAATTTCATGATTTAAAGATGGAAAGGTGTCCCAAAATAGCATTACAAATATTGGTTGCGTGTTCACCATTATTTGAAGATTAAAATATTCCTCTCTTTTCCTCAAAAACATGATTTTGAATCAAAATTAGAGATCTAGATTCAAGCTAAATCAATGTTGAAAGTGGGGGGAAAGAGAGAATAAATTTATCATTGATTCTAAAATTAAAAATGTAAAATTCCCTATAATAGAAAGCAATGTATAAGGGTGATTCATTTTGAATATGATTGAGGAGTACATCATTCATGAGAAAATAATGATTTCATACATTTACCTCACTTTAGAGCTTAACCCCCCCATTCTTCTTTAATTATTTTTACATTTAAAACATTCCAACCCTCAGCCTCAAAACAAACCATGAAAAAAACCTCATTATTGAAACATTTTTGACTCTTTTAAGTTGAGATACTAGGTGGATATCAAGCCTTTGGAGATAACACATGTTCTTGAGAATGAGAAAAACTCAACAAAAAAATCCTTGAGTGAAGAGAGAAATATTTTTTTGGGGAGGTAGGTATGACCTGTACATGAATATTAACATAATTTTGAATGATTTATTGTGATTTTTGAGGAGTTAAAGAATTATTATACATCTAGGAGGCATGATATTTCCTTTTATGTTACAATTGAGTTGTGTTGTCATTTATGCTTTGGGAATTTTGTTTTGACCTTGGTATTAGATGATTTCCTGGGGGTGCGATGTTTATGTATGGGGGGATTGATAGAACTAATTTTTTTTTATAATTTTACTTTTAATTTCAATGTTTTTAATCCCAAAAAAATGTTATTTTAAGGGTAATTTTTACATTTTATGGTTTTAGAATCATTTTTAGCTTAATTGCAAAAATGGCATAATTTTAGATTTTTAATAGTTTTAATTTAATTTTTTTTCATCCACATAATTTATAAAATGATCCAAATTTTGAAAAAAATATGGTTCTATGTCCATTTGGATAAAATTCATAAAATCAGACGAAGAGTTGAATCCAACATTTGGAGGCCCAAAATAATCTCACAAGTCATGCCTAAAAATCTATGATGAAATTTAGCAATTCTTGAATATGGGCCTATATCTTACAAATTACAGTCCCAATCATGATAAAATTATACATGGAGTAAGAGTATATCCATAAGAAAAACTTGAATTTATTTGGTCACATGTGATTATTTCTATAATGGAATGGGAAATCAGTGCATTGGAATATGAATAGTCATCTAGTCTATAATAAATATCTAGAGTAAATCAGCTATAACTAATTCATTAATTGGATAGTAAAGATGAATTTTTGAGGGTGCATAAGAAATAAATGAGTTAAAAAATTAGAATACACCATTCCCAAATTCATTCATTAAATGTGGCTATCACATGAATATTTTTGGAGTAATAGTTTTGAGCAAAAATGAGTTACGCATCTCCCTATAGATTTGTATTTTCATAAACTTTCAGAAGATCAGCCGCTAAACTGAAGATTTTTCCAAATCCATGTTTCTGTTTAGTATCATGTATTATTTTATTTTCATTCTATAATGTAATTTTATGTTTTATACTTAGTGTTATTGTTTCTATCTTATTTTATCTCTCACTCATTTTCTATCCCCATTTTCATCTTCATTGTGAACTCTTATACTCATGATCATGAGTAGCTAACCCGAGAATGTTCATGGGGGATTAATCCGGTGTGGAACCTAAGTATTTGAACATTTATGCTTAATGTTTCTTATTTTCATAGATTTATGTCAAGGGGGACTTCGTGGGAAAGTCACCTTTGGGTCTCCACTTTCCACCCAAGTTTTAGATTTCATTTCTATAATATTCCCCCCTTGATCGAGGATGTGGATGTTTAGTGTAGTTGATCAAGTGAAATATATATTCACCTTTATGTCCTTTAAGGCCTTCGGGCCACCCAAGCATTCAGTTTAGTAATGCCTTCGGGCCACCTCAAGGCCTTCGGGCCACCTTAGTGCAGATACAAATTAGACAACCTACAAGGAACAAGCTTCAGAAGAAGGATGGGCAAGGAGATTTCACCAGTGCAGAAGATAAACAGTTTACAAGAATGAGAGGGTATGGCACCTTCTATCGGGACAAGCCTGTGCATGCATGGGAAATCCTATCCAAACAACCATACAAAGGTGGAGAGATTATTTCATGATGAAGATGCTATGGAGGAGAAGTTCCAAGTAGTTAGTCTGGGTTGTATGTAATGTTTGAAGCCTATGGGAACTGAATTCCTCTAAGGCCTACAGTCTAAGTAATACTTATGCCTATGAGCCTTGTAAGGGTTCCACATCACCCCTTGAAAGGTGGATTATCAAAAATATATAAAAAATGAAGGCATTCGGGCCTTTGGAGGAGATGGAGTGTGTTCATTAAGTAAATTTTAAATTAATAATAAGACAATGAAGGTTCACTTGGGTGATTCTCTAAATAATATCTCAATTTATTTTAGTTTTATTTCTAAAATAAAAACTTTTAAAAATAAAAAATGATTAGAAGTACTGAGAGATTAACCACAACAGCTCCCCAAGAGAATAACCCAGGTCAACCATTGTGCTACACTTAGTAAAAATAATCAATATTTTTAGAGCACACATAAAAACACTTCATCAAATTGGAATCATTTTCAGGGATCCAAGTGGTTTTCACTCACTATTTTTATTCAAATTTTATAAATAATGTTCTTTTGTTTTATCTAGAAAAACTAAAAAAATTATCTTTTTTCATTATGTATTTTAATTTAAATTATTTTTCATGGACTAACCACTCTCAGATATGAGAATAAGATCACAAGGATCTTGAATCCTGGTTTGAAAGGATTAGTGATGTAATGAAAAACATGGAGATCAAAATCGAGTGGATGGATGAATATGTTCATGCATGTTAGGAGAAATTGAAACCTCATCCAGAACCAAAACCAAAATGAGTGGTGGAAGAGATTTCACCAATCATTTATTTCATTAAATAACTTGAGGTGGTTGAGTATGAGCTATTAAAGGAATTGCTAACATCTTACCACACTCAACCATTTCTCGAGGAGGTCCCTAAAGAGAACATGCAAGCTAATTCACTTATGGGAGATCAAAAAAATTTGAAAGAATCTTGGAAAATATTTTTTCTATATAACTTGAAACTTGATCTTCCCATCCTTGATAATGAAAAATAAGAACCAATATACATCTCTCTTTATTTGGAATAAAAGATGAAGATGCACAAGCTGATATTGAGTTTCTAATGTTCCTTCTAGAAGAGACAAATTTACCAGTTGAATTACTTGAAAGGGAATATTTATTTATTGATTTTTAATGTTTTAATCTAATTGAAGTTGAATTATTCTATGAATTCTCATTTTTTAAAAAAATTTACACAACACATATGGTGCAGGCCTTGGATATTATGGAAGAGACCAAACAATTGGTGTTGATCAAAGAATGTGAATATTTTAAGGATCATTTGTTGATGTTACTACCTCCTCTATAATAACTTATATAACATATAGTGGAGGACACCATGATAGTCAATAGGGAGGACCCCTATATTCTTTTCCCTCCCACACTGGACCTCAAATTATATTTTTATTCATTATTAATTGTTATTAATTTTAATATATTATTTGGGGGTCTCCAATATCAGTTTCTACGCATAGACACTAATAAAATTCACATGTGGTGGTTCATCTCAAAGAAACCACACCCACCACCAGATTGAGGATAAAATTCTATAACTACCTAACTAGGAAAAGTAAAAATATAGCACCTATTTGGGGGTGTAAACCAATAATTATCCCTTTTCTTTCCCTTTATCTTTTATTTTATTTATTTTTCTCATGATGTTTTCCTTTATTTATTTTAGGTTTAATGCGGTAGAAACTAAGATCTTAACTCAAGGTTTCCATAGACAAATAAATCAGGTTATGTCTTTACTTTTCTTTATTTCATTTACTTTCCAATTTAAATTCTATGTGTAAAATATTCTTGATATAATTTAAGCTAAAACAAGGGTAGTAAATGGAATAAGTTTGGGGGATTTGAATTTGTTTTTAAGAATTTTGTGTGTGATTCCATTTTTTCATGTTTTTTTACTTTTTAAATTTCTCATGTATTTCATTTTTAATTTTGGTGTGTTTTTAATATTCTTGATATGAATTGAAAACATTGGAAAATACAAACCACCTTAGTGTTTTTGGAAAATTGTATTATTTTAATATTTTAGGATTTAAATTATTATTGAATAGATTTGGTTTCATAATTTCCAACATTTTAATTTGATGAAGTATGCTTGATTTTAGAACTCATGTGAAATAATACTATTCGAATAGAAAATATCGACTAACCTAAGAAGTTTCTAAATTTAAGGGCCCAGATTCATGTTGTTTGACCCTTTGCATGTTTCCAAATCCCGTGGTCCTCAGAGGAGGCCTGGAGTGGATCTTGAGGTGTTTAGATGTTAAAAGCTGGGAGCAGCAGTAATTCATGATGTATAAATATTTCAAATTGTAAATTCACATTTCACAACTTGGGTGTGATCCCATTCATACAATGAAATATATTCATGGATTTTTTGAGGTTGGTTCATGGGGTTCTACATAATGTGTAAAAATTCAGGATTAATTGGTTTGAGGTGACATGTTTTTTTGGTGAGATTTGAAACCTGAAATCTACATGACATGAAAGGGTTTCATGTCATGTTAATACCATGTGCATCATGGCTTTATAAATAGCATGGGCCTCATGTTTTCTAAAACCCTATGTCCTTACTCCTAAATTTTATGTGATCGCCAACTATTCCTTTAGGAATTTTGGGATTCCTTCTATAGGGATTGATTATTTTCCTTCCATATTAAATATGTGGTAATACAAGGTACATTATACCCCATTTCTTATGGTTCTCTGGTCTATATACTTCCACTTATTCTTTACAGGTGATGGAGGTTCCTCTTTACCATTCTAAAGGAGTTTTCTTGTTTATTTTTGGTATGGTTATGTTGTGGCATCCTTTGAGGGATGCAGCTTCCTAAAGGAGAGGTGATTAGGATCCATGATGTTGGTCTATTATAGTGCGAAGAATATTGACACTATTAAGGTAGGAGATTCATTTATTTTTCTATTTATTTACATTAAACCATAATGTTTTCATGATTTATCCCTTTGGGTGGAAATAGAATTTACCTAATGAATATTGAACTAAATTAAATAAGAATTAGTTATAGTGATTTTATGTCATTAATTATATCATAATAGTGGTTTCCCTATTTATTTTCTAAATAGTGTGATGTATATGATATGATTGTTATCATGACTTGTTATGATATGGATTATCATGATATTATTTATGAAAAATGTTAATGAATGTAAAGACAAAATTAATTGATAATTAATTAGCTGGAGAATAAATATGAATGCTTAATGAATATGGTGGTTTATTTTATTTTATAATGATAAAATTTCTATGATTATGCATGTTTATTTGAATATATAATCTCATGTGTTGATGGAATTTGATAAATAATGTGAAGTATGTCGATTATTTTTTGACGAAAATAAAGGCATGTTAATAAATTGGAATTCCACAAAGTTTGTTGAAACTGAAATGTATACAGGGAATCATGTTTAAATTACTTGTATATTTAATTTGGTAGCTTGTTATTACTTGATTCCTTAGGTTTCCAATAGTTTTAACCTATGAATAATGAATTTTTTAATTCAAGATGGAATAAAACTGGTGTTTGTAAATGAAAATTACTAGGTCCTGAGTTTCCCATATATTTAATAATGCCAAAAGCCTTGAGTTTGGAGTCATGAGATCTTGTTTATGTGTGATGGTTGGATTCCTTGTTTTAGGGATTATATTTCCTTTTTGGTTGTTCTTTTCTATTTTCTACTGCATTTTTGATGTGCTCCAGATGTAAGATTTGCTATACAATGTGATTTGGGGTGGAGAGGATCAAATGTGTTATGAGCCTAGGATTGGTGATGTGATGTGGGTGGGGAGACCTAAATGATGTGGTATTAGTTGATGCATGTGATGGTGAGATACATCATGATATGCATCTAGGTGTTAGGGATGGTACCAGATATGATGAAACAGGTTGAGGTTGGGCTTACCTATTGATGTGATAAATCTATATGCTTGCTGGAAATGAATTTGTTTAATGGACGATGTTAGGCTTACTTGTTTTATCTACATTCATTTCCCCACTACATGTGGGAGTTGGTTGTTCCTGGTTTCATGTTTCCCATTAGTTGTAGCTTAGGATGGTTTTCTTAGAGTACCTAGATTATGGAATTATTATAATAATTAATAAATAATTCTTAACCCGTGGGGTTGGTGTCGATGAAATGAAAATGATGAAAATAGGTTCATCTTCATAAATCATGGACTCAGTTTGGATTATGCCCGAAGGACATGGAATTTACTCTAAAGACTAATGTAATTTAATTTTGTATAATTTTAATGGTTGGTTAAATGGTTATTAAATTAATTAATATAAGAAAATGATAAAAAGGAAAGAAGTTATTAATATATAACTTTAAAATTATTTTGTGCTTATAAGATATATGGTATTAGAAATGGAAGTCGGGAGTCTAGATGATGTTAGATATAGTTGAATTTAAGACTAGGTTATGCCCATAGTGTGGTTGTGAGCTATATTATATCATGTATATTCTATGATTTTATACGCAGCTCCACTCTTGTTTGTTAGGGAGATTGACACCTAGTGGACTATGGGAGTGTGTTTACCCCAATATCTAGGTGGGAGGAGGTATGGATGACTACCCCCTCTTCGTCCTATCTCTTATCTTGGTAGTTACTTGTGCTCGTATACATAGCTATTATTTCCCCCATATATGTGTGAAGAGGGAAATGATGGCTTGTGTTTATTTCACACACATTTATTACTGAATATAGTATCCAAAGTATTATTATATGTATAATGTGTATAGACTGTGATGGATTGTGGTACCTTAATCAATGTATGGGATTTAATGGCTTAAGGTATAATACCTGATATATGATACATGTCATACGGGATGCGGTGGCTCCCATAAACTACTTGGTAACTATATATGGTTATGTAATACAAGGTAATGTGATGATGTGATACATGGGGTTCATGTTGTGATGCCTTTCCCATGTGTCTTTAGGATGGGTTATTTTAGAGAGATATGACTTAGGATGTGCGACATTAGGGAAGAGAAGAAAACTAGGGAGGAAGTGGTAGTGGGGTACTCTTAATGTTTTATTATTATATTGTATATTCTCTTCTATGTGATACTTGGTGAGAGTTATCCATGTTGAAGTTGGGTACTTAGTATACCTATTTAAGCGATGAGTTCGTTTCACTGTTTTTTCACTATTCTTTAGCATGATTTCTTTATATTTTGCACGATAGGATTTGGGGAGAATCCTATTGAGTATACTGTTATGATCACCCTATATATATAAACTATTTTTTAGGTTAGTAGGGGAAGGTTGGATATTAGGTTGTGTAATACTAGCTCATGGTTTTGTAGGAGCTATTTGGGCTTCATGTTCACTTCCTGCTTTACCTTTTTAGTACATATAGTTCTCCTTTTAGTTTTTATAGTACTATACTGCATTTCATGTTTTCACCTAGGTTTTTCTAAATATATTTATAAGAAGGTTTTGATTGATGTATTCATTTTATCTCTCTCTTCTACTTGTTCTCTTAAAGTGTAATGCCTCCCATATTTATGTTTATTATAACCTCAGTGCTAGTCACTAACCCTGGGCCTACTGGAGGTGGGACTCGGGTAGTCACCATCTCTCTTCTCTCATTTCCAGTATAGGTAGGGTACTCTTTAGGGATATTGGGTTGTGACACAAACACTTTCTGACATATTATTTAAATTTCTCATTTTCTTGAGAGTGTTGAAACATGTTGTGTGATCCAAAACTTTCTATTTATCTATTTTTCAAATCTTATAGAGTTCATGGAATGTGTTATGTATGATTTAGGAACCAATTTGAAATCCCCTTTTTTACATTGAACTCTAATTTGGGGATACCTTTACATCTGCCCTTTATTAATCCCCTAGTATCCTTGAATTACCTTATTAGACAGCCACATTACAAGCCATTTATCCCTTTACAACCTACTATAGAAGTAAATTCCTGATTACTGTTGAACTTAAGTGCTATGTAGGGAGAATATTATGTGTATTTTGATTTCATAGATAATTTTATTGAGATTAATTAAAAGTGTTGTCATAATTATTGCTACTTTGGCAGAAGAAATTTCTTATTGGAAAGATGGATGGGTCGGATTAAATATCATTAAAAAAATTCCTAGGTGTTCAACAATATTTGAAGATCAAAATTTCCCCTTATTTTCTTCAAAAACATTATTTCGATTAAAAATTACAGACATAAATTCAAGATGAAACAATTTTGCAAATGGTGGAAAAGAGGGAAGAAATTTTTCATTGATTCTGAAACTAAAAGTTTCAACTTTCCAATAATGGAAATACATTTTTTGAGGTGATTAATTTTTGAGTTGATTGGACTGTGCACCTTTCTTTAGAAAAAAATTTTTCTTGCATTTACTTCACTTTATAGCTTAACCCTCTCCGTTCTTTCTTCTATGTTTTTACATTTAAAACCTATTAAGTCTCAGCCTCAGAACAACCCATAAAAAACCTCATGATTTAAACATTTGTGACTCTTATAAGTGAATATACTAGGAAGATATCAAGCTAATGGATATCACACATGTTATTTAGAATGAGAAAAACTCCACACAAAAATCTTAAAGTGAATAGATAAATACTTTTTCAGGTAGGTAGGTACGACATAAACACGAGGATTAACATGATATTGAAGGTGTTTTTTTTTTGTTTTTTTAGTAGTTAGGTAATTTTTATCCATGTAGGAGGCTTAATATTTCCTATTATGTGATAATTGAGTTATGTTGTCATTTATGCTCTAGGAAGTTTTTTTTACCTTGGTATTAGATGGTTGACCAAGTGTGTAATGTTTAAGTGTGGGGTAATTGAGAGAACCAATATTTTCAATAATTTTACTTTGAATTTTCATATTTTTAATCCTAATAAAATGTTATTTTATGTGTAATTGTTATATTTTATGGTTTTAGAAGTATTTTGAGGTTAATTGTAAAAATAGCATAATTTTGGATTTTAACAGTTTTAATTTACTATTATATTTTAGAAAAAAAACTATACTGATCCAAATTGTAAACAAATAGGCTACTATGTTCATTGGGAAACATTTCATAAAACTGGACCAAGAGTTGAATCCAACACTTGGAATCCCAAAAGAAGCTCACAAGTCAAACCTCAAAATTTGTGCACAGATATGGTGTTTTTAATATGGGCTTATAACTCACAAATTAAAAGCCCAATTGAGTGAAAATTCAACATGGAGCAATAGGAAAATGTGAGGAAAAACTTTCATTACTTTTTCCATGAGTTATTACTTATCTTACAAGGTCATAATGGCATGGGGACATGGTGCATTAGAATACAAACAATCATCCAATCTATAATAAATAACATGAGTAAATACGACATAAATACTTCATTACTTGTCCAATATAGATTAAATTTTTATGATACATGAAAAAGACATAGGGGAATGTATTTATAGTAGAAACCATTTCCAAATTCATTCATTAATTATGTATACAAAGTGAACAATTTTATAATAATTTTTTTAGTGAAAATAAGGTACCCCTCTCCCTATAAATTTGTATTTCCATAACCTTTTAGGGAATCGACCACTATACTGAATATTTGTCCAAAGTTATAATATATCTTGGTATAATGTTCTATTTTATTTTTATTATGTAATTTCATTTCATTTTTTGGTTTTATTGTTCTCTTTTCTATCTTATTTTATCTCTCTCTTATTTTCCCTCTTTGTTTTCTTCTTCATTGTGAACTCGTATACTCACGAGCATGAGTAGCTAACCCAAGGATGTTCCTAGGGGAGTAATACATTGATAAACCAAGGTCTTAAAACATTCATGATAATTTTTCTTATTTTATTAGAGTTTGGATGAGGGGGATATTAGTGGTAATAGTACCTTTTTGTGTCCACTTGCCACCTGAGGTTTAACTTTCACTTTTTCAATATTCTCCCTGGGTGTTAGGTGTATTTGATTGAGTAAACTAAAAAAATTATCTTTGTTCATGATGAATTTCAATTCAAATTATTTTGTATGGAATTACCACTCTTAGGTAGAAGAAGAAGTTCACAAGGATCTTGAATCTTGATTGAAAAGGATTAGTGATTCAATGAAAAACATGAAGAGAAAAATAGAGTGGATAGATGAATATGTACATGAAATTCAAGAGTGACCAGAACCTTAGCTAGAACTAGAACCAGAATGACTGGTGAAAGATATTTCACTAATAATTTTGGATGTTAAAGAACCTGAGGTTTTTGATAAGGGGTAACTAAAGGAATTACAAACATCTTTCTATAGTCAAACACTGCTCAAGGTGGTCTAGGAAGAACACATGAAAAGATAATGTACTAATGGGAGATCAATTTTTTTATAAGAATCCTATAATATCTTTGTTGAATAAAACCTAAAACACGATCTTTCTATCCTTAATAATGAAAAATAATCACCTCTCTAACTCTCTATTTTGTTGGAAGATGATGATGAAGATGAACGTACTCAGATTGAGTTGAAAATGGTGCTAGCATAAGAGAACAATTTCTATGAAAAAATAATTGAAAGGGAATATTTCTTTATTGATTATTGATATTTTAATATTATTCAAGATAAATTGTTTTTTGACTTCTCATTTTCTGAAATTTATAACAAAATACAAATGGTGTAGGCCTTGTATGTTAAGGAAGATACCATACAATTGGTTTTTATTAATGAAGATAAATATTTTAATGAAAAAGTGATGATGATAATACCTCCTCTATAAAAACTTGTCTTCCATATAGAAGATTAAACCATGATAGTTAACTGGGAGAACCCCTATCTTCTTTTCCCTCCCACTTTTGACCTCAAATTCTATCTTTCTTCTTTCTTTGGGTTGGGACTTTTCTTATCCAAATTGGGAGTCTCTAGTCTCAATATCTACTCCTAGACACCAGGAAAAGTCAGATGTGGCATTTCATCTCAAAGAAACCATACCCACCATTGTATTGGGGGTAAAATTATGCAATTGTCTAACTAGGGGTAGTAAAAACCTAGAACCTATTTGTGGGTATAAACCAAGAATTATCCCTTTTATTTACCATTTATATTTATTTTTCTATATTTTTAACATTTTTTTCTTTTATTTATTTTATTTTTCAAGTGGTAGCATCAAGGTTCTTAACTCAAGGCTTCTACTGAAAAATAAATCAGGTTTTGTCTTTCCTTTTCTTCATTTTATTTATTGTCCAACTCAAATTCACCATATAAAAATTCCTTTATTTTATTTGAGTTAAAAATAGGGTAGTAAATGGAATAAGTGTGGGGGTGTCAATATCTTTTTAGGAATTTAGTGCGTGCTTCCATTTTTTCATGTTTTTCTATTTCTGAATTTTTCATGTTTTTTTATTTTTATGGTGTTTTCTAGTATTCTTAAGCTGAATTTAATACTTTGGAAAATCAAAACCATCGTAGTGTTTTTAAAAAATTTATTAATTTGAATATTTTATTATTTAAATGATCTATAAATGAATTTAATTTCTTGGTTTACAATCTCTTAATTTTATGAATTTTGACTAATTGTGAAACTCACGTGCACTAGTATTGTATGAGTTGAAAATATTTCCCAAACATAGAGGTTTCTAAACCATTTTGACATATTATTTACGTTTCTCTTTTTTTAGAGTCCTGAAACATGTTTTTTGATCCATAACTTTTTATTTTTCTCTTTTTAAGGCTTTTAGAGTTTATGGAATGTGTCCAGTATGATTGAGGCACCAATTTGAATGTATCTTTTTACATTGAACTCTAATTTTGGCCTACCTTTACATTTGAACTTTATTAAGCCCCTAGTATCCATGAACTACCATTTCAGGTAGCCAGATTAAAATCCATTTATCTTTTTACAAACTAATCAAGATGTTAAATTCATGATTATTTTTGAATATGAGTGTTGGGTAGGGAGAAAATGATTTGTATTTTGATTTCCTGAAGAATTTGATTGAGCTGAATAGAAAGTGTTGTCATATCTATCTATTCTTTGGTGGAATAAATTTCATGATGGAAATATGGATGGGTGGTATAAAATATCATTAAAAATATGGTTTGGCAGTTTTTTGATTTTTTATGATCAAAATATGCATCTCTTTTCCTCAAAAACATGATTCTAAAGAAAAATTTCATATTTGAATTCAAGTTGAAACAATGCTTCAAATGGGGGAAAAGAGGAAAGAAATTTTTCATTGATGCTGAGCTTTTATGTTTTAAGTTACCAATAATAGCAAGAGTTGTTTTTAAGTGATTCACTTTCTATCTATTTGAGGAGAACACCATTCTTGAGAAAAAACAATATTCATGCATTTACTTCACTTTAGAGTTTAAACCATCCTATTCTTCCTTATATTTTTTACATTTAAAACCTACCAACCCTCAGGCTTAAAACAACCCACGAAAAATAACTCATTTTGACACATTTTTTACTCTTTTAGGTGAAGATACTATGAGGATTTCATTTTGATGGATATCACACATGTTCTTGAGAATGAGAAAAAAAATCCACAAAAAAATCCTTGAGTGAGGAGAAAAATATTTTTTAGGGAGGTAGGTTTGACATGAACATGAGGATTAAGATAATATTGAATGTGTGTTTTTGAGTATTTAGGTAATTTTTATCCATATAAGAGGCATGATATTTCCTTTTATGTGAAAATTGAGTTATGTTGTCATTTATGCTTTGGGAAGTTTATTTTGACCTTTGTATTAGATGATTTCAAAGGATTGAAATGTTTAAGTGTGGGGGAATTGACATATCCAATATTTTCAAAATATAAAAAATATTTGAATTTTAATATTTTTAATCCCAAAAAAATGTTATTTTATGGGTAATTGTAAAATTCTATGGTTTTAGAATTATTTTTATCTTAATTGAATTTTTTTAATTTTGGATTTTAATAGCATTAATTTACTTATGTATTTTAGCCACAAATTTTTCATAACTAATAAAAATTGTAAAATTATTTTTTAGGACTCTATGTTAATTGGTATACTTTTAATAAAATAGGATGAAGAGTTTAATCCAACATTTATATGCGCAAAATAATCTCAGAAGTAAAGCCTTAAAATCTGTGCAAAGATCTGGTAATTTCTAAAGATGGGCCTATATCTCCCAAATTATAAGCCCAATTGAGATATAATTTGACATGTAGTAAGAGTAAATCCATAGGAACAACTTTAATAATTTTGTAAACATGTTATTAGTTCTCTTACAAGGTCATAATGGCATGGAATCTTGGTACATTTGAATACGAACAGACAACCATACTAGAATGCATGTCCAAAGTAAATCAAACATAGATACTTTATTAACTGGCCAATAAAGCTGAAATTTTTTGGGTTCATACACATGTGAGGAAAAAAATTCTATAATATTTCAATTCTAATTGCATCCATAAAAAATATTATAACATATGAAATCTTTCTTAGGAATATTTTTTGAGGTAAAATGAGCTACCCCTCTCCCTATAAATTTTTATTTCCATAAACTTTTAGGGAATAGGACACCATAGTTGAGATTTATAATAAGTTATGATTTATTTAAGTCTATTGTTTTATTTTACTTTAATTATTTAATTTCATTTCATGTTTTACTTTTAGTGTTCTCATTTCTCTCTTATTCTATCTCTCTCTCATTATCTCACCCCATTTTCTTCTTAACTATGAAATCTTATACTCATGATCATGACTAGCTAACCCAAGGATTTTATCAAGGGATTAATCTAGTGATTAACCCAAGTATTTGAAAATTCATGCTTAATAGTTCTTATTTTATTAGTGTTGGGATGAGGGGGATATTAGTGGGAAATGTGCCTTTGTGTCTCCACTTTCCACCCGAGGTTTATCTTTCACTTCTATAATATTCTCCCTCAATAGAGGAGGTGGATGTGATGTATAGTTAATTTATTTCACTATATATCAAAAACCATAGGTAGTATAGTATGTTCACAGATATGATAGAGTTTGTTCATTGAGTAAATTTGAAATTAATAATAAGACGATGAGGGTTTACTCTACGTGATTCTCTCAGGAATATCTCATTTATTTGTAACTTTATTATATTTTAATTCATTTTGTTTTCATCTCATATGATTTTTTAATTTAATTATTTCATTATCAATTATCAAACTTCAATATTTTTAGTTTTATTTCATAAATAAAAAATTGTAAAAAATTTGAATTAGAAGTATTGAGTGATTGACTACAACAACTCCTCAAGTGAATGACCCAGGTTATCCCCTCTATTTCACTTAGTAAAAATAATAAATATCTTAAGAGCGTGCACAACAATACTTCATCAATATTGTATATATATTAAATACTACTTATCAAAAATAATATCATGGCTCTTCATTCTATAAATAAGTAGTTATATAGTTTCTTCTCAATGAAATACATGGGTGAAACAACATACAAAATTGGTATAAAGATTTATAGAGATCGATATAAAAGGTTTCTTAGACTCAATCAAGGAACATATATTGGTGAAGTGATAAAGCAATTTACCATAGAGAACTCTAATATGAGGAATTTACCAATATTTCATGGCATGGGTATTAGAAGGATTCAATATCCTTCTAAATAGTTTGATGGGATAGATAGAATTCAATACATCTTTTATTTATGTTATATCATGTATTCCATGTGTTTACTCAGCCATATTTTTCCTATGCACTTAAAATAAAAGTAGATACCAATCTAATCAGACTGAGAGTAACTGGATTGATATGAATATCATCCTGAAGTACTTGAGAATAAATAAGGATATTTTATTGGTCTTTAGAAGAGATGACGTGTTTTGTGAAAAGTATTAAATGAATGATAGTTTCCAATCTAAAAAATATGATTTCAAATCTCAATTTGGATTCTAGTTTTTTCTAAACGATGGAGATATCAATTGGAAGAGTTCTAAACAACAAACTATAGAAGATTCAATAATAGAGTCATAGTACATTACTATATTAGATACTATTAGGGATGTTTTTTGGATCATAAATTTTATCTTTGAACTTGAGGTGGTCCCTATCATTCAAGGAGTAATTAGGCTCTGTTGTTACAAAAATGGAGTTATTTCTCAATATAATGAACCCTAGTTTCAAAATGTTACTAAATACATCCTTCACAAATAGCATCTTATTCAGGAGATCATTGAGATGGGCGATGTGAAGATTAGTTTGGTGGATGCTAATGAAAATGTAGAAAATCTGTTTATGAATCCATTAGCACATAAATAACATGAAGGTCTTTATGTAATGGTTGTGTAATGTATCATGGTTTTTAAATTAATTCAATCTCTTTTTACCATTCATTCATGTGTATTGTAATTTACTTTACAAGAATGGTCGAATGATAATATCCCCTAAAAGTATAAAACTTTGATTTGTATCTAATCAAAATATGAACTTAGTTAATCAATGGTTGGTTGGTTTTGTTGTTGATCATGTCACGAGTTGGTGTGAAACCAAGATGATATTTTTTTACTTGTATAAAAATTAAATACGTATATACCTTAATTGAATTAGACTGTAGAAAATGTATGATTATACTTATTTGAGTCACATATGATGTGTTAATATAATTTGATGATAGGAATGTGATGAAATGATATATAAAATGATTGACATGTGATGTATTCATTGACTTGGTTAGTCTTTCTTTAGAGAATCAATAAATAGAGATTTGACCAATACTGGGTTTACATGTTCTATGTATAGTGGTCACTCGATGTTTTGGATGAAAATATTATATATGTATACATGAAATGTATATAATAGAGCTAGTGGTGAACATGTTTGTATGGAGATATGAGTATGTTTGATGGAGATCACACCATGCCCTTTAGTATCTATAGTAGAACTAATGCTTTGCTAACGACCACTATTTGCTTACATCTATGAAATAGGGATTTCAATTTTTCTCAACGCTACTAAGGCCTACATGGTCACATAGCTTGGCCTATAAATAAAAATTAATTTTTGGACATTGTTTTTGTTCCAAAATGAAAAGAGTGTGATAAAACAATATCCAAAAAGGATTTTTGGAAGGATTCAAAAAGAGTTGTGAAGTTTTTCCAAAATTACTTATGGTATTTTAGTATAAGTAGAATATTGTTGTATGTGAACTAAAATATTCACGTAAATGAATTAAATTCATGTGCATATATCTTTCCACACAGTTTCATCGATTGCAATCTATTATGAATGGATTAAATGGAATCCATTGAGAATGAATTAAATGGCTTGAATTCATTAAAGTAATTCAATGAATAATTCTATTGGGAATAAATGTACGTTGAAACATTAAATATGGAAAATAATTATTAAATGAAACACTTTGAGGATGAATATATAAAGGTTTGAGATCCCTCTTATTAGTTATGAATTATTGTATACAAGAATCATAATACTTTATTCCTCCTGATATATAATTTATCACAAGGTGAAGGCACTAACACCCCTTCTACATTTAGGGATCCTCAAGAAACATTATGGGGTCCTTTGGATGGTATAACCCCCCTATGATACATGAGTCTTTCATCTACTACAATAGTGATTGAAATCGGTTGTACTCTATCAAAGATTAAAGATGGATATTTGCATTATCTCAACATGTTTGATTATGTTCTTTGTTTATATTATGTTTTGATTTTTTCAAGGATAGATCATACAAATATGGGTTTGATTCCACTATCAAGTTCATATTATGAACCTATAAAACCCAAAAACATTTACTAAAATTAAACATTCATGAGGATACAATGTTCAACAATAATAATACAACCTACATTGAATTTGATAAACGAATATATAGAGATTTCATTGATACATGACTGGTCTTGAGAGTGTAAATAAAATTCTCAACCATCAATGGTTGGGAGTATTATTTTTGAATGTATATATGAGCTACTGTTTTATAATTTTTTTATAAAATATTTTATCTACTATGTTAATTATAGTTAAATACTATTCATATTTTCTATAAGTGTGTATGTCACTATTATATGAAGGGAACCCCCTGTGAGAAAAATTTGAACACATTAGTCCTCATATCAACTCTATATAATAAATTTCAATATAAGAACCTGAACTTTTACCAAAACTAGTGAAACTATCCAAAATTATAGAAGGGAAACTAATAAAAGATAGACTCTTTTTAGGTCCTATAATGCATAGGTAAGATTCTACAATCTAATCATATAGAATATATTTTCATACATTTTAATTACTTTTTAATTTTTATTTATTTAGGAACCATTATATTCTCATTATAATAAATTTGTGCCTCTAAATATTTATTTTTTAGATCCAAATCATGTATATCCAATTAATCAACCAAATAGACGTCCTTTATCAATTTTTAATAGACTACATTCAAATAGTTTATAAATAAATCCCAAATTATATGGTTTAATTTATGTTTTTAAGTGAATTTTGTTACGATGGAGTGGTTTTTAAATATCATCAAAATCATGGTATGAGTATGAACCATGATCACAATAAGCTTATGGATTTATATAAATGGTTAATAATTATGGTATATATATTAATATTTCACTATCAAAATATATATCAAAATATATATCAAAATGTATTACTCATTCTTATCAATTTTTATATAATGTATGAAATAATGTAATGAATATAATTGTGGTTATTATAATTTTAAATTTATATGATGTCACATTCTATCAATAAACTAGCATCCCCAAAGAGGTATTTCTAATCATAATTACAATTTAATTTAAAATATTTATTAATTGTTTGTTTGTTTATATTTTCTTGTACCTCTAAGACTGTCGATAGTCTATGTATTCAAAATATGAAGTAGATTTGTTTATAAATTAGTGGGCAGGTTACAGGGTTCCCGAATGATTTTTGACATCATAAAGTATTGATCGCCTACTCCTAATTTAGTTAATGTTATTATCATTTTATCTACTAAATATTTACTTGAATTTTAGATCATTTTTATCTAATAGTTATTTAGTTAATTTTTATATAGATCATGAATAGGTGGTTTCCTACTAATTTTTCTCCAATAAATGTATGCCTATGAAGAGGAAAAAAGGCCTCCATATAGATTTCAAGGTCTTTCTTAAATTATAAAATCATTTACATGGAGAAGAACCCTAAATTGTGAAGGGGGAATGATTAGTTCACATGAATTATGTTTATAATGAGGAGATTATATTATACTTTAAGAAGGAACTCGGACACTATATGGATGTCTTTTGTTCTCTTTATTGGCATAAAATACTTAGAGAAAAATAAATTCTCAATAAAGAATTTAGCAAGGATAATGCACTGAGGTGCTATTTAATGTTCTCTCTATGTATTTTTTTGTTCTTTATTTGATTTTATTTTATGTTCAATTTTGATGCAATGCATTCTCTTTGGGGTTAAAGACCTTTTAATAACATCCTGATGAGACAAATGTATATTTTACTGATATAAAAGAAAGTCATTGAATTCATTAAAGTTGGTGATTTGGGCATGAAACTATCACTTGTATACATTCCTGACTACCCCATTTGGGGTAATTTTATACATTTATTATTAATTCGTTTTTGATTTTACAGAACTATTTTAGGCAATTAATTCTACTCAAAATAAAATTTTATCTTACAAAACACATCACATAGTTAAAATTGAGAAAACATACTTGGGTTTTCTTAATAGGTTAGGAAATCAATTATTTATGCATTTGTGACATGTGGGAATCAACCACATATCAATTAAACACATGGTGTGTCTAGTGTGACTCAAATTTCATGCATTAAATACTCAAAAATTACAAAACACACTAGAATTTTCCTAATATTTTAGATATAATTTTAGATTCATTAGTGATGTATAGGAATTAACTACACATCAATCAGATACACATGCTCAGATTATCTTGAATATTTAGGAAAATTATCCGTGATTAATTTTTTATGTGTAAGAATTGACCTTAAATTAATTCAATACATGGTATGGCCGGTGTAAGAACACGGGTTTTTAGAAACGGGTCAAATCCCAACCCTGTTTAAACTTTTTGACTAGTTTCTGAGAAGTCTGGAAAATCAAGGAAGTTTCTGGAAATTTCCAGACTACACGCCATGTACTTTACGTACACACCGTGTATGAGTTACCCGAGTGACCGGCCGTTTTCTCGCCAAGTACATGCCGTGTGAAGATCGTGTAGAAGTTTCTTACTACACGGCGTGTATTTATAGACACTCCTTATATCCCTTACCCATGTGAGGCCAAGTACATGTCATGTGGTGCCCATGTGTAAATTTCCATCTACACGGCATGTAGTCTTCCTTGACACATCGTGTACCTTTATCCCGTGTAGCGGCCGAGACCATAGCTGTGTGTTGATCGTGTACACGGTCCAGGCCGTGTGCTAGACTCCGCTTAAGTCGGAGTACGGAAACACATCTACACGGCGTGTACTTTGAAAATACATGTCGTGTACTTTTATTTTTATTTGATCGTCCGAGACGCCTTCGTGCCTTATTTCTGAAACCCTATTCTTCTTCTCCATTGGATGAATTGTTCGTCTGAAAACCTCCGATGAACATAATTCCTCCTAGAATCGTCATACGACCTCCATTCTTCGATCAATCAGTGGCAGCGAGACCGCATCAGAAAGGCTAACCCCGCGCACCCTTCTTCGTCCTTGATCCCTCACCTGTTCCTCTGTAGATTCCATCCGAATGGAATTGCTAGATTTTACAGAAACATAGATCTCCTGCGATTCAGTGCAATTCAGAGGCTGAAATAAAAGGAGTGTCATCGTACGAGTACGAGGTGGGTAGTGCATACATTCTTTTTTGTTTTCGTAGACAATTTGGGGTTGTGACCTTTAGGCGTGACATGGGTATTGAGCAGAACCCTTTTTTATTTATTTATTTAATAGTTTACCTACATTGTGGGATGCCTTTGGGTATTCCCTGACCCTTGTTGTTCTTGAGCGAGGCCGGGTTAGAGTTCATAGCTCGTTTGGGGCATTTCGGCCGGGGGTGCCAAAATGCGTATGAATTGGAACATTATTTTAACTACCATGTTTAGACTACTTATTGTATATTTTGAGTTAAACTACTGATTTTAATTTTTATATTAAGAATGAGTTAGGTGCTGGTATGAGACATCACAAGTTTGTGTAATTTAATTTTTTAGTAATTTCTTGTTTCAAGTAATTCTTGAGTATAGTTATGAAATGTGTGATATTATCTATGTTGAACTGCTTGTTGTGTTGGGAGTGGCCTGGATATTTGTTGAGTGATGAGGATCACAAGTTGGAGCTTTGTCTCGGGTTACTTTGGGTGGTTGCTACCATGGAATTGGGCGTCATGGACGTCGGTTGAGGCAGTCAGACTGTCAGGTTGGGCTTGGCCCGAGTTACTTGGATGGCGATGCCATCAGACTTGATCGATAAGTTCGCAGGGACACGAGGTGTCAAAGGTGTTGTGGCTTGGGACATAATGAGGTGATTACCGCTCACCGGGTACTTTTGAGTACTGTGCACACAGATAGACTCTAAGATGAGGTGGTATGGCCACTCGCTGTGTAGAGGCCTCTGATAGTTGTGGTTAGGTATTTTTGGTTTGGGGGTGCTTGCCATAGGAAGCCACATGGAAGGCAAGGAGCCTTTGGGAGACAGCTTTGAGGCAGTCAGGTTGGGGGCATAGGCTTGCCGTGATTTGGGGGCAGACATCACTGTACCTCCAGTTATCTTTTTAGGATAGGTATCGTTGTTCCTCCAGATGTTGTGCCATGGGAAGGTGGAGCTTCTGAGCTAGGTTACGATGGTGGGGAGTGCCTTCGAGACGTCGGTACTTAAGACACATGGTGTCAGGTGGCACGAGGTGCCTGGCTACAGACCAGAGATTCCGGCGTTGGCCGACACATGAGACACTTCCTGGTGGCTGCCGAGCACTAGTGAAGTCTTTGTTTACTTTTGGGCATTGTACCGGTTACTGTTTTTCTTATATAATCATGTCTGTCTAAACACTTATATTAGGTATGCACCTCTAGGTGGTATCCTACCGAGACTTGTCTCACAACCTACATGGGCCTTCGGGACGCGTGTAGACTTTTTTAAATTGCGTGCAGGTAAAGGGTCAGCCTCAGGAGCTGGACTTTAGTGCTGTTGACAAAGAGACCGGCATGGACCTTGAATTCATGTCGTACTGGAGTTACTTGTTTAGTTTTCTTTTTCTTTCATCAGCATGTTTACTTTATATTGTAGCTACTACTGGTTAGGCATTGGCGCCATTATATATATAATGATTTTTTTTACTTGCTTGGATGCATGCTTGGTTGTTTTAGCAGTTATTATAGTTGATTGATGGCATGATGTTCTGTTTACCTTCCACTGTTATTGTTTCTATATTTCTTCTATTGGTTTGTTGATATTGGATATGCTTCTGCTCTACGGGTCTGGTTCGAGTCTGGTGAGTCATTTATTTCCGCTGCATATTTTAGTTTATTACTTGGACCAGTACCTTTAATTCCTCTGTGAGGGTATATCCTCCCCACTATAACTATTCAAGCCCTCACTGCTAGTCGGTAGCCTTTGGCGTTCAGGGGATGTGTGCCTAAGTTTGTGGCTCCCGACCCGTTTGGCATTGTTCGGGTGACTGGCTGGGTCCGGGTCGTTACAGCCGGATTGACTAAAATTTCATGTTTTCAGTTTGAAAGTGATATTTTAGTCTAAAACGCACATCACAAGCACAAAACCAGGTAAATGAGATCATATTTTCTTAATAATTTAAGAAATATGTTAGTGATTCATTTTTTATATGTAGGAATTAAATTCAATTAAATCTGATATATGGTGTATCCAGTATGACCGATAGTGTGTGTTTTCATTTAAAATGATATTTTAGTTCAAAACATGCACCACATAATTAAAATTGAGAAAGTAACCTAAGATTTTCCTAATATTTTAGTACAATGATCTATGATTCATTTGTTATGTGTATAAATTAACTTCATTATAATTCAACACACGGTGTGTCCAATATGACAAAAAATGCATGTTTTTTGTTTAAAAGTGACATTTTAGTCTAAAATGTGTGTTTCATACTCAAAATTGAGAAAATTCTATTTTATTTTTTTGATACATTAATAAAATAACATGATATTCATTTTTGAAATGTAGGGATTAAATTTAATTAAATATTATACATGCTTTGTTTGGTATTATTGATAGTTCATGTTCTCATTTAAAAATGAAATTTTAGTTCAAAACATGTGTTACACACTCAAAACTGAGAAAACAAACTTTCAGTGTCCTGGTATTTTAGTAAAAACATATATAATACATTTGATATGTGTATGAATTAATTTCACATTAAATTGATGCACATTGTGGCCGGTATGACTGAAAGTACGTGTTTTCATTTAAAAGTGATAGTTTCATTCAAAACACACATCACATAGTCAAAACCAAAAAACCACACTCTGATTTTCATGATACTTTGGAAAAAATACATAATTCATTTTTGATGTATAGGAATAAAACACACGTCAATCCAACGCATGGTGTGGCCAGTATGACTGAAAGTACATGTCTTCATTTAAAAATGTCAGTTTATTTAAAACATCCGTCACAAATTCAAAACCAAGAAAACACACTTGAATTATCTTTATATTTTAGGAAAAAATATATAATTAATTTTTTATGTTTAAGATTCAATTTTACATCAACCTGACATGTGGCATATCCAGAATAATTGAACGTGTGTGTTTTCATTTAAAACTGTAATTTTTGTTCAAAATGTGCATCACATAGTCAAAACTGATAAAATTCACTCTAATTGTATTGATAATTTATAAAAAAAATCCATGGTACATTTTTGATGTGTGTGAATCAATTACACATCAATATGATATACAGTGTGGTCGGTTTGACCGAAAGTGTGTGTTTTTATTTAAATATAACCTTTTAGTTCAAAACATGTGTCAAACACTCGAAACTAATAAATCACACTCATATTGTATTGATATTATATGATAAATATCTATAATTTATTTTTGATATTTAGGAATCAACCACATTTTAATCTGATGCATGGTGGTTCAGTATAAAAGAAATTGCATGTTTTCATTTAAAAGTGACATTTTAATTCAAAACGCACATCACAAAATCCAAACTGATATAACATTATTTTATTGTATTGATAATTTAGGATAAAACTTCATAATTAATTTGTGATGTATCGGAATCAACCACACATAAATCTGTCACACGGTGTGTATAATATGACTGAAAGTGTATGTTTTAATTTAAAAATTAAATTTTAGTTCAAAACTTGCATCACACACTTAAAACTAAGAAAAAACACTCATATTATCTTGATATTTTAAGGAAAAGATCTAAAATTCATTTGTAAAGTATAGAAATCAAATGCGTGTCAATATGACACACAGTGCGGCCAGAATGACTGAAAATGTGTCACATTCTCATAACAAAGAAAAAATGTTGCGAGTGGCATATTACTTTGTAATGTAATTTATTTATGTTTTGTGTTATCCTTTTTATTTATTTATTATAATTTAGGATTCATGTTCCCATTTTTTATTTTTTTCATTAATGCATTAATATTTCATATTTATGTTTCATTTATTCCTTTATAGTATTGCTTATGTAAGATTTTTTTTATTATATGTACACCCTTTTTTGTTTGAGTTGGGGTGGTGTGTTTAGAAACTAGTAACATTATTGGACTATATTGCAATGAATTCATAAGGAAATCAGAATACATGTTCACTCGATTTATTATATGTTAAAGTGCCTTTTAATTTTTTAAAAAATTAATGTTTGTAATAAATTGTATATATCAATGTAATTGTAATGTATTGAAATTATTTTAATGTTGATTTATTTGTATTTTTAATTTATTACAATATAAATTTATTTTATATTAAGTTTTAATTTAATAAATGGTCATTTTAATATATTGTAAATATATCAACACACTGTTGCAATTGGTAGATTTTATCAATGAAACATGTAACTCTAATAAAATTAAATTTTAACATCGCTAAAATAAGTACTAATAAATATCCCCGTTTTCAATGTTTTTTTAGTGATGATAAAAAATTATGACTTTTATGGGTGATTAAAATTTTAGTGATTTATTAGCATTGATAATAATTATTTCTAGTGTTAATAATAGGGTAATTTTTTGTAGTGATCTCCACATTAAATGGCCTATAGATACCATTATATGGTAGTTGTTATAGGATATAGTGACTGGCCAAAATAGACCTTCATATGATAGTCACTAGGCGGCCACTACAGGCCATTATGCTACCAAAAATAATAATTTTTTTGCGAAAATTTATTTACAAAGGATTCACATTACTAAAATGTTAATTGTGACAAGCATCCCTCTCAAATAACTCATAATCAAAAATTTCATCACAAAATGTATTATTTGCGATATACTGTCACAAATAACCTCAGAGTGATACTATTTGAAATTGATGCATAAGTTCATTTGAAATTGTATTCACAAATAGTTATTTGTGATGGAATAATAAAACTTGTCACAACAAGTTATTTGTGAAGGAATGTCAATTTTTTCGCAAATAAAATTAAATAAAAATAATAATTTACTAAATAATATTAATAATAATTGTATGTTTTATTAATTTATCAAACTTGTATACATAAAAAAATTTAAAACACAAACAGATTAATCAAATAAAAACAATTAATAAAATATCATGTGAAAATAATTAAACACTAATAAAAAATAATTTATAAAATTAATAAACAATAAATAATGAATTATTTTAATATAAATTTAATTTAATTAGTAAAAATAAATGAATAAATTAAATAATTAGTAAAAATAAATTTAAATTATGATCATAATAAAATACAAATATTTGAGATAGATTTGTGTGAATTAAAGGAGATATGTAGTGGGAGGAATGGGAAGGGGCGCTGGTGTATTTATGGTTTAATTTTTGCAACATATCATACCAATGTAAAAATTCTATCATTTGAATTATTTAAAATTCAACGATATATATATTTTTGCGATTGTTTTTTACAAAAAAAATGGACATCCATCATAAAAAGTATCTTTCATAAATAATTTTCCCACTTATTTGAAAAGTATTTATGATTGACAATACCCATAAAAATAATTCTTCATCAAACTATTTGTGATGAGTCTATCACAAATAACCTTACCATGAAATTTTTTTTCTGACAAACGTTTTTGTGAGGGGAAAAATATGTCGCCAAAAATTCATTCACAAAAAACCTCTTTCAACAGAACTGGTATTCTATCACAAATAACATTTCCTTAATGTTTTTCTATGATATATTTTTTTCTAGGGGAAAACATATTCACAAAAAATCCTTTTGTAATGAAATTTAGAATCCATCACAAATAACCTTAAAAAATATTTTTTTTTGTGATTGAATAGATAATCCATCGTAAAAAAAGTCAATCCTTCCACAACACATGAATTATCACCAAAATTGTGAACAATGTATTTTTTCCATTTTAAATTTTCATCATTATTTATATTATTTGTAATGTACTAAAAATTCTATCATAAAAAATCTCTTCTCAATTTTTATTTGTGACGTACTTCTAATCTGTTGAAAATAATCCATCAAAAAAAGATTAATTTTCAGTAGTGTTAGAGACCACTTTTAGTGGATGCTAATAGAACCACTACATGTTGGGTATTTATTAGCGCTCAATGGGCTTTTTCAGTGCTAAAAAAGAACTAATATTCTAAGCACCCTTAAAACCCCACAATATTTACTATCCTTAACAAAATCACTAATAAAGGACACATTTATCAGTTCTTTTGTTAGCTTTGATAAAATTAGAGAAATATTTTTATTTTATTCCCATACTCATTCCCTACCCCTCCCCTTTATAAGCTCCCCATCAGTTATCTAGGAAAAATTAACTACAGATCGCACATGATGTTAGCCCGCACCTCCATTTTCATCCTCAAGGCCCCTCCTTTTTAAGTGCTTGATTGTTGCTCCACTACTCACTCATGCTTCTTGGAATTGAAGCTAGGACCTCCATGTTCAAAGAAAACCTCTTTACCACTGCATGGCCTTGTTTTATTCTATATTTTATTATATATATATACATATATATATATATTCACTTACACCTTTTTTATCTATATTTTTATATATATTTATAAAACATGTGTATGAGTGTGTGTATGTGAGTGTGATAAATATATACTTATATTTATTAAAATATTTTAAAGACCCCAACCCTAGTATCCTAGAGTTGGTAGTTAATTTATTACATTAGCATAAAATCAAGGAATCTCATATTAAAGGACCAAATAGTTTAGTAGTCTTGATAAACTAAATACATACTTGAATCTCATATTACAATTGAAAACATAAAATACAACATAGTATTTTCTTTGATTACTCCAGTATTCACTTTATTATATCTATGTATATCAATCATAAAATACTTCCTAACATCCTGGGGAAAGGAAATATAAGAAAGGGATGAGCTCTAATGCTCAGTAAGGGTGTGCATATAGAAAAATTTATCATTAATAAATAAAGAATAATCAATATGTAAAGTCAAATAACTCAAATAAAATTCATTTAATAAATTACTTGATAAAAATATGGAAGGAATAAATTATGATAAAATAATTCCATATAAAGAATCACATGAGCTTGAAACTTCACCATGGATATTCTAACTAATTGAATAATTACATGGAACATCAATAAGTAATATCATAATGAGGGAATTCATAATTCCATAAATCATAATCATTTCATTAAAGTCTCATTCCAATACATCTTACATAAATGGGTAAGGCCTCATCCAAAAACCCAAACATGTTTGTCTCATGAGACTTATTGATGAATCAAGGGGCTATATCAAGCCTCACCCATCACTTATTAAGTCTAATGCATTCCTCAAATGAATGGGGAGCAACATAGTCAACATAAATATTCTTATAGAAAAATTGGAATACAAAATTTTAACAATTTCTCTAATCAATAAACATAATCAATATAAACATTTGTATTGAAAAACTAGCATGAAAATATCAATACATTCCCCAGTCAAACTTACCATAAATGATATAGAGAAAAAAGGAGGGTATCATTATAATATTTCCCCAATAAAAAATATCATGAACCATTTGGAGGATTAATATGGATGTTATCATTACAACATATATCCATTGAAGTATAATTAAAATAAGGGTTTTTTTATGAATATAAATATCATAAAAATTTCATTAAAAACATTCTTAAAGAAAATATCCTTTTCACATTGAAAATCAATTTTAAAAACTAAAAACTTACATAATATTAAGAAACAAATTAAAATGACTATATAAACTTGTAAATTATGATTCTAAATAATGAATGGTCATGATGATGGGTATTTTTTAAAATGTTGTATAAGTTAACATTTTTTTCACACTGTTGTAAAAAAGTTAAAAAGTACCTTGCCTGGAAAATGACATGAATATTCCTTTTAAACCGTTTTATAAAAAGTAAAAAATGGATAAAATTTATTTAATAAATCATTTTTATTATTTTTAAAACAATTTTTTAAACAATTTTATAAAATATTTATTTGGAAAAAAAGGATTTTCGACTAAAGAGAGAAATAAAGTTAGATTTTATTAAAAATATTTTCTCAAACATTTTAAGTACCAAGTAGATAAAATGGTACTATTTCATGAAAATTTCATAAAAAGCTATAGTATAATAATATATATTGAGTTTTAGATGTAAATACCAAATAATTCCCCCAAATAAGGCTTAAATATAAACAATCTTGAATAATGATGAGATTGTGAAATAAACCCTCACCAATTTAGTAACTTTTGAATTGTAATCCCAGTAAAATAAATAACTATAAATAAAACTTTAAATACCATTAAGATAATATTTTTCATGAAATAACATGTCAAGGGGTAGTATATACACTAACCAAAAGAAATTAGTGGTTAATAGGGCATATGTCTCACGGATGTAAAAGTGAGATGAGAAACCCTTACCTTAGGTATGATTTCCTTTTTACATGTTTATAAATATTGTATAATAAATAAAAATTTATTATCCATATATTAAAGAACAATAATCATATATTATATACCAAATATTATTTATTTATAGTCTTTTATGACCCTTTTATTTATAATACTTCGTTAAAATCACTATTTCGAATGATGATTACTTTGTTTTTCATGTATGTTTTGGTTCAGTAGTTTCAACCCTTTTACTTTGATCATGGTTACATCATATAAAGTTTTTTAAAATTTATTTAAATATTGTATATAACCAATATATAATTATTTATATTAGTCTATAAAAATTAGAGATGGGGAAATGAGTTACACTATTCAGGGAGACGGTAGGTCAAACGTATACATGAATGTTGTTTCTATTTTCTAAACATATATAATGTAAAAAAAGGTAAATAATTTTTCAACTTTATATGATCATTAATATATCAAACATATAATTTATATTCTTTAAATATATCTTTATTACCATCTAAGTCAAAATAAAATGAAAAACATTTCACATCGATGCATGGAGGCGGTAGTCCACATGTACGCATGAGGAACATTATTGTTTTCCAATGGATTAGAAGGTAAGAAGTTATATGTGATATTATAATTATATAAGTATATTAATGTCATATGTATCATATAAATTTATTAAATCCATTATTATATACATCTATGAAAGGTGGTGATGGAAAATGAATTACATCAGTTCACGATGTGGTAGTCCGCCGTACACACGATCGACGATTTCATTACCTATTTGCTGGAAGAGGAGATGGATATAGGTTATTACATTAACATAATAACATATAATTATTTTGGAAATAATGGTGTTATTATTTTATCATATTTGGATAATATTTGAAGAAGTTATAATTATAAGTAAAATGAAAATTCATTATTAAGAACTTTACCTCTTCTTTGAAAAACCTTTAGGTTTTAACTGAAGCCTTCCTAGATTAGATTTATGATCAAACCAAGGCCTATAGAATATGAGAGAGATTTAAGGAAGATATTTGGGTAGGTATTTTCCTCAAAAAGTATTTGGGAGTGTGAATTGGAGAGGAGAGTGGGTGACCTTTTATAAGTGGGGGAAAGGACATACTTGGAATTTTTTAAAAGAAAAGGCGATATCCACATTTTTCACATGCCAAAAGGCACCAAAATGACTCATTTATGAACCATGGATGAGATAAGATCGAAATATGTCCATAAAAAAGAAATATTTCATGTTTATAGGTCATTTTAAACCTTATCATTTTAGTTTAACCATGATTAAACTCATTTTAACCTTAACCGTAATAATTAATTTTTACTATTTTTACTATTCATCATGACCAAAAATTAAGTTCATAATATTATATAATATTTATTATTTTTATTAAAAATATTTAATCCATTTTTTAAAATTACATGATAGAATTGAGAAATTTAATATAAAATTAAACCTACAGAGGCGACGAAAGAGTGGTTTTCTAAAAATAAAGTTCTCAAAAGTATAGAAATTTTAATATAAAAAATAAAAATTAATTTGATAAAAATTTCCTGAACTGTATTTATTATAATAGAATTAAAATAATTTTACTTTTAAAACAATTTTAAATCAAAATTTAACTTTTAAATTCTATAAACTAAAAGGCATGTTTCAATAAAAACCATTATTTTTCCCTATTCATCAAAAAATTAAACTTTTCAGAAAATTCTCAAAAAATCACTCTAAGATAATTTTTACATTATGATTTAAGAAATGAAGTTAATTTTTTAAAATACATTTTATAAAAGTGTAAAAAATTAACTCTAAAGTATGTGCGTAAAGCATAACAAAACCACATTTTAGAAAAATATAGTTTTTTCAGAAAACATGTCCTTTTCATTCAAACGATTCTTATTTTATTTATAATCAATCAGTTACCATTGAATTTATTTTTTAAATGTGTAAACCATATAATTTTTATAATTTATTTATTCTTATTCATACCCTCTAATTTACTGTCTAGGAGATAAATGTCACATTAAATAATAAAATTTTAATAGTATATAGCGGGTTTTTTAAAATCAATGTTGTGTCTAATGAAAGATATTAAAGAAGTAAAAATTATTTAAATAGGGATATATTCTAGAATCTAAAGGTGTTAAATTCTCATCACCTTTAATAAATTGCATCCTTGTAATTTTAACTTGCGTTCAAGGATCTAGGGTTTGACATTTTAAAATACCTTTCTTGAAATTCCACATCATAAAAAGGGTTAATAAAACTTCCTCTTGAAAAGATGGAAGGGGAATACAAATGTTATCTAGAATAACACATAACTAGGTTTCCAAGTAGGAGATCATTTTTTAAGTGAAAATATGGACATGGAAGAAAAGCATAAATAATTATGGATAGCGATAAGTATCATGGATCATAAGAAATTGAATGATCAATAGAAATTCAATGAATAATAAACCATAAATCTTTGATGAGTTAAATAGCCATTGTTTCATCAAATATGAAGTTAATAGACTAAAAATTTTGTTTTAAGATATTTTTCCTAAAGTTATGTATTATTTTACTATTTAATAATATGAGTAAATATACTTAATTGATATCTTTCCATTTCATAATAATAATTTCATCCTTATGTTGTGCTTTGATCAATTTCCACTTCATCTGTTACTCTAAGAAATGAATATCCAAAATGAATTTTTGTTATTCCTGAACCACGAAAATTTACTTTTATCTGATCATAAAATCCCAATGGAGTGACATTTATTTCCATATATTTCTAAATATTTACCAAAACCAAAATGGTTATCACATGTTAAAATAATACATTAATCTCTAAAACCTCAATAGTAACACCCAAAGTGAAATATAATAAATTCCAAAATTATTTATCTTTTAAATCATTTAACTAACAAGAATAATGTTATAGAGGATATAACATAGGCTAGTGGTAGGCTTCATACCCTTGTCTTTCATCGATTGAGGATTCAAGACTCATGGCCTCACCAGATGTGACAGCTTGTCAACTAGCATGTGGGTAGTTCTTTTTCTAAATATATATTAATAAAATTCTTATAACATTCAAAAATAATAATGACCCATAATTAACTCAACATAAAATATATGATAAAACTTAAAGGCTACCAATACCCTTAATCTTATATCCACAAAATGTAATATCATTCTTCCTTAAAAAAATCCTTTATGTTAAACCTAAAGTTTTTATATACCTTGACCTAATAAAATGTCTCTAAAAAATAAATTAATCATATAAAAAACTTGTTACTTAAAACCTAAAAAGTGGTGTCTAATACTTTTAACTTATGACCAACCTTAAACTCATAAACCTATTTTGGTATCCATAACTCTTAAGTTAATAAAGATATATATGCTTCCTAAATTTAAAAAATCCTTATATGTTTTATGGTTCATATAACCAAAATATCATTAGTATAAATAATTCTATAACATAATTATTGAATCCAAATACACAAGGACTTTAATCATTCAACTTCAGTTTTATCAATAGCATAAGATTGATCTTGACCCCTTAGATTATTCTAAGGTATATTCCCTTGACTCATGGGGAATTCATTTGTATAGTTCCTTATATCCTTAAAATTTAAAAACTGACCATTATTGGTTTCTTTCTTTCCCTTACATTCACACACCTAATGTCATTTATCTCCACACTTGAAGAAAACCCCCCCATTCCCTTCAAGAAAGTATCAGGGTGTTTCTTTCCACAATTATCGCATGTGGTAAAATTTTACTTTCTCTTCTTCCCTTTTTTTGTCTCCTTTCCCAGCATGCTTTATATCTCTATTCTTATCATTATTTCCTTTAAAGCTATAATACTTGGAGAATTATTTCTCTATCTTTATAGAATATGATACTATGTCCTCATATGATGAGAAATTTTGGGAGACTAGTTCCTTTTGAAATATTTTCTTAATCCCATTAAAGAAATAGTCAATATTTATCTTTAGATTACATACATAGTCTTCAACATGCCTTGATAACCATGTAGATTTGGATTCATAATTAGTAACATTTTCTTCTCCCTTTTTTCTTCGACTCAAAAATTGTGTCTCTATATCTGTTGATTGCTCACGATGGAAATATTTTTCCAAGAAGAGTACCTTAAAATCCTTCCACTCCATGTTTGTTATTTCTTATTCATCCTTGGTATTTTGTATCAATGACCACTATTGATCCACATCTCTTGAGGGATGATAAATAGACATGAAAACCTTCTCCCTTTCATTACTTCCCAGAGTAAGAAATATCTTCTCTAAGGAACGTATCCACTACTTGGCTACAAATGGATTTTTAGTCCCATTGAATGATGGAGGCTACTGATGCATAAAGCAGTCTAACATTATTACACTACATGGTGGATCCATAGGCTTATCTATATGGGAAACATTATTTATCATAACATGAGCCAGTTTTCCCAATATGGTTATAATTTGATCAATTATAGCTATAGCTTCAGCTCTATTTTCATGATCATTCCCATGGAGAATCCCTACATGGATTACATGCATTGATAAAGTTTTCATTAATTCCTATAGGAACCATTTATAAAAAATGGAATACACTATATTAGATCATAAAATTATGAAACATAATGTATAATCCCAAAACTAGTGAAATACATGGCATAAATTAAAAAAAATTGTGCCTATCTAATCTCATAATCATAAACATGGTCTCTTTGAGAAAGTATTCAAATAATAAAAATATTTTCAAAACCTTCATAATGTTTTTTAAATAAAATGTGAATTGCATCAAGTGTATCCCCTGAGAGTGAAAAAAAAGGTGCGTAGTAAGGCCCACTGTCATGAACTAGGTGATGATCGAGTTAATGCCCAATTTTCCCTTTTCAGAGTTATTACCCCGAGGAACAATTGTTCTAGAACCATGTTCACTTGTAATATCTAGAAATGAATTTATTTCTAGGAAAAAACAACCTAATATCTTCCTCGCCAAAACTTGGGTATGTTCTTATATACTTATCCTCAATATATTTCAAAGGGTTATGTTCTTTAATCAATGTTTTCCTAAATCTAGTTCCCAAGGTTTTTAATAAACTTCCTTTGATTCCAACAATAAATACCCCAACCCTAGTTTTATAGAGTTTATGATCACTTTATTACATTGGTATAAAATACAAGTAATTTCGTCATGAAGTGAGAAGTAGTTTAGTAGTCTTGGTAAACTAGACACATACTTGAATCTCATATTATAATTGAAAACATAAAATACAACATAGTATTTTCTTTGAGTACACCATTATTCCATTTAGAATATCCCTACATATCAGTCATAAAAAACTTATTGACATCTTAGGGAAAGAAAACATAAGAAAGGTGCGACCTCTAATTCTCACTAAGGGTGTGAATATAGCATAATCTATCATTAATAAATAAGGAATAATCAATATGGAAATGTAAATAGCCAAAACACATGTCCTTAGATCAATTACTTGATCATAATATGGTAGGAATAAATGATGATATGATAATTCTATATAAATAATCAAATAATCTTGAAACATAACCATAAATATTATAACTAATAAAATAATCACATGGAACACCAATAACTAATCTCATAATTAGGGAACTCATACTTTTAGGCATCATAACCATACCTTCAAGGACTCATAGTAATAAATATTATATAAATGGGTAAGACATCAGCCAAAAACCTAAGAAATGTTGTCTCGTGAGACCTACTGATGTATCAAAGGGTAATAATGGGCCCTACTCGTCACTTACTAAGTCCAATTCATTCCTCTTATGAAATGGTAGAAACATAGTCAACATAAACATTTATATTAAAAAACTAGAGTACGAAAAGTTAATAATTGTCTCAATAAAAAAACATAATCAACATGAATATTCATATTGAAAAACTGAGATGAGAGGGTTAATACATTCCCCAATAAAACTTATCATAAATCATCTAGATAAATAAAAAGGATGGTATAATTTCAACATATCCCTAGTTAAACTAATAATTCACCATCCATAGGAACAATAAGGATGGTATCATTACAACATGACCTTATTGGAGCACAAGTAAAATGAGGGTTGTTTTTGTTGATGAATTGAAATACCATAAAAATTCTATTAAAAACATTCATGAGGGAAATATCCTTTTCAAATTTAAAATCATATTAAAAACTAAAAATTTCAAGAATATTAGGAAAAAATGTTCCTTTAAAAATAACCTTATAAAATTATAAAGTAATCTTCAAAAAAATTAGTGGTCATGATAGAAGTTAATTTTATACATGTTGTATAATTTAAAAACATTCTTTTCACTCTTGTAAAAAAAGTTAAAAATTGCCTCATTCAAAAGTAAATAGGAATATTTATTTTAAAATATTTTATAAAAATTCAAAAAAAATTAGAATAAATCATTTTTATGGGGTTGAAAATATTTTTGAAAACATTTTTAGAAAAAATTTATTTAGAAGAAAATGTATTTTTGACTGAAGAGATGAATAAGGTCGTATTTTCTTAAAAACTTATTCTTAGTAATTTTAAGTACCAATGAGAAGAAATTGTAATATTACATGAAAAGTTCGGGAATAACCAGATTATGATAAAAAGTATTGGGTTTAAGAGAGAAATACCAAATAATTCCCCCAAAGAGGCTTAAATATAAACAATCTCAAATAAGGATGAGATTGTAAAATAAACCCTTGCCACTTTGGTAACTTTTGAATCGTAAAACCCATGAAAGAAATAATGTCAAATAAAAATTTAAATACAATAAAGATAAATTTATTCATGATATAAAATATCAATGGATTATTATATAAACCACACAAAATAAATAAGTTGTGAATATGGCATATGTCTCATGGAAGTAAAAGTGAGACGAGAAACCCTTACCTCAGTTACGATTTCCTTCATACATGTTTGTACCTCCTGGATATTAAATATATATTTATTATAAATATATTAAATAACCTTATCATATATTTAATACCATATATTATTTAATTATAGTCTTTTATGACCCATTTATTAACAATTCATGGTTAAAATCACTGTATTAAGTGATAATTGGTCCATTTTTCATATATGTTTTGGTTTGATAATTTCAGTACTTTTACATTGATCGTGGTTACATCATATCCAGATTTTTAAACATGATTTAAATATCATATATAATAATTATATAAGTATTAATAATTTTCCATAAATTTTATATAATGGAAAATGAGTTACATCGTTCATAGAGATGGTAGGTCGTACATATACAATAATGTTGTTTCTATTTTTCCAACATATATAAAGTAAAAAAGTTAAATAATGTTTTACTTTTTAAGAACCATTATTATATAAAATATATCATGTATATTCATTAAATATATACTTATTACCATACATTTCAAAATAAAATGAAAAATATTTCACATCGTTATGTGGAGGTGATGGTCCACACGCACCCATGAGCGACGTTACTGTTTTTGAATGGATTAGAAGGTAATAGGGTATATGTGATATTATAATTTAGTAAGTATATTAATATCATAAACATCATATAAATATGTTAAATTCATCAATATATCCATTTGTGAGAGACCGTGATGGAAAACGAATTACATCAGTTTGCGAGTAAGCAGTTCGTTGTACACACAATCGACAGTTTCATTTCCCTTTTGATGGAAGAGGAGGTTGATATGGGTTATGAAATTAAAATAATAACAAATAATCATATTTTATATATTGGTGTTATTATTTTATCATAGTTTTATAATATTTTATGGAGTTATAAGAATAAGTAGAACGAAAATGAATGGTTAAGAACTTTACCTCTTCTTCGGACAACCTCTTTAGGTTTATACCTAAAACCTTCCTAGATTAGATTTATGATCAAACCAAGGAATATAGGATATGTGTAGGGATGTAAAGAGAATATTTTTGTATGTATTGGTGAACCAAAAGGATTTCAGAGTGTTAATAGGAGAGGAGAGTGGGTGGACATTTATAAGTGGGGGAGAGGACACACTTGGAATTTTCAAAAAGAAAAGGTGATGCCCATGTTTTTCACATGGAAAAAGGATCCAAAATGGATCATTCCCAAACCATGGATAATATATGGTCAAAATTTATCCATAAAATAAAAATTGGAAAAGTTTATAGGTTATTATAACCCTTGTATTTTTAGTTTAACACCTCGATAAACTCGTTTTAATCTTAACCATGGTAATTAATTTTTACTATTCTTACTATTCATTATGACCAAAAAAATAAGTTCAAACTATTATATAATATTAATTATTATGATTAAAAATAATGGAATCCATTTTTTCAAATTACATTCACAAAATTGGTAAATTTTAATTTAAAATTAAACCTACAGACGTGATGAAAAATGATTTTCCAAAGATAATGTTCTCATAAGTACAGAATATTTTAATATCAAAAATTAAAATTAATTTGATTCTAATGACATAAATTATATTGATTATAATATAATTTAACTAATTTTACTTTTAAAAAAAATTTAAATAAAAATTAAACTTTTAAATGTTTTAATCGAAAATGGGGTTTTCAATAAAAACCAATATTTTTTACTATTCCCCAAAAAAATAATCTTTTCATAAAACTATAAAAAATTCAGTTTAAGATAATTTTAAAATTATTATTTTAAAAATGAATTTAATTTTGTAAAATAAATTTTCTAAAAGTGGTAAAATTAATTCTAAAGTATGTGCGTAAAGTGCAACGAGACTGCCTTTTAGAAAAATACAGTTTTTCAGAAAACATTTCCTTTTCTTTAAAATTATTATTATTTTATTTCTAATCAATAGATAACCATTGAATTTATTTTATACATGTGTAATACATATAATTATCATAATTTAGTTAATCTTATTCATACCCACCAATTTAACGGATAGGCGTTAATTGTCACATTAAATAATAAAATTTTGATAGTATATTATGGTTCGTTTAAAATCGGTATTGCGTATAACACAATATATCGAAGAAGTAAAATTTATTTAAATAAGAGTATATTCTAAAATCTTGGGGTGTTAAGAATATATTATATATTAATATTCATTTACATTTTTTTATAACTAATATTCATTTACATGTATTATAATATAAATATATATATTTGTGTGTGTTTATTAATGCACACACTCATATGTATATATAAGAATTATTGATACATTTGTATATGTGTGTGTGTGTGTACATATATTCATACATTTTTAAAAGCTGTATATATATATATTTATATTTAGATATTGATTTTAAACATATTTACGTATATATTTATGTGTCTATATATTTACATATATTTTTATATATATTTATATATAATTGTATATTTAGATATAAATTTTTTATAATGTATTTATGAATATTTATTATAAATACATAAATATACTGTATTTAATGATAATGATATATTTATAAAAAAACATTTATATGATGTATTTAAACAATATTGACACATACATACACACATTGACATGGATCATGCGATATACAACGCTTACTTTTATCAGTGCTAAATAGAAAGCTCTGATGAAGGAGGAACCTTTATCAGCACTAAAAAAACACTGATAGAAGTACCCTTTGTCGTTATATTTTTTAGTGTTGATAAAGGCGCTTCTTTATCAATGTTTTTCCTAACGATGATAAAAGATACAATGATTTGTATAAATTTTAATGAATATATATATATATATATATATAATGATCATATTTATATTCAAAAATTGATATTTAATTATATAAATTACTTAAAAAATGCATGTATATAATTAATATATATATATATATATAATAATTTAAATTATTATGTAAATAGAAATGATGTATTGCTAATATGTGATATTTGAATTTATATATTTATATCAATATGATTATATGTGTATATGTGTATGCATTATGATGTGTGTATCTATTTTGTGTATGTGTATATATATATGTTGTATATGTACAAATGTATGTATGTGTGTGCGCACATGTGTATATATGTGTATATGTGTGTGTGTGTGTGTGGGACATGTGCATATTTGTATGTATGACATATACTATTCATTTTTAATATTATTTCACGTAAATGTATATTTTTTCATTTTTGATATAATATTTCTAGAATTTATTCTGTTTTTAAAATTTATAAATATTTATTTGCTAAGTATTCATGTGTTTTTAATTTATATGATTAGTATTTATTCAATTTTATTTCTTAAGTTGTCATGTTTTTTAAATGTTTGAAATTTATCAAATTAAGTTATTTAAATGTATTTTTCAATATTTTATTCATTTATGTATGTGTTTACAATTCATGTAGTCAATCATATACGAATTCATTTTTTTTGAAATAGTTTTGTCTGTTAACTTTTATTTATTTATTTTTAATATTCTTTCATTTAATATTATTTATTTATTTTTAATATTTATTTATTTTTATATTTTTTGGAATTTAATCACTTTCTAATAATTATTTATACATATATTTATTTACTATGTATTATTTTCAATATATTCGTAATTTATATGATCTATATTTATTCATTTTTGTTTATTAATTTTTAACATTTAAAATATTTTTGAAATTTAAAAAATTAATCTTTTTGAATGAATTTTTTAATAATTTTGTATTTTAAATAGTTAATATTTTTTATTATTTATTTAGTTTTTTTTGTTCATTTCTAATATTATTTCATTTAATAATATTTTTTTCATTTTTGATATTTATTAATTTTTAATATTTTTGGAATTTATTCATTTTTTTAAATTTATATGTATTTATTTAATAAGTTTTAATATTTTCAATATGTTTATAATTTATATGATTAATATTTAACTATTTTTATGTATTAAGTTGTAATATTTTTAATGTGTTTGGAATTTATATAATTGATTCCTATAAATGCATTTTAATTTTAATATTTTTTATTTAATATAAATTATTCTTAATAATTTTGTTATTTATATAATTAATAATATAATTTTATTCATTTTTATATATTTTTAATTAATGTAGTTAATGTTGCGAATTCACTTTTTTAAATATTTTTGTAATTTAATCAATTTTATTTATTTATTTTTAAAATTCTTTCATTTAATATTTTTTTTAATATTTATAAAGAAATTATATTTTTATGATTTATTCATTTTTTAATATTTACAGAATCAAGTATGATAGTGGATTTGGTAACCCAAATCCATACCTCACAAAATTTTATTAAAATGTTAAATACAAACATAAACCCCTACCATGGCCAATAGACCCACATTTAGTAAGACATTATAGCCAACCACATAAAAAGGGGCTGAAAACATCAATACCAAAACCCAACACATAACCGAGCCAGCCACCCAAGATTGAGAAAGGCAGCAAGCATCGCTACGGAGATAACCAAAGTCATCCCCCGCCCCGAGAACAACGCTCCCCGTACGGATTATTTTTTATATGTGTTTTTAAAAAAAATCTAAAAAACGGCTTAGGTTAAATTTCTTAAAAAAATACGCTACAAAGGTGGCATCAGTGATGCTGCCTTTACCCTAAAACAGTATATTTTTTATTTAAATTTTTTATATATTTAAAATTTTAATGTTTTATTATTATGTTCGTATGGTTATATATATATATATATAACTTAATGTTTCAACATAATTTATCTTTTATTCAAGTACGTGACTTTGTTGGTCTATATAATATAAATTATAAGACAAATATGAATGAAATTTTAAACATTTCTTAAACATATAACAAGTAGTCCAAAATAAAAAGAATTTCTTAAAAAATATTGGTGAAAAATTGTTTATACCCTATCATATCCACCTACTTGAAACTTAAAAATGTTTCAAGTACGTCACTTTTCTATCCTATATAATATAAATTATAAGAAAAATATGAATGAAATTTTAAACATTTCTTAAACATATAACAAGTAGTCCAAAATAAAAAGAATTTCTTAAAAAATCTTGGTGAAAATTTGTTCATAACCTATCAAATCCACCTACTTGAAACTTAAAAATGTTTCAATTACGTGACTTTACTAGTCTATATAATGTAAACTGTAAGACCGATATGAATGAAATTTTAAACATTTCTTAAACATATAACAAGTAGTCCAAAATAAAAACAATTTCTTTAATAATCTTGGTAAAAATTATTTATAACCAATCAAATCCACCTACTTGAAACTTAAAAATGTTTCAAGTACATGACTTTGCTGGCCTATATAATGTAAACTATAAGACCGATATGAATGAAATTTTAAACATTTCTTAAACATATAACAAGTAGTCCAAAATAAAAATAATTTTCTTAAAAAATCTTGGTGAAAATTTATTTATACCCTATCATATCCACCTACTTGAAACTTAAAAATGTTTCAAGTACGTGACTTTGCTAGCCTATATAATATAAATTATAAGACAAATATGAATGAAATTTTAAACATTTCTTAAACATATAACAAGTAGTCCAAAATAAAAAGAATTTCTTAAAAAATCTTGGTGAAATTTTGTTTATAACCCATAAAATCCACCAACTTGAAACTTAAAAGTGTTTCAAGTACGTGACTTTCTTGGTCTATTTAATGTAAACTATAAGACCGATATGAATGAAATTTTAAACATTTCTTAAATTGGAACTCAATTCACCCCCCTCTTGAGATTCCACTCTGACCAAAAAGTAAAAATAGTATTTTAATTTCAGTAGACATAAAACATGTAAAAAATAATGTACAATCAATGCCTATGTATGTGGCGAGGAGATTCTATCCCACATGGTGGTCTGTGAATAGGACGTCTGCGTCGAGTGTGCAGTGGAGTCTGATGGCCTGGAGAAGGCTGATCCTCGGGCACTGAAACGTCGAATGGCGCATCCTCCATCTGTGTGTCAGTGGGAGGAGTTGTCAACTACATCTCGTACTACCATCCGGATCCTTCTCCCACTAGGGTGGTAGAAGGACCTGCCTCCATCACAGTGGGGAACCAAACCTGCGATGGAGATATACCCCAAGACGGTGATGGATCTGGAATCAAAAGCTGTGAAGGATCTAGAACCCAAGATGTAGAGAACTGTGGATATCCTGTCAGGAAAGACGAATCTCATTCCACCTGAGGCACATCCTGAATCGGTTGACCCTGGACTACTAGAAGGTCAACCTCTGCCTGTGGAACAGGTGATGCCTCACATGCAGCACGACACTGTCTACGTCACTGTGGTCATAGCTCCTCAGCACCAGCAGCAGCTGCAGGATGTTCTTATGGGGCAGGAACCTCCTCTATCTGAGCCGGACGTGTGAAGATGCTCCCGGAAAGTGCACGAAAAGATGCCCTTGCCTCCAGTGTTGTAACATGGACGGTTTCCCGGCTAAAGACCCCCTCCTCCTCTTCATCACTCATGCGAACAAGCTGCTCTGTGTGACTTCCCTGTAAATAGATTCAAATTGAATTTGAAAATAATTCAATGAACAAACTAATGTAAATTTATTGACTTACCATCCTCTACATATCTATGTCGGGTTGGGTAAGATACAGTATAGACTTCAGTCTATACCATGGTGCATAGTCATCCTACTTCGAAAGAGTGAATCAATTCGTAGGAACACCCTGAATACGAAACTCTACACATCTATGCTAGCAGTCGATAAAACTGGCATGTACTTGGGACCAACCATCATCCTGCCACCCTGTCAGCTTCATCCCATGAAGTCGGTATGTCTGTCTCAATAGTAATGGAATTGGCTGAGTACGGAAAAACTGGAACATGACTCTATCAGGCTTATACCACTCAATAATATGGAATTGAATGAGGGGAACTACATCCATAGCATCCTCAATCCCAACAGTGTAGTATGCTGGCAACTGGTCCGTAATACTCTAGTACGGAAGCCCTGAAATCTGAAATGACAAGTGATTTTTTCAAAAAAAACACCTAACTAAAAACCAAAATTGATGTTATTATTAAATATGTTAGACAGTGATAGATTGTATATACATACCTGATCAGGTAAGATACAGTCCAACTGTAGCCGATATACGCCCAAATGTTGTCTCAGAACCACGTCAAAATTGTGTCGCTGACACCACCTGTAAAATACATCAACGATAGTGAAAAATAATGAGAAAGTATAGTCAATAACTCATAGTAGAATTAGAAACCAATAGAAATGACTTATCATACCAGCATCCACGCGAAGCGTCATACAACACCTCCATCTCAACTGACGGACTAGCAAGGTCAAGGCAGAATGCTGGGATGCACTCCCATACCCACATCTGAATAAGGATAATGCATCCTCCGAGACATGTACTATCCCTGTGGGATAGCCTGTATAATGATTTGTATGTGTATTCCAAGCAGGTTGATCCCCAACTGTATGTCCCTGCCCGATCAAAGTCCTCTGGTAGGGGTAGATACGTCATATGCATGTGCATCCCCAGGTGATCAGTACACATGGTCCCGCCAATGAGTCGTAAGATATATGCACAGGCGTAATGCAAGACGTTCTTCTCATCATCATCATCCTGTAAATGTGAAATCTGTGACTCCAACCAAGGCATAGATATAGAAGATCCATCTGTAGCCCTATGGTCGGACAAAATATCAACACTTAACAAGCGTTGATCAAGGTCTAGCCAAGCTGTAGGAGTGAGTCCAATAATGGGTCTCCCCTGGATAGGCAGACCGGGAAGCACTGCCACATCCTCGAGGGTGATGGTCATCTCTCCCTCAGGCAGGTGGAATGTGTGTGTCTCTGGTCTCCATCTCTCAACGAGGGCAGCAAGTAGGTAATGATCTATAAATGTGAAATCAGATACGACAAGGCCATAGAAGCCAGCACAGTGCAAGTAAGGTCTAATGGCATGCGGAGGCTCCTTGTGCTGAAAATGGTGCACTCGACGCACCTTGAAAAATTGATCTGGACGACCCTCTAATACAGCCTGTGAAATATGGGTAGGCTGCTGAGTGAGTAGTATGGTATCATCCATCTTCATATAAACAAATGAGGGTTTCTGGTTTGAGGGTTTAGGATTAACTGCTTATGTATTGGATTAAGATAAACCATGTCAAGTAGTAATGATGTTTTTGAAATTTATCTAATTATATATAACTTATGCTAATCATTATGATACTATAATTTCGTTATAGAATAGTTTACTTAAATATCACGCATAATTTAACCAAAAACCTTGGCCAAGGGAAGGTGTTTTGGTTTGGGGTTTAGGTTTGAGGGTTTAGGGTTTCAAATTTTAATAATAAGGTTTTGGAAACATGTTTCTAGGTTAATAAAATTTACTTTACCATATGGATTAAGGGTTCTGATTTTGGATTTATGAAATAAATTTTATTATCTCATATTTTATTTAAGGATAAGGAGAAAGTTATTTCTTGAAATCAATAATAATATTGTGAAATAAGTTATATTATCTAAAATATTGGGTCTTGAATTTGATTAGACATGTTTTGGAGGAGCTTTACGATTAACTACTTATAGATTGGATTAAGATAAACCATGTCAAGTAGTAAGAATATTTTTGGAATTTATTTAATTATATATAACTTATGCTAATCATTATGATACTATAATTTTGTTATATAATAGTTTATTAAAATATCACACATAATTTAACCAAAAACCATGGTAAAGGGAAGATGTTTTGGGGTTTAAAAAATCGAGGAAAAAAGAAGAGATAACAAAATTTAGTTTACAATATGGGAATGTCACAATGAAGACAATACATCATTATGGATGAGACTGTGAACTCGACCCAAAAACGTTAGGGCATCATTTCCAGTTATGATCTTCTTTATGACATATCGTGCATCGCAAACTATATCCTTATTATTGAGGCCAGTCCATCTCATTACGCATCCTACTTACCTTTGGTCTCCGACGAGGATGTAATCGATTCATGTCAGGTATCACTATCAGCTGGCCTTCGGTCATTGAGAAATAATGATACTCCCCAATAGGTGTCCATGGTGTAGCACAATAGTTATCAATGGTATCCATCAAGTACACTAGATCAACATATGCTTCCCATGAGATGTTCACAGAGGCACATGCTGCGATGGCATGTGTACATGGAAACCATAAGGCCTGAAAGTTTCCACATTGACATTGCCTTGTTTCCAGTAATACCACTATTTTTTCACCGATGTGATTTGTGATGGCGTCTAAATGCTCTTGAACTTAAAATTGTGAGTCTTCTCTTCGAAAGAGACAGACGTGATAACCAGAATCTTCTTCAATATTCTTTTCAATCTCTCGTTGAAAGTATCTTCCGTATCTTAGCCCCTACTGTATTCTGTCTGATGCTAGTTTTTTCTTATCCAAAAAGTACTTCAAGCATCGATATAATGTCTCCTGAACTAAAGCGGTTATAGGTAGCTTGTGAAGCCCTTTGAAAATACCATTGATTCACTCTACAATGTTTGTCATCATGTGTTCGTACCTCTTCCTCTCGTCGTATGCCAATGTCCATTTTTCTTTTGGAATCTACATCATATAATCATAAACTTATTGATTAGCTTGACGGATGTGTTCAAAACGTTCTTTAAACTATTGTTGTTCTGAATCATATGTTATAAATCATAGATGATATTTCACATAAATTGATTTTATCTTTATATTGAAATAGTAAAACAGAACGAATAGAATGCGTACCATGCCTCGTGATTGCCTTCTTCATCGGTTCATTGTAGAATTTTTTATGCACATTACTAGCAATGTGTCTAATACAGAACCGATGATGTGCATTTAGGTATCTCCATATATCAGGATCTACATTGATTTCCTCATTAATTGCTTGATGGTGATCAAATATCAAACAAACACCCCGAATTTCGGTGAAATGGTTGCTGATACATGCCGGAAACCAAATCCATGATTCATAGTTTTCTTTCTCTACAATGGAAAAGGAAAGAGGAAGAGGTGAACAGTTTTCATATTGGGTTGCCTCAATCAAAAATGCACACTTTTATTTTCCATACATAAATGTTCCATCAATCTGAATAAACTGTTTGCAGAAACGAAATGCGGAGATACATGGAAGGAATGCCCAGAACAACCGATGAAATTGAACACGAGATGGATCAAGTCGGTTATCGTGAGATACATGTTCTTTTGTATCCATATGGAAGACAACATGGTTATGATGCCTCATTATGGCTAGCAATTGCGACAACACCCGATATGAATTATCTCAATCACCATAGACCTTTACAATTGCCTTCTATTTCACCATCCATGTCTTATTATAGGAAATCTTATAATCGGATGTCTGTTGAATCCTATCTTGCACAAAGGCTATTGGAACATCTTGACATGTCCTAATCATTTCAACAACAATAGATGACACAAATTCTGCATCCAATGAGGTATGATCTTGTGTGAGGCTTGGCTGAACACAAGTATAAGCCGCCTCAATCCTCGAGATTCTCCAACCTCCAAATGTAATATCCTGAATCACCCTCAAGAAAAATCTACAATCATCCCCATACTTCTCACACCGTATAACATATTTACTATGACATGATTTTTGAACTACATAGTTGAAGTGCCTCTCAATATGAAATCTCTTTAGTGTGATTTTTAAGGTATCTTTACTAGGAAAATTCCTTCCAATATATAAGGTTTTTTCCACCTCACTAAACTTATCTGGTACAACTCCAGGGAACTTAGTTTCTGGTGTGAGAAAAGTATTGTCGAATTTAGGCATGTGTGTCATTGCTTCTGACCAAGATGAAAAGAGTGGTGGATGATTTATTGTAGGTCGAGGTTGATGTATAACTAATGCATTTCTCAAAACCTCCTCCCTATCTTCCGTTGGTCCCTCCTCATCAGCATTGTTGTCACCATCTGATCCATCATTATGAAACTCCTCATAGGAAGTCGGATTGACATGTATATCTGGGAGATCATCTAGGTTATCCTATTCTGCTGCATCATTTGGAATAGGCTCAATTTCATGGGGTGGACTGTCTTCAACCACTCTTGTAATTCTACGTCTTCGTACAAGTGGACGTTGTTGTTGTACAATAGAAACATCAACGTATAACTCCATCATGGTACCATTTGACCATTGAGAAAATAAATTAATTGCTTGGAATCACTGTGCATCAGCAACCAATGGATAAGCTAGATGTCACAGTGTTTTTGGAAATTGCAAATGTCTATAGATAAAAGACATGATCTCTTGATTGGGTCCCAGATTTAAGGAACCACGAATTCTCTCTTGAAGTTTACTTATGGTTACACAATCAGTTGTACTAACCACCGTAATTGGTTGTGTACTGTAAGAATCTTTTTGCTCAGTTTGAATAACCTCCTCATAGAAGTACACACAGACAAACATGACTCTCTACGTCAAAAATGTTTCTTCATAAAAATTATGATAGTGTAAAAAATATTAACAATGATGTTTGACCATGTGATTTTTATTAGAATTTAATTTTAGGGCGCCTTTCTATACCCTAAAATATGCTACTGATGTTTGAACATATGATATTTATTAAAATGTAATTTTAGGGCGCCTTTTTATTTAATGTGTTTGTTCTTATTCATTTCACTTTATATATTCATAAGTATCATTAGATAATCATTACATGGATCCATGTTTTAATCCTATGTTATTTATTAATTATTCTATAATTAATTATGTCTAATAATAACTATTATTTCTATACTATATAATCTTTACATTTTTGAACATTTTCTTATCCATTTCATTTTAAATAATTATAATTTTCACTTTAAACTGATTTTCTTAATACAGTTTTTAACTAATCAATCATTATTTAATCACTATTTAATCATTATTAAGTTATTCTTGAATTATTTATTCTTTAATCGTTAATCATATTATATTCATTAGTTAATAATAATTAACAAATAATAACTTTAATTCGTTAATGCTTTTGTCCTAATTTCATTTTATAACATCATATTTATTATTTTATCATTGATAAATATACTGATTTGATTTTTCTTTTCTTAGATATTTTAGTAGTTTATAAAGAAAATATGAATCATCTTAAGCATATCCCCCGAGAGTGTCAAACCAGGATGCAGCAGGGCCCATTATCATGCACCAGTTCTCGTTCGATTCTAGCTCAAAGTAGTGTTTTCGTGTTTTACCCCTATATACATATGTGCCAGTGCTACATCCATTTATTTGTATCCAGACGGGAATTTAATTTCTTGGATAACTACATAATCTTTAAGCTACCAAAATTTCAAAATACCTAATCCTAAGTTAATCTATACTTAATCTACGCTACCTAACAATAATTATTTCAAACTATATATAACTAATTACAGAAACCAAATAACCAAATATTAAGAACTACCTAAACTACATAAAAATGAAATATTTAAAACTAAAATGAATTAAATTAAATAAATAAAAACATTACATTAAATAAAGAAACATACATATAAATTAAGGTTCGTAAAAAATCCGCACAACAAATGGATTTTTTAGAGAGAGACATAGAGAATTTAGAGGAGATAAAGTTAAGGATCAAGTGAGGAGAGGGGGGAGCCCTTTTATAGGGAGTTCAGACCAAGGCGGCATCACAGATGCCGCCTTTCTCCTCTGCGTAAGGCCAAAGGCGGAATCAAGGCGGCCTCTTGCCGGCCGTCTTTGCCATGTCATTGATCCGGGCCAAAGGCGGTGTGGAGGAGCAAAGGCGGCATCGAAAATGCCGCCTTTGTAGCGTATTTTTAAAAACAAATTAACCTAACCTGTTTTTTAGATTTTTTTTTAAAAACACATATAAAAAAACCTCTCCCTATACCCAAAGGTCGTCGCAGGCTGAAAATTATCATCTCAGTTCCAAAATCTGGACCTGAGGGTTAGGTACACCGTGGGATGAGCTCCACGTGTCAGAATTGTGATGTGGCGGAAGATGAAAATTTTAAATGATATTGATTTTAAAAAAATAAACTAATTTATTTTAATTGGTTGGACTTAAATACCCTTCAATCAATTACAAAGAAACATAAACCCATAAACATTAAAAAAAAACCAAATATATAATAATAATTTATTAATAGTAAATGTAATTGGAAATATAAAACAATAATAAATATTTAACAATAGTAAATAAAAATAAAAGTATAACAATAATTAATAACTTGTTCTATGTTTATAACTATATAATAACTGCTAATGATTTTTTTAACTCTATACACTTTTTATATTTATTCACTCTAAATTAATTGGTGGAAATTTCCATTGAAATTTTACATTGTTTTATATATATTAATATATTATGTATGCATACACTAAAAAATTGTATTAAAAATTCTCATATATTTATAATAGGAAATATATTATGTAAAATTCCAATGTAAATAATTAGTGGAAATTTCCACTGGAATTTCACATAGTTTATTTATGCATTAATATACTCTCACTTATTTTTTAAGTTGAAATCCAAATTGAAAATTTAAGATGACAATTTTCTTTTTAAATTTCCATTGTATTTTTTCTGTGCATATTTGAATTTTTTATTTATGTATTAATCTATTTTCACTTGTAATTTAAGTGGAAATTCGAATTGAAAATTGGTGATGAAAATTTTAATAATATGATCTTAGATAGTGAAATTACACTCAAATACATGTAAAATATGTCATCAGTAGAATCAACATGCAAGGAATAACTTGCACGTAAATGAAATCATAACAGATCCCTGTAATGACGCCGCATCATCCATGGAAATCGCACCACAACAGTCAGCCTAGCTGATGACACCAGATCTTCCCATGTTTCGCAGTCGCCGCCAGCGTGCAACCAAGACCCATCCTCACGTAATCGTCGTTCGAAATGTCAAAGACGATGCCTTTCTGGTGGCTTCGTCGAGCATGATTTGGTTCCGGTTGTCCACCACAGTGGTGCTATCATTGACACCTCCCTCGGGATCCCACGACGCCGGTACCCAACACAACCTATGACCTGAAAAGACCATCGCCGACCTCCATAAACAAACCGCACGCCGGACTACCGGGTTCGCTGCCTTCTTTCTCTCCGTCCCCACCGTCGGGCGGGCCACCCGGCAACCTGAGGTAGATGTCGTGCATCCAAGACGTCGAAGATCACCCTGCGACCCACTCTATTCAAATATTAATCAGGATTTGGAATTTAATACCATAAACCTATAAAAATAAAATTAATCAATATACTAACCTTATTAATGGGATCACTTATTCTCGAGTACAGGTCAATTAAGCGATTGAATACTAGCTGTGAAATCCAATATAATAATAATAATAATAATAATAGTTATATTAATAGGATTATATTTCCAAAGCCTAGAATCCTCGAGTCTGTTGGCTTTGGACCACCCAATTTATGAAATTTGAAAGGTTCATAATCTGACCCTGTAAACAACGTATTATAATATAGAGTTTGATTATTTTTTATTGTTAATTAGGTTGAATAGTATGGTGGGATCACGTGTGGGTTTTGGATTAGGGTTTTCCTTACTAATAAAGAACTGTCATTCTTGAGTTGATTTTAATTTCCAAAATATCCAAAATTACAAGTTTTTTTTTCTTATTATAAAGTTAGAACTATAATCCCAAATGCATTGTTGCTAGTGCCTACCATATCTACATCATATTATAATTTCTTTTACAAAAACCACATAGATATAGTGTGCATTAATCTTGTTGAAAGTTTTAAAATATAAAACATGAAGGAAAGAAACACTTAAACAATAAACACACACATGATACCAAAATCATGTGTCCCATAAAATTTGTATTAATGATTGACACTACTACAGATTTTGGTTTATCCAACACTAGAAATTATCAACACTAGAAAAATTTACTGATAAATGACATCTTTATCAGTGCTATAAAAAACATTAATAAAAGAACCTTTTTTCAATGTTGATAAAAGATACCATTTATCAGCGTTTTTTACTAACACTGATAAAATTGACCTTTTTCAACACTAAAAAACGATGATAACTGATATTTTTATTCGTGCTTTTTGCTAGAACTAATAAAATGTATATTTCATAAAAAATATCATTAAGAATCTTGTATTAATATATAAATATATTAATATTAATATAAATATAATATATTTATGATTTATCAAATACTAAATATGCATTGACACTTAATATATAAGATATTTAGTGAAAAATAGCTTATAAAATAATTAAAAAATAATATTAATTAATAGTTTGCTAATTATTATCAAGTAATAGTCATTTAATAACACTTGAATGTCATAAAAATTCAATAAATGAATGAACAGTTTAAGATAAGTTGAAAACATGACTCGAATTTCAAACAGTCATAACTTTTGATCCGAGTGTCGGTTTGGGCTCTACCACATATAAAATTGAAGCCTGTGAAGAGATCTACACCATGTTAATTTGGGGGGGGGGGTACCTTTGCCACCTTTTTTTAAGGTTAAAAAATGTCTAGAAGGGCTTAAAACTTTGTTTTTAGTTGGGATACCCTAATGTTTAATAATCGATGGGATTTAAGCTTTATTTTAAGGGGGAATTCTTGAATTTTTTTCAGTGAAGACTGGATTTATTTTTTACTCTTATATTCATATAGATATTATGGTTTTGAAATTTTAACATTTTTCATTGTTTAATTTTATTTATAATTAAATATATGCATGTTTTCTTGTATTTACATATAATAAATCAATTGTAAAAAGGGGCATTGAATGCACTGACAAAAGGGGTTCATGGTAGTTGGAGGTCTTCAAGGTGGATGAGAGGGTTTCTAGTGATGAAGGGGGGGGGGGTTAGATTTTGAGTGCTATAAAAAACTGAAATTTTATCAACGCTAAAAAAAGTGTTGATAAATGCACCTTTTATCAGCTCCTTTTTAGCACTCATAAAGTCACCTTATATGAGCGCTTTTTTTAAGCATTGATAAATAATCCCTTTATCGTCACTTTTTCATGCTGATAAAGTCATCCCTTACTAGTTTTTTTTAGTGCTGATAAAGACTGAATTTTAATGATGCTTAGTGGACATACACACACAATATTAATTGCATCGTACTTCTCAAGGCATTCAAGTTATAGGATCTATTAGTTGTAAATTTTCCCACTAAGTGAAAGGTTAGTAGATTTCATATTTTTTTGTCCTCCGTGGCATTAAATTCGATCATGGATTTTTCTCGATCAGTTATTGAGAACTTTTCCCAATTTTCCAGCAGATCTTATTCCATGGTAGTAGAGAAAAATATGAAAGATTTGTAAACAAGCCTCTTCTCTTTCAGATGACGATAACCCTGACAAGTGGATAACAAGAGCGCTAACTAATCTAAAAAAAGAGGACTAAAATATCCCATATCAATACAGAAGACACCATATTAGAGAGACCCATGAAGACCAAAGGAAAATGGTGAATGAACGATGACAAATGATTGGCTAGCCACCGATGTGAAGAAAGCAAAGACGATATCCAAAGTGCAACATCACCACCATGGAACATCCTAACTGAGGAAGAACCTAGGAATGCACAAAACCTAGGAAAACCTAGGATAAATATATCAATAGTAGGAGAAACTAAGTATATAAAAAATATATTTATTCACATAACACATAAATATTTATATATAAATATTTATAGAACATTCACCACAATAGACAAGACTTTTATCGGTGATAGAATTTGATTTTTTCGATGCTAAAAAACATTTATATTATATATATATATTTATATTATAATATATACTTATTTTAATATATATATACATATATTATAATATATATACAAATATCTATCTATTTATTAAAACACACACACATATACTTATTTATATATAAACATTACATATACATTTATATAGGTATACATATTTATACATTATTATAAGGTAAATAAAATGGATAATTATTTTATATTTCCATATGGTTTATATATTTAAAAAATACACTATATGTGAATATATTTAGAAATTTATTTATATAGTTAAATTTTTATATGAAAATATATGCAAATATGTATATATTTAAAAATAGATAAGGCCTTTCTCAGTGTTGGAATTCACTTTTTTTTATAAAGATCACAATTAACAACACTTTTAGCTAGAACTGATAAATGTCCCCCCTTTATTATCTCTTCTTTTAGCATTGATAAAGGGTAGCACTTAATATAGTGAAATATTTTGTTGTAATTTAATATATATGGTCACAGAACATTTGTATACAAATGTTCTCATACACACATATATAAAGGTTATGTACATATATAAAAAATATATATAAATGTTCATGAATGTTCACATAAATTTTTTATACAAATAATCACAGAATACAAATGTTCAATGAATAGGACATATAACCATTGTATAGTTTGAAATTCTATACCAAATATAGAATATAAGAAATATAAGAAAAACATTTTATGTTGATAACATATTTTATGAAGTGAATATGATATATCATCATAGAAAATATTCCTTTTGCACATAACATATAGTACTGAAGATTATGTAACATGTAGCACATGAAACATTTTACTCCATGATATTAACTTCATAATCAAATAAAGTTGTATATATATTAAAAAATCACTGTGGAGGAAAATAAAACAACACAAATTCATTTTAGGCACTTTTTTCCCTCTATATCAAGTGTTTAAAATACAAGCACTTAAAATGGAAATATTCCTATTAGCTATAAAAATAATAATTAAAAATTTATATGTAGCTTAACATCTAGAAAATATTTAAAAATAATAAGAATTTCATCAATATAAAAAACCAAATTTATTTACATGGCACAAATATTATCTATTGAAAATATAATATTTACACATTAAATAATATATGCACATAAATTATTGTATAAATAAAATCTAAATGAAATTTAGACCATTTACTAAACATAGAAAAATTAATTTAAAATAAAAATAACATAAAAAAATAACATATATAAATGTTATGTTTTGAAACATTAATATTTTGTGTCATTTAAATTACTTTTCATTAATTTTATTTTTGAAATTATCTTTATTTTTAAATATTTTTATATTTTTAGTCAGTTTTTTAAATTTTATTTAGATTGTATTTATAATTTATTATTTATAGGCTTTCAAAGTCACATACTTACGAAAAAGGTCAAGCCAGAAGCAAAATCTCCCAACCTTTAATTAAAAGTGAAAGAAAAAAGAAAACATGTACGCAAGAGAGTGGACGGGGTAACACAAAAAGACATGACCTTATCCAAAAAAAGAAAATGAATGATAAAAAAAGGATCATTTCCATAATCATATTCATATTCATCAGCAGTTTCCCACTCCGATTGTGAATTACCGTGATTAAGGATCCTAAGAATCGCTGCCTTTAACCTTTCCTACTCCAAAGTAAGATTGATCATTGATGACTTGGAAGATCCAATGGACACATTCTTTAGAATATTGGAATAATACTTCCATGGCCTTTTTTTGGAGGATTCAGAGTCAACCCTTAATTTATAAACAACTTCCCCATGCTATTTAAAACAACATACTTAAAAGAAACATGGTTGTCGCTACTCATAGATTCGAGATGAGTGGTTTCCAATAAAACCATTGGATGATCTTTTCACTTCCTTCGTCTGAGACATTACTCAATTTACTAGGTAGTTCTAAAGAGCTGAATACATTTTGAATCTCTTGATAATAATTCACCCTCTTTGGAACATTAAATCTGGAACCATCTTCCAGTGAAACATGTCCTGAGAAGTCTGCGACCAGTGGATGCACAATACAACCTTGCTCATCGAGCTATGTAGGAACGTACTCTGGCACAATACATTGGAAAAAAACCTGAAGACCAGTCATATTTGTAACACCAGGTTGAGAGGCACCTGGAAGAACATGTGAACCGTCCCAAAAAACATTATTATGTTTCATTTAGGTGATTTGGAAAGCATACAAATTATAGAGTATAAATAAAATCTTAATGAAATTTGAATAAATGACTAAACATATATAAAATAATTAAAATTAAAAATATTTTCATAAATATAATAATGAAAAGATAATTTACATGTCACAAACTTTATTATTTAAAAACATAACATTTACACTTTAAAATATTTGTGGGAATAATTCTTATTGAGTATTATATTATTAATTTCATTATTATGAAGTATTTTCAATTATGTATATATAGTTAAAGGTTATTAATAACATTATTAATAAATAATAATTATAATATTAAATAATTAAATAATTAAAATAATAAATATGAATAATTATTTAAATAATATAATTATTAATGTAACTAATCAAGTAGTTAATAAAATATTTTAAAAATAAATATTAATTAAATTAGTAACATAGAAAATATAATTATTAATAATAGTGGTGTTATTAAAATATTATTATAAAATGTATATCAATTTATAATAATCATAATAGTAATTTTTATTTGTACATAACTAAATAAACAAATAAACCCCAAATAAAAATAGAAATAAAAAATTTAAAACTAAAAAAATAGTACAATCCAAAGGCATTGGGGGAACCAACGCCTTTGGATTTTTCTTAGGCGAAACGTGCCCCCCCCCAACACCTTTGGACACCACCCAAAAAAACCAAATATATTAATTGGGGTAACACCTTTGTGGATTATATTTCGAAAAGACAAGGCTTATTTTCCATTTTTTAAAGACTTACAAAACACGTTTTTGCACCTAAAATTTATATTTTCCCTATCCTAAAAATCACTTCCAAAAGTATACATACATACTTCCTGCTTCCAAAATTATATAATAAATTCTTTTCCCCTATAATTAACATAATTCAATGAATATTTGGTAAAATTAGTTGTATGATTAATGAAATTTATAAATTTATATTTAAAATTTTAATGCATAAAATATAAACCCAAAATGACTCCACACATAGACCATGATTTATCTCAAAAATATATATCCACTAAACTCACAATGAAGACCCCTGTTACAAAATTTTAAATCTAAAAGTTTATAAAATAAAGTAATTTTCAATAGGGAAATAAAATATCAAGGATCACATAGAAATATTTCATCAACTCCTTATTCTTATATGAAACCAAGTTAAATAGGTATTTTACTCTCTCCTTTTTAAAATCAATGAAATTTATCTTAAAATTAATTCATTTATCTCAATTTTCATTATTATGTATTCCACATTGTGATGTAGCTCTCTTTAAACTCATTCCACTTATCACTCATGGTGATAATTTAAATGGAGTTATGCTCATACCTCAAGGGCATACTCATAATGTCACGACCCCCTCCCACCAAAGATGCCCCTACTGAGCTGGAAATGGTCAAAGGTAGATAATGACCCCCCGAGACCCACCTCCAGTAGGCCCCGGGGTGGCGACTAGCACCAAGGGTATGAGTTTTCACAAATATGGGAGGAATTACCCTTTTTATTTTTTTTGAGATTGGGAAATAGGACGAGTCAACCACCAAAAAGGAAAAAGAACAAGTGTATAGAAATAAACGCAAACCAAGCCCACATGCATGTTTAAAAAATTTTATAACAAGGTACAAGTACAAGAAATCTCAAAGTACAATACCAAAAGAAAACAAGAGAACAGCAATTGCAACAACTCCAACTGTCCGACTAGTAGGGTCCCTCACAGCCCTGGTAGTCCTCCTAGAAACCGGAATGTAAACATAGGGTGAGCATACAAGTATACTCAGTAGGGAAACCTAAAGCTCTCGTGCACAAGTGGGGAGACATGCTAATGTCCCGTGAGAACAACAGAAGAAACCAAACAAGGAATTCTATGCACCCAACCTCACCAGCCACACTCACCAAAACACAACAGGTAGTAGTATATAAGAACCAAGAGTATTGGGTGCCCCACAACATTTCCCTTTAGTTAGCTGCTCTTCCTAATGGTGAACATCCTGACGCTGCCACACTCTCCCCGCCCGCACACACCTGGGCCTCACAACCACATATCCTGCCCGCACACACCTGGGCCTCATCCCGAAGATTCTTGGGAAAAAGTAGAACCTGCCCGAAGTGTCTTGGGCTAAAGCCACCCCAATCGAAACCTACCCAAAAAGTCTTAGGTGTAAGGTCACCTCAAGCCATCACAGCCTAGGGGAGAAGGAGCAGGAATGAGCTGTAACTAAGGGAAAAACACCCTCTCCCATGAAATGGGAGTGTTCGACACTAAGTGCTCAACATGGGTGGGGTGCGATAAAACACAAAAGATACATATATATATATATGTACCAACCACACAGCCCAACCTATGGATTCTAAACAGAGAAATTGATCATGTGCCTCGACACTGCTACTACGAAGCATGCATACAACAAACAACCCCAACCCCATTTAGGTTTTTACGTTTCAGCTGAATTAGTTTATTTAGTTCCTTAACTACTGGGCAACTATCCACAACCAACCACATCAATCGTTCCTAAAACATATCCCTGCCATCCACAAATCAAGTTAGGAAAACACAAGCAACATAACCAAGTCCTTCTTATTAACCAACCAACCCCATTGATTATTAATCCTGTTCCATTACCATGACCCACCATTCATTAACTCCTCCAATTTTTATTTATTATTCACAACCCATAGTCTGTTCACATTTAAACCCATCCCTGCAGCTCCGCTGCCAACTTCCATAACCGCAACTGCACCATACATCATTTTCCCTTTAATACCATTTATCGCAACCTCGCTGCCATTTACCAACATAACATTCACACCAACCCACAACCAAGTCAACCGGAGCCCCACTGCTCACCCTATCCACAACAACCCACAAAACACCCCCATCACATGCCATGTATCCAAGCCAACACCCACATGTTCATTATTCCATTTTGTTTAACCGGGGTGATCACACAAGGGTTCCAGATTTTAAACAGTCAACTTTACGTGATTAACCAAATTTCCACATTCAACGAAGTTTCTATCCATAAAAAAGGTCTAGAAAGATAGGGAAACATTTAATTGTGCAAGCAAAGGCCCCCAACGACCGTGATTTTCAGTAGTCATATGCCTATTCAATTCACAACATAATATCACATGATATAAAGATAAACATAAAAATTTCCCCATCCCCGTTCTTTAACTAGTTATTATCTTCGTTTATTGGTTCAACCGTTTCTCATGAAAACAAGAGGATACCCACCCCATATGATGCACAATTTAGGGAGACGAAGGTAAGATCCCTACCTTAATAGGTTCTGATCACAGCGCTCCCCCGGATCAACTTTAGAAGAAGTACGTCAGCGTCTATCACTTCTTTCGGGTCCCGAAAAAACCTCCTCGGGTGGAAGTCGGAAAGGAAAGGCCGAAGGAAAGAACGGATCTAAGTTTGGAAGTTTCGCCTCGTTGTTAAAATCTCGTGGCCTTTGACGGATCGTAAATCAGAGCTTAGACGAAGAAGTTATGGAAGAAAGAGCCTTCAAGTCTCTTGGGAGAACTCTGCTCAGAGGAAAGGGGAGGAGAGGGGTGAGTTGAAAGGAGGAGGTGACCCCTCCTTTTATAGGCGAGAAAAAGGAAAAGTACACGACGTGTAATTTATGGTACACTTCATGTACTCAGTTATTTACACGGTCTCCACGTGGCTACCAACACGGCTCTGCGGCCATTGACTGGTCAATACATGGTTTGAGGGTAACGCATACGCGGGGAAGGACTAAAGGGCGTGTAGTTTAGACACACGATGTGTACTCATTTATTTCACACGACAAGGACACGACCTGCAACATGGCACACGACCATTGACTGGTAACGCGTACGTGGGGAAGGACTACACGACATGTCGAATTGGACACACGGCATGCACCCATTATTCCACACAGCAAGGACACGGTCATCAACATGGGGTATACCTGGCAAGGGGGTATATGGCGTGTACTCAAACTACACGGCGTGTAGTTTCAAAATTCTAGAAGGTGTGGGAAAAGTTTATTTTACACTCCAGAACACTTCTTGACCTTCTTTTTGACAAAGGAATGAGATGGAGAGATTCGAGCCATTACATCAGATACCTCTTAAAACATTCTCATCCCCGAGAATTCAAAACCAACCCAGAAAAAAACCCAACAAGATACCTCTTAGGGTTATCATTATAACAGGAACCCAACCAACAACCCTAATCATATGTGTTAGGAATTCCTTCTCCTATGTCGAGATATTATCCTCTTTAGGCATCACTGAATTCCCTGCACGGGTTCAATCGCATCCTCATTAATTCGTCTCGATTAAGAATTGGGTCTTTCCACTTTCATACATTAGGATTTTCCAACTTACACTGCCCCCAACACCACACAACCCACACACTGACCGAACACATGTCTTGGGGAATTCCTTCTCCCATGTCGAGATTTTATCTTCTTTAGGCGGCACTGACTCGCCTGCACGAGTTTAATCACATCCATACTAATGCGTCTCGATTAGGGATTAGGTCTTCCCAATTCCATATATTAGGATTTTCCAACTTACACTGCCCCCAACATCGCACAACCCACACACTGCCCGAACACATGGCTTGGGGAATTCCTTCTCCCATGTCGATATATTATCCACATTAGGCAGCACTGACTCTCCTGCACGGGTTCAATCGCAACCACATTAATGCGTCTTGATTAGGGATTAGGTCATCCCCTCCCCACATGATAGGGCTTTTCACGTACATATAAAGGAAAGCGGGAAACAACATAGCATTAAAACTCACCAAAACAAGGTCCAATCCTAAAGAATGAGAAAAAAGAGTTCCAACAATGGAGTGTAATTCTCCCAAACAAAACATAAAGGAGATCATTCAAGAAAACCCAAACACATCTCTATCGACCCCTGGTCCTTCTAGAGATTCTGCCTCTAGTGCATGCAACTATCCACACCCAGCTCCTTTACCTCTCTGTTGGCGTCCGCCTCCTCGACCACGTCCCGGCCGGAATCCTTGAGGAACTCCATGTGGCTGGCCACCACCTGCTCCATCTCCCCTCATAGGGACTAGAGCCTGTTGCTGCTGGAAGGGTCTTGCCGGTGACTGGTGCTGCTGAGGCAGGTGTTGAACCTGCCCACCTCCACCGTACTGAGCTTGGGTCGGGCACTGACTCTGGACGTGCCCGAAACCACCACAAGAAAAACAATTCAGTCATGGGATCATGAAAAAGGGATGAGGAACCGAAGATTTGAACTAGAACTGCTGGGGCCTGCTCCCTACCAGCCTGAAACTGGAAGGTCCCATCGCAGGAGACCTGCTACTGACTGCCTCCCCCTTCGACAAGCCTGGCTGATTCCCCTCTCAGGGTGCACCTCCCAGTGAGTGCATCCCCTCTACAACCTCTTCCTTCTTCTGTACCACCAAGTACGTCTGAAGGGTGAGGGGGGTGACAACATACTAGAGCGAAGGATGAATCACCTCTTCCAAACGTCGTTCCCGAGAATCCTCATCCGGAAAGAGATCTGGAACAAAGCGCAGAAGATCCTTGAACTTGGTCCCTAGCTCTCGTACTAACATACTCCCCTTCTGAAGGGAGAGTAACTCCTGATGGTTCTCCTCCTTCATCATGGAAGAAAGGAATTCCTCTCGGAATTCCTTCTCAAAGTCAGCCCAAGGAACCTCTTCCTCTATCCTCTCTCTGAGGTAGAGTGTCCACCACTGTCGCGTCGCACCTCTCAGCTGACTGACTGCTAGGGGAAACCAGTACTCCCTTGGAGCACGGATCAAGGTAAAAGTGATCCCTAGCTCCTCAAGACATCCCTTCGTCTCCGTATTCGAAGTACTACCCTCATACTTCTTGAGGGTCTTCTGCTGGAAAGAACGGAGAGTCTTCTTCCACTGGCTATCTTCCTCCTCTCGGTCAATCCTCAGCTGATCGACCGCCTGAATTTGCTAGGCCTCAGCCGTCTGAGCCACCCGGGGACGACGTCCATGTTCCATAGTTGTACGGTAAACAGGGATCCCCTAAGCCCAAGTATTAAGGAAAACTCAAGGTTTTATTTTATCATTTTATTTCAATTTCTTTCCCAGAACACCCAAATCAAGTAAAACACAATCATGATGATGCATGTACCTTCCATAGAGTCTCTAACCTGCAATAAATGTAGTTTCACTTGGTCATTCGGTAGGCTCAGAGTCCTTGCATCGGATCACGGGGGGCCCTAAAATCCTGTTTCCTAGCTGGTCTTCCCTAGCCTATGTCACGCACCAAGATTGACTAACATTGTCACCCTACCATCCCATGCAATCCTCACTGTGCCTAACTTCAGACTCCATCCTATCTCTCAACCTGCCTTTTATACCATTCTTTCACGACCCTGTCCCACCAAAGATGCCCCTCCTGAGCTGGAAATGGTTAAAGGGAGATAATGACCCCGAGTCCCACCTCCAGTAGGCCCCGGGGTGGCGACTCGCACCAAGGGTATGAGTTTTCACAAATATGGGAGGCATTACCCTTTTATTTTTTTTTTTGAGATCGAGAAATAGGACAAGTCAACCACCAGAAAGGAAAAAGAATAAGTGTATAGAAATAAACCCAAACCAAGCCCACATGCTTGTTTAAACAATTTTATAACAAGGTAAAAGTACAAGAAAGCTCAAAGTACAATACCAAAAGAAAACAAGAGAACAACAACTGCAACAACTCCAACTGTCTGACTAGTAGGGTCCCGCACGGACCTGGTAGTCCTCCTGGAAACCTGAAAGTAAATGTAGGGTGAGAATACAATTATACTCGGTAGGGAAACCTAAAGCTCTCGTGCACAAGTGGGAAGACATCCTAATGTCCCGTGACAACAACAGAAGAAACCTAACAAGGAATTTTATCCACCCAACCTCAACAGCCACACTCACCAAAACCCAACATGTAGTAGTATATAAGAACCAAGATTATTGGGTACCCCGCACCATTTCCCTTTAGTTAGATGCTCTTCCTAACGGCGAACATCCTGACGCTGCCACACTCTCCCCGCCCGCACACACCTCGGACTCACAACCACGTATCCCGCCCGTACACACCTAGGCCTCATCCCGAAGATTCTTGGAAAAAAGTAGAACCTGCCTGAAGAGTCTTGGGCTAAAGCTACCCCAATCGAAACCTACCCGAAGAGTCTTAGGTGTAATTTCACCTCAATCCATCACAGCCTAGGGGAGAAGGAGCAATAAGGACTTAGTAACTATGTCACGACCCGTCCTCGGGGCCCGTGCCGTGACTATCCCAAGACTGCCTTCCATAGGCTAGGGGTTGGCGACTAGCACCAAGGCGTAATTCTCGGTAAAAAGGGAAGGCATTGTCTTTATAAAGTAAGAAAACACCACAGAGCAAGCAAGCAGAAGTAAACACTAAGTAAAAAATGGGTACAACAGTAAGTGCAGAAAAGTAAGTGGGATAGAATACAAACCCAAACTGGAAGTAAAGCACAACTGAAAAAGGGAGTACAGCAACTGAAAAGTAAATCCGCAGCCTCGAGCCATCCACTGGAAGTCCCACCAGAAGGGTGGGTACAGATAGCCTCCACAGCTCCTCGGGTCCAGTCGTCTGCTCCGAGTACGCCCCGCCCAGTGGTCCACCTCTGGGTACCGACCTGCTCCTCGTTCCTCTACCACGATCAGCACTATCCATCATCTGCAACCAACACAACGTAGTGTGGGAAAAGCCCATGTAGGGGTGAGTATAAACTACTCTGTAGGGACCTCGAGACCCCCAAAGGTCTCCCAGAATCCAAAATGGATAATCCACAAAGGAAAGATACAATCACGAAGTAACATCCCACACTGCTTAGGTATATGCCCATACATATACCTAAGTCATCAATTTCCATTTCAGCTCCAACATCCGAGCCCAAGTACAACCCAGTCCACGCAGGAAAACGTAAGCCGTTCCACATAGAAAATCACAACCCATTCCACACAGGAAAGCATCACGTAATCCACATAGGATATCATGTCAATATTATCGAAGATAAAGATTGAAAATCAAGACTCAACTCACACAGGTATATTTCTTCGTAAGACGATAGAGATGATCAGATATAGCCACCGATTCCTCTAAGTCGTCGGACCCACACAGGATCGATAGGTACTAACCCCCGCAATGACCCACAATGGATCGATAGGTAACTAACCCCCGCAATGACCCACACAGGATCTGACCCACACAGGATCGATAGCTAACTAACCCCCACAATGACCCACATAGGATCGGACCCACACAGGATCTATAGGCGCTGGCCCACACAGGACCGTTCAGCACTGACCCACAAAGGATTTGACCCAAACAGGATCAGTAGCACTGATCCACATAGGATCACTGAGTGTTTTAGTCGTCACCGTCGAATCCACGGAGGATTTTTATACAGTCGTCATCGTCGTCGCAGTCGCAGTCGGCTCTAGGGTTCCCGCACACAACAAGCTCGTTTTGGGAGGATCCTCTCCTAAAGTCAAAGGTATGGTTACATAAACCGTCATGAAGACCAGGGATGATGTAACCCAACGTTCTGTCCCACGTCTTAGGGGAAAACCAAGAAAAACGTGCCCAAGTCACCGAGAACAAGACGACCAAACCATTTTCAAAAAGTACATGGTGTGTAGATATACAATACACACCGTGTCATCAGACACCAGGTACAGCCTGTGTGTTACGGCCCATGTCGCAGGGATGGTCATGTAAAAAAGAAAGTACACAGCATGTGGTATGGCTACGCGCCATGTCTTCTATCCACAGTTACTGTCCATGTACCACAGCCCGTGTCGATGGGTTCTTCGTGTAAAAAGTATGTACACGGCGTGTGGTATGGTTACACGTCGTGTCCAAACATCTGGGGTCAGCTCTGTGTATGCTGGCCATGCCTGGTCGTGTGGTGGAGTACATGCCCGCGTACTCCACTCTATGTCCGTGTATCCCCGGAATATATGTCGAGTCCCGCGAAGCTGCTTCTGCTATTCTGCATAGATATTACATGTCGTGTGGCCGGGTTCACACGTCGTGTGTTACTTTTCTAAACCCGAAACTCATGTCGCAGTACACCCACACTACACGGTGTGTTCGTCAGAGGTATACACTGTGTATTCTGGAATTTTCCAGAACCGACGCCTCTGGCCAGCGCGCCTCCTGTGTTTTCCGTTCTTCGTTTTGATGGTCCGTTCATCACGAAACTTCGGACACTAAGTCACCCGATTTCTCGTAATCGTATCCGGTGTTTTCGGGCCTCCGATCGGCTCCGAAATCACGATTTGATTCACCCGCTCGAAGAACAGTCAAGGGACGGTCCCTCCTGTTCCGGTTTGATCTGTTTCCTGCTATCGTCGTCACACCTTCGCTAGGACTTCATGATGTTGGATCTTGAATTGGGATCGTTTCATTGCACAACGAACTCGCAACGTTCTGGTGTTCTTCACCCATGAAGAATACGAAGATTCCACCAAACATTCACAAAAACGAAGGAGGAATCAAGCCATGTTTGTTTTGCCCGGTCCTTCCATGTTAGTTTGGTAGAAAGCGGGTCAAGATAAACAAAGGAAGGAAGAATCAACATTTCTCAAATAAAAAAACACCCCTACCTTGATAACGAGATGAACGAAGGTTCATCGTGGAAAAGAACGTCGCGGAAGAAGACTCCATAAGCGTCGTCGGCGTTACGGAGAAAAGAGTCGTCAGCGTCGCGGTATACGGCGTCGTGTCGTCGATCTCTGAGTATGGAGTCTCTCACCGGCTACAGAGAGGGAAGAAGACGATATGATGAAATCCCCTTTGTGGTGACGGAGTTCTTTGTCGAAGGCTCGGCGTTCTTGATGTTCTTTGACGAGGAAGAAGATGAACTTCAAGACTTATAGTTTTCTTCTCCCCAATCCCCTTACACCACAATCCAACCTAATAAAATAAGATCCCTCTCATTTTATTATCTTAAGTCATGACTATCAAAATTACAAATTTCAAATACATAACTCACTTAATTAAATTAAAGAGTTGGCATTGAATAAATGTGGGGAGAGGGAAGGTCACAAAATAAATGGGAAGTTTTATCAGTTACACACTTAAGAGGGATATTAGAGGATTTAGGGAATATGAAGGGGTGGGGTTTTTGTGGGCCCCAACACTCTCATAATCTCCTATGGGAAGTTGGGTGGTTACCCCAACTTTCACTCAAAGGTTAAACCACTGAGAAAGAAATAAAAATTGTAACTCAATTTTTATTTTAACTTCCACAAATTTTAACAACTCCTCCCGTGAAAACGCAACTACGGAAATGGTATTCCAAAGAAAATATTGGTGCTACGAATTCATCGGTGCCCTCAGAATTAGATTTCGAGCACTGGTTCAAAAGTTAGGAAAACCCGCTCGTTCGTTCACAGAACGTACCCGAGCTAAACTTCAGATAGAAATTCTAGGCACACCGGGCCTCGGAATCAAGTGCCGTCAGAAACCGCGTTCTTGTAAAATCACAAAGAAAATTAAGAAAAAATTTCCCTTGAATTTTACGGGTCTTTACATTACTCCCACCTCAGGGCTTTACGTCCCCATAAAGATACATCAAAAACTAGGGGAACAAATGTGGGAACTGTGAACGCATCTTAGCCTCCCGCTCCCCAGTTCTCTCCTGGAGGTTTTCGTGCTTCCATTTGATGCGCACTAGAGGAATCGACCGCCCACGTAGGACCTGCTCCTATTGATCCTATATCTCCACTGGGACCTCCGCAAAATTCGACCCATCAACTATGTCCAGCTCCCCATGGTCAATGATATGTGTCGGGTCTTGCACGTATCTCCTCAGCTGAGATACGTGAAAGACGTCGTGCACTTGGTGCAACTGAGGTGGTAGAGCCAGGCGATAAGCCACCTCACCAATCCTGCTGAGGACCTGGAATGGCCCGATGAAGCGTGGAGAAAACTTGCCACCTCGGCCAAATATCTGTAATCCACATCGAGGTGAGACCCGCAAGAAGACATGGTCGCCATCCTCAAACTCTAGTGTCCTCCGCCTCCTGTCAGCATAAGACTTATGCCAGCTCTGAGTTGTCCTCATCCGCTCCTGGATAACCTGGACCTTCTCTGTCATGGCCTCGACCATCTCTGGTCCCACAAGTACTGACTCCCCAGGGTCTGTCCAGCATAGAGGTGATATGCAAGGTCGGCCGTACAACGCCTCATGAATGTAGATACATTCCAAGCTCTTCACTGAGCCCTGCTCTCTGATGGGTAAGAAGTGAGTCGACTTGGTGAGTCGGTCGTCAATCACCCAAATGGAGTCGTGACCTCTGGAAGTGCGTGGAAGTCCAGTCACGAAGTCCTTAGATATGTCATCCCACTTCCACTCCAGGACTTCCAAGGGCTGTATCAAGCCTGCTGGTACTTTGTGCTTTGCCTTCTCCTACTGGCAGGTGAAGCATCGAGAAACGAACTCTGCCACAGGAATAGACTGAAAAGCGCTCGCCCATCAGATAGTGTTGCACATCTTCAGAGCGAAGACCACGACTGCTAACTCTAGGTCATGGGTAGCGTAGTTCTGCTCATGCTGCCTCAACTGACGTGATCCATAGGTGATCATGGCCCGCTCCTGCATCAGGACACATCCGAGTCTGGTCCCTGATGCATCACAGTAAACTACGTACCCTACTCCCTCCTCCAGTAGCCTCAAAAAAGGTGCGCTGGTCAAACTCCGTCCCAGCTCCTGGAAGCTCTGCTGACATCTATCTGACCACACGAAGGGTTTCCCCTTCCTCCTTAACGTTCTGGAAAGATTCAAAGATTTCTCCTTTGCCGAAAAGGGAAATCTGGTCTCATCCTCTGGATGAACCATGTTCCTTGCCTAATACAGTCAGTCCCATCATGATTAGTTAATTCATGCCATGGATGACGTCGTAAGGCCTCGACGCTGCTACCAAGAGATCCAAACATTACTCTCGCCTCCAATGGTTGAGTCACACTATCGGCATCAGTGTGTGGTCACTGGGTCTCTTCTAGTAAGAATCTCGTAAGTGAGGGTCAAGTCAACAGTTTTTTTAACCGGTAACTCTTAGTATTAACATAAAAAATACAAGAAAGAAAACATCACCAATGCAAGTGTCTTTTATTACTTCAACTCAAAGTACAAGGACAAAAGGCAACACGAACAAAGAAACAAGAGGCATTATGGTCAAGGGCCTCTATGCCTGGAGCTAGTCCCGCACTTGTCCACTCGCTTCTGGAGCTCCATGATCGTAAGATTCAGCTGCCTGAAGCTGTGCTCTCCCCTGTGGTCAGGGTGGACCTCCTGGTGGTGGTGGTGGTAGAGCCTCAAAACATTGCCCACCACCTGCTGCATGACCAGCTCCTCGACCTCATCTGCCTGCACCCTGCGGATCGCCACGGTCCAACCTCTGCCTCTGCCTGGGTGGTTCCTCAACCGTCTGCTGCTCCTCTGCATGGCGGGTCGGGTAGTCACGAGCCAAGTGGCCCTGCCCGCCGCATGCATAGCACTGTCTTCCACTCGTAAGACTGGCTCTGCAGCGTGTGCCCCGCACCTCCGAGCCAGTATCCTGTGGTCGTTCGCCCGATGGCCTGTTCTGCTTGGACCTCTGCGACATCTGTCTACTGCCGGCTGCAGAAGACTCTGCTACGTGCCTCCCTATGGTAGGTCTCGCTGCTGGTGTAGGCTCATCAAGAAATCTCTTAATGAGAAGGGCTCTCTCCAGTACCCCTGCCTGTGTCAGAATGCTGAGGGAGATCAGTGATGACCTGAACTCATGCCTCAATCCCTACTCAATGGTCCGGGCCTGGAAGAATGGGTCCCGTACCATGTCTGTCGAGTAGCGTGAGAGATCTGTAAATCTCGCAGAGTACTGGGCGACCCTCAAGCTGCCCTGCCACAGCTGTAGAAGCTCCTGGATGCGCACCGCACGTAGGGTGGCTAGGACGAACTCCGAGTGGAAGAGGCTCTCAAAGTCTGTCCAAAGGAGAGATTCCTCGTCGTGCACCTAGAGCATCAAGCTCCACCATCTGCCTACTGCCGCGTGCAGGAGGCTCGCTGCGAGGATCACCATGAGGTCTGCTGGTGTCCTCACTAACCTGAAAACCCGTACAACTGCCTCCAGCCAATCCTCAGCTTCCTGAGGGTCCGTCTCCCCACAGAACCTGGGCGTTCGCTGATGCTGGAACACTTGTAGTGCACTAAGGCGGCATGCATCATTAGCGGCTGGGGCTGGTAGCATCGGTGGCTCAGCGGGTAGCGGTACTGCCAGTGCCTCTACTGTCAAATGGCCCTATACCGAGGCCTCGTCGCTCGGTGGGCTATCATCACATACAACGCTCGGAACCCTAGATGGCTGCCATCATGGGGACATCCTGTAAAGAAACAGGTGCGCCACGGTCAAACAGTATACCTGGTGAGCTGACATAATGTGATCACAAAGAAAACTTGAAACACACATGCAATCAATGTTTTCGTGCATTAAGTCAGAAATCAGAAGTCAGGGTCCTAGTGTACGGATACGTCAGCCGCCGCACCAACACTAGACTCCCTGGACTGATAACCACACTCAATACTCTTAACACTATTGCTTCACATAGAAAATATCAGAGTCCTTAGTTCTGCGGTAGAACCGAACTCCTTTGATACCAATTTTTCATGACCTGTCCTCAGGTCCCGTGCCATGACTACCCCAAGCCCGCCTTCCATAGGCCAGGGGCTAGCAACTAGAACCAAGGCGTAATTCCTGGTAAAAAGGGAAAACGTTGCCTTTGTAAAGTAAACAAACAGCACAGAGCAAGCAAGCAGAAGTAGACACTAAGTAAAAATTGGGTACAACAGTAAGTGCGTAAAAGAAAGTGGGCTGGAATACAAACCCAAACTGGAAGTAAAGTACAACTGAAAAAGGGAGTACAACAACTGAAAAGTAAATCCGCAGCCTCAAGCCGTCCACTGGAAGTCCCACCTAAAGGGTGGGTATAGATAGCCTCCACAGCTCCTCAGGTCCAACCGTCTGCTCCGAGTACGCCCCGCGCAGTGGTCCACCTCCAGGTACCGACCTGCTCCTCATGCCTCTACCACGATCAGCGTTGTCCGTCGTATGCAACCAACACAACATAGTGCGGGCAAATCCCGTGCAAGGGTGAGTATAATCTACTCATTAGGGAACCCGAGACCCCTTAAGGTCTCCTAGAATCTACAAAGGATAATCCACAAAGGAAAGATACAATCACGAAGTAACATCCGACACTTTTTAGGTATATGCCCATACATATACCTAAGTCATCAATTTCCAGTTCATCTCTAACATCCGAGCCCAAGTACAACCCAGTCCATGCAGGAAAACGTTACGCGTTCCACATATGAAATCACAACCCATTCCATACAGGAAAGCATATCTTAATCCACACAGGATATCAGGTCAATATTATTGAAGATAAATATTGAAAATCAAGAATCAGCTCACACAGGTATACTTCTTCGTAAGACGATAGAGATGATCAGATATATCCACTGATTCCTCTAAGCCGTCGGACCCACACAGTATCGATAGGTACTAACCCCCGCAATGACCCACAAAGGATCGATAGGTAACTAACTCCCTCAATGACCCACACAGGATCTGACCCACAAGGGATCGATAGGTAACTAACCCCCACAATGACCCACACAGTATGAGACCCACATAGGATTTGTAGGCATTGGCCCACACAGGACCGCTGAGCGCTGACCCACACCGGATCTGACCCACACAGGATCGGTAGCACTGATCCACGTAGGATCACTGAGTGTTGTAGTCATCACCGTCGAATCCGTGGCGGATTTTTGTACAGTCTTCATCATCGTCGCAGTCGCAGTCAGCTCTAGGGTTCCCGCACACAGCAAGCTCGTTTCGGGAGGATCCTCTCCTTGAGTCAAAGGGATGGTTACATCAACCGTCACGAAGACCAGGGATGATGTAACCCAACGTTTCGTCCCACGTCTTAGGGGAAAACCAAGAAAAACGTGCCCAAGTCACCGATAACAAGATGACCAAACCATTTTCCAAAAGTACACGGTGTGTAAATATATGATACACGCCGTGTCATCAGACATCGGGTACTGCCCGTGTGTTACGGCCCGTTTCGCAGGACTGTTTGTTTAAAAAAGAAAGTACATGGCATGTGGTATGGTTACACACCGTGTCTTCTGTCCACGGGTACTGTCCGTGTACCACAGCCCGTGTCGATGGGCTGTTCGTGTAAAAAGTATGTACACGGCGTGTGGTATGGCTACACACCATGTCCAAACATCTGGGGTCGGCTCCATGTACGCTGGCCATGCCTGGTCGTGTGGTGGAGTACATGCTCGTGCACTCCAATCTATGTCCGTATATCCCCGGAATACACGCCGAGTCCCACGAAGCTGCTTCTTCTATTCTGCATAGAGATTACACGTCGTGTGGCCGGGGTCACACGCCGTGTGTTACTTGTATAAACCTGAAACTCAAGCTGCAATACACCCACACTACCCGGCGTGTTCGTCAGAGGTACAAGCCGTGTATTCTAGAATTTTCTAGAACTGATGCCTCCGGCCAGCGTGCCTCCCGTGTTGTCCATTCTTCGTTCTGGTGGTCCGTTCATCACGAAACTTCGGACACTAAGTCACCCTGATGTCCCGTAATCATCTCCGGTGTTTTTGGGCCTCCGATCAGCTCCAAAATCATGATTCGATTCACCTGCTCAAAGAACAGTCAAGGGATGGTCCCTCCCGTTCCGGTTTGATCCGTCGCCCGCTATCGTCGTCGCACCTTCTCTAGGACGTCGTGATGTTAGATCTTCAATTGGGATCATTGCATTGCACAAAGAACTCGCAACCTTCCGATGTTCGTTACCAATGAAGAACACGAAGATTCCACCAAACATTCCCAAAAACGACGGAGGAATCGGGCTGTGTTCGTTTGGCCCGGTCCTTCCACGTTAGTTTGGTAGAAAGCGGGTCAAGATAAACAAAGGAAGGAAGAATCAGTGTTGCTCAAATAAAAACATACCCCTACCCGGATAACGAGGTGAACGAAGGTTCGTTGCGGAAAAGAACGTCGTGGAAGAAGACTATGTAAGCGTTGTCGGCGTTACGGAGAAAAGAGTCGTCAGCGTCGTGGTACACGACGTCGCATCGTCGATCTCTGAGTATGGCATCTCTCACCAGCTACGGAGAGGGAAAAAGACGTTATGACAAACTCCCCTTTGTGGTTACGGAGTTCTTCGTTGAAGGCTCGGCGTTCTTTGTGTTCTTTGACGAGGAAGAAGATGAACTTCAAGACTTAGAGTTTTCTTCCCCCCACTCCCCTTACACCACAAGCCAACCTAATAAAATAAGATCCCTCTCATTTTATTATCTTAAGTCTTGAATTTCAAAATTACAAATTTCAAATACATAACTCACTTAATTAAATTAAAGATTTGGCATTGAATAAATGTGGGGAGAGGGAAGGTCACAAAATAAATGGGAAGTTTTAAGGGTTTCAAACTTAAGAGGGAGATTAGAGGAGTTAGGGAATATAAAGGGGTGGGGTTCGTGTGGGGACCACCACTCTCATAACCTCCCATGGGAAGTTGGGTGGTTACCCCAACTTCCACTCAAAGGTTAAACCACTTAGAAGGAAATAAAAATTGTAACTCAATTTTTATTTTAACTTCCAAAAATTTTAACAACTCCTCCCGTGAAAACGAAACTCCAAAAATGGTGTTCCAAAGCAAATATCGGCGTTGCGAATTCATTGGTGCCCTCGGAATTTGATTCCAAGAACCAGTTCAAAAGTTAGGAAAACCCGTTCATTCGTTCACTGAACGTACCCGAGCTAAACTTCGTATAGAAATTCCGGGCACACCGGGCCTCGGAATCAAGTGTCGTCAGAAATCGCGTTCTTGTAAAATCCCAAAGAAAATTAAGAAAAAATTTCCCTTGAATTTTACGGGTCTTTAGAAACTACGGGAAAAACACCCTCTCCCATGAAATGGGATTGTTTGTCACTAAGCGCTCAACATGGGTGGGGTGCGATAAAACAAAAAATATACAGATATATATATATATATATATATATATACCAACCACACAGCCCAACCTATGGCTTCTAAACAGAGAAATTGAGCACGTGCCTCGACACTGCTACTACGAAGCATGCATACAACAAATAACCCCAACCCCATTTAGGTTTTTCCGTTTTAGCAGAATTAGTTTATTTAGTTCCTTAACTACTGGGCAACTATCCACAACCAACCACATAGATCGTTCGTAAAACATATCCCTGCCATCCACAAATCAAGTTAGGAAAACACAAGCAACACAACCAAGTCCTTCTTATTAACCAACCAACCCCATTGATTATTAATCCCGTTCCATTACCATGACCCACCATTCATTAACTCTTCCAATTTTTATTTATTATTCAAAACCCACAGTCTGTTCAAATTTAAACCCATCCCTGCAGCCCCGCTGCCAACTGCCATAACCACAACTGCACCGTACATCATTTTCCCTTTAATACCATTTATCGCAGCCCCGCTGCCCGTTACCAAAATAACATTCTCACCAACCCACAACCATGTCAACCGCAGCCCCGATGCTCACCCTATCCACAACAACCCACAAAACACCCCCATCAAATGTCACGTATCAAAGCCAACACCCACATGTTCATTATTCCATTTTGTTTTACCAGGGTGATCACACAAGGGATAAATATTTTAAACATCCAACTTTACATTATTAACCAAATTTCCACATTCAACAAAGTTTCTATCCACAAAAAGGTATAGAAAGATAGGGTGACATTTAATTATGTAAGAAAAGGCCCCCAATGACCGTGATTTTCACTAGGCATATGCCTATTCAATTCACAACATAATATCACAAGATATAAAGATAAACATAACAACTTCCCTATCCCCATTCTTTAACCAGTTATTATCTTCATTTATTGGTTCAATCGTTTCTCAGGAAAACAAGAGGATACCCACCCCATATGATGCACAATTTAGAGAGATGAAGGTAAGATCCCTACCTCAATAGGTTCTGATCACAGCGCTCCCCCGGATCAACTTTAGAAGAAGTCTGTCGGCGTCCGTCACTTCTGTTGGGTCTCGGCAAAACCTCCTCGGGTGGAAGTCGGAAAGGAAAGGTCGAAGGAAAGAATGGATCCAATCTCGGAAGTTCCTCCTCGTCGTTACGATCCCATGGCCGCTGACGGACCGTAAATCGGAGCTCGGACGAAGAAGTTATGGAAGAAAGAGCCTTCGAGTCTCTTGGGAGAACTCTGCTCAGAGGAAAGGGGAGGAGAGGGGTGAGTTGAAAGGAGGAGGGGACCCCACCTTTTATAGGTAAGAAAAAGGAAAAGTACACGGCGTGTAATTTATGGTACATGGCGTGTACTCGGTTATTTACACGGTCTCCACGCCACTTCCAACACGGCTCCACGGTCATTGACTGGTCAACACATGGTTTGAGGGTAACGCATACGCGGGGAAGGACTACACGATGTGTAGTTTAGACACACGACGTGTACTCATTTATTGCACACAGCAAGGATACGACCTGCAACACGGCACACGGCTGTTGACTGGTAACGCGTACGCGGGGAAGAACTACACGGCGTGTAGAACTGGACACACGGCGTGCACCCATTATTCCACACAGCAAGGAAACGGTCTTCAACACGGGGTATACCCAGCAAGGGGGTACATGGCGTGTAGTTTCAAAATTCTAGAAGGTGTGGGAAAAGTCCATTTTACCCTCCAGAACACTTCTTGACCTTCTTTTGGACAAAGGAATGGGCCGGAGAGATCCAGGCCATTACACATAAAAATAGGCTTACAATGGATCTCAAATCATTTCCACTTAAATTAAAAATCACAATAAATCAAAAGGGATAAACTATAAGTTTTATATGACTTTGAGACTTAATCTTTCTAGGTATTGGTGAAAAAATTCATTAAATCTTGAAAGAATATTTAACTCTAAATGACATTGTATGATATTCAAATATAAATCTCAATGAAAATTATTCTCTCCAAAGTATCATAATCCAACTTCCAAAACTCAAAGAAAATTATCATGACTATGATAAATAAATAAAATTAAAAATGCCTAATTTTTTTCAATTTGTTTTTCAAAATTTCTAAATGATTCTCTAGGAAACAATATCACATCCATTAGCCATATAATTTTTGATATCCTCATGAAACTTAACACTACTACAAAAAACGGGAAAGGGAAGCGCGCCCTTATAACAGCGCTAAGCAAAACCGCTGATAAAGGATACCCTATATCAGCACTAAAATTACAACGCTGAAAAAGCGAATGTTTATCAGCGCTTTCTTAGCGTTGATAATAGTAATATTTATCAGCGCTAGAAAAGCGCTGATAAATATGATCTGTATCAGCGCTAAAATTTTAGCACTGATACAGTTGGTCTTTATCAGCGCTCAAAAAGCACTGATAAAGGTTCGCCTATATAAGCGCTAAAAAAGTGCTGATACAGAACACCTCTATCAGCGCTCAAATTTCAGCGCTGATATAGGGTATCCTTTATCAGTGCTCAAAAAGCGCTGATAAAAATTATCTTTATCAGCGCTAAAAAAGCGCTGATAAAGAGACCCGGTATCAGCGCTATAATTGTAGCGCTGATACGGGAAATCTTTATCAGCGCTTTTCTAGCGCTGATAAATCATAATATTATCAGCGCTAGAAAAGCGCTGATAAAGCTAGATTTTATCAGTGCTATAATTTTAGCGCTGATAAAACCTTAGTCGACTTTTTTATAAATTCGGTCGCACAGTGCCCTCGTTTTATCGCAGCTAAAGCCCTCGCGGAACCGTAACCCTGCTACTCTTCTCCCGAATACCGCTGCTGTGTTCGCTTCGCCGGAGCTTGCCGCCCTCGGTACACTCGCCGTCCTCCGCCGCCCGCAACACCCTCGGCCGACCTCCACCGCCTGCCGCCCTCGGCTGCCCGCAACGCCCTCGGCCGCCGTTCTCTGCCGCCCTCGGCCTCCCTCTGCCGCCCTCGGCCGCTCTCCGCCGCCTCCGCCGCCCTCCGCCTCACTCAGCCGCCCTCGGTCGCCCTCCACGGCCGCCTTCCGCAACCCGCAACGCCCTCGGCCGCCGCCTTAAGGTAACAATCTATGAAGAAGATGTATATGTTTTCATATAGATAGATTGTGTATAGCTGATTCTCTCTAAGTGTACTCATGATGATGTCCAGATGTTGGGAATGATCATCATTATTTTGGTATTACACCAATATGTCATCCATAAAACAACTACAATCTGGTCTAGGTACAAGTGAAATATTCAACTCATCAAGAGAATAAATGCCATGGGGAATTCGTCAACACAAATTTTATTATGAAGAATTCATAAAAACTATACATGATTTCAAAATTAGTTTATAGTATATCAGAATTTCTCAACCTCAAATGATGATAAACAAACCATAGATCAATCTTAGAGAACAATATGGAACCCCTCAGCTGGTCAAATAGATCAAAAATACAAAGAAGTGGATATCTGTTCTTAATTTTCATCTGATTCATATTCTATTAATAGAAACACATATGTAATGTTCTGTCATCCTTCTTGGAAAATAAAACATGAGATCCCCAAGGTGACATACTCGAGCAGATGCACCCTTCATAATCTAACTCCTCTCATTGAGTTTTATGTTCCTGAATCTATTCTTGTTTCATTCTGAAAGGCGTTATATAAAATGGCTCAACTCCACGCATCAGCTCAATCATGAACTCAAAGTCTCTTTTAGGTGGTAGCCCTGATCAATTCTCATGAAACACATCCTAGAACCAGTCTACTACTGGGGGAAATATTTCTTGTTTCAATCCATTATCATCAAGAAAAATATTCGTAAACTGGTCTATGTTCTCACCTAGTTGTGGAAGAACTGGTCCTACATGGTCTACCAAGATATCCCATTCTCCATAAAAGACATGGGCTCTACCCTTATGAGGCATGACGGTCACTCATCTACGGTAACAATCAATGTGATATTGATTAAATACCAAAAATTACATCATCACTATCTATTCAATACATATCATATCAAGCATGTATAAATCCAAAATGAAACAATACTCACAAACCATGAGGGAACATCCCTTACGAAGACAGATGCCTTCTAATCACACCCCCAATGGTGTGTTGACCAACATGATCCCACAAAAGTACTCTAACACAAAACAGAAACCATTTACCAAGAGATAAGATATAAAATAATGAGAGGATCCCCTATTACAAGTCTCCTTTAGGTTCCCCTATTCGGTTCTCTGATAAAGGTATCTCTCATCGATTGGAAATCCTCTATCTCCTGTTATATCCTCCTTATAGAGTGATAGATAATCATTTTTTTAGTGAATCTAATATTCTTTTTTATGAATCTTGATTGTAGGTTAGACTACTTGATCTCATTCCAAGGAAGTGGTTCCCTTCTACTGTATTTGGAAGTCTTCTTTTGTTTACTTGAACCATAAATACTAATATTTGAGATTCAAATAGGATGAAGATGAATAAAGATTGGATGGATTCTAATCGTTTAACAATAGAGTACGAGAACAGAGTGAAAGAGTTCATCAAGTTTGCAAAGGATCACACAAAGGATCCTTCTCAAATCCTTTGTCCGTGTTTACGTTGTTGTTATTCTAGACTACTTACTCCAGAGGAGTTGGAAGAACATTTGATATGTCACGGAATAGATCGGAGTTATAAATGTTGGAATAAACACGGAGAAAAAGCGAATGTAGCTACTGGCTGGGATAAAACTGCGTTTTATGGATCGTCAGATATGAATACAAATATAGATAATGAAGAAGACCGTATGGAGGATGTGATTACAGATGTCAATGATAATGAAGATCGTATTGAGGAAATGACAAAGACAATTCAAGATGAACCCCGTGATTGCCCAAAATTGTTTGAGAAGTTAAAGAGTTGTGCAAAGACGCCATTGTATGCTGCTTGCACTAAGTATACAACATTGTCAGCTGTACTGAAGTTGTATAAATTGAAAGCAGGCAATGGATGGAGTGATGTCAGTTTTACGGAACTCCTTGCTCTCTTGAATGACATGCTCCTGGAAGATAATGAGCTCCCAAGCCGGACATATGAAGCTAGACGAATGCTACGCTCGATGGGAATGATTTCTGAAAGAATACATGCCTGCCCGAAAGACTTTATATTGTTTCGAAAGGAGAACAAATCACTTACAGAATGCCCAAAGTGTGGTGCTTCTCGATACAAGAAAGATAAATCCAATCCTACGAAATTTGTATGGTACTTTCCAATCATTCCAAGGTTTAGGCGTTTATATGGAAGTGAAGAAACTGCAAGACAATTGTCGTGGCATGTAGATAAAAGAAATAAAGATGGGTTATTACGTCATCCGGCCGACTCTCCTCAATGGAAGAAAATTGATCATGAGTATCCTGAATTTGGAAAAGAGCCGAGAAACCTTCGTCTTGCGTTATCTACAGATGGAGTGAATCCTTTTGGTTTTCAAACCAGCACTCATAGTACATGGCCTGTTATGTTGCTAAATTATTACTTGCCACCCTGGTTATGCATGAAGCGAAAATTCATCATGTTATCTATGCTTATATCAGGACCAAAACAACTAGGTAACGATATTGATGTTTATCTGACTCCTTTGATCGAGGATTTGAAGTTATTGTGGGACTCAGGTGTAATGTTGTATGATGCTTATAAAAGTGAATACTTCACGTTGAGAGCGATGTTGTATGGGAAAATAAATGATTTCCCTGCTTATGGAAATTTGTCAGGCTATAGCATTAAAGGAACTCAAGGGTGTCCCGTGTGCGAAGAAGATACAGAATCAATTATGTTGAAACATTCATCGAAATCTGTGTTTCTAGGACATCGTAGATTTCTACCTCGTCGGCATAAGTACCGATCTTGGACGACATCATTCAATGGAAGTTCAGAAAAACGCACAACACCGTCTCCACTAATAGGTGATCAGCTGTTTGAGAAAGTAAAAGACATGAACACTGTTTTTGGTAAACAATTTTCGAAAAACCTTACGAAAATCGGTTGGAAAAAGAGATCAGTTTTTTTTGAATTACCATACTGGAATTGTTTGTACGTCAGACATTTTCTTGATGTGATGCATGTGGAAAAAAATGTATGTGATAGTGTTATTGGAACGTTGCTAAATGCCCCTGGAAAAACAAAAGATGGAATTAAGGCAAGGTTGGACATGGTTGACATGGGAATACGAGAAGAGTTGGCTCCTGTGAAAGGTGAAAATCGAATGTTTCTTCCTCCTGCTGCTTATACTCTTTCTAGGGCAGAGAGATATCAGTTTTGCAACTTCTTTAATGATGTAAAGGTTCCAGAGGGGTACTCATCAAATATCAAGAACATTGTGTCAATGAATGATTTGAAGTTAAAAGGTTTGAAATCACATGATTGCCATGTTTTGATGCAAGATCTAATTCCTATAGCTTTACGTTGCATTTTACCCAAGAATGTTCTTCATACGTTAACCAAACTTTTTTTCTTTTTCAAAGCTATATGTAGCAAAGTTTTAGACCCAGGGAAATTTCCAGCTATGGAAAAAGAAATTGTCATCATATTATGTGAATTAGAAATGCTCTTCCCGCCAACATTCTTTGATATGATGGTTCATTTGATGATTCACTTGGTGAGAGAGATTCGACTTTGTGGTCATGTGCACTATAGATGGATGTATCCTGTTGAACGGTATATGAAGATTTTGAAAGGATATGTCAAAAATTGAAGTCGGCCAGAGGGTTGTATAGTGGAGCGATATATTATTGAGGAAGCCATTGAATTTTGTATTGAATACCTATCTAATGTGGAAAGCATTGGTCTCCCGAAATCTCGTCACACTGGACGCATTGAGGGTGGGGGAATTTCTGGAAGAGAAGTTGTAACAATCAGTATTACAGATCAGGAGCAAGCTCATCTTTATGTTTTGCATAACAGTTGGGAGGTTGCTCCATATATTGAAACTCACAAAGAAATTCTTAGGCAGTCGAATCCATCGAGGGCTGAAAAATGGTTAGCAGATACACATAATCACCAGTTTATAGGATGGTTTCAGGACCATATTTTTAAGCAGTTGGATGAAAATCCGAATTCAATTTCAGAACGACTTCGATGGCTAGCCGCTGGACCAAGTGTGTATGTATTATCTTACAGTGGGTATGTAATTAATGGTTATACATTCTATACGGATGAACATGATGAAGAGAGTACCATGCAAAATAGTAGAGTTACACTAGTGGCTGAAGCGATGCATGTTTCTGGTAGTAAGGATAGAAATCCAATTTATGCAAATATGTCATACTTTGGCATTATCAAACTAATATGGGAGTTGGATTATACGACATTTCAATTGCCGATTTTTCAATGCAAATGGATTAATAACAATAGTGGTGTTAAAATAGATGAATGGGGATTTGTGAAAGTTGATTTTAGTAAAGAAGGGTACAAAGACGAACAGTTTATAATGGCATCACAAGTGGTACAAGTTTTTTATGTTCCAGATCCCGCAAACCGAAAGTGGTCGATTGTTCTGTTATCGTCCAAAACTATTGATGGTTCCGATGAAAATTCAGTTGAGGACGATCCTTTTAGTGGTACGTCACAATCAATTCGGAGCGGTCCCAATGCAGATGATTTTTTGTATGTTAGAGGAGACCATAATGAAGGGATTTGGATTGTCGATAGAGGTGTCAAATCTCTTCAACCTTTGAAAAAAAGAAAGAGAGTTCAGTAAACAGGTTATATTTTGTTTGTAATATAGATCATGTTATCTCATGTTATTATCTTATCATTACAGAATTTATGTAATTTGAATGAACTGTTCAACCACTTTTGTAGATAATGACTTCTGCACATTCTGGTGCTCCTAACCTTGAGACTGAACAAGTCTCTCAAGCAGCTGCTGCTGCAGCTGCTGCTGCTCCTGCTGCTCCTGTAGCTCATGCTGCTGCTACTGTTTCTCCTAATGCGGCTCCTGCTGCTCCTACTGTTGTGGCTCCTACTCCTCCTCCTGCTGTGGCTCCTGGTGCTCCTACTGCTCCTGCTGCTGCTCTTACTGCTGCGGCTCCTGGTGCTCCTACTGCTCCTGCTGCTGCTCTTGCTGTTGCGGCTCCTTCTCTTCGTGTTGAGGTCCAACAACCATCAGCACATGTCGTTGATATCATAGTAGATGAACATATAGATGATGTTGATATCGATGAAATGGTCGGGAATGAAGGACCAACGTCGCAGAAATCACAGGTGCGTTGTAGTTTGACAGTGTTAGCCAAAATTCTTAAGGCGAAAAGCAAAGGCATCAAATTTGAAGTCGGATGGAATGTACGAGGCCAACATGTGAATCCCAACAAGGCTATGTTTAGCAGTTACATTGGAGTTTTCACTCGGAAAAGCGTGCCGATTGACATAGATTCATGGCACCATGTTGTGTCCGGGTTGAAGGTTGTGATCTGGGAAGAAATTACGATAACATTATGAATTTATTTCTTTAATTAACTAGAAAATAAAATGATGAAACAGTGTCTTACTCTTCTCAATCTCTTGCAGAGTACATTTATAGTAGACGACTCACACAAGGATTATGTACTAAGGCTTGCAGGAAAGATTCATCGAGGTTTTCGTACTATTTTAACAAGATATCACCTGAAAGATTCTAAAGGTAAAATAAACCCGCACCCACCCATTGTCTATGTGCACCTGATATCCCAAGAAGCATGGGATGCATTTATTGGCCGTCGTGGGGATGAGAAGTTTCAGGTACATTGTGAGTGATAATATGTTGTTTGAGGATACCTGTATTCATCACTTTGATTGTCAATATTTCATTTATGAAACAGAAACTCTGTACTGAAAATAAGGAACGTGCATCAAATCCAACATACCCCTATCGTAAAGGAAGGATGGGGTACGCTTCATTAGAAAAGAAAATGGTACGTATTGTAAATTTACAGTAATATTGTTAGGTTCCAATAAACAACATCATAATTATCTTTCTATGTTTATATGTAGATTGATGAATCTAAAACCAAATGCACTTCTATCCCACGTCATGTGCTATGGAAGGAGGCACGTGTGAACAAAGAAGGAAAGTTAATAGATGAGAACACACAAAAAGTGTGGGAAATATGTGTAAGTATGACACGATGATAAAAATATTTTTTTAAAATTGCTATTACATAAAAATAATTAGTTTTTTTCCTATATCTGACAGTCACAAGAATCAGCTACTCCTGTAGCTGATACAGACCTATTATCGACGGCTTTGAAGCAGCCAGAAAAATACGGTCGTGTCAGAGGTGCTGGGTTTGGGGTGACACCCCGAGTATATTTTGAGAAGAAGAAAAAAATGGATGATACAGAGAAAAAATTGGAACAAATGAGCGAAAAAATAGCAACCCTTGAAGAACAATTGCAATGGCAGGGAGAGTTGCTAGCAACTTTTATGGGTGGGAAGAAAAAGGAGGACACAACTCAGGAACAACCACCGCATGAACATCCTGCCCCACCCCCCACCAGCTTTGAGGCAAGCCATTCACCTAAAAAAATGTCTTAGTCGTGGTAATCAATATTCTAATAACGGTTCCCATGAAATATGAATCAGACAAACACTGATAATTTATCTGTACTGATCTTCTACAGGGTGATAATGATTGTGATTTATATCTGTCAACACCCACCTATCACCTTGTAGCGAGGGCTACAGTGTTCAATATCCCAGATGCCACACTGCATAATAGACCACTTTCAAAAGATCATCTGAAAGTGACGATTACTGTAGCTCATGAGCCAAATGCAATGCTACCTATTCCACTTGATGACGATGATATTCATATGGTCAAAAAGGCTATTGGGACATTCATTGCATGGCCGACACAACTTGTAAGAGTACATGCAGACAAAGAGGTATTTATTTCCTTTTATTTTCAAGCTAAACCCTTAACAATTAATGAAAAGAGTGTCTGAATCAATGATTGTTGTTATAGACGGAGAAAGGAAAGGGGGTGACTAACATCGGCTCGAAACCATCTAAAGGATCGACCAATCGATCCCAAGGAGCTACTGAAAGCACAATAACACCACCTATTCTCTTTCCACATTTACTACCATTGAAGACTCATGTGGATACGAAGCTAAAAGATGGTAATAGTCATATAGTGATTTTCGAAGATAATATATACGGAGAGGAAAGTCAAGATTTAGTTGCTGCTGAAAATGTAAATGAAATCCTTGAAAACGGTTGGTTAGGCGTCACTGTTGTAAATGTATATATGAGGTATGTTTCCATGAATTGATTTTCTAAAAGCTGATATAATGTGAAAATTATGACTAAATGCATTTTATATTGTTGACAGACGCATTTATGAAAAACAGTTGAAGGGATTTTCCCATGAGCCAAGATTTGGACTGGTTAGTCCTCATATCACATCAACACACCAAACAAAAATAGAGTCATCAAAAAGGGATGCAATAGTGAAGGACTTGCTGAAAACATTTGAACGCAAGATTACAGATGACAGACTTTTCCTAATACCAACCATGCAGGGGTAATACTCTACGATTAAAGCATATCAATTATATTTTCACTTTTTTTATTACTTATTCCTTTTTGTGTTTTTAGGAAACATTGGTTGCTAATTGCGGTGAACTTGGATACTCCGAAGATTTATTTTCTGGATTCAAAGCTAGGATATCCATCAAACCGACCATACATGATGGAGTTTGTGAATCTGTAAGACACTACATCTTACGTTTTAGGTCTAAACATCAATTTATATAATATATATTATCTTTTACTGAGGATTCTGTTATGATAGGGCGGTGTACCAATATCGTCTAAATCATGGTATGAGGACAGGGGCTAAGCATAAGGAGCCGAGCAAGTACTACGTCTGGACAAATATCAGGGTATATATAATAAAATTTCACTATCCAAACACACCTCAACACAAGTTATTTATTCTCCTAATGATCAATTTTTTTGCAGTGTCCAAAACAAACAAACGATAATGATTGCGGTTATTATGTTTGTAAATTTATGAAAGAGATCGTTTTTCATCAGCAAACTAGCATCCCTAAATAGGTATTTTCAAAAACAATTACTAGTTCGTTTAAGTTATTTATTAATTCTTTATTTTTTTATTTTGCAGTACTACTATGACTGCCGAAAAGCCTCATACTCACAAGACGATATAGATGTGTTCAGAAACAAGTGGGCCACATACCTGATGACAGATTGTACACAAATACAATGAAGATCTGACTTGGGGACATGTACAATTGGTGGTCATTTTTGAGAGGGGTAAAGGGGATCAGAAGATGAAATATTGTTGTATGTAAATGTTCGTAGCAAAATTGTAATTGTTATTAAATAAAACATTCTTTCTCCAATGAGTCATTTTTCCATTTTAACAGATGATATGCACCAGCAACATGCAAGAATGTTGAACCACTAAAATGGTCGCTCTCTTGTTTAAAATGGACACCGCTTTAATTGAAAACAACAACTGACCTACAGAAATCCGACTAGACGCATCTGGATTGCCTTCATCCTTTAGGAGAACGATCCACGGGTCCTTGGTGATGTGTACGAGTCAACTCCGCCTCAATCCGAGGCATGGTGTGACCGCTACCACCCAAAGGGTCTCTCTCTTGTTTAAAATGGACACCACTTTAATTGAAAACAAGAACTGACCTACGGAAATCCGACCAGACGCATCCGGATTGCCTTCATCCTTTAGGAGAACGGTCCACAGGTCCTTGGTGACATGTACGAGTCAACTCCGCCTCAATCCGAGGCACGGTGTGACCGCTACCACCCAAAGGGTCGCTCTCTTGTTTAAAATGGACACCACTTTAATTGGAAACAACAACTGACCTACGGAAATCCGACCGGACGCATCCGGATTGCCTTCATTCTTTAGGAGAACGATCCACAGGTCCTTGGTGACGTGTACGAGTCAACCCTGCCTCAATCCGAGGCACGGTGTGACCGCTACCACCCAAAGAGTCGCTCTCTTGTTTAAAATGGACACCACTTTAATTGGAAACAATAACTGACCTACGTAAATCTGACCAGACGCATCCGGATTGCCTTCATCCGTTAGGAGAAGGATCCACGGGTCCTTGGTGACGTGTACGAGTCAACCCCGCCTCAATCCGAGGCACGGTGTGACCGCTACCACCCAAAGGGTCGCTCTCTTGTTTAAAATGGACACCACTTTAATTGGAAGCAACAACTGACCTACGTAAATCTGACCAGACGCATCCGGATTGCCTTCATCCTTTAGGAGAAGGATCCACGGGTCCTTGGTGACGTGTACGAGTAACATGCAAGAATGATGGACCACATTTCTTTGGCCTTTGGACAAAAATACCAGTAAAATCTCCAAAATACCTTCATATCATGCATAAACCAGTAAAATCTCCAAAATACCTTCATATCACGCAGTTCTAAAAAGAGTCACTATTTAAAAGAAAGTCACAAATTTAGATACATCTCGAGATGGTCAGTTTAAAGAAATTTTGAGGGACACTACTAAAGACATTCTCAGATATGCACACATCCCCCACTTTTAGATCGTTGTCTACTACAATGATCTTCCAAACAAGATATGCATTAGAACGCTCATGATACATAGAGCAATTCACTGGCCACCTTCGAGAATGATCTGAAGCACAAACCATGACAGAATTATGTTTTTAACTTCAGCACCTCAATTGAGAATGTGACACCTTTCAGGACTTGGTGCCATTGTATGTCATTTCGTCCACTGAATGGGTCTATCCTTTTATTTAATTTTTTTAACTTCAGTCAAATATTCTAGAAAGATGTCGCGGCAGATCCTTCACCATTTTATTTTGCTGAACATCTCATTACATTGTTAAAAAAAAGCAGGGTGTCTTGCATGGGCAATACGTTCCTGTATTGAAGATGATGCACTCCCATTTATTCGAACCCACAAAACCACCCCACGGCGCGGCGGTCATCGGCAGGTGCCTGGGTTCCTCCCCACCTTCCAGAAAAATATGAGTCCCTTTTTTCTCATGCGGGGTGTTTTTGTGGGTTCGAATAAATGGGAGTGCATCATCTTCAATACAAGAACGTATTGCCCATGCAAGACACCCTGCTTTTTTTTTAACAATGTAATGAGATGTTCAGCAAAACAAAATGGTGAAGGATCTGCCGCGACATCTTTCTAGAATATTTGACTGAAGTTAAAAAAATTAAATAAAAGGATAGACCCATTCAGTGGACGAAACGACATACAATGGCGCCAAGTCCTGAAAGGTGTCACATTCTCAATTGAGGTGCTGAAGTTAAAAACATAATGCTGTCATGGTTTGTGCTTCAGATCATTCTCGAAGGTGGCTAGTGAATTTCTCTATGTATCATGAGCGTTCTAATTCATATCTTGTTTGGAAGATCATTGTAGTAGACAACGATCTAAAAGTGGGGGATGTGTGCATATCTGAGCATGTCTTTAGTAGTGTCCCTCAAAATGTCTTTAAACTGACCATCTTGAGATGTATCTAAACTTGTGACTTTCTTTTAAATAGTGACTCTTTTCAGAACTACGGGAGTTAACATTTCTCCAACATATTCACACACAAAATCACCCTTCGACATATCCTACAATGTCTTCAGACCCCACCCTTTCCCCTCGGCTGTCAAAAAAACCTACAAGACAATGTCTAGCAATGATCATTCCAAAATGCATTTAAACTGAAACCTTCCAGAAAAAAATAGAGTACAATACCTGCAAGTTGTAACTTAGGTCGCTTTGCACAAGCCGATTTCCACATTGTTTGTAGCAACCATATTTGCTCCAACACTCTAATGATCTTCATTGCTTCATGTCTTTTATACTCTTCCAGAAACCCTTCTATAAGAAGGTCAACTATCGTGTATGCATACTCACCTTCAAATGTGATGTGTACGAGTCAACCCCGCCTCAATCTGAGGCCTGTTGTGGCTGACACAACTCCAAGTGCCTCTGTTTTGTTCAAAATGGACTTATTTTTAAGTGAGAAATCAACAACTGACATATGGGAAACCGACCAAACTCCTTCAGATTGTGTTGAAACTTTAGGACAACGATTCATGGGTTATATGTGACGTGTACGACTCAACCCCGCCTCAATCCGAGATGTGGTGTGACCGGTATCACTCCAAGTGTATGTATTTAGTTTAAAATGGACAATATTTTACGTACATACGCCAAACTGATCTAACGGCTTCTGATTGCATTGATACTTTTTCACAATGATCAATGACTCATGTGTGACATGTACGATTCAACACCGCATCAATCCGAGGCCCAGTGTGGCCGACACCACTCACAGTGTCACTGTTTTGTTAAAAATGGACTTAATTTTAAGTGAAATCAACAACTGACATACGGCAAACCGACCAAACACATTGGGATTCTATTGAAACATAAGGACAACTATCCATGGGTCAAATGTGACGTGTAAGATTCAACCCCGCCTCAATCAGAGGCGCGGTGTGACCAGTATCACTCCAAGTGTATGTATTTAGTTTAAAATGGACAATATTTTACGTACATACGCCAAACCGATCTAATGACTTCTGATTGCGTTGATACTTTTTCACAACAATCAATGACTCATGTGTGACGTGTACGATTCAACACCGCATCAATCTGAGGCCCGGTGTGGCCGACACCACTCATAGTGTCACTGTTTTGTTAAAAATGGACTTAATTTTAAGTGAAATCAACAACTGACATACGACAAACCGACCAAACGCATTGGGATTCTATTGAAACTTAAGGACAATGATCCATGGGTCAAATGTGACGTGTACGAGTCAACCCCGCCTCAATCAGAGGTGCGGTGTGACCGGTATCACTCCAAGTGTATGTATTTAGTTTAAAATGGACAATATTTTACGTACATACGCCAAACCGATCTAACGGCTTCTGATTGCGTTGATACTTTTTCACAACAATCAATGACTCATGTGTGATGTGTACGATTCAACACTGCATCAATCCGAGGCCCGGTGTGGCCGACACCACTCACAGTGCCTCTCTTTTGTTCAAAATGGACTTATTTTTAAGTGAAATCAACAACTGACATGCGGCAAACCGACCAAACGCATTTGGATTCTGTTGAAACTTAAGGGAAATGATCCATGGGTCAAATTTGACGTGTAAGAGTCAACCCCGACTCAATCTGAGGCCCGGTGTGGCCGACACCACTCAAAGTGCCTCTATTTTGTTCAAAATGGATTTATTTTTAAGTGAAATCAACAACTGACATACGGGAAACCGACCAAACGCCTTAGGATTGTGTTAACACTTTAGTACAATGATCCATGGGTCATATGTGACGTGTACGAGTCAAACCTGGGGTGGATTACATGGCTTTCCTACATGGAATATATCCCACTACACGTCTTTAATGAGCCAGCTACGCAGTTTATCCCTTGTACAGATACACAGGAAGAATCACACGAGATCGACGTCATGTACTAACATAGGGCAAGGGTGCATAAGAGGACACAAGATCAAAGGGTAACACGTATATGTTTTTTAACATGCCATGTAATTTCCTATTGATATGACATGTATATTCACACAGGCAGCTGAACATTGGAGTTACCCAGGGTAAAGCGACAAGGCATGTGACCCTTTAAATGACACATAATTTTATGTACCATGATTGATCTCTTTGAACACTATATCAAGGACATATTTCATTAGGGTTGGCTCCCATGATCCTTCCTAGGATGGTTTTGGTATCTTTTCCGACTTACGGTAGTACGATCGCTTCAGCAGGACGTCCTAGACATAGTTTAGTCTCTCTGAAAGTCCTGGAGTGAGATCATATATCTATTTTTGAGGTCCAGGTAGAGTCATGTATCAACACAACCAATCCTACCAGACATCGATCCTATATATAGAATTTTAATCTTGATGTCTCATTACAGTCCCCCAATTTATGATATGTTACCCTTTTTGTATTAATATACATAATTACTAAGGGTGATGGTTGGGAGAGTTAGGATATCCTTTTTATGTATTGCAGAATGATTCAAGGAGCACGGGCTCTGCACGATTTGTCAAAACCAAGTGGCAATACAAGGAGAAACAATGCATAGTGGAATGTTCTAGTATTTATCTTCTGAGTTGTGTAGGAATATTTTGTGATACTATGTAATGAGGTAGTTTTGGTTTCTGGGTAGATGGTATCTAACTCATGGTAAGAACACTGTTTGGTTGGGTTGTGATCGGTTGATGACATGCTTGTGGTTGATATACTGGTTTTTGTGCAGGTCTGTGGTTGATATACTGGTTTTTGTGCAGGTCTGCTCGGCTGGCTGTACTAGTGCAGGTTTTTTATTAGCAGCAGGCAGGGATTTAACAGCGCTTTTTTAGCGCTGTTAAAGGTATCATTTAACAGCGCTTTTTTAGCGCCATTAAAGGTGACATTTAACAGCGCTTTTTAGCGCTGTTAAAGGTGACATTTAACAGCGCTAAAAAAGCGGTGTTAAAGGACCCCCCCCCCCCCTTTATCAGCGCTGAGCTTTACAGCGCTTTTCTAGCGCTGTTAAAGGCCGATTTTAGCGCTGTTATTGCCCGTTTTTGTAGTAGTGTAATATAATAGTTATAATAAGATCATAGGTTGAATAATGGTTATTTTTTACTCTCCCAATACAGAACCCATTTTGTTATCATGTTTTTAAAAAAAATCAAGAGGGATAACAATGAAACACAATGAATGATAATCATGATATTATCCCAAACCCAAAGAAAAAAATACCTATCATCTTATCCTCAATAAAGTATAACCCCTTACACCATAGAATACCCCCCTCATATTTTTTCCATTGAATATCATGAAAAGACTACAAAGTGTAGTGTCCAAAGACAAAAATTATCTTTTAATGTAGATCATACACAAAAAGACCATTCATGGATTTTATAGGCTAAATGATAGATAAAAATTTAAAAGGTGGCCTCGATAGATTGGATAAAAATAGTAAATATACCTTAATAATTTTAAATGTGAAATTGTACAATCATATATTTTACAAATATCAATGAAAGTCCTAGTAGGTTTACATGTCTCGAGTATATCTCAAATAATTGTTATTAGAAAGAATAAGAATTTTTTTTCTATAACCCTCCCAAGAACATGAGCATATAATAATGGTCAATCACCCATTGTATACCTATGAAGAAACAAATCTACATGAATTATATAAATTCAATGTAAAAAAATGTTAAAGGTAATTTCATCTATATAAATTAACTAGACTCCCTAAATCATTATTCATTAAATTATTACCCTAATACTTATCTTTATTCATTCAACACCCCATCATAATTATTAAATTTTAATAATAATTAAATGAAAAACAAGGAATCATGGGGCACCAAAGTAATCATTGTATTATAGATTAAATGTATATAAAAAATATTGGTTGGAATGAATGTTTTCCCTAAATTATTATAAATTTTTTGAAAATACTGGGGCAATAAAAGATAATAATTAAAGTTTTACACCCCTTTCCACATGAATCTCTTCTCTTATTCTTACCTCTGGTACCTTTCTTGATTATGGACCTACAATTAACAAAACTGATGAAATTACAAGTCTCATGCCATTAATTCTAAAAAAGATAAAGGGAGGTGAAAACTACATGTTAAAATAAGTATCCTAATATAAATCCTAAATTCCCAACTAATTCCTATTAAAGAAGTATAAACTAAGTACCTAGAAATAAATAAAATAAATTGAGTTTCATCATTTTAAGCACTTTAGTTAAGGTCATGTAAATCAACCTTACCTATGTAGCTCATGTGATATGTGTGTTGAGTAGTGACCTTACCTCCTTCTTTAGGATTTAACCATGAATGATGTTGTATTTCATATTATGTTGCTCTTGTAATATCCCAGCACCTTGGACCACTAATCAGTTCCCATACTAGTGGTCACTACTCACCTTAGTTTCACCTCCCCATATTCCATAGGATTTCGACTAGCAGTGAGGGTTTAACAAGGTACCTTGGGGAGACTATACCTCCTATATCAAACAATGAAATAATAAATTAAATAACTAAGTATAATACATGATATAAAAATAATAGAGTACAAAGGGTAAATAAAATATTTAATAATAAAAATATTAAATTTAGAGACATACATACAACCATAAATGATATATCAGCCACTTAACCAATCAAGTATACATAATGAAAATAAAAGAACAAATGGTGACTAAAATAAAAGTACAGGAGGCTCTATTACAATCCATTATTCTCACCTAATCCTAAACTCTAAATCACAGCCAAGGTTCTCCATCTCATTCATGCAATCATAGACCTCATCCCAACCTATACCTACATCAAGTGAGGGATTATTGGGTACCCAAGTGAAATGATGTCCCAAGTAGGGTATGGGTATATACCATTAATATAGAGACATGTGCATGTTACATGTTTTGAATAAATAAATAACTGTTGGAAATAAATAAACAAAACCACCATCAATACATAATTTAGCCTGAAGTTGGAAATTATTTGATCACGTTATAGGGACCGTGCTAACTACAATATCACAAATTCCCTAAGGGAAAATAAATATAACCTAATCCAATCCCAATAACCACTATTTATCCTTGATTCCATGACCTCAATCAACCATACCATGTTCGGACAGTTTTAGGGTATCTTTTATCATGTCTTGATGACCGTGACAACCAATATAAAAAAATTGAGTCTCCCTAATATGTAGATAAGTATCAAAGACCTCTCCTTTGAGTGTTTTGTTAGCTAGGTAATAATCCCACAAGTAATATTGTCATACCCTATGTGATTTTTCTCAGCTAAATCGTAATCCCATAAGTAACACAAACCTCCCATATGGTAGTTTTCTCATCCAAGGTCACAAACCTCCCAGAGAGAGTTTTCCATATTATCACAAAACTCCCTATTAGGGGAGTTTTCCATTCAATTAAAATAAACACTACCCCATGTGTGTCTTTAATTTTATATCAAAACTTCCCCAAGGGTGTATATAATCTCAAATAATAAAAACATCACCCCAAGAGAGTTATCCAAACCACTCATAAAATGAAAAGATATAAGGGTTGGACAAATTCCTAAATACACCATCACTAACCATGTCTAGGAACACCCACTCACTAGGATCAGAAATACCACTATTGGGGTCCTCTAGGTCACTAAGAAATAGGGGATCCCCACTTGGGGTCCCCGGTGTGTGTCAAGTCTCAGTCATCACCCATCACTTTAAGGGAATCATTCTCTTTAACAAATTCATAAATATACGTGGTCTTATAAACCTTATTGTGTAATCTATACTGGAAATTGTCCAGAGAGATGGCTTATGACCCATTTATATTTCTTTGGGGCCTAACTATATTTCCCCGCATGCCCAACCCAAGTCCATCCTTCTTATTGTCAACCACTTAGGATAGACGTATCTTGAGAGAAAGGGTCACTCGCACCTTACCCGGTTCATCGAGCCTAACAGCTCCAAGGTGTTACATGGGTCATCTTATGTCCAGCTAATACCATCTCCAACCCACACTAAAAATGTTAAAATGAAGTAGAAAAGTTCCTCCAACCCAATGTTAAATCCAGTGCTAAAATGGCATTGCTGCACAGTCCAGTGCCATATTTGGCGCTGCACTGTTGCAGCGCTATCCACTGTTTGATTTTTTTTCTGCTTATTTGAATTTGAATTTTCATTTATTTTCATAATATAAATATGATAGCGTAAAATATAGCGTACCGGTTGGATGCGATTTCACTGTATATGCAATGTTTTACAGTAAAGGTTACTCCATTTTAGCGCCCTCGGTTGGAGATTCTCTAAGGATAATAAATATCAACTAAACCTAATAAAGTAACATTTATCCCTTCCTATTTCAATACATTTAACCAACACCCCACAAGGGGTTTAAATTTCATGATGTACTATTAGTCCAAACCACTTCTAATAGAGACAGAGGGGTCAAAACAGTGCACTAGGTTTGAGGTGTACTAAGCACCATTTCCATTTTATTTCATAATTAGATCCTATAAACAATGTATTATTCCATTATATAACCAGAGCATAGAATCCACAGTCAGATCTACAGGTATATAAATATAAGAGTTTCCTCCCTCCCTCCTGGGACTTGCCATCAACTTATCATGGATAGATTTCCACAAATCTACACTTTCACTCTCATTTTTACTTCCCCCCTTTAAATCCTCATCTCATCCCCACCATTGTCATATGTCATTGTCATATGTCATTGTCATTGTTCATGGGAACATTCTCCACTTTCTCTCCCTCCATGGGAGCTCCACCTCTATCTACAAACTCAAATACACTCTATCCAATTCATTATATGCCTCCAACTTTCATTTATGAATCTCCAACCAGTGGTTCCAAAAACCCCCCACCCCCTATCCACTCACCATCATGACGCTAACCTAAGAATCCCACATCCATAACACTATCATATGTTCCCAATACCATGACCTGTAGGTCTGGATTCAGAGAATCAATCATGATTAAATGGGGATCTCCTTCATAGACCATGTACCATTTTTGTCTATCAACCTCTTACAACATCGATTTATTGAAATCAATGGGAAGTCTCAGATTACATGGGTTTAGATGGGCACATTAGTGGCGGTGGTTGGGGAACCCTGTTGTGTAGATATGACCTCACCACCAACAATGTGATTGATGCTCACATCGTTGATGTCGATGGAAGGATCTTGGATCAGGTGAGCATGGGGGAGGACCAGTTATGGTACATCTTGAGAGGTACCATTGAGAGCATCAGAATCCATGGAAGTTTTTTAGAATTTCATCAAGATTTATGGAAACCTGAACATTAATTTTTGACACGCCTGCACCACTGATGTTGGGAAATTTATCTAAAGAATTTTTTAGGTATTGAAGAAGAATTAATTATGGCCTAATTCACTATCCTTTATTTATAGATCAAAATTGGTCTGATTCACACCAATTTAATCTCACCATTTCAATCAAAGAACACCTTTATTTAACAAAAATGAGACAACCCATGGAGGGGGAACCCAGTCGGATTTTCAAAAAACTGAAATACAACTGTTATGACTAATCACAATATTATTCGATTTATAAAATATTTTATATTCTTGTTTTGTTATATATATAGTATGTATATATATAACAAATATTTTACTAAAAATGAATATTTTTAAAAAGCTTTAAAATCATTTTCACACACACACACATACACACATATATTAATGAAAAAAATTCAATTCCCAAAACCCCTTTCATAATGGATGGTATTTGGGAATTCTACCCATCTTTCCCATGTGGGATTCCCTAATATTTTTCCACCTCATATATCCAAACTTCCAACTAAGTGGACCCCCTTAAAACCACTTTTAATTTATCTATTTTATGAATAAAAATATATTAATACTCCACTTTTATTTAAAAAAATCAATTATCCAGATCACAAGTGATCATTATACATAATAATGGTATCTTTCGATTTAAACCTTTAATTAATATCAATATCTTAAAGTACTATCATATTTACAAGTTCTCAAAACATTAAACTTGTTAATATTTAAGATAAACTGAATATATCATATATAAAATGATCATTCCAAACAATGTATCGTTTTGCAGCACTTTTATATCCATGTGCATATATACTTTTCATTAACCCTCTTAGGAGTAAACCCATTAACTCATGTAAGAAGCAGCACCACTTCTAAGTTCACATAAGAAAAATATTACAATGTGCATCCATTATTAGAACACATAACTCATCAAGTCTTAATATTTTGGTATTAGTTTATAACTCAAACTATTTTCATAATAGATAATATTGGCACCAAGTAGTTGGGGTTATAAATATCAATATCAACAATCATCTTCGTAACATTTTTTACCCATTAAACACTTTAATTATTATTTACTTAAATAAAGTGTCGAGTTTCCATTATATAAATGATTTATTATATGGGTTTTAACTCCATATATTTATCAGTTTCATGAATGATTTCTCTCAATAGAGATTTTGTAAATTGATCTACAAGTTTTTTTAAATGATATTACATAGAAATTTGTTATGGTACCAACTTCCAATAATTGTCTCACATAATTGTGTCTCAAACATATATGTTTATACTTTCCATTATATATTAAACTATATTCCAATGATAAATTTTCTTCATTATCACAACTGATAGAGATAGGAGGAATCTAACTATGCCATAATCTAATATCAGATAATAGATTCCTGATCTATTCAGCTTACTTTCCACATTCTACTAAGGATAAAAACACTTACTCCATGGTCAAATGTGAAATACATGTTTGTTTCTTTCTCACACAAGAAACAACACAACCTCCAAGAGTAAAAAACCATTCATATAATTATTGGTTATCACCAATACTGGTAATCCAACTCGCATCAGTGTATCATTCTAATGCAATCGAATAATCATTACAATATAAACTTAAATATTTGGACTTTCTTATGTATCCAAAGATTATCATTAATCATTTACAATGATCCACATCTGAATTAATATTATATCTACTCATTTTTCATACCGCAAAAGCAATATCAGATCTAGTATAATTAATTGCATATATGAATGAACCAATTACACTAGCATGCTTAAGTTGTGTTATAGATATACCCCTATTCATAAATAGTTTAATACTAGAATCACATGGAGTATTGGCATCCTTGATACCAAGATGATCAAATTTATTTAACATTTTTCCTATGTAATGATAATAATTTAAATAATAACATCCATTGTGTTTATTAACATTATTACCTAGAATAATACAACTATCCAAAGATCCATCATTTTAAAACTAGAAGATAAATAATTCTTTGTCTCATTTACACCAATCATATTGGTTATAAAAATTAACATATCATCCACATATAAACGCACAATAACTCCATATTCTTTTTTCAGCATTGAATAAACACATTTTTCTACATTTTTATGAGTTATGTCATTAGATAAAATGATAGAATGAAATTTGTCATGCCATTTCTTTAGAACTTGTTTAAGGCCATAAATATATTTAACTAGTTTACATATTTTCTTGTCATTACCTTGTGAAATAAAACCTTTTGGTTTTTCCATATAAATATCTTCATTTAAGTCTCCATTTTAAAAGGAAGTTTTAAAATTCATTTGATGAAAATACAAATAATTAATTGCACCTAAAGAAAATAAAAACATTATTAATTAATCTAAGATATATGAGCATAAATATCAAAATAATCAATTTTTTACTTTTTTTAAACCTTTTTAAACCAATATAGCTTTAAAATCTTGAATGTTTCCATTTGAATCATACTTCTTTCTAAAAAACCATTTACAACCAATATTTTTTTGAACCTCTTGGTAAATATTTAATAACCCAAGTATGATTCCCCATAATGGGATCCATTTCATCATTAATTTATTCTTTCCAGAAAGAAAAATCTCTAGAATTCATAGATTCTTTATATGTATTTGAGTTTTCTTCTATTGTCAATACCATAGGATAATTATTCATAAGGTGATTATTTTGATCTCACTCAACAAGGAAAACTATGGAATTAGGAGAAATAAATGATAGATTTAAATTTTTCTTCTTCCTAAGTATTGTACTTCATTTAGGATCAACTCTAGAATCATCATTATTCTCTACTCTTATATTTCAACTAGATGGAGTACAATAGATTGGGGTATAAGGAATAACCTCCTCTGCATCATCTTTAAAAAAATTATTTTAAAAAACTCTACATCCCCTAATTCAAAAATTAAATTATCTCCTAAATCCATAATTCTATATACTTTTCTATTTTATGAATATCCAACAGAAATACCTTTAATTTCTCTAGGACCAATTTTAGTACTTTTAGTGTTATGAACACTATAATAAGCTAAACACCCACACACTTTAAAATATTAAAGATTATGTCTTCTAGCTTTCCAAATTTCATAAGGTGGAAACATAGTTTTCCTAGAGGCAATACTATTATGAATATGACATGAATCCAATAAATCTTCACCCATAAATTTAATGGTAATTTAGATCTATTAACCATGCAATTTACCATTTCTAATAAAGTAAACTTTTTTCCTTTTAGATAATACATTTTTCTAAGGCATGTAAGGAGTAGTACTTTGATGAATAATACCATTTTATTCATAGAAATCATTAAACTCATTCATAAAGTATTAACCACCTCTATCTGAGCATGATAATTTAATATTTTTTTGTTTAATTGCTTTTCAGCTACAACTTTATACTTATCAAACATATTAAAGGATTCATCCTTTATTCTAAGAAGATATATGTGTAAATATATACTACAGTCATGAATGAAAGTAATAAAATTCTATTTTCTTCCATGAGTTAATATACCATTTAATTCACAAATATCATAATGTACTAATTCTAATATATCAAAATTTCTTTTAACACTTTGAAAAGGTTTCTTAACTATTATAGATTCTACACATGTTTTACATTTATTAAATTATTTTATAAAGTTAATTAAGATTAATTTCTTCATTAATTTTAATGAATTATAATTAACATGTGTTAAATGAACATTCCATAAATTAAGGAATCAATTAAGTAAGTAAAATATTCAATCATATTATTAATGTATAGTTGATACATTCCATCATTTGAGTACCACTTCCCCATAAACAAGCCTCCCTTCAACAATATAACCTTGTTAGATCTTAATAAAACCTAAAAACCCTTCTTATAAAGAAGATCGGCATAGACTAAATTCTTTTAAATTTTGAGTACATACAACACACTAAGAAGAGTCAACTTCTTCCTAGAATTAAAGTCTACTTCCAAGATTCCTTTTACACTAACATTGATGCATGAATTATTTACAAGGTGTACTTTCTTCGTAATACTACAATTTTCAAATGTTTTGAACATCGAACAATCCTTGAAAACATGAATTGTTTCTCCAAAATCAAGACATAATATCATCTTCACCGAAGTCCTATTGACTTAAGATATCATTGTAACTAGATTCTCTTCAGTTAGAATATTTTTAGCGGGTTTTCCAAATTTATTTCAATAGTGAAATTCACTTGCAAAATACCCTAGTTTTCTATAGACAAATAATTCTTCTTTCTTCTTGGAAGAATTTACTTTATTATTGAATTATTGAATTTTCTTCTTGATATGTAAGTAATGGTTTGGTTATGAATTTCCCTCAATGATATTAATATTTATATCAAATAGTGAATTCATACCCACATCTCTCAATAAGGATTTGTCCTCAAAGTGAAGAACCTTTTTAAAATTTTCCAAGGAAATATCCTCACTCTTTTTAATGAGTGATTTACCAAAGTCTTTCCATATAGGTAGAAATTTAGAAATAATTGCACAAACTTTGAAATTTTTTGGTATATTAATATTAATGGGAATAAGTTGTTTTGAAATATCTTGGAGATCATGAACTTTCTCAAACACTGGTTTGTCATTAACCATTTTCAAGTTAAGATACTTTTCAATAATAAATTTATTGGTACCTTATTCTTCATCTTTTTTACTTGAACTCTAGTGAATCTCATATCTCTCGATTCGACTTCATTTGGTAAAAATAGTCATAAAGATTATTTGATAATGTGTTTATAATATTTCTTTAACACAAAACTTGATCATCTTCATGTTTCATCCTCATTGCCTGAATATTCTCAACTTGAGTCATGTCAAGGGGTGTTCCATCGATATTTGGAGAATTCTCATTAGGAATGGGAGGAAGGTTCGATTCTAGGATGTAAAAAATATTCAGCACCATAAGAATAAACATCATCTTGTCCTTCCACTAGGAGAATTTGTTTCCATAGAATTGGTCAAGTTTGACCATATTTTAGTTCATCACTTTAAGGGATTCAAAATCCATATTCTAGGTTCTACCTTTCTTCAAAACCTTTATATTTTTTTGAAAATAAGTTGGTAGATGGATTAGATAGATCTAATCATGATGTGTGATTTTAATTCACCGTCCAAAATGGATTGATCCACCCCCACTTGTTGATGTAGGGTTCTCGATAGAAGTTTCCCTTAATGATTTCACCAAGATTTAGGGAAATAAAAATACCAATTTTTGATAGCCCTGCAACACCAATGTTGGGAAAATTAATTTATTTTTTTGGATTGAAAAATAATTAATTACGACCGAAATCTCCATCCTTTATTTATAGATCAAAATCGGTGTGATTCACACCTATTCAATTTCACTATTTATGTCAAATAATTCCTTGATTTAACCAAAAAGATAGAAATCTTTGAGGGGGGCACCCAATTAGATTTTGAAAAAACTGAAATCCAACCATTATGAATAATCACATTATTAGTCATTTTATAAAATATTTTATTTTATTTTATTTTTTGTTTTATTTTTGTATATATATACAGATATAAATTTTACTAAAAATATATATTTTTAAAACACTTTAAAATCATTTTGGAATATATATTATTAATGAAAAAACCCAATTTTCAAATTCCCTTTTAAAAGGGATTAGCTTTGGGAATTCTACCCACATTTTCAATGTGGAATTCTCAAAGATTTATCCACCTCAAAAATCCAAACGTCTAAATAAGTGGGTCCTATTAAATCCAATTTTAATATATCTATTTTATGAATAAAAATATAACAGAACCTAATCATCACCATGTTTACAATGAACCTAATCAGTGAAGAAGGTGTTAGTAGGGTCGTTCATCACTTTCAGTACATAAAAGATGGACTTCTGTGGAAACTGGTCATCTGGATCACCACAACAACAAAAAATTCCACCATCATCTTATCACTGGTGATCTAGGTGATGTTTTCGTCTCTCTTCCTAAGCTAACATTGGTACCTGCTTCTATTGTTGAGGCAAAAGTTCCTGAATCTGGGATTGAAAGAGGAGCACTTCTGGGAGATGATCTGGTTCTAAACCATTCTTTATTTCATAGAGTTCAAGAATGAGAACACTTTTGGGGTTTTCTCAACCAGACCAACCCCCTCCATGCATTTAACAAGCGGAAATATAACTACATGACCCATCCCCTCCCGGAATCTGTATTCTATGGCATGTGGAATATTTTCTACCAACTAGAGGCTAGTACACCCATGGTGTGATTTACTTCCTATAGTGGTAGGATGAGAGAGATTCTAGAAATTGTGACATTGTACCCACATAGATATGAGAACTTCTACTAGTTATAATATGTGGTACTCTGGGTAGAATACCAATAGGGCGCATACAAGAAGCACATAGATTGGATCAGAAGGCTTTATACATTCATGGATTTGTATGTTTTGAGGTTTCTAAAGTCTGTGTACATGAACTACAAGGATATGAACATCAGGACCAAAAATCGTATGGGAGGAACGAGCTACGTGTAGGACAATGTTTAGGGAAATTAGTACTTCAATGGAAACATCTATAGGATGGTGAAGGTGATGAGGAGGGTGGATCCAGGGAACTTCTTCTGGAGTGAGTAGATCATTCCAATTCTAAATAGTTGAGAATAATAGGAAGAACCACCCAAATAAATGTATGTTTCAAATTTTTCATACTAATTTCAAGGAATTTAAATAAATAAAGGGTGAATGTAAATGGGTACCCAAATACACATGAATAGATTTATACAAATTATTTTATCTATTTTTATATCAAAATAAAAAATCCTAGTGGTGGGGAAATGGTTGGTTATCAATTTATACTAATTATATTATTGAAATTTATTTTTACAAGATCTAATGGCCATTCAATAAAAGCTTCAATAGATTTATTGACCGTATGAATATATACATCATCAAGTGGAATAGGTAGCTCGGTGATCGACTCGTGAGCTACATGAATCCCCACTCTTACATAACCTATTGGAATATTTTTATTATGTAGAATATCTTTTTGGATATTATACACAGTACCCCTCACAACAAGGTGATGGATGGGTGTTAATAGATATAAATCACAATCATTTTCACCCTATATAATTTTAGTATAGGAAAGGTATAAATGTATTCTTTATTAACGTTTCATATAAACAATTAAGACAATATTTATTAACTCTTCTAATACAACCCTTTGAGAGGAATGGATCACCTCAAAGATGGTGGGGGTGGAGGTTCTTCACATAGTGGTTGTTGTTGTGTTGTTTCATCTCTTTGATTCCTTCCCATTACATTTCCTAACAACTATAAATGCCAATTAATTTTTTATTCAAGCATAGCTAATTGTGCATGAATCTATTTCATTTTAATTTCTTTTTACCCTGTTCATTTCTCTTCTCAAAATATGTTTGAGATGGCACCCCAAAACCCGCACTTCTAATGCAGCCATGCTATTCTAAATGCTTCAAGTCCACTGATAGTAGCTATTCATTGAGTACATATTATGATGATTCTTTTGTCTAAGTCAGATAAAAAATATAGGAAAATATGTAATCATTTTTATGTAGTATGTATTTAAATAAAAACAAATTTTTATTATGTAATACTTATACATGTTTCCCACACTTTTTTCTGTGTTTTCATTTATTAGTATCCCATATTTATTTACATGTGCATCCTTACATAGAACAAGATATGGAATTGATGTGTCTCTGTATTTCAAATCATAAATATTCATATAAACAAAGGAACATAATTATGTTGTTGTTTCATGTCTCATAAAAGTGTTAATATGAATTTAAAATATATACCATTTTTTTAGGCGAAGAGTACCCCATCCTTGTTATATGATAGGGGTATGTTGGTTTTGTTGAATGTTTCTTATTTTCATCACTCAGCTGTTGTTTCATAAGTTAAAAAATCATAATCAAAGTGATTAAGACAAGTATTTTCAAGAAATGTATTACCATTCACAATGTACCTGAAAATATGTCTCCTCATGATAACCAATAAATGCATCCCACACTTGTTGGTTTATCAGGTGTGCATACATCTATGGTGGGTGTATGTTTATTTTCCATTTAGTATCTTTGAGATGGTTCTTCATAAGAATTGTCTGAAACCCTCTATGAGCATTTCCCTCGAGCATTAATACAAATTTCATTCAGGATTCATCTACTATAAATGTACTCTATAGGGTATAATAACGAGTAAATCAACATTTTATTATTTTGTTTTTTAGTAAAATAATGAAAGTATATCATAATTTTACCTAAATCTCTTCCCAAATTAGCACCTTAAGTGCGGGCATGACATTATTCCATGAATCTACATCAACTGACACGCACATTCAAGTGGTGAACCTAATGTAACTACCGAACATGTCTATATTGGGTTTAATAGGTCAGTCACATGTATTCCATCCAACCTCAAATTTTATGCCTTTGTTTCAAGGTTTAATATTTTTTGCTAACATTTTCATGTTATGGTGCTCATATTTTTTCTAGGACATAGGTTGTTCACAGAATACCATTTCCTTGGATTCAACATTGTGAATATGTTGGCCTCTGGATTGGTAGCATCATCATGTATAGAAGATTGTTGTTCCTATGTATTAGGAGCATCAACTTGTTAAGAAACATGTTGTTCCTTGGGATTGGGATCATCGGTATGTGCATAAGTCATTATCTACAAAAGTGGTTGAATATTTAATATAGATTAAATAAATACAGTAGTGAACAGATAATGATATGAGGTAACTCGAGCTATATTATAAAAAATATATAAACTAATTATTGACTTCTCTTTTTTAAAAGGTTTCCTTGATTTTTCCCTTATATCGAGTATCCAATGTTGGAGTTGGTCTCTTAGGAACAACTATTTGTACTTTGATTACATGTATATTCTACGTATTGAATATTAATAAAACTTATTATATTTTTCCATTGTTCTACGTGACTCTAATGTAATAATTTCTAATAGTATACATTGCATTGATAAGGTTATAGTAGTTTCCCGCTATGATGAGAACCTTGAAATTCTATAGAGATATTCTTAAATAATATTATGTGTTTGGATAACATACTATGATGTGAAACATAGTACATAGAATTTCATGTATGAGTACATGTAAGTAGACAAGGCTTCTTCTCATGAAGTTCTCACTTGGTAATCTCCAATATGGGAGATTATGAGAACAGACCTGCCAGTAAGAATTCTACATGTTTAGTTGTTATCAGATATTACTATCTATGAGCATGTGTAACAGCCCTTATATTTTAATATTATCATTAATTCATGTTATGACTCATGAACTTAGATTTTTTAATGAAAACAGGGAAGACATATGTTCGCGGTGATGTAGGATACATTGGGTGCATCATGATTGACATGTCATCAATGGTTAAGCAGAGGAAGGATTTTTCCCATAAAATTTTATAGAAGTTGATATCTCAGCCCTTTGATTGGAATAAAATCATATCATTAAATTCCATGGCTATGGTGTAATAACTTTTTTTTATTTCAGATAGTCAAATAAATATGTATTGAGAAAATAGGTTGGTGATACAGATGTCCAACCTTCTTGATGAGATATTGTGAAAATTGGATTATATTACATTAAGAGTGTCCATATGTTTTTGTTGTCATTGTAACATTAAGTTCTTTCTCTTCGGTGCCTTGACCCATTTCTAAATAGTAATCTTGGACTTTAGGCAAGCCCGCATATTACCAATGAGAATGAATCCTAGAGGATCACACACTAAGTTTTACCGATGATATGATAAAATTATATTTGATTTTAATTAATTTAATAAATAGTATTCTCAAGACCTAGGGATAATTTTATTCATGATTTATTATTCAAAAATATTCTTTATTTCTCAAATTGGAACACACCACAAAATAATAATAATATTATTATTATAATTATTTGGCATGGGATTTATTAAAGTTAATTATATTATTTAAAGGGTGATATAAAATTAAATAATTATTTTTACTTAAACCCTAGCTCTATAAATAGGAAGTTATGTCTATTTTGCAGGGTGTGAAAAAATAAACCAGTACAATCAAAATAGATAATTATTGAAAAAAATGAATTCTCTCTCAAATCCTCCTTCTATATCTCTCTCATGAATGAGAAATTTAAGATAGATTGCTTCAAGGTTGAAGGATAAGAGATTAATATAAACAATGCAAGATAATCGATTCGTCGCGCTAGCATCTAGAGATCAATTGATATTTCATGGAGATCAAAGGAGCACATGTGGATCACCTCTAGATAGATTCTATCCTTAGATCCTCATAGTGCAATAAAGGCAATCCCAAAGGGTTTTTTATAATGATCAACATTCATATCAAAGAAATATCCAAATCCTAGGTATTTTTTATTCTAATATTAAGTAGATTAATTATAAATTTGATGTTCAAGATCCTTTCCCATGGTTTCAAGGAACTCAAATATTAGAAGAAATTTTAATATATCACCCACCACCACATGCTTCCATTTCATCCAAAACCAACAAGTGGTATCGAAGGGGTCACATTTAAATTTATAATTATTTATTTGATTTTTTATCTATATGAAATCGTGGTTGAATTTTTATTTCTTATTATTTTTTCTTCAATATGATTTGAATTAACATGTTATCAACATATTAATCATGTTATTTCAATGTTTCATTTTCTTTAAGGTATAAGAATAGATGAAAAATGACTGGATATTCCATCAATAACTACCAATTTTTGGTTGGTAATATAAGGTTACATGGCATATACTCATAAGTACATGTGGTGTACCCTAGTACGCTACACTTGGAAATACCGTGGGAAACATGACATGTCATGCAATTATTAAACGTGGTGTATGTCGCATGTTAATCAACTGACCTGGAACATAGTTGTCATATTACATGGTGTGCATCATCATACACCCCATGTAGTCTACAAGGGTTAACAATGTAAAGTGTTCAATTGGTGTGGTCATAATATGCAGTCAAACTACATGAGAATGACAACCTAAATCATTTATGATATACAAAATGTGTATGTGGTGTACATGGCATGCATTTCATCAATTTATGCATCTCAAATACACACCATATCTATAAAAATAGAATTATAGATATAAAGTGTTTAGTTGGAGTGCACATGTTATGTAGTCTCTTACCATAGAACACACCGAGTCTTTCGACGGGTTGCATGGGCATGAGACATTTAGATCACACGGTGTGTATCTTGTTTATACATGTCATGTAATCAACTGAGATACATGAATAAGACCCGAGAGAGTATATTGGGAATACAAAAAGTGGATACATGGCGCGTAGTGGGCATGTACATGTCATGTAGTTTGGCCGTGTCAACACACTAAATCCCCAGGCGTGTGACTTGTATACACAACAAAAGAGTTACAAGGTGTGTAACTAGATAGTACATGTCATTTAGTCTCCCAATTACTTGTAGAATTAAATTTCATTAAATTGAAAATTATAGCATTAAAGCCTTATTTCCTCGATTAGAACTTCATGTGTTTGAAAATTAATAATGGTTTTAAATAATTTTAAATTCTCAATTAATTTATTGTAATAAATATAAAACTATTGGACCTATCATTTATTTTACATTAATTCCTTAATGATGGTTATCTAAAAATGAATTCAGATGGTCATTAAGATGAAAGGGAATCAATTAATTAATTCAAACATGTTTATCTTAATAATAAAGAACAAATAATAAATGAATGTTTTCCATTTACTTTTTCATATACGTTTTATATATGACTATTAATGATCTTGAAAAAGACCACTATATGTGTTGGAATTTGTTTGATTTAATTTATTGCATGGGTTTTCAAGTATTTATTATTAAATTAAATTTGATAGCTTGTGAGTCATCCCTCCCTCCATTATTATGTAGGAATTGTGTGTCTATGCATATTTATGTAATTATCCTTTAACCAGTCCTTTGGTTCCCCTCAACTACATTTAAGTTATAAATATTTTTAATCAATGTATTTTGTCAAGGCATGTTGAGAGGTTTCAAGATGGAACCATAATGATTCCAACACAGGTGTTACACAGGTGGATAGGTGGAATGTTGTAAATCATTCCAATACTAGCATCGAGATTTATTTACCCTAGGTCAACGGTTGATTTAATGTTCTCTCATTAAATAAACTATTATATAAATCTCATGAACAAGTCATTTAATTAATTATTTATTTCTATCTATGAAATTATTTATTTTATGGATGCAAGGTCATGATCACCTACCTGAATGGCCCGAAGGCCTTATTTTTTATTTTATTATGGATAATCCTCATTTTAAGGGTTGAAGGGGAACTCGTACATGACCCGTAGGCCCAAGGCACAAGGCCTGACAAACCCTCAATACATGACCCGAAGGCCCAGAGGCATACCATGCCCAATACATGACACGTAGGCCCAACCCAGTTGAACTACCCTCCCTAGCTTTCTACATCATTGATCACCTAGCTCCCCACCTTACATTGCTGATCGGATAGCATTTCCCACTACAAAGTTGCACGATGCCTGGTCCCGATGGCAGCTGCCATACCCTCTCATTCTTCCAATCCGGTTAGCTCTGCAACTGGTGGCTGCTACTTTTGTTGCTCTGATCCTCTTCTGGGGTCTGTTCTGTGTGAACTGGGATACTCCATGGTCTTCGTGACCCAAAGGCCCAGTGGCCAGAAGTCCTTTGATGACCCGTAGGCCCAAACCGGTGGCCCAATGATCCAAATCGGGTGAATAGTTCCGGCTGCTACAGTACCGAACAGTAACTGCTATAGTAACCCGAAAATTCGCCTCCACCCGGTTTTGAACCCGGGACTCTTGGATGCCAAGTAGGAGACCTTACCACTCGGGTACGGGCTCGTTGGCTGCAAGTTCATGATCAAAAAAACAAATGAATTAATGTGAAAATAAAAAAATTAAATAAACGAATTATGTGTAAATGTTTTATCCAACCTGTTTAATTAATTAAGTAACATCAAGTTAATATTAACAATACATGTAAAGGATAATGAAAGATAAAATTTAAGCATAATAATTAAAGTCCCTCAATTAAATATTAAATCAGACTTGGCCTTCCATTACTTGATTAGGAATGAAAGACTTTGAAATAAGTGTTTGAACAACCGTTTTGGTACTCTTACTTTTAATGTGGGGTTCTTATGAAGGTTATGGGTTGAATAAACTATCTTACATTGAGAGAAGCAGTCCTTTATAGATTGGATGTAACATGGAGGAAAGTGTTATGGAAATTCAAGTTAGGATTTTAGGATAAGGGATCCCACTCAACGGATCAAGGATCTATTATCCTATAGTTGGAAATACCTACCTACCTAAATACCTTGAAGTAGTTTGACCATCCCTTATTGGTTTTATGTGAAGGGGAATATGGATTTTGACACTAGAATGTTAAATCAACTATAAATTCATAGTTCAATGGTGAGGGATATTGGGACTTGATAAAATAGTGGGAGATTTAATAAAATTATTTTATTTTTTATTTCTCACATAATTTGCAATCAAGAAAAAGTACTAATAATATCCTATTTTAATTATAGAATAAAATGGAAAGCTATTCATTCACATTATCCCTATGATCGATATTATATAAAGACAACCTCATAACTAGAAGTAACTTCTTAGAGTGGATTATATGCCTTCGTGTTATGTTGTTCCATGAATGAAAATATTACATGCTAGAATCCTCAATGTCTGATCCACCTTCTAATGAGGTGAGGGATAAGGATTTCCTTATCTATGAAAAACATTTTAGTGATGCGGTCGATATTCAATGTTTCATGCTTTCATCAATATCTATTGAAATCATTAATTCTCGCAAAAAATGGATGTGTATAGAATGCTTGAGAACCTCTATGGTCTTTACAAAGAGAGAGATAGACATGAATGGTTTGAGATATCTAAGGTGCTCTTCCAGAGAAAGCTTGTATAGGGTTACCAAGATGGGCCTCATGTAGTCAAGCTCATTGGCTAGATTGAGCGCCCAGAGGTTCTATGGTTTAAAATCTCCAAATAATTGGGTCCTGATCTCATTCTAGAATCATTCATGTGATTCTCTTACTCTGTTTTGAATTTTAATATGAACAACATTGAGAATTTCTTGCTAGATCTTTTCACTCCTCTTTACCAAGTAAAAAAGGATATAAAGCAAGAAAATCCTTCCATCCTTATGGTGAAAAAACAAAAATGATAGGTGAAGATATTTAAGCCCAAATATTCTTCACGACCTTCCAAGAAGAGGAAGATACTGGGGAAATCATGGGAACATGATGCTGTCTATTTTTCATGGGGAAATAAGGGCCACTAGAAGAAAAAATGCACACATACAAAGAAACAAAGGGAAGATTTAGGCGTGTTTGTTATCAACTTCAATTTATATGTTTCTAAAAATTTTATATTATATAGAGCTTGTGGTTCTCACATATATATTAAAATACATGAACCAAGTTGATTAAAAAAGATATACCAAGGGGCAATAGATTTTCAAGCAACCAACTATCGAGGACTAACACCTCACATTATCGACTATGATGATCTTTGTTTTTAAAGGTTTATATTATGTTCCATTAGTTACCAACAACATTATTTCTATATCCAGACATGATATGGATGGATTTATTTTCAAATTTGTAAATGAATGTTGCTTATTTTAAAAATATATCATTTTTTATGTTAAGGTGCATTTAAATAATGGACTTTATGTGTTTGATTACACAAACCAAGTAATGGAAATTGATAATGAAACTGATTTACATGACTCATACCACACCCAACTATGGCATCACCAACTAGGTCATTTAAATGAAATGTTCTAGACTAAATTATACCAAGATAGATATTTAGATTCTTTTGATCTAAAACCACTTGGTCAATGTCACACATGTTTACAAGGTAAAATAACCAAATCCCAATTTAGTATAAAAGGTTAAAGGGCTGAAGAGATTCTTGAATAAGTTAATACAGATGTGTGTGGACCATTTCCTTTTGATACAAGGGGTGGGTACTCAGACTTTATTACTTTTACTGATGATTTTAGTAGATATAGATATGTCTAATTAATGAGTTATAAGTCAGATTATTTTGATAAATTCAAGGAATACAAGAATAATGTTGAGAAACTATCACAAACCAAGTTGGGTCGCCATCCGAACCAACACCCGAACCGGCCCGCGGCAAGGCCCGAAGGGCATTCCCGATCCCCACAGGCTGGCACAAGTGCCCGGGTATCAAAATAAACCTTGGGAACAATTTTAACTGAACAAAAAAAATATAAATCAACCAACAAAATAAACCCAACCGAAAGTAAGTGTCGCAGCCAAAAAACCCTCTAACCAAAACCATATTTTTGAGTCACATGTAAAACCAAAACCCAAACAACACTCAGAGTATGGTGACCAAAAACCAACCCAAAAATTGTCGCCCGGCGAGAGGACACCACCCTCAATCCACCACCACAACACCACGTCAAGAGCTCTGCTAACAACCTGAACCACCGCTCCTAAATGCTCGACCCATACCTGTATCAGACATAAACAAATATACTTACACCCAAAGGTGTAAATAGGGTGTGAGTAATTTCCCAGCAGGATGTCACCAAGAAAAGATTCCATGCACAAGCATTAAAATACAATTAAATTTGCAATGATAAATAAAAGAAACTAAGAAATGCTTAACAACGTTAGTGAAAACAGTTTTCATAAAGAGACCTTAAAGAAAAGCAGTTTAAAGAGAACATTGGTTTGGGTAGTAACTCAAGTGAAATATTATGTATCATCCGTGTGCGCAGAGTAACTGGTAGCACCAAAGGATGGGAGAGGCCCTATGGGTACTAGAAACTGGTGGGACCCTAGAATGAAGTGGATGGGTGAAGCGTGGCTTAGAAACTACGACCCTCAGAAAACGTGGCTTAGAAGACCATGACCCTCAGAAAATGTGGCTTATAAGTCCATGATGCTCAGTCCTCATATGTTTAGTTAGTGTTACAATCGTCAATCCTGCTAGTTAAACTAGGCCAAACCATCTCCGGAACACTAGCTCACTAGTCCTAGTTTCCCCGCCTAATACCCCAGGCTTCCCTCTTTGTGCTCACCTAAAATCAAAGTTCACATAACATGTCACATTAACACTTAAAATCTAAATTAGGTGCTTACACACAAGAACATGTCATTCGCACACTGATATCCTCTTTTAAAACCACACGCACACCAAAACCTTTTAGAACTTAACCTGCGCCGCTTTCACATTAAATTAAACCAGCTACATAGTTTTATAAAAACACTTTATATAATAAATCAAACCACTAAAAAAATCATTAAATAGTTTCCAAACATGTCTCAAAATATTTAAAGTGCAAAAAGCCACTCAAAACATTTTTCAAGACAACCTCATTTTTAATACTATGCCAAAACATAATTCCACAATCCACACTTCCTAACACACACACCACACGGTTTTCAAAACACCGATAAACAACCCAAACAGGTTTTCACAATGAAATTCACCAGTATCACTTATACATAACTCTAAATAAATAAATTCACTATAAAACTCTGTCACAGATAATTTTTCAGTATGTAAACAAATAGACAAAAGGTGCTAAACTAATCAGATAAACAAGCAAATGATTGTTAATAAATACTTTTGTGTGGAATCACCTACAGGTGTGTTTCAAGCTTTGAAAAATTGGTGCACAAAAGCCACGAAACCCAATGCACCTCAAACAAACCCAAAACATGCCCTAAAAATAAAGCACAGCACAAACACCTCAAAATTAAACCAATCACAAACTAAAACTTTTTTACAACATCACTAAAAACGAAAGAATGCATAACCAGTGTACTCTGCACCTATGGTGACGGTTTCGAAAGAATTTATGGAGGTTGACAGAGGTTGTCTGAGCTTGTGTGGTGTTGGAAAATCAAAAGGAGAGATGCCGAAAAAAAAACACAGCCAAGGGAGTGGTGCATGCGTGGCTGGACAAGACAAGAGGATGGTGAAACTCGGTGCAAGACGGCAGGGGGGGTGTCACAGCTGTTCAAAAGGGGAGGAGGGGTAGTGAAGGTGGCCAGGCTGAATGGAAGGCAGCAGGGGAGTCCGACCGAGTGGGAGGGCAGCAGGAGGAGGGTGAGGTCAGCGGCCTGCTAGATAGGGGAGGAACGATCGGTGCGGCATGGCATGGTCATAGTGAGGCAGGAGGGTGGCGTTGACTCAAGGAAGTAGGGAGGAGGAGAAAGAGTGGCTGGGTGCAAGAGGGAGTCCGGTGCGAGGATGGTCAGTGCTGGGAAGGTCGGGGCGAGGCAAGCCGGTGCGAGCTGGGAGGGCAGTAGCAGGGGAGTCCGGTCAAGCAGGAGGGGAGTTATGGTGCCTAGGGTTAGGGGGAGCCACAGATGAACAGTGTGTTGTAGGGAGGGAGTGTGAGGGGGAGAAGAAAAAAAAATAAGGAGAAAAGAAATAAAGGAAAAGGAAATAGGAGGAAAGAAAAAAATATAAGAAAAAAAATAAAAGATAAAAGATAATAAATAAAAAAATAGAAGAAAAACATAAAAAAATAATTAAACTAACCTAAAATGAAAATAGTATTTAACCTAATATAAAATAAAAATGAAAATATAATAGCGATATAAGGAAAATTAAAAACTTTAAGATTTTAATGTTACCCAAATTAAAATATTAATTACAATAGTGTTAATAATAATAGTAATAATAACAATAACAATGAAAATAATAATTATAACTATAAAATTTTATTTTTTATTAGGTTAGTTAATCATTCGCGCACTGGGTAGACCGCACGTTAAACTGGAAAAGCCACACGGCTTCGCCCGTGCCCTGCCCACGCGTCGAGCGATGTCAAGCCAATGCTCACTTATCAGTGAAAAAGTGAAAAACTCACATCAGGTTCAGCCCGGACTTTAACCAAACAATTTAAATAAAGGAAAATAAAATTATGGGATAGAAATTAAAATTAGAAACATACCTCGATGCGAAGTTCAGGTGTGATAATTCTCTCCACCATGAATACTTTCCTCCCTCGGAAAGTCAACTCGAATCCTGATCGGATAATATAAACGGGTACTCCTGCTCAACCCAAGACTTCCACTCCCAAGTCTCATGCTCGTCATTCCCATGATTCCAAAGAATGCGAACCAAAGGAATGGACTTTCCATAAGGCACCTTCTCCTGAGAATCCACTATCTGCACTGGATGCTCAAACACTAATAAGTCTGGCTCAATGTCCAACTCCTCCCAATTCAACACTTGTGACAGATCAGGATTATACTTTTTCAGTTGTGAGACATGAAATACATCATGAATTGATGTCAACTAAGAAGGAAAATCTTACCTATATGCCACCTTTCCAGTCTGCTCGGTAATCTCGAAAGGCCCAATGTACCGTGGTGTCAGCTTTCCCTACTTTCCCAAGTGGCGGTGACCAAAGTGAGGGGCCACCCTCAAGAACACTTTGTCCCCCATTAAAAACTCAAGATCTCAATGCCTTTGATCTGCATAATATTTGTGGAGACTCTGAGCTGTCAACAACCATTGTCTAATCAACTTGAACTTCTCAGACGTCTCCTAAACAAGGCTCGGTCCCAAGAGTGAGGTCTCACCTACCTCAGCCCAACACAAAGAAGACCAACAAGGATGACCGTAGAGTGCCTCAAAGGGTGCCATTATAATAGAGGATTGGTAACAGTTATTATAAGAAAACTATACCAATCCTAAATGGCTATCCCATGAACCTCTAAAATCCAACACACATGCTCGAAGCATGTCCTCCAGAATCTGATTTTCCCGCTCTGTCTGGCCATCCGTCTAGGGATGGTATGTCGTGATCATCTTAATCCATGACCCCAAAGTCTTATGGAGGCCTCCCCAAAACTGAGAGGTGAATTGGGGGTCCCTGTTAGAAACAACCGCTGATGGAACACTATGAAGTTTGACCACTTCCTGGACATACAAACGGCCCTGCTCATCCACCTTCGTTGTATTTGTGATCGGGATAAAGTGAGATGACTTGTTTAAATGATTAATCACTACCCAAATAGTGTTCCTTCCCTAAGGTGTATGAGGAAAGCTAACAATGAAGTCCATGGAAACCTCGTCCCACTTCCAGGTAGGAATTGGTAATGGATGATACAGACCAAATGGTCTCTGATGCTCTGCTTTCACCTACTCAAAAGTGTAGCATCTTGATAAAAATTCGGCTATGTCTCATCTCATACGAGGCCACCAGAACTAGAAACAAACATCATAATAAATCTTGGTAGTACCAGGATGGATGGCCCACTGAGATTGGTGGAAATCCTACATCACCACCTTCCGTAGAGACAACAGCACCACTGCACAGCCCTTGAAGCACAAGATCCTCTCAGGAGACAAAAAACAATTAGAAGGAGTCTACCCACCCTGAAGAAACTGCATAGATTTTTGACACAGCTCATCATGGGGCTGCTCCCACTGAATCAACTCCATAAGAGTGGGAGTCAACTGATTTCTAGCCAAGAAAGTACCCCCATTGTGATCTCTTCTCTCCAAGGGCATCTGGGCGAAGAGCCCCATAAAAGTTCACTCATCGCTGGACTTCCTCAATGCCTGCACTGGTACCTTCCTTCTCAAAGAATCAGCCACCAAATTTCCCTTTTCTAGGGTATGGAAAATGTTAAATTCAAATCCATGCAGATACTCGATCAAGCAGTGTTGCCTCAGATTGAGATACTTCTGAGATAAAATGTATGCTAGGCTCTTATGGTCAGAATAGACCACAAATTTATCCCCAAAGAGGTAGTGATGCCAAGTCTTCAAGGTGAGAATCACTGCTTCCAACTCCAAGATGTGAGTCGGATAATTATTCTCATGCGTCCAGAGTTGGTGGGAACCATAAGCCACCACATGATTATCCTGCATGAGTACACACCGAAGTATTGTACCTGAAGCATCACAATAAACCACATAACCCCTCCCAGACTCTTGTAAGATCAACACAGGTGTGGTGGTCATCCACCGCTTCAACTCATCAAAGTATTCTTGGAAATAAGGGTTCCATTCAAACTTCACCCCTTTCTGGGTGAGTGCGGTCATGGAGGAGTCAAGACGTGAGAAATTCCGAAAAAAACGCCTATAATAACCTGCCCGGCCAAGAAAACTCTTGATCTCAAACACATTCTTCGGTTTTTCCCATGACATAACTACACTGATCTTCTCAGTATCTACTGAAACCCCTTGTTTTGAGACGACATGCCCCAGAAACCTCACTTGCTTGATCCATAATGTGCACTTCAAGAGTTTGGCATACAGGCGGTGGTCTCGAAAAGTGCCCAAAACAATCCACAGGTGATGCTCATGTTCCTCCTCAGATCTAGAATAAACCAGGATGTCATCTACAAATACCATGAAAAATGAGTCGAGATATTGGTGGAACACCCTATTCATGAGTTCCATGAAAACTTTCGGAGCATTCATCAATCCGAAAGGCATGACTAGATACTCAAAGTGACCATACCTGCTTCGAAAAGCCGTCATTGGAATGTTTTCTTCTCTCACCCTAAGCTGGTGGTATCCTGAATACAAGTTGATTTTGGAGAACCACTTTTCCCCCTTCAGTTGGTCAAACAAATCATCAATCTAGGGGAAATGGTATTTATTATTGATGTTCACCTTATTGATATTCCAGTAATCAATGCACAACCAGAGGGTTCCATCGACCTTCTTCACGAATAAAACCGGGGTGGCCTAAGGAGAGATGCTCGATCGAATGAATCCTTTGGGTTCCAAATCGTCCATCTGTATCATTAATTCCCTCAATTCGGTGGGGGCCATGCGATATGAGGGAATAGATATAGGCTGAGTTCCCAGCGCCAACTCAATCAAGAACTCCACATCCCGCTATGGGGGTAATTCTGAAAAATCATCTGGGAAGACCTCAGGGAACTCATTCACTACACAAGGTAACCCACCCTGGGAAAAACCACCCTCGTCCTCCAGTGAAAGTGATGAAAACTAATAAGTAAGATTCCCCAACTCAGGGTGTGGAGGTCCCGTTCGACCCGACCAAGGATCCCATTCTGCATGAAATAACTGAGGACTCCCATCTGGTTCTATAAAGTTGACTCGGTGCCGATAGCAGTCAATATGCGCTTGAAATCACACCAGACAGTCCATGCTGAGGATCACATCAAACCGGTCCATATTAAGGACCAATAAGTCTCAATTCATCTTGACTCCTAACATAGAGAGTGTGCATGACAGACACCTAAGGCCTTGATCCCTCTTTTCCCCCAACGGTGTTACCAACTCCATGGAAAAAGATAATATTTCAGTTGGTAGGTTCAGAAAGTTCACCAGACGGGAAGATATAAAAGAAATTGAAGCACCAGTATCAAATAAAACTACAGCTATAGAAGATGCAATCAGAATGGTACCTCGAACATTCGAAGGTCCTGCATCAGATCCCGTTGGTTCTAGATCCATAACATGAAAATGTCTGGTCCCTACCTGAGAATGACCACTCGCCTGAGGCTCTACCCTGACCTAGGTCTACCCCGAAGACAACCCGGTCCTACCACGATGACCACCGAACCCATATCTTGTCATCCTGGTCTGTTCTGATTGAATTGATACCCCTCTAGAAGCCATAGATCCAGTCCCACTCTGGTAAGGGTGTGCAGTCTTGCAGAAGCATTTTAGATGTCCCACAACTCTACACCCATGGAAAGGTCTTGTAGGGTATGGAAAAGTAGGTCGGATGTGCCCTACCCTTCTGCACTGATGGCACACCATGGACCCTACACTAGAATCCCCAGATGAAGTCTGCCTGGGAGGATGACCTGAGCTGCCACCAATCTTCTTCCATTGCTCATCATGCTTCCTCTTCTTCTCAGATGAACTACTGCTACCAAACCCTGACACTGATCCAGAAAAGCCCGACTTTCCTCTCTGGTCAATCTCGACCATGCAAGCATGATCAACCACCTCGGCATAAGTTCCCATCTTGAATAAGAAACCCGGAGGGTGGATTTCTAGTCAAAGGCCATTCTCGAACTTCCTAGCTTTCAAATATTCACTTGAAACAATCTCAGGCACGTACCGCACTAGCTCAGCAAAGTGGTTTGCATACTCCATCATTGTTCGATCCCCTTGTGAAAGATCCATGAACTCCCAGGATCTGGCACAGGCCAAGAACTCGGGACAGTACTGCTTATTAAAGATAGTTTTGAAATCCTTCCAACTCATCTGTTCATGCTTCCCAGCTTGAATAATTGATTCCCACCACTTGCGACTAGAACCCTCTATTTTAAATGAGGCACACTTTACCCAAACTTCCATTGGTGTGTCAAGGAAATCGAACATATGCTCTATCTTTTCAAGTAATTCCTCTACCTCTTGAGGTTCTGAACTACCTCAGAATGGAGGGGGTTTATTCTTCAGAAACTCATGATCTTTATCCTTCTTAGAGCCAGACCCATATCCTCTAGTTCGAATAGGGGAGAGGGCAGGATTCGCTCCTGTCTTAAATCCTGAACAGCTCGGACCACGGCTTCTACCAATATCTGATCAAGCGGCGGGGGAGAACACTCTCCAGCTTCCTCCCATGGGTGTATGTAAGATCTCCAGGGAGGCATCTTGCTGTAAAGAGAAACAGTCATAAAAGAACATCATAAATATATCATATCTAAAGAAAAATAAAATTTCCAGCAAGATAAGTAATCATCGGTAAACCAAACATGTAAAATTAACATCGTGTCCAAATTCCTCTTCCTCGCCCGATGTCCACACACAGTCTGCAGCCTGCACATCCCACTTAGAAGAGAAGTCAAACAAGCATCCCGACATCCCATGGCGACTTAGAGTCTGTCACGAGGTGTGCTGGCCAGGAACCCTACTCACAACCAGAATTCTAAACCCTGGCAATCTTAACTCCTGTCTAACTAGACTCATCCCAAATATAATAACTCAGACAACAAAACCCCCTTTGTTGCCATTTTTTCACAAACCAAGTTGGTTCCCCATCCGAACCAACGCCCGACCCAGCCTACGGCAAGGCCCGAAGGGTGTTCCTGATCCCCATGGGCTGGCACAAGTGCCCGGGTATCAAAATAAACCTTGGGAACGATTTTAACGGGGAAACAAATATAAAGAAACCAACAAAATAAACCCAACCAAAAGTAAGTGTCGCAGCCAAACAAGCCTCTAACTAGAATCATATTTTTATGTCAAATATAAAACCAAAACCTAAACAACACTAAGAGTATGGTGACCAAAAAACAACCCAAAAACGGTTGCCCGGCAAGAGGACACCACCCTTAAGCCACCAACACAATTCCACGTCAAGAGGTCTACTAACAACCTGAACCACCGCTCCCAAACACTCGACCATTACCTGTATCAGACAAAAAAAATCAAATTACACCCAAGGTGTACTTAGGGTGTGAGTAATCACCCAGAAGGATGTCACCAAGAAAAGATTCCATGCACAAGCATTAAAAGACAATTACATTTTCAATGATAAATAAAAGAAAGTAAGAAATGCTTAACAACGTTATTGAAAACAGTTTTCATTAAGGGACCTTAAAGAAAAGCAGTTTAAAGAGAACACAGGTTTGGGTAGTAACTCAAGTGACATATTATGTATCATCGGTGTGCGCAGAGTAACTGGTAGCACCAAAGGATGGGAGAGGCCCTATGGGTTCTAGAAATAGGTGGGACCCTAGAACATCGTGTCTCAGTTAAACGTGGTTTAGAAACCACGACCCTCAGAAAATGTGGCTTAGAATACCACAACCCTCATAAAATGTGGCTTAAAGGCTATGAAATTCGGTCATCATATGTTTAGTTAGTGTTGCAATCATTAATCCTGACAGTGAAACCGGGTCAAGCTATCTCCGAAACACTAGATCACTAGTCCTAGTTTCCCCACCTAATACCCCAGGCTTCCCTCTTTGTCCTCACCTGAAATCGAAGTTCACATAACATTTCACATTAACACTTAAAATCCAAATGAGGTTCTTACACACAAGAACATTTCATTCGCACACCGATATCCTCTTTTAAATCCACGCGTACACCAAAACCTTTTAGAACTTAACTTGCGCCGCTTGCACATTAAATTAAACCAGCTACATAGTTTTATAAAAAAACTTTATATAATCAAGAAAACCACTAAAACAAAATAATTAAATAGTTTCCAAACATGTCGCAAAATATTTAAAGGGAAAAAAGTCACTCAAATTTTTTTTCAAGACAACTACATTTTTAATACTATGCCAAAACATAATTGCACCATCCAGATTTCCTAACACACACACCGCACAGTTTTCAAAACACTGATAAACAGTCCAAACAGGTTTTCACAATGAAATTCACCAGTATCACTTAAACATAACTATAACTAAATAAATGCACAATAAAACTCACTCAAATATAATTTCGCAGTATGTAAACAAATAGAAAAAAGGCACTAAACTAATCAGATAAAAGAGAAAAGGATTTTTAATCAATACTTGTGTGCGGAATCACCTACAGGTGTGTCCCAAGCTTTGCAAAATTGGTGCACAAAATCCACTGCAGCCAATGCACCTCAAACAAACCCAAAACACACCCTAAAAATAAAGCACAACACAAATGCATCAAAATTGAATCAATCGAAAACTAAAACTTATTTAAATCATCAACAAAAATGAAAGAATGCATAACTGGTGTACTCCACACCTACGGTGAGGGTTTCGAAATATTAGCCAGAGGTTGATGGAGGCTGTCCGAGCTTGCACGGTGCCGAAAAATCAAAAGGAGATCTAATGGAAAAAAACACAGCCAAGGGAGTGGTGCGCGCGTGGTTGGACAAAACAGGAGGATGGTGCGGCTTGGTGCAAGACGGTTGGGGGGTGTCGCAGCTGTCTGAAAGGGGAGGAGAGGTAGAGGAGGTGGCTAGGCTGAATGGAAGGTATCAGGGGAGTCTGGCCGAGAGGGAGGGTAGTAGGAGGAGGGTGCGTTCGGTGGCCTGCTGAACAGGGGAGGCGTGATTGGTGCAGCACGGCATGGACGGGGTGAAGTAGGGGGGCGACGTAGGCTCAAGGCACTTGGGAGGAGGAGAAAGAGTGGTTGGGTGTAAGAGGGAGGAAAATGTGGGGATGTTCAGTGTGAGGAAGGCCAGGGCGAGGCAGGATGGTGCGAGTGGGGAGGTCAGTAGCAGGGGAGTCCGATCGAGCAGGAGGGGAGTTGCGACGCCTAGGGTTAGGGGGAGCTGTGGATGAATAATGCACTGTGGGGAGGGAGTGTGAGGGAGAGAAGAAAAAAAATAAGTAGAAAAGAAATAAAGGAAAAGGAAAGATAAAAATATAAGAAGAAAAGAAAATATAAAAGATAATAAATAAATAAAATGGAAGAAAAACATAAAAAAATGATTAAACTAACCTAAAATAAAAATAATATTTAAACTAATATAAAATAATAATGAAAATATAATATCAATATTAATAAGGAAAATTAAAAACGTTAAGATTTTAATGTTACCCAAATTAAAAAATTAATTAAAATTGTTTTAATAATAATAGTAATAATATTAATAATATTAATGAAAATAATAATTATAACTATAAAATCTTATTTTTTTGTTAGGTTAGTTAATCATTCGCACACCGGGCAGACCATACGTTAAACTGGTAAAGCCACATAGCTTCGCTCGTGCCCTACCCGCACGTCAAGCGATGACAAGCCAACGCTCACTTATTAGCACAAAAGTGAAAAACTCACATCAGGTTCAGCCCACCCTTCAACTAAACAATTTAAATAAAGGAAAATAAAATTATGGGATAACAATTAAAATTAAAAACATACCTTTATGTGAAGTTGTGGTGTGACAAAAATAGTTTGGTAAGAAGATTAAGAAACTCCACTCAGGCCATGGTAGAGAATATCTTAATCTAGACTTCATTGATTACTTATGGGAGTTTGGGATCCTATATTAACTCACTCCTCCTCATACACCTTAGTGAAATGGTGTAAATGAAATGAGGAACCAAACCTTATTAGAAATGGTGAGATCAATGATGATTCATATGAGTCTTCCATTATCCATTTGGGGATATTCTTTACAAACAACAACACAAATGATAAACCAAGTGACAACTAAAGCAGAAGATGGTATACCATACCATTTATGGAATGGAAGGAAACTTGTGTTTTCATACCTACATGTGTGGGGTTGCGAATTGTTTGTTAAGTCCTCTTCAAGTAACAAACTTACACCCCGATGCACAAAGTGTACCTTTATAAGATACCCTAAAGAAACAAGGGGATATTACCTATATGAACCCTTATAAAAAAAATGTAATAGTGGAAATACATTCCATATTCTTTGAGAGGGATCAAGTCTCTAAAATAGATAGTAGGAGTTATATAGACATTGATGAAGTTGAGTCTTAAGGTATACAAGAGTGGGAACATGAACAGATTCCATAAATCCCTATGGAAGAAGAAACAGTTTCAAAGACGCAAGTATTGTGTAAGAGTACAAGAGAGGTTAGAGAACCATAATGATACAGTTTTCTAGTCACTAAAGATTTTGAATCATTATTAGGTTATAATAATGATCCTTAACCTACAAGGAAGATGTAATTGTCATAGATATTTCCAAGTGGTAAGAATACATGAATTTTGAAATGGATTCCATGTACCAAAACCAATTCTCGATTTTGGTAGATCCTCCTATGGATGTAAATACCATTGGTTTAAAATGGGTATTCAAGAAGAAAATTGACATGGAAAGAAAATCCAGTACCTATAAGGCATGATTGGTTGCGAAATGTTTTAAACAACGTTAAGGAATTGACTACAATGAAACATTTTCACCAGTTTAAATACTGAAATCCATCATAATTCTACATGAAATTAAATCTTACCATGACTATGATATTTGAAAAATGGATTTCAAAAGATATTTCCATAATGGTAACCTTTAGTAATATGTATATATGAAACAACCCTAAGGGTTTTTGACTCTAAAGGATTCCAACAATATGTTTAAAATTACAAAAATCCATTTATCAATTAAAGAAAGAAACATGGTCATTAAACATTCCTTTTTATGAATCCATAACAAAATTTTGTTTCATAAATAATGAGTGTGATCCTTGTGTATACAAATGATTTAGTGGGAGTTCAGTCATTTTCGTAATTGTATATATTGATGAAATATTACTTATAGGAAATGAAATACATGTCCTACAGTCTGTTAAGACATGGATGAATCAGTTATTCTCTATAAATTACTTGGATGAGGAAGAATATATTCTTTGGGAAAATATCCATTATTATAGATGTAAGAGGTTTCATGACCTAATTCAAAGTACATTTATTGAAAAGATACTAAAGAGATTCAATATGGAACAATCCAAAAGGGGATTGTTACGATCATCACATGGAATTAATCATTCAAGAAAAATGTTTCTTCAGACACATGAGGAAGGAAATATAATGGAAAGGATTCCATACGCATCAGTGATTGGGTCATTCATGTTTTATATACTATATACTAGGCTATATGTCACCTACAAATTAAGTATAGTGGGATGATATCAAGCTAATTTAGGTGACCACCATTGGATGGAATTCAAGACTATCCTTAAGTATATGTGGCATACTAAGGATATATTCCTAGTTTATAGAAGAGATGAGGAACTATTACTAAGAGGATATGCAGATTATAGTTTCCAAACTGATCAAGATGACATGAAGTCACAAACAGGATACATATTCACTTTGAATAGGGGTGTTGTGAGCTAGAAGAGATCAAAGAAGGTTATGGTCGCGGATTATACATTAGAGTTTGAGTATATAGTGGCTTATGATGAAGATAAAGAAGCAATATGGATGCATAAATTCATCCAATATCTTGATGTGGTACATAATAGTAAAGATATTTTTACACTCTATTGTGATAATACTGTAGCAGTGGCTCTTGCAAAAGATTCAAGGTCACATCAGTGGATGAAGCACATGTTTTGGAAGTATCATCTCTTGAGGGGGTTTTATCTGAGAGGTGAATTTTTAGTGAGTAATATTTATGTGGAAGATAATGTGGTGGACCCCTTGACTAAATCCTTGAATCAGTAGAAACATGATTATCATTTAAGGTCTAGTGGACTGGAAGTCATTTGCAATTGGCTCTAGTTTAGGTGGGATTTATTTGGATTTTTTGTCCTAGGACCAATTTATTGTACTTTGATTACAAGTATACTTGATGTATTGAGTATTAATGAAATTTTTTATTATATATTGTCCATTGTTTTGTATGACTCTAATGTAATAATTTCATAGAGTATACATCACATTGATAAGGTCATAGTATTCCCCTACTGTGATGTGAACCTTGAAGTTCTTTGAGGATATTCTTAAATAATTTTCTATAGTTGGATAACATACTATGATGTGACACATAGTACATAGACTGTCATGTGAGAGTACTCATAAGAATATGAGTCTTCCTATAATGAAGTTTTCACTTTGTAATCTCCAAGATAGGAGATTATGAGAGAAAACCTACCAGTAGGAATTTCACATGTTTTGGTGTCATCAGATATTCATATATGTGAATATGTGTAATGGTCCTTAGATGTTAAAATTATCGTTAATGCATGTCATGACTCACATACTTAAATTTTCTGATTAAAATCATGATGATATATGTTCGTGGTGAGGTAGGGTATGTTGAGTGCATCATGATTGACATGTCATTAATGGATAAGTCAAGGAATGATTTTTATCTTCTAATTTTATTGAAGTTGATATGTTGGACCTTTTATTAGAATAGAAATGTCTCATTAAGTTCTAATTCCAGGGTGTAACGATGTGTTTATTTTAGATAGTAAAAGAAAGACGTATCGAGAAAATTGGTTGGGGCATAGATATGCAACCTGCTTGATGAGATATTGTGACAAAGGGGATATATTACACAGTGAGCATTCATATTTGGTTTTCATCATTTTGAAATTAAGTTCTTTCTATTGGGTTTCTTGACCCATGGCTTGATAGTAATATTAGACTTTAGGAAAGATCGCATAATGTTAATGAGAAAGAATCCTAGAGGGTCGCACACTAAGAGTTACTGATAATATCGATTAAATTTTATTTGAATTCAATTAATTGAATATAAATTGTCCTCAAGACCAAGATATAATTTTATTCATGAGGTTTATTAAATGTTATTATATTATTTAAGGGTCAGCATGCAATTAAATAATTATTTTAACATAAACCCTAGATTTATAAATTGATGATTATATCTATTGTTTAGGGTGTAAAAAATTCAATTGGTGTAATTGAAATAGATAATTGTTGTATACAAAAAATTATCTCTCAACACCACCATTTCTCACCCTCTAAAGAATGAGAAACATAAGAGATATTCCTTTAAGACTGAAGGATCAAAGATCAACACAAAAAACTCAAGACAATAAATTTAAAAGATCCTAACCATTTTTGGAGATGTATTGAGATTTTTTATTGGTACTCTTCTACCTTTTTGGAGTATATCTTGTATGTGTTTTGTTTTGGGTGCGTTTGGGTGAAGTTTGGAATATTTTAGATGGATTTTGGGTAGTGCCTGGTAGGCGTACAATTTTTTCAAACTGTGCACCCTGCCCAAGTAAACCATGAAACCCAGATAGAGATGGATTTCATGAATAAAACTTGGTTTGTAAAACCATGATCCCTCTTGGGAGTAATCATGCACTACCCCTTGAAGAGTTTCATGGTTTAGGTGAACTATTTGGAAAACTGTGCACCCTTACCCAAGAAACCATTCATGCGGGTTTAATTATTCTGAAAGATAGATTAAAAATTCTCAAACCCCATGTACTTCACCCAATGTTGACCCAACTCAACCTTAACCCATTCCTCTCATTTTTTTAGGCTTATAGACAAATTCCTAGGGCTCTCGAGCACCTTTCTTGACAAATCAAATGCCAGATTGAAGATATGAACCTCTCCTAGTAAGAGATTCTCATCCCTATTATTTTCCCCTCTATTTCCTATCTTTATCTCATCATTTGAAGGACTGTTTTCCTCCATTGGTAGTGGATCTAGATCTGGTTTTCCATGGATCTATTTTTTTTATCTCGGATCTAGGTTTTGGATCTAGATATCATTCTTTATCATGATCTTGATTATTTTTCTTCAATTGGGGATTTCTGTTAGCAAGCGTTTATCAAAGATCTTAAGGTAGGTGGTCTATTATTCAATTCCCAAAGTCTTGATTTAATTATGTTTATGTAATTGTGTAATTAAAAATTCCATGATTGTGAAATTTCATCTGAAATTTAATTATATTAAATTGAATTTCCATGTGATAATTTAATGGGTTGAATTTGGGGTAATTGTAAATCGGTTGAATTAGACTAATTAATTGGTTAATTAATTAATGGAATGACGAGATTATAGAAATGATGTGATATTTGAATTGTGTAATTGGTAAATTGATGGGATTTTGGAATTTATTGATTAATTTAATGATGAATTTATTTATTAATGGGAATTAAGGGTTGTTTTTCTTAACCTTACAGGGTTAATGAATTATATGATTAAAGGGTGATAAATGTTTTAATAGTGATTTATTAGTATTATTCCTTATGATTTAAGTGATGAATATTGATTGTTTTGATAATTGAAACGGTATTCCATGTTGTGAAATGTCGAAAAGAGAGTTAATGATTATTAACTCTATTAAATGTGATATATGAAAAAAGTGTGATTATTTGATAAATAGGTTTTGGGACACAGACTGATGCATAAAATACCCATGGGGTTCTAGAAATGGAATTCTAAACCCAAAATAAATGAATGTGATAATGAGTGTGGGACACAAAATAATTCTTCAAAATCCCACTTGTGTGATTCATGTGATAATGAGTGTGGGACATAAACTACTACTTCAAAATCTCACTAGTGTGATTGATTGATTAATGGGTTGTGGGACACAGACCAATGCTTCAAATACCCATAGGGTTCTCGCCATGTAATTCTAGGACCAAAATGTTGGCATTGAACATGGTTCTAATTAGATGTGTAATGAATTGAAATTAAATTGATAATGTATGTCCATGTGATAATGAATTATAAATCCCTATCTAAAATGGTTCCAACTCCAACATGGGCCAAAGTAGGTATTGGTGGGTTGGGTGTCTTCGTGAACCTGGGAAAATAATGTGGTTAATTGAAGAACAATGAAATGTGATAACTATATACTTTATGCATTGTACTTTATTATTTTACAACTTCATACACTATTATTTACTGGATATTGTTTTAGACATCATTGGTGGTGGCCTACTGAGTTATACTCACACCCTACTTAGACTGCTTGATTGGTACCCAAATAGACTTCATGTTTGCAGAATTGGATAAGGGAAAGATCCCTATGTTAGATGAATGAGTTGGGATAGAGCATGGATGAGGGAACCAAGCATGGTGTCGAGATCCACCTGGGAGAGTTAGTGTGTCTTTCTTTTGGTTTTTCATTTGACACTTAACATGTACTTGGCAAGACATATCTACTATTTGGTTTGGATATTGTATTCTTGTTTTAGTCATCATGTGAAACCATTTTTTTTGTTATTATTTATATCATTTGGTTATTCTTATGATTTTTCCTATTTCTATACTTTGATAAAGAGGGTATAGTCTCTCCATGGTATACATTAGACCCTTGCTGGTGGTCGACAACCTCTAGAGTATGGGGAGGCACACTTGAAGTCATGTAACTGACCAACCTGGGGAACCTGTGTATGGCACTTGGTTTGGGATGTTACAAAGTGGCATCAAAGGGTCCTTCCTTTTTTTTATTTTGTATTACTATTTGGGGAAGGTATAGAGGATAATAGGATTATTAAAGCCTTGGTTAATAGCTCGTGCATGGGAGTATCTAACCCATGCACAAGGGTAAAGGCCAAGTACCCAGGGTGGGATTGTTGTTATTTATTTGTGTTGTTACCATTGAATGTTATCTCGCCTTGAGTGATGCACTTTTTATGTGATGTTATTACTTCAAATATTTTCTAATATTTGACTCATGGCTCGGTATTGAACAATATTTGAGAATACATGAATCATTTTAGGAACTTAGGGATTATTTTGACATGCATCATTCTTGGAATGCATGGGGAAAAACAAGTTTTAGGGGTGAGTTCGTTTATATGAAATTTATTTTCATGATTGTGTGAATTTTAAATGAAAAAGGTGCCTAATGTGAAATTACAAAATTGTAAAAGGATGAAACATGTGAATAAATGGGTGTCTAATTAGAAACATGAATAATGAGAATGAGTTTACCCTTTTTTAACCATGACCTATATGTAGGATTGTTAAGGGTGGTGATAGTGCCTTAGTTGTGATTGTGTGGTAGAAAAGGGGGGATGACTTATTATAGATTTTTGTGAATCCCCATAATTGTGTTAATGTTGTGTAATGTGTACTAGGGTGTAAATTTGGAATTATAGATATATTCCTCCAAGACTATGTTTACTGATAGTATGATAAGAGGATATAATGGAAATAATCCTCTATCATTAGAACCTGAAGAACCGATAGTGTCGGTTGAAGGATCTAAAGAATAGTTTTGTGCAAATTTTTCTCACTTCATGTAGTTTATAGAGAGATACCCAGAGTGGGTTATGAAGATTAACTCTAACCTAACTCAGGAGTTATAGTCGCATCACCCTCCTAAATTTACTAGAGTTAGTAGACTTGAGGTAGTTATGTTCTGGATTGATTCTATCAAGATGATTCTTGGCCGCTTGGGGACTCCAACTGAGAAAAGAGTCAAACTTTATGCTTATATGTTATGTGGTCAGGTGAAGCATTGGTCGGACATCCATACTCGAGATGGAAAACTCATCAATATGGAGTGTAATTAATTTTAGGAGAACTTATTAGAGAAATTTTACACTAAAATGCTCAGGTAGGAGAGGGAAGAAGTGTTTATGAGGTTGACTCAAGGGGACATGTTTGTGATGGACTATGCTAGACAGTTTACAGATTTGCATTACTTTACTCTAACATTTTCAGAATATGTGTTGACATAGTGAAATAATTTTAGGATGGGTTTAAATGTGAGATTGAGTCCTAGGTGAATATATTTTAGTTGATTTTTTTCTAAAATGGTGAATCGTGCTCTCATTTCTGAGGGGAACCTGAAGGAGGATTCTAGCAGAGCACATTTGGTTTCTACTAGATGATCGGAAGATACATTTTCTGAGAGTATGAAGAATCTCTATGAGAATTCTATCTAGGGTGATAGAAATAAGAGTGACTAGGGGGAAGGTTCAGTCACATAGGACCTTACCCAAGTGATGTGTCACCAGTGTGGTAGGTCGGGTCACTTTCATAGACATTGTCCTCGACCACCAATTGAGGGTCGATCTCATAGAAGGATGGAAAATCTACATAGTTTCTATAGGAACACTCAAAATATGGGCAATGATGGTATATCTAGTAAAAACCATAGTATAGGAAGGGGTCTTCTACATCGTATCAATTTGGTAGTTGGAGTTCTACTAGCCATGATGGTAGATGTGGTGGATGTGGTGCTTCTAGGAAAGAGCACCCATATCATCAAGGTAGTGCAGCTCAAGGGGCTCCAACTATATTATATGGAAGATGGGTAGGATAGTTTCTTGTAGTTCATCCTATACTTGTGGATAGAGAGGCTGGACCATCAATACTTAGAGGTACTATTCTTGTAGCTTCTACACTTACTAGTGCCTTATTTGAAATGGGTGCCTCTCATTCCATTATATCTTCACAAATTTTGAATGGTTTAAGCATCTCAGTATAGATTATGAGCAGTATAATAATGATATATACACCTTTGGAAGTATTATTGAGAGACATCTATTTGTGCAGGGTTTGTTCTCTTGAGGTTGGAGAGTATTGTTTCCTTTGGTATCTTTACATTGTGGATATGTCAGGCTTTAACCTAATTATGATTATGGACTAGTTAGTGGCATACTAATACCTCATTGATTTCTACGGAAGGAGAGAGACTTTTACATATACTAAGGGTGACAATTATATTTATAATGGGGAATGAGATATCAAGGTTGGCTATATATGGGCCAGTTCATTAGCAATCGGAGGAGCTCACCACCCAAGTTTCTAGTCTGTTGCTGGATTGTGGAGGTGAAAATCAGGATTCCTTTCCCCCTATAGTGGATTAGTTTCAGGATGTGTTTTCAGAATATTTCTTAGGGATTCCTCCTGAGAGGGATGTGGAATTTATGATTGAGATAATGTTGGGGGCTGAGACAATTTCTATTCCACCATATAGAATGGAACCAACAGAGCTTAAATAGCTTAAGAATCAATCAGAAGAGTTGATGGATAAGGGTTCTATCCATTCGAGTACATTGTCTTGGGGTTCTCCGGTCTTTTTTTCTAAGATTTTGGATGAAACATTGCACTTATTTATTGATTACCAAAAGTTAAACTAGATGATAGTGAAGAACCAGTATCCTCTTCCATGAATCAATTATCTCTTTGACAAGATGAGAGGGGCTTGTGACTTCTAAAATATTGGACTAATATTATGGTATCATCAATTGAGATTTTGACATTCTGATATACCTCAAACTTCTTTCAGAAGTAGGTATGTCCCATATGAGTTTGTCGTGATGTTGTTCAGGATGAAGAACACACCAATAGTGTTTATGGCCCTGATGAACATAATCTTCCACCCATACCTAGATCATTTTGTGGTAGTATTTTTGGATGACATATTGGTGTACTCTAAGACTCATGACGATCATAACCAACATCCTGGCATCATCCTAAGTATACTGAGAGAACATAAGATATACACCAAGCTATCAAAGTGAAAATTATGGATAGATTAGGTGCATTTCTTGGGCCACATAATATCAGAGTAAGGTGTGTTAGGGGACCCATAGAAGGTGCAGGTAGTGTTTTCTTGGGAGAATCCTTGGAATGATTTCGATATCCATAGTTTTCTGGGATTAGCGAGTTATTATCGAAGGTTCATACATGAATTTCCCCATTTTTCGACACTGATTTCAGGACTGAAAAAGAAGGGAATAAAGTTTTAATAGTCTGTAAAACGTGATAATACATTCTAAGAGCTTAATAGGTATTTGACTACTTAACCTATCTTGATCCTACCTGACCGAGGTTAGGATTATATGGTGTTTTTTGATACTTCTGGGATAGGACTTGGAGCATTGTTTATGTAGGGGGGTCGAGTTGTGGTGTATTGGTCTCAGCAGTTAAGACCACATGAAAGTAATTACCCTATGCATGAATTTGAGTTAGTTGTAGTGGTTTATGATTTGAAGTGTCGGTGGCATTATCTTTTGGGATAAAATTTTAGAGTATATACTGATTATAAGAGCTTAAAGTATATAATTTCATAGAGATATTTGAATATCATGCAGTGGAGGTGGGTTGACTATATGAAAACATTTGATTTTGAGATAGCGTATACAATTGGAAAGGTAAATAGTGTTGTTGACACTCTGAGTAGGAAAACTCAAACTCAGGAAGTCTAGGACAATATTTCTGAGTGGAAGATGATAAATTTTCTGGCTAAGATAAATGTTGTGGCTCAGGAGGGTCAGGATAAGATGACTCTCATATTAGTTTTAGTGGATTATACACTTTTGAGTCAAATAATGGAAAGTTAGTATCATGATCTAGATTGCTTGTCCTTGAGGGAAAGCCTTGAAGGTGGGGAGACGCCTTTAGATTGAAGCATAGATGAGTATGAGATCATCTATTTTAGGAATCATGTTGTTATGCCTATGAGTATGCAAGTGGAGATGATGCATGAATTTTATGCCTTAAAGTGGGCCGTACATCTAGGTGTGACCAAAATGTATTGTGAACTATGAAGATAGTATTGGTGGCCATAGATGAAAAAGAAGATTATAGGGTTCATGAATGCTACACCTATCAAAAGGTGAAGGTCAAGCATCAACACCCTGGTGGTTTACTACAGTCATTTCCCATTACGGAATGGAAATTTGATGACATTACCATGGAGTTTTTGGTGGGTCTCCCGATGATTTTTTAGAAAAATGACTCTATTTGGGTGATTATGGACCATTTGAAAATGGTGGCATAATTATTTCATGTACGGGAGACTTTATCAGTGGATCAGTTGGGATACATGTACATTTGAGTGATTTTTCATCTACATGGGGTTCCATGAAGTATAGTTTTAGAACAAGACTCTCATTTTACATCACGCTACTAGAAGGTCTTATATAAGGTTCTTGGTACACTTGTTTTACAGAGTACGTCATACCACCACATACAGATGGGTAGGTGAAATGTAATATAAAGGTGCTTGAGGATATTCTTCAAAAAGGTGTTATTGACTTTGGTGGTTTATGGGAGAATCACCTAGTATTGGTGGATTTATCCTATAAAAACATTTATCATGCAACAATTTAAATGACACCATACAAGGATATTTATGTTAGGTCGTGCAGATCACCTCTATTTTGGATGAAGTTAGGTGAGTCAGAGCTATTGGGACCGAGTCTCATGAAGGAGATTTTAGACCAAGTTTAGTTAATTCAAAAGTGTATGGATATGGCTTAGAGTAGAAAGAAGTCATATACTAAGAGACATCGATGACTCCTTTAGTTTATAGTGGGTGATCGTGTTTTCTTTCGGGTGTCACCTAGATTGTATCACCATAGGATTCGAAGACAGTGCAAGCTGGCACCCTTGTTTGTTGGACCATTTAAGTTTATGGAGAGAATCAGGTCATTGGAATACCTATTGGATATTACATATAGGTATAGTTCTATGTACAGTGTTTTTAATGTCCCATAACATCGGCGGTATCACCCTGATGCTTCTCATGTGATCAATGTGGAGGATGTTGATCTTTAGACTAATGTTTCCTTTGAGGAGCATTCAATACGTGTATTAGATCACAATGAGAAAGATTTGGGGGGAAATACCATGTTTATAGTTCAAGTATTGTGGAAATAAGTTCATGTTTAGGAGGAAACATGGGAGGGATAAGTGGATATGCAGGCTCAGTGGATTGACCTTTTTGACTCAAAATCCTAAATATTCTTGGGAGTACATCTCGAGGATGAGCTATTATAAGGTGGGGAGATTGTAATATCTCATCCTTTTATAGATATGTATCGATCTATTTTATAGGTATTATTTTTACTTTTTTTTTGAGTATATCTTGTTTTGGGTTTATCTTGGGTGTGATTGGGTGAGATTTGGAAGTTTTTGGAGGTGTTTTCGGTAGTGCATGGTTGGCACACAATTTTCCCAAACCGTGCGCCTTTCCCCAGTAGACCTTGCAACCCCATACAGAGATAGATTTCATAGATGGTGCATGGTTTATAAAACCATGCTCACTCTTAGGAGTAATCGTTCACCACCCCTAGAATATGAACATGTTTTAGGTGCATGGTTTGGAAAACCATGCTCCCCTGCCCAGGAAACTGTGTGTGTGGGTTTAATTATTCTAAAATTTAGATTAAAGATTTTTTAACACACAAAACTTCACCCAAAGTTGACCCAACTCAACCCTAACCCATTCCAATAATTTTTTGAGGCTTATAAATGAATTCCTATGGTTATTGAACACTGTTCTTGATGAATTGAAGACTGAATTGAAGATTTGAACCTCTCTTGATAAGAGATTCTCATCCCGATTTGTTTCCCCACTCTTTCCCATATTTTTCTCGTCCTTTTAAGGAATGTTTTAATCCATTGAAATTGGATTTAGATATAGGTTTCCATTTATCTAATCCATCTGATCTTGGATCTAGGTTTTAGATCCAGATGTTTTTGTTCATCTTGATTTTGGTTTTTCTGCTTCAATTTGGGATTTCTGTTGGTGAGATTTCATCAATGATCTTGAGGTAGGTGGTCTATTATTTAATTCAAAAAGTATTGATTTAAGTACATTTATGATATTGTTTGATTTTAATTTCCATGATTGGTCAATTTCATCAGGGATTTATTGAGATTAAATTGAATTTCCATGTAATAATTTAATGGGGCTAGTCCCCAACCTGTTTGAATTAATGAAATGATGAGATTTTTGAAATTATGGGATATTGGAATTATGTAATTGGTCAATTGATGGGATTTTGGAATTGATTGATTAGTGGTAATTAAGGTATGTTTGGATTAACCTTGAAGGGTTAATGAATTATATGATTAAAGAGTGATAATGGTTTAATAGTGATTTTCTCATATTATTCCTTGTGATTTAAAGTGATGAATCATGATTTTTTTTATAATTAAAATGGTATTCCATGTTTTAAAAAGTTTAAAAGAGAGTTAATGATGATTAACTATATTAAATGTGATATATTTGAAATGTGTGATTATTTGATAAATAGGTTGTGAGACATGGACTGGTGCTTCAAATACCCATGGGGTGCTAGACATGGTATTCTAGACCCCAAATTCATGCATGGGATAATGATTGTGGTACATAGACTGATGCTTCAGAAGCCTACTTGTGTGATGCATGTGATAATGAGTGTGGGACATGTACTACTACTTCAAAATCCCACTTGTGTTATTGATTGATGAACATGTTTTGGGATACATACTGATGCTTCAAATACCAACGGGGTCCTAGACATGGCGTTCTCGGAAAAAAAAATTGGCATTAGACTATGGTTCCAATTAGATGTGTTATGAATTGAAATTAAATTCATAATATAAGTCCATGTGATAATGAATTATAAATCCCTATGTGATATGGTTCCGACTCTGGTACGGGCCAAAAAAAATATTGGTGGGTTGGGTGTCTTTATGAACCTGTGGAAATGATGTGGTTAATTTAAGAATAATGAAATGTGATAACTGTTTACTTTATAATTTGTAAATTATTATTTTTATAACTTTATACACTTTTATTGACTGGATATTGTTTTATACACTGTTGGTGATGGCCTACTGAATTGTACTCACACCCCACCCAGGATACCTAATTAGTACCTCATAGACTTAATGTTCGTAGGACAGGATAAGGGAAAGAGCCCTATGTTAGATGGATGATTCTGGATGGATCATGGATGAGGGAACTAAACATGGTGTCGAGACCCTCTTATGAGAGTCAGTGTTTATTTCTTTTTTATTTTCATTAGAAAATTGACACATACTTATCATGACATATCTACTATTTGGTTTGGATAATGTTTTCTTGTTTTATCCATCATGTGATACTGGTTTGTCTCGTTATTTGTTATATCATTTGGTTATTATTATTTATTTTCATTATTTTTATACTTTGATAAAGAGGGTATAGTCTCCCCATGGTATCTATATTAGACCCTCACTGCTAGTCGTCAGCCTCTGGTGTACAAGGAGGTGGACTTGAGGTCATGTGACTAACCAACATGGGGCACCGGTGTGCGGTACTTAGGTCGGGACGTTACACAATTATTTATTCTAGCACTTGAATATTGATTGAAATTTTTTGGAGATAAAGGGATCATGTGTGGTTCACCTCTATAGTGATTCAATCCTTGGATCCTCACAACGCAACAAAGGAAATCCTAAAGGTTCTTTTTGGATGATCAACATTCACATTGAAGAAAGATCCAAATCTCAGGTATTCAATTCTTATTATATTAAATTAATTATTTATGAATTTGACATGAAAGAGCATTGCTCATGGTTTCGGGAAAGTCAAATATTAAAAGGAATTTTAATATATTTCCCACCACTACATGCTTCTGTTGTGGCTGGAACCAACTTCTAAATCTCCTCATTATAGTCAAATATAACATACAAGACCACATCTACATTGGGACCACTATTAAATGATTGTGACGTACCAATGAAAGGGACATCTATATTTTAATTAACATATAACCCTTCAGTGGTTTTGGTTGATAATGGAAAAATTGACCACTTTTAGTTTACAGGATCTGGAACATAAAATACTTATACTACTTGTGATTCCATTATTAATGGTTCAACTTTATGCCCTTATTGAAATTCACCTTCACAAATACCAACTCATCTGTTTTAACTACAATGTTTTTATCAACCCACTTGATTGAAAAATAATCACATGTAATTTTTTATAATCCAACTACCATATTTTTTTGATTATTCCAAAGTATAAAATATTCACATAAATTAGATTTCTATCCTATATACTAGATACATTCATTACTTCAACCACAAGCGTAACTCTTCTATTTTTCATGGTGATGAATTCATCATGTTCATTTATATAAAATTTAAAACCCTTAATTACATAATCATTATATGATAATACATGCACACTTAGTGGTATGGATGGCCATGGAATAAATTGAATCCATATTTTTAGTTGACTCTTTAAAAATGTGGTCCCAAAACTATCCTCTAAACTATTGATTATGTGTATTTTACATCTATATTTCATCCCTTGATGGATCAAAATGACTAAGAATTATTTTTTGGGTTTCAACATATGGCGAAAACTCTAAACTACTATGAAAAACATAAAGTCGATCCTCTCTATATTTGTAATAGTAATTGTGACAAAATATATTCCATAAATTTCTTCACCCACAGGCCACCCAATGTGATGAAATTTCAGTAGACTAATGCTTTCCACATCATATAGGTAGTCAATGAAGAATTTAATATCTTCCTAGACAACATATCTCTCTGTAATACAACCTTATGGTCGAGTTTGATTTTTGATATACCCTTTAAAAATATTCATATATCGTTCAATGGGGTACATCCATCTATAATGTAAAGGAAAACATAGTCAAATCTCTCTTACCAAGTGAACCATCAAGGGAACCATCATATCAAAGAATGTCAGTGGTAAGAACATCTATAATTCACATAATATGACAGAAATTTCCTTTTCCATAGTTGAAAATTTCATTGGTTCTATAACATTGCAGCATATAGATTTGAAAAATAAATAGATCTTGGTTAACATGTGATGGAAATTCTTGGACCAAATTCAATGTAAATATATAGGCATTATACCTTGCATCAAAACATGACAATCCTATGATTTTAGACCCTTTAACTTTAAATCATTCATTGAAATGATATTATTGATATTTTATGCATACCCCTATGGAAATTTTATATCATTCAAGAAGTTTCAAAACTAATATCACTCTTTCCTAGAAAGAGTGTATGCAACTGAAAGAAGAAGAGTATGTTTTCACTCTTCACTAGTGCCAACTCTTCTTGTAACCCCATGTCAATCATGTCAAACCTAACCTTAATTCCATCCATTGTTTTTACGGATGCATTTAGTAATGTTTTGATAACACTATCACATAAATTTTATTCAACATTCATAAAATCAATAAAATTCATGATGTACAAACAATTACAATATGGAAATTCAAAAAAAATGATCACATTTTCTAATCAATTTTTTTATGGTTTTTCAAAAAAGGTTTACCAAAATTAGTGTCCATATATTTTACTTTCTTGAATATTTTATCACCAGTTAATGAATACAGTGTTGTACATTATTCTAAACTCTCATCGAATGATGTCATCCAAGATTGGTACTTGTGCCACCATGGTAGAAATCTGTGATATCCTAGAAACATGGTCTTCAATAAAGGTTTAAACCAAATTAACTATATATGTAGTTCAAAAATAGGACACCCTTTAGGTCCTTTAATTATACATCCTGAAATATTTCCATAAGCAGGAAAGTCATATATCATCTTGTGTAACATGAATCTCAATGTGAAATCAGTATTTTTTTAAGCATCATACAAAGTAACACCTAGATCCCGCAATAATTTCAAATCTTTGATCGATGGAGCTAAATAAACATTAATATATGTATAAATAACATAATATGTTTTCATTTCATGAATAACCACAATGGAAAGTTATAATTTACCAATATAACCATCCATGTACTGTAATTTATGCTCTAAAAACTAAAAGGATTCACTCCATCTGTAAATAGTGAAATACGAAGGTTTATTAGATTGTTTCCAAATTCAAGATTCTTGTGATCAGTTTTCTTATACTGAGGAGAGTCTGTCGGGTGAAAAAGTTTAACATATTTATTTCTTGTATCAATGTGCCATGTGAATTTCCTTGTAGTCTCATCACTTCCATATAGGCGCCTAAACCTTGAAATGATTGGAAAGTACCATAAAACTTTTGTAGGACCTGATTCATTTTTCTTATATCTAGAAGAACCACTCATTGGGAATTTTTAAGTGAATTTTGTTCATTGAGAAACATTATAAAATCATTTGGATAGGAATGTATTCTTTTATAGATCATGCCCATTAAACGTAGAATTCATTTAGAATTATATGTTTGGCAAGGAGAATCATTATCTTCTGAGAGAAAATCATTCAATAGAGAAAGTAGTTCAGTGAAACTAGTGTCACTCCATCTGTTGATAGCTTTTAAATTATATATCTTCAACATGGCTGGTAATGTTGTATATTTACTACAACCATCATACAATAGCATCTTTTCACAACTCTTTAACTTCACAAACAATTTTGTATAATCACGAAGTCCATCTTCAACTTTCATTACCATTTCCTCAATATGATCTTCATCCTCATTCACACTAGTAATCATATCTATGATATAATATTTATCATTTTTTTGCACTTTTAATCATATCAGATGACCCATAAAACATAGTTTTATCCTAATCACTAGATGCATTCAGTTTGTTCCCATGTTTAGCCCAAAATTTAAAAATTAAATCTATTTCTTGACAGATCAAGTTTTCTTCCAACTCCTATAGACTAATTAGTGTTGAATAACAATAGCGTAAACACAGAAAAAGGGTTTGGGAATGGTTATATCCATGATATCTTGAAAACTGTATGAACTATTTCTCCCCATCCTCATTCTCCTTTTTCATATGATTTGTATCCATCCATTTTTTATTCATATCCATCCTATATGATTTAGTAAAATTAATATTTAATAAAATAAATAAATGCATTGAAATTTTGATCTTGGAATCCATAAAAGGGCATTCTTAAATAATCATTTAAGCTATATGAAGTCATTGTTCTAATATAATAAGAGTCTAATGATGTGTATTGAGATTTTTTTTATAGTGGTGGAAATCATTGAAGGAAAGGAATGTGTGATATCAATAATGTCAAAAAAAATCTAATTAAATATTCATATATTGATAAACACAGAGATCAAGGATAGTTTCTGTAACTTTGTTAGGTGGGAGTACAACATTAGTGAGGAGCTGATGTTTATTCATTTCTTTACTTGGTACGTGGTGGTCCAAGTAGTGATTTAATGGTAGGATTCCTAGGATCCAAAGTTTTTCTTTTTCCAAATGATGAAAATGTTGATAGGTCTTAATCACATGGTCTTGAGAACCCAACATTAGAAGAAACTCTTGAATTTAAATCTAATGAACCAGAAGTATCAAGATGTGGTTCTAAATCTATTGGATTGTTTGAAAAAGAAAAGATAATTAGTGATATAACATTCCATTGAAGTGATTTAAATATGGATATATTGTACTTTTCACTACCAAATTTCCAATTTTTATAGAAAAGGAAAGTAAAAATTAATACTATTTAATAAGAAGTTCACATAAGAATAAAACTAAAAAATTTAGAAACCAAAATGTTCTCTCATAAAGAATGGATAAGAATTTATAAAAAATAAAAATCAAACATTTATTATCTAAATTAGATGATGAGGAAAGTGTTGATTATGATACTGAAGTTAAAACCTTATCTAAAATAGAGGTGGAGTTATTTCTTTAAAAAGTGAGTGATGATGAATTACCTAATGATAAAGATAATGGGGATAAAAATGATGAAAAATATGAAAGGACGAGTTCCTGGTGTGATCAGAAGATGTTCATGAAAATAAAAATATTAAAAGAATTGGGATTATTTTTTCTGTTGATGGAACTAAATGGGAATAATTGTTTGATTTTAATCCATGAGAGTAGGAAGGATGCTTGTAACTTGGCTTCTTCTCCCTTGTGTTTGAAGTTAGATCCAAGATCTCACTCCAAAACTAACTCAGGATGGAAGGAGTGGGAAAGTTTGGGTGACCAACAATTTTTGGTGGTGAAATTACACATATGACAAGTATCATTCACCCAAAATTTCACACTCCTTCCAAATGATAATTCGAACTAAGTGATAACCAAGTAGTGTGTGATGCTGGTAACATATCAAGTATGCGAGGGAGGTGAAACCTCATTCAAATCCTTTAGGAAAATTAAAAACACCCAAGGAAGATCTAAAAATGTTGAAATCTTGAACGACAAATAAGAAGTCACATACTGAGGGATTTGAAAGTGTCAATTAGTTTGAGGAAGAGAATGGGAGAGTGCGTGGTGGTGAGGGAGAGCCGCGATGAGAGAGAGTGTGCGGAGGTGAGGGTGCACAATCGAGAGGGAGAGCACATTGTGGTGAGGGAGAGCAGCGGTGAGGGCGCATAGTAGTGAGGGAGATAAAGCGGCGATGAGGGAGGTCACACGTCAGTGAGGGAGGGAGAGCAATGGTGAATGAGTGTGGTGGTGAAAGAGAGTGAGGGGCAACACATGGTGGCGAGAGAGAGTGCACAATGGCAATGAGGGGGAACGACATCGGGGTTTCAATTCTGTGAGAGTTTGAACAGTGTGAGAGAATCGGTTTAGTCAGGGTTATACTTATAAGACAACGAAGGTTTTTATCAATGCTTCTAAAAATCACTCATAATTTGGGGTTTTAATAGCGCTAAAATAATAAGCAATGATAAATTCATCTTTATCAGCGCTTTAATAATGCTGAAAAAGTAGGTTTTATCAGCGCTTTCATAGTGCTGATAAAGTCTTACTAAAAAATAAATGATAAATATTTAATAATATAATTAATATATTAAAAAAATAAAATGTAAATAATTATAAATAAATATTTATTTAGTTGTAAATATATTTAAAGATTTTAAAGTATGTACTTATAAATACAATTATAAATAAATATAATTATATATAATTATAAATAAATAATTATTTATATAATTATAAATATATTAAAAGAATTGGAAATATGTATTTATAAATATAATTATAGATACATATTTATAAATATAACTATAAATAAATAGTTTCTATATAACTATAAATATATTTACATAATTATATATATATATATTTATTAATATATTATTATATATAATTATGAATATAAGATATATATTTATTATAATTTTATAATTATTTAAATATATAATTATATATTTATAATTATATATAAATATTTATAAACATTTGTATATAAATATAAATATATGAAATATATTTATTATAATTATATAATTATTTAAATATATAATTAATTAATTATAATTAAATAAATACTTTTAATATATATATATTTATTTATTTATTTATAATTATTATTTTGACCCGATTCGCATCGTACTAGGGCAAAAAATATGGCCTGACGGATAGTAACCAATTTTCTTTTATTATGAAGGGTTTCACGTCGGGTATGATGTCCTCAGATGGTCTCCAACGGGTTTATTCATGGAGCCAGAAACACCCAACAAAACTTGTATCTATGATTCATGGACCTGCTTTCCAAAGGCAGGTGTTCATTGGATGATGATTTGACCAACGACACTTAAGGACTCCATTAGTTGAGGGGGTGGGAGATTGGGCTCATCACACCCTTTTGGGGGGAATTATTGTCTACTTCAGGACTCTCTTATAGATTTAAGAAATGTTCATATGTTTGTGAATCCTTGATTCTTTCCCAATCCTGTGTTTGTGGGTTACCCCTGGGTTTCAAGATTAACCATATATACACATAGGTTGGGAATTACTGAGACAACACTAGTTTAAGTTGTATGATGGGCACTCTGTATTTTATCATCATCTAGGGGGTATGGAAGTTGTTTTTTAGTCAGGATAAAACCTATAAGATGAGCTTCCTACGTATCCTCATGAGAGGAGTCAAAACCCACATTGTTTGATGCCGCTTAACTGGACACATCACCTTTTAAGGTCGTGCAATGAGGGCCCATCCATGAAGTTTAACATCATGCGGTAAGGACATCTCAGTGAAAGATTCCTAGTCAAGATTTTGTGTGGGACTTACATTGAAGCGGCCTAGGATGCTCAAGAGAATCATGGTCTCTGGGGTGGATATAACCCTACTGGGGATATGTCCTGATGAACGCTAGGGTGATTTGGTTGTTGGGTTTGGACCTGAAGGAGGCTTCATACATATCCTAGTTAGTTGGGAATTAAAGTTCTCATAGTTCAATTGAGAGATGATATATGATTGAGGATTATGCATGGGAGACTCCCATTTGAGCTCGGTCCTTCAGATAGGCATCCTACATATCATGGTTAGAGCAAGAATTAGAGTTCTCATAGTTCATTGATGGATGGTATATGATGATGTGATCACTGTTAAACTCTAATACCATGTGATTCATACTCAGTGTGAGAAACAAGATGAATTGATAGATCCATCAGACCACACACCTTCCCTTCCCCTCTGATGGGAAAGGAGGACTACGTTGGAAGAAGTCGGGGTGATGGATCAATGAGAGAGAGTGGGGGGATTTGAATGTTTCAATTTACTCACCTGTGCTGATATCTAGAATAGTTAGTTCATAAGTATATCTGGACATGTTCCAGGTTGAGCCTAAGAGGAGAAATAGTGTCACCTCCCATAGAAATGTTATGGGGTCACCTTAAGGGGGTGCCCTAAAGCTAGTTCCGGGAAAGGGGAGAAGCATTTATCCTCTTCAAAAGGAAAGTTGGGAATGATTACTTTGACTTATCATTGTCCCTCATTGAATGGAAAATTCATTGATTAACCTTGATCCCTAGAATGGGGAGGTACATCTGAGCATCTCAAGGTTAGACCCTAGGTTACTATGGTAATGTAGACTTAGAAACACTATAGGGGCCCATAATATTGTGGGGATTACCCACATGTCTCTATTTACCAGGGGTATGTAGACTCAAAAGGGCGCGCTGATGTGCCCGATGGTCTGTTCATATAGGAACAATCGATTTGGAGGAGGCTTTGGATTGATTCCTTTGGATTGTTTTTCATAGGATCCATGGAGAGCGTGGTGGGTACAGAAGGAAATGATCAAAACTGGAAGGTGGGACGTTCAAAGGAACCCCATTCCACATAATTTTTTCTTCATTTGGTATGGGGATACCTCTACATAATATAATGCTATGAAGGTAGAGGGGTCTTCCACGTACCAAACTAGTACATGGACCTGGGTGTGGTCTGTGTACTATAGTAGTATACTGCCTGAGGTTCTATCTGCATATCATGGTGGTATGTGGCGCTAGAATCTATCTGTGTGGTGGAGCGCTACGTGGGGCAGTTTTTCATCTACATAGTGATGTTCTATGTGGTATGTCAAATTGAAAAAGGGGAATTGGTCCTACAGTTCATGTGAAGATCATCTACGAAGGGATTATGGTTTGCGGTTCGCCAATTAGGCTCGTAGTTTTCCCATATTTTAATGCTTCCTTCGGGTATTTTTGTTGGATGGGTTTTTTTTTAATGGGTCTAGGTTTAGAATAATTAGGGAAAAGGGTTTGTTGAGCGCCACTTCAAGTGGCGCTCAACATCTCGGGTGGCTAGCGCCACTTCAAGTGGCGCTTTGCCACCCTTTTATTTTTTTTTCTGGTTTTGTTTTATTTCTTTTTTTTTTAATTGTTTTTCACCTCATCTCTTTTTAATAAATAATTTCAAAATAAATAAATAAAATTTTGTTTTCTTTTTTTTTTGTTTTAGTTTTTTTCCACCTCATCTCTTTTTAATAAATAATTTCAAAATAAATAAATAAAATTTTAAAAATAATCTTATAAATATGTATTTAAAAATGATAAATTAATTATTATTATATTTATAATTATATAATTATGACATTATATTTATGTATATATATAATTATATGTGTGTGTATAAATATAATTATGTATATATATAATTAAAAATAAATATTTATAAATATAAATCTATTTATATATATTTTTTAAATAAAAAATATATTTGTAATTATATAATTATAAACTAATCTTTAAATATAAATATTTATAATTATATGAATATGAATATATTTAAAATATATAATTATGAAAATATTGTTACATATATATTTAAAATTTATTTATAAATATATTTAATATTCATATATAAATATATATATGTGTGTGTGTGTGTATGTGTGTGTGTAGAATTATATTTAGAATTATATTGTAATTATAGTTATACTTGTATATGTATAATTATATATTTATACATGTATATATTTACATAGTTATAAGTAACTATTTATAAAAAAATTGAAATATTGTTAAACATATAGTCTTTCAATACCACCTACTTGAAACTTAAAAATGTTTCAAGTATGTGACTTTGAAAGCCTATAAAATATAATCTAAATGACCAATATGAATGAAACTTAAAACATGTATTAAAAATATACTAAATAGATAAAAATAAAAAAATTACGTAAAAAATGTCGATAGAAAATATTTTATAGGCTTTTAAAACCACCTAGTTGTAACTTAAAAATGTTTCAACTATGTGACTTTGAACGTCTATAAAACATAATTCATATGACCAATATGAATGAAACTTAAAACTTGGATTAAACATATACTGAATAGATGAAAATAAAAAAATTACGTAAAAAATGTCGATAGAAAATATTTTATAGGCTTTCAAAACCACCTAGTTGTAACTTAAAAATGTTTCAACTATGTGACTTTAAACGTCTATAAAACATAATCCATATGACCAATATGAATGAAACTTGAAATTTGGATTAAACATATACTGAATAGATGAAAATAAAAAAATTACGTAAAAAATGTCGATAGAAAATATTTTATAGGCTTTCAAAACCACCTAGTTGTAACTTAAAAATGTTTCAACTATGTGACTTTAAATGTCTATAAAACATAATCCATATGACCAATATGAATGAAAATTGAAACTTGGATTAAACATATACTGAATAGATGAAAATAAAAAAATTACGTAAAAAATGTCGATAGAAAATATTTTATAGGCTTTCAAAACCACCTAGTTGTAACTTAAAAATGTTTCAACTATGTGACTTTAAACGTCTATAAAACATAATCCATATGACTAATATGAATGAAACTTGAAACTTGGATTAAACATATACTGAATAGATGAAAATAAAAAAATTACGTAAAAAATGTCGATAGAAAATATTTTATAGGCTTTCAAAACCACCTAGTTGTAACTTAAAAATGTTTCAACTATGTGACTTTAAACGTCTATAAAATATTATTATTTTATATACAATAATTAATTAGTTAGTAATATAATTATTAATTATTATTTTTCATTATAATTATTAATTATTAATGGTTAACTCGCTGTGACAAATTTTGTTTATATTGTACCTGTACTTTATAATTTAATAGTTAATTGAAATAAATTTGTATTTAATAGATTTTTGATTTTCTTGTTATTTGACTTAAACAACAGTTACTTATCATAGTGAATAAGTTTTTTAATATATACAACATTACATCCAAAAACATCAACGACGATGCCCCCCGGTACCACAACGCGGTGTCTGAATGTCACGTCCTCTCCGCGTCCGACGTCCATGTCGCTCCGGTGTCCTCTCTGCAGGTTCCTCCTCTTCTGGTGCTTCTGGTGCCTCCTCATGATGCTATGTAGAGGACTGACCAAAATCATGTGAGGACGCCCCAAAATCATGTGAGGATGCCCCAAAACCATATGGGGTGACATATGGCTCTGAAGCTCCTATAAATGGTAGAAATGGGGTACTGAAGAAGGCCTCGTCGGGAGGAGAGGGGGCCGCCATAAGCTGTGTGACTGCACCCAGATCGAAGTCCATAGTAGTCTGCGGAGACGCCATATGCGGTATATAAATGTCTCCCTGCTGTGCAAAATCATCAGTCGGCTGGGCGAGATCGTCTGTCTGTGGTGCGACGACATCTGCAGGAGCCGCTCTCGGATGTCGATGTGGTCGCCTCTGCCCCCCCGGATGTGCTCGTCTCTGTCGTCCAGCTGGCGGCGGTGGTGGCGGTGCATCCTCCTCAGCAGGCATAGCAGGGACATCGTCATCCTCAGGTGCCTCTGCCTGAAGATATGGATCAGGATATATTTGTGGCTCCTCATCAAAAAAATTGTCACGTATCAACCGGAGATGATCCAATAGAGCCACCACATCCCGATGAACTACCTCCCGCAGAATATATGCATGCTCCTGAGGCTGCGTGGAATGTGCAAGCTGACCAATGGCGTCTGCCTGCAAATGAAATGACAATCAAATTAATATCAAAAATGAGTTAAACAAAATTAATAAATCTTAGTAAACATACCAATCGTTGAATGCCAATCCCCTGACGTGTAAGGTACATGATGGTATGTCGTCGATACCAGTGTGCATAATCCCCCTGATCAGATAAATGAGAGTGTGATGTGATATATCCCTGTGGAAAGATACTGAATCGGGCACGCCTGTCCCAAAGCTGGATATAAGATGCATGATGTCGCCGCCAGTCTGTCGTCTGTCTACCTATAAGCACAATCGAATGTAACTCGGTAGACTGTCGCGGTGCCAAGGGGATATGCTGTATAAAACCGAACTGGCGCATGACCCGGTCTGGCTGGTGCCACTCAACGATGTGGAAGTGAATGAGTGGTACTACTGCAGCACGATCTCCAGCCAAAGATGTGCAGTATAGTGGAAGTGATGCGTAGACATAACCTGTATAAGGAGTCCATGAAACCTGAAATGTAAACTCAAAAAATAAGTCATATAATAGCATGATAATTTTACTGAGATTATATTGAAATAACTTAAAATAGTGATAACAAAACAAATTTTCTTACAAAAAAGTATTGTTTAACTTACATCAGCCGGCACTATAGCATCGAATATCTGTCTGAAGCTGTGCACACTACGTCTCGGAGTATGTGCAAACTTCTGAGACTGACTCCACCTGGTGAAAAAAGAGTAACCTACGGTAAGTTTATAAAAAACAATAACAAAAGTACTAAATAACTGAAAGTAATGACGTAGACATACCATCGTCCCCGAGGACAATCCTGAAGCAGCTCCGGTGCAAGCGGTGCGACAACTCGAGGAGCGATGCGTGGAAAACGCTCCCAGGCCCACATCTGTACTAACACCATGCAACCTGCAATCTGATGTGAATCGGCCTGACAACTGGTGCAGAGAGATCTGTACATATGTGCTAATACAGCGGATCCCCAACTGTATGTCGCAGTCTGATCCAGATCCTCAAGTAATGGGAGGTACATCATGTGTACCAAAGCGGTGGAGTAGTCGACGCACAACATGCCTCCGAGCAGCCGCAAAATGTATGCACGTGTGTGATGAAGAAGCGTCTCCTCGTCTGCATCATCTGGAATGACGTCGAAATGCTGATCGAGCCACCTCATTCGCAAGCGCGAACCCTGAAGGACACCCCGTGCGCCGATAACGTCAATGCCTAGCAGCCTCTGTATGACTGCAACCCAATCGCCGGTACTGGCCCCCGTAACTGCATCTCCATGGATAGGTAACCCCAGCATGTAGGCAACGTCCTCTAATGTAATAGTCATCTCCCCCTCTGGGAGATGAAATGTGTGTGTCTCTGGCCGCCATCTCTCAACCAATGCAGCTATCAAATGATGGTCGATGGTCTTGAAGTCACACATAGCGACTCCATGAAAGCCTGCACGTCTAAGGTATGGACAAATAGCTGCCGGCGGTGCCTCATGATGAAAACGGTGCGCTCTCCGAACATGAAGATGTCTAACAGGTCGTCGCGCCAACACATCGCGCGACACGTGCGTCTCCTGGCAAGATAAAAGTGGCTGCTCCATCTGAATGTGCAAACAATAAAACATTAATTTCATGTAAGTTATGACTTTTATCATGTAAGATATGTAATTTAGCATATAATTTTGAAAGAAGCATAAACACATTGGGTTAGTTGTTGTCTCCCGTGTTGGGGTGTTGGGGTGAAGACGTTCAGAGTTTCCTCGTTTTTGTTTTGTAGTCACTGTAAGTTCATCTTTCATTATAAATAACTGATGACATTTTCATTTAAGACAAATCCCTTCTGCATCCGTAACAAACTCTCGGAGACATGCCAGAAACCAGCTCCATGATGAGAAGTTCTCTTTCTCCACAATTGCAAATGTTATAGGCAGAGGGGCTCGATTTCCATCTTGTGTGGCGGCAATCAATAAAGTTCCGGTATACTTTCCATACAGAAATGTGCCATCAATTTGTATGAACTGCTTGCAATGTCTAAAAGCCGCCACACATGGTAAAAATGTCCAAAATAATCTATCAAACACAACCATTGAGCGGTCAAGTTGGTTCTGTTGGTTAACATATTCAACTGTATGTAACCGATAGACTATTTGATTATTGTGGCGTAGAAGCTCCAACAGTTGTGGAAGAACTCGATAAGAGTCATCCCAATCACCATACACTTTCACAATAGCCTTTTGTCGTGCTGCCCATGCCTTCCAGTAAGAGATTCGATACCCAAAAAGCTGTTTGATTCGCTCAATGACCAGAACCACGGGGACATCGTGACATGCTCTAATCATTTCAACAATAATAGTTGAAACAAACTCAACATCTAATGAAGAGTGTTCCTGTGCCAAGATTGGGTTCACACATGTGTGTGGAGTAAATCTAGTGATGCGCCAGCTGTGAAAAGTGTTATCAATAATAGCTCGCATACGCATTTGGCAGTTCGATTCAGATTTGTCACAACGGATCAAATAATAAGATCTCTTTGACTCTTCTACAACATATGAGTAATGTCTTTCAATGTGATATTGTTTTATCACATTTTTCATTGCTTCTTTGCTCTCAAACTCTCTGCCAATATACAGAACATCGTTATCTGACACTCGATTTATGCCACCAATGATTCCTGGAAATTCTGAACTGGGAGTGATAACTGAATAATCAAATTCTGGCAAGCGATTCATGCCTTCAGTCGACCAGGAAGCCAATAGTGGAGGATGGTTCAATGGTCGGTTGAACCTCGCATGAGTTGGTACAGACTGATCTTCCACATGCTCTTCTTCTTCTTCAACTTCCTCTTCATCTTGTTCAAAATTGTCATCATCCTCAAATTCATCAACCAATGCATCTAAAGTACGTGGAGGACTATCCATTGAAACTGTGGCTGATGGAAATGATGGAATAACTACTGATGCTGATGGAACGTCTTGATGTGAAGGAGCATATGACATAGTTTCATGAATTTGAGATGGGTCAACTTCCAATGTCGATGGAACCTCCATTGTAGCTATAGTGACATACAACTCCATCATTTGATTCTCAGGTATATACTTAACCAATGAAAGTATATATTCCCAATCATCATCATCATTTACCGGATAGGGCACATGCCAAAACCTATCTATAAATTGAAGATGTCTGAATGTGATGGACTCTATCACTTGATTCCTCGCGAGTCTTAACCTCCGATGAATTTTCCTTTGCACAGCTTCCAAAGTAGTACATCCTCCAAGCATCACAACAGCTTCTGGATGTATACTATAACTGCATCCTTGTTCTGTCTCAATTATTTGACCGTTGCAATAAATATAAGCGGCGACCATCTTTTTTATCTAAAAGAAACCATTGTTATTAATTAAATCTGATTAAAGAATCAATTTATGTATGCATGCTTCTAGTAATTTAGGTTGGAATCCTAATCCCTCCACCAAATCAATATGTTCAAACCATATTGATGTGTAACTATTTACACAACCCACAAGTTTGTGTTACTTACCCAAAAATAGAAGTCAAATATATTTATACATATCCACATGCATTATATGCATGAGGTACACGAACATGTCATGTAAAAGCATAGAGTTATATGAAATTGAAAGTCTCCACATGAGTAAGCCCGGAGCGACAGATAGCCAACCCCATTCACTTTCCTAGACAAGGCAAGCCTCCAGGAAAGTAGGTGGTCCGACCCAAAGCCCCTCTACCCGAGGATACTTTACTCAAGAGAGCAATCATTTCATGATAACTCTAACACTTAATATGCAAAAAATATATTGAACTACTAAATTCAAGTTCATAACTTCAATTACAAACCGAGGTCAAGGTAGATTGAAAACTAAATTCATTATCATTCCTAAAATGTAATGCAAAGGTATATTCCATAGGCAATTTACTACTACTTGGCTAATTAATATAACTACTTCGCTAATTAATATAACTACTTCGCTAATTAATATAACTACTTCGCTGATTAATATAACTACTTCGCTGAATAATATAACTACTTCGCTAATAACATAATTATGATAAAGTAATTACCTAATTATGGTTAACTAATTACCTAATTATGGTTAACTAATAACCTAATTATGGTTAACTAATAACCTAATTATGGTTAACTAATTACCTAATTATGGTTAACTAATTACCTAATTATGGTTAACTAATTACCTAATTATGATTAACTAATTACCTAATTATGGTTAACTAATTATCTAATTATGGTTAACTAATTACCTAATTATGGTTAACTAATTACCTAATTATGGTTAACTAATTACCTAATTATGGTTAAGTAATTACCTAATTATGATTACTTAATTAACTAATTATGATTAATTAATGAACTAATTATGATTAATTAATTAACTAATTATGCTTAATTAATTAACTAATTATGATTACTTAATTAGCTAATTATGATTACTTAATTAGCTAATTATGATTACTTAATTAACTAATTATGATTGATTAATTAACTAATTATGATTAATTAATTAGCAAGTGATGATTGATTAATTAGCAAGTAATGATTGATTAATAACCTAATTACAATTATTTAATTACCTAATTATGATTAATTAATTACCTAATTATGATTAATTAACTAACTAATTATGTTTCATTAATTACCTAATTATGATTAATTAATTAGCTAATTATGATTAATTAATAACCTATTATGTTTCATTAATAACCTAATTATGATTTATTAATTACCTAATTAGGATTAATTAATAACCTAATTATGATTAATTAATAACCTAATTAGGATTAATTAATAACCTAATTATGATTAATTAATAACCTAATTAGGATATATTAATAACCTAATTATGATTAATTAATAACCTAGTTATGATTAATTAATAACCTAATTATGATTAATTAATAACCTAATTATGATTAATTAATTAACTAATTATGATTAATTAATAACCTAAATAGGATTAATTAATAACCTAATTATGATTAATTAATTAACTACTAATGATTAATTAATTAACTAATTCTGATTAATTAATTAACTAATTATGATTACTTAATTACCTAATTATGATTACTTAATTAACTAATTATGCTTAATTAATTACCTAATTACGATTATTTAATTACCTAATTATGATTAATTAATTACCTAATTATGATTGATTAATTAACTAATTATGTTTCATTAATTACCTAATGATGATTAATTAATTAGCGAATTATGATTAATTAATAACCTATTATGTTTCATTAATTACCTAATTGGGATTAATTAATTACCTAATTATGATTAATTAATAACCTAATTATGATTAATTAATAACCTAATTAGGATTAATTAATTACCTAATTATGACTAATTAATAACCTAATTATGATTAATTAATAACCTAATTACGATTAATTAATAGCCTAATTAGGATTAATTAATTACCTAATTATGATTAATTAATTACCTAATTATGATTAATTAATTAACTAATTAGGATTAATTAATAACCTAATTAAGGTTAATTAATAACCTAATTATGATTAATTAATTAACTACTAATGATTAATTAATTAACTAATTATGATTGATTAATAACCTAATTATGATTAATTAATAACCTAATTATGATTAATTAATTAACTAATTAGGATTAATTAATAACCTAATTAAGGTTAATTAATAACCTAATTATGATTAATTAATTAACTACTAATGATTAATTAATTAACTAATTATGATTGATTAATAACCTAATTATGATTTATTAATAACCTAATTATGATTAATTAATTTACTAATTATGATTAATTACTTAACTAATTATGATTAATTACTTAACTAATTATGATTAATTAATTTACTAATAATGATTAATTACTTAACTAATTATGATTAATTAATTAACTAATTACGATGATTAATTAATTAACTAATTACGATTAATTACTTCACTAATTATGATTAATTAATTAATTAATAATGATTAATTAATTAACTAGTTATGATTAATTAATTAACTAGTTATGATTAATTAATTAATTAGTTATGATTAATTAATTAATTAGTTATGATATTAACTAATTATGATTATTTAATTAACTAATTATGATTATTTATTACCTACTTACCATTAATTAATAACCTAATTATAATGAATTAATTAACTAATTATGATTCATTAATTAAATAATTATGATTAATTAATTTGCTAATTATGATTATTTAATTAGCTAATAATCATTAATTAATAATCTAATTACATTTAACTATTTACCTAATTATGATTAATTAATAACTTAATTATCATTGATTAATCAACTAATTATGATTAATTATTTAACTAACTAATCATTTCATTATCTAATTACATTTAAAAAAACCATACTATTTATAAAATACAAACATTATATACTAATTCTATAAATTAAACAACTAAATTATTAAATAAAACTATTAAATAAATTTAAAGAAAGATTTACCTCAAATTTGTGACGACGTAGGTACACCGGCAGAGCAACCGAAGAGGCAAAGCTTCACCGCAACCGAAGAACGCAAGAAAAAATTTTGAGAGAGAGAGAGAGGAAGGGAGGGAGGGAGGAATGGGGGTGGGTGAGGTAGGAAGTGAGGAATGGGGTGGGGGGAGGGTCCTATTTATAGGATGGGGGTGTGTTTCGGCGCCACTTCAAGTGGCGCCGAATTTATTGGGAAGAAGGGTGCAGCGCCACTTGAAGTGGCGCTGCACCCTTTGTATTTATGTTTTCAGCGCCACTTCAAGTGGCGCTGCACGCTTCTTCCGCCAAATTGGTGGAGCGCCACTTGAAGTGGCGCTCCAATTCCAAAACCCTTGAGCGCCACATGGTCTGGCGCTCAAGGGACCCATTTAACTAAATATTTCAATGTTTGACCCATTAAAATAAAAAAAAAATAAAAAAAACCCATCCGGCAAAAAACTCCTGCTTCCTTCTCTTTATGGTTCGTGGACGGTTTATACCTGCTGGAAACCATTCACATTTTTATACTTCATCGATCATTTTTCTTTGAAGTCTTCCATCCGTAAGCTCCAAGATCTCCCAAAATCTGATCCCTAACTTCCAAAAATAGTTTAATTTTAGTTCCCCTTATGGCTTCTTTTATAGAGTGGTGGGGAAGCTGTATTTATGGGTCATGCGGCACCATTTGTGGAAACCCATGAAGAAATATCCCATCCCACAGATGATCCGGTCAGCATAGATTTACGGGGCTATGGTTCATAGTGGCAGAAATCACCGACTCGATCCTGTGAACGACGCAGTTCGCGGAACTCCGAAGGACTCACCGTTTCTATGAACTGAGTTTGCAGAGATGATGTGTGGAGGCGTACCTCTCCATCACATTTTCACCCATGATACAGTTCTCAGGGGACCGACACCATTATTCATTTATTCCATGAGCTTCTGGGTTCACTGGCCAATGCCTCGTAGGCCAATATTTCGTGGGTTGTTCATGCACCATTCAGTTCGCGGGCAATACCATCCACGTACCATTCCCAGAAATCAGTACACTGACCACTTTGTTCCTTTTCTAAATTAAATTTCTTCAATATTCTTCTCAAATTTTCAATGGAACGTGTGTCTTATTCCTTTATCAAATTTATGGGAGTATTTACCTTTCCTTTGTAGAGTTTTCAAGACCCTACAAATTCCCCCATCAGAATGGGTTCTGATCAGGATGAAGAAGATGTTATTCTGATGTAGAAAGATATCCTGAACTGAACTGGTTTTTGGTAGAAAGGTAGACTCATTGGAGGGACCACACCTATATATAGGGGGCCCATGTCATTTGTCATTTACTAGACTTCTAGACGAAAAGTTATATCGACTTTCCTTGCTTCTGCGTACAACGAACTCTTCACGGTCACTCTCGTCCACAAACTAATTTTAAAATCTATGAATTGTACTTTGATTCTATGAATGGTGAGTTCGAACTTCCACGTAGCGAGTTCCGTACATGGGTCATTAATGTCTGAATACTTAATTTTGAACTTCACGAACATAAATTAAAATTTTCAAACTAAACTTGGACTTCTGTGTGGTGAGGGTCATACGTGGATCACTTGTCCGATGAACTACTCTGCTCCTTGATCAATGCCATATGGGCCAGCACCTCATAGGTCCGTGAACTATTGGTTTATGAGGAATTCCTTACGTGAACTATTTCCAGGGTTCTGTACATGGAGCTTTATTTTTTCATACTTATTTTTAGTTATTTCCATTTTTTCCATTTTTCCCAAATAATTTATTGGACATAACTTTTTTATGGTCTTTTGGATACAAAAAAGGATAGTGGCTCTTCCTCTTATCTCAATTGAAGTGACCAGGAGGAGGGTAGCTATGGTTGAAAATTCTGAAGACAACCTCCATTCCTATTGCCCAAAGGTGCTCTTTTCATCACTGCATTTGTTCAATGGGGGCATCATCTGCTCAATATATCATTGTGGATAGTGATTCAGACCCCACACTTTCTGCTGATACATTTCGTAGTCCTACTAAAGCTAGTCTGAGAAGAACATCATCATGTACCCCTGGAGTGTCGGTCAACCCCTTGATATTGGTTCCATATATTGAATCACCCCCAAGGTGGGAGGGCTCCCCCACTTGGGTGACCTAGCCTAGGGTGGCTCTATTTACCATGGTGTCATTCCCTGAATGCATACCTGTTGTGGAAATGGAATAGAGTCAGGGTTCCAATATTTATCAGGGGAAACCAATCCATGTGGAGATGGGTGTGGATTCAAATCTATACTATTGTTGCTAAGACTCCTCTGCCAAAGTTTGCTGATGAGGAGGGCACCCTTTGGTAGTTATTTACCAACTTGGGTTTTAGCAGCTTCTACTACCGACATCTGCACCATCTTGCGCACTAGATTTTCATAGTCTGAGAGGATCTAGCCACTCATAAAGACAGTCTTGCTTAGTTCAATGCTTTTCACCATCAGAAAAATACTTTTTGGGATCTTAACGAATAGCTACATCACTTAACGGCCAAGGAGATAGATGCTCATGACCAAGTGATTGCCCAAACGGAAGATTTATAGGAGTACGAAGCTCATATGGCCAAGCTAAAGGTGCAACTGGAATCAAAAAGTGCAAACTTCAAATCCATTAAATAGAAAATTTGGGATCTTGGTCCCATACTGAAAGAAGTGTGTCCTTTGGTTGAAGTTGAAGCTACATAGATGATTGCTTTATAACAAAATCTTGATGGTCCATGCGAGACAATCATTGATCTATTGGAAAGATCTAGGAATTCTTTGTTAAAATAATTTTAGATTGTCTTGTTCCATTGTTTTTCTTTGATGTTAGGGAGAGGCTTTAGGTTTTGGAAGTCCTCCTTATCTGCATTTTTTAGAATGAAAATGTTTTTTTCTCCATTGATTCTCCATTATCTTTTCCTGCATTATTAATCAATCATGATCAGTTGTAATTGAAACCATAATCTCAACTAGATATCAACTTGAGTCATAATCTGATATAAAAAAATAATCAAATGATGCCCTATTTTTTACCTGAGGAGAGGGACTCAGTGAACATAGTTTGACTCTTTCTAGGGTTACTTGGAAAAACCCTACAAAATCTATTCCTTTTTCATTATCACCCTATTTTTTTTCTAAACCCAATTTTTTGTGGGCTTAGCAGGTATAACTTAACTTTTTATTAGGCCACCCTTTGTAGGTTTTTGACCTAAAAAGCTTTGTGTATCTTCATGATTTTTTGATTGACTGATGCTTTTCCTAAACTGTATGTAGTATAGGTATAGTGAGCGGGTACTCAAATTTGGGTCCAAGATTCCCTTTGCAGGTTTTTATCTCAGTGAGTCCCATGTCTTTTTTGCATTGTAAGTTTATAGTATTGCAAGTTGGACTATCATTACTTGTGTTTTAGGTCAAATAACATTGAAAATAATTTCTAGGGATAGGGCCCCAATTTAGGACTCATAGACTGAGGATTTCCTGATAACTTTCAGACATGGATAAGGGATTTTTCTAGACCCTAATTTCATGATGTCTAGATATGGGACATGATATGGGGAATGGAAGCCATGTGGCATACAAAAGTGGAAAATACCTTTCATAAGGACCAATTCTCCCTTGGTTGATAGGCCATTTTTGTGGGAAACATATACAGAGTTGTCGGGGCATTGTGTGCATAGTCAAACAAATGTGTTTACAGGACACTAGCTATCCATTTCTGATGGCTCGGAAATCTTATAGAAATTAATATTTGTTTTATTTTTGAAGACCTAAGTGGGTGGCCTATTGAGGGAATGATGTCAAAAAATAATAGGGATATTTGTATCAGTTTTTTATGAGAGAACACTCCCACAAAAATTTGACTTGTGTAAAGGGTGGTTAGTTCATGGTGTAGTTTAACGTCATACGACCAGGACTTCTTAGGTTTGTTTTTTGCAAAATCATTTTACTCTGACTAGAGGAGGCTAAATGATCCATTCCATAATATTTTGACTATAAATTTCCTTTATATCCAGGCACTAAAAAGGGGAAATATATAAACTGTAATCTAGGGGGTTTTGGATCTAGGGATTGAGGTGGGACATAAATGTTATAAAGGAATATGAAGGTAGGAAAATCCTATCATGAGGAAAAATTTACCCTTGGTTGAAAGGCCATGTTTTTGGGCAACATATGTAGAGCCGTAGGGGCATTATGTGCATATACAAGCAAAGTTGTCCATAGGACATAGACCATCCATTTTTTATGGCTATGGAGGATCATAGGAATTTATACCTTTCTGAACATACAGTATGGTTTGTGACCAAGGGGGTTCATAAACCTAAAAGGATGCATCTGAGAATAAGTGGAGGCATTTTTTTCTATCCACAGGGTTTCGCTCATTACACAGGTCTGACCCTCATGTAGGCAAATATGTGCCAATTCTATTTCATGGATGGACCCAAAATATGAGATTCAGATGTCACTATATATCCTTGTTATGACAAGAATCAAGACGGACATAGTTCTTTTTATGGATCATCCCTATGCGGATCTGATTCATGCATATGGATGGGGAATTTTTGTTTTGTGGATGAGCATTCCAATGATATTGGACTCACGATGGACCTTGTTATGTGGATTCATTTCATGCACATGATCAGGGGTGGAAGACATTCTTTGGTGTATTGATGCCTAATAATGAACATTGGTTTGCGAAGGCATCATGTAGTTTTAATGTTGTGCGATTAGGACATTTATATATAAGCCTCGAGTATCTAGAGGATAATTAGGCTAGGATGTTATGAAATGTCTAGGATGTTTGTAGGAAAGAAAGTGTAAACCATGGTTTCAAGGGTTATTGGATATGGAGTAATAACATGGGGCTTAGAATCTGTTAGGCATATGGAAATAGGAAAATTATATCCTAAGGATGAATTTTCCTTTGGTTGATAGACCACTTTTGTGGGAAATAGATGTAGAGCCGTAGGGGAATTATGTTCATAGTCAATCAAAGGTGTCTTCAGGACACTAAAAACACCATTTTCGATGGTCGTTAATGATTATAAAGATCCAAGATCGCTCGGAGAATGGAGTCTAATACATGGCATGCGTGTTCCTAGATATATTAGAAACATTCGGGCCATGATTTACCCATAGAGTTTGGAACTCCCCTATATAGATCTAGCTTGTATGTATGGTGAGTAATTTTGATTCCCTCGGTGTATCTAGGCCTAGTTTTGGAGATCTTGGTACCGAGATATTGGACATGTCACGACCCGAACCTACCGGTCTCAAGCCGCAACTACCCCAAGCCCACCCCATAGGCCAGGGGATGGCGACAAGCGCCAAAGGCGTAACAATCTCAGGGAGGCATTTTCCTAAGTACCTGTACAGACACACACACAGCCCACTCGATGTAGAAGTGCAGAGTCAAAAGAAAACCGAAGGACAAACAACTATAACCCAACCAAAATCATGCATCAACTTCTAAATAGAGAGAAGTAAAGTGCTTAAAATTACTTACAAGATAACTGAAGAGTAAAGGGAAAAATAGGCACCCAACTAGAAAGGTGCCACAACCCGGCAACAGGTAAACGAAAGTTAAACCTGGTGAGTCTCACACCTGAAAGTCCTACTACAACCACCAAATGCATCCCAATCTCTTGTGTCCTCTATGCTCCTCCGTAGTCTCGATCGACCTGTTCGCCGTCTGCAAGGGAACACCAAGTGCAGGTAAAGACCAAGCAGGGGTGAGTATAAAGATACTCAGTAGGATGCCTCGAAATCTCGAGGGAGAAACAAAGGAGGTACTAAATGGTGAGTGATAGATAGAACAAAGTACAGTGTAAGAGTACAATAGAGAGAGTGCAGCTCAACCCAACAAAAGAAAGGAAGTAGACTCATCCCAACCAAGAGGATCTAGACATGGAAAGCACGCGGCATACTCCACGTGTCTTCACCCATCCTAGAAAGAGAGTAACTGAACCCAAGGAGTGGGAACAAAAGTAGGGTGTATATATATATTCTCAACAATAAACACGAACATGTGCGTAAGGGGATCTCCATCTCCAAGCTTAGCCCAGGATAAGTCGCCAATAGTTCTAAGGGTAGCCATCACTAATGCCCAAACATCCTGCACGTCAAATCTGTCTCATCGCTGAACCATACAACCAAAAGTCTCGCTTCAGTAATCACAGAGAAAAGTCCCCAACTAGCCTCATAGAAAGGGCTGAGTCTGAAAGAAGTCATCAGGTAACTCACTGCCCAACCCAACTGGAGGTTAAACCATAAAAGGTCATCGGGTGACCCACTTCCCAGCACTGCTAGAGGGTAAACCCTAAAAGGTCATCAGGTAACCCACTACCCAACCCTGCTAGAGGGTAAACCCTAAAGTCAATGGGTAACCCACAACCCAGCCCCGCTGGAGGGTAAACCCAAAGGTCAACGGGTAACCCACTACCCAGCCTCACTAGAGGGTAAACCCTGATATGTCGGTGGGTAACCCACTACCCAACCCCACTATAGGGTAAACCTGGAATTGGTCTGATAACTCCGCACTGCCCATTCCATCACTAGGTGTCACTGACATCCCTATCGTGCATTGGTTCGGAGTGCATCAAAGGAACCTCCGACAAACACCCTTTCATGTTTCCACATTTAAAAAGATCTCTAAAGAGGCTTCACACGTCCCACCAGATTATACCATTATAATCCTCATGAAAAAACACGTGAGATAGACAACTCGCTCACTGGAAACGGACTCCCAATGAAAAATTTATTCAACACCGCTTTATGCCCATACGGCGTCTCGTGGGGCCCACACCTCAGACCCAAAAGAGGTCGGGTTAACTATGTCATCGTGATGCTCTCGGAAAAACACACCAAAATGACTACTCATTCGCCCCGAACGGACGTCTGATGAAAAAATCACAGAACGCTGCTCACAGCTTAAAAGACAGGTTGTGGGGCCCACACCTCAACTCTAGATTCAACACCTGAAACCACCCTGGTCTACATCATCTCGACGCTAGGGTTACAACGCCGCTAATGGCGCCTAAAATGGACTTCAGATGTGTTCATGCCATCCGAAAGAAGAATCATTGTGAGGGACTTAACGAGCGTGTCACGCCACCGAGCCCCCATCTCAGGAATTAAAAATCCCTGAGACCATCTCAAAATCTCCATCTCAATATAAGGATCATGTCATCATAGAAGGAACATGAATCGGATGCTCGTTTTGCGAGTTATGGCACTTTTAACGTCATCAGACAAGACGGGGTGGGCCCGGGCCGGCCCACCCCTTCAGACCGGCGGTCTGCGGTTGGGCCGCCCGGACCACCCGGACCGCCCAGTCCACCGCGGCCTGCAGTTCACCGCGCAGGCCACCCCGCGTCACGCCGCATACACCACTGGGCCAGACCGCCCGAAGCCCGTTATCACCGTTGGGAGCCCGCCGCCGCCGCTGGCAGCCCGCCGCCGCCACTGGGATCCCGCCGCCACCGCCTGGGAGTCGCCACATCGGCCGTCGTCCTGGACCACCTGAAGCCCGCCGAAAAAAAAAGAATTTGGCTAAAAAAATTCTTGGGGCCACCTCGGGCGCCCCGAGACTCGGATTTTCGATCCGAGAAGAGCATTGGAAAGCTCGGATCGAATCCTACACAACTGGGGTCTTCAATCGATGATTGGATAGTATTTCGACACAAGAATTTGAGTAAAAAGGTATATGTGAAATTAAAAAAATGCAACTCCTACCTCGCTGGGCGTAGCCCGTAGCTTCGCCGACAATCCGCCAAAGCCGCTGCGCCTTGGAGAGGTGGGGAGAGGGGCCTGAGGCTTGTTGAGAGGGATTTATTCAGAGAGAGGCAAGGGGGAAGAAGGAGGAGGGGAGAGGTGTTTAATTAGAGAATTAATTAAAATTTGATTAATTCTTTAAACACCTACCAGTAGGCCACGTACCCGAACTTTCAACGGGGTCAGGGTTAAGCCTCCTCTAGGGTAAAATCCATGTTATGAGTGCAATGGTGGTCTCATAATTTTAATCGGATCCTCCATTTAGAAGTTGTAAAGTTCACGTCCGAGGCTGCTAAATTACGAAAATTCCCCTGGTGGCGTTTTCCACAGAAGGGTCGCGCCCATGAAAGTTACACCCCTCCTAGGGTAAATGGCACACTCCGGACTCAACGGTGCCCTCTGTTTTCTCATCCAAGAAACAATTTAGGAGTTATTCTATTTATTTGGCATTTCCAGTGTGAACGCACTAAAAATTTAATTCCGGCCACACTGGGGCTCAGAATCACACACCGTCTAAATGCCCTGCTCTGGAATAACATCAAGAAAATTTCAAAGTCTTACAGGCTCAAAACCTGGGTTCTTACAGGACACCCTGTCTGGGTCTGATCCATAAGCAAGGGAGGTTCATTTTTACTATATTTGAGATACCTTGTAGTTTAACGTTGTATGGTTAGGACCTCAGGCTCCCCATTGTGATGGAAAAGAACCATAATGTGCCTTTTATGGTTATGTTGCTGGTACCAAAATTCCAGATTGACATACCATAATTTCATGATGAATTCCCTACTAAACTCCCTAAGCCCATGTGAGCTATGCTCGATGTGAGAAACAAGGGATGACAAGGATTTCACATTACAACATGGGGATGGCATGATCAATAGAAGAAGAATTTTATACTGGGGAGTGATGGTGTGTAGTTTATCTTCATACAACAAGGATGTATTATTGGGCAGTTTATTGTCATGTAGTCAGGATGTTCTATTATACGATTTAATGTCATGTGATTAGGGAAAATTCCATACTGTTTCACATAATGTGGAAAGAACGTAGGTGGATAGATGTGAAAGAAGGAACACATAGTTATTCTTAATATGGTCCTGCAAATAGGGCTTGTCTGGGGGTCCCTAGCTTGGACTTAGCTCTCATGCAGAGGACGGGACACTTCTAGGGTTTCTTGGTGGGGTCAGGGTTATCAGATCCGGGTGACACTATGTATCCCTTGAGGCAGGATTCAAACCTCCTCTGACACTTTATAGAACTCCCCCTATGAAAATATGGCCCATTCACTGGGGGGAAGGTATTTTCTTTTCCTTGCATTGGGGTGGATGTGCTAGGATGAATGTTTAGGCATCTCTATGTATCCTATGAGGGTAGGAATTAGGTTAGTCATAGTATTTGGGCAAGGCATAGTAGGTGACCGATGCTGGAGGTAATGTCTTCTCAGGTGAGAACATTATTGGGCCATGCAGTTTAACATCATGCGGTAAGGATGTTGGAAGCACAATTTAGCATCATGTTGCGGGGAATAATTATCATAGGAATCATGTCTAAGTATGTTCTAATCAAGTCGGGATATTCTATCATTCCCCGGACATGAGGGGGGAGGTGTAAACTATGATCATGGGGACCCTTGAATCATGAGGAATGATGTAGGGCTTGGAAGCTGTTAGGTGTATAAAAATAGGAAAAGTCTCTCATGAGGACAAATTTGTCTTTGGTTGAGAGGCCATTTATGTGGGTAACATATGCAGAGCCCCTGGGGCATTGTGTCCATAGTCAAAAAAGGTGTTTGTAGGACACTAACCCTCCAATTCCAATGGTCGTGGATGTTTATGGGGATTCAAAGCTTCTTGGGTTATGGAGGTTTATGCATGGAAAGGATATGTTCGGGTACACGAGGAATGTCCAGACTGTGCTTATCCAAGAATAATGAAGTCCCCCACATAGATTTGATATATTCTCAAGGGAGAGAATGATCCTTTTCCAAACCCTTTTCGTAGGAAAAAAGGTTCGAAATCTCTTTCTTGGATTTTCATTCTCACGCAGGATTTAGGGGCATTTGTATTTCCCCATTTTGTGCGGTTGGACCTAGTTATGTGGAACCCGGGCATTAATACGTATACTTTAGGGGAAATAATCAATCAACACATAGTTCTTGTAAGGGATTTCCTTACATAGGTCTAATCCATACATAGGGAAGATGGAATTTTTTATTCTTTAGGTGGCAGCAGGACTGGGATATAAGATCCCAGCGTCACTACATATCATGTAAGGATAGGAATCAATCCAAACATAGTTCTTGGAAGGAAATTCCTTGTATAGGTCAGATCCATACACAAGGAAGAGGGAATTTTTTTGTTCTTTAGGTGGCGGCTGGACCAGGACGAAGAATCTGGGTGTCATTACGTATCCTACGAGGTTAGGAATCAATCCACGCATATTTATAGAAACTCCCTATGTCGATTGGATCCAAGAAAAAAGAGGGGTAATTTTACATTTTTCTTTTTTTGATAGAATATGGACTATGATGGAGGATCCTAGCATTACAATGTATCCCGTAGGGGTAGGAATCAAGCCACACATAGTTTTAGAGCTGCCTCCCTATATAAATTTGGCTCATACATAGGGAGGGGGAATTTGTAACAATTTTTATTTTAATGGTAATGTAGCGTACTTTTACCCTCTATTCATCCAGGGGGGGACCTTTACCACCATTCCAAATCTCATGTGAGATATGATTAGTGTGAGAAACAAGGAATAGCTAGGGTCTCTTCTTGTGATACAAAGGTAGTTGAGAGTACAATAGAGGCATTTTGTTACCATGCGGTGACTGGAACAAGTTTTAGGATTGATTAATATCTACATATCCCATCAACATATGGGAATCAATCCATACATAGTTCTAATATAATATGTTCCTTGGACCGGTCTGATCCATGCATAGGGAAGGGGGTTATTTTTTTTATGGAAGATGGACTAGGATGAACGATCTGGGTGTCACTCTTTATCCCATCAGTAGATGGGAATCACGCCGTATGTAGTTCTATATCACAACATGGTAGGTGACCAATTCTAGGGAAACGTCCCATTGGGTGAAAAAATTGTTGGGGCCATGCAGTTTAACATCATGCAGTAAGGATGAAGATGCTAAGAAATTTGACTTCATGAAACATGGATGAAGATGCTAAGCAGTTTAATGTCGTGAAACATGGATGAAGATGCTAAGCAGTTTAACGTCGTCTAACATGGATGGAGATGCTAAGAAGCTTAACATCATGAAACACGGATGAAGATGCTAAGTAGTTTAACATCATGTATCATGGATGAAGATTCTAAGTAGTTTAATATTGTGTAACATGGACGAAGATGCTAAGAATTTTAACATCATGAAACATAGACAGAGATGCTAAGTAGTTTAATGATGTGAAACATGGATGACTTCGTTATGTAGTTTTATGTCAAATGATCAGGACTTCTTCTATGCTTTTGGCTACATGAAATATTTCTTCAGAAACCTTGCATTGGTGGGAGATGTGGTAAATTTTCCATCCATTAAAATCAGTGAATATGCTCCATTGGAGTAAAATTTTTGTATAACATACAATCCTTCCCATTTTAGTGCCAACTTTGGAGGTTTCTTCCTGAGTATCATCAGGGTTCTAAGGACCAACACCATTTCTCCTTTGAGGAAAGACTGGAGGCAAACCTTTTTATTGAAGGATCGTGTAATCCAATTTTGGTTTACTTACAAATAGTAAAAAGTGTTCAATATTTCCTCATCCAACCATTCCATCTCATCAAACCATTTTTGGGATTGCTAATCTATAGATATTTGATCACATATAGTGACGCGGAGCAATGATAGTTGAATTTTGATGGGCAGAACTGCCTCTATCTCATATACTAATGGGTATGGGGTTGCTTGAGTGGCAGTGTGGGTAGTGGTTCGGTAATCCCAAAGAGAATGGAGGAGCTTGTCCATCCACGATTTCTTGTCCGTTTCTACCATATTTTGCAGTATATTGGATAGGTTCTTGTTGAAAGCCTCTATCTGTACATTGGTTGCTTCATGGTAGCAGGATAAATGGTTGGCCTTGATTCCATACTCCTGGATGATTTTTTCCAATTCAATATAGAAAAAATCAGTGTTTTTGTCTATCAGTATTGTATGAGGGACACAAAACCTAGTGATTATATTGGCTTTCACAAAGCTAAAAATTATTTTTTTTCTTTGACTTCTTTAAGGGGTATAGATTCTTTCCATTTAGAAATCAAGTTGGTTTCTGTGAGAATAAACTTGAATTGTCTGGCCATGGCGGGAGGATATGGTCCAAAAATATCCATTCCTCATATGGTGAATGGCCAGGAGTACTTAGCTGTGTGAAGAAACTCTAGGGGTTGATGGATGAAATTGGAATGGACTTGATAGGAATTGATATTTTTTTGAAATCATCACAATCCTGCCTCCTGGTGGGCCAATAGTACCCAAGCCTTCGAATTTTATGATGGATTTTGGATGATGATTGGTGTGCCCCACAAGTTATGGCATGCACTTTTTTCGTGATAGCAGTAGACTCTTCTCTGTAAATGCATCTAAAAATGACTCCATCAAGGCCTCACTTGTAGAGAACCTTTCATTGGTTTGTGCCATGGTACTTTATGAAGTTGATTTTCCATCTCCATATTTTCTCCCTTTCATCCCTATCTGGTGGGAGTTCTCCTTTTTGAAGATAGTCCAAAATGGGGACCATCCCTCCGGCGGTATGACTGTACAACTCATAGATGGGACTAATTTCATTGATTTCTTATATCTTGTATTGAACATATGGTAAGATCATCCAGCAATGGGTGATGCTGATGACTATTTCATTCCAATCCAGATCAACCAGAGTTGTGGCTGCATTTTCTAATGCATCAGTCTGCGCATTCTCTGACCGAGGGACATAAGACAGTGTCAGCTCTGATGGGAATTTTGTCATCAATTCTTAGGCATGATTCATCTAAGGGATTAGTTCCTCTTTCTTGATATCATAGTCTCCATTTAATTTCTTCATGACTAGTTCTAAATATCCTTTTACTTTCAGGTTTTCTTCTTGTACTTAGAGTGGTATCTCTAGGCCTATAACGAGGGACTAGTATTATACTTCATTGTTTGTGAATCCTTCTAATAGTAGGAAGGAATAAGTAATGACACCCTTTTCTATAGAAATGAGTATGACTCCTAAACCCACTTTGTTTAGTCTGGGGTCTTCCTTTTTTTTTCATATCGGTATTCTGGACGCATTGTCGAAACTCATCTCCCATATCTAGGGATCCTCTTCAACAGAGAACACCACTTCATCAGGTAATTCGACATCCAATGGAGTCACTTCTATTAAGGGTTGTTCTTCCAATAAGTATTATAACATCTAACCTTTGATATCCTTCTGGGGTATGAACCATATATCTAATTGCTACAGGATGATCACCCAATGTGAAAGGCATCTGGTTAACATTGGACGACTGAGGATATAATTGAGCAGGTTGCTACATGAGACCAAATGGACTTTGTGGTGATTCAAATAATTCCTCATCTTCTGGAGAAAAAATATTAATGCAAGTAATCTCTTCTTAATATTCAAATAATGAGTCTTAGTATCGATCATGGTTCGGCTGAGGTAATAGCGACTATTCTCATTGTCGGCATCATTCTTCTATGCGATGAAGGTGCCTAGGGATGGTTGCAAGGTATTTATGTACAAAATGAGTGTTCTTACTTCAACATGTGGAATTAAAAATGGTGGAATTAAGATATATCTCTTGATATTTTCAAATTATTCCTAAAAATTAGTAGTTTAGTTATATGTAACCCCTTTCTTCATTAACCTAGTGAAGGGAAAAAAATTCTTGAAAGGTTGGCTATGAAGCTCCAAATGTGGGCTAGATTTCCTTGCATTACTCTAAAATCGGTGATATTGTGAGGGGGTGATATTCCAAGGATATCCTTTATCTTCTTGGGGTAAAATTTGATACCATCGTCGCATACGAGGAAGTTAAGGAATTTCGATGAGGTGATGCTGAAAGCCCATTTCAAGGGGTTCATTTTCAAAATGTGTTGTCGTAATTTGCTAAAAACGGTCTCAATGTCTAACAGTTGTCTTGAGTTCTATCTTGAATTAACCATAAAATCATCCACATATCATTAAACAAATTTTCTTAGGAAGGGTTTGAAGATGTGATGCATAGCACATTGGTATGTGGTGTTGGAATTTTTTGAACCAAAGGGCATTACCTTTTAGAAAAATACTCCTTGGGGGGCTCTGAAGGTATTTTATTATCCATCTTCTTAGGCTATTTGGATCCTGTTATACCCTAAATAATTTTCCAGTAATGAGAGAGCCCCATACCTAGTATTTTCATCAATTAATAATTCTGTGATTGGGACTAGGAAATCATCTTTTGGGTACTTCCAGTTGTGGTCCCTAAAATCGATGCAGACCCTAATCCACCTGTTCTTATTTTTAATAGGAACTGTATTTTCTAGAAAGATGGGATATTAGACCTCCCAAATAAATTTAGCTTAGATAATCTTATCAACTTCAGCCTCTATCTTGGTGGCATGTGTCAGGTGAGTCCTTCTGGAGGCCTGCTTGTAACCATGATGGTCCTTTGGCAGGCCCAAGTGGTGAGTGGCCACCTCGAGATTGAGGTGTGGAATTTTTGTGTAGTTCCAGGTGAAAATATCTGGATTTTTATTTAGGAAGGAGGTGTATATCTCTTACTCTTCTGAATACATGGCAACACTAATCAGAGTGGGTCGTAGGTCCTCTTTAGTACCTAGGTTTATTTCCTCGAGTTCATCAATGGTGGTAGAGTAACATTCCTTAAAAGTGGGAGGGGTATCCCTAAGTTCTTATTCTTATTATTCTTCTTCCACATCCCCCCATCATCCTCTTCCTCTTTCGATGGAGAGAAAATTCTCAAAATTATCTCTTTAGAATTAGGAATGGAATCACAATTTTGGTACTTGGAGGTTGAAATAGCTTCTTCTATCCCGACTGACTGTGGGGAATTTTTTGGAGGGGATGGAGTGAGGGGTGGAGGAGTGTCCTTGATTTATTTTAGTGGAGAGAAATACTCTTCTTCCTTGGTGAGTAAGACCATAATTTTTTGGAGACCTAATGATGGGTTGAGGGAATTTTTTTTTATCATTCACCATCGTCTTGAGGGCTAGTGCACTTTTCAAACACTGTCCATCTCAGTAGCCATGATTGAGATCATGAAGATGGACGAATCTGTGTCCAATTTTGGACTCATTCACTCCACTTTATTGATGGGGAGTATGCATTATTCTTCAAGATACCCGAGAGGATCTTTGGGGTCTATTTCTAGCCCATTTGGGGCAGCAACACAATCGATGACATTATATGAAGACGACTTCCCTTCCTGCTCATAAAATCCTACATTGATGTAGTACAATTTTCAAGATTAAAATGGGTATTTATCATTTTACAACATCCCATTATTCCCATCGATGATATATTTGGTGCATTGACAATATTATGAGGGAATATTTGTGTGTTGATGCAGCCAAGGCCTTCCTAGAAGTACATTAAAGGCAATATTTTTTTGGACCATCCGAAATTATGTGTTGGCCACGAGGTCGCCTAGCTAGGTTTTGAGCTTGATTTGACCCAATTAATTCTACTTTCTTTTATCATACCCCAACAAGGTTGTGGTGAAGGGTGTTAGACTGTCTTTATCACAACCCATCCTTCGAAGTGTCCGTAGTGGGATGAGATTAACCCCGGAGCCATTTTTTATAAATATTTTTCTAATATAGATACCATTTATCTTTCCAGATACATATAGAAAATTTATTTTCCCTTGAATAATGGCATATTCATCTTGATCCATGAAGGAAATGACCGCATGACATTCTGTGGGACCATTCTCTGCCTGATAGACTTCAGTAGTGGCTACTTCAGCTTCAAATTCCTGGGGACTCAGTAAAGCTTCTATGAGTGCCTCCTTGAGATCAACTGATAGGTTCAGTTCATCCGTGATTAATATCTTGTCTAGTACTGAAGCTAATTATTTTAGGATTTCATATTTATTTTCTAAAGGTCGGAGATTTGCTTCTTTGGGGTGTTCTTTCAAAAGTGCTTTTAGGACTTGAGCCTTGGATGTGGATGGTTCGGCCCCTAAAATAGGAGCTGGTGGTGCTTCTTCACTTTGTGTACTTGGACGATCATGTATTCCAATATTTCATGATAGGTTAGACATATGTTCCTCTTATGATGGGTACTCTAGGATGATCATGTTGAATTTTCTTCCGATGAGGGTATATAAGCTTTCATGTTCCCATTGGGTCCGCTGAAGGGATCTTTTGTGAGTCTCTACAACATTGACAGTTTGAACAGGAGTGCGTGCATGGATTTGGTTTATATCATGATTGAATATTCCTTGGTAACCTCATATTTTTCAGCCTCTTCCTCTGGTTCCCCGATTGGGTGGGGGGAACTCGGGTTCATAACCATAGTCATCATCATATAAGGGATCCACTGATTGGATGACATTGATAGAGCCAAAAATCAGTTCCTCATCAGATAATGACTCTCCAAGATTGACTTATTCTAATGTTTCTATTTGGTGGGGCGGTTTCCATTACTTTATATCTATTGGCATGAAATATTAGAGTGTCAAAGCTAGCTTTGGCCTTGGTTCACGATCATCTTCTTGCACTTGTTCCCTGCCTTCTTATCCCTTAGAGGATTGTGGGACCGAGGATGTTGGTCGTGTTGCATCAGGGGATGTTGGAGGCATAGTCTGTTGCTTCAACTATACTTGAAGTATGTCATGAGCTTTTTTTACTTTATTTTGAGTCATCAAACTATCTAACTTATTCTCTTTGATAAAAAACCATTTTCCACTTCCCTTCTTCATCCGAGTTGGTGGTGGAAACATACGCCACTTACGATGGAAATAGTCCCATATTAACTTGTCCAGAATATATCCTTATTTATAGGATATATTTGAAGAACAAATATTCATGGATGGTGTGTCCCAGTATCCAGTGATAAGGACAATAATCGGGCCAGCCATTGAGACCTACTTCATCATCCCTCTTTGGCTCTGGTAGCTAAAGCAAGTTGCAATTCATGGAAGCTAAAAAGTAACACCGGCTTGATCAACTCATAATTAGTAGACTTTATTTATCCATTCCACTAATTTATTTCTTTTTCCCCTCCTTTGATCTTCTTGTTGAGGTGGGGGTGGATGATTGCATCTAGAGGGCCCTTTAAAGTTTGGTGGGGGTCTTGGAGCTTGACCCGGTGGAGGGGGTGACTTAAGAATAATGAAATCCACTTCAGCTCTCCCTACCCTTTTTCTTGGAGCCAATGGGGATTCCAAGGACTTAAGATTATTCTATTGCAAGGAATCTTCCATCCTCTAAGCAGTGATGGAGAAATCTTAGAATCCAGTTTTATATTTCACATAAATGAGAAGCGTTCAAAACTCATCTCGGAGATTATTGATGCACATGGAAAGCAATCATCTTGGGGGAGTGATTGGTTCAGATAGTAATTCAGAAAATTCCATATTGTAATGAAGTTTGAAACTCTCTCATTCTCCGGTTGTTTTCAGTTCATGAGATCACTGAATGTTGTCTTTGGCAATGTAAAACTGAACTGGAAGAGAAACTGTCGCTGGAGGTCTTCCCATCTTGTGATTGAATTAGTTGGTAGATTGGTATACCATACAAAGGTTGAGACTTATAGATTTTGCACGAATATTCTAGGTTTCAATGCTTCTTGTTGATCCAGTGTGACAATAATGGGGTCACAATAAGAAGAGTAATGCCTTAGATGTTTCTCTAGGTCCCCTGAGCCATTGAACACTGGGAATATGGGATTCCTAAAATTTGGTGGAGGCGGGACGTTTCTCACCCAGTCGAGATGAGACCGTGAGGCAGAGGTACATCTGATGTAAGTGTGTGTTGATGCTCCACCTAGGGAACATACCCAATAGGATGACTTTCTCATAGAAGCTCAGTTTTTATTTTCCTTATCTCTTTCATTTCTTCCTCCTGTCGAGCGAATCTCTCATCAATCATGGGGGAATCATCTTCACAGGGAGGAGGAGGTGGGTTATACACCTTTTTCTTATTATTATCCTTGTTGAGGATTCACATGGGAGGTAATGGTGGATTAATTTATGGGGTAACCATATTTATGATAACTCTCTGGTTTCAGGTGTACACACCTCTAGGCTCGGTGTGGATCGTCTTTGGGGAGGAACCCTCTTCTCTTGTTTCATCATTATTTGCATCATTTTTAGCAAGGTATATGGGGATAATGTCCACGATTTCCACCAATTCATACTGAATTTGGGGTGTCATACCAAGTGCTAAATAGTAGAAGAGATTCTTGAATCCTTTATTGGATCTTCTCGGGCCATTCTATGATACTCTTCGGGTTTCTTAGTGAAGAGTGACTCAAAGGGAGCCCTGGTTTGACATTATAGTACACCTCCATTTCGGGGGATGTGAGTCATGAGATTTGATGGAATGGGTGACGCCTCTATCCATTGTTCTCCGCAGACAGGAGAAGACATATGTCTACTGGGTAGGAATTTGAGGTAAAAATGCCCCCAACTTTGCGGGCTGGGCTTGCTCATGTTCTTCTGTTGATGTACCTCAGCCCGAATTTACTGGTCTTGCAGGGGAAATTTTGTGTAAAAAATTCCCCCAACCCTATGGGCTAGAGATGGTCCCATATTGTGGTGGCTTATGATGCTATTTTCACCTTCTTGATCTCATGCATTCCCATGAGGGTGTGAGCTATATATGGTGGCGGGTCTGCACATGAATTACTTACTTCCAAGCACATGATCAGTACTCTTTGATTGGATTCCCTTAGATGGGAGGCCTACCAGATGTTTTTAGTAGCCTTATTCAGGAGCTTCTTGATGGTCTTCTCTCATCGGGCCTGATGCTTCTGAGACATACTCAAGGCCGGTTCTTATCGAGTGTTCCACCTTTCATGAGTAGGGACTTCATTTGACTATTTTATGGGGATGATGACATTGTAGGATGTCACTTCCAGTGGGTTCTACTGTATGGGAAGTGGGGTGAAGTATAGAGCTCCAAGTTCTCCCCATACTTGGATATGAACACCAGATGGGGTGTTGCTAATAAGGTAGACCATCTTGTGCAGCGCATGGATGGAGGTCAGCTCAAGGTCTTTCTTTCACATTTCTGATTGTGGCCATTGTGCATACAGGAGGGATTCTAGGTTGTTTTGATGAAGAATCTCTCATCATAAAGAAAAAACTTTCCTTCTAATTTGAATAGAGTTTCCTAGACATTATGGTGAATGTTATGCATACATTCTTATAAAAATTCTCTTGGTATGTTGAACTGGGAAGTGGTTGTGGGCCAATAAATCACTGGTATGTCATACCTAGATAGTTTTCATCTCACAAGAAACATATCTTGTTGTTTTTCTACCAGGGAATATTTTTCTTGACCCATTTAGTTTGACTGCTCCTTAATGATTTCTTTCCAAGAAGCGGGGCTAACAGGAGTCTCATTTCCATGCAAATGGTATGGGGGTGGATCAGAAGATGAGTGTGGATTTATCCCTTCCTATGGTTGATAAAGGATATATCTTGTCATGGATAGAGTATCCATCATTTCATACTCCATTTTTTAAGCACCTCAACATATGAGGGCTTTCTTACATTTGACCCAATGAGGGGAGGGCCTTCTCACTAGCGTGAATTCAGACTGCGAGGATGACCTTCACAATCGGTGTCATGATGGTGAGGATTATCATCACAACTTAGTGTCTGGCCATAGAGAGGACATCTATAGAATATACCCTGGGGAGTACCTTTAGGGCAGACCACAATAAGGGGAGGACCTTTTTACTGCTTGGCGTCATTGAGGGTAGGGCCTTCATAATTACTATTATCATGGAAAGGACTACCTTCATAGCTATGGTTGTAGGGAGAGTATCTACAATGTATATTCTGGGGAGGGACTTCAGGATGTACTTCAATGAGAGGAGGACCTTCTCATTGTTTTATGTCATTGCGGGGAGGGCCTTTATACTGACTATTTTGATGGCAAGGAATACCATCAAAGCTTAATGTACGACTACAGGGAGAAACATATCTGCAGCGTATACCCAAGGGAGGACCATCAAGGTGGATGATATTAAGGAGAGGACCTACTTTTTATTCAATCTTCTGGTCAAGGGGGTGGCTACCCTGACACGACTTAGGAGATAATCTCTCATGATCGATTATTTCTGGCCCACGGAGTAAGCCCCCATGGGTGCTCTGGGGAGGACCTTCAAGAGGTGCTGGTAGCAAAATTGCGGGGAGGACCTTCACAACTGCTACTGTCACTTCCATAATTTGGTAACATACTAATAGGATCTTGAGAATCTATTGATAGATGTTTTATGGTGTCAATAACACCATCTTCCAGTAGAACAGAATCACGATTATGCTCTTCATTTTCTATTTTCCATTGGCGCCTTTCATTTTTGTGTGCTCTATTGTAGGCAACTAGGGAAACCTATTGTTGGCAATGGCCTTTATATATGGGTCCCTATTCGGTTGGTTCTCGTGATGCCACCGGGATATGTTGATGGGCATCTTGAATTCTGGCAGGGATATATGCCTGCCTTGGAGTGGCTACCATGTTGGACCGGTGTCCCCTAGTTGGAATGGGTATGTTTTCCTGATTTGGTTGTCCTTGTATTACAGAATATGGTTGTCTACCCTCTTGGATTGGAGTAGGGATGCAGGTCTTCTTTAGGGTGAATATCTGATTTTGTGGATGAATCACATTGCCAGAGGAGACCAGGTCATGGGCCTAACACTTTGCTTTTTCTGCTGACACAATGATATCTTAACACATCTGTAGGATATAGTCTAGGATCAACGCCTGATCCTCCATCATGAACAAGATTTGTTTAGATACGTCTTTAGTTGGAACGGGTTTGAATGACCATTTTGATGTTGAAGCATGAGTTTGTGCCTACTTTGTTCCTCCATGTCTTGCTAATGGGTACTGGCGGTTCTCCTATATGGGACAGAGGAATGAATCTTCTACTGGCTTTCTTCTCCAGTTGCCACCATATTTTATTGTTGGGATTGAACCCATAAGACGATCTTTCTATGTATCCTCATTAGAGGAATCTGAACCCACATAGTTTGGTGCCTCTTAATTCGACACATCACCTTTTAAGGCCATGCGATAAGAACCCATCCATGCAGTTTAACACCATGCAGTAAGTATATCTAGGTGAAAGATGCCTAGGAAATATTTCATGTGGGACTTACATCAAAGTGGCCCATGATTCTCAGGAGAGGCATGCTGTCCTAGGTGAATACATCCTTACCAGGGACATGTCCCAGTGAACACTAGAGAGGTTTGGGTTTTGGGTTTGTACCTCAGAGAGGCTTCTTATGTATCCCATTTTGTTAGAAATCAAAGTTCTTGTAGTTCGATTGAAATATGGTATATGATTGTGGATTTCACAAGGAAGATTCCCATTTGAGCTTGGTCCTTCATACAGACATCCTACATATCCTGGTTAGATAAGGATTCAGAGTTCTCGTAGTCCATTGAGAGATGGTATATGATGATATGATGATGTGATCATTATTAACATCTAAGCCCATGTGAATCATGCTCGGTGTGAGAAACAAGAGGAAGCAGTAGATTCAGCAGACCACACACCTTCCCTTCTCCTATGATGGGAAAGGAGGATGATGGTGGAAGAAGCTGGGGGGATGGATTGATGAGAGAGAGAGAGAAGGGATTTAAATGTGCCAATTTCCTCACCCGCATGGATATCCTAAATAGTTACTTTGGAATTCTATCCAGACACGTTTTGGGCCGATCTTGAGAGGATCAAGAGCGCCACCTCCCATAGAAAGGCTATAGGGGAACCTTAAGGGGGTTCCCTAAAGCTGGTTCCTAGAAAGGGGATAAGAATCACTCCTCGCCAAAAGGAAAGGCTGGCATGATTCCTTTGACTTATCACTTTCCCTCATTGAATGGAAAATTCAGTTATTACCCTTGATCCAAAGAATGGGGAGGTACATGTCTGTATCCAAAGGTTAGACCATGGGTTACCATTGGAATGTAAACTTAGAAACACTCTAGGGTCTTGTACCGTTGCGGGGATTACCCACATGTATCTTCTTACCATAGGTATGTAGACTCAAAAGGGTGCGCCAATGAGACCAATGGTCTTTTCATATGTGTCCGGTGTCTTTGGATGATACTTTGACCTAATTCCTATGGACTGGTTTGTGGAGAAGCCATGGAGGGTGTGATGGGTATGAAATGAAATGATCAGAACCGGAAGGTGGGATGCTCAAAGGAACCCCATTTCTCATAATTTTTATTAATGCGGGATGGGGATCCCTCTGCATAGTGTACTATTATGTGGGTAGAGGGGTCATCTACATAACGAAGTGGTATGCATACCTGGGTGTGGTCCACATACTATAGTGGTACATGACCTAAGGTTCCATCTGTATACCATGGTGGTATGCAGCGCTGGAGTCCATCTGTGCGGTGGAGCGCTACATGGGGAAGGTTTTCATCCGCATAACGATGTTCTACATAGTACGCCAGATTGAAGAAGGGGCATTGATCCTACATTTTGTGGGCAGTTCATCTGCGAAGGGATTATGGTTCACAATTTTCCAATTAGGTTTGTGGTTTGCCCATATTTTTATGATTCCTTCTTTTTATGGTTCATAGAGGGTTTATACCTACTAGAAACTATTTGTAGTTCCATACTTAATTGATCATTTTTATTCGAAGTCTTCTGTTTGTAAGCTCAAAGCTCTCCCAAAATTTGATCCCTATCTTCCAAAAACTATTTTATTTTAATTCCCCTTATGGTCCCTTTTATAGAGTGTTGGGGAAGTTGTATCTTTGGGTCAGGCGACACCATTTTCGGAAGCCCATGAATAAATCTCCCAACCTACAGATGACCCAGTCAACAAAGATTTGCGGGGCTACTGTTTGCAGTGGTAGAAATCACCGCATCGATCCCGCGAACGACATAGTTCACAGGACGCCGCTGGCCTTTCCTTGTACATGAACTAAATTTGTGGGGATGGTGTGTGGGTTCATGCCTCTCTATCATGTTTTTGCCAATAACACAATTCGTGGGGGACCATCCGCATTCTTCATTTATTTCACGAAATGCCTGGTTCAGTAGCCAATGCCTCGCAAGTTGTCCGCATACTGTTTGGTTCTAGGGAAATACCATCCACATACCATTCCTGGAAACCACTACGCTGACCACTTTGGTCCTTTTCCAAATTCTATTTCTTCAATCTTCTTCTCAAAATTTCAATCGAACCTACGTCTTATTCCTTCATCAAATTTGTGGGAGTATCTACCTTCCTATTGTGGAGTTTTCATAACCCTAAAATTATAAATATATAATTTTATAAATATAGAAAACATACATTTATAAATTTTTTAAATATAAAAATAAAAATATATTTATTTATAAATATTCATTTAGAAATAAATTTTTATAAATTTATTTTTAACATTATTAATGAATATATAATAATAAATGAATTAATATTAAAAATGAATAAAAAAAATTAAATAAGTTACAAAAATATTAAAAAGTGAATTCGTAACATTTACATGAATTGATTACACATAAAAAAGGAATAAAAATGAATAAATAGATGATATTAATTATATAAATAATAAAATTATTAAAAATGAATTATATTAACTATATAAAAATATTAATAATTAAATTAAATTAAACACACACACATATATATTCATCACAAATAGATTAAAATAGATATATATTTAAAAATAATAAATACATAAAATTCTAAAAATAGAGAGATATTAAAAAAATAATAAATAATATTAAATCAATAAATAAACTTGCGCACACACATACATGTGCACATGATAAACATATATATGTACACATACATATCTACACGTATAGACACATACACATGCATACATACATACATACAGTTATGCATATACATATATTTAAAATTATTTAATATCAATATAAATATATATTCAAATAAATATATTCATTTATATATCAAATAATTCCTTTAAAAAAATATTAATATATTATATTTATTTTAATTATATACACATTTTCTAATTATTTTGTATAAATAAACTATTAAAAATTTTGATTAATATAAATTTGATAATTTTTTATACATAAAATTAGGAAAATAAGATTCATTTTTTATTTAAAGTTATATAAATCATATTTATACATTATATTTTACATATATATACTTATTTTAATATAATTTTTATCAATATATATATATATAAATTAAATTACTCACTATGACATTTATCTGCATTGATAAGGGTGTCGCTTTTATCAGTTCTAAAAAAGCAATGATAAAAGGTACCCATTTATCAACACTTTTTTTAGCACAAATAAAATTTGACTTTCTCAATGGTTTTTTCGAGTGCTAATAAAATTCCTCCCTTTATTTGTTCTTTTTGTATGATGTTGATAAATATCAGTGCTGAATATCATGCAATCTATGGTAGTGATATATGTTTATATATATATAATATCAAAATTATCTAAATTTAACTAGAAAAGGTATCTCAAACATCAAATGTTCCCCAATAATTATTGAATAAATGATGTTCCAATATTTAATATCAAATAAATGTTGTGAAATGTGTTTTTAACATTAATAAATTAATAAAAAATATTTAATTTTGAATGTACAACACCTTTCCCACTATTTATTCAATAATCAATGTGGAAGGTATTTACAAATATATTTCACCATATTTATTCTAACAATTTATGTGCAAGGTAAATTGAAACTCTAACCCTCATTCTCCCACACCGTGTACCTCAACCTCCCCTCATTCACTCAAACATGCCATTTTTCTCCACCTAGCTTCAATGATTTGTCTTGCAATACCTGTGACCCTTTCAACATTGTTACCATAGTCTTCTATTTCCCACCTTCCTGGTGATATTTATAATAACTTGACTCAAAATTCCACAAGTTCCATATCAATGTGTCATTGAACACCTATGAATTACTTGGTCTCTATATGGTGACAACAAGTGTCAAGAGTAAATATACAAAGTTGTTGAAGAATTTCTAAATTTTAAACTTAATATGAAGGAAAAAAATAATTCTATTGAAAATTTAGTAGGAACCATTTATAAGTCAGATAAACTAAAACCTATATACAAAGGATACTAATATTCTATGAATTGAAAATTTTACCCCCATTTTTAAATCTATTACAAAAAGAAAATAAATTTAACAAGCATGTGGATCCCATAAAACTATTAAAATCTAGCCAAATGTTATTTATATGGCTGATTGGGTCCCCTTTTGTTGAATTGTATACCTGTCAAATGTATCCAATGACGTGTGTGCATGTTTCTCAAGGATAAAGGTAACATCATGTGTCTCTATACATAATTTTGTACCCTAGTATATCTGGAGAGGGGATCGGTGAATCAAGGTGTTAAATTTTTCTTTTGGTTAAAATGGATCTTGTCCCCACATTAGTAGGAACTCATTAAACCTACCTAACTGAAATGTGCATTCAACAAGGCCATATGTGTGCAATCAACCCCCAATCAAAATAAATTCATTTTTTTGGGGCCTCTTGTCTTTTATGCATACCACTGTGATCAAGTGCGATCAAAGGGTTTAGAGAGGAAATCTACACAATTTTTTATGTTGAAACTGATAATGCCTATGAACCCCATGATATTTTTACTATAATAATGTCTATCCCCCTAACATACATTCCCCCATCCTTTGAGGGTAATCTTAAACCCCCCCCTCCAGTCCAAAATGGATCTTCTATGACCCACCAAATCAGAACACCCCCCAGAGCTTGACCCTTCCATGCATTCCTCACTAATTGGTGAGGTTCCTAATGAATCTTCAATGCCTGGTCCTAAAAAATAGTGGACATTAAGGATAAAAGGAAGAGGAGACAATGTTATTGACCTGTTCGATGCAAAACCTAGCAGCTCTAAAAGATGTATAGAAGATCTGTAGGGTAATGAACAATATTATAAAAGGTTGAAAGTGGTTGGGGATAGTTCCTTTATTTAATACTCAATGAAGGATGCTAAAATGAACCAACCCCGCCTATCTCAAAAATAATCTTAAGTTGGAACTATCGTGGGCTTGGAAACCTTCAAATAGTTTGGATGCTCCAATGTCGATGCCCTAAAAGTATCATTGATATGGTTTTCTTATCCAAAATCATTTAAAATAAAGGAAATGATTATATTGGTTATAGGAGTAGTGGAATTACCATTGGTGGGCATTAAAATAAAATTTATTTTAATTTAGAGTTTCCCAAAACCCCAATAGAGTATCTTTCATGTTAAATTTATATTAAATCCATTTAGTTTGAAAGAATAAATTACCACATCAAATACCTTTCTCGGAACATGATTTTGATCATATGTAAACCCTTATCAAATTACCTTCATTTTATTAGGAGGATTCAAGTACAGAATCCCCCTAGCGGTGACCCACATGTGATCCTATATTCTCCGAGAAACACTGATTGATTTACAAGTGCTAGCATGAAAAATCAACCATCTTGAATTGTTTGCCTTAATCACTCCAAGATCCTTTGGGGTTGAAGGATTTATTCTTATTCTTGATATTAAGAGAGGAGAAGTTCAAGAGAGGGAGATAAAAGTTTTTTGTGCACAACAATTATCTATTCTCAATTTTCAACCAACCCTACATAATAGACATAACCATTTGTTTATAGAGCTAGTGTTTAGGTTAAAATATTATTTAATTTCACATCAATCCTTAAATAATATAATGATATTTATTGAACATCATTCCAAATATATTAACAATATTATTATTATTTTATTGTGCACGTGCAAACTTGCACAATAACAAATATTATTTAACTGGCATGTAAATTAATATTTGTCACCGAACGTGGTCTCGGTCCATTTGAAATCCTTGAAATTTACTGAATACCCAAATAGACTCTTTACTTATAAATAAATTTTTATCTATAAACCAACAAACAAATATTTATTAAATATTGAATAAAATAAATAAATATATTTTATTCACAATCCGGTGAACAAATATTTATTTAATTTATGTGGTCAATAAAACATGTATAAAATTATTTCTTGGTGTTGGGAATAATATTTATTTTATTAATTAAATTCAAAAAGAATTTAATTGAGATCAACAGAAATAGTTATCATGTGACCCTCTTGGATTCTCTCTCATTGGTATTAGGTAGGATCACATAAAGTCTAAGATTACTATCTAGAAATGTGTCAAGGATCCGAAGAGAATGAACTTGATGTCATAATGATGAAAACCACATACAAATGCTCACTATGTAATATAATCCCTTTATCTCAAAATCTCATCAAGAAGGTTGCACATTTGTTTAATCAACCTATGTGCTTGATATGTCTTTCTTTGACTATATGAAATAAACACATCATTACACCATGACCATAGAATTTAATGTGATGGTTCTATTCCAATCAAAGGCTTAAGATATAAACTTCCATAAAGGTAGAAGGGACAAATCCTTCCTTGACTTATTCATTAATAACATGTCACTCAAGACACAACCAACGTATCCAACTTTTCCTTGAACTTTCAGCATCATGGTTTATGAAATACATCTGAGTTTTTGAGTTGTAACATGTATTAAAAATAATCTTAAATTTTAAGGACTGTTAAACACGCTGGCATATAGTAATATCTAATAAAATCAAAACATGTGGAATTCCTACTAGCAGACATGTTATCATAATCTCCCATCTTTGAGATTATCAACTATGAAATTTAGGAGAAGAAGCCTCACCTACTTACAAGTACTCACACTTGATGCTTTACATACTATGTTCCCTGTTATAGTACATTGTCCAACCATAGAACTATATTTAAGAATATCATCATGGAATTTCAGGGTTCTCATCATGAGGGGAACTGCTATGACCTTATCTATATGACAGATACTCTAGGACATTATTACACTAATGTCATATGGAATAATTAAAAAAAATATGTAATAATTTGTTTTATTAATATTAAAATCATAAAATATTCATGTAAGAAAAGTAAAAACAGTCAGTCCTAGGATGATAACTCTAAAAAACACCAAATTTTACTAGAGTCAACTGCCTATGACTTTCAGACCTCTAGACCTCACATGATAATCATGTTTCTACTTAATCTAGGATTTAGTCAAGGGTTCTTCCACATTCTCTAATATGGAAATAATAATCATTGAACCCTAACATCTTTGAGAAGAATCCTTCATGAGATGATACTTATGAAGTATATTCTTTCTCCAATGATGTGACCTTAGCTCCTTGGTAAGGGCCATCACTACAGTATTATCACAATAGAGTGTGATAGGATTTTTACTGCTAGTTACCATGTCAAACTCTTGGACGAGGTTCCATATCCATGCTTATTCTTTACCTTCCTTAGAATCCAGAATATACTCAGATTATACTATAGAATCTATTAACACAACCTTCTTTGAGCTCTTCCAGCTCAAAAAACCTCTATTCAAAGGGAATATATATCCCAATTGTGATTTCATTTCATCTTAATATATTTGGAAACTAGAATCTACTTATCCCCTGATGACTAGTTACTTATCTCTTATATAGACCAGGAATATATCCTTAGTATGCCACAGGTACTTAAGGATTGTATTAATTGTCATCTAATAATGGTCACCTGATTCTGCATGATATCTTCTTTCCACATTTAATACATAAGAAACATCTAGTATAGTACATATCATAACATACATGATTGAACCAATCACCAATGAATATGGAATACTTTTAATTAATTGTCTTTCCTCATGTGTCTGAGAACACATTTTCCTAGAAAGATGAATTCCATGTGACACTAACAACAATACCCTCTTGGATTGTTCCATACAAAACCTATTTAGTATCTTGTCGATATATGTACTAGGCCGATAAGCCTCCTGGATCTATCATGATAGATCTTGATCCCAATAATATATGTTTTCTATCCAAATTCCTTCATGGAGAAGCGTTTATTCAATCAGGTCTTAATGGACTGTAAGACTGATATCTCATTTCCAATAAGTAATATGTCATCAACATATAATATTAATAATATCACAACACTCCCACTAAACCGCTTCTAGACATAATGATTTCATTCGTTCTTTATGAAACCAAATTCTTTTATGGATTCAAAAAATTGATTTTTTCGTGACATGGATAATTTTTTTAATCCATAAATTAATTTTTTTGAAATTTCATATCTTATTGGATTTCTTTGGAGTTAAAAACCCTTTGATTTGTTTCATATAGGCATATTATTGAAGGTTACCATTAAGGAAGTCTATTTTTAAATCCATTTTCCAAATCTCATAGTCATGGAAATATGTAATGGAAAGTAGAATTCTGAGGTATTTTAGCATTGATACTGGGGAAAAGGTTTTTCTTAGTCGATGCATTGAAACTATTTAAACCCTTTTGAAACCAATCATAATTTATAGGTACTAAATTATCCTTATATGTCCATTTTCTTCTTAAATACCCATTTAAAACAAATTGGATTTATATCTATTGGAGGATCTACCAAAATCCATACTTGGTTTTGGTATATAGAATCCATAACAGAATTCAATGATTCTTACCACTTGGAAACATCTATGCCACTTACTACTTCCTTGTAGGTTATAGGATCATTCTTATCAACAAATAATGATTCACCATCCTCAGTGACTAGGAAACCACACTGTTCTGGTTCTCTAATATGTCTTATAATCCTACATAGTATTTGTGTCTTTGGAACATCTTCTTCCATGGGGATTTATGGAATTTGGTCATGTGTCAACTCATGTGTATCTTAATCCATAACTTTATTGAAGTATATATTTCTCCCACTATCTATTTTAGAGATGTGATCCTTATCAATGAATATGGGATGTCTATCTACTATACCATTTTTATCTGAAGGGTCATATAGGTAATATTCCCTTGTTTCCTTAAGATATCCTATAAAGATACACTTAGTTCCTCTAGGTGCATGTTTGTTTTCCAAAAATAGCCTTAACAAAAGATTCACATCCCCACACACATGCATATGATAACATGGGTTTATTTCTATACCGAAGTTCATAACCATTTTTCACTTTAGTTGGAACTTATATTAGACTGTGTGCTACTGTTTGTAACATGAATTCCCAAAAGGATAATGGAATACTTTCATGACTCTCCATTGATCTTATAATGTCCAATAGGGTGTGATTCCTCCTTTTAAATGCATTGTTCCACTGAGGTGTATAAGGATGAGTGATTTGGGATAGAATCCCATGATCACATAAATAATCAATTAAGTATTGATTAAGATATTATCCACCATGGTTAGAGTAGAGTTTCTTAATATTTTTTCCAAGATGGTTCTCAACTTAATTATTATATTCCTTGAATTTATCAAAGGAATCCGACTTATACCTCATCAAGTAGACATATCCATATCTATTAAAATCATTAGTAAAATTTATGATGTATGAGTACCCACCCATTGATTCAATATAAAATGGTCCACACACATCGATATGAACTCATTTAATAATCTATTTGGACCTTTCACCTTTTTACTAAATAGGGCATCCGTCATTTTTCCTTGTAAACATATGTGACATACACCGATTGGTTTTATTTCAAAAGAATATAAATATCCATCTATGTTCAATTTAGTGAAATGTTTTTTATTTACATGAACTATACCGTGATGATAAATTTTAGAGTGGTATGATTCATGTGAATTAGTTTCATTATTTATTTCCATTACTTAGTTCATGGAATCCAACACATAAATTCTATTATTTAAATGTGATTTTCTATAAAATATGTCCTTATAATAGAAGTAACATTTATTTCCAAGCTCAAAAATAAATCCATCTGTATCAAGTCTGGATATATAAATAATGTTTTTGGTAACGGATGACACATAATAATAACCTTTTAAAACCAATATCATTCTGGTTGGCAACGTGAGTTGTAACGCCCCGACCCTAGTTTCCTAGAGTCGGTGCATTATTACATAACATTGGCATGATCACAAGAAAGATCAAATCTCGAAAGACCGATTGGTTTAGTAGCCTTGGAAACACTAGATATATTCATAAGTTTTACATTACATCATAAAATCAAAAACTACTACAACAACATAATGTTTCCACAGTCCACACTACAATCCCCTCATAATATCCCTGCAGGTCATTCATAACTTACATCTTCACTTCCTGGGAAAAATAAAACATAGAAAAGGGGGTGAGCTCAAATGCCCAGTAAGGATAACAATATAGCGGAAACTTTCATCAATAAGAATAAACATTTAAGGCAATGTATAACTAAAACAAAAGCCTTTTAAACATGAACTTTCAACATGGTATGGCATAAATAAAATGAAATAATGCCATTTACTTATTCACATGGATATTCCACTAATCGAATAATCACATGCAAAAATAAATAACCACTTTCATAATGTTGGAATGCATAATGCCAGACTATCATAACCACATAGCCAAGGCCTCGTGCCAAGACTACAAATAAGATTTTGTCAAGGCCTTGTGCCAAGACACTAGTTTGTCTCATGAGACCTACCGATGCATCGAGGAGCTATAGCGGGCTCCACCCGTCACTTATTAAGTCCAATGCATTCCCATATGAAAAGGTTTAAACATAACATAAACATTCGTATTAAAACTAGCATACGAAATGTCAATACTTTCACAATAAACTATGAATGGTATAAAAATAGCACATCCACAGTCAAACATATCACAAAACCTTCAATACAATATAGAAGTTTTGTATCATAATAAATCAACTTCAAATAATCTTAAAATCCATCAAAGGATGTTGACATAGATGAAATCAAAATTCTTTTTAAAGAAATATCTCCTTTTATTTTGAAATCATTTAAGATCCATATAAAATAAAACATTATTATAAGCTTGTAAGGAAAGCTTTGAAGATTTTATAACGGCGTAAAATAACCGCACCCGCCGTATAAGTTAAAAAAAAAACATTCTTACCTCAATTCTGTCGAAAAGGTTAAAAAGGACCTTGTTTTGAAAACGACGGAAAGATTCCTTTATAAACCTCTTATAAAAAGTCAAAAAAAGGTATAAATGACTTTAACCCATATTCTTTTAAATAGTAAAAATGTTTTGAAATACATTTTTAAGAAACATGGATGTGGATGATAAAGAGATCCCAGTAGATTATTACATATAAACAACCTCGGATAATGAAGAGATTGTGAAATAACCCTTACCTTGTACTTTTCCTTGGTTGGGGTAGGTTAACCTCCTGTATAATGGTGAAATAGTTGTTATTAAATTATACAAGAATCATATATATTAATATGATATCATATATGATCTTTTAACATTGATTTGTTAATAATATCTTAGAATTATCGTCGTTTCGGGAGTTAACTTACTCATTTTCTTTTATATGTTTTGTTACATAAGCCATGGTTGTTGTATCTTATTCATATCCAGAATGATATACAGTCCTTAAACATCATTTTTAAATCATCAAATGATAATTATACTTGAATGGATACGATGGAGAATGAATCTCATCGCGTTCGTGGAGACGGTAGTCCGTACGTACGCACGAGCGACAATATCATTATTTTGATATTAAAATAATATATAAATGGATGGTATATCATATATACAGAATCATTAACATGTTATATTTATTATTTACATGAGTTACACATCATTATTATACCCATCCAAATAATATTATATTGAATAACAATTACACCACGACGTGGAGACGGTAAGCCGTACGTACGCACGTATGGTGACATGTTATTCAAAGGGTGGATAGAATACTGAATATGATTGTACCATATTTATAATAACATCACAGTATATGTGAGATACTGGAGTTATTATTTCAGAATGGTAAGAACAAAGGAAGAAGAAGTGGAAGAAGAAATGAACTTAGAAAAGGGTGGTGTAATCATTACCTCTTCTTCGGGTTCTTCCTTTTGATTTGATCAAAAGGGCTCCTTAGGTTGGCTTTCTGATCAAACTAAGGCCTCTAGGTTGTATTGAGGGATGTTGGGAGAGTATTTGGGCAGAGTTTGGCCGAACCAAAAGGCTTTGAAGGTGTGAAGAAATGAGAAGGAGGAGTGCCCTTTTATAAGAGGGGTGAGGGGCACCTTTGGAAAAGTTAGAAATATTAATTTATAATAAATTCATATTCGGTTTACAAAGGCTCCAAAGTTGACTATTCAAAGGATGAGGTGTGGATAGGTCGAAAACAACTCATCCAATAGAATTTAGACAGGTTTGGGTACTTATATTAACCTTATCTTTAAGTATTAACTCTAAGTTAATTAGTTTCACTTTTACAATGTCTCTTTGTATTTTTATATAATATGATTAATAAACTTACTATATACATCCAAGCGACCCCCAAGTGGTCCATTAATGAGGAACCTATCATAATATAAGTCTCTTGGCCGAACCTTAGATTTTTAGGAATTTAATATCAATTAATAATATAATATTTGTTTTAAGAACTCTTTTATGTCAATTTTGACACTATTCAATAGTTTATTTTTGTGAAACTCCTAACAGATTGATTACTTCGAACAAAGTCAATTAAATCAATCCTAATATATCATATTATCATAGAAAATTAGTTTAATTCATTAAAAGTTTCATATTATAATTATTTGGGTATTTATAAGATCAATTATTTTTATTTTTCACTATTTTAGTAATTACTGCATCATCATTGTGTCATAAATAAAATAAATTATATAATGTCTAAAAATTATAAATAAAATATCATTATGTAGGAAATCTTTTTAGCTTTCTAATTAATATTTATAATCGAAAATCCAACATGTATAACCCTATGTAAAAATTGTTCTTCTAAAAGATGTAAGCTTATGCCATTTTTATTTTTATTTTAACTTTATTAATATAAAGTGTCCCTACCACATACAAGTGGCTCCAAGGGGTCCCCAAATTGACCAAAGGATGCCCATGGTCGGGTATGTGTCCACCAATAAGGTTAGGACACGTTTTAGGATAATTTTTTATTATTATAATATTATTTTTTTAACCCTTATTTACCGGATTTACCCTTTAACCATGGTAAATAAAATATTTACCACAGTAACTATTCAAAATGTCTAAAAATAAAAGTTACCTATTTACACAATTTGAACATCCTGATTCCAAATATGGAATCCATTTTCCTAAATTCAAAACACAGAAGTGGCAGAAATTAATTTAAAATTAATTCCCGCTGTCAAAACAAAAAGCGTGTTTTTAAGAGATAATAACTATCAAAAGATTGACACTTGTTTATGTTCGGTTTAATTGTAAAATTATGTCCAATGATAAACATTAAATTGAATGGTAAAAATATATTCTAAATATACTTTAAAACCACTCAAATTCATAATTTATCACTATTAATTATTTTGATTAAAAAATTTGTTTTTAATTAAAATTTAGAAATTTTCACTATTCATCAAAATATGAAAGTTATCCGAAATGTACCAAAATTTCACCCTAGGCTAATTTTGATATTCCGAATCCAAAAATGAAGTCCATTTTGAAATATAGAATATATATGATTTCAAAAATTAGGTATTACTATTCACAACGGCTAGTTTAATTAGTTGTGGTGTGTGTTAGAACTCGAGGTTACGTACAACACACGCTATCGCATTATTCGAAGGGAAACGTACCGTAGAAGCTTGGGGTGTTACATTCTCCCCTCCTTCAAATAATTGCGTCCTCGCAATTTCTAGGGTATTACTGCATAAAAAGACTCGGGTGGTTCTTCATCATAAGTTCCTCGGGTTCCCACGTTGCCTCTTCCATTTTATGATTTCTCCACAAAACTTTTACCAGACGCGTCGTCCGGTTTCTCAGTACTTGTTCTCTTGTATCAAGAATCCTGACGGGCTCTTCGCAATAAGACAGATCGGGTTCCAGTTCTAATTCCTCATAGGTGAGTACATGCGTTGGGTCAGGCATGTATTTTCTCAACAGAGATACGTGGAACACATCGTGAACTTTGGAGAGACTTGGCGGCATTGCCAATCGGTAAGCTACAGCCCCAATTCGTTCTAGAATTTCGAAAGGTCCGATGTACCTGGGACTCAATTTACCTTTCTTACCAAAACGTATGACTCCCTTCCACGGAGATACCTTTAGGAAAACATGATCACCGACTTGAAATTCCAAATCCTTCCTTCGATTATCGGCATAGCTCTTCTGCCTACTTTGAGCTGCTTTGATGTGATTTTGGATTACCTTCACCTTTTCCACCGTTTCCTCCACCAGTTCTGGGCCTACAAGTTTTCTTTCACCAACGTCATCCCAACAGGTTGGTGTACGACATCTCTTTCCGTATAACGCTTCATATGGTGCCATTTGTATACTCTAATGGAAGCTATTGTTATAGGAAAATTCTACCAGAGGTAAATATTGATCCCACATACCCTGAAAATCAAGTGAGCAAGATCTCAACATGTCTTCTAAGGTCTGAATAGTCCGTTCTGATTGTCCGTCTGTCTGAGGGTGGTAAGCAGTGCTCAAATGAAGTTCAGTATCCAGGGATTTCTGAAGACTTTTCCAAAATCTTGAAGTAAAACGGGGATCACGATCAGAAACAATCGATAGGGTAACTCCATGAAGTCTCACAACTTCATTAATGTATAGTCTTGCTAGACGTTCCAGGGGTAGATCTTCTCTTATAGCAAGAAAATGTGCTGACTTGGTAAGACGATCAACAATAACCCATATTGCATCGTTCCTTCTAGGAGTCTTTGGTAGCCCCATGACAAAGTCCATCGTAACATTGTCCCATTTCCACTCCGGTATGGGAAGAGGTTGCATGACTCCTCCAGGCTGTTGCCTTCCAGCTTTCACTTGTTGACAAACCATACACCTTGACACAAAATCAGCAATCTCCCTCTTCATGTTGTCCCACCAAAAATGTTCCTTCAAATCTCTATACATTTTGGTGCTCCCAGGGTGTATAGAGAAATTGGAACTATGAGCATCATCCAGCAATTCCCTTTTTAGATCAGGTATATTGGGAACACAAAGTCTCTTCCCGAATTTCAAAATTCCATCTTCATACACAAAGTCTCTCAATCTCCCATCATTCACAGCTTTAATCTTCTTTTGGAATTCGTCATCATCGGTCTGAGAACTCTTAATCCTTTCTAGTAAAGATGGTTTGGCAACCATTTGAAAAAGCATTGATGTTTCACCTTCCCTGGTTATTCCCATGTCCATTTTCACTAGATCCATGAAAATTGGATCCCTTTTAATTCTCATATTGTTCAAAACTCCATGGTCTTTTCTACTCAAAGCATCTGCCACCTTGTTTGCCTTCCCCGGGTGGTAGTGTATCGTACAATCATAATCCTTGAGTAATTCAAGCCATCTCCTTTGCCTCATGTTGAGTTCTTTTTGTGAGAAAATATACTTCAAACTCTTGTGATCAGTATAAATCTCACATTTTTCACCATAGAGGTAGTGCCTCCATATCTTCAAAGCAAAGATCACAGCTGCTAACTCAAGATCATGAGTAGGATAGTTTTGTTCATGAATTTTCAACTGTCGTGATGCATAGGCAATAACTCTATCATTCTGCATAAGGACACAGCCAAGTCCTTTCTTTGATGCATCACTATAAATAACGAACCCATCATTCCCCGATGGTAGAGTCAATATAGGAGCATTGACTAATCTTCTCTTCAGTTCTTCGAAACATTCTTCACACTCTTTTGTCCAAACAAATTTAACCCCTTTACGTGTGAGCTTCGTTAATGGGTTAGCCAATCGGGCAAAATTCTGGACGAAACGTCGATAATAACCTGCCAAGCCAATAAAACTACGTACCTCAGTTATACTCGTAGGTGCTGGCCATTCTTGGATTGCCTTGGTCTTAGAAGGATCAACAGAGATTCCATCTTTAGAGACAATATGGCCAAGAAAAGAAATCTCCTGAAGCCAGAATTCACACTTGCTAAACTTTCCATATAATTCATGCCTCCTCAGAGTCTTCAAGATAATGCGCAAGTGATTTTCATGATCTTCGTAGGTTTTGGAGTATACCAAGATATCATCAATAAATACCACCACAAATTCATCGAGATACTCCTTGAAAACTCTATTCATCAGATCCATGAATACAGAGGGTGCATTAGTCAATCCAAACGGCATTACAGTAAACTCGTAATGCCCGTACCTGGTTCGAAATGCTGTCTTCGGAATGTCTTCCTTCTTTACACACAACTGATGGTATCCAGATCGAAGGTCAATCTTTGAAAAGTATTGAGCTCCATGCAGTTGGTCAAATAAATCATCAATACGAGGTAGGGGATACTTGTTCTTTATCGTTATAGCATTGATCTCCCTGTAGTCGATACATAACCTCATAGATCCATCTTTCTTTTTAACAAAAAGAACAGGGGCTCCCCATGGAGAAACACTAGGGCGAATAAATCCCTTATTACTCAATTCCTCTAGTTGTTTCTTTAGTTCGACTAACTCTACAGTGGCCATTCTATAAGGGGTCTTCGATATAGGCCTTGATCCAGGAATCAAATCAATGGAAAACTCAACTTCTCGTTCTGGAGGATGTCCAGGTAAATCTTCCGGAAATACATCTACAAATTCTTTCACAACAGGTACACCCTCTATTTGAACATTCCTTTCCTCACCGATAGTTACTTCATTCTCTTCCTCCCCAATAATTGAATTAAGTTGAGCTACTGGGGGTGGGTCTAAATAAGAATTAGGTGGTGACGATTCTGCTCTAAAAATAAGGTGTTCCTTATCATTATCATCGAGAATCGTAACCTCTTTCTTCTTACAATAAATCTTCGCATCATAGTCCGAAAGCCAGTCCATACCGAGGATTATATCAAACTCAATCATAGGTATGACGATGAAATCAGCAGATAAAGAAAATTTATGTGCTCTAATGGGGACTGATTCACAAAACTTTGTTGCAACGATACTTCCCTTAGGAGTTTTAACTGACAACTCCCTTATTAAATCAAATTGGAAATATCTAATTTTCTTAGCAAACTGGGAAGATATGAAACAATGCGATGATCCAGAATCAAATAATGCATTTGCTAAACTTGAGGAAACCATTAAATTACCTGCCACCACGTCTTTCGGAGTTTCTACCTCAGCAGTAGTGATAGCATAAGCCTGGCCTTGATCCCTTGGCCTTTTCTGAGGTAAGTTCTCCTGACGCTTAGGACATGCATTTGCATAATGCCCCATCTCCCTGCAATTGTAGCACTGAACATTGGTAGCTTCCTTCTTCCCCTTGCAATCATGAGCTTGGTGGCCTTTTTCACCACACTTGTAATAGACTCCCATTCCCTTCAGGCAAGCACCGGGGTGTTTCTTCCCGCACTTACCACAAGATGGATATTCAACCTTTCCCTTCTTCCCCTTATTTCCATTCCCAGATTGATCAGCAGGTCTCTTCTTCTCTTGCTTTGCTTTAAAGTCATAAGACTTAGAGAATTCTTTTTCGGTCTTGATAGCACATGAGACAATGTCTTCGTACGATGAAAAGGATTGTGAGACTAATGCTCGACGGAGAAATGGTTTTAACCCATCAAAGAAACGATCAATCTTACTTCTTGGGTTGCGAATATAATCTCCAGCATACCTCGCTAACCTTGTAAAGTTAGCCTCATACTTTGTGACATTCTCATCCTCCTTTTGTCTCAGACTCAGAAATTGCCTTTCCATATCTGCTCGATGGTCGCGAGGAAAGTATTTTTCTAAAAACAGATCTTTGAACTCCCTCCATTCCATGTTTGATACTTCATCATCTTCCTTCATGTTTTGAATCAATGACCACCATTGATCAGCATCTCCAGTGAGGCGGTAAACTGCCATGGTAACTTTTTCCCTTTCACTACTCCCCAAAGCCTGAAATATTTTCTCTAGGGAAAATATCCATTGCTCAGCTACTAAGGGATTTGTACTTCCATTGAACGTTGGTGGTTGTTGTCTCATGAATCGATCTAACATTGATCCTCCACACTGCGGATCAGGGTGCTCCATACGGGTAAGGTTATTATTCATAACCTGAGTAAGTTGTCCCAGTACGGTGATTAGCTGATCAGCACCAGTTGCATCACCAGCCCCACTATAATTATCTTGAGCAGGAGGGCAATCCCTACATGGAGTGCGTGCATTGATACGGTTTCCATTTCTTCCACTAGGCGCCATTTCTAAAAAATGGCATAAACTAGATCAGTTTATGCATCAAAATACATAATCCCATACTTATAAAACACTTAACATAAATTGAACTATCTATGGATATAATCCATAATCATAAATATGTTTTCTTTGAGGAAGTATATACTCATAAACCCTTCATAATGATTTGTAAAGAAAGTGAGAGTTATCCTAAGCATATCCCCCGGGAGTGTCGTAACCAAGAGTGCAGCAAGGCCCGTTGTCGTGCACCAGTTCCCGTTCGAGTCTAGCTCAAAGCGGTGTTTTCGGGTTTTACCCCTAGGTACATCTGTGCCAGAGCCGCCTCTACCTGCTCGTATCCAGACAGGGATGTATTGCTCGCAAAACTCACAAAGTCTCTACAATACCAAAATTCTAGGAAGTTCTTCTATACTAATCCTCAAAGTTCATCTTAGGTCTACGTGCTCTAATCAGAGTTTATCTAAATCTAGCTTCCAAGGTTTGTACTAAACTTCCTCTGATACCAACTGTAATGCCCCGACCCTAGTTTCCTAGAGTCGGTGCATTATTACATAACATTGGCATGATCACAAGAAAGATCAAATCTCGAAAGACCGATTGGTTTAGTAGCCTTGGAAACACTAGATATATTCATAAGTTTTACATTACATCATAAAATCGAAAACTACTACAACAACATAATGTTTCCACAGTCCACACTACAATCCCCTCATAATATCCCTGCAGGTCATTCATAACTTACATCTTCACTTCCTGGGAAAAATAAAACATAGAAAAGGGGGTGAGCTCAAATGCCCAGTAAGGATAACAATATAGCGGAAACTTTCATCAATAAGAATAAACATTTAAGGCAATGTATAACTAAAAAAAAAGCCTTTTAAACATGAACTTTCAACATGGTATGGCATAAATAAAATGAAATAATGTCATTTACTTATTCACATGGATATTCCACTAATCGAATAATCACATGCAAAAATAAATAACCACTTTCATAATGTTGGAATGCATAATGCCAGACTATCATAACCACATAGCCAAGGCCTCATGCCAAGACTACAAATAAGATTTTGTCAAGGCCTTGTGCCAAGACACTAGTTTGTCTCATGAGACCTACCGATGCATCGAGGAGCTATAGCGGGCTCCACCCGTCACTTATTAAGTCCAATGCATTCCCATATGAAAAGGTTTAAACATAACATAAACATTCGTATTAAAACTAGCATACGAAATGTCAATACTTTCACAATAAACTATGAATGGTATAAAAATAGCACATCCACAGTCAAACATATCACAAAACCTTCAATACAATATAGAAGTTTTGTATCATAATAAATCAACTTCAAATAATCTTAAAATCCATCAAAGGATGTTGACATAGATGAAATCAAAATTCTTTTTAAAGAAATATCTCCTTTTATTTTGAAATCATTTAAGATCCATATAAAATAAAACATTCTTATAAGCTTGTAAGGAAAGCTTTGAAGATTTTATAACGGCGTAAAATAACCGCACCCGCCGTATAAGTTAAAAAAAACATTCTTACCTCAATTCTGTCGAAAAGGTTAAAAAGGACCTTGTTTTGAAAACGACGGAAAGATTCCTTTATAAACCTCTTATAAAAAGTCAAAAAAAGGTATAAATGACTTTAACCCATATTCTTGTAAATAGTAAAAATGTTTTGAAATACATTTTTAAGAAACATGGATGTGGATGATAAAGAGATCCCAGTAGATTATTACATATAAACAACCTCGGATAATGAAGAGATTGTGAAATAACCCTTACCTTGTACTTTTCCTTGGTTGGGGTAGGTTAACCTCCTGTATAATGGTGAAATAGTTGTTATTAAATTATACAAGAATCATATATATTAATATGATATCATATATGATCTTTTAACATTGATTTGTTAATAATATCTTAGAATTATCGTCGTTTCGGGAGTTAACTTACTCATTTTCTTTTATATGTTTTGTTACATAAGCCATGGTTGTTGTATCTTATTCATATCCAGAATGATATACAGTCCTTAAACATCATTTTTAAATCATCAAATGATAATTATACTTGAATGGATACGATGGAGAATGAATCTCATCGCGTTCGTGGAGACGGTAGTCCGTACGTACGCACGAGCGACAATATCATTCTTTTGATATTAAAATAATATATAAATGGATGGTATATCATATATACAGAATCATTAACATTTTATATTTATTATTTACATGAGTTACACATCATTATTATACCCATCCAAATAATATTATATTGAATAACAATTACACCACGACGTGGAGACGGTAAGCCGTACGTACGCACGTATGGTGACATGTTATTCAAAGGGTGGATAGAATACTGAATATGATTGTACCATATTTATAATAACATAACAGTATATGTGAGATACTGGAGTTATTATTTCAGAATGGTAAGAACAAAGGAAGAAGAAGTGGAAGAAGAAATGAACTTAGAAAAGGGTGGTGAAATCATTACCTCTTCTTCGGGTTCTTCCTTTTGATTTGATCAAAAGGGCTCCTTAGGTTGGCTTTCTGATCAAACTAAGGCCTCTAGGTTGTATTGAGGGATGTTGGGAGAGTATTTGGCCAGAGTTTGGCCGAACCAAAAGGCTTTGAAGGTGTGAAGAAATGAGAAGGAGGAGTGCCCTTTTATAAGAGGGGTGAGGGGCACCTTTGGAAAAGTTAGAAATATTAATTTATAATAAATTCATATTCGGTTTACAAAGGCTCCAAAGTTGACTATTCAAAGGATGAGGTGTGGATAGGTCGAAAACAACTCATCCAATAGAATTTAGACAGGTTTGGGTACTTATATTAACCTTATCTTTAAGTATTAACTCTAAGTTAATTAGTTTCACTTTTACAATGTCTCTTTGTATTTTTATATAATATGATTAATAAACTTACTATATACATCCAAGCGACCCCCAAGTGGTCCATTAATGAGGAACCTATCATAATATAAGTCTCTTGGCCGAACCTTAGATTTTTAGGAATTTAATATCAATTAATAATATAATATTTGTTTTAAGAACTCTTTTATGTCAATTTTGACACTATTCAATAGTTGATTTTTGTGAAACTCCTAACAGATTGATTACTTCGAACAAAGTCAATTAAATCAATCCTAATATATCATATTATCATAGAAAATTAGTTTAATTCATTAAAAGTTTCATATTATAATTATTTGGGTATTTATAAGATCAATTATTTTTATTTTTCACTATTTTAGTAATTACTGCATCATCATTGTGTCATAAATAAAATAAATTATATAATGTCTAAAAATTATAAATAAAATATCATTATGTAGGAAATCTTTTTAGATTTCTAATGAATATTTATAATCGAAAATCCAACATGTATAACCCTATGTAAAAATTGTTCTTCTAAAAGATGTAAGCTTATGCCATTTTTATTTTTATTTTAACTTTATTAATATAAAGTGTCCCTACCACATACAAGTGGCTCCAAGGGGTCCCCAAATTGACCAAAAGATGCCCATGGTCGGGTATGTGTCCACCAATAAGGTTAGGACACGTTTTAGGGTAATTTTTTATTATTATAATATTATTTTTTTAACCCTTATTTACCGGATTTACCCTTTAACCATGGTAAATAAAATATTTACCACAGTAACTATTCAAAATGTCTAAAAATAAAAGTTACCTATTTACAAAATTTGAACATCCTGATTCCAAATATGGAATCCATTTTCCTAAATTCAAAACACAGAAGTGGCAGAAATTAATTTAAAATTAATTCCCGCTGTCAAAACAAAAAGCGTGTTTTTAAGAGATAATAACTATCAAAAGATTGACACTTGTTTATGTTCGGTTTAATTGTAAAATTATGTCCAATGATAAACATTAAATTGAATGGTAAAAATATATTCTAAATATACTTTAAAACCACTCAAATTCATAATTTATCACTATTAATTATTTTGATTAAAAAAGTTGTTTTAAATTAAAATTTAGAAATTTTCACTATTCATCAAAATATGAAAGTTATCCGAAATGTACCAAAATTTCACCCTAGGCTAATTTTGATATTCCGAATCCAAAAATGAAGTCCATTTTGAAATATAGAATATATATGATTTCAAAAAGTAGGTATTACTATTCACAACGGCTAGTTTAATTAGTTGTGGTGTGTGTTAGAACTCGAGGTTGCGTACAACACACGCTATCGCATTATTCGAAGGGAAACGTACCGTAGAAGCTTGGGGTGTTACATGAGTTGGCATCCACCAATAGATATAACAACAAGTTTAGATTCATTAACTTCTCTTAGATCTACCTCCCCTCAATCAATCATTCTGAATCTACTTGGTTCTTATATTTGAATAAATATATGAGAACCATAGGTTTAATCTAATACCCAATTTTTTAAAATAGATAAATTGAACTGGATAAAAAATTTACCTGAAGCTTCACTTTGCTTCTTTTTCTAGGTACAGTTTTTTTTCAGTGGCCCTTATTTACACATGTGAAACCGAGAGCATCCTAATCCACTGATTTTCCCTTGATATTTCTCTTCATGGAAGGGTGTGAAGAATCTTTGGGCTTAGATCTCTTCACTTTACCTTTATATTTGTTCACTATAAGGACCAAAGGCTTTTCATGCTTCTTCTCCTTATATACTTGATGAAGAAGAGTGAGCAGGTCTAGAAGATACTTCTCAATGTTGTTTATATTAAAATTAATAAAAAATGGAGAAGCTAATAGGGTGTGTTTCAAGAATGATATTAGTGCACAATTCATCATGGATTTTAAACCCTAGAACTTCTAGGTGATCTATATAGCTAGTGATCTTGACTAAGTGAGTCCCAGCTAGCACACCTTCCATAAGATTACTTTGAAAAAATATTTGTAAATCTCAAACTATTCTGGTAGATCTGGTATTGAGGATTCTAGCATGTAAGATTTCCATTCATGGAATAACACTACCTGAAGGCTTTTAAACCACTCTTGGAAGTTACTTCCAGTGAAGAGATGGTCTTCCTCTAATATTGATAAAATGGATAATGTGGATGATAAGATTTACATTTATTATAAAATTTAAAATATCATATTATAAATACTTTTGTTGATTACAACTTATGTGATAATTAATAATAATTTATTTTTATTAAGTCTCCCACTATTTTATCAAGTCCCAATAGCCCCCACCATTGAACTTATAATGCATAGTTTCTTTGAAATTATAGTGTAAAGGATCCATATTTCCTTTTTTATAATCCAAATGGATGCCCTGAATAATATTAGAATGTATTTGGGTAGATGGTCTTACTAAATGTGAGATTTTAGCTCCTTGATCCATTGAGTGGCCTCCCCAATCCATAAATCATAAATCGGATTTCCTCAACACATGCCTCTAAATTTTTATTCGATAGATGGAGGACATTAAACCCAATTCAAATTTGGTTAAGTTGAATCATTATCATAGTTAATATTTCCAAATAATTAAAATTTCCCTTGGTGGAGGCCAAATCGACACTTAAACTTTGGGTTCATCTTAATTCAGATGATGGAAGGCTTAATAACTTAATATTAATTTGAAGTATTTTGTTTTATTTTGAAAAATTTTATCTTATTTTATCCTTTACATGTCTTATTAATATTAAGTATATTTTACATAATTAATTAACTGTGTTGGATAAAATATTTATGCATAATCTATTTATTTATATTCTATTTTTTCACATTAATTTATTTTTTTATTTGATGGAAGTCTTGAATCCATATAACAAATAATTCATAACAAATAAATAAATGACCTGATCACGAGCTTATATAATAGTTTTTTATTGATAAGACACTAAATAAACCTTTTACCTAGGGGAAAAACTCATTGTTCTAGTCTTGGAACGATTTACAACATTCCACATGTCCACCTGTGTATCACCCAAGTTGGTAATGTCTTGGTTCTATCTTGAACCGACTCCATGAGATTTGGGATACTCCATTAATTACAAGTGTTTATAACTCACACATAGGTGAGGGGAAGAAAAAGATTTCTTAGAAGGAAATTAAATAAATAATCTTGGACACACAGGTCCTACATAATAATGGAGGGAGGGATGACACGTAGACCATCAAATTTAATTTAATAATTAAAATTACAAAATATGAACTAAATTAAATTAAATAATTCAAATTCATAAACCGGTAATGTCCAAGCTCATGATCGATCATAAACATGAAATGATTATGCATTTAAAATAATTATCTAACATTCATTTCAACTTGTTATTTAATAAAAAAAAATACACATGAATTAATTTGAATAATTATCTTATTAATAAATTAATTTATTTTATCTTATTTCATCTAATAATACAAAAATTTCTCATCAATTGTGATTTTAAATAAAATAAATTATTTTATTTTATTTAAAAATAAATAAAATAGTACATAACTTTTTACTTGGAACAAACCCAGAGATCACATGTCTGAACTACTCAGTATGGTTTAATTGTAAACAATGCACTCATACGACATATTGTGTACATGACATGTGTCATAATTTCAAACCGAGTATTTTCAAGTTATTGACCCATGGAACACAAGAAAATTATGTACCATGTGAAATTTAATGTGTTGAATATTTAATATACAAAAATCATACACGATTTATAGTCTCAAATATTATGCATAATTAATTAAACATTTAATATAATATAAAACCTAATAACTGGAATGTACTATAAACTTAATGACCCACAAAACTCTAGTCGATAATGTATAAGGATTAATTAATTAATTTTAGTATTTTTTTCTTAAATAGGTAAATTTCACGACATGTACAATCCAGCTACACAACATGTACTTATCTTTGTCGAACATTCGTAGTACACGCCTAGGGAATTAGAATGTACTTCTCGCAAAAATTTATGAAGTACATGGAATATATAGAGGATACATGGTGTGTACTTGTAGTTACATGGTTTTTAGTATATATGTGTCATGTATTAAATACATGTAGTCCATTAATTACATGAAAAAGTTTGACTATGTATTTTCTATCTTTAAAACACATGGAATTCCCATTGTGTACTCAAACTACATGACATTTACTATGGAAAATATGTGTGCCACCCTGGAAGGTCTCCACATGGTGCATTAATTGCACGCAACGTGCAATCATTACACAACATCCCTGAATTCAAATGGGTTTCCTTGTGAAATGAGCAAGCGTGCACAACATGTAACAAAGAAGTACATGTCATTTATTCTTGTGTTATCCACTTGGGATCCTTGACACTTTCAAATGGGATCTTCATATGTAAACCTCATTAACCATTCACCAATATTGGTAATATTTGTGAGAAATTAATAATTGGAAGAAGATATGTTGATGATATGTCAAGAATGAATTAAAACTTGAAATTAATCGTAACTTTTAAATTCACAATAATCAATAATAAAATAAATGATTATAAATATGAATCTGACCACTCTGATCCCAATTTTTGGTTTTGAGCACTGAAGAAGCACCATTGGTTGGTGTTAATATAAAATTGATTTCAATTTAGAGTTTATAAAAACCCTAATAGAGGATCTTTGTAACACCCCATTATTTTAGTGTATGTATCTTTTTAAATGAATTTAATCTCTTTAATAGCTTACGTTTCATGAAACACTAAGCTTAAACGAACTCAAAAATATTATTATTTTAACACGGACACTATAAAATAGCCATTAAATTAGAAGGTTTGAATAGTATTAAATATATTGTGATATATATATATATATGAACTTAATTTTCAATAATAATTTATTTATTCTTAGGAAATAAACACATAATTTTCAGTAAATTCATTTTGTTCTTCAAATATATGTTTTCTTCAAAAAGTTATTTTATTTTTTTCTTTGAGAAAATAAACATAATTAATTTTTTAAACTTTTAGAAAATTTGTTGTATAAAATTAAAAAAAATTAGATTCATGATGTCAAAATTATATTAGGATTAAATTTTGATAATCTTTTGCAAAGTTTATTTTTTTAGTATAAATTGTCTATTTTTATAAAACCCTCATTTTATTTATATTTAAAAGTCATTTTATGATTTTAAATTGATCTCAATGTAAATTAAGTAATTTTTAGTTTTATATAATATTATTTATTACATTAAAATTATATTTATACCTTATTTTGGTATAAGTACATTTTGGGGCTTAAAAACACATTTTTCCAAAATAAAAATGTTTTTCATTATGTTTTGACAATTTAATTTTAACTGTAATTTTGTGAGTTGTGTGTTTTTAATTTTTTAAAATGGATTCAATATTTATAATTAGGAGCTAAAAATTAGTTTATAAATTTATTTTCATTTCTATGAATAAAAAAATTACCATCGTAAAAAAAATATTTATCACGGTATAGGTAAAATAATTTAGTGGGTTAAAGTTAAAAGGTAAAAGCTTAAAATACCTAAAAACTAAAACATTAAATGGGTAATTAATAGTTAATAGGACTTAAATCGACTTTAAAAAATTAATTATCATCTATTTTATTTAATTAATTCCTCCCAAATGTGTTTGTCTTTAAATATGAAATAATCATTATCTAATCACTTAAAACCACCCCTCCTCATGTATAAATACCACTTCTGACCACCCCCTTTATTATAACATGACTTGAATGTGTTCTAATTTATACCAAAATCTATTTTAAAAATACTCTACAAATCCATGTGCTTCTATTCTCACCCAAATACTAATTCCAAACTCCTTAAAGGGTCCTTCAGGGAGGTGATATTCAAGTGCTAACTTTATCAAACAACCTCTCTTAAATTCACAACTTTTTCTACCTTATATTCACCTCGTTCACCCATAAAATCATACTAAATATAGTATTATTTATATATTATAATTTCATATTTATAATGGAGTATATTTTATCCACCCCTTTTCTTATCTTCTCATATTCAAATAAATGAAACCATTATCCAAATTATGGTGGTTAACCATCTCTGTGATTAATGATTTTATTTGTTTTACATTACCACCTTCAAGGATGGTCATAAAAGTATTATTATGGTTAAATAAGATTTTAATATGTATATTATAAACTATTTAATGTAATTTAACTAATATATAAACATAATATTTAATAAAATGAAACTAGTTCGGGATGGTCAGAAAAACCGCCAAAATAAACTAATTATTTAACATTAACATTTTATCAAATGAATCATACTCATATTAGAAATAAAAATGATATATGGGGAAATTTAAACTTATGGAAGTTCATAGATACCATTTCATTTCACTTCTGATGTTTTATTTCCATTTTACAATAAAATCCATAATTATACACAAGTGAACAGACCATGAAACCACAAAATAAATGCACCCGAAAAAATGAAAATATTGAAATATTATAAATGAATGGGTGGTAATATGTTATAAAAGGATCATATAAGGTATTATAAATATGATTATAGTTATTTAATTAATTAAAAACATTCTTTAAACCTTTACACAGGAGGTTATATTATGAATAACTAAAGGGAATCTCGAGGTAATAGTTTCTCATCTCACTTTTAATTTTGTGAGATATATGCCTTATTCTCCACTTATTTATTTTGTGTGGTGTATATAATACCATTTGATATATAATATCATGAATATTATTATAATCATGGTATTCAATATTTAGTGTTATAATTATTACTTTTATGGGGAATACGATTTGACTTATTACAAAGTGGTAAGGGATTTATTAACTCAATTTTCATTCACTAGGTTAAACTTCTACTTCATTGATTATGAAGTGTTAATATTATCTATGAGATGTATTTTGATGTTATTATGTTTTAATTGTACTTTTTTATGTTTATTTACCGTTGATACACATAATCATTTCATTTTATTAATTCTCACATCAATGATATGATATTTATAAGGAAAATTATTTTAAAAAATTATCTTTTTAAAGTTTCCCTTAAAACTCTCTTTTTCTTCCATGCTCATGTTTTCTAAAATTGTTTTCAAATTTTTTTAATATTATATTATGTTTGTTTAAATCCATTTTTACTCATGTTTTAATTTTTAAAAAAAATTGAAATGATTTTTTTTCATTTTTTAAATGTTGTTCTTTGTGACTTTTCTAAAAAATATATGGAAGGAGTGTTTTTTAACTTATACAACATGAGAGAAGTTTCTCGTTTTCATGACACCTTAATTATTTGATGTTTCATTTATAATATTAAAAGTATATTTTCAAAGAATTTTTTTTTATTTTGTAATTTCATCGCTCTTTAAAAAGAAATGATTTTAAAATGGAAGTGTTATTTTTTTCAAGAATTGTTTCAAGTGATCTTTAAAAATTATTTTTCTTCTAAGATAACATTATTCGATGTAACTTATGATTTACTATGGATATTATTAAAGGATATTATCATTATTCTTTTTATTTTTGGTTTATGTTTATTATGTCATGATATTTATTAAACCAATTTCTTATCTATGGGTTATTCTATGATGAAATGTTTATGAAACCCATTTCTTTTCATGGGTTCTGATATGATGAATGATTTATATTCTTATGGTAAACATATGTATTCTTATCATTATGTGACGTGTGAGACCTATATCTGCCTCCTATGAATTGGGTAAATCTTTATATCTCATGAGATAACAATGATAAAAAAAATCGATGTGCTTGATCCACTATGGGAAATAGGTGTGCCCTGATCCACTATGGGAAACACGTGTGTCATGATCCACTATGTTTAAGGTCTTGGTATTTAACCTTGAAATATGAACTGGTTTGCTATATTTATGATGATATCACACTTTTATGACATGATATTAGGGATCATGATTGATTTATAATGATTTATCGCTCTTATGGTCCATGATTTTGGAAATGATAATGTTTATTCCATGAATCATGTTTATGATCTATGATAGGTTTGGTATGAACTTAGTAGGTTATTATCATGATCACATTGTTATATTATGATTTCATATGATCATTTATTTATATCTACTATGTTTATCATTACTTTTCATCTAATCTCACCCTTTCTTATGTTTCCTTCGATGGGTGATGAAGAAACGTTTAGGTAGGGTATGCCTAAGAGGAGTACTATGTCGAAGATCTTCGTGGGATATGTTAGAGATCGTTCATAAAATAATAATATTGTTTTCTTTATTTTTATTGTTTTATTGAATATTCATCTATTTTTATGTAATATCTATGTATGAAAATATTACGTAGTTATAATATCTCATGTAAAATTTATAATTAATTTGTTTATATAGAAATAATAAATTACCCCTTCAAGGCACATTATTCAAAGATGATTTTTATTATAATTAAAACTTTATCATGTTACCTTTGTTACGTTAAGATGATTCAAGTATAGAATCCCTCTAGTGGTGATCCACACGTGATCCTTTCGTCTCTGAGAAAATCCAATTGATTTTCGGGTGATAGCATGAAGAATCAATTATCTTGAATTGTTCATATTGATTTCTCAAATATCCTTTGGGATTGAAATATTTCTTCTAATTCTTGATAGGAAGAGATGATAATTTTGAGAGATAGAGAGATAAAGTGAATTCTGTTGTGCACAATGATTTTTTATTCTCAATTTTCATCCAACCCTACACAATAGACATAACCATCTATTTATAGAGAAAAGTTTAGGTGAAAATATTATTTAATTTCATACCCTCACTTGAATAATATAATAATATTTATTAAAACTCATTCAAAAATATTATTATTATTATTATTATTATCTTATGATGCGCACACTAACTTGCGCAATAACAAATATTGTTTAACTGACTTGTAAATTGATATTTGTCACCAAACACAGTCTTGGTTCATTAGAACTCCTTAAAATTTATTGAATACCCAGATAAACACATTATTCATAAATAAATATTTTATCCACAAAACAGGGAATAAATATTTATGAAATATGAAATAAAATAAATTTTATTCATAATCTGGTGAATAAATATTTATTTAATTTATAAAATCAATAAAAAATTATAAAATTATTCTTCAGTCTTGAGAATAATAGTTATTACATTAATTAAATTTAAATATAATTTAATCAAGATCAATGAAATCACTTAGTGTGTGATTCTATAAGATTATTTCTCGTTGTCATAAGGTTGGATCACAAGAATTCAAAGATCATTATCTAACAACGGGGCAAGGAACCCAAGATAAAGAACTTAATGTCATGATGATTACAAGAACATATGAACACCAGTTTTGTAATATAATCCTTTTGTCTCAATATCGCATCAATCAGGTTTTACATCCATGTCATCAGCCTATGTTCTCGATACGTCTTTCTTTGATTATCTAGAATAAACATGTCATTACACAGTGACCATAGAATTTAATTTGATTGTTCTATTCTAATTAAAGTTACAAGATATAAATGTCTATAAAGATGGAAAGGAAAAAATTCTTCCTTGACTTATTTGTTAATAACATGTCACATATTATGCACCCAATATATCCAACTTCACCATGAACTATCATTATCATGGTTTATGAAATACATATAATTGAATGAGTTGTAACATGAATTAATAATAATATTAAATTCTAAGGACTATTAAACATTATTACAAATATGAATATCTGATGATACCAAAACATTCTGGATTCCTACTGGCATATCTACTCACATAATCTCTCATCTTAGAGATTACCAAGTGAAGAATTCAAAAGAAAAATCCTCATCCACTTATGAGTACACACACATAAAAATATATATAATATGTTCCCTATTATAGTAAATTATCCAATTGTAGAACTATAGTTAAGAATATCATTATGTAATTTCAAGGTTCTCATCATAGTGGGGAACTTCTACAACCTTATCAATGCGACAGATACTCTAGGACGTTATTACATTAATTTCATGAAGAACAATGAAAAATATGTAATATTATATTTTATTAATATTAAAATCATCGAATATTCATGTAATCAAAGTATAAATAGTTTTTCATAGGACACAAACTCTGAGAGATTGGAGTTGAAAATAAAGTGGGGTCTTTTGGCTGTCTTCCTAATGCTCGATGAGGTCACTCGGGTGTCCTTTGTCTTATTTGTAAGGAAGAGATAGATTTAAGGGTTGAATTATTATCTTAAAATCACATTAACACAAATATAAATCAGTTAGATTCCCCTCTCTGGGATTTCATTGGTTTTTATGGATAACCCTCTCTTATGGACAAATGGAGATCTTTGAATCTTTTCATGTCCTTACAGGAGTGATTATCTGGACCTCTACTTATCGATGGGGATTTCAATGAGATTATGTTCCAAATCAAGATTAGATATGGTGATAGTGGTCCATGTGGGTCAATTATGGATTTCTTATAGGCTACTGGACATTCCCAAATTTACCCAAGATTTTAGGGTTAAGCGGTCGCTTGTAGTTTAGCTTGGCTTGTCGAATCCACAGAGACCTAAGAAGTAACCTACAAACACATAAATTTTATGGATTGTTTTTGGATATAAATTGGCCAACTTGGGTTGATTTTAGATGAGTTTAAATGAACGCTAATAGACTTAAGTGAATTCAAATTAAGAGAATGAGTTGATCATAGGTTATCACTTGGGGTGGATTTGATGCATTCCTTTTTCAACTATTTCAATTTCTTATATTTGAGATGGTTTCATTTAATAAGATAAAAAAACATCATAACTTCCTAGTTTAATACCTACACACTCTAATAATAATCACCTATAAACTCAGAGGATCAAAGTTTTGAGCACTCCAAGGTAAAGGTTCGTATTAGCACTTGAAGTGAGTGGCCTTAAAATTAAAAAAGGACGAAGATGTTTTAAAATAGTCAAATGAAATTATAAATTAAAATATTTGATTATAAATTAATAAAGAGATAAATAACATCCAATATATCCCCTCGATACTCCCTTAGATCAACCCATAAGAGTTTAATTCATCCACTGATTCTATGGTTTCAATGGAAGCGAAAAGTAGACTCATGAGGGAAGAACTGAAGAAGTAAAAAAACAATAAAAAGAAAACAATCACTCCACTGTTTTGTGGATAATTTCACTAGGTTTGGTGTGAATAAATTCACACCATTAAGAAATAGTATCAATGTGATAATAATAAGAATAGAATAAGAGAATATGAACGATTTTTATTGAAAACTAAGTTGATTTGAAAAACAAACAAATGAAGAAGAATAATACAACATCAAATGGGTAGCATAACATTTAAATGAAACAAATCACTAAATATCCCAAAATAATTCCACAACACTGCATTAAATAAGAATTTTTGAAGCCTTAGGTATATCCTCCAATATTCCAAGTCTCCTAAAATAATTTTGGTAGGCCATAAGTGGGTGGAATGTTGAGGGAGAGTTGATTTTTCCACCCTTGACAAACAATTTGAGCCAACTTGTATCCACTAAAAATAGTCTACGAAAAGGGATTATATATGGCCGAATTTCAGTGGTCCATAGAAGAAAAAAATTAAGATAGAGATTTCCCTTGAGTTTTTGTAAAATTTTAGAAAAAATGGATATTTGGTTTGATATATATGTGTATAATGGTGGGATGTTTTTCTGGGCCGCAGAATATGGCCCATAATTTTATCTCCAAATTGGGACACAGGAAACTCCATTTAACACTATGAATTAGCTCTTGTAACTATTAAATGAAATGTTTCCATTGATATCCTCTATATTCTGTTCAATTTTCAGAATTATTGGGCTTGTATTGTGGCCGCTATAGTCTCTTTATTGGGCTGTTAACCACTTTACTTTGCCCATAATGTTGTTGGTTCAAGGCCAACTTTGGTAGTCTTCTAATGTGAATATTCAAGTTCTCCAAAAACATGATTTGTTCCTTATAGCATGGGAGACATGAAAATAAAATATGAAAATATAATCAAGAACATTTTGTGTTTTAGGAGGTGTTCAAATATGTAACAAGTAATAGTGCACTTTAACAAAGAATTGCAATCATATTGTGAAATGATGTTCAAAGTGTAAAATGCACTAAAATGGTGTTTATGAATAATTAAGCACATAAATATTATATATATTAATAATGAATATTAGACTCATTCAGTGTCTAATCACACCCCCAAATTGATTTTTGTTAGTCCCGAGCAAAATATATGAAATTCGAATTCCCTTTTCCAAAAACATTTTAATACAAAATGATCACCAAAAACCATTATACCAAAAAATTATGAAACCCATAAAAATATTTTAATACAAGATAGTTTCGTAAGAATATCCCAATCCCAAGCCATTTCCTTTGTTCAAATTCATCACCATATTTCATCCAATATCAATTAAGTATGATGATGTATTGTACATCACAATAGATATGGGGGTTCATCTTTATTTAAGGGGGAAATGTTGGAAGCGCTAGGTGGAATCACATTTCAATATTAAGATGAGCATTCAAAAAATATTATATGTATGTGTGTGTGTTTTTTTTTTTGTTTTTTTTTTCAATTTTTCCATGGTAATTGAAATTACACTCAATTTAGTCAACCCATGTAGCTGGACTTTGTCGACGACTCCCAGGCTCAAAGACCTTAGGGCACCAAGTGAAACCCACAAACTCAGACATCATCTCGAGTTAACTCAGTCAAAAACAAAGTCAAATTACCACAAATAGAGATAAAATTACTAACTTTGGGTCAGAAAACTATGGATTAATGATCCCAAACTTCTAAAAACCACACATTAGGTCATTTCATTGCTCTACGCCCAAATTTATTGTTTTCTTTTTTTGATTTTTTTTGATTTTTTTTTATTTTTTTTGAATACTCATATTAAAACTAAAATGATCACAAAACGTATGATATTTATTTTGGGGACCCCATGAACTCAAACTAATACCCCACTATCTAAAGGATGTGCATTGTGATCTTTTTTTTTATTTGGATGAAAATATAAACGATGAAATATCACATTAGACAACCACACTTTCCAAGATATATGCTCATGAATTTATACACGGATTAAAATCAGTATCAGGGAATGCTAAATTATTTGATATTTAGTTTAAATGTTTTCAATGTGTATTATCATGGTCAAAGTTAAAGGAATTTTTTATTCCATTTACACATATTTTTTTCACAAGGATTTTTTTTCTTTCTTTTCACCCACCACAACTTAGAATAAAATTGTCCCCAGTGTTTAAAGAAAATAAAACTTAAGGGGGTAAAGGTGAGGAGTTCAAAGATAATATTGAAAATGATAATCATGGAATGAAGTCACTTGGTGGTTGAAGTTGACATTCGTGCTACTCCAATTTAATCATTCGATATCCATGTCACCTATAGAGATCCATAGTAGAACAAGGAAAAACAAACAAACAAAAAAAATTATTTATTTATTTATATAAAAAATATAAGTATATATAAAAAAATTAAAGAATATGGAAGCACTATAAGTCATAGTTTAGTGGAAAGTGTGTGCCCCTATCTCCCTTCTGTCCCAGGGCCGAGTCCCCGCAGCTTCGCCAATTTTGACGGGGTTTTCCCCATGACCCATGACGTGTCCTTTTATTTTTTTTATTTTATTTTTTTTAATTATTAATATTTTTTGTATTTTTCTTTTAACCTTCAAATAGATAAAATAAAATAAACTGATGATACATTGTCTGATTTTTCAATTTTTTGGGTAAATTATTACTCAGGGATCACATCACGTGACACGGATGAATATGACACTCCCATTTCATACCCATCCATACTCATAATAGAAGAACAAGTCAACAGTCTAAGGTACTATCATATTCAAAGTTGATTGATTAAGTGATTTTTTTTAAAATATCAAAATGATTCATTAATCCTATTTGAAAAATAAAGACGATTCACAAATATTGAAAACATAAAAACCACAGGTTGCCTCTCGTGCAGTGCTTTTGTTTAACATCGTCAGCTCGACATGGATCCTAAATCTATCAATTTTTTTCCAGTTCATAGGTTGGCTCAGTTAACTCAACCTTTGTTTCCAATTTATTGAATGATTCAACGAATTATTTTTACTCGTGACCATTAAACTAGAAAATGTAACCACTTGTGGGATCCTTGTAACACCCCAAGATTTCATAGTATGTTATTTTCTTTAAAGTAACTCAATAGCTTGAGCTACATGCAACACCGAGTTCGAGCACACCACGACTTACCAAACTAGCCGTTCAAAAAATGGTTATGAATAGTATTAACTGCATTTTTAATTTTATATACTCCATATAATTTTAACATCCATATTATGTGTTTATTAGACATAATATAAGAACAAATTTTATTTTTCAGATAAAAGAAGAATTTTTTAAAAAATGCAATTTTACCGCCTTTTAATGGAAACCCCTTTCTAAATCCAATATTTGACACTTTTACATATTCAATTTGAAAAAATAAACTTTTTCTTTAGGATCGGGACATAAAAAATAGTTTGGATAAATTTTCAGTACATTTCTGATAACTTTCATATTTGGATGAATAGTGAAAAATACTAAACTTTAATTGAAAAAAACATTTTTAATAAAAATAATTTATAGTGTTAAATTATACATTTGAATGGTTTTAAATTATAATAAGATTATATTTTTATCATTTAATCTAATTTTGGTCATTGGAAGTAATTTTACATTTAAATTAGACATAAACACATATCAATATTTTGATAGTTTTTACTTCTCAAAAACCCGCTTTCTGGTTTTGACAATGGGAATATTTTTTAAAATTAATTAATAGAACTTTTACATTTTGAATTTGGTAAAATAGACTTCATTTTTGAATTTTTAATATCAAAATTATCTTTGGGTGAATTTTTGGTATTTTTCTAGAAACTTTCAATTTTTGATGAATAGTGAAAAACATTGCGTTGTTATTTAAAGCTAAATTTTTATTTAAATAATTATTTTAATTTAAATTTATTTTAAAGTCAAAATAGATACATAATACTAATATTATTCTAATTTAATTCATTGAATTCATTTTATAATAAGATTAGATACATAAAATTTTATTGAACTTTTTACTGTCTTTTACTCAACTTCTAGGAATATTTGCAAATTTGCATAAAACATAATTTTACCGCTTCTATGAATTGAATTTCAAAACTCCAACAGATACAATTGACATCAGTAGATAAAATGTGCTTCAATAGGATGAAAATAATTTTTGGTGAATAGCAACTTTTAAATTTTATTTACCACCGTTAAAAGTAAATAGGGTAATTAATGGTAAAAATGATATTATAATTACCCTAACACATGTCCTAATTCTATTGTATAAGTGTATTTATAAAAAAATCAACCTTAGGAATAAAATATGATACTTTTGATCCCCTTGTATAAGAATAGATCATTAATTATTATTTTATTTAAAGAAGAGTTAAAAGTGTTAAAACCAAAGTTTAATAACTAAACCATTTTAATATAGGGTTATACATAAGATAAATTAAACTATAAATATTCATTAAAAATATAAAAAAATTTCCTACATTGTGGTATTTTATTTAAAAAAATTATACATTAAATAATTAAATTTATTTATGACACAATGATGATGTAGTAATTACCTTATTAATGAAAGATTATAATAATTGATATTATAAATATCAAAATAAATGTAAATTGAGACTTTTGATTCATTTAAAGAATTTTATAGGTAAATATGACATGTTAGGATTTATATAATGTATTTTTTTAAGAAATCAAGTTTTGTTGACTTACATAAAAACCAAATACAAAATAGTGTCCAAATTGACATAAATGAGTATTTAAAACAAATACTATATTATTAAATGATATAATATTAATAAAAATATAAGTTTCATCCAAAGTGCTTATATAGATATTTTATTAATGAACCACTTGAGGTTCTATTGGTATTTTATAGTAATTTTACTAACCATGTAATATAAAAATATAAGAAGACATGGTAAAAGTTAAACTATTTAACTAAGAATTAAATCTAAGAGATAAGGTTAATATGGAGAAAAAACTTGTATAAAACCTATTGGTTGAGATTATTTCTACCCATACCAACATTATACTCATAATAAATCCATTTTGATCCATTATAAACCGAAAATGATTTTATAATAAAATAATATTTCAAGCTTTTCCTAAAGTGACCTTCACCTCTCTTACAAAAGGGTACTTCCCCTTCTCTCAAAATCACACATCCAAATCGATTTGTCTCGGCCAGAACCTACTCAAATATCTTCTCAAATACCCTCAATTGAACCTATAGGCATTAATTTGATAATAAATCCAACATATGGAGCCCTTTTGATCAAATCAAAAGGAAGCACCCGAAGATGAGGTAATAATTTCATCACCTCTTCCAAAGTTCTTTTCATATTCCAATTCCTCTTTCATTGTTGTTTCTATACCAAAATAATAACTTCAGTACCTTCTAAATACTACGATGTTATTATAAATATGGTACAACCATATTCTTTATTCTATCCATCCTATGAATGACAAAGTCAACATACGTGCGTACTTACGGCTTACTGTCTCCACGTCGTGGTGTCGTTTCTTATTCAACACTTCATTATTTGGATGGGTATAATAATGAGTATAAATGATGTAAATAATAAATATAACATGTTAATTATTCTTTATATATAATATACCATCCAATTACATATGATTTCACCACTAATAGAATGATATTATCGCTCGTGCGTACGTACGACTTACCGTCTAAACGATGCGATGCGGTTTTGTTCCCCATCATAACCATTCAAGAATAATTTTCATTTGATGATTAAAAATAATGTTTAAGAACTTAATATAATTTTCGATATGAATCAAATACATCCTATCTGTAAAAAACATGACTTACGTAACAAAACATATAAAGGAAAACGAATAAGTTAACACCCAAAACAATGATACTACTCGAATATCATTAACAAAGCAATATTAAAAGATCATATATGATATCATATTTATGTATGTGGATCCTGTATAATTTAATAATAATGATTTCACAATTATACAGGAGATTAAAACTACCCTCTACTAAGGAAAAGTACAAGGTAAGGTGTTTTCATCTCACTTTTTATTCCTCTGAGATTCATGCTATATGTGTCACTATTTCCTTTTGTGTGGTGTATGTACAACCCATGATTGTATTATTTATGTAATATATATTAATTTATGGGTATTTAAATCTTCATTTTATTATCCTTATTTCATGGGGTGTATGTTTCGTAAGTTACCAAATCAGTAAGGGAATTTATAATTTCAATTTCTACTCATTGGATTTTATGCATACTTCATTGATTATTTTACTCAAATATTATGTGTGAAATCACTATTTATTTATTTATGTAGTAATTTACACTACCCTTTGTTTGGATATACTTTTTATAAACATAATCACTCAATTTATAAATTCTCAAGTCATTGATATGAACTTGATAAGGGTGATCTTAACTCAATTTCCATTCATTGTGTTAAACATCCAAGTCATTGGTTTTGTTTTTACAAGAGTATGTGTGAATGTATTCTAATTGATTTAAACTGAATATCCAATCATATTGAGTTTATTTAAATAATTTCATACATAATTATGTCATTGATTTACCCTTAATCTAAGGATACGGTCTTTATAAGGGATTTCATCTCAATTTACATTCCATTAAGACTACTTTTTGTTATGCGCCAATTCACTTTTATATGGTGTATATACTATCCTTTTACATATTATATCATGAATACCTTATTTTTTATGATATTATAATGTTTTTATTAATTTTATTCCTAAACTATTTGTATTAAAGCATCTCTCATTTGGTTAGGAACTCTTTAACTAAAATATCATTTTAAAATTGTTAAAGATTTATTCTTCTAAATAATTCTCATTAATGTCCATGTTTTAAAAATGGTTTTAAGGATTTATTTATAAGGACATGAATGTTTTAAATTTAAAATTTCTTTCAAAAGTTTCAAAGTGTTACGGGACACTTTGATTCAAAAATCTCTTTTAAATGACTTCTTTGATAAATAATGCAACTTTTAAATATTTTCAAGAAAAACGGGATATTTCTCTCAAATAGTTTTACTAGTTATTTTCATCTGTTTCAATATCATTCATTGTATTTTATTCTTGATTGAGTATTAATTATTGTAATAAAATATTCCATATTGTATTGAATGAGTTATGTTTGAGTGTGGATGGGCTATTTTTATACCATTCATGGTTTGTCGTTAAAGTATTGACATTTCGTATACTAGTTTTAATACGAATGTTTAGATTATATTTCACCCTTTTCATATGAAGAATGCATTGGAATTAGTAAGTGATGGTAAGGTCCCCCTATATCCCCTCAATGCATCAGTGGGTTTCATGAGAAAAACTACTGTCTTGGCACATGGCCTTGAAAAAATATTATTTGTAGTCTTGGCACGAGGTCTTGACTATGTGGTTATGATGTCCGACATTATTCATTCCATAATTATTAAATTAGCTATTGATATTACATGTGATTATTCAACTAGTAGAATATATTGGTGAATAAGTTAATGTAATTATTTGATTTATCTTTTCCATATTATTCTAAAGTTTAAGTTTAAATGTCTTGTGTTTTAGTCTTATACATTGCCTTAAATATTTATGCTTATTTATGATAGTCTCCTCTGTGTTGTTATCCCTACTGGGCATCTGAGATCACCCATTTCTTATGTTTTCTTTTTCCTAGGATGTGAAGAAGTATATTATGACTAACTTGCAAGGATAGGCCAAAGGATATAAGTGTGTTCAAAGGGGACACAATGTTGTTTTTCTTTATTTCATGATGTAATGTAAAACTTATGTATGTATCTAGTACTTCCAAGGCTACTAAACTAATTGGACTTTAGAGACTTGATCTATTGTGATCATTCCAATGTTATGTAATAATGCACCGACTCTGGGAAAATAGGGTTTGAGTGTTATAGTTTGTATCATAGGAAGTTTAATACAAACCTTGGAAGCTAGATTTAGAAAAACTCTGATTAGAAAACACTAACCTAAGATAAACTTTGAGGATTAGTATAGAAGAACATCCAAAATTTTTGGTAATGTAAATAATATGTGGGTTTTCCAATCAATACATCTTTGTCTGGATACAAGCAGGTAGAGGCAGCTCTGGCACAAATGTACCTGGGGTTAAAACCCAAAAACACTGCTTTGAGTTAGACTCGAATGGGAACTGGTGCATGACAACGGGCCCTGTTGCACTCTTGGTTATGAAACTCCTAGGGGATATGCTTAGGATAATTCACATTTTCTTCACAAATCGATTTGAAGGATTCTAATATAAAATGATAATATATAACCTTGGTTAATTCTAAGGTGTTTTAGATTGAAAATAAGGTGTCATGATATTCTCTAAATGATCTTATGACTATTGTTACTCACATTATGATTTCTGGTTTTAACCAATGGCTAGATTCCAAGGAATTAATATTAATATTGAACATGATTTACAAGGTAGGCACGATGGTGGAAATGAGCAACTAAATAGAATATTGATAGGCATAAAATATATTGTGTTCATACCGAAGTAGGTTTCCAAAAATATGATCAACAATATATACATTAACTAACTCCAAAACTCAATAAAGTAGAGAAATATGTAGAATGATAAGAGCTCCAGCAGTGGAGACTATGGAGAAAAGAAAGATCAATTTTCATCATGCTGGAAATGTGGAAGGAGACACCCAGGAATGTGTCTCAATGGAGAAAATAAATTCTTTATTTGTGGGAAATAAGGACATAAAGTAAAGAATTACTGAGAAAAAATGAAGAGTGCTATGGAAGAAAATAAAAATGATCCTAAGAATACATTTATAATAATTTTCTGTAAATGTAGGGGACCTAGGAATTACCCGAGTCAGTTCCCTATTCTATAGGATAACCATTAGGTCAAGGAAGAACCTATGTGAAAATAAATGGATGGAGAAAATTTTTAAAAGTATTAATTTTATTTGTTGATGGGATTACTTTGGAAGAATTTTCTCTTGTATGTGTAACCTAGAAGTTTGTTATGTGAAAATTCTATTTGAGGAATAATTATATTTTATTTTTTGGATATAGTTATAAAGATCCTTTTGGGTTTATATAATACATGAATTTGATGCAATTATAGGTTATTAATTTTTGGGATTAAAATGAGAGGTATGAGATAACATTTGTGGTTAAATTACGTTATGGTTATTTTGATGAATTTATCTAATTTTGGGAATATTATAAAATGTAGTTTTTGAAAAAGGACAACACGCAGACCATGTGACAACCCGTTGCGTCGGACAAAGTTGTGGGAATCAAACCCACAACAAAAGTGCGACTGTGATTTATCGCCTACCACTGGACTATGTGAAGTCCCTAGTTTTTGTGACTAATTATTTTTAGTTAAATAATTTTATTGATAAATAATAAGTTGATTTGGGATCTTAGGTTTTATAAAATGTATATCCTTATTATAGGAAAATGATTTGGTGATTAAGTGATAATTTTTATTTTGGAAGATGTTCGCTCTGTTTGGAACACTATATGCCTAAGGAAACTAGAATACTACGGGGTTTCATTTGATAATTAATGATGGATTTTTTTTATTTTTGAAGAATATATGATTTTTTATAAATATTAAGGTATTAATGGAAATGATTAACCTATCATAGAGAATGTGTGATTTGGTTAATTACACTTCTGTATGAGACTTTGAGAGTAGTTTGTAGATAAATGTTAAGATTTAATATGAAAGACTGTGTGACTAAATTATTCGAAGTTTTGGGTTTCAATCTTAGTTTTGGTTATATTGATGGATTTTAAGTATAATTGTTTATTGAATGATCTTTATTGAGCTTTGGGTATTTTTTGTTTAATTTTGGAAATTAAGTTTAGTATTTATTTATATAAAGGATTGTCCATTTTGGGGACCATCTAATCTTGTACTAACCATTTGGTTTTGGTTAATCTCTAAAGACTAGGGAAATATGTAGTTCATCATTTGTTAATTATTTGATTCTCTAGAAGTTGATTCTAGTGCTTAAGGTGTGACCAAGTCATCTTGAATACTCATCGTTTGGAGAAAAGATGAGTTAGTGGTATAAATTTATTAAAGGATGAAACTCTACGTAAAAAGTAAGTATATCTCTTTATTTTCTTAGTCAATCTAATAAATAAATTCCTCAACTTTATGAAATGGAACATAAAACAAAAAATGTTGTCTATTTACTTTTCCTACTGGGAAACTAATGATTGTTTAACCCATAAAAAGTTTGTGGTTTTCTTGTTGTTAAAATTCTCTTGATAATTCTTTCTATCACTCTCCATCAGAATTTTACACTTAGTTTATCTTCCATATCCATTTTTTCCAACATGGAATCCCATTGTGGGTTATCTCAGGCAACCTTTGTACTTCTCTTTCATTCTTTTAAAGTGATAGTTTTATTGACTCTTTTTCTGATGTCAGACTTTCAATGAAGTTCCCAAGCCCAATTTTAAAATTTTGAGGATGAAATTTCAAAATGGGGGAAGAATGTAACACCCCAAGATTTCATAGTAAGTTATTTTCTTTAAAGTAATTCAATAGCTTGCACTACACGCAATACTGAGTTCAACCGCACCACGACTTACCAAACTAGCCATTCAAAAAAAAATTATGAATATTATTAACTACATTTTGAATTATATATACTCCATATAATTTTAAAATTAATATTATGTGTTTCTTAGACATTATATAATAATAAATTCAATTTTTCAGATAAAAGAATAATTTTTCAAAAAATACAATTTTACCTCCTTTTAATAGAGAACCCTTTTTAAATCTAATATTTGATACTTTTATATATTCAATTTGACAAAATAAACTTCTTCTTTAGAAGTGGGACATAAAAATTTAGTTTGGATAAATTTTCAGTGCTTTTTTGATAGCTTTCATATTTTGATGAATAGTAAAAATACTAAACTTTAATTGAAAACAACATTTTTAATCAAAATAATTTATAGTGTTAAATTATACATTTTAATGGTTTTTAAGTATAATTAAATTATATTTTTATAATTTAATCCAATTTTGGTCATTGTAAGTAATTTTACATTTAAATTGGACATAAACACATATCAATATTTTGATAGTTTTTACTACTCAAAAACCTGCATTCTAGTTTTGACAACGAGAATATTTTTTAAAATTAATTAATACAACTTATATGTTTTGAATTTGGTAAAATAGAAATCATTTTTGAATTTGGAATATAAAAATTAGATTTTGGTGATTTTTTTTATTTTCTAAAAACATTCAATTTTTTATTTATAGTGGAAAATATTGCGTTATTATTTAAAGAAGGATTTTTATTTGAAAAATTATTTATAATTTAAATTTATTTTAAAGTAAAAATAGATACATAATACTTATATTAGTCCAATGTAATTCATTGAAGTCATTTTATAATAAGATTAAATATATAAAATTTTATTGAACTTTTTACCATATTTTACTCACCTTCTAGGAACATTTGCAAATTTGTATAAAACATAATTTTACCACTTATATGAATTTAATTTAAAAAATTTGAGAGACACTATTGAAATCAGTAATAAAAATGTGGTTCAATAGAATGAAAATAATTTTAGGTGAATAGTAACTTTTGAATTTTATTTACAATGGTTAAAATTAAATAGGGTAATTAAAGGTAAAAATGATATTATAATTACCCTAAAACATGTCCTAATTATGTTGGATAAGAGTATTTCAACCAAAATAAAGCTTAGGAATAAAATATGACCCTATTTTATCCACTTGGAATAGATTAGGACATTTGTTATTATTTTATTTAAAGAAGAGTTAAAAGTGTTATATTCATAGTTTAATAACTAAACCATTTCTAATATAGGGTTATACATAAGATAAATTCCACTATAAATATTCATTATAAATATAAAAATATTTCCAACATCATGGTATTTTATTTAAAAAAATTATACATTAAATAATTAAATTTATTTATGACACAATAATGATGTAGTAATTACCTTATTAATGAAAGATTAAAATAATTGATATTATAAATAAATGTAAATTAAGACTTTTGATATATTAAAATAATTTTATAGATTAATATGACATGTTAGATTTGATTTAATGTATTCTTTTCGAATTAATCATGTTTTTTCAACTTTCACAAAAACTAAATACTAAATAGTGTCAAAATCAACATAAATGAGTATTTAAAACAAATACTATATTATTAAATAATATAATATTCCTAAAAATATAAGGTTCATCCAAATCACTTATATAATTATATATATTTCATTAATTAACTACTTGAGTTTCTCTAGGAATTTTATAGTAAGTTTATTAACCAGGTAATATAAAAATACAAGAAGACATGGTAAAAGTTAAAGTATTTAACTAAGAATTAAATCAAAAAGATAAGGTTATTATGGTGACCTAAACTTGTCTAAAACCTATTGTTTGAGAGTATGTAGACACATTACTCACCTTAAACTATAAATAAATCCATTCAAAACCATTATAAACTGAAAATTATTTTATAATAAAATAATATTTCAAGCTTTTCCTAAAGTGACCTTCACCTCTCTTATAAAAGGGTACTTCCCATTATCTTAAAATCACACCTCCAAAGCCGTTTTTATCAGAAAAAACCTACTCAAATATCCTCCCAACTACCCTAAATTGAACTAGAGGCTTTAATTTGATCCGAAAGCCAACCCAAGGACCCCTTTTGATCAAATCAAAAGGAAGCCCCCGAAGAAGAGGTAATAATTTATCACCTCTATCAAAGTTCTTTTCTTCTTCCACTCCCTCTTTCATTTTTGTTTCCATAACAAAATAATAAATACAATACCTTATACATATTTTGATGTTATTATAAATATGGTACAACCATATTAATTATTCTATCCTTCCTATGAATGACAAAGTCAACATACATGCGTACGTACGGCTTACCATCTCCATGTCGTGGTGTAGTCTGTTATTCAACACTTCATTATTTGGATGGGTATCATAATGAGTATAACTGATGTAAATAATAAATATAACATGTTAATTATTCTGTATATATAACATACCATCCAATTACATATGATTTCACCACTAATAGAATGATATTGCCGCTCGTGTGTACGTACGACTTACCGTCTCCACGACGCGATGAGATTTTGTTCCCCACCATAACAATTCAAGAATAATTTTCATTTTATGATTAAAAAAATGTTTAAGAACTTAATATAATTCCGTATATGAATCAAATACATCCTATCCATAATAAACATGACTTACCTAACAAAACATATAAAGGAAAACGAATCAGTTAACACCCAAAACAATGATACTACTGAAATATCATTAACAAAGCAATATTAGAAGATCATATATGATATCATATTTATGTATGTGGTTATTTTATAATTTAATAACAATTATTTCACCATTATTCATGAGGTTAACCTACCCTCTACTAAGTAAAATTACAAGTTAAGGGGTTTTCATCTCACTTTTTATTCCTCTGAGATTCATGCTATATTTTACACTATTTCATTTTGTGTGGTGTATGTACAACCCATGATTGAGTTATTTATATAATATACTTTAATTTATGGGTATTTACATCTTCATTTTATTATCCTTATTTCATGGGGTGTATGTTTCATAAGTTACCAAATTGGTAAGGTAATTTCTAATTTCTAATCCTACTCATGGGGTTTTATGCATACTTCATTGATTATTTTACTCCAAGATTATGTGTGAAATCACTATTTATTTATTTATGTAGTAATTTCCAATCCCCTTTTTGTGTATATACTTTTAATGCACATAATCACTCCATTTATAAATTCTCAAGTCATTGATATGAACTTGATAAGGGTGATCTTAACTAAATTTTCATTCATTGAGTTAAACATCGAAGTCATTGGTTTTGTTTTTACAAGAATATGTATGAATGTCCTATGATTTATTTACACTGAATATCCAATCATATTGAGTGTATTTATATTTTTCATACATAATTATGTCATTGATTTACCCTTAATCTAAGGATAGGGTCTTTATAAGGGATTTCATCTCAATTTACTTTCCATTGAAACTTCTTTGTTATTATGCACCAATTAACTTTTATGTGGTGTATATACTATCCTTTAGAATATTATATCATGAATCATTTATTTCTCATGATATTATAATGTTTTGATTAATTTTATTCATCATCTATTTGTATTCAAGCGTCTCTCATTTGGTTAGAAACTCTTTAACTAAAATATCTTTTTAAAATTTTTAAATATTTATTCTTCTAAATCATTCTCATTAATGTCCATGTTTTAAAAATGGTTTTAAGGATTTATTTATATGGAAATGAATGTTTTAAATTTAAAATTCCTTTCAAAAGTTTCAAAGTGGTATGGGACACTTTGATTCAAAAATCTCTTTTAAATGACTTCTTTGATAAATAGTGCAACTTTTAAATGTTTTCAAGAAAAGGGGGATATTTCTCTCAAATAGTTTTACTGATTATTTTAATCTATGTCAATGTCCTTCATTGTATTTTATTCTTGATTGAGGGTGATTTATTATAATACAATATTCCATATTGTATTGAATGAGTTATGTTTCACTATGGATGTGATATTTTTACACCATTCATGGTTTGTGGTTAAAGTATTGACATTTTGTATACTAGTTTTAATACGAATGTTTATATTATATTTCACACTTTTCATATGGGGAATGAATTGGACTTAGTAAGTGACAGGCGGGGCTGCTATATCCCCTTGATGCATCGGTCAGTCTCATGAGACAAACTAGTGTCTTGGAATAAGGCCTTGACAAAATCATATTTGTAGTCTTAGCATGAGGCCTTGACTATGTGGTTATGATGTTTGGCATTACGAATTTCATCATTATGAAATTAGCTATTGATATTACATGTGATTATTCGACTAGTAGAATATCCATGTGAATAAGTAAATTTCGTTATTTGATTTATCTTTTCCATATTGTGCTGAAGTTTAAGTTTAAAAGGCTTTTGTTTTAGTCTTATACATTGCCTTAAATTTTTATGCTTATTTATGATAGTTTCCTCTTTATTGTTATCCCTACTAAGCATCTGATCTCACCCATTTATTATGTTTTCTTATTCCTATGATGTGAGGAAGTATATTATGATTAACCTGTAGGGATAGGCCAAAGGATATGAGTGTGTTCAAAGGGGACACAATGTTGTTTTTATTTATTTCATGATGTAATGTAAAACTTATGTATGTATCTATTACTTCCAAGACTACTAAAATAATTGGTCTTTCAAGACTTGATCTCTTGTGATCATGCCAATTTTATCTATTAATGCATTGAATCTAGGTAACTAGGGTCAGGGCGTTACAATCCTGAATCTCTTCTACCCCTGGGGGTACACATGATGCACTATGAATGGACCTGTCCATCTAGACCTTAACTTTCTTGGGTGTAAATGAAGTTTTGAACTATACAAGAGCACGGATTTTCCCAGTTCAAATCGAGAAAATATGTGCTCTTTCATAAATCGGATCACAACATGATGGTCATTGGACTTGGTGGGAATGGACTCAACCCATTTTGAGACATAATAAATATCTAAGAGGATGTATGGGTATCCCCTAGAGTTTGGGAAGGGTCCCATGAAATCAATTCCCCAACAATCAAATATTTCAACGACCAGAATGGGAGTGAGGGGAATTTGATTCCTTTTGGTAATGTATCCTAATTATTGACACTGAGGAAAACTTTTGAAAAATTGGAAGGAATCCTTAGTGAGGTTAGGCTAGTAAAAACCTCTTTGGAGGATCTTTTCAGTGATTTTCTTTGTAGAAAAGTGTCCTCCACATGCCTCTCCATGACAAAATTTTAGAATAGAATCTTTCTAAAACTTGGGAACACATATCCTAATGATTTGATCAGGAAAAAACTTAAATAGGTAAGTATCATCAAACACATAGTGTTTGAAATCATAAAGGAATTTCATTTTATCTTGGGTCCCTAACATTTTTGGAATGTCACATGTCACCAAATGGTTTGCTATGTCAGCATACCATGGGAAATCACTCATAGAATATAAGTACTCATCGGGAAATGAATCAGAAATAGAAAGGTTATGTGAGTTGTCTTTGAATTCCATCCTAGAGAGGTGATCAGCTACAACATTTTCAACACCCTTTTTATCCTTAATGGTCAAATAGAACTCTTTAAGAAGAAGTACCCACCTAATCAATCTATCCTTGACATCTTGTTTTTGGAAAAGGTATTTTAGGGATGAATGGACGGTGAAGACAATGATGGGTGATCCTAAGATATAGGACATGAATTTCTCTATGTAAAAGAAAATAGCAAGAAACTCTTTCTTATTGGTGGTGTAGTTGATTTTTTCATCATTTAAATATTTTATTTCATAAGCAATAACACATGGAGTTTTCTCACATTGTTTTCCTAAGACTACTCCTACAACAAAGTCACTCACATCACACATGAGATCAAAAGGAAGTTTCCAATTTTGAGATTACATGATAGGTGGAGAGATAAGAGTTGACTTGAGTGTAGATAATGATTCCTCACAGCTTTCTGTCTATAAAAATGGAGCATCTTTCACCAATAGAGAACAAAGTGGTCGATAAATAGAGCTAAAATTCCTAATGAACCTTCTATAGAAACCATCATGTCCTAAGAAGGACCTCACTTCTTTAATAGTTTTAGGATAGGGAAGGTGATGAATGATTTCGACCTTATCTATATCAACTTTAATCCCCCTACTAGAGTCAAGATGGCCTAAAAAAAGTCCTTCCTTTACCATGAAATGGCATTTTTCCCAATTTATGATGAGATTCTTATCCTTACATCTTGACAAAACCCTTTCAACATTGAGAATTCATCCCTCAAAAAGTGTCCCCAAAGATGGAGAAGTCATCCATGAAGACCTCTAAACAATCCCATACCGTGTTCGAGAAGATTCCGATCATGCACCGTTGGAAGTTACCAGGGGAATTGCATAACCCAAAAGGCATGTGCTTGAAGTAAAAAGTGTCGAATGGAAAAGTGAAGGTTGTTTTTCATTGATACTATAAGGAGACCTAAATTTTATTATACCCTGAGAATCTATCTAGGAAGAAATAGAATTGATGACCCGCCACTCTCTTGAGGACTTGATCAATAGAGGGCAAGGGGAAATGGTCTTTCTTTGTACAAGATTTGAGCTTCCTATAGTCAATACAGACTCTCCATCCACTAATAACCCTTGTGGGGAGAAGGTCAACTTTTTCATTGGTGATCATAGTGATTCCAACTTTCTTTTGGACAACTTGAATTGGGGTTACCCACTAACTCTCCACAATGGGGTAGATGATACCTTCTTTCAACAACTTAAGAATTCATTTCCTTACCACATCCATAAAATTTGGATTGAGACTCCACTGAGGTTGGAGATATGGTTTGGATTTCGATTCAAGAACAATCCTATGAGTTTCAATGGGTGGGCTAATCCCAGAAATATCATAAAGGGTCCATCCAATTGCTTTCTTATGATTTATTAGGATATCCAGAAGCATAATATCTAGATTGGATTCAAGAGTGGATCAAATTACAATAGGAAAGGATTGATTATCCTCTAAGAACGCATACTTGACTGATGAAGGTAGGACCATAAATTTGAGACATGATTGGTTATCACTTTCCAAGAAAGGATGGGACTTTGTATTGAACTTAATTTCTTAGTTCAGATTTCTTGACATAATTGGTTCCTTGTGAACAGAATTTTCATCCACTAAATTGGAAAAATCAGTTTCATGAATTGGTATGGACTCAATTTTATTGATTTCACCAATGGTATGATTGATTGGTAAATCTATAAAATCATCGAAAGAGCTATCTGAAAGATATTCAAGATAAGGAAGCAAATTTCCCTTATGTGAACTAAGAAAATCAATCTTTTCTTGACTTAAATATCCTTCAGTAATTCCTTGATATTCCTAGAGTTAACTATCAACACTAATAATCCAATTAATCTCATGTATCTCATCATCAAACCCAATTTGAGATTTTTCATTGTAGATTTTCAAGTCTAGATTCATGTTTCCAAAGGTTATGGTCATGTTCCCATTTCAGACTCGGATAACAGAGTTGATTTTGGCAAGGAAGGGATGACCAAAGATGATTGGGGTTTGCTCCCTAGGCCCTAAGCTTGGGTGATTTTCAAGGACAATGAAGTCATCTGGGTAAATGAAATTTTCAACTTTCACCAAAACATCCTTTAAGATCCACTTAGGAACTCGAACACTACGATCAGCAAGTTGTAGAGTGAAAAAAGTGGGTTGGAGTTCTTCAATCCCAAACTAAAAATACATGGCATATGGAATTAGGTTCACACTGGATCCTAGATCATAAAGGGTCATGAAAACTTTGTTCTCTCCTAACTCAACATTGATATATGGACATCCTGGGTATTTCAACTTTGGAGGAATGGTCCCTTGAATGGTGGTACTCACATTAGTAGCCAAAAGGACTTGGTTTTTATGTGAAAAATTCCTTTTAGAAGTGCACAAGTCCTTAAGGTACTTTGAGTATGCAGAAATGGTTTGGATTTCATCAATAATGGGGATGTTCAAATTAACGTGAGATAAGATTTCCCTCAATTTCTCATTCAGTTTTGGTTTAGTTTTTCCTCTCATGCATTGAGGGAAAAGAGCATGTTGTTTGATTGTTTGGTGTGGTTATAGTTCCTTCACATTCTCATTGGGTTTTTCAGAATATGTGGGTGGTTCTTTATTATTTTCATATGTTTTTGAAGCTTTTAATTGTTCTATAATGGTTTGTTCGGGTTTATCAATGGATTTCCCACTTCTTAAAACAGTCACTGCTTTGAGTAGTTCATGAGAGGTTTGTGTGTAACTGGGTTCTCCCCTTAAAGTTGAGGATGGTACCACCTAAGTAGGCATGGGTGCCTTCCCAATTTTAATGGTTTGTAGTTCATGTTTAAGGTATAAGACTTCTGAGTTCATTTTCTCTATATTTTTATGCAACTTCTCATGTATTGGAAGAGGGACATATTGAGTAGGGGATTGTGCTGGTTGGTTTATCCCAGGAGGATACTTTGGTTGTGGGATTGGTTGTTGCATGGGTTGCTCGATGGGTTTTGGTATTGGATAGGAGGGTGTTGGTATTGGACCAGTTTTGGTTGAAACTAGTTATGGTTTTGAAAATTTTGTAAAGGGTAGGGGTTTGGTCATTGTGGATGACTAGGTTGTTGGTTAGGTTATTGGTTATCTTTCCAATGGAATCCTGGATGGTCATTGTACCTTGGATTGAAAGTGTTTTGGTACTATGGCTTCTGAAATTTCAGAGCATTGACCTCCACTGGTGGTACTCCTATAAGAACATATTTAATGGAAGGGATGGTTGGGCAGTTTTTAGTCTTGTGGTCATGTTTGTCACAAATTTTGTAAACAGGGTCAACAGTTTGAATTTCATAGACCTTCCTAAGATCCATCTCCTCAGCCTTCCTAGTGAGTGTAGTATGTTTCACCATAATGCTTTCCTCCTCCCTAAGTTTGTGAATTACACCAGATTTGGGTGGCTTCTCATAGTGTGGTGATGTTCCCTGTGTTTGGTTTTGTTCGACCAGTCCTTCTAGATACTCGTAAGCATCATTTGGGGCTTTGTTTTTGAATGTTCCATTACACATCATGTCAATGAATTGTTTGTTTCTCGGACCCAACCCTTCATATAAAATTAAAACTTGTTCTAGGATTGAAAATCCATGGTGAGGTACCATGTTGAGTGTGTCTTTGAACCTTTACCATGTTTCATAAAATGATTCCCCTTATTTTTTTAAAAAAATTGGATGCTCTTTTTAAGTGCGATTGTTTTTTGATGGGGGAAGTATTTTTTTGTAGAATTCTATTTGAAATTGGTCCCAGGAGTGGATTGATGTAGGTATCAGATTTTTTAACAAATTCTTTGATTGATCCTTAAGTGAGAAGGGAAAGAGACTCATCTCAGCTGACTCAAGTTGATGTGGTGGGCACATGGTTTCAACAATGTCATTGAACTCTTTGACATGAATGTATGACATTTCCGACTCTATCCCATGGAAGGTTGGAAGGTGGTTTAGTACATGAGGTTTGAAGACATAGTAGGCTTATCCTATGGTAGAATTCCTAATTTAAGAGAAAATGGGTAGAATATAAAGGGTGTTGATATAACTTACTTGGGTCCCCAGAAACGGCACCAAAATTCGGTCTCGCCCAAATTTACCCAAGATTTTAGTGTAAAGCAGACGCTTGTAGTTTAGCATGGGTTGTCGAATCCTTAGAGACCTAACAAGTAACCTACAGACACATACATTCTATGGATTGTTTTTGGATATGAAGTAGACAAATTGGGTTGATTTTATATGGGTTTAAGTAAACTCTAATATACTTAAGTTAATTCAAATTAAGAGAATGATTTGATCCTAGATTACCACTTGGGGTGGATTTGATGCATTTCTTTTTCAACTATTTAAATTTCTTATATTTGAGATGGGTTCATTTAATAAGATCAAACAACATCATCACTTCTTGGTTTAATAGATAAAAACCATAATACTAATCACCTATACACTTGGAGGATCAATGTTTTGATCACTCCCAGGTAAAGGTTCGTATTATAACTTGAAGTGTGCAGCCTTAAAATTCAAAAAGGATGAAGAAATTTTAAAATCATCAAATGAAATTCTCAATTAAAAGAATTGATTAGAAATTAATATAGTGATAAATAACATCCAATTCAGACCCTTGATACTCCCTTGGATCAACCCATACGAGGTTTATCCCTCCATTGATGCTATGGTTTCAATGGAAGTGGGAAGTAGACTCGTGAGGGAGGAATTGAAGAAGTAAAAAAATAATAAAAAGGAAACAATCACTCCACCGTTGTGTGAATAATTTCACAAGGTTTGGTGTGAAAAATTCACACCACGAAAAACGGTATCAATGTTATAATAAGAAGAACATAATAAGAGAAGATGAATAATTTTTATTAAAAACTAAGGTGATTCGAACAACTTACAAATGAAGAAGAACAATACAACATCAAATGGAAATCATAACATTTAAATGAATCAAAGCACTAAAGATCCCCAAAACCTTACACAAAATTGCCTTAAATAGAAATTTTTCAAGCCTTGGGTCGAGCCTCCAATATTCTAAGTCTTCTAAATTAATTTTGGTAGGCCATAAGTGGGTGAAAAGTTGAGGGAGGGTTTATTTTTCCACCCTGGACAAACAATCCGAGCTGACTTGCATCTACTAAACAGAGGCGCCGAAAGGAGCTTATAGATGGTATAATTTAGGTGGGCCATAGAAGACAAAATTGAAGATATGGCTGTCTCCTGAGTTTTTGTAAAATTTCAGCCAAAATGGATATTTTTTTGCGAGATATGTGTAGAATTTTTGGATGTTTTTCTGGGATGTAGAATCTTCCCCAAAATTTTATCTTCAAATTGGGCCGCATGAAAATCCCTTTAACACTCCGAATTAGCTATTTTTAATGTTAAATTAAATATTCCCATTTATTTACTCTATCTTCAGTTCAATTTTCAGAATTATTGGGCTTGGATTGTGGCCTCTACAGTCTCTTTATTGGGTTGTTGTCCAGTTTACTTTGCCTAGAATGTTGTTGGTTCAAGGCCAACTTTGGTGGTCTTCTATTGTGAATCTTCAAGTGCTCCAAAAACATGAATTATTTCTTAGAGAATGGGAGACCTAAAAATAAAATATGAAAATATAATCAATATCATTTTGTGTTTTAGGATGTGTTCAAATATGTACCAAGTAATAGTGCACTTTAACAAATAATTACAATCATAATGTGAAATGATGTTCAAAGTGTAAAATGAACTAAAATGGTGTTTATGAATAATGAATCATGTGAATATTATATATATTAAAAATTAATATTAGACTCATTCAGTGGCTAAAAATATACAGAGACTTTAGTTCTATTCGACATGGGATACTCGGGCAACCCCTTAACATGGTTTTTTGGGAATTCTAAGAGTACCCATATTGTGGAACATCTAGATAGATTTATGGGATAGAATGAATGAAATAATCTCTTCAATTTGTTCCATATTTCCCATATCACCCCACCATGTTGGATCACTACCCTATTCTCATCAACACCTCCCCTATCTGTGAAACATCATGGCCTAAGAATGTATTCTAGTTTGAAAGCTTCTAGAATAAGGAAAGGGATTGTGAAGAGTTGATCTGATCATCATCGATGATGGGGGGAAAATATATAGAAAAGAAAATTCATCATGTATCCTATAATATGAAACTCTGGAACAATAATAATTTTTTCCAACCCGACATTTAGTTTAATGTCATTGAAATAAGTTTGAATGTGTTGTACTATTTCCCCTCTTAAAATGAATTTCTATCCAGAATTATGAGTTTTTAAGCTAATAGGGATATAGATCTGAAGATAAAGGAGATATTCTGGTCCATGTGAGCTCACCAAATTCACATCAAAGAAGGAAACTCTAATACTCTTTATTTCCACCATAAAACCTTTACAGGGAAATGAAATAATTTCATCTCCTTCCTCACCACCACTATTGGTAGATATTTTTCTAATTAAAATGGTATCCATAATCATATTTTTCATTTTTTCCTAGATCTTTATATGGAAGGGGGATCTTTAATTTTCATTTATATTTATTCTTGCATTAATCTAGAAATTATAGATTCTATGAATCACCATCTCACTCGTGACATTACTGATGATAAAATTCTAATGCTTCTCAAATAAATCCACTTCACCAAATTACCGGGGTCTGATGTTTTTCATGACTTATTTTTTAAAAAATGTCGGCACATTATAGGGCCACATATTTCAGGTCTTATTAAAGATATTTGGATAGGTAAAGATAATTTCTATTCCATCAATGAAAATTTTATTACCCTTATCCCAAAGATTAAAAAACCCTCTTTGGTCTTAGACTTCAGACTGATCAATTTATGTAACGTTTCATATAAAATCTTATCAAAGATCTTGGTTAACCATTTGGGAGTTTGGTTACCTTCAATTATATCTAAGAATCAAAGTGTGTTTGTTCCCAAGAGGCTTATTTCAGATAATTTCATTATTTCTCATGAAATTTTTCATTCCGTGAAAATATGATTTTTAGTTAAAAGTGGTATTATATCTTGGAAAATTTATATGAAAAAATCCTATGATAGATTGGAATGGTCCTTTATCTAGTTTTTAATGAGAAAATTTGGAGTTTTTCTAAATGGATTGGGGTTGTTATGAAATGTTCCACTTCTATTTATTTCAAAATTAAAATCAATGGTGGCCTCATTTAGAAATTTTTACCCACTATTGGTATTCACTTGAGGGATCCCCTCTCTTGTTTCATCTTAATTATAGTGGATAATGTTTTCTATAATCTTATTTCGATTGAATCTAATGATAATATTATTCACAGCGTGACGTTTTTTTGTTAGGGTCCACCTATTTATCACCTCCTTTTTGTTGATGATAGTTTACTTTTTTCAAGGGTCTCTTTTTACAATGTATTTCTATTGGTTATATTATCTGTAGATACAAGATGGAATCTGAGTAGTTGGTTAATCTCTCTAAATCTGAAATTTAATTCACTTCAAGTGTTCCTTAGAGCACGAAGGATGGCCTAAACAATGATTTGAGTATCCATATGGTCAAAAAACATCATAAATATTAGGGTATCCCTACTATTTTTGGCCACTCAAAAAAAAGGTGTTTTCAGGTATCCTGGATATAGTGAGAAAAAAAAGATTTAGGGTTTTACTATTAAAAGGATTTCTAATGAAGCTAAGGAAATTCTTGTCAAAGTTGTGTCCCAATCAATCCCAACTGACATTATGTCTCTTTTTAAACTCTTTGGATTTATTTTTTACCAAATACACTCTATACTTGATAATTTATGGTGGGGGATTAATAATTGAATGAATAAAATTCATTGCATATCCCAGGACAAGCTATTCCTCCATAAAGCTTATGAGTGAATGGGCTTGTAGGATATTTGTCACCTCAATGATGCTCTTCTTTCCAATCATGTTTGGAAGCTCATGCAACATTTTGATTCTCTGTGCGCCAAGTTTCTTCGTGAAAAATATTTCCCCCCACCCAAAATTTCTCCAAGTAGCCTTAGGACCCCACCCCAGCTTTTTATAGAGAATATTGTGGGGTTTTTGTGAGCTATTGAGTAGGTAAATTTATTGAAGGATTGGAGATGCAGTCTCTATTAGGGTTTGGAAGGACCCATGGCTAGTTGAAGTAGGGAGATTTAAATCAACATACCTTATGATCCCTATCTTGGAATATAAAACGATGCATTCCCTATTTAATTAAGAAAACAGTGGTTGGTGCACCAAAAATTTGGTCTCCTAGTTCATCGAGAGAGATAGGTTTATTATCCTTAGAATCAATTATGTGAGGGACATGGTCCCATGTATACTTTTCTGGATTAAATAAAGTTTCAGTGCTTAATTATTTAAATCTATTTACAAGCAGGCACTTTAAACGCCAATCATAGAGGATAGTGATATGTGGAAGATCCTTTGGAAGATATCAGTTCCACCCAAGGATTGGCCCTCTTTGCATGGATTCATCTGAATAGTCCTCACATTCTATTATCATTTTCCCTAGGGCTAGGGATGTGTGGCATGCCTAGAATTTGAACACCGAATGTAACGCCCCGACCCCAGTTACCCAGAGTCAGTGCATTATTACATAACATTGGCATGATCATAAAGGATCAAGTCTCGAAAGATCGATTAGTTTAGTAGCCTTGGAAACACTAGATACATTCATAAGTCTTACATTACATCATAAAGTGAAAAAACTACAACAACATATTGTCTCTATAGACCACACTCATATCCCCTCATACTATCCCTACAGGTCATTCATAAAATACTTCTTCACATCTTGGGAAAAATAAAACATAGAAAGGGGTGAGCTCATATGCTCAGTAAGGATAACAATATAGAGGAAATTTAATAAATAAGCATAAACATTTAAGGCAATGTATAACTAAAACAAAAGCCTTTTAAACATGAACTTCAACATAATATGGAAAAAATAAAATGAAATAATGCCATTTACTTATTCACATGGATATTATAATAGTCGAATAATCACATGAAATATCAATAACCACTTTCATAATGATGGAATGCATAATTCCATACTATCATAACCACATAGTCAAGGCCTTGTGCCAAGACTACAAATAATATTTTTTCAAGGCCTTGTTCCAAGACACTAGTTTGTCTCATGAGACCTACCGATGCATCGAGGAGCTATAGCGGGCTACACCCATCACTTACTAAGTCCAATTCATTCCTCATATGAACGGGTTTAATCATAACATAAAATTTCGTATTAAAACTAGCATATGAAATGTCAATACTTTCTCCATAAACCATGAATGGTATAAAAATAACACATCCACAGTCAAACATATCACAAAAACTTCAAAACAATATGGAAGTTTTGTATCATAATAAATCAACTTCAAATAAGCTTAAAATCTATCAAGGGTTGTTGAAATATATGAAATCAAAACTATTTGAGATAAATATCTCTTTTTTTTTGAAATCATTGAAAAGTCACACATTTATAAAGGAAGAAATTTAAAAGAGATTTTTGAATCAAAGTGTCTCATACCACTTTGAAAATTTTGAAAAGAAATATCATTTCAAAACATTCATGTCCATATAAATAAATTATTAAAATCATTTTGAAAACATGGACATTAATTAAAATTATTTAGAAAGATAAATCTTTAAAACATTTAAAATTCTGATCTTGATAAATAGTACCTTTCACAAATTCTTAAAATATTCATTTTGAAATCATTTAAAAGTCACATAATTATAAAATAAAACATTTACTTTCAAAATATTCTTATAAGATTATAAGGGAAGCTTCGACGATTTTATAATGGCGGAAAATAGCCGCACTCGCCGTATAAGTTAAAAAAAGACATTCTTACCATAATTTTATCGAAATGGTTAAAAAGGACCTTGTTTGGAAAATGACGGAAATATTCCTTTATAAACATCTTATAAAAAGTCAACAAGGGTATAAATTACTTTAACTCATAGTATATAAAATAGTAAGAATTATTTGAAATACATTTTTAAGAATCATGGATGTGGATGATAAAGAGGTCTTAGTAGATAATTATGTACAAACAACCTCGGATAATGAAGAGATTTTGAAATAAACCATTACCTTGTACTTTTCCATGGTCGTGGGTAGGTTAACCTTCTTTATAATAGTTAAATCATTATTATTAAATTATAAAATAATCATATACATAAATATGATATCATATATGGTCTTTTAATATTGCTTTGTTAATAATATTTTAGTATTATCATCGTTTCGGGTGTTCACTTATTCGTTTTCTTTTATATGTTTTGTTACATAAGTTGTGTTTTTTATCCATAGGTTGTATCTTATTCATATAAAGAATGATATAAAGTCCTTAAAAATTATTTTTAATCATCAAATGAAAATTAGTCTTCAATGGATACAATGGGGAATGAATCTTATCGCGTTCGTGGAGACGGTAGTCCGTACGTACGCATGAGCGACAATATCGTTATTTTTATATTAAAATAATATATAATTGGATGGTATATCATATATAAAGAATCATTATAATGTTATATTTATTATTTACATCAATTAAACATCATTATCGTACCCATCCAAATAATAATGTTTTGAATAACAATTACACCACGACGTGGAGACGGTAAGTTGTACGTACGCACGTATGGTGACATGTCAATCAAAGGATGGATAGAATACTGAATATGGTTGTACCATATTTATAATAACATAACATTATATATAAGATACTGGATTTATTATTTTATAATAGAAATAACAAAGAAATAAGAAGCTGAAGAAGAAAGGAACTTGAAAGAGGGTGGTGAAAACATTACCTCTTCTTCGGTTTCTCCCTTTTGATTTAATCAAAAGGGATCCATAGGTTGACTTTCTGATCACAATAAGGCCTCTAGGTTAAATTGAGGGAAGTTGAGAGAATATTTGGGAAGTTTTTGGCCAAGACAAAAGGCTTTGAAGGTATGAATTTGAGAGAAGGGGGAGTTCCCTTTTATAAGAGGGGTGAGGGGTACCTTAGGAAAAACATAAAATATTATTTTATAATAAATTCATATTCGGTTTATAATAGCTAAAAATTGATTTATTTAGAGTATAAGGTAAGGATGGGTCTAAATCAACTCAACCAATAGGTTTTATACAGGTTTGGGTCACTTTATTAACATTATCTTTTAGTTTTAACTCTTAGTTAATTAGTTTGACATTTACCATGTCTCTTTGTATTTTTATATTATATGGTTAATAAACTTACTATAAACTTCTAATCGACCCCCAATTAGTCTTTTAATGATACACCTATCATGATATAAGTCTTTTTGCAGAACCTTATATTTTTAGGAATATAATGTCAATTAATAACATAATATTTTTTTTAAAAACTATTTTATGTCAATTTTGACACTATTGGGTATTTTTGTTTTTGATAAATTCATAACAGCATTATTACTTCGAAGAAAATTCGTATAAAAAATCCTAATATGTCATATTAACCTATAAAATTATTGGAATTCATAAAAAGTCTCAAATTACATTTATTTGGGTATTTATAATATCAATTATCTTAATCTTTCATTAATATAGTAATTACTGCATCATCATTGTGTCATAAATAAATTTAATTATTTAATGTCTAAAAATTATAAATAAAATACCATTATGTAGGAAATATTTTTATCTTTCTAATGAATATTTATAATATAATTTATCTAATGTATAACCCTATATTAAAAAAAATTAGTTATTAAACTTTGATTTTAACTCTTTTAACTCTTTTTTGAATTAAATAATAATAAATGTCCTAATCTAATCCAAGTGGAACTAAATGATAATATTTTTATCCCTAATATAGTTTTTGGTCGAATTATAATTATCCAATAGAATTAGGACATGTTTTAGGGTAATAATAATATCATTTTTACCCTTAATTACCCTATTTACTTTTAACCGTGGTAAATAAAAGTAAAAAGTTACTATTCACCAGATATTGTTTTTATCTTATTGAACCGCATTTTACTCCTTGATATTAACCATGTCACTTTTATTTTCGAAATTCAACTCACAGAAGCAGTAAAATTAAGTTTTATGTGAATTTGCAAATTCTCCTAGGAGGTGGGTAAAAGACAGTGAAAAGTTCAATAAAATTTTTATATATCTAAAATTATTATAAACTGACTCCAATGAATTAAATTGAACTTATATAGGTATTATGTATCTATTTTGACATAAATTAATTTAAATAAAATAAATAATTATTTAAATAAAAATTCGGTTTTGAATTATAACTCAGTGTTTTTCACTATTCATCAAAAATTGAAATTTTTCAAAAAAATTGTGAAAATTCACCCTAAGATAATTTCAATATTCCGAATTCAAAAATGAAGTCTATTTTACCAAATTCAAAACATAGAAGTTTCATTTATTAATTTAAAATTAATTCCCGTTGTCAAAACCAAAGTTGTATTTTTAAGAAACAATATTTATCAAAAGATTGACACTTTTTTATGTCCAATATCAAAGTGAAATTACTTACAATGACCAAAATTGGATTAAATGGTAAAAATATAATCTATTTGTACTTCCAAACCATTAAAATGTAAAATTTAACACTATAAATTAATTTTATTAAAAAATTTGTTTTCAGTTAAAATATAGTATTTTTCACTATTCACCTAAATATGAAAGTTATCAGAAAAATACCAAAATTTTATTGAAACTAAATTCTTATGCCCTGATTCTAAAGAAGAAGTTTATTTTCTCAAATTGAATATATAAAAGTTTCAAATATTGGATTTAAAAAGGGTTCATCATTAAAAGGCGGTAAAAATGCATTTTTTGAAATAAATACTTCTTTTATCTGAAAAAAATGAATTTGTTCTTACATTATGTCTAATAAACTCATAATATAGATTCCAAAATTATAAGGATTATATATATAGTTTAATATTCAGTTAATACTATTCATAACCGCTTTTGAATGACTAGTTTGGTAATCTTGTGGTGCGCTCGAACCCGGTGTTGCTTGTAGTGCAAGTTATTGAATTACTTTGAAGAAATAACGTACTATGAAATCTTGGGGTGTTACACTGAAAATATTTTAGATATGGAACATGATTTAGCAGCATTACTGATAAATTGGGCTTCCTACCTCCCAGAAGATGTGGTGAATTCTCTATGCATAGTGTCTTGGATGATCTAGGTTAGACGAAAATAATTTATTTTTAATGAGATGGAAAGGCCAAACTTTTTATTGATTGATCGGGTTGTTACATTGTTGTCCATATGGAAACACAACCTTACACAACATGACATCCCAACCATGCATCCTGGTTCAGGTTTTTGGGGCTCTCCTATGACAGGCTTTAGAAAGATTAACGTGGACGCATCTCTTTCTGATGGATTCAAAATAGGAATGGGTGTGATTTTTTGGGATTATCTTAGCTTGATTATTATGGAATGCCAAAATTACTTTTCTACTACCTAGACTCCACTAGTGGATGAAGCCCAAGTTATCATTTTTGAATTGAAATTCACAGTCTAAATAGGATGGAACTCTATCATCTTTGAATCGGACTACCTCACCATTTTTAATGCTATATCTTTGCCAAAAAGTGGTCTCCATTCATTTGGTTTTCTGGTTATAAAGATCTACCCCCTTCAATAGATTTTTGTAGCATGTTCCTTATCTTTCATCAAAAAGAGGGAAATATGGTTTCTCACCTGTTGATGACTCGTTGCCTTTCTGGAAAATTGCATGTTTGGTTTGATGATTTCCTATTTTGGTTGTCATATCCTGTACTTACTGATCTTATAACCTCTAATTAAATATTTTTTACCTTCAAAAAATCCTCTTATAGGGTGATTGGTTATCTACCATATATCATAAAATACTTTAAAGAATTAAAGGAATCATCACGGGGAGTCAACAAGATAATGGCCCGATCTTTATCAATTATTTTAAAATCTATATGAGCTAAGTCAAGCAGCAGTTCATTAAAATCATCAAGATGAATACGAACAGAAGAACCTGGGTCCATCTTAAAGGTATAAAGTCACGTTTTATTGTATAAATGACCAAGAAGAGACTTAGACATATACAAATGTTCAATTTTAATCCATATGTACTTAGTAGTAGTCTCATGCATGACTTCACGTAAGACCTTATCACCTAAGGTTAATAATAACATATAGTGGTATTCCTCAAGAATATTGGGGTCAATATTAATATGGGCAGTAGACAATTTTCCATTAGCGGTGACAGTAACTACAGGCTTATTAAGACCAAATAGAGCATTTTTGAATCCATTTTGGATGAGAAACACCCTCATATTAACTCTCTATGGGTTAAAATAATTTTCTCCATCGATCTTCTCAACTTCTAGCTTAACAGAATACATTGTTAACTTAAAACAAAGGCTTTGATACCAACTTTTATAGGAGGGGGAAGGTGTTTGAACCAAACACCCAAACTAGAATCAATATAGAAACATAAAGTAAGATCAATAATCAAAAGATTCAAAAAGAAGTAAACAAGAAACCAAACAAAGTTGATTGAAGCAAACATACATCAAAAGAAATACGAAAAAGTGAAGAACACAATAGATTTATGTGGTTCAGACCATTTTGGTCCTCCTCCATGTAAAGAACACCACCACAAAATTCATTATTATGCGAAATAAATTAAATAGAAAACATACAACAAAGAAGATAAGAGAAAAGAGAAAACACACGTGAACCATAAGAGATATTCGAGCATAGGGACCTCGTCACTCTAGGGGACATCGGTGAATCTGGGTTCGGAGATAGTAACATGCACACTCGAACTGGATGGACTCATGAATACAACCCCAACACTGATTGAGAAAGGAAATAATTCATATCATAGAACTGATGTAAATAAATACAGCTTTAGGAACTCAGGCCATCACTGTAACGACCCAAAGTTTTATCAATGGAAATTCCCTTCTTATAATTATGTATTATAGTATAATCACATAAGATTACATTTATAAAACAATACAAGTTTTATAAATGATGAATCAATAAAATAAGAAGCGTTTCTAGAAGTTAAGGAACCTATACCGATAAAATAGTAACTTGACATTTGGAAGGGTAATGTGACCCTTATGAATAGTAAAGTGACTAATTGAATAGTTATCTCACCAATGAAAGTATAAATAAAATTTATCCATCTTATAATTGAAAATATGATATAATTAAATCATAGTATAAGTAAATAAATATTTCAAAAAAAATTAATTAAGTGTTGGTATTTTTGTAAGTCATAAATATTTAATTACAATTTTATGACTAATTTAATAATTTAAAAGAAAAATTATTTTCATAAAATTTATTCATAAATTAGTATTTTTCTGCCTTATAATTTTAAGATAATTTTATAATACCTTAGTTAATTTTTCAAAGTGATATAAAATTAGTTATAATTTTAAATCTGTATTTTTTTGAGTAAATAGTAATTTTAATTAAAAATTAAATTTCTCATATTTAGAAAATTATTTTCATAAAATGGAGATTATTTTTGGATTTTACACATTGAAAAATGGTTAGGGTAATTTTTTTGGAATTTTTCTGAAATACTTGATTTTTTTGTATTTTTCTGAAATACTTGAATTTTTGTGGATAGTAAAATACGGTTATTTACAGTTTAAGTAAATAAATGAATTTTTGAGTCATTTTTGAGTCATGGATAATTTAAGTGAGATTTGGTTTGATTTCACAAGCACACATTACTGTATTTAGTCTCAAGAATCAGCACTATTGCTTGTCTTGAGCAAAATAATAAAACATTGAGTAAAATAATGAGAAAACACTTCTCTCCTCCACTATAAAGACCGCCACTCACCACCTCTTCTCCTCACACCTCTCAAGATTTTTACATTGTCCAAATTATACTCAAGTATCTTCCCAAGACCCTCCTCCATGTCCAGAAACTCTTGGTCTCATCCAAATACCAAAACCATTTCCCTAAGGAGTTTCTGAAGATGAAGGAATCAAGAGGTAAACCCTTCTTCCGTTTTCTTTCAATTTATTTTTCAAGTTCCTTTATTTTATTTTCTTTTATATTTTCACCTCCCCTCATACAAAAGGTATGATAAATCCAGTACCTTACATATACTGGAATGTTATTACGCTAATGTAATAATTCTTCAACATCTCTCTTTCCCCTCTTTTTTATACAAAAATGAAAACATCATCCAAGATGTGTTAATTTATCGCATTCAAAGATGACAGGTTTTAAATTTATATTACCATATTCAATGATGGTCATGAAACCATTTTTATGGTTGAACTAGATCATAATCTATATATTATATCTTATTTAAATTTCTAGAATCATTATAAATGTAATGTCTCGGATAACCTGTGTATTATTTTCAAATATTATATGGAATTATTATGAGACTGAGCTTTATGAAGGTGTGCGATTACAAGGCCCAGGGTTCCCAGAATAGATTTTTGAAATAATTTAAACTCTAAATTGTGTGTGTGAGCAGTTTTCCAAGAAAAGTGAAATAACTTTTAAACGGGTGCTCGGATCAGAAATCTGAGGGCGATGTTGCGTTCAGAGCAGTGACTTTATCTTAGGTGGGGCCTAACATTGACTACTGCTGGTCAGCAGAAGAAGTTAGTTTTTTGACGTTTTAAAGGAAATAAAATAAAATATTTTATTTTATTTTTAAATGTTTTCATAATGTGGAGACAGAAGATTTTAAATAAGATGTTAAGAGAATCTCTATGGTGAGCCACATAACCTAGAAATTCTCTGCAGGCGTGGAGAGAATACCCCTTGAAGAAACCTCTCGACAACAAATGATGACGGATTGATTGATTGACGCACCTCAGATTCGATGGAACCTCACCAACAAACACGACGTAGTGGTCTTTCTCCAACCAAATTGAGGTAGGGGTTTTGTTATTTTGATTTTCTTTTCCACCATTCTTCAATTAAATGATGAACATGGATCAACCCACGAATAGGCTGATCTGTGGATCGTGCATTCTTGCGGGAGGGTTATTATTTCCATTTCTTTCGGGGATTTTGATTCAAGGAATTAATCCACGCTAGATTATTTTTTTTAATTGGCCCTGTTTAATCCTACAAATAGGAGCAGATTGACACTATGACGAATGACGGCGGAGGTTCTCTCCTCCCTTCGTTTATTGAATTTCTTCCTCTTTTTCCCTGCATTCTTCGTTTTCTTCATGGGTGATGAAAAACATATCATTGCGAATCTATTTTGTAATGCAACGATCTCGAACTGAAGATCAAACATCGCAATGACCTAGCAGAGGTGCGATGACGATCACAGATGATGAATCGGCCCAGATCAATGAGGATCGTTCTTTGAGTGTTCTTCATGCGGGAGGATCGAGACTCATTCTTAGAGCAGATCGGAGGCCCAAACCCAACAGAAATGACTATGCAGTGTTAGGGCGACCTAGAATCTTGTGTTTCAAGGAAATCGAATAGACGGATCGAAGACTGAGGAGCACCGGGGCGCGGCAACGAAGAACAAATATTTCTGGAAAACCCTAATGAACACAGTGTGTATTCCGTAGAACACACCGTGTTGGACCAGTATGGCGGTGGGTAGGTTTTCCACACTACACATGGTGAAGTACATGCCATGGTTCCTGGAGGACATGGCGTGGGGGCCCCACCCAACAACGGCTGGAGTTCCAAGCAATAGGAAACGTAGACACGACGTGTGACCATTGCCACATGACGTGTTGGTCCTTATACTGGACTTAGCATGCATCTCAGATGATACAAGGATATGGGGTGGATTACATGGAATGTACTCCACCACACGGCTAGATGAGGCCAGTTACGCAGGTCACCCTGGGTATCGATTACACTGGTTGGCATACACGGGTTGAGGTCGTGTACGGGCACATGGCTAGCGTACACAGAGCAGACCCCGAATACTTTGACACGGCATGTGATCCTTCCTAAATGTCGTGTATATAAATTTTTACAAATAATGTTCTCTAGACTTGGGTCGTTTTCCACAAAAAGTACCTGGATTCAAGGGACACGGTGTGTGACCAATCCTACACACCGTGCACTCCCTCATATATGGATGGATCTTCTTGTCTACCGTTCCTTGGACAGGTTTTGTTTGGGTTAGTTACCCCTTTTCTCATTCCCCTAAAGGACAAGTATCGTTTCCAGCCATAAGAGTATGATCCCTTCAGCAAGGCTTTCTAGATAGATTCAGAATCCCTCCAAGAGGCCCAGAGCGAGATCCTCTACCCATTCTTGACCCTAGGTAGAGTCAGGTATCGACGTGATTGTTGAGTCAATAAGGTTTCCTTAAGAATTTTCCATTCCTCTATGGTTTGAAAATCACAAACACTCTATCTTAAGGAAAATTATATTTTCCCTAAGAATTATCTTAATAGGGAAAATTTTATTTCCCCAGGGAAATTTTATCCTTACCTATGTTTTAATTGTTCAATTTATAGTTTCTCTAAATCTTACCCATTTTATTTCTAAGTCTAAAAATCAGTTTAACATATAAAACCTTGGAATCCTATAAATCCTTGGTCATAGAGTATTCTATTTTTAGACTCCAAATTCTCAAAAAATCAGACTTCGAATTCTCTGAAAGTCCGACTCCAAATTCTCTGAAATTCAGCCTCCAAATTATCTATAAATCAGACTTCAAATTCTATGAAATTAGGACTCCAAATTATTCAAAATTCGGACTCCGAATTCCTCAGAATTCAGACTCCAAATTCCTTAGAATTAATACTTCAAATTCCTCATAATTCAGACTCTGAATTCTTTGGAAAACAGAATCTGAATATCCATGATTTATAGTATCCAAATGTTTATTTGGTTAGACTATGAACTTTATTTTTCCTTAGAATCCAAAAAATAGTTTTGGTTAAGCAGCCTTATATTGCTTATACTTGTTATAGTTATGAAATGATGTCAAACAATTTGTTTCTAACTAACCGTTGTTTGAGTGACACGTGTACAGTTCCCTCCGAAATTCAAAGAAAAATATGACCGTTGGAGGAGGGAGCCGATTGTTGGAGAAGTTCCTATAAATAGGATCTCATTTGAATGAACTCATACAACTGAGAATACATGTTGATCACTCTATAGATTTCATGCTGAAGTGATTTCTAGAGATAGAGACTCTCATGCTTTGTGTGTACTGAACATCTTGTTCAGCTTGCTTCGTGCGACTCTGATTGTTGTTGAGTACAATTAAGGGCTTCTGGGGATAGGAAGACATAGGTTCCAACTACCTTAAAGTTAGAGGGCTTGCAGGGATAGCAAGACAGATTCTGATATTCCTATATAGGGCTTACCCCGGTGTGGGTAAGATAGACTTTCTTAAAAGTATAAATCAAGGGACTTTTATCCAAGGTTGTTGGATACCCTTCTCTTTGGGTTAAAAGATTTCATACATGTTACTTGTTTTGTTTCAAGTTTATTTCTGTTGTATTTTGATAACGGAAGAAATTATAACCTTATTATACTTTCTTGTACTTTTTTATACTCTGATAAGTAAGATTCTATACTCTTTAAGGTAGAATCTTTTCCTTATAAACTTTTCTTAAGTTTCATTTCTGGAACCACATTTCCAGAACCTAGAAAGTTCGTAGAACTAAAAGAGGTCTTGTGAATTTACCTTGTTTAACTTTTTTAAACATAGTTTTACTTAAGGTTAAAAATTAAAGCTTTTAAACTTACAATTCACCCCCCCCCCTCTTGTAATTGAGCATCTACATCCATATTTTGATCCTATAATTAGTATTAGAGGAGTTCTCTAAAATACTTATATACACATATAAGTTTTCTTGCTCAATTTTTCATTATTCTATATATTTTCCTTGCCTAGGAATTTTTATCCATGTTTATAAACTTTTATTATTAACAAGTTTTTGTGGAAACATATTTTCTTTGAATGGCAGGAATGAATGTAGGTTCTATTGATAATTTAAATCCAACTAGACCACCTATATTTTATGGGAATGATTATGAATATTAGAGAGATCGTATGAAGACTTTTTTTATTAATACTAGAGTAGAAAATTTTTTTATGCTTACTGGAGATTAAAATGTTCTTGACATGGAAGTAAAAACTTTTACCAATCAAGAAAAGACATAATATCAACTAATCTACAAGGTAAGCAATACTTTTTTGTGTTCCATGACCAGGAATATATATAGTCATATTTCTTCTTGTGAAGCTAGTAACTGTATCTGAAAGAAATTAGAGGTTACTCATTTTGGTACATCCAAAGTTATAGAAACTATAAGATCTGTTCTTAGAGAAGATTATCATGGATTTTTATTTCCTCATGGAGAACCAGTATGAAAGGTGAAACAAAGTTTTATGAAAATTGTTAACAGTTTACAATCTATGGGTGAGAAAAGACTGGATAATGAAACTCTTGTGGAAAAGATTATAGATATCATGCCTAATGAGTGGGAATATAAGAGAACATCTATTGATAAGAATAGGAAAGTATCTCAAATTACTCTTGATGAGATTTTTGGTACTCTTCTTAAATATGATACAAGAATGAAAAGAGATGCTGATATGAATAGGAATAAAAATGGTAATGGAAGTGTATCTTTTACTACTACTAAATCCAAGACTCCAGAAAAGGTTACAAGATCTAAGTCTAAGAAAGTAACTATTTTATCTGAATCGAGTGAAAGAAAACATTCTGAGAATGAGCTAGCTAATCTTTCTCGAAGGATGAAAAATATAGTTGGAAAGAAAGACTTTCATTATAGATATAAGAAGAAATATAGAAAATACAAGAAAGGCTCGAAAGTCACTTGTTATGAATGCAAAAGAGAAGGGTATATCAGGCCAAATATTCCTATGCTTAAGAAAAAGGATAGAAAGGAAAATCATTCTAATAGGAATATAAATAAGTAATACAAGGAAAAAGATAAGAATGTTTTGAAAGCCAATGACACCTGGAGTTCTAGTGGTGGAGACTCTTCTGATGAATCATTAGAGTACAAATCTTCTGGTCAGAAGAATATTGGCATACTAGCCAAGATACCCATTGAAAATCATTATCTAAAGGCAAAGTTACACAATTTTAAATCTATAACTAATGTATCTTTGAATGAAAATTATAATGATAAAAAATACTATGATTCCTCAGATGAAGAATCTTCTTCTGATGAAGAAAATATATTACCTACTTATGAATAAGTATCTAGGTTTTCTAAACTTCTTGAGATTGAAAATTATAAACTTAAGAAAAAGTGTGACAAGGAAAATTCTAGAATTTCTATTTTAACTAATGAAGTATCAAATCTTTATAGATATCTTGATAAGAAAACTTGTGATTTTGAAAGTATTTCTAAAAACACTGAGGAAGTTAATTCTGAGAAGGATAAACTTTCTAAGGATCTTGAAAATGTAATTTCTAAGAAAATATTTTAAAGACTAACTCTAGTTCTAAAACTAATGATTTTGAGAATAAACACATGGTTATTAAACTAAATTCAAAAATATTTTCCTTGAGGAAGTGTCTTTCAAACTTTACCTCTGGTAAAGAAAATTTTGACAAGATGTATTCCCAAATTCAACCTATAAGGAATCGTTCTAGATTTGGTTACACTCATTTTAAACCAGTTTTTAGAAATAACTATTTTGTTCCTTAAAGTGCTCCATTATTCACTAAATGTCAGTGTGGTGGAAATTGGGCTAAAATTTGTTCTTTAAATAAAACCCAGTCTTTAGGTTTTCATAAAGCTTATTTTTCTAAGAAAATGTGTATTCCTAAAATCTTACTTTCTGAAATTTCTGGAACCAAGAAAGTTTGGATCCCAAAAGTGTAATACTCTAATTTTCAGGAAAAAAAAAATAATAACAACAGCAATACATGGTAGATGGATAGTGGATGTTCCAAACATATGACTGGTAATAAAAACTTCTTTGAAAATATTATCAACACGAACAGAGGAAAAGTAACTTTCGGAGATAATGCTCAGGGAGAAATTATTAGTATAGGTAACATTGTTCTTCTTGAAAAAACTTTGATTTCAAATGTTTTATTTGTTAAGGTTCTTAAGCACAACCTCATTAGCATAAGTCAGTTATGTGATGAAGGTTACCTTGTGAATTTTAGGAATGATAAGTTCTTAGTACACAATTCCAAGGAAGAGTTTATTATTTCTTCCCACGGGCAAGAGAATGTATACACACTAAACTTAGAAGACCTTAGGATCCAAGATCTACCTTGCCTTAGTGCAATGGAAGACCAATCTTGGTTATGGAATAGAAGGTTAGGACATTGTAACCTTAGGAACTTATGTAAAATCTCTAATAAAATACTTGTTAAGGATCTACCAGAGATTAGATTTTATTCTTCAGATGTTTGTGATCCTTTTCAATATGGAAAGTAACATAAATCAAGTTTTAAATCAATCGGTGAAGTCTCAACTACTTATGCATTACATTTGGTGCATATGGATCGTTTTAGTCTAACACAAACTTGAAGCATTGGAGAAAAATACTATGTATTTATCTTAGTTGATGATTACAGTAGATTTACGTGGGTATATGTTCTAGTAATGAAATATTAAGCATTTTTTTATTTTAAAATATTTAGAGCTCCAGTCAAAAATACAAAAAATCTTCCATTTATAACTATTTATAGTGATCATGGAGGAGAATTTCAAAATTCTAATTTTGAAAATTTTTGTAGTAAAAAAGGCATTACTCATAACTTTTTAGCACTAAGAACTCCTCAACAGAATGGTGTTGTTGAAAGAAGAAATAGAATTCTTCAAAAGATAACTAGAACCATGTTGAGTGAATATTCGATATCTAAACATTTTTGGGCTAAAGCCATAAGTACTGCTTGTTAAACTATAAATCGAGTTTTGATTAGACATTTTCTTAACAAAACCCCTTAGGAATTGTGGAATGGTAGAAAACCTAGACTTTTCTACTTTAAAGTATTTGGTTGTAAATTATTCATTCTGAATACTAAATATAACCTACATAAATTCACACCCAGATCTAATGAAGGAATTTTCTTAGAATACTCCACAACTTCTAAGGCTTATAGAGTTTTTAATAAAAATACTTATACTATTGAAGAAATAGTACATGTTAAATTTGATGAAACTAATCCTTTTGTTTTTAAACAACCCCAACCTATATCCTCATATGTTTTTTCAAAAACTGATTTTCAACCCTTGATAGAACATCCTTCTGATAGGGAAAATGTTCAAGAAAATGTTTTTGAAGAATTTCCCCTAGGATATCTCCTACAATATATTGATGAACAGGCATTACAAAACCTGAATTAGTTGTTTCTTAAGAATCATCCTAGTCATAGTATCATTGGTGATGTAAATAAACATATAAGGACTAGAAGTTCCTTATGAAATGAAGTAGAACATCTAGCATTCCTTTCCTAATTAGAACCAAAAAGCACTGATGAAGCTTTAGGTAATGATGATTGGATTAAAGCCATGCAGGATGAGCTAAATGAATTCAAAAGGAATAAATTCTGGACCTTGGTTGAAATACCTAAAGAAAAATCTTTTATTGGAGTAAAATGGGTCTTCAGAAACAAGTGTGATGAAAATGGAATCATTGTAAGAAATAAAGCTAGATTAGTTACTAAAGTCTATAATCAACAAGAAGGAATAGACTATGAAGAAACATATTCTCCAGTAGCTATACTTGAATCTATCTGTATTTTACTTGCCTTTACAGTATTCTTCAACTTTAAACTTTTTCAAATGGATATAAAATGTGTTGTCCTTAACAGATATGTTCAAGATAAAGTTTTTTTTGAACAACCTCTTGGTTTTAAAGACACAAAACATCCTGAAAATGTTTTCAAACTTACCAAAGATTTATATGGACATAAACAAGCTCCTAGATCCTGGTATGATAGACTTACAGGATTTTTGTTACAAAACAATTATGTTAAGGGAAATTATGATCCAACCATTTTTATAAAGAAAGATAAGAAAAAAAATTTGATTGTTCAAATTTATGTTTATGACATTATATTTGGTTCAACTCAGCAATCTTTAACTAATTAGTTTGTGGATCTAATGAAATATGAGTCCAAAATGAGTATGATGGGTGAGTTAAAATTTTTCCTAGGTTAACATTTTTCCTAGGTTTTCCTAGTATAAGTACTCCCATTGGTACCTCAAATTCACTTGATCTTGATGAAGCTGGGAAATTAGTAGATCAAACATCATTTAGAGGTATGATAGGAAGTTTACTATACTTGACAGCTAGTCATATAGACTTAATGTTTTCAGTATACTTATGTGCAAGATATCAATCCAATCCTAAGGAATCTCATTTAAAGGAAATGAAAAGAATTTTTTTCTATTTAAAGTGAACCATGGATTTAGGACTCTTTTATACTTCTAGAAATGATTTTGGTAAAATATTTATGGATGCTGACTTTAGTGGATGTAGAATGGATAGTAAAAGTACATCCTGAACTTGTCATTTCTTAGGAGATTCATTAGTTTCTTGGTCATGAAAAAAGAAACACTCAATTTCACTTTCCACTGCTGAAGCTGAATATGTAGAAGCTGGAAGTTGTTGTGCTCAAGTGTTGTGGATGCAACACACACTCACAGACTATGGTATGTGTCTTACCAAAACAAAAATATTGTGGGATAACACTAGTTCCATTTCCCTAAGTAAAAACCCTGGACATCACCCACGTTCAAAACACATAGATATTATACATCACTTTCTTAGGGATCACACACAAGAAAAGAGATATCATTCTTCAATTTATCGTAATGCAAGATCAACTTGCTGATATTTTCACAAAATCTTTTCCTTATGATAGATTTTAATACATTAAAAAGAAGTTAGGAATGATAACTATAAGGTAATCTTCCATATTAACTTCTTGTTGAAACCTATCTCCTTACAGTAAGAAACTCCTTTTCATAGGGGGAGTACATTTTCTTGATTAGTCAATTTTTTCCGCCTTCTCAAAATTTTCCTTTCTTAATATATTTTGTAATCAAATTTTCATAATCAATTTTTTTTTTGTTTTCAAAATTTTCCTTTCTTAAATTTTCTTCGTAATCAAAATTTTTCATAATCAAAATTTTGTAATCAAATTTTTTTTCATAATAAAAATTTTCTTAACCAATTTTTTTTTAAAAAAAAATCAAGAAGAATTTTCCTCATTACGGATAATTTTTCTAGAAATATGGAAGTTATGTTTCCTTTCTTAAATTTTCATAATCATCGTTTTACATGTTGGTATTTTTATTTTATTGAATTTTTTTTGGATTCACTTTTCCTTAAATCAAAATTTTTATCCTAAAAACCTCAAAAGATCGGAACCTACCAAATTCCTTCTTCGGCTATCATCTCAATCGTCAGATCTGATCAAGAGTATTTCAACTATTGTATCAATCAAGGAAGATGAACCATCACCTCAAACGCCTATATAAAGACCCCCTAATGGTTTTCCCACATCGGTTTTCAAAGCCTTGTCGTGCTGAAGTTATGCTCCTCTACTTAAGGCCATTCTGAATCTTCAGGTTTTCCTCTATTCTGAATGTCTGTGGAATCTTCTACTCATAAAAAAATGTCGTCATTAAAGAAAATCTCTGATTGGAAGATATACAGAGAAAGGTTAGTTGATCCGAAATTCTTTTCTAAGTATGATTCTATTATTTCAAAGAATATCAAGTTGAATGACTGGGAGAGCCTATGTGCATCCAAACTGAAGGCACATGATCTGGTTTATCCAGAGTTGTTGGTTGAATTCTATGAATTAGTAAATTTCTTCAATGAAGGAGGGAGAGACAAGTTTTCCTTCAAGAGTTATGGAAAGGCCTACTCCCATTCCTATAGTAAGGATTCCAATCGGGATGGAATTCTATATGTGGGTGAAGCATAATTTTTCACCCACAAGTTACCGGATGTTTCAGGATCATTCAATAAGGAAAAGGCTTTAGAGTGCCTCGGCTTGAAAGAAGTAAAGACTCCAAAAAAATTTCATCTCTCTACAAACTTCCAGATTCTTTAATTATGGGTTCAAGGATTTCTCATTCCAAGAAAATGTGACAAGGATGCCCTGAAGAAGAGTGATATTTATGCCTTGGACTTTATAGTGAATTTCAAAAAGATCAATTTGGTGAAGTATGTTTTACTTCAAATTGAGAATATCAAGAATGGAACTCTGAAATCTCAAAAAATCATGTATCTATTTATAATCTCCAAGATTATAGTTCTTTTTCTAGATTATTTTAAAATTCCCTACAGCTTAAAGCCAGGGAATTTAAAGGTGATCTTGCTCAGTAATGATACATTGAGAAGAATGAAGGTTGGTTTTTCAACTATATCCAGATAATTCTATGATTTCTCTGAAGCAGAAATAAGAAGTCCTATCAAAGAAACTAGAAGTAGCTGAGACTTCCAAGAAGTGTGGAAGGAAGAGGAAGGTGAAGGAACTATAAGATAAATAAAAAACTACTGTTGTCTAGGAAACTCAATCCATACCACCTAAGACAAAGAAGAAAAAGACTTATCCTGATGAAGAGGTTTCTAAGTGGAGAGAAGTCAAGAAGAACAAGAAGGAAGGGGATCCTAGTTTTGGATTGGATCCTACTAAGGAAAAATATTTGAATTTGATGGATGCTGAGGATCTTGAGAAGAAAGAAAAATAAAAGAAGTAGAGGAATAATATGTCTAAATCTGAGATAGTTCAATCCCTTCTCAAGGCTGCTGAAAAATCCTCTGAACAAATTCAGGTACCAGAATCCTTTTTGCAAGAATCACTTCCTGCGACTCCGAGAAAGAAGATGGTGATTCTGGAACTAGAACAAGAAGAATAAATAGTTAAAGAGAAAGAAGTGGAAGAATAAGAAGAAGAAATAAGTGGTGATACTGATGACATGATTAGACAAGTTGAGGAATATCATGAGAAAGAGAGTCCTTCTAAAAAACTGTCAATCCGAACTTCTGAAGTAGAATCTTCAAAACTTGCAAGTCCAGGAAAAGAAGAAAAGGGTCATGAAGAAGTGGATAAACCATATGAAGAAGAGATTAGTAATCATGATTTTATTCAGCCTGAAGATCTTGTGGCAGGTGTTGAGAAATAAAATCTTGAGGAAGACAAGATTGTTCAATTATCAGATAGTGAACATGAATATCCTAAAGTAGAAGAGATCATTCTGAGAGTTGATAAGGAAAAACGGGTGTTGGTTGATACACCTAGTAAATATTCAGTGAAAAATAAAGATTTTGGTGGTTCATCGAAGAGAAAATATTTAGAGATAGAAAAAGAATCTTCACCAACCAAACAGTCTAATTCAGAATCATCCTCTCTTGGACATGATTTTGTAGTTCAATCTTTGAAGAAGCTGGTTGATACCATCCCCTTGTTTTTGAGTATAGACTCGAGGTTCCAGATGCTTTATCACTCGATTAATCAGAAATCAGATTCAGTTTCAATGCTTATGGATAAGTTTGTCAGGATTGAGACTGATTTCAAATCTTTTTTCATTGGGTATGATTCTCATAAGAGGTCTTGTAAGGAAATCACAAAGTGGTCATGGAAGAAAATCAAAGACCTGAGAGTCCTTGATGAATTTCAAGAAAATGTAAAGGATGATTTTTACACTAAAGTTGTTAAGATCAAAGACCTTGCTAAGAGTTTTGAAGAAAATATAAGTCTCTAATAGACAACTTGGAAGCAGGAAATCAAGGATTTGAATGGGAAGCTTAATTCAATGGATATGAATTGGAAGAGAGAAAGGGATCTCAGAATATAATTTGAAGAAAATATTGCTAAGCAAGAAGATCTTTTTAGGCTCGGGTAGATATTCTTAAGGCTCAGGAAGAAAATATCAAATCCTTGTAGAAGAAAAGTGAAGATCAGGACCAGTTTCTCAAGCATGTGGAAGAAGATCACAAGGAGCTTAAGAAGCTGAAAACCATTGAGAAGAAGTTAATGCCGAAAGAGAAAGAAGGATAATTTTTCCTCAATGCAATCTTTTGTTGTATTTTTATTCCTTGTACAAATTCTTTCATTTGTAATGAAATTTTCATTATCCTTCATATTTTTTTGTTGTATAGTACTAATATTTCAGGTACCATATTTTTTTCCATTCTCTTTATTCCTTTTTAAAAATCACAAAGGGGGATAAAGGAATGATAAAAAGTATACTAAGTAAAGAATTGAATTACCTAAGTAAGTGGAAGTCTATATAAGGAGGAGTTTTATCAAAGACGATTTCCTTATAAAATAAAAGGCAAAATCTATTTAAGGAAGTCAATAATATGATCCATAGGGATTTCAAAACCTAAGGGGGAGTTAGCCATATTCACTATGATTCAAAAGTAAAGGGAGATAAGTTTTTTTCAAGTCCATAAAGAAAAATTCTAATTCCTTATATTCTTTTTCATAAGGATGTTTGTGCTTTCCAAAAAGGGAGAGATTGTTGCATCAATAAGGTTTTCTTATGAATTTTCCATTCCTCTATGTTTTAAAAATCACAAACACTCTATATTAAGGAAAATTATATTTTCCCTAAGAATTGTCTTAATAAAGAAAATTTTCCTTCCCCAAAGAAATTTTATCCTTAACAATGTTTTCATTGTTCATTTTATAGTTTCTATAAATCTAACTCATTTTAAATCTAAGTCTAAAAATTGGTTTCACATCTAAAACATAGGAATCCTATCAATCCTTGGTCATAGAGTATTCTATTTTCGGACTCTGAATTCTCAGAAAATCGGACTTTGAATTCTCTGAAATTCAGACTCTGAATTCTCTGAAAATCAGACTCTGAATTCTCTGCAATTCATACTCTGAATTCCTCAAAATTTGGACTCCAAATTCCTTATAATTCGGACTCTGAATTCCTCCAAATTCAGACTCTGAATTCTTGAGAATTCCGACTCTGAATTCCTCAGAATTCCGACTCTGAACTCTTAAAAATTAAGACTTTGAATTCTTTGGAAAATAGAATCCAAATATCTATTATTTATACTATCCAAATTTTTATTTGGTTAGGCTTCGAAATTTATTTTTCCTTAGACTCCAAAAAATGGTTTTGGTTAAGAAAAATTATTTTTCTTATACTTGTTATAGTTATGAAACGATGTCTTACAATCTGTTTCTAACTAATCGTTGTTTGAGTGACATGTGTACAGGTCCCTCTAAAATTCAAGGAAAAATATGGCCATTGGAGGAGGGAGCTGACCATTGGAAAAGTTCCTATAAATAGGAGCTCATTTGAATGAGCTCATATAACTGAGAATACCTGTTGATAACTCTATAGATTGCATACTAAAGTGATTTCTGGAGAGAGAGACTCTCACGCTTTGTGCATACTGATCATATTTTTCTACTTGCTTCGTGCAACTTTGATTATTGCTGAGTACAATCGAGGGCTTCCAGGGATAGGAAGATAGAGGTGCCGACTGCCTTAAAGTTTGAGGGCTTTCAGGGATAGCAGGACAGATTCCGATATTCCTATCGATGGATTACCCTGGTGTGGGTAAGAAAGAATTTCTTGAAAGTATAAATCAATGGACTTTTATTCAAGGTTGTTGGATACCCTTCTCTTTGGGTTAAAAGATTTCATACTTGTTACTTGTTTTGTTTAAAGTTTATTTCTGTTGTATTATGACAAAGGAATAAATTATAACCTTCTTATACTTTCTTGTACTTTTGTATACTCTGATAAGTAAGATTCTATACTCCTTAAGGTAGAATATTTTCCTTGTAAACTTTTCTTTGGTTTCATTTTCGGAACCACATTTCTGGAACCTAGAAAGTTCGTAGAACTAAAAGAGGTATTGTGAATTTACCTTGTTTAACTTTGTTAAACATAGTTTTACTTAAAGTTAAAAATGAAAGTTTTTAAACTTACAATTCACCCCCACCCCCTCTTGTAATTGAGAATATACATTCATATTTCGATTCTATAGTGACCAATCCCACAGGACATCGATCCTCTACTTAGCAGGTGGAAATCTGGATGAGTCGTGGTATCTACCAAGGCCCTAGAAGTGATCCTCATCCGTGTATCATGATCTTTCATGCTCAGAAGTTTGTTCTCCTAGAATGAGTTCAATTGTTCTCTCTTCGGATCTATCAATTCATTTATCTCTCTCATGTATTTTCCCGGCAAACAGTACTTCTCAGACAGACGTCGTCAGAGCTATCAGAGTTGTGGAGTGAGTTCTTTTGGACAAGCGCTTTGTGGAATCTTTAAACATAATACCTAGCGTGGGTATGTGGTCGTTGTGACTTACCTCTAGACTACAGGTCTGGGTTTCGAGTATATTTGGATGTGTTTGTATCATTATATGTTTCGTAGACATATACTATATAGGGATGAATGTGCCTTTACTTTGTGTATTTATTTCTGGTTTTCGGTACTGTGTATTGTTATACTCACCCCTGCACAGGCTTTGCATGCATGTATCATGTCTTGTGTAGACGAGTGGCCTTTTGACAGAGTCTAGGGCAGACCAGGACCGAACTAGGATTTCTGAGTTCCTTGCAAGACAAGGTGTTCCTACAGCTATGAGAAGCAGTTTCAGTACCTCTTTTTTCTTACAGGTTGGAATTTTTAGTTTGCAGACTCTTTCTTTTGATTGGTTTGTATTCTGGACTAGTTTACTTTCCATGCTTTACTTTCCATTGTACATTGTTGGTTGGGTTTAGTTGTATTCATGCATTTTGTTCCTTAGTGGTTTTTACTTTTTAGCATTTATGGTCTTGTAGATGTGTGTGTGTGTGTACAGGTACTTAGAAAATACCTCCCATGTTATTGTTATGCCTACTCGATGCTAGTCACTAGCCCCTGGACTATTAGAGGCGGGCTTGGGGAGTTGCAGCGTGGGCCCCACTAGGATGGGTCATAACAGAATGGTATCAGAGGTGGTCAGTTCTACCTTAGAACCAAGAGTCTATAAGATGGGTTTGGGGCAACAATGTTAAGTGTTTCGAGCTTGTATTTTAGGCCATGGACTCTAGTGTTGGTGCGGGTGGCCGATGTATCCATACACCAAGACTTTGATAACCTGATTTTCAAATCAGTACATGAAAACACTAAGTTGCAAGGAAATAAAATAATGGTACATGCATCATATAGGAATTATTTTTATTTTCTATTTCCTTTGAATCAGCTATCGAGATATACTCTTTGACCACAGTACATCTTGTTTCTTTACAGGATGTCAATGCAACGCATACCAGCTAGGATTCAGTAGCTCAATCACGAGGATGACCCCCTCAGTGACAAGGCTTCGGGAATAGTTCCCCAAGCGTTACCTCTGGGTAGTGCACCTGCTATACCACCACCATTGGAGGATCACATGGTTCCCACAGTGCCGACAGATAAGGAGCACAGGCTGAGCATGCTCCATGAGTTTCAGACACAGAGACCCCTCAGGTTCTGAGGTGATCCTGACCCTCAGGCAGCTGAGGACTAGCTTGATGTGGTGACCAAAGTTTTTCGTCTAATGAGGACACCGGCAGACCAAATGGTGGTCCTAGAAGTGGGCCTTCTTTAAGGTTTGGTGAGATGATGGTGGAGTTTGACCACGTAGAATCCTGATGAGGAGACTCTTTTGTGGATGGATTTCAAGAAACTATTTAGAGAGGAGTTCTCTCCGGTTATGCTGAGAGCAGTGCATATCTAGGAGCTTCTTCATCTCCAACAGGGTAGTTTAATGGTGGATGACAATTCATCAAGGTTCACCAACCTTTCCAGATACTCAATGAATATGGTCAGGGATCAATACTTCAGATCTCGGACCTTCGAGAGAGGTCTAGGACAGGACATCTGGGCTAGTGTCTTTCCTCTTTGCATTTCAACTTATGTAGGAGTGCTTGAATGAGTTTTGGTGGTTGAGAGATTCTTGGATGATCAGAGACAGCCGATGGAAGTCAGTAGCATGCCAATGGGTACAGAGACCTCGGTAGTATGGAGAAAACGTCAGACATAGGGATCGGGATGTGGGAGACATCAAAGGAGGACCCAAGACAGGATATTTGCGGTCTAGGTCTCTCAGGAAGGATCCAATCATCCTAGGGAGATGCGATGTTACCCATGGGACAGTCGAGGAAATCTCACTAGAGACTGTCCAACCCATCGAGCTGCTGATAGGAAGGTGGTGGATAGATGACTGAGGTAGAGGCAGAGAGTGGAGCAGACAGACCCGCCAGGTGGCAGGTGTGGCAGAGGAGCAGGGAGAGATGCAGGTGGTGGCATATGCTTTGATATACTTCCACCACCACCCTAGGAGGTTTCACTAGGCTCGAGGAGATGGGGGGACAGGGGTGGGGATAGATTCATGCGGTCAAGGAATATGACCGAAGGACTCCAGGGATGATTCGAGGTACGATCTGTGTCTTTTCTACCTTAGTTTTCATACTTATAGACATAGTTTCCAATCATTCCTTACTCTCTACATGTCTTGTGTGAGACCTTGAGATTTCAGTAGAGTTGTTGACTTGACCCTTACGCTTGGAGTCACCTACAGGATGAGACTCGATGATCACCTATCTTTACAGACAGAATGGTCTTTCCCTTGGAGGTGATAGTTTCGGTTGGAACCTCTTAGTGGCAGCGTTGAGGCTTTACGACGTCATTCTTGGTATGGATTGGCTATCTTTGGTCCATACCCAGATTTACTGCTCTAGACGAAGAGTGTGGTGTGTCTGCAGTGATGGAACGAGGTTTTTCTTTGTTGTTGAAAATGAAAACCCAAGTAGCATAGAATGGGATCATGCATAGGAGGGTGCAGTCGATCACTCATGAGTTGGATATCCCTACCATCAGAGTAGTAGATGTTTTGAGATTACAGTTCCTAGTAGTAGTGGTAGAGTACAAGGATGTCTTTCTAGAAGATGTTCCAGGATTACCTCCCCACTGGGAGATCAACTTTTGCATCAACTTACACCTAAAGACGACATTTATATCTTCACCAGTGTATCGGATGACTCCCACAGAGCTTCACGAGCTGAGGGTGTAGTTGGAGGATTTTCATAGTAAGGGCTTCGTAAGACCCAGTGTTTCACCCTGGGCGGCCCCAATTTTGTTTTCCAAGAAGGTAGACGGTAGTATGAGGTTGTGCGTGGATTACCAGCACTTGAATCAAGTAACGGTTAAGAATAAGTATCCACTTTAGAGGATCGATGACCTCTTCGATTCACTGAGAGTGGTGAAATGTTTCTCGAAGGTTGACCTTTGATCGGGTTACCACTAGTTATGAGAATGTTATAAGGATATACCGAAGACATATTTCAGATGCTTCTACAGACACTATGTGTACTTGGTTATGCCTTTCGGCATAATGAATTCCCCCATAGTGTTCAAGGGACTTATGAACCGGATCTTCCAGCCATACTTAGACTGGTTCATAGTGGTGTTCATCGATGATATCCTTATGTACTCGGTGTCAGAGGAGGAGCACACGAGACACCTGCGGATGGTTCTAGACGTACTCCAAGAGAACTAGATTTATGAGAAGCTCTCAAAGTTCCAGTTTTGGATAAATGAGGTCCACTTTATAGGACATGTTATCTCAGTAGATGGAGTTGCAGTGGACCTAGCTAAGGTCGAGGTTGTGTTAGCATTAGAGCCACCTTAGAGTGTGATAGAGGTGTGTAGCTTCCTTGGGCTAGCAGGATACTACTGGGGATTTATCCTTGATTTCTCCCAGATATTAGCATTGATGATAGCCTTTCCATAAAAGGGACAGACATTCGTATGGATGGAGAAGTTCTAGCAGGCTTTTTGGCAGTTGAGGCAGATTTTGACGAGCGCACCGATCCTGAGATTTCCATAAGAGAGTGTCGAGTGCGTAGTTTTCTACGACGCATTAGGGACCGGGCTTGGTTGTGTCATAATGAAAATACAGGCAGTGATTGATTATGGTTGACACCAGCTAAGGCCGCATGAGCATAAATATGTAACCAATGATCTTGAGTTGGCATCGGTAGTCTTTTCATTGAAGATGTGGTGACACTACCTAATGGGAGAACGGTTTATCATCTACTCTAACCATAAGAGCCTCAAGTATATCTTCTCACAGAAGGATTTGAATCTAAGGCAAAGGAGATGGCTAGAGTTTCTCTAGGATTATGACTTCAAGATTGTCTGTACTCCTGGGAAGGGGAACATTGTGGAAGATTCTCTTAGCAGGAGATTGAGTTTGTAGCTGTTGAGCGAGGCATTAGAACAGTTGGCCTCGCTACAGCTATCCTTCGTGGATGGAGATGATGCAGATTATCTCCAGTCGATGGTTTTCACCTCTCCACTCTTACAGTGATTCAGGGAAGCACAGATAGGGGATATCGACTGTGAGACTTTGTGTACCCAGTTATCCATAGGACATGATCTTGATGGATATTCGTAAGGTAGGGAGCACGTATTCCTTTTCAGAGCACACACAGTTATGACAGTGGCATTTCAGGAGGAGGTTCTGAGGGAGTCCCATACATCCCCCTTGGAGATACATCCTGGAGTAGAAAAAAATGTACCAAGATCTCTAGCATTAGTTTTGGTGGACAGGTATGAAGAAGGCAGTGGCTGAGTTAATTTCTCGCTGCCTTACGTGCCAGCAGGTGAAGGTTGAGCACCAAGTTCCAGTAGGGTTAGCTCATGCCCTGGAAGTGCTAGAGTGGAAGTGGGATGAAATATTGATGTACTTCATGATGGTGTTACCATGAATGTTTAAGAGACACAATTCCATCTGGGTGATCATTGACCAACTCACCAAATCGGCCCACTTCCTAGTTATCGGGGAGTAGAGTTCCTTAGAGAGCTTGGAATGCCTCTATGTGTAGGAGATAGTTCAGATTCATGGCATCCCTTAAACAATAGTCTCATATCGCAATGCTCATTTCACATCCCAGTTGTGGAAGGGATTTTGGGAGGCATTTGGGACTTAGCTACGCTTGAGCACAGTGTTCCATCCCCAGACAGATGGTCATATGGAGAGAACCATTCATGTTCTGGAGGATATGTTGTGAACATGTATCTTAGATTTTGGCTGTAGTTGGGAGGACCACCTGACACTGGTGGAGTTCACATACAACAACAACTACCACTCCACCATTGGTATGGAACCATTTGAGTCTTTATATGGGCGACCTTTCCGGTCGCCACTTTGCTGGACCAACCTCGGAGAGTAATCACTCATGGGTCCAGAGTTGGTGTGAGCTACCACCGAGAAGGTGCAAATCAACCAGGAGCGAATGAAGACTACACAGAGTCGGAAGAAGTCTTGTACTGATAGACGACGGAGACCTCTGGAGTTCAAGGAGCAGGCCATGTCTTACTTCAGGTCTCACCTTAACGAGGGTTGCGGAGATTTGGCTGGGGCGGCAAGTTGTCTCCGAGGTTCATCGGCCCTTTTTAGATACTTCTTAGAGTTGGTGAGTTGGCATACCACCTAGATCTACTATTGCAGTTGCACTGGGTACATGATGTATTCCATGTGTCATAGTTGAGGAGGTACATGCATAACCCATCACACATCATCGATTGGGGCGAGCTGAACATCGAGGATGGAGTGACCTTCATATAGTACCCAGTGGAGATATAGGATCAAAAGAAGAGGATCCTTCATGGGTGAGTGATTCTCCTAGTGCATATCCAGTGGCAGCACAAAAATCTTCAGGAGAGCACGTGGGAGTGGGAGGCTCAGATTCATGTGTAGTACCCATATCTGTTTGAGTAGCCTTTTGTTTTGGATTTTCAGAGATGTAAAATCCCTAAGGTGGGGGTAATGTAATGTCTCCGATTTCCCATGTATTATTTTTAAATATTATATAGAATTATTACGAGACTAGACTTTGTGACGGAGTGCGATTCTGAGGCCCAAGGTGCCTTGAATAAATGTTTGAAATAATTTAAACTCTAAATAGCGTGCATGAGCGGTTTTCCTGAAAAAGTGAAATAACTTTTAAACCAGTTCCTAGATCAGAAATATGAGGGCACCATTGTGTTTAGAGTAGTGAATTTATCTTGGGTAGGGCCTAACATCGATCGGTGTGGGTTGGCAGTAGAAGTTAGTTTTTGGACGTTTTAAAGGAAATAAAATATTTTATATTCAAACATTTCCATAACGTGATGACAGGAGCTTTCAAATAAGTTGTTAAGAGAATATCCAGGGTGAGCCGCATAACCCTAAAATTATCTTGAGTCATGGAAAGGATACCCCATGAAGAAACCTCTCGACAATGAAGGATGATGGGTCAATCGATCGACGCACCTCATATTCGACGAAACCTCACCAATGAACATGACGTGGCGATCCTTCTCCAACCGAATCGAGGTAGTTATTATGTTATTTCGATTTTTTCCCATTATTCAATTAAATGAAAAACACAGATCAACCTGTGAATAGGTCGATCCGCGGATCATGCATTCTTGCGGGAGGGTTATTATTTTCATTTCTTTCGAGGATTTTGATTCGGGGAATTAATCCATGCTATATTATTTTGTTGTTTTGATTATCCCTATTTAATCCTAATAACAAGAGTGGGTTGACGTCACGATGAATGACGACAGAGGTTTGTTCCTCCTTTCATTTATTTAATTTCGTCCTCCTTTTCCCCATGTTCTTCACGTTCTTCATGGGGAAACAAACAACAGATTGTTTTGAATCTATTTCACAACCCAATGATCCTAAACTGGAGATCAAATGTTGCAAAGACCTATCAGAGGTTTGAAGGAAATGGAAGAAAATGAATCGGCCCAGATCGAGGAGGATCGTTCTTTGAGCGTTCTTTATGCGGGAGGATCAGGACTTGTTCTTGGGGCCGATCGGAGGCCCTAAACCAACGGTAATGAGATTTTAGTGTCGGGGTGACCTAGAATATTGATTTTTGAGGTGATCAGATGGCTAGATCTAAGACTGGAGGAGCATCAGGGCACGGTGATGAAGAACGGAGATTTCTGGAAAATCCCAATAAACACGGCGTGTATTTCGAAGAACACACCGTGTGGGACTAGCATGGAAGCGGCTAGGGTTTTTGAACTGCACATGGTGAAGGACACGACATTCTTCTGGGAGGACACGACATGTGGGCCCCACCTAGTGATGGTTGGAGTTCTGGGCGGCATGAAGCATAGACACGGTGTGTGACCTTTTCCACACAGTGTGTGGGTCTTTACATGGGACTCAACGTGTATCTCAGATGATACATGGACATGGGGTGGAGTACATAGCATGTACTCCACCACATGGCCAGACGAGGCCAGTTACACGGGTCACCCCATGTACCAGTTACACGGGTTGGAATACACAGGTTGAGGTCATGTACGGGTACATGGCCAGCGTACATGGAGTAGACCCCAGATACTTTGACACGTCATGTGATCCTTCCTACACGTTGTGTATATACATTTTTACATGGAATGTTCTCCAGACTCAGGCTGTTGTACACGGGTAGTACTCGAAGTTAAGGGACACAGCATGTGACCAAGCCTACATGTCGTGCACTCCCTCCTACATGGCTTGATCTTCTTATCCACTATTCCTTGGAAAAGTTTTGTTTGGGTTGGTGCCCCCTTTTTTCATTCCCCTAAAGGTCAGGTATCATTTTCATCCATAGGAGTATGATCCCTTTAGTAGGACTTTCCATATAGAGTCATAATCCCTCTGAGAGGCTCGGAGCAAGATCCTCTCTCCATTCTTGACCCTATGTGGAGTTAGGTATCGACATAACCAGTCCTATAGGCCATCGATCCTCTACTTAGTAGGTGGAAATCCAGATGAGTCGTGGTATCCTCCAAGGCCCTGGTAGTGATCCTCATCTGTGTATCGTGATCTTTCCCACTCAGGATTGTGTTCTTCCGAAATGAGTGCAATTGTTCTCTCTTTAGATCTATCAGTGCATATATCTCTCTCATGGATTTTCCCAATGAACAATACTTCTCAGATGAACATCATTAGAGCTATCAGACTCGTGGAGTGAGTTCTCTCAGAGAAGCGCTTCATGGAATCTTCGAACTGAGACCCTAGGGTGGGTATGTGGTCATTGTGACTTACCTCTAAACTATGGGTCTAGGTTTCGAGTATATCTGGATGTGTTTATATCATTATATGTTACATATAAATATACGGTGTAGGGATGATTACACCTTTACTTTCTGTATTTTTTTTTTTGGTTTTTAGGGTCCCCTACTGAGTATTGGTATACTCACCCCTGCATGGGCTTTGCCCGTACGTATCATGTCTTGTGCAGATGAGTGGCCTTTTGACGGAGTCCAGGGTGGACCAGGACCGGATCGGGATTTCTGAGATCCTTGCAGGCTGAGGTGTTCCTGTGGCTACAAGCAGTAGTCCCAGTACCCCTTTTTTCTTACAGGTTGGACTTTGTAGTTTGTAGACTCTTGCTTTTGATGCTCTTGTATTCTGACCCAGTTTACTTTACACACTTTACTTTCCATTGTAATCTTTTGATTGGGTTTATTTGTATGCATGCATTTTGTTCCTTAGTGGTTTTTACTTTTCAGCATTTGTGGGTTTGGAGATGTGTGTGTGTGTACAGGTACTTAGGCATTGCCTCCCGTGGTAGTGTTATGCCTACTCGGTGCTAGTCGTCAGCCCTTGTCCTATTGGAGGCGGTCTTGGTGAGTTGCAATGTGGGCCCCACTAGGACGGTTCGTGATAATACACACATGATGTAAAATAATAAAACCAAAAAAGTTCATTATGAGAAAAACCGCTCAAAATAATCCAAGCGTTTATCATTAAAGATTTATTTAATGATTCATCCTCACCCAAAATAAATAAATGACTTATATGATTACTTAAACTTATGTATGATAATTAATAACTTATAAATTCAATTTTGGACTTTAATTTCCATTTTACAAGAACTTCCATGATTTTATATAAGTGATCTGATCATGAAAATTAAGAAAACAAGCACTCACAAATGACAAAATTGAACATTATAACCCATCAAAATGGAATAAAAAGAACTAAATAAAATTATACTATAAAAATTACATGTATAAAAGGTTATATAATTATTAATTAATGAATCTAAATTTAATTATTCAGGACATTAATATTAAGGGAATAAAACATTCGTACTTAAGGTAACGGATCCTACCCGAACCTCCATTATTCCTTAGGGTTACTCTTTATCTCCTTTTACCCAAATGAAATTATCTTCTATTTTTATGTAAATATTATAAATATAATGTATATGTTACAAAATCATGCATCAATATCCATTAATCCTTATTTTTTAGGGATATACATGTTATTAAAAGGTTCCCTATTCAATTTTTCCCAATAAGCAAGCCTGGTTTAAGAGAACTTCCTAAATTCTTACCCAATTTCAAGTGTACTCTATAATCTATTTTAATCCACCATTATTTTTATAAAATTACTAATTTTATTATGAAATATTTCATGGTTTATTTTTGGTTTTATATAAATGATTATTCCCTTTTCTTCTTAAAATTATATTTAATATTTTCCTTAAACTGTAATAAAATATTTTATTTATAAAGTTTCTTAAACGCAATGTTTACATGTATTCACTTTAGTTTGGAATCTATTATCATGATCTATACCTATTTTCCCTAATTAATGTCCATTTATGTTTTAAATACTTTCTTTTATGGGCACCATTGTGATATTACCCTATGTTATTCCCTTTGAAAAGATTATAATACCCAATTATTACCATGGGTAACCCTTATGTTGATGTTTGATTACTTATGTATGATTATTTATGTCGAAAAAATATTTATTAACATTTTATGATGGGTGTTCCCAGATAGTGTGACAATGTATTGGGTAAATTTTATTCTCATGATAAGTTATGTGTAACGGTCTTGATGGTTAGCCTTGACTCGTGCTCCATGTGAAACAGTCTTGGGGGTTAGCCTTGGCTCATGCTCCTTTATGTGAAACAAACCTTGAATCATGCTCCTATATGTAAAATGATCCTTGAATCATGCTAAAGTAATGTTTTATGTTTCTTCCACATTAATATTAATTCATGATTATATGATCCCATGTTTTACAAGTTATGATTCCTTATGTTTAATCATGTTCCATGCTTTTTTATATCATTATGTTATGATTTCTAACCCATGTGCTAAGTTTTATTCTTATGTTTATTCCCTTAATAATTTTTTATCTCATCCCTTTTTCATGTTATCCCCAGGTTACCCTATATAGATTTAAGGGATCAAAGGAAGTTAGGAGATCATAATGAATGAAAAATAAAGAAATGTTGTTTAGTCCTGTGTTTTCAGTTTTATGTACCTAGTCTTCCAAGACACTAAACTTTATGATCCTTGGCTTGTAATATGATTTTTAATTATGCATAAAATCATGTAATGATATGTGTAAAAGTCTAGGGTCTCTATATCTGGTATTAGGGGAAAACTTTAGTTATTTTTGAAGAATAGGAATAGATCACTTTAGTAAGAACCTTAGGCAAAAGACTAAGCTTAAAAAAACATCCCTAAATTATGGTAAGTATAGAGTAAGTGTTTTATCAAGAAAATGAATCTCTATCTGGATACTAAAAGAGGAAGTGGTTTTGGTACAGATGTACCTAGAATTGAAAACTATAACAAGGTGTTCCAGGCCTGACTTGGGGTAACCTGGTACACGAAAATAGTCCTTATTGTGCACCTAGTTTGACACTCCCAGGGGATATTCTTTGTTAAATTCATAAGCTCATTACAAACCATTATTAAGGGAGAAAAGAAAATTCCAATAAGAATATATATTAAGAAACAAATCATAGATAACCTAGATTAAAACCTAGGGAATCATAAGTTAGGATATAATTTTCTTTTAAGAGTTTATTATTTTATGTTTAAAGTTTCCTTTTATGATTATTAGTTAAGAATTTAATCCCCCTAATTTAACTTTATTTTTCGTAGCTAATGGTGGTAAATAGAAGAACACATTATAACACTCAATGTGATAGGTAATGTGATGATTTACCTAATGAAATTCCAAATATAATGGGAACGGGTGCTCAAAACATTATGGTAGTACTTGATCAACTGGATAAAGTTATTAATAACAACTTGAATCGCATGGAATTCCATCCTTCTCCAAGGAAAGAACAAGTTTCCATCGAATCTTTAATTTGGAAAAGGCCTCCCATGTTTAGTGAATCTTCTGATCCCCTCCTCATAGAACAGTGGATTAACTCCATTGAAAAAATATCTTTTGTCCTCCAATGCTCAGAAGAAGAGAAAGTTTTGTTAGCAGTCTGTCGTTTTGATAGGGAAGCTGATCAGTGGTGGAAACTGATCAAAAATACAAATTCCAAGGATGAAATTGTTTCCATGGATTGGGAGGAATTCAAGAAAATGTTTTTCAATAAATATTTTCCCCGAACCCTCTGTCTCAATATGGAAAGAGAGTTACTCAAACTTAATCATGAGGAAGATGAGTCTATCAGGGTGTATAGAGAAAACTTCACAAGGCTTTAAAGATATGCCTCAGGATTTGTCATGAACAATAAAATAAAGGTAGATCTCTTCTTTAGCGGACTAAAGCTAAGTCTATGAAAATTGTTGGTGATTCGTGCCTTTGACAGTTATGAGAAGATTTTCTATTGTTCCCTCAAGGTTGAAATGGAGATTGGAGACTCTTAATGGTCTCATAGTCCTAGTGAAAAAAAGATGAAAATGGAGTCTAACATGGGTGGATCAGTAAATAAATCCCATGATGGAAAAAATATTGAATATCCCACATGTCAAAATTATGGGAAGAATCATCCTAGGTACTATCTAAAGGGAACCAGGAAATGTTTTAAATATTAAAGGATGGGGCATCTTGATAAGAAATGCCAAAGGGATATGAAGAATCCCACTAACATGTAATAAGAAAGGAAGGTTCACATCAATGCTCGTCTAGTAGTACAATGTTCCAATCACAAGTAACATGGGTATTTTTCAAACCAATTCCCTAAGCCAAGGGTTTTCAGAGTCAATTAACAAAAACCTCCAAGGAAAAAGTAAGGGCTTATGCTATCACTACTACTGATGTGGAGCTAGACAATGATGTGGTGATAGATATGCTGGTTATTCATTCAAGAATAGTGAACATACTATTTGATTCTTGTTCTAAGTATTCTTTCATATCTTTCATGTTTAGTAGAATGATTCAAACACCACCTCAAAATTTGGAGATTGAGTTATCTGTGAGAACAACTAATGGGGAAATTATTGAATCCAAAGTACATAACTACTCCTCTATTAGTGTTTGTGAACTGAACCTCTCATAAAATTTTGTTTTACTTTGGTAGAATTCAATGTTATTTTGGGCATTGATTGGATATCTTTATACAAAGAAAACATTAACTATCTGGAAAGGGATATCACTATTCACATCCTGAATCATCCTCTAATTCTTTACAAATGTAAGGATGAAGATGAATCTCCATAAGAATCATCATCTCAAGTTTGGATATTACTGCCTTATGAGAAATCATATCTCACTCAAATGAATGATACAAAGGAGATGATCATGCTCGAAGATATGACCATCATGAGGGATTACAATGATGTATTCCCTGAATATTTTCTTGGTCTTCCTCTTGGTCGAGAGGTTGAGTTCTCAATTGATCTTATTCCTTGATCTCTACTTATATCAAATATTCCTTTAGAATAGACACTATTGAGATGGAAAAACTAAAGAAGTAGTTACAGTAGAATTTGGATAAGGGTTTTATACTCCCGAGTGCTTCACCATTGGGTACACCAGTCCCCTTTGTTAAGAAGAAGGATTGATCAATGATCCTCCACATTAATTATCACGAGCTCAATAAAATCGCGATAAAGAGCAAGTATTCCCTTCCTCATATATATAACTTATTTGATCAGCTTTGTGGGGATAGTTATTTGTCTAAGGTAGACCTTCAGTCAGGAAATCGCCAATTAATGGTGAGGAAGTAAGATATTATAAAGACTGCCTTTTGAATGAGGTATGGACACTATGATTTCATAGTGAATCCCTTAAAACTCACTAATTCTCCACCAATTTTCATGGATTTAATGAATAGTGTCTTTAGAGATTACCTCGACAAATTTGTAGTAGTCTTTATCGATGATATTCTAATATTCTCCAAGAGAAAGGAGGAACATAAAAAGCATTTGAATATTGTGTTGAAGGCCTTGTAAAGGGAGAAACCTTTTGAAAAGTACATTAAATGTGAGTTTTGGATATAAAAAGTATCTTTCTTAAGGCATGTTATCACCAGCAAAGGGATATCTGTGGACCCTTCTAAAATAAAGGCAATTGAAAAGTGGCTCAGGCCAACATCTGTAATGGAGATCCATAGATTCCTTAGTCTAATTGGGTATTACCAATAAGTTATGAATAACTTTTCATGATTTGAAAACCCAATGACAAAGATGATATAGAAGTAAGTGATGTTTTTCTGGACTCAAGAATGTGAGGAAATATTTATGGAGCTCTAAAAGAAGCCTATCATTATGCCAATACCCACACTCCTAAAAAGTTGAGAACTCTTTATGGTATACAACAATGCTTCAAATAAAGTATTAGGTTGTTTATAGATCAAAAATGATAAACTGATAGACTACACCTCAAGGAGTTGAAAATTCATGAGCAAAACTATCGTATGCATGATCTAGAGTTAGCATTTCCGATCTTTGCATTGAAAATCTGGCGGCATTATCTCTATGGGGGGAAGTGTGAGGTATATAATGATCACAACAGTCTCAAGTATATATTCACATAGAATGAGATTAATATGAACCAATGAAGATGGTTAGAGATCATCAAGGATTACGAATGCTCAATCCACTAAAATTCTGGTAAGGAAAATAAGGTAGTGGATGCTCTAAATAGAAAGGATCCTGCATCTTTATCAATGATGATAATTGAGAAGGATTCAATCTTCATAGACTTACAAAGGATCGACATGGGAATCATTAAGGGAGGAACATCATCAATCCTTTCTCAAATTATTATTAAACCATCCCCCTTGGAGAAAATAAAGTATTCTCAAAGAAAAGATGTAGAAATTTTGAAAAAGGTGGAAGTTATTAGAAATGGAAAATCCTATGAGTTCAAGATTGATGACGAAGGAGTTGTAATATTTAGGTCACAATTATGTGTACCATCTGATCCAGAGATAAAGAAGGAGATTATGATTGACGTACATAGCTAAACCTTCTCTATTCACCCAGGGAGAACAAATATGTATCAAGATCTCCGAGAGAACTATTGGTGGTACAATATGAAGAAGGAGATTTCTGAATATACATCAAAGTGCCTAGTATTTCAACAAGTGAAGGATAAAATAAAAAATTCTAAGGGGAGGATGCAACCACTACCCATACCAACATGGAAGTGGGAGAACCTTATCATGGACTTTGTCACTGGACTTCTAAGGACATCCAAAGGTAATAATGTTATATGGGTCATCGTGGATAATCTTATAAATATAGCTCACTTTATCCAAATTTGAGAGGAATTCTCATTGGATAAACTTTCATGGATATATATTAAAGATTTGGTAAGGATACATGGAGAACCACTATCTATTTTATCTAATTGATATCTGAGATTCACCTAAAAGTTCTGGAAAAGTCTCCACCATTCTCTAAGCACTGAGATGAACTTCAGTATGGTCTATCATCCTCAAACTGATGGCCAATCTGATTGAACTACTCAGACACTGGAAGACATGTTTAGAGTGTGTTTTGGGTACTTAAAAGGAGTATGGGACTAACATATACCTCTGGTTGAGTTCTCTTACAATAATAGTTTCCACTTGAGCATCAAAATGGCTCCATATGAATCCATTTATGGGAAAAGGTGTAGAAAACCAGCATGTTGGGATGAGGTTAGTGAACATAATCTTCTAAGACATGAAATGGTCGATGAAATGGTGTAGAAGGTGAAAACCATTCAGTAGCACATCAAGATATCCCAAAGTCAACCAAAGATCTATGCAGACAATCATCAATGAGACCTTGAGTTTAAATTTGGAGACATGGTATTCCTCATAATATCTCCATGGAAGAAGGTCATGAGATTTGGGAAGAAAAGAAAGCTAAGTCACAGGTACATCGACCCATTCGATATTCTTGATCGCATTGGAGATGTGGCCTATCAACTAGAACTCCCACCTACTATGTATAAAGTACACGATATATTCCACATATCCCTCTTAAGGAAGTACATACCATATCCTTCACATGTACTGACTTCAAAGGAGGTACAGTTAAAGAACGATCTTTCTTACGAGGAGAAACCAGTGAAGATCTTGGACTGTAGAGATAAAATTATACACAATAAGACTACTCACATCGTCAAAGTACTATATAAGAACCATAAGTATGAAGAGTCAACATGGAAAGTAGAGGAAGTTGTGAAGGAAAAGTACCCACACTTGTTTTCATTTTAGAATTTAAAATGAACTTTTGAGGGTGAAATTTCATAAGGGGGAAGAATGTAATGACCCAAAGTTTTAACAATGGAAATTCCCTTATTATAATTATGTATTATAGTATAATCACATATGATTACATTTAGAACACAATACAAATTTTATAAATAATGAATTAATGAAATAAGAAGTGTTTCTAGAAGTTAAGGAACCTATAATGATGAAATAGTAACTTGACCTTTGGAATGGTAATGTGACCCTTATGAATAGTAAACCATCCAATTGAATAGTTATCTCACCAATGAAATTATAAATCAAATTTATTCATCTTATAAGTGGCAATATGATATAATTATATCATATTATAGGTAAATAAATATTTTAAAAAAATTAATTAAGTGTTGGTTTTTTTGTAAGTCATAAATATTTAATTACAATTTTATGACTAATTTAATAATTTTAAAAAAACATATTTTCATAAAATGTATTCATAAATAAGTATTTTGATGTCTTATAATTATAATATAATTTTATTATAATGCCCCGACCCTAGTTACCCAGATTTGGTGCATTATTACATAACATTTTCATGATCACAAGAGATCAAGTCTTGAAAGACCTATTAGTTTAGTAGCCTTGGAAGTACTAGATACATACATAATTCTTACATTGCATCATGAAATAAAGAAAAACAGCATTTTGTCCCCTTTTAACACACTCATATCCTTTGGCCTATCCCTATAGGTTAATCATAATATATTTCTTCACATCTTGGGAAAAAGAAAACATAAGAAAGGTGTGATCTTAGATGCTCAGTAGGGATGACAATATAGCAGAAACTATTATAAATAAGTATAAACATTTAAGGAAATGTATAAGACTAAAACACTAGCCTTTTAAAATTAAAATTCAGCATAATATAGAAAAGATAAATCAAATAATTCTATTTACTTATTCACATGGATATATTACTAGTTGAATAATCACATGTAATATCAATTTCTAATTTCATAATGATGAAGTACATAATGTCGGACATCATAACCACATATTCAAGGCCTCGTGCCAAGACTACAAATAAGATTTTGTGAAGGCCTTGTGTCAACACACTAGTTTGTCTCATGAGACCTACTGATGCATCAAGGGGCTATAGCGGGCCTCACCTATCACTTACTAATTCCAATGCATTCCTCATATGAAAAGGGTGAAATATAATCTAAACATTCGTATTAAAACTAGTATAAAAAATGTCAATACTTTAACCAAAAACCATGAATGGTATAAAAATAGCACATCCACAGTCAAAAATAACTCATTTAATACAATATAGAATATTATATTATAATAAATCATCCTTAATCAAGAATAAATTAAAATGAAGGATATATATATAGATGAAAATAACCAGTAAAACTATTTGAGAGAAATATCCCTTTTTCTTGAAAATATTTAAAAGTTTCACTATTTATTAAAAAAGTAGCTTAAAAGAGATTTTTGAATCAAAGTGTCCCATACCACTTTGAAACTTTTAAAAATAATTTTAAATTTAAAACATTCATATCCATATAAATAAATCATTAAACCCATTTTTAAAACGTAGACATTAATAAATCTTTAAAAAAATTAAAACGATATTTTAGTTAAAGAGTTCCTAACCAAATGAGAGATGCTTGAATACAAATAGTTGAGGAATAACATTAATAAAAATATTATAATATCATTATAAATAATGGATTCATGATATAATATTTCAAAGGATAGTATATACACCATATAAAAGTAAATTGGCACATAACAACAAAGAAGTCTCAATGGAATGTAAATTAAGACGAAATCCCTTATAAAGACCATATCCTTAGATTAAGGGTAAATAAATGACATAATTATGAGTGAAAAATATAAATACACTCAATATTATTGGATATTCAGTGTAAATAAATCATAGTACATTCACATATATTCTTGTAAAAACAAAACCAATGACTTGGATGTTTAACTCAATGAATGGAAATTGAGTTAAGATCACCCTTATCAAGTTTATATCAATGACTTGAGAATTTATAAATGGAGTGATTATGTGTATAAAAAGTATATCCACAAAAATGGGAGTTCAAATTACTACATAAATAAATAAATAGTGATTCCACACACAATCTTGGATTAAAATAATTAATGAAGTATGCATAAAACCCAATGAGTAGAAATTAAAATTAGAAATTCCCTTACCGATTTTGTAACTTACGAAACATACACCCCATGAAAGAAGGATAATAAAATGAATATGTAAATACCCATAAATTAAATTATATTACACAAATAATATAATCATGGTATGTATATACACTGCACAAAAGGAAATAGTGGAAAATATAGCATGAGTCTCACAAGAATAAAAAGTGAGATGAAAACCCCTTACCTTGTAATTTTTCTTAGTAGAGGGTAGGTTAACCTCTTGTATAATTGTAAAATAATTTTTACTAAATTATAAAATAACCACATACATAAATATGATATCATATATAATATTCTAATATTTCTTTGTTAATGATATTTCAGTAGTATCATTGGTTTGGGTGTTAACTGATTTGTTTTCCTGTATATGTTTTGTTACGTAAGTCATGTTTGTTATGGAAATGATGTATTTGATTCATATCTAGAATTATATTAACTTTTTAAACATTATTTTTAATCATCAAATGAAAATTATTCTTGAATGGTTACAATGGGGAACGAAATCTGATTGCGTCGTGGAGACGGTAAGCCGTACGTATGCATGAGCGACAATATCATTCTATTAGTGGTGAAATCGTATGTAATTGGATGGTATATTAAATATCCATAATAATTAACATGTTATATTTATTATTTACATCAATTATACTCATTATTATACCCATCCAAATAATGAAGTGTTGAATAACAAATTACACCACGACGTGGAGACGGTAAGCCGTATGTACGCACGTATGGTGACTTTTTCATTCATATGATGGATAGAATAATTAATATGGTTGTACAATATTTATAATAACATCACATTATGTATAAGGTATTTTAGTTATTATTTTGGTATAGAAATAACAATGAAAGAGGAATTTGAAGAATAAAAGAACTTTGAAAGAGGTGATGTAATTATTAGCTCTTCTTCGGGTGCTTCCTTTTGATTTGATCAAAAGGGCTGCTTAGGTTGGATTTCTGATAAAAGTAATTCCTCTAGGTTCAAGTGAGGGTATTTGGGAGGATATTTGAGTAGGTTTTGGTCGAGAAAAATTCATTTGGAGGTGTGATTTTTAGAGAATGGGAAATACCCATTTATAAGAGAGGTGAAGGTCACTTTAGGAAAAGCTTGAAAATTTATTTAATTATAAAATATTTTCAGTTTATAATGGTTCCAAATGGATTTATTTCGAGGATAAGATGGGGATGGGTCGAAATAATATCAACCAATAGGTTTTAGAGAAGTTTAGGTTACCATATTAACCTTATCTTTTGGATTTAATTCTTAGATAAATAGTTTAACTTTTACCATGTCTTTTTGTATTTTTATATTACATGGTTAATAAACTTACTATAAAATACCAAGTGAACCTAAAGTGGTTAATTAATGACATATATATCATTATATAAGTCCTTTTTCCAAACATTATATTTTTAAGAATTTTATATCATTTAATAATATAGTATTTGTTTTAAATACCCATTTATGTCAATTTTGTCTCTATTTAGTATTTGGTTTTTGTGAAAGTTAACAAAACTTGATTACTTTGAAACAAAATACATTAAATCAACTCAAACATGTAATATTAACCTATAAAATTCATGTAATGCATAAAAGGTCTCAATTTACATTTATTTTGATATTTATAATATCAATTATTTTAATATTTCATTAATAAAGTAATTACTGCATCATCATTTTGTCATAAATAAATTTATTTATTTAATATCTAAAAATTTTAAATAAAATACCCTGATGTAAGAAATCTTTTTATATTTATAATTAATATTTATAGTCGAACTTATCTTATGTATAACCCTATATTAAAAATGGTTTAGTTATTAAACTTAGAATTTAACACTTTTAACTCTTCTTTAAATAAAATAATAATAAATGTCCTAATCTAATACAAGTGGATCTAAAGGATCATATTTTATTTCTAAGGTTTATTTTGGTCTAATTACACTTATCCAATAGAGTTAGAAAATATGTTAGGGTAATTATAATATCAGTTTTACCTTTAATTACCCTATTTACTTTTAATTATGGTAAATAAAATTCAAAAGTTACTATTCACCAAAAATTATTTTCATCCTATTGAACCATATATTACTTAATTATTTCAACCTTGTCTCTTGAAATTTTGAAATTTAATTCATAGAAGTGGTAAAATTATGTTTTATGCAAATTTACAAATGTTCTTAGAAGGTGAGTAAAAGACGGTAAAAAAATCAATAAAATTTTATATATCTAATCTTATTATAAAATGATTTCAATGAATTAAATTGGACTAATATTGGTATTATGTTTCTATTTTGACTTTAAAATAAATTTAAATTAAAAATAATTATTTAAATAAAAAGTTGGCTTTAAATTATAACATAGTGTTTTTCACTATTCATCAAAAATTGAAAGTTTTTAGAAAAATACCAAAAATTCACCCAAAGATAATTTTGCTATTCCAAATTCAAAAATGATGTTTATTTTACCAAATTCAAAACATAGAAGTTGTATTAGTTAATTTAATGTAATATTCTCATTGTCAAAACTAGAAAGTAGGTTTTTGAGAAGTAAAAACTATCAAAAGAGTGATATGTGTTTATGTCCAATTTAAATGTAAAATTACTTTCAATGACCAACATTGGATTAAATGATATAAATATAATCTATTTATAATTCAAAACCATTCAAATGTATAATTTTACAAAATAATTTATTTCTATTAAAGAGTTGTTTTCAATTAAAGTTTAGTATTTTTTACTATTCATCAAAATATGAAAGTTATCAGAAAAGCACTGAAAATTTATCCAAACTAAAATTTTATGTCCTGCTTCTAAATAAGAAGTTTATTTTGTCAAATTGAATATATAAAAGTGTAAAATATTGGATTTAAAAATGGTTCTTCATTAAAAGGTGATAAAATTTCATTTTTTGAAAAATTCTTCTTTTATCTGAAAAATTGATTTTTTTAGATTATGTCTAAGAAACACATAATGTGGATGTTAAACTTATATTGAGTATATAAAATTCAAAATGAAGTTAATACTATTCATTACCGTTTTTTGAACAGCTAGTTTTGTAAGCCGTGGTGTGCTCAAACTCGGTGTTGCGTGTAGTGCAAGCTATTGAATTACTTTAAAGAAAATAACTTACTATGAAATATTAGGGTGTTACATTTATGAGACCTTCACTACTAAAAATATGGCTTTTATTAGAACTAGAAAAGAACATTAACAGCGCTAAAAAAGCGTTGTTAATCGAGGCAAAGATAAAGGGGGGTCCCTTTTATCAGCGCTCAGAAAAGCGCTGATAAAGGCCCCTTTTATTAGAGCAAGAAAAGCACTGATAAAAGACCCCTTTATCAGTGCTGATAAAATTTAAAAAAAAATAAAAAAAATAAAAAAGAATATATAATGCTGGGGGAGCTTTTAACTGGGCTTGACCCCCCCCCCCTTATTAGCATTAGGCCCCTCCCACTTCTCGCGCGCTGCCCTTACCCGAGCATCGCCCAGCATGCCCGCGTGCATCTCCTTCCTTCCACCCGAACTCAAACCCGTGACCTCCCCCCTTACGGACCTTCACCTTTACCACTAAGTCATTTCGTTTTTTTTCTATATTTAATGATATATCTATATATATATAGTTACATTTATTCATATATTAATATAGATTCATATTAATATAAATATATTTAGTTATATTAATACATATATATTTATTCATTTATTAATATATATATTTATTTAATTATTTATTCGTATATTAATATATATTTATATTTATTTATATATATATATATAGTTATATTTATTCGTATATTAATATAGATTCATATTAATATAAATAAATTTATAGTTATATTAATACATATATATTTATTCATATATTAGTATATATATATTTATTCGTATATTAATTTATATATACATATATATATATATATTTAGTTATAATTTTTTATCCATATATTTATTTGTATATTAATATTTATTTATAAGATTAGTTTTAAATACATTAATAAAATATGTTTTTTTATGTGTGTTTATAAATAAATAAATATATACATATATATATATAACACACACACACACACACAAAGACACACACACATAGAGATATATATATATATATTCATTTATTTATTTATTTATTTACGAATAAATACATATATATATATATATATCTGTGTGTGTGTGTGTGTGTATTTGATAAGAGATAGAATGTTAAAATGACTATAACATCTAATCCAAAAATCTGTTTCAACTCCACAACCAGTAAAATTGAAGAAAATGAAACAATCTTCGATATGATATGTGGTATAGGCCTATAGGACATCCAGATCAGAATTTATACCTGTTTGAATGTTAAAAAATCGGGGTACCCGATTAAAAACTCAGTTTTCGTGGAATTTTTTGCCCTTTTGGGCCTTGAAAAATGTGATAGAAGGTTCTTTTGGGTCACTAGTGCGTAGAGCTTGTTGCAGGCTTCGATTTGATATATTGTAGAGCTCAAACGAACACTCGGATCAAAAGTTATGGTCGTTTGAAGTTTGAGTTACATTTTTAACCTATTTTGGATCTTTTATTCATTTTTTTGATTTTTTGTGTCTTCAGATTGCTATTAAATGATTAGTAATCGATGATAATTAGGAAATTTTTAATTAATAATATTTTTTAAAATATTTAAAAGCCATTTTCACTAAATTTCTTATGTAATAGTCTATTTATACTTATCTAAAACATATTTAAAAAATATATATTATATTTATATCAATATAAATATACTTATATGACAATATATTATTTTTCATGATTTTTTTTTACATATAAATTTTATCAGTGCTAGGAAAAAGCGATGATAAAGGGTGGTGCTTCCCTTGCCTGTTTTTTGTAGTAGTGCTTAGTTAGTATTTCAAAGTGATATAAAATCAGTTATAATTTTAAATTTTTATTCTTTTAAGTAAATTTTAATTTTAATTTAAAAATAATTTTCTCATATTTAGAAAATTATTTTCATAAAATGGAGTTCATTTTTAGATTCTACATGTTGAAAAATGATCAGGGTGATTTTTTGGGATTTTTCTAAAATACTTGAATTTTTTGTGAATAGTAAAATATGGTAATTTACGGTATAAGTAAATAAATTAATTTTTTAGTCATGTTTGAGTCATTAATGATGTAATTGGCCTTTGGTCTGAATTCACATGCACACATTACTATATTTAGTCTCAAGAATCAGCATTGTTTCTTTTTCTTGAGAAAAGTAATAAAATAATGTGTAAAATAATGAGAAAACACATCTCTCTCCTTGACTATAAATATCACCCCTCACCACCTCTTCTCTTCACACCTCTCAAGCCTCATGCCTTGTCCAAATTATGCTCAAGTCTCTTCCTAATACCCTCCCCCATGTCCAAGAGCTCTTGGTCTCATTAAAAGACCAAAACCTTTTCCTAAGGAGGTTCTCAAGAGGGAGGAATCAAGAGGTAAACCCCTCTTCCATTTTCTTTCAATTTCTTTTTCAAGTTCCTTTCTTTTTTTTTCTTTTACCTCCTCACCTCCTCTCATACAAAGGGTATGGTAACTCCAATACCTTACATATACTAGAATATTATTATGCTAATGGAATAATTCTTCATCATCTCTCTTTCCCCCTCCTTTTTATACTGAAAATGAAAACATCATCCGATATGTGTTAACTTATCGCATTCAAGGATGTTTTTAATTTCTATTATCATATTCAAGGGTGGTCATGAAACCATTTTTATGGTTGAAAAATATCATAATATATGTATTATATCTTATTTAATGTTCTAGAATCATTATACACACATGATGTAAAATAATGAAACAAAACAAGTTTGATGTGAGTTAAACCGCTCAAAATAATCCAATCGTTTATCATTAAAGATTTATCTAATGTTTTATCCTCACCCAAAATAACCAAATGAATTATATGACTACTTAACCTTCTGTATGATCATTATTAACTTATAACTTCAATTCTATACTTCAATTTCTATTTTACATGAACATTCATACGCTTATATAAGCAAGCTGATCATGAAAATTAAGAAAACAAGCACTCACAAACGATAAAATTGAACATTATAACTTATCAAAAGGGGATAAAATAACTAAATAAAATCATAGTAAATAAATTACATGTATAAAATGTTATGTACTTATTAATTAATTAATCTAATTTTGATTATCTAGGACATTAAGATCAAGGGAAGAACACCTTCGGACATAAGGTAAGGGATCCTACCCAAACCTCCATTATTCCTTCGGGTTACTCTTTATCTTTTTTTACCCAAATGAAATTATCTTTTATTTTTATGTACATCTTCTAAATGTTGTGTATATTTTCCAAACTCATGTATCAAGATCCATTCATCCTTATTTTTTGAGGATATATGTAATGGCCCGGACCTCTCCGGCCCATTCCTTTGTCGAAAAGAAGGTCATGAAGTGTTCTGGAGGGTAGAATGGACTTTCCCACACTTTTCAGAATTTTGTAACTACACGTCGTGTAGTGTGAGTACACGCCGTGTACCACCTTTCTGATTATACCCCGTGTTGAAGCTGTAGCCTTTCCGTGTGAAATAAACATGTACACGCCGTGTAGCCCATCCTACATGCCATTTAGTTTCTCCCCGCGTACTCGTTACCCTTAAACCGTGTGTTGGCCAGTCAACGGTCGTGTGCCGTGTTGAAGCTGTGTCATTTCCATGTAAAATAAATAAGTACATGCCATGTATCGCATCCTACACACCGTGTAGTTTCTCCCCACGTACGTGTTACCCTCAAACCGTGTGTTGACTAGTCAACAGCCATGTGTCGCGTTGAATGTCGTGTTGGAAGCCACGTGGTGACCATGTGGAATGGCCGAGTACACGCTATGTACTAGGAAGTACATGACATGTACTTTAGTTTTTCTTTCCTATAAAATGAGGGGGCCTCTCTTCCTTTTCATATCATTCCTCACCTCACCATTCCTTCGAGCAAAGCCCTCCCAAGAGACTCCAAAGCTCCTTTCTTCCATAGCTTCTTCGTCCGAGCTCTGATTTATGATCCGTCAGCGGCCACGTGATCGTAATAATGAGGCGGAACTTCTGAGGTTAGATATTTTGTTTTCCCTTTATCCTTTCCTTCCTAGCATCAACCTGAGGAGGTTTTTTCTGGGTTTTGACAGAAGCGACGGACGCCGACAGATGTCTTCTAAAGTTGATCTGGGGGAGCGTTGTGATCCGAACCTATTGAGGTAGGGATTTTTTCCTTTGTCTCTCTGATTTGTCCATCATGCAGGATGGGTGTCCTCTTGCTTTCATGAGACATAGTTTAACCAATTTAATAAAGATAATAACTGGTTTAAAGAACATGGATGGGGAATTTTTTATCTTTGTTTATCCTTTTATTATGTTGTGAATTGAATAGGCTTATGCCTACTAAATATCCCGGTCGTTAGGGGCCTTTTCTTGTGCAATTAAATGTGTCCCTATCTTTCTATACCGTTTTGTGGATGGAAACCTTATGGAATATGGAAATTGGTTAATCACATAAATTTTTATGATTAAATGAATATCCAGAACCCTTGTGTGATCACCCTGGTTGAACAAAATGGAATAATGAACATGTGGGTGTTGGTTTGGTTACGTGTTGTGTGAAAAGGGGGGGCGAATCCTGGGTTATTAAGAATAGGATGGGCAGTGGGGTTGCGGTAAATGATATTAAAGGGGAAATGATGTGGCACGAGCCTGGTTTTGTGATACGGTTGTGGAGATGTGGTTATAGTGACAGAAGGGCTGTAGTGATGGGTTGTGATATTAAAAGAAAGTGGAAAGTTGATAAGTGAAATGTGGGGAATGATAATGAATTAAACGTGGGAACAATCAATGTGGATTGATTGATGATAAAAAAAAATTGGTTTTTTGTTACTTGTGTTCTATCTAACTTGATTTGTGGTTGGCAGGGTTTTGTTCTACGAAACGCTTGATCTGGTTTGATAATTGCCCCGTATTTAAGGAACTAATAAACTAAATACTATTGAAACATGAAAACCTAAATGGGGTTGGGTTTTTTTTGTATGCATTCTTCGTAGTAGTAGTGCCGAGGCACATGCTCAGTTTCTCTGTTTAGAAGCCATAGGTTGGGTTGTTTGTTTAGTATACATATTTGTATCTGTATCTTTGTGTTTTTTCGCACCCCACCCATGTTGAGAACCTAGTTCCGAACACTCCCATTTCATGGGAGAGGGTGTTTTCCCCTTAGTTACTAGCTCCTTCCTGCTCCTACTTCCATAGTTTGTGATGGATTGAGGCGACCTTACACCTAAGACTCTTCTTGTAGGTTTCTATTGGTGTGATTTTAGCCCAAGACTCTTTGGGCAGGTTTATTGTTCCCAAGAATCTTCGGTATGAGACCCAGGTGTGTTCGGGCAGGGATGTGATTTTGGTTTGTGAGGCCCAGGTGTGTGCGAGTGGGATGTGTGGTTTTTGAGGCCCAGGTGTGTGCGGGCAGGAAGAGTGTGGTAGCGTCAGGACGTTCACCGTTAGGGAGAGTAGCTAGCTAGTGGGGGGAAATGGTGTGGGGTACCCAATACTCTTGTTCTTATATACTACTATCTGTTGTTTTGTGGTTTTGGTGAGCATGGCTGGTGAGGTTGGGTGGATAGAATTACTTGCTAGGTTTTTGTTTCTTCTGTTGGTATCACGGGACATTAGGATGTCTCCCCACCTGTGCACAAGAGATTTAGGTGTCTCTAATGAGTATACTTGTATGCTCACCCTACATTTACTTTCAGGTTTCCAGGAGGACTACCGGGGCCATGCGGGACCCTACTAGTTGGGACAGTTGGAGTTTTTGCAGTTTGTTGTACTCTTGTTTCTTTTTCTATTGTACTTTTGAGTTTTCTTGTACTTGTACATTGTTTCAGAATTGTTTAAACATGCATGTGGGATTGGTTTGGGTTTATTTTCATTTACTTGTTCTTTTTTCTTTTACTGTTTGACTCATCCTATTTCTCGATCTTAAATAATAAAAAGGGTAATGCCTCCCATATTTGTAAAAACTCATACCCTTGGTGCTAGTCGCCACTTTGGGGCCTACTGGAGGAGAGACTCGGGGGTCATTATCTCCCTTTCACCATTTCCAGCTCAGAAGGGGCATCTTTGGTGGGAGGGGGTCGTGACAGAATGGTATCAGAGGTGATGGTTGAGAGATAGGATGGAGTCTGGAGTTAGGCACAGAGAGTATTTCATGGGATGGTAGGGCAACAGTGTTAGGTGATCTTGGTGTGTGACATAGTCCAGGGAAGACCGGCTAGGACACGGGATTTTAGGGCCCCCTGTGATTCGATGCAAGGACTCTGAGCCTACCGAACGACCAAGTGAGACTACATTGATTGCAGGGTAGTGACCCTGGGGAAGGTACATGCATCATCATGTTTGTTTTTTACTTGATTTGGGTGTTCTGGGAAAGAAATTGAAATAAATTGATAAAATGAAACCTTGAGAAATTCCCTTGCTACTTGGGCTTAGGTGATCTTTGTTTACCGTACAGCTATGGCACCTGGATGTCATCCCCGGGTGACTCAGACAGTCGAGGCCCAGCAGATTCAGGCGGTCGATCAGTTGAGGATTAACCAAGAGGAGGAAGATGATCAGTGGCATAAGACTCTCCGTTCTTTCCAGTGACAAACCCTCAATAAGTACGAGGGTAGTACTTCGGATATGGAGACGGAGGGGTGGATTGAGGAGCTAGATATCGCTTTTACTTTGATTTGTGCTTTGAGGGTGTAGTGGGTTCCCCGAGCAGTCAGTCAGCTGAGAGGTGTGGCGCGTCAGTGGTGGACACTCTACCTCGAGGAGAGGTCAGAGGCAGAGGTTCTGTGGGCTGACTTTGAGAAGGAGTTTCGAGAGGAATTCCTTTCTTCCATGATCAAGGCAAAGAAGTGGTAGGAGTTACTCTACCTCCAGTAGGGGAGTATTTCAGTATGAGAATTGGGGATCAAGTTTAAGGGTCTCCTATGCTTTTCTCTGGATCTCTTTTTGAATGAAGAGTCTTGGGCGAGACGTTTGGAGGAGGCTCTTCGTCCTTCGCTTCAGTATGCTGTCACCCCCTTCACCCTTCCGACGTACATGGTGGTACAGAAGAAGGCAGAGGTTGTAGAGAGGATTCACTCGTAGGGAGGTGCACCACAAGAGGGGATCCAACTGGGTTCGTCGAAGGGGAAGGCAGTCAACAGCAGGTCTCCTGTGACAGGACCTTCCAGATTCAGGCCAGTAGGGAGCAGTCCCAAGCAGTTCCAGTTCAGATCTTCGGGTCCTCGTCCCTTTTTCACGAGCCCAGGACCGAGGTGTTTCTCTTGCGGATTTCTCGGGCACATTTAGAGTTGGTGCCCGGCCCGAGATTAGTATGATGGAGGTGGGTAGGTTCAGTGCCCGCCTCAGCAGCACCAGTTTCTAGTGAGGCCCTTCAAGCAGCAGCAGGACCCTGCTCCTCCGAGGGCAGACTTTGCAAGAGGAGGCCGACTTCAGGGTGCTCTTCAGGGACCTCAACCAGGGTGTGGTCAGGGAGGTGGTCGACATCAGGGAGGCAGAAGAGCTGGGCGTGGATAGTTGCACGCAGCAGAGTTGGAACCTCCGGCATGACCAGAGGTGGTGCGAGGTACGATTTGTTTGTTCAGCACTCTCATTTCTTCTTTGTTCGATTCAGGTGCTTCGCACTCCTTTGTTGCACCCAGTCTTGCCCATGCTTTGGGTCTAGACGTAGAGATACTTTTTGTACCCCTGGTGTTGAGTACACCAGTTAGAGTTCAAACCAGTGTATCTTGTGTTTGTTGGGGATGTGGGCTGATGTTGGGACCGCATCGATCTAGTGAGGATCTTCTTTTGCTATAGATGCAGCCATATGATGTCATTCTAGGCATCGACTGGTTGTTTTCTGTTACTTCCGTTATCGACTACTTCTGAAGAAGAGTCGTGTTCTCCGACGTGGACGGGAAGCATGTATCTTTTGTTGGCGAGAGGAGATATCAGGTGGGAAGCCAGCATGTGAAGCCTCTCCTTTCATTTTTAGTCGGTTTATCAGTGGTTTCAGCTGATACAGAGATGATGGATGTTCCAGACGTCATTGGGGAGTTCCTCTATGTTTTTCCTGAGGAGGTTGTGACTCTACCCCCCCCCCCAACGTGACGTTGAGTTCGGGATAGACTTACAGCCTGGGGCCTGTCCGATTTCGATGGCCCCTTATCAGATGGCACCTTTGGAGTTGCGGGAGTTGCGGATTCAGATTGATGATCTGGTGGAGAAGGGTTTTGTTTGACCCAGCGTGTCGCCATGGGGTGATCCTGTTTTGTCTGTGAAGAAGGTAGATGGTGGTATCAGGCTATGCATAGACTACCGAAGGTTGAATCAGGTAACGGTCAAGAACCGTTACCCCCTTCCAAGGATAGATGATCTATTCGACCAGCTGAGGGGAGAAGGTTGGTTTTCTAAGATTGATCTATGATCTGTATATCATCATCTGAGGGTAAAGGACAGTGACATCACGAAGATGGATTTTAGGAGCAGGTATGGGCACTTCGAGTTTGTAGGGATGCCATTTGGAGTTACGAATGCACCAGCTGTGTTCATGGGACTTATAAACTTTGTCTTCCGAGAGTTTCTGGACCGGTTCGTCATTGTGTTTATCGATGACATACGGATCTACTCAAGATCAGAGGAGGAGCTCGTTGAGCATCTCAGGGCAGTCTTGGAAGTCCTTCGACACCACCAGCTTTATGGGAAATTGTCGAAGTGTAAGTTCTTGATGCAAGAAGTACACTTCCTTGAGCATGTGGTGTCTCAGCATGGAGTGTCAGTGGACCTGTCAAAGGTGGAGGCAGTTGTTTCTTGGGCGGCACCCAAGAGCATGGTGGAAGTTCGTAGTTTTCTGGGGTTGGCAGGTTATTATTGGAGGTTCGTTTCAGACTTCTCTGGAGTTGCTGCTCCATTGACAGCTTTGACTAGGAAGGACCAAATCTTCCTATAGAGTGAGTAATGCCAAAAAGATTTCGACTACCTAAAGGAGAAGTTGGTCAGTGCTCCAGTACTCAGATTTCCAGAGGAAGGGTTGTTGTATGAGGTGTTTTTTAATTCTTCTGGCCTTGGTTTGGGGTACGTACTGATGTAGAATAAGGGTGTGATCTATTATGGGTCAAGACAGTTGCACCCTCATGAGTGTAACTATTCCACCCATGACCTAGAGCTTGCAGCATTAGTGTTCGCACTGAAGTTGTGGAGAAATTACCTCTTTGGTGAGCACTTTGTGGTCTTCTTAGATCACAAGAGCATACGTTATATCTTCACCCAGTGTGACCTGAACTTATGACAATGGAGATGGGTTGAGTTTCTCCAAGACTATGACTTCGAGATCTCTTACACTGAAGGTAATGGAAACGTCGTGGCTGATCCCTGAGCAGGAAGTCGCATAAGGAAGTGGTTCAGGAATCCACTGATTCTTGGAAAGCGATGGGAGAGTTGGTTGTCTTGCACTTGGATGCAAGGGTAGAGGGTGTTAGAGGCTGTTTGTTTCAGATAACGGTGCAGTCCTCCTTATTGCAGCAGGTGGAAGATTCTCAGTGGGGAGACTCTGAGGCGGAAGTAATGCAGAATCATATCGATCATGGAAACGCTCCAAAACTATGGTCAGAGGACAGTCGACATCAGATTCTTTTTCATGGAACGTTGTTTGTTCCGGAGGTGATGCATGAGGGAGTTCTCCGTGAGTTCCATAGATTAGCCTTGGCGGTACATCCAGAAGTTTCAAAAATGTACCGAGGCCTGAGGGAACATTTTTGGTGGCCCTGGGTGAAACAGGCAGTGGCGAAGTTTGTGGCTAAGTGCCTAGTGTGTCAGCAAGTAAAGGCTGAACACCGTGTTCCCAGTGGTTTGTTACATCCTTTAGATGTTCCCGAGTGGAAATGGGATGACATCTCAATGGACATCGTCACAAGACAACCCAGAGGTCAGGGTGGTTATGATGCTATCTGGGTAGTGGTGGATTGACTGACGAAACCAACTCACTTCTTAGCAATTAAGGAGTCGGGCCTGGTGAGTACCTTAGCACAGAGGTACGTAGATAAGGTGGTGCGTTTGTATGGAGTTCCAAAGAATATCGTCTCAGATCGGGATACTCAGTTTACCTCATGAGTCTGGAGGGGGTTACAGCATGCTTTTGGCACCCAGCTACTCCTTAGCACTGCTTTCCACCCCCAGACCGATGGGCAGACAGAGCGGACTATCTAGACGTTGGAGTACATGTTGTGAGCATGCGTTCTGGATTTCAGAGGATCATGGGTGTGACACTTGCCTTTAGTAGAGTTTTCCTATAATAACAGCTTCCAATCTACTATTGGCATGGCACCGTTTGAGGATTTGTATGGAAGACCATGTCGTTCACCCATTTGCTAGGCAGAGGTTGGTGAGACTGGTGCTCGTGGGCCAGAGGTAGTACAGAGCACCATAGAGAAATTCCAGCTTGTGTGTGAGAGGATGAAAGTGGATCAAGACCGACAGAAGTCTTGTGCTGATCGTCAGAGGAGGCCCTTGGAGTTTGAGGTGGGAGATCATGTGTTCTTGAAGGCTTCCCCTCGACAGGGGCAGTGGAGGTTTTGGAAGGGGAGTAATCTCTCCCCTAGGTTCATTAGACCTTTCGAGGTGCGGAGGTTTTGAATGCCGTGTTGGAAGCCACGTGGTGACCGTGTGGAATGGCTGAGTACACGCCATGTACTAGGAAGTACACGCTGTGTACTTTAGTTTTTCTCACCCATAAAATTAGGGGGCCTCTCCTCCTTTTCAAATAATTCCTCACCTCCCCATTTTTTGGAGCAGAGCCCTCCCGAGAGACTCCAAAGCTCCTTTCTTCCATAACTTCTTCGTCCGAGCTCCGATTTACGATCCGTCAGCGGCCATGAGATCGTAAAAACGAGTCAAAACTTATGAGCTTGGATCTATTGTTTTCCCTTCGTCCTTTCTTTCCCAGCTTCCACCCAAGGAGGTTTTTTCCCAGTTTTGACAGAAGCGACAGACACCGACGGACGTCTTCTAAAGTTGATATGGGGGAGCATTGTGATCAGAAGCTGTTGAGGTAGGGATTTTTACCTTCGTCTCTCTGATTTGTGCATCATGTGGGATGGGTGTCCTCTTCCTTTCATGAGACATAGTTGAACCAGTTTAATAAAGATAATAACTGGCTTAAAGAATGGGGATGGGGAAGTTGTTATCTTTGTTTATCCTATTGTTATGTTGTGAATTGAATAGGCTTATGCCTACTGAAAATCATGGTCGTTGGGGGCCTTTTCTTGCGCAATTAAATGTTTCCCTATCTTTCTAGACCGTTTTTTGGATGGAAACCTTGTGGAATATGGAAATTGGTTAATCATGTAAAGTTAGATGATTAAATTAATATCTTAAACCTTGTGTGATCACCCTAGTTGAACAAAATGGAATAATGAACATGTGGGTGTTGGTTTGGTTACGTGGTGTGTGAAAGGGGGGGTGAATCCTAGTTTATTACGAATAGGATGGGTAGTGGGGCTGCGGTAAATGATATTAAAGGGGAAATGATGTGGCATGAGCCTTGTTTTGTGATACGGTTGTGGAGATGTGGTTATAGTGACAGCAGGGCTACAGTGATGGGTTGTGATATTAAAGGAAAGTGGAAAGTTGATAAGTGAACTATGGGGAATGATAATGAATTAAACGTGGGAAAAATCAATGAGGATTGATTGATGATAAAAAGGTTGGTTTTGTTTTGCTTGTGTTCTATCTAACTTGATTTGTGGTTGGCAGGGTTTTGTTCTACGAAACGCTTGATCTGGTTTAATAATTGCCCAGTAGTTAAGGAACTAATAAACTAAATACTGTTGAAACATGAAAACCTAAATGGGTTTGGGTTTTTTTTCTGTATGCATGCTTCGTAGTAGAAGTGCCGATGCATGTGCTCATTTTCTCTGTTTAGAATACATAGGTTGGGCTGTGTGTTTGGTATACATATATGTATCTGTATCTGTGTTTTGTCGCACCCTACCCATGTTGAGAACCTAGTGTCGAACACTCCCATTTCATGGGAGATGGTGTTTTCCCATTAGTTACTAGCTCCTTCCTTCTCCTTCTTCCATAGGTTGTGATGGCTTGAGGCGACCTTACACCTAAGACTCTTCCGGTAGGTTTTGATTGGTGTGATTTTAGCCCAAGACTCTTCGGGCAGGTTTAATGTTCCCAAGAATCTTCGAGATGAGGCCCAGGTGTGTTCGGGTGGGGATGTGATTGTGGTTTGTGAGGCCCAGGTGTGTACGGGCGGGATGTGTGGTTTTTGAGGCCCAGGTGTGTGCGGGCAGGAAGAGTGTGGTAGCGTCAGGACGTTCGTCGTTAGGGAGAGTAGCTAGCTAGTGGGGGGAAATGGTGCGGGGTACCCAATACTCTTGTTCTTATATACTACTACCTGTTGTTTTGTGTTTTTGGTGAGCGTGGCTGGTGAGGTTGGGAGGATAGAATTCCTTGCTATGTTTTGGTTTCTTCTGTTGTTCTCACGGGACATTAGGATGTCTCCCCACCTGTTCATGAGAGCTTTAGGTTTCCCTACTAAGTATAATTGTATGCTCACCCTACATTTACTTTCAGGTTTCCAGGAGGACTACCAGGGTCATGCGGGACCCTACTAGTCGGGATAGTTGGAGTTGTTGCAGTTTTTTGTACTCTTGTTTCCTTTGGTATTGTACTTTTGAGTTTTCTTGTACTTGTACTTTATTTTAGAATTGTTTAAACATGCATGTGGGATTGGTTTGGGTATATTTTCATTTACTTGTTCCTTTTTCTGTTGTTTTTTGACTCATCCTATTTCCCGATCTTAAATAATAAAAAGGGTAATGCCTCCCATATTTTTGAAAACTCATACCCTTGGTGCTAGTCGCCACTCCGGAGCCTACTAGAGGCGAGACTCGGGGGTCATTATCTCCCTTTCACCATTTCCAGCTTAGAATGGGCATCTTTGGTGGGAGGGGGTCGTGACAATATACATGTTATTAAAAGGTTCTGTGCTCAATTATTCCCGATAAGCTAGCTCGATTTAAGGGAACTTCCTGAATTCTTACCCAATTTCAAGTGCACTCTATAATCTGTTTTAAGACACCATTTTTTTATAAAATCACTCATTTTATTATGAAATCTTTCTTGGTTCACTTCTGGTTTTATATAAATTATTATGCCCTTTTCTTCTTAAAATGATCTTTAATATTTTCCGTAAACCGCACTAAAATATTTTATTTCTCAAGTTTCTTAAACACAATTTTTATATGTATTCACTTCAGTTTGACATCTATTATCATGATCTATGCCTATTTTCCCTAATGAATATCCATGTATGTTTTAAATACTTTCGTTCATGGACACCATTGTGATATTCCCCTATGCTATGCCCTTTGAAAAGATTATGATACTCAATTCTTACCATGGGTAACCCTTATGTTGATGTTTGATTACTTATGTATGATTCTTTATATGGAAAGCATATTCATGAACATGTTATGATGGGTGCATCCAGATAGCGCTCCAATGAATTGGGTAAAACTTATTCTCATGAGACGTTATGCGCAATGGTCTTAGTGATTATGCTTGACTCGTGCTCCATGTGCAACAGTCTTAGTGGTTAGACTTAACTCGTGCTCTTTTATGTACAAGAAACCTTGACTCGTGCTCCTCTATGTGAAACGAGTCTTGAATCATGCTAAAGTCATGTTTTATGTTGTTGTCACATTACTATTAATTCATGATTATATGATCTCATGTTCTAAATGTTATGATTCCTTATGTTTAATCATGTTCCATGTCTTTTTTATATCATTATGTTATGATTTCTAACTCATGTGTTAAGCTTTATTCTTATGTTTATCCCTTACTGGGATTTTACCTCATCTCTTTATTCATGTTATCCCCAGGTTATCATATTCAGATGTAAGGGCTCAAAAGAAGTTCGAAGCTCATAATATATGATAAATAAAGAAATGTTTTTTTATTCTCATTTTTTCAGTTTTATGTACCTAGTCCTCTAAAATACTAGACTTTATGATCCTAGGCATGTAATATGATGTTTAATTGTGTATAAAATCATTTAATGATATATGTAAAAGGTTAGGGTCTCTATATGCACCAAGAACCCAAGAAGATGTTGTCAAAGATGATCAACAATGCTACTAGGGCTAGGACTACTTGAGGACGCCAAAGTTGAATAGAGTTTGTGCGTAGTGAACTCACCACCGGAGGGGATCATCATAACTAGGGAGTGCAGGACCACAGACGAGTAGTGTCAAAGCTCCTTCCTCTCATGATTTCTTCTCACCGGAATGCAAATCTATGAACAAAATTCACAGGAGATGAAAAGTTGAGTGCTACTGAAATGAAGCGGCAAAGTAGGCATAATAAAGGTGAGGTGGGCGGCTGGTGTCAGGTGTGGCAGATGAGGGCAACATGTGGACTAATGATAGATTTTGGGCAGTTCAAAAATGTAGCTAGTGAAACTGATAGGTGGAACAGCCATGAAACATGGTATGCTGCAACTGGAAGTGAGACATGGGATGTGGATCACTGAGAGAACACAAAAGGCATACTTGGGAGTCGTCTGATCGTGGTGATCAACAGATAGGAGAAAAGTCGAAGGATCATGGGGATCCAACCACAAAATTCCCCAACTAGAGGACGTGTTAGCAAAAGGTCCAGCAAGTGGGAGGCCTAAAAGTTTCGCACAGAACCACCCAACGAGAGCCCAATTCTAAGCACAAATGGAGGCCCGACAACATCACAAGCCCACGCGGAGGCCTGAAAACACAAGCCTGAATATAAAATATAATTTTCATAATAATAAAAAAAAATAATTTTTCATGGAAAACTTAAATCATGATTTTAATTTCAAAACGAAATTTTAACGTATAGATTTTATAAGCGCTAAAAAAAGTGTTGATAAAAGTAATTTTTATCAACGTTAAAAAAATGGTAACAATGAAGTGTTTTTATCACCACTTTTAGCCAAGATTGATAAATGCACCTCCTCTATCAGTGCTTTGTTTTAGTGTTGATAAATGACAACCCTTCATATTGTGCAATTTATAGCAGTGTTACACTTTGCATTAGGGATTCATTTCAAAATCTAAAATCAATTAAACTCAAAATAAATAAATAAAAATAATATAATTTACCATTGTTAAAAACATTTAGTTAATAAATTAATAATAATTGAGTGGATCAAGAGACGGGGAGACAGTGTACAAGCGGCACATGGAGTGGATCAGAAGGATTTACAAATTCATGGAGTCGTATGTTTCGAGGTTTCCAAGGGAGGCATACGTGAACTATCGGGATCTGGACATCGGGACCAAATATCTTTCCGGCGGCACCAGCTACGTGCAGGACAGCATTTGGGGTGAGAATTACTTCAATACAAACTTCCAGAGGATAGAGAAGTTGAAGACGAGGGTGGATCCGGGGAACTTCTTCCGGAACGAGCAGAGTGTTCCCGTCCTGAGCAATTGAGAAGAGAAGTGGAAAACCAGTCCAAACAAATGTTCCTTGCATCCTTTTCAGACCACCTGCAATGAATTTTAATAAATAAAGGGTGAATGTTAGTGGAATCCCAATACTCCCAAATCAATTCATACTAATTATTTTATTTATTTTTTTATAATATAATAAAAAATCCCACCCGTGGGTAAGTGGATGGTTAAAAAAATTGATTGAAGTTTTTATGCTGGAAGTTTATCTTCTAAAGGTTTAGACAAACAAAATTTGTGCGATTTTTTGATGTTCTGAAAGTTTCCAACAACATGAGTTATGAAATATCTCATTATCCAAGTGTTTAGTAGAAAGGGTTTGAAACTTTTCAGGGTATAAAAAGTTCTCATTTCAAAGTTCTATAGATTTCACCAGATAGACAAAATCGAACAAAGTCTTCTTTGAGGAAAGTTCTTTACAAAGTTTATGAAGTTTATGAAGTTGAAGATGGCTTTGAAGTTTAAGAAGATTGGAAGATTCAACTTTATGAAATTTGTGATGCACATTTGCAAAGTCTATTGGAAAAAAGGAAAGTCATTAGAGTAAAAATGGGGGATGCTAAAGAAGGGAAACAGATGAGATCTTCAGGTGAAGTCCAGCATACAAATTTTTTGTGTAATGTCCGTCAGAACAAAAAATTTATGAAGATGTAAAGATGTTGTTACAAGAAACTCTGATGAACCAGGTGTTCGAGATTTATAATGTTTGTTGTTTAGTGGAAAGTTTCCGAAATTTGAAATGATATCGAGGAAAGGGATCAGGCTATGTCCAACCAGAAAAAATCATTGGACAAAAGTTCAGTAGAAAAACATTCAAAACAATGTCCATAAAACAGATATATATGATGTTGTGAACATGGAATTATTACAAGACGATCAGATGAAATTTTTAATATAAAGGTCATCATGTAGAGGATGGTAAAGGAAATCTGCCAAAAGAGGGTTTTGATGCAACTCATTAGATGGAGGCGCACTAGATGGAATAAAAAGTCATGAAATAATATGAGGTTGATTATAACCATAAAAACAATATATTGTTGTTTATAAATTTTTTATTTTTTAAATAATTTGTTTCTATATAAAATTTAATAATTTATATATAATTTTTGAGTTTTTATTCAACACACATACTGATAATTTTTTTACATAATGGTTCATGGAATGCGTAACTGAAAGATGAAATAAAAATGACCAAATGATCAAGAAAAATTAATTACCACCACGAGTAGAAAAATGGTTTTTAACGTTGTTAGTTTAGCGTCGGTTTCATATAAGCTGACGTAATATATGTTTCCAAAGATTTTTTGGTGTCGGTTTTTTTAAAAACGGACGCCAAAAAAATTGGCATCGGTTTTTACAAAAGCGAACACCAATAATTAGATTTTTTTAACTAAGTTTTAGATTATTTTCTAATATTTTATTTGAGTGGTCATGGAGTAAAAACGGAGTTACAGATTAAAATTTATGTCTGTCAAAAGTTGATCTTCTCTAATAGAAGTCTTAAAGAGGTTCATCTTTCAAAGGTCATAACTTTTAATTCGTAACTCCATTTTAGCTCCACGACCAGTCAAATCGAAACTTAAGAAATTATCTAAAACATTGTCAATTTTTTTTCCATTTTTGGCGTCAGTTTTTACAAAAATCAAATCCAAAAATATTTTTTTTATTTTTCACTTTGTTTTTTTAAAAACCGACGCCAAAACATTTTTTTTAGTTTTTAGCGTCGGTTTTTAAAAAAACCAACGCGAAAAGTGATTTTTTAAAATTTTAGAGTCGGTTTATTTAAAAACCAACACCAAAAATATTTTTTTTTCCCTTTTTGGCGTTGGTTTTTAAAAAAAACGCGAAAAATAATTTCATTTTTACATTTTAGCATCCGTTTAATTAAAACTAAAGCGAAAAAGGATATCAATTCGCATTTTTGGGTCAGTTTTGTAGAAAACCGACACCAAAGAGTATTCTCCAATACGCAGGATCAAAATTTCAATTTTTTTCATAACACGGGTTAACTTTTTAAACTCCCACCTACATTTCCATACAACACTATCGAAAATATTTTTGTTTACTATATATAAATCAATTTTATCCTTCGTTCAACATTTTCAACCTCTTAAATTAAATCAAGTTCACAACGCGGCTTCAATCGTTAATTTGAACACGATGCATATTTTAATCATTTGTTTTCTTTGTTATTCTTTTCCTTCATTTCAAAACAACTTGATTAGCTAGCTTATAAAGATGATTTATTCTCATTATCGAGTTACAAATATAGAATATTCGGATGAGATTTACCAATTTTGGTGTAAATTTAATAATCGATCACCATTTTCATTTGATGTATGTGATTTTAATTTATGTTTATCAAATTTTATTTGAAACGAGTTGTACCAATCGAAACTTTGACAAGTTCAACTCCTGATGACCATAACTTTTGATCCGTAACTCTGTTTTTGCTCCATGACCTGTCAAATTGAAGGTTAGGAAATTCTCTAAAACATGGAAGAAGAAAATTTTACTTTTCGGTGTCGGTTTTTGTAAAATCCGATGCCAAAAATATTTTTTTTTTCATTTATGGCGTCGTTTTTTTTTAAACGGACGCCAAAACTATTTTTTAAACTTTTTGGCGCTAGTTTTTAAGGAAACCGACGCCAAAAATGATACGGACGAATTTTTTTTGCATTTTTTTATAAAATAGATGCTAAAAAACAAATTTAATTCATTTTTTGTGTCGGTTTACAAAAACTGACGTAAAAAGTCATATTTTTTACTTCGGCGGCTTCAACGTCAGTTAAAACCCAATATAAAAATTTAAAAAAAAAACTGACGTTAAAGACCATTTTTCTACTAGAGCAAAACCGAAAAAAATTATAAAAAAAGTTATTGGATTTTGTTATTAAAATGATAACTGAAAACCTATATAGATGTCAATTTTATATTTGGCTATAATCGGAATCTAAATTTACTTACACACCCAAAAAACCATGTGCAAATAGGGTGTGTTGATGTGTGTCCTTACACACCTAGTCCCTACAACCATCATAATAAATATAATCTACATAATTTTATCATGGGTTAAAATATCGATGTTTTTAGACCTATTGTACTCCCTACAAAATTTCATCATTTAATAAAATTTACAAGTTTGAATAGATTTATAATTATTTTTTATTCATAAAAATGTGAATTTCGATTTCATGAAGTAAAAAAAAACATACATAAATTTTTGAGGTGTTTTGAAATTATATTTTAATATTAAATGGTTTGGGAGGGGTTTATGTGCAATATATATATATATATATATATATATATATCTCAAAATTATATAAACTTAACTACAAAATGTATTTCTAACATAAAATGTTCATCATGGATTATTGAATAAATGATGTTCCAATATTGAATATCAAATACATCATATGAAATATTTTTTAACATTAATAATTTAATAACCAATATTGAATACTAAATGGCCACTTTGGTAGTGGTGCAATAGTGAAGGATGTGGTACAAAAAACACTGCCTTTGGGAGGTGCGTGGTTCGATTCTTGAGAGCCCGCTCTTGGGAGAATTTCTCATTCCCCCAAATCTGCTCATCTTTCTGGATCACCTGGTCCCTGACTGGGTGGGATAAATGAGGCACAACCCACCCATGCATATAGCTTGATGTGTCAAACCATCGTCAATCGGGATGTCACACTTCGGGACGCTCTACCATCTCGTCTCACAATGACTCCTTCCCGCTCGAGGTTCTCTCTGGAGTGACCTCTTCATGGGGTGGGGGGTTCCTTTGTGTGGAGAGGTCGAAAAGGACACACACAGAGATTCCCTTTCAAAGGGGATAATATTGAATATTGGATGAGTTATTTTTAGACAATACGAATCGCAACTTTAATATATTTTTTAATTACCACAGTTATGGGTAAATAGGGTAATTAAGGGTAAAAATAACATTATAAGTATTATAAAATTACCCTAAAACTTATCCTAATTTTATTAGATGAGTTATTGTCGATCAAAATCACCATTGGGATGATTTTATGGCCTCTTTGATCCACTTGTATGACTTTATGTCTTTTGTAGTATTTTATCCTATAGAAAGTAAAATATGTCATACTCATATTTTTAATAAATGTTACATTTTGATGTGAGACACACGGGGTGGCCTGATCTTCACGGCGTAGGGAGGTGGTTGAAGGATGTGGTTTGGGGCTAAGTGGTGGATGATGGGTATGGATATTGGATGCAAGTAGTCAATCAATGCTATAAGGAGCGTGACCTACTACTTAGACAACACACTCAAGGGAGGGATGTGATAGCCAATCCACACAACAACGCACTTGGGTTGAGGCACGGAATTGGGGGCTTTGTGATCTTGGATCACCAATCTAACTTGTATATTGACAAGGCAAGAATTCATAAGAGCTAGGAGAAACATCGGGACAATCCTCACACAATGGAGAGAAACAAAGCATAAGCTCTCAATTAAGTCTTGAATGAAAATACAATGCCATGGGGTGGCTATTTATAGCCAAGGGGGGATAGAATAGTCAAGGGTCTAATACCCTAAATTCATAAAGGCTAAACCTACCTTGTCCCCTTAAAGTAAAAAAGATAAAGTCTAACAATGACTTTTGGTATAAGTAGACCATGCCTTTCCACCCATAGCCCACCGGATTTAACTTTGAGTACTAGCCCACTGAATTTAACTTTGGTGTCCAAAGATGCCATTCTAGAATCTCCAAGTGGGAAAGACTTCCAAAATTCATGAAAACATGTGTCTTGGGCTTTATGCATCACATTTGGGCTTAAATAAGAGTGATAATAAGCCCATTTTCCACTTCCGTGCATGTAACTTAGGTTTGGGACTTTTAATGCACCGAGATGGGATTTTGTTTCCACTTGTAGTCTCTTTAATCTTTATTTCATCATTTGAACATGAAAATACAACTTCACACATGCCATAAAGTCAATGTCATAAGCCGGTTTCATATCATCCTTCCTCTATTGAAAAGGAGCCATCCTCGACTCTTCATCATCTTGAAATGCGATTTTGTACGCAATCGTATCAAGCACCAAGTCTGGCCCATCTCCATGTATCTTTATCTTTGAATTCCATTTCTTTTTAAGCCTCTCTAGATTCTTTAATTTCCCATGTTGTTGGTTAACATGTTGTTTTCCTTCCATATTTCTACTTTCCTGCAAAGGAAATGAAACTTGATCAATAGTGGTAGGGAACCTAAATCCAAAAATAGTTCCAGATGGAAAAAATTGAGTTATAGAGTGATCTCACCTTTTGTAAGATGACTCTGCATGAGGTAGAAACTCCTTCTAATCCTTTAGAACCATGATTCCATTAATGGATCCTTGAATTAATTTTCTATCTCTAATAGAAACCAGACAAGTTTGTGCCTCCTCAAGAATGAATCCATCATACACCTGTGACAAATATTTCACAATAGTTGACAATAAAGAAGTTAAGTCGTTAGTGTTCAAAATTACCTCTTTGTACATAAGTACTAGAAGGTTTTGCTGAGAAATAAAAGCTTCTTTAACCTCTCTCTTATCTATCATTGCATTTTTTTCACTCATTGACCTCTCTTTTCTCTCTTTATTTTTCATTAAATTCAATAAATCTTCTTCTCTCATTCTCACCTCTCCCCTAATTCTCTCCCTTTTCTCTTTCTCTCATTTTTTCTTGATCACTAATTTTTTTATTCTCTCTCAAAATATGATCTTCCAAAACTTGTTTGGGGGGAATCAGGATGAGGGTTATAGGTTCCCCTTAGAGTATAAAAGAATTATGGTTTACAAAACCATCATCGGTCACACGCCGATCATGTTTACATGGCTGACCTAGAAGTATGTGGCATGCCTTCATTGGTACCACATCACATAGTACCTCATCATTATACTTCCCAATGTTGAATAATACCATAACCTGTTTGTTGACCATCAGCTCTCTACAATCATTCAACCATTTAAGTATGTATGGATATTGGTGCTTCAAAGTCGGGATCCTCAACTTCTCCACCAATTCAATGCTCTCCACATTGCTACAACTTCCCCCACTGATGATGATACTGCATACCTTCCCATTGATTTGGAACTGGGCATGGAAAAGGTTATCCATTTTCCCTTTCTCATTAAACATCATTTGAGCACTCAAAACATTCCTTGTGATGAGAATATCACCTTCTTTTAAAAATTCTCCATTATCAATTTTCAAGGAATCCTCCACCTCTTTCTCTAAGTTCTCTCTATCGATCTCCCACTCTCCATACTTGTTCATGGTCATGGTGCACCGGTTTGGGAACTCACTAGAAATGTGACCCATTTATTAACATTTGAAACATTGAATATCCTGATTCCTCATTTGGTTAGACTCAAAGGTAGGTTTCTTAGGTGGAAGAATTACCTTGTCACTTTTGCAGTCAACCACCTCTTTTTTCCTTTGATGGTTCTCCAATTTCCTTCCTCGGATTCCTTCATGGTGTGAAAGGGGTAGTGGGTTTCCTCATGTTGCTCCTCCTTTTGATTTTTTATTCAATCTTGGGGGCTTGGGGGGATCATATCTTGTATCTCTGAAAGGTGGTACATCTCCACTGGATCTGAAATCTCCCGATTGAGCCCATGTAAAAATCATGCCATGGTTACCTTTGGATCCTCCTTGATGTTTGCTCGAATCATGGAAATTTGTATCTCTTTTTAGTAGTCTTCTACACTCTTACTCCCTTGGGTGAGGTGTTGAAGTTTTTTGTGGAGACATCTATGGTAATGTGTGGGAACAAACCGCTTCCGCATGGAGAACTTCATGTCTTCCCAAGTGTTGATGTGACATCCACCATATCTAGCCCTCTCCTTTTGAACTTGATCCCACCATATTAATGCATAATAAATGAATTCAAGGGCTTCAAGTTTTACCTTTTTCTCCTCGGAATAGGTATGACATGTAAACACTTGCTCGATCTGCATCTCCCACTCCAAGTATGCTTCCAGATCGCTTTTCCCTTGAAAAGAAGGGGCCTTCAACTTGATCCCGCTGAGTAGGTCACCATCATGTTGTCTCCTTTGTCCTCATCTATGTTGTTGGTATAACCTTATCCTTTGTGGGACATCCTCAAAATCACCATCAAAGTTTTCCATATCCTCCTCCATGATGTGGGGGTGAGGGGGTGTCAGAGCTCGTTGCGGGTTATCATGGATCATCCTTGGGCTTGGTTGATTCTCCAGGTTATCAATCCTCTCATGTGGCACCTCTAACTTTCAATCATGAAGCTTATTGAAATGTATCAACAAAACTTTCATTTGGAATGGAGAAGCTTCTGGTGTGGGGGACCTACTTCGGATTCCTTCATCACTAGCATGAAAAATTTTCTTCCCACGATCTTCATCCATAATATATTACACAAACACAAACACACACCGGGGGGGGGAAACACACACAATGATACACACTCACTCACACACGCGAGATGCACACACACACACACACACAATATGTACACACTCTCACACACAAGGATACACACTCACACATGAAATATATACACACTCACACACACAAGATGTTCACACACACACACACACAAAATAAGATGCACACACTCACAAACATAAGATATCTATATATTTTGCTTATTTCTCTCCACTGTCAACACTCAATTCAAATTATAAGCTCTTAAAATACCTTGTTTCGGGTGATCACTTTCCACCAATCCTTCCCCAATCAAGATTGTGTCGGGGGCTGGTTTACCACAACCCGCTAGAGTGGTAAAGGGTACAGGGTGAAAAGAGGGTAGAAAATGGATAAAGGGTGGATGGAAAATGGGGTAGAAATGTGGTATTTGGGTTTTTCCTGATTGTTAAAGATAAGAAAAATTAATAACAATATAATCCAAATATAAAATGAGGATGAAGAAAAATGATGGAGAAAGTGATGTACGGAACTGGAAAGTGCTAATAATGTAAAGCACGATGATGAAGTAATTGTATCTGCTTTTTTTTCTCTTTTCATTATCAAATCTCCCCAAAGAGTGTTGTTCTTGGAGTTTTAAAGCACAAGATAATGAACGGAGAGTAAGAAAATTTTTTTTGAAATCTCTCAAAGAAAAGGATGTGCTTAATTTTGAGAAGCACAAAATCATGAGTTGAGAGAATTTTATTTTTTTTGTTTTTTGGATAAAAATCACATATAAAAAAATTTAAAGTGAGAAGAATATGGACGAACAATTGACTCAAAGTGAAAATATTTCAATCTTGCATAACAAAGGCAAATTCTGGTTGTTTTCAAAGAAAATGTTTTTTTTTGAATGGGTGGATAATAAGGAAAGATGAGAAGGGTAATGGATAAAAGAAATATAAATTAAGGTATAGATGCCTACCTTTCCAACTAGAGCTCTGATACCAACTGATGTGAGACGCATGGGGTGGCCCGATCTTCACGGTGTAGGGCAGTGGTTGAAGGATGCGGTTTGCGGCTAAGTGGTGTATGATAGGTACGGATAGTGGATACAAGTAGTCAATCAACGCTATAAGGAGCGCGACCTACTACTTAGACAACACACTCAAGAGAGGGATGTGATAGCCAATCAACACAAAAATGCACTTGGGTTGAGTCACAGAATTGGGGGCTTCGTGATCTTGGATCACCAATCTAACTTGTAGATTGACAAGGCAAGAATGCACAAGAGCTAGGAGAAAAACCGTGTTAATCCTCACACAATGGAGAGAAACAAAGTATAAGCTCTCAATTAAGTCTTGAATGAAAATACAAAGCCATGGGGTGGATATTTATAGCCAAGGGGTGATAGAATAGTCAAGGGTCTAATACCCTAAAGTCATAAAGGCTAAACCTACTGTTGGTCAGAGTGGAAACTGAAGGGGGTGAATTGAGTTCCAATTAAAATTTCTGTTAAAAATATTTCTCTTAAAATCCCCCAATTTAAAAACAAAGTTAAACTGTAGTGAATTTATATAGATTATAAATGTTCAATTAGTTTCTCAAAGATTGATTAGTTCTCAGTTAATTTAATCTCAAGATTAAATTGACTTTTGAAACGAACTTACTAGTTTACAATAAATATAAACACTTGCTAATTTAACTATCATAGTAGCTTTAAAATAATTTTTTATTTCAAAGTAGTAAGCAGCAGAATATAAAATAGATATAGTATAGTTATGACTTAAAATAAATAGCACAGTAGAGGTAACCAAGAGGTTCAGTCTCAAGCCGGGACTTAGTCCTCTCAACAATTTATATAAATTGATCCACACCCTAGATCGAGGTTAACAACAGTGAACACACTGTCCAGGTACAAAGACCTCTACCACAGTTCTATGTGGGAAAACAAACAACAACTCATAGCTATCCAGGTCTTACTCAACCTCTACCACTATCCACAGTGGGAAACAAAAGAGTTATAGAGTTTGAATGAGGATTTGAAAATCCTCCAGCTTAGCACAAGAGATAGTGTGTGTGTGTAAGATAAACAAAGTACACACACTGCTCGAAAATTAAATGAAAGAATCACTAAAATAAAGTATTGATGAGTTTAGAAAATCTTTAGTGATTGGCAGTGCAGCTCTGGACTCATTTGGTTGGTTAGAAAATCTTCTGAGTCCTTTTCTAGTTTTTGTTCAGAAAACAGAGTATTGTTTTCTTTCTTGGATCCAGGTTCAACTTGTCAGCCCAAGTGTATGAAGATTTTGTTGTTCTTCACTCAGGTTGAAGCTTGTTTTCTTCTCTAGAAAAGGATGTATTGATGTATGTTCAGTGATCTTGGAGTCTGGATGTGGCCTTATGTGACTACTTTATATTTGAATGCTTGTTGAGCCTTTTTTCTTTTTCACAACAACACCTTTGTTCTATATTTTTCGTATCGCCTCTCACTACTTTTTCTGAAGTGTTCTCTTTCCTTCCCTTTATAGCTTTTAGCTCTGGAAAAAGGAATGATCACATTTTGCATGGGTACTAAGTATGGTTCCTTGACATGCCAACAGAAATCATTAAATAACATTAACTGCATTAAAACCATCAAATGTAACCGTTAGCTAAATAAATAAATAGTGTTGAGAGTATAGAGTTTGACTGGTTGGTCGATCATTAGTAGCTCGTGTTGGTAAATGTGTACGATGGACTTTGTGTAGCAGTACCTTCCATCGGTAGCTCTTTTGAACATGTATCGGTAGCTCTATATATCGGTGACTTGGTTACATCGGTAGCTCTTGTTATCGGTAGCTCTTGATCCATCGGTAGCTCTTGATCCATCGGTAGCTACTTGCATTGGTACTCTCTATCAGTAGACTTATATCGGTAGCTCGGTGTATCGTTGACTATACTTGTATCGGTAGACAGTTAGTGAACTGGTTCTATCATTGGACTTCTTCTTATCGGTAGCTCTGTGTCTGTCGGTATCTCCTTGATCGGTAGATGTTTTCACTTGTTTTGGTGCTTATTCTATCGGTAGCTCTAGTTTTTCCTATCAGTAGACTTGGTATCTGCTTACCGGTAGATCTGTTTCTATCAGTGACCTTAGTGTATCGGTGACTCTGTCTATCAGTAGACTAAGTCTATCGGTAGACTGAGTACCGGTGGCTCTATATCAGTATCCATACGCAACCAGTGACTTAATACTTGTCTATTTTATGCAAAACATATCCGAATGGGTTAGAAGAACTTCAGAACTCATATAAACATAGGATAAACAATGATTAACATATTTCAAGGAATATTTTAATATTATTATCATCTTGATAACAGAATATCATATATTGAGAGAATTAGGATATAGATAAACATTAATTAGGATTATCAAAGTATATGAAATCATTATTGGGATTATCAAAACAGGTGAGGTCAACAATCTCCCCCTTTTTAATAATCACAACTTATGATATTTTTATTTTTCTTAAAAGAAATTGTATTAGAGGATATATAATTAAACTTAATTTTATCAGATAAAATTGTATGTTATAACACATAATTTATCAGAGATAGAATTAAATGTATGAGAGATAAAAGAAAATGCCATGGTATCAGAGGTGATAAAAGAGAATGCCATGGTATCAGAGGTAAAAGTTAGTGGTATTTGAGAGTTAAACAAAATGGCATTAGAGAACTAAATGTAATGATATCAGAGGATGAGAGTAAAATTACTGGTATCAAATGGGAAAAGAATGATAGCTCTTAGATAAAATTTCTCCCCCTTTGATACTTTCTCCCCTTTCATTAATATCTCTCCCCATTATGTATTCTCTCCCGTTATAAAATCTTTGTAAAATATTTCTCCCCCTTTGTGATAATCAAAAAGTGGGGAAACAGCAAAGAGAAGTGGAACAATAAGAAATAGAAGAAATTCACTCGTATTAAAAGTTACAAAAACGTACAAAGACAGAAAATAAAATACAAAGGATTCCTATCAAATAGTATAGCCACTTGATCAATCCACATCCTCAATGTGAGATTTTCCCTAGGGATCAGAAGAGGATTCAAGAGGTGAGGATGTTGGTGAAGGCTTAGGAATTCCGGAAATGACCACAGGAGGCTGAGCTACTGACACTGTGCCTAGCCTGTACTGAGTAGTTCTTTGTGTGATCATAGGTGTGAGGCTTTGAATAGCTTGCACCGGAGTCATCTGAACTGGAGAATTAGTAGAGGCAGAGGCAGGTAAGGCAGGAGGCACAATCACTGGCCTAGCATCAACATGCAGAAAAGGAAGTAACAGATTTATGAAATTCATAATTATTCCTCCTCCTCTCTCCATAGAAGACATGAATTCATCCTTGTTCTCCATAAACTTGTCCAACGCGGGAGTCAATTCTCTGAGCTTGCTAACTTTTTCTCAGAAGGCTTGATTGACAGGAGGCAGCTTCATATTCTCTATCAAAAGCTTGAAGTGACTGTTCATTTGGTTCTTCGTGTAAATCTTCTAGAAATAGGAGTCTACTTTATCTTTCACTTCTTTTTGAGAGGCAGAGGCTTCTCTCATATAGTCTTGGACTATCTTCATTATTTCCCTTGCTGAATCTCGAGTAGATAGCACAACTTTTCTCAGATCAGATGAGTCCACAGAGCCACTGGTTGAGGCTGAACCAAGCTCCTCCTTCATCATAGCACAAATCTGATTCAAATCTACTGAAGGTTTAGATGCAATAGTACCAATAGAGAAGGTTACTGTTTCCTTGAAGTTCTTGGTCAACCCACTGATAAGATTTTGAACTTGAGAATCTTGGGTTTTAACATGATCTTTCATGGAGGTTTTAAAACCTTCGAATACTGAAACCATATGGCTAACAACACTCTTGACATAGGCTAAGTCCTTGTCAGCTTTGGATTTTGAGTTAATGTAAGAGTCTAAAGAAGCAACAGAGTTATTTAGAGCTTCAAGATCTGCTTCCAGCCTAGAAACTTGAGTCTGGAATTCTTTGACTTCTTCTACTATTTCTCCCATAATGGTTTATAAATTACAACCAAGAGAAAGCTCAAAAGATCTTTCCAACATACTCATCTCTTCAGCAAAACTCTGCTTCAACTCAGCAACTGAGGCATTAAAATACTCTTTCAATATTTTGAATGTTTTTACTTTAAAAACTTGTCTTCTCGTTCTGTCAACAGAATTAATTTTAAATTAATTTTATCCAATTATCTATTTTGAATTTTTAAAATTGGATTAAATATTTGGAATAATAAGGTCTAAATTTAGTAAATATTTCCCTTTTATTTTTGGACAAGATGAATAATAACTTTAGTATTTCTTTAATTACCATGGTTATGGGTAAATCATGTAATTAAGGGTAAAAATAATATTATATATATTATAAAATTACCCTAAAACTTGTAATAATTTTTTTTGGATGAGTTATTATAAACCAAAATCATCCTTTTGCCGATTTTAAGACCTTTTGGGGTCACTTGAATGACTTTATGCCTTTTATATTATTTTATTCTAAGAAAAGTCAAATATGTCATACTAATGTTTTTAATAAGTGTTAGACTTTTTATATATGGTTATTCAGAAGATAAATTTGACAATAAATAGCCATTTAAAATATAAAATATTTATATTCATCATGATAATTTATTTTTTAGGGAATAAAGAATTAAATTAAAGGCTTGCACAATGATGATGTAGTAATTGTTTAATTAATGGAAATATCAAATAAATGTTATTAAAAATATTAAAATAAATAAAATTTGACATAATTAATGTCATCCACGAATTTTATATATGACCTAGAAATATTATGTATGTATTAAAGGGTTTGTTTTGAAGTTATCATATCATTATGATATTTTTAAAAAGCCAAGTAATGAATAGGGTCAAAATTGACACTAATGATATTTGAAAATAAATGATATTTTATTAAATGATATAAAATTCATAAAAAATATAAAACTCATCCAAATGATTATACTTTTTTAAATTCTAAATTCAATTAGTTTTATAAATATAGATTTCAGTGGTACTACGGAAGTTCCATGGGAAGTTCCATTGGAACTTCCAGTGGAACTTCCATTGGGGTTTTGGAAAATTAATTCAATATAAAAATGCTTACACTTTTTCAAATTCTAAATTCAATCATTTTTACAATAAATATTTGAGTATTTATTTTAATTTTCCACTAGAAGTTCCACTAAAAATTCTACTGGAACTCCCATTAGAATTTTTAAATGCTAAATGCAATCGTTTTTATAATAAATATGTGAGTATTTCTTTTAATTTTCCATTGGAAGTTCCAGTAAAATTTCTGGTAGAAGTTCCACTGGAAGTGCTACTCGAAGTTCCACTAGAAGTGCCAGTGGGACTTCCACTAGAAGTTACAATGGGACTTCTATTGGTACTTTGTGTGGGAATTCCAGTGGGACTTCCAGGGGGACTTCCAGTGGGACTTCCAGTGGGACTTCTAGTGGCGCTTCTAGTGGTACTTCTAGTGGAACTCCCAGTGGAACTCCCAATGGAATTTTCAAATGATAAATTTAATCATTTTTACAATCAATATGTGTCACAATTTCAATAATTATTTCTTTTAATTTTCCACTGTAAGTGCCACTGGAACTTCCACTAGAAGTTCCAATGGAACTTCCTGTGAGACTAGTGGAATTTCCAATGGTTGTGGGACTTCAAGTGGGACTTCCACTAGAAGTTACAATGGTACTTTCTGTGGGACTTCTAGTGGAACTCCCACTAGAATTTTCAAATGATAAATTCAATCATTTTTACAATAAATATGTGTCACAATTGAAATGAGTATTTCTTTTAATTTCCCACAGGAATTGCCACTGGAACTTCCACTGGAACTGCCACTGGAACTTCCACTGGAAGTGCCACTAGAATTTCCATAGGAACTTCCTGTGGGACTAGAGGAACTTTCAGTGGTTGTGGGACTTCAATTGGGACTTCCAATTAAACCTCTAGTGGGACTTCCACTGGAAGTTCTGGTGGGACTTCTAGTGATAATTCCAGTGGCTTTCCCAGTGGAACTCCCACTAGAATTTTCAAATGTTAAATTCAATCATTTTTACAATAAATATGTTTCACAATTTCAATGAGTATTTATTTTAATTTTCCACTAGAAGTGCCACTGGAACTTCCACTAGAAGTTCATGTGGGACTTCCACTAGAAGTGCCACTAGAAATGCCACTGGAAGTTTCTGTGGGACCTCCATTGGAACTTCCTGTGGGACCAGTGGAACTTCCATCAGAACTTCCTATGGGACTAGCGGAACTTTCAGTAGCTATGGGACTTCTAGTGTGAATTCTAGTGGGACTTCAAACCTGTGTCAATTTGTTGACACAAAAGGCAATAAAATTAGCTCTTTTGGAAGTAATAAAGGGAGATGAAGAAGTAGATCATCTTGACACAGCAACACTTCTATGTTTATACACATGTGCAACTGTTTTTCCCTACTGTAGGTTCTTACCTAAGTTGGGGTTTTATCAATTTTTTGAATACTTCAAGAGACATGAGAACACTAAAGTGGTCTCGTACAATACACCAAAAATTGATGAGATCAATTAAAGAATTTCACATGCAACATGCAAGGATTACAGGGGAAATTATTACTTTATTGGTAAGGATTAATATTTATTTTCAATTCAATGTATAATATAATCTTCATATGCTTCTTATTATTGTATTATTGGTATTGTGAACAAATTGGACTAGTGAAAGGGAATGAACAAGCAGCCAATCCACCTTTCACAAAGTGGAGACTCTCTGCTTTTGATGCTGCTTTAAAGAAACTGAAGATTCATCAAGTTCCAGCTATAGAAATTGAGGAGCCAACAATGGTTATGGAAGCTTCTGTTGGAAAGTAGAAAAAGGATAAACCAGAGAAGGACATAATAAAAGTAGAAATTGAGGAGCCAAAAATGATTATGGAAGCTTCTATTAGACAACTGGAAAAGGGGGGACCAGAGGAAGAAAAAATTAAAGTTCTTGCAAAATAAAATTCGGCCCTAAAATGAAAAATGCATAAAATGGAAGAAATTGTTAAAAAACAGACCGAAAAAAATAAGACTGAAGCTGTTTGTAAGTGAGAATGCTAGCATAGAGAAAAGAATAAGAGAAGGTAGTACTGAAAAGAGTTATTAAATCAAAGAGGAAACCCGAACAGAGGGTACAATTGAAGATGGAATATATCAAGATCCTCCTGAAAAACCCGCATATCCCCCCGAAGAAGAACAATAGAAGGAAAACCAGCAACTAGGAGCCAAGAAAACTGGGATTGAGGAGCCTACAGATCAACTGCAAGAAGATGCTGAACAAACCACACCTGTACATCAAACCAGCCAAACCAGATAGACAGAAACGGAGAGTCGCCAAATGAGATCAATGATCAGAAGTGTGAAGTCCAGAGTTACGAATCGGAAGAAATTGGATACAACAGGACAAAAAATCAGTAGAACAACCAAGTCAGCTGGAAAAACCAATTGAGGTAGGCAGTTTTTCAATGAAAACAGAACCAAAAAAGGCTGTTACAAGTCTATCAGGAATACCTAAATGGGTCAGGCAGAGTACATGCCTGTAGAAAAAAGACTATGAGTAGTTGGAAAAGATTCTCCAAATGGAACCAGGCTGGTATGTCTGCCCTTCATTTCAAGTATTTCAATTCAATTCCCCTGAAATTTATTTGTTTTCTTATACATTATTGTTATTATAATGTAGTCAATATTTATGGGAAGTTGAGAACAAATTATATTCAGTTGGATTAGATGACATTTTCCAACTTTTCACCAAAAGCATGACAAGTAGTCGGGTGAGATTAATTTAAACAAGCTTAATGTAAAGTAATATTCAATTATTCTCACATACTCCATTGTTTTTTATTGATATCAAGTTATAGATGTCTATACTCATCTTATCATAAACAAGTGTCAAATAGGGAAGACGGCTGGAATTTTCACTAATAAATCAACTATGATTACAAGTGTTTCATTGGTCGGTCTAATGTTATCTATGTTATTGATGTTTTAAATATATTAATTAATATTTTGTCTCACTATACTCATTTTTACATAGCATTATATCTGAGAAAAACAACAATTTGAAAGAGTGTTTGGTATAGAAACCCATAAAAGAAGCAATGCAGTTGAATGGAAAAGTCTTCATCCCCATCAATATAGACAATCTGCATTGGACTTTTCTTGTGTTTGATATTGAAAAAAAACATTTAAGCTACTATAACTCCATGAAACCTCACATGGGTCCTACTACAATTGATTGTTACCAGCATGATGCTTTTCAAATGGTAAATTCTATCATCTTCAACATCTAATGAATTTTCATATACACCAACTTACTGAATACAATTTATACGACACTTGAAGAAAATATTTATTGAACAAGTCATCAGACAATGGAAACTTGAATACTTAGAGATGACTGCTCCAGCGCTGCCATTTATAGTGGAAGATAGTCCCCAACAGGGGGATGCAACATTAGACTGCGGAGTAATTGTTTGTTATCTCATCGAGAAGCTGGCAATGGATCAAGGGTATAACATGAACCTATCGCAAGACGAAGTTGATGACATGCACCTGTATATGACGCACTGTTTCCCTACAGACCCTACATAAAGTTGGAATAATACCTTGTATTGAAGAAGGAGCTGTCTTTTGGAAACAGTGTGGCCAGAATGAAGATAAAAAGTAAAAGGGACAATGGATGAATAGTTCTGTTAGCATTTTCACTGCACTGGCAATATTATATCCTTATAAGGGGAAGAATTTTCTTTTGAGGTAATTTATTTGGTTTTCCGTTAGATTTAATGATGCTAATTGCTACTGGTAAGTGGATGAATAGGTATGTTCACACTTTAAGGATATTATCTTTACTGTTTATAAGATTATTAAGTTTGGCCAACCTTTGGATTTCATCAAAAGATGGAGAGTCTCCATATGGAAAGACTTCGCCCAAAGATCCAATAACTCTTACTCAGTCTTATGGATTTCTTTATCAAAATTCAAGAACCTGGATTTATCCCATCTTCACAGTTGAATACACAACAAATCCGCACAACATGTTTACAAGTTATTGAAGTATCTCAATCCCAATCCATTACAACCAAAAGTGGACTGTCAAATACTACCACATCCTCAAAGAACAAATGCATATAGAAATCTATAATCTGGATTTATCCCATATTCATAGTTGAATACACAACAAATGCATACAACACGTTTACAAGTTATTGAAGTATCTCAATCCCAATACATTACAACCAAAAGTGGACTGTCAAATACTACCACATCCTCATAGAACAAATTCATATAGAATTGTAGAACATAGATTTATCACGTCTTTATAGTTCCATATAGAACACATGAATACAACATATTTACAATTTCTTGAAGTATCCCAGTCCCACTGCCAATCCATTAAACTGAAACTGGATACAGCCTATACATTCTTCAATTCAATCATTACAATTTAAAAAACTACTCCCATACAATGTTTTCTACACTGCTCGGCCTCTTCCAATGATATGACAGCAATCTACCTCCCAAGCTGAAGTTCCAAATTAGTTAACAAGTCTTCCTACAACAAAAAAATTACAGAATTCTAAACGGTTATAGAAAATAATGCTCATAAAAAAATTACATGTGAAACTGTTTTTCTAGATCGAACACAAAAATCTGATCTTGCTTGCTCCTTAACTCCCTGCATGCAAAGAATAATGATATCAGATTACATATTAACAATAAAAAACTGCTCTTATAAATGAAATGCATCATAAAATGAAATCATACCATCATCATAGCAGTGGGCTTAATTTTTGTATTCAATTGTTTCCCCTTTCGGCAGCCATTGTCTAAAAAGTTTTTCAATCTATCTCCCCCTTTCCTATTTGGTTTCTTTTTAAAAGAAGCCTTTCTAAAAAATTTGTCTGAACTAGCACAACCATTAACTTTATTTGATGATGTATTTATGATAGACAACTCTTTTGCAAAATTACTGAAATTCGAGAAGGCAATGTCATAACCCGCATCTGTCTCACAAGCTATGGTAATTAACTTCATTTTCATTCGTGATAAATCTTTGTAACATTTTTCTATAACTGATTTTCTATCAGCAATTACCTCAACAGAAGATCCTTTGAACATCACAATATTTCTAGCCAGTCGGGTCCATCTCCCCAAAATATATTTTTCAGGTATTTCTCTCACATCAAGCTGATCAAAAAATTTAAAACATGACAACAAAGATACCCAATGGAATCAAACTTTTGACAAGAAAATTCAATAACTTCATTTGAAGCTTCATATGATACACAGAATTGATCTTCACAATGAACCATTCCAATAACATAACTGAATTGAACTCCAATTTCAAAACAAGATATCAAAAAACAAGCACCAATCAATTGATATTCATGTTGAAATAAATCAAATAATTTCAGTGTATATCTAGTAGAAATCTGGAACATCAATGCATGATAAGGGTAAAGATTACGAGGCAACTTCTCCCGCATCTCAAATTCTGCCTTTGTTTCACAGTACCGATTTTTTTCCAACAATCGCTCAAACTGATTAAAAGAATCAACAACACATAACTTTTGATGAACATAATCTTTAAGAAATCCATTAAAAATTTCACTTAATTGAGTGCTGCAAATACCCAATGTTAAAGCATCTTTCAAAAATCAATGCGCTCACTTTTTTCACAATACGAATACATCATCTAGCCACTACGATTTCCCATCCCCATATTCTGCTCTAAGGGAAAACCACTCCTTATCAAACCAATTTGCATCATGGTATTCAGACATACACTTCTTAAATATAGTTAGAAAACTAGATCCATCTTTCATACAATTACCTAAATGCTTAATACCATTTTGCATCAAATGCCACGTACAAAGGCAATGTCGAATTCCCACTAAAACTGCAAAAAAGGATTTTCCCATTGTCGGATCCTGATCATTAAAAATAGATTGAGGACTCTTCATGTGATGAATCTGTAAAATTTTTTTGAAACAACCAAGAAAACAAAGTCACGATTTCATCATATAACAAAACTTCCCCAAAAACAACAATCTCCCAATGATGATTGAACCCCACAAAAACACCTAACGGATTGTACTCTTTATTAGTACTAAAAGTGGTGTCAAAACACAACAACATCTCCAAACAACTCATAATATGTTCTCATTTTTGGATCATCCGAGAAAATATTACTAATTTTACCATTCATGTCAAACTGCATAGTATAAACAAATGATTTATTGTCCTGACTTTGTCTTTCCAGGTATTCTAACATGCAACATGCATCACCATGAAGCAAATCTCTTTCCTATTTAGACCTTAAAAAATTCAACTGATCAACACGCGTGTACCCAACAACATCTTTCTCCCCTGCAATAGTCGTCACCAATGATAAAGAATCATTTGGTTTAATACCTTGCAGAAGCATTCACATCTAACTCAGCTGCTTGTGTTTTTGTTATTTTTCTTTGGGAACTCGTCATATGAATTGATTCAGGCCTCTGAAAGGGATGATTATTCTCTTCAACAAATATAGTACATGCATATTGTCTAGAAGACAATAAACTAACCCTAATTCTAGCAAGGCAACCTGTACATGTCTCAGCTCGAGGAAAATTCACCATGCTGTCACGTTTGTCAATCTTCCTATGACCTTCTTTGCTACACGCATAAAGGCTTGATGTAACAATTGATTTATCTTTTCTCCTTTTATTAGAGTATTCTTGGAATACACTGAACCCATTTACTCCCTCATACGTGGCATAAAAACATTGTGCTTCATCAAGTGACTTGAAAGTCATCCCTACAACTGGTTTAGTAGAAACTGCTACAACATCAACATCACCATCAATAGCATTGCAACACCCTACAACAAAAAACAATAGTTCAAGAAAAGTACATTAACTTTATAATAGGATTTAATCTGTTTGAAAATGTATAAACTATATGAATAGAAATGTAACTAAATTAAAATCATTACAAATATATATATATATATAATAAAACTATTTTTCTGAAATTATAAATAAAAAAATTATAAAATATATTTTCTAGTGGAAGTTCAAGTGGAAGTTCGAGTGGAAGTTTGAGTGGAACTTCCGGTGGACATCGATAGGAACTTGGACATCAAGTAGAAGTTTCACTACAAAAAAAACCAGGGCAAAAACCACTGGAAGTGCCGTAATGCAACAAAACTATATATCACGGGAACTTCCAATGGAACTTCTAGTGGAACTTCCAGTAGAACTTCTAGTGGAACTTCCAGTGGACATTGAGAGGAACTTGGACATCAAGTGGAAGTTTCACTGCAAAAACTCAAGGAAAAAACCATTGGAAGTGATGCAATGCAACAAAACTATATATCACGGGAACTTCCAGTGAAATTTCCAATGAAACTTCGAGTGGAAATTGAGAGGAACTTGGACATCAAGTGGAAGTTTCACTACAAAAACTAGGAAAAAACCACCCCTGGAAGTGCTACAATGCAACAAAACTATATAGTACTTCCAGTAAGAAAAAACTACTTCAAATAAACTCTCTTGAAATACCTTCATCGTTATCCACTATAATGAGAATTTTGACAAAAAAACTTCCAACAGTGCCTTGCCCTGCCCGAATGAAAATGTGCTAAGAGATCGACCAAGGATCTCGACCTTGACTATGGACCTTGATCGTGGATCGTTACCTCGACTAGAGTGTCGCGACGCCAATGATTTCACCCTACTCCACAACTCGGCGCACCGGGACTGAACGACCAAAGGTTCTCGGATCATCACTATCAGTACGTAGCGGACAAACTTCCGCATGAACTGTTCATCTGGATCACTGCGACAACCACGAATTCCACTGTCGGCTCGGCGCCGGTGATCCATGCGATGCTTAGGTCTCTCTTCCTGGGCCGGGTTCGGGACCTGCTTCCATTTATTAGGCAAAGGTTCCCAGAGCTGGGATTGAAGGAGGAGCAGTGCAGGGAGATGAGGTGGTTCGAAAGCGTGCTTTATTTCTCAGAAAACTAATCCGGGGTCTGCTCAACTGGACCCACCCCCTCTGGGCATTTAGCAAGGAGAAATCCAACTATGTCACCCAGCCCCTCCCAGAATCCGCATTCTCAGGAATGTGGAAGATGTTCCGCCAACTGGAGGTCGGCGTACCCTCGGTGTTCTTTACTCCGTACGGCGGGAGGATGAGCGAGATTCCAGCGACGACAACGCCGTACCCGCACAGAGCTGGGAACTTGTACCAGTTCTAGTACGTGGTGGTGTGGGGAGAAGTCGGTGAGGCAGTGTACAGGCGGCACATGGAGTGGACCAGCGTTTGGGGCAAGAAGTACTTCAATACAAACTTCCAAAGGATGGTGAAGGTGAAAACGAGGGTGGATCCAGGTAACTTCTTCCGGAACGAGCAGAGCATTCCAGTCCTGAACAATTGAGAAGGTGAAGATGAGGGTGGATCCAGGGAACTTCTTCCGGAACGAGCATTGCATTCTCAGTCCCGAACAATTGTGAAAAAGTGGAAAAACTGTCCAAATAAACGTCTGTTACAGCTTTTTCATTCAAGCTGCAATGAATTTTAATAAATAAAGAGTGAATGTCAATGGGTACCCCCAATACGCCCAAATAAGTTTATACTAATTATTTTATCTACGTCGGTGACAGCCCTCCCGTTTCATCCCCGGTTGCAGATCTACGGCTGAGTCGGTCCTCCCTGTTTTGTTCTTCATCTGCATTCCGTCATTTTTGATTCCTTACTGGCGCTGTGTTTCTTCGATTACGGTCTTCTTGTTTAGCATATCTGCCTCTTCTTATGCAGTTCGTCGGTTTCGGTCCTACGCCGGCTATACAGTTTGGCTCTCGGTCCTCCCTGATGTGCAGATCTGAGTCTTCCTCTACGGTTCGTCATTTTTGGTTCATCCCCGATTAAGGCCCCTCGAGCTCAATTCGTGTTTTTCGGTTCCTCGTAGGAATTGCGATCCATCGATTCATCGCCTGCGGTTGACTATGAGTGGATTCGCCATTGGAAAAATTTGACATGGGGAAGTTTTTTATTTTTATTTTTTATTTTTATGGGTTTAAGTTTTGTTCATTTCGAAAAATGGGTATTAGATTTACCCAAAAAGCGCGACTTAAAGTGGTCATTTTCCTCTTTTTTTCCCACTCCAAATTTATCTCCCCAACCATATTCCATTTAATATATTTAATATAATTATAATTAATCTCGCCCCCACCAATTTCTCACCCCAACCCTCCCTCATTTAATATAATTAATATAATTATAATTAATTTTTTTCCCACCACCAATTTCTCTCCCCAACCCTCTCTCATTTTATATATTTAATATAATTATAATTATATTCCTAAATTTATATTTATAAATTAATATATATTAATAAATATTTTAAATTTATTTATAAATAAATAAACAATTTTAAATATAGATTTATAATTATATATTTATAAACATATTTATAAAATTATTTGGAGTTTAAATGTATATTAAATTATATAATTATAAATATATATATATTTATATGATTAAAAAATTTTACTCATATAGATAGATTTACAATTATATGGTAATAAATATATTCATTATATATATATGTAAATAATTATAATTATGTAAATATACAATGCTATATTAATAATTATATATAAATATGTTTTTATTTAGAATTTATATAATTATTATTTTGAGAATTATATATTTATAACTATATAAATATGTTTTTATTTATAATAAATATATAAATCTAAATATAATAAATATATATAAATATAAATTAATAAAAATATATTTAAATATGTATATATATTAATAAATATATATAAAATTATATATTTATAACTATATTTTAAAATAAATAATTACAATTTAAAAAATATATTTATAAATATGTATTTAAAAAATATATTTACAAATATGTATTTAAAAATATGAAATTATTTTTAATTACATTTATAAATATATTTACAATCAGAGGCACCTTGTGCTTGATTTCTAGTTTGAGCTTCAACTTGATTTATCACAATTAATGGCAACGATTGAGCATCAGATCTATAATTTTTAGCCTTCTCCACTGGTTGCTCAACAGATTTTTCCTCCGAGTCATGAACTGACTCGTCCATAGAAAAATTTTCATTTAAAACTTCAATATGAACTTCAAATGGATTTACTCCTTGGTTCATGTTTTCATAAGGTTGTTTCTCCTCATGAGCATCTTCATTTATTTCCTCTAAAACAGGATCCTCTTGAAAAAATTCAGTTTGTTGTGTAGACTATTTTTGAACAGATTCAATTTGATCCACTTCAGTCTCTTCAGGCTCTGCCTCTTCCTGAGGCACAATCTCCTTTTCTTGACGAGTCACCTCAATCTGAGAAACTGTTTTTTGTTGAACTTCCTGTACAGCAGAGTCTCTAACAAATCTATAGCTCATAAGAGGTTCAGTTGCATCGACATTTTTTTAACAGACTCCTCACCAACTGGAGCTGCTCGATGTCTTTTCCTCTAAAGTCCCTCTTGAATTTCCTCATTAGCAGGAGGACCAACTACTTCAAATCTAATTCTTCTTGATGTTTTTGAAACATCACTAGTTCTTGATTCAGCCATGCCTTCTTTAGACTTTCCAAGTTGCTCCCCTGAGCCGATTCCTGGTCTTCTTCAGCTCCAACAGGCATAAGGTTGACTTTCACAGTACTCCAAAAGAATCTGATCTTCCTTAGAGTTCCATAATTGAAAGCATTGTTGTGGTGACATCTTACTCTGGCATCCACCAATCTGATCATATCCTTCTTAAATAACAATTTAGAAATGAATATTCCAAATGGGTAGACGTTCATCCTTGCTTCCGGTTGGAAAAAGTAATTCATATATCTCACCATATATCTAGGGAAATTCAGGTTGATGTCACTCCGAAGAAAAAACATCAAATCCATATCTGGAAATAAAATCTTTTCAATTTCTGACATTCTTAGTGCAATCCCTGTTTGCACAAGCTTCACAAGAATTTTCTGATTTGGTTCTAAATCCTTGACAAAATATTTTCTTACAATCGTAGAACCAAAAATAAAATACATAATGTCCTTAGACTTATGTACATTATCACTAATATTCTTTAGGTCAAAACGATAAACTCCCTCATGAGGGCAGTTTAATATCTTAGCGATTTCCACAATAGAGAGAGAAAAATCTCAATCTTCGATTTGTGTAATTACAGTATCTTCTTATTTTCCCAGAATAAATTGAACATATTTGAAGAAATGACACGGTTCTACCTCATATAAAAATTTTGTGTTTTCATCACTGAATGCCTGTTCTCAATTTTGAAAGGCAAGACCTATCCTCAGCAATAGATCGGTTTGGTACAACCATTCCAAGTCAATCAATTCACCTTTTAGGATTTTACTCCCTACCGAACATTGACGTTTGGTGTTCCTGGTTTTTCCTTCCTCGATTCTCCTTGTCTTAGCCATTTCTGTCGCAGATTTCTGAAGGTTTGAAGAGCTATGGTTTCGAAGGTTCAGGTTTGTATAGAAAAGAGTGGTAAGGATTTTTTGGTTTCGAAAGGTTTTGAGAGAAATGAACGAGTTTAGAATTTGAAACAGCTCTAACAACCTTGATTCCCATGTCATTTACGTACATAATAATCATTACATTATTTAAAATAAAACGCACACAGCAAAAAAAAGTACAAATAATTAAATTATTTAAAACAGTAAAAATTAAAATTAAAATTAATATAATCACATAAAAATTAATTAAAATTTCATTTAAAATTAAATAAACCTAACTCCCCTTAATAAAATCAAACCTTGCAGTGGTAAGTGGTTTAATAAAAATATCAACTAATTGAATTTCAGTACTTACAAATTCTAAGGATATATCCTTTTTAAGAACATGATCTCTTAGAAAATGATGTCTGATATCAATATACTTAGTCCTAGAATGATTAACAGAATATTTTTAAAATATTTATTGCGCTTGTATTATCATATAAAATATGTGTATTATTAAAACTTAATCCAAAGTCTATAAGAGTGTTTTTCATCCAAAAAACTTGTGCACAACAACTGCCTGTAGACACATATTCTACCTCGGCTATTGACAAGGCAACTGAGTGTTGTTTCTTAATAGACCATGACACTAAATATTTTCCTAAAAAGTGAAAAGTCTCTAAGGTAATTTTTCTATCTAATCTACAGATTCCAAAGTCATCATCTAAATATGAAATTAAATTAAAATCAGAAGTTTTTGGATAGAGAAGAGATTGAAAGATAGCTCCTTTTAAATATCTAAAAATTCTTTTGACAACACTTAGATGATATTATTTGGGATTTCAATGAAATCTAGCACAAATAAATACTGAATACATTATATCTGGCCTGCTAGTAAGATATGATAAAATTCTAATCATACCTCTATATAACTTGTTGTCAATTGATTTTCCAATTTAATGTAAATCAAGTTTTATATTATTACACATAGGAGTTGTATATGTCTTGCTGTTTTCAAGTCCAAATTTCTTCAGTAAATCTGTAATGTGTTTTCTTTGATTCAAAACATTTTCAAAATATTTTTGATAGATTTGAAGTCCTAGAAAGAAATTTAATTCTCCCATCATACTCATTTCAAATTCTTTTTGAATTAAATTTGTAAACTCGTGACAAATTTTTTTGTTTGTTGAACCAAAAATTGTATCATCAACATAAATTTGAACCAATAAAATATTAGAGTTTACAATTTTCTTAAATAATGTTGGATCTTCCATTCTAAAATTAAAATCATTTTTCAAAAGAAAAGAACTTAATCTTTGATACCAAGATCTTGGCGCTAGTTTAAGGCCCTAAAGATCTTTAGTAAGTTTAAAAACAGAATCTGGTTTTTGAGAATTTTTAAAACTAGGAGGTTGCTCAACATAAACTTACTCCAATAAATAACCATTTAAAAAGGTAGACTTGACATCCATCTGAAACAATTTAAAGTTCATATGATATGCATAGGCCAAAAGATTTCTAATGGATTCTAATCTTGCTACAGGGGAAAATTTCTCATCAAAATTTATACCTACTTCCTGATTATATCCTTTAGCTACTAGTCTTGCTTTATTTCTAGTTATTATTCCTTGATAATATTATTTATTTCTAAAGACCTGTTTAGTTCCTATAACTAGATAGTTTTGTGGTCTTTCAACTAATTTCCAAACTTTATTTCTATTGAACTGGTTTAGTTCTTCTTGCATTGCTATCATCCAACTTTCAACAATTAAGGATTCTTCTAATGTCTTAGGTTCAAATTGGGATAGAAACAAAGAAAACTCAATAAGATTTCATATGTTCCTTCTAGTTTTTATTCTCGTGTATGGGTCTCCTATTACAGTTTCTAAAGGGTGATTCTTTTGGGTTCTAGACTGTCTAGGTAAAACACTGTTAGGTTCATTAGTTCAATGTTCTTCTAAACTAGACTAAATTTTATTTATATCATTTTCAAAATCATCTTTCAATCTATCAAGTATCATGTTATCATTAGAGTCAGATTCATAAATTTGGTCATTCTTTTTCTCAAAGGGATCAGATCACTACTGGAAAATGGACCTATACCCACGGTTTTGGGAAAACCTTGGGCAACCTATTTTTTTCATAACCTTATTGAAGTCTATCTCTTTCATTAAATTTATATCCCAATAACCAATATTAGATCTCCATCCACTCAATATAAAATCATAAAATTCATATATTTATTTAAGATAATCATCATGATATAAGTCCCTATTTTAGCTCATCATTAAAGAGTTCAATGAAACTGTCACCATGAATTCTAACATCTCAATATTTGAATGCCATATAAAAAATTATACTACCACTTCAGGTATGCATTATTTATGTTCAAATATCACTTTAGGTTGCATTATTTATGTTCACACATCACATCAGCTAAGGCGGAATTTATTCATGTAAATTAATTTTTATTTACTATATTTTTGAATTTATTTTTATTTGTCTAAAAGAACAATTAATTATCATAGTAAATAGGTTTTTTAATATATACAAAATGACATCTGAATAAATCAACGTCAATGCCCCCAGTACCACAGCACGGTGTCTGAACCTCGCGCCCACTCCGCGTCTGACGTCTATGTCGCTCTAGGGTTCCTAGCTATATGTTTGGGTTCCTTTTCTTATGGTGCCTCCTCATGGTGTTGTGTAGAGTAATGACCGACATCACATGTAGACAACCCAAAATCATATGTGGAGCCATATGGTCCTGGAGCTCCTAAAAATGTCAAAAGTGAGATATCAAAGAAATCCTCATCGGTAGGTGATGGGCCATCACAAGCCGTGTTACCACACCCAGCTCGTAGTCCAAAGTATTCGGTGAAGATGACATATCTGGAATATAAGCATTTCCCTGCTATGCAACATCATCATTCGGATGGACACGATCATCTCTCTACGGTGCAACAACATCTGTAGGAGCCGCTCTCGGATGTCTATGTCATCGCCTCTACCCTTGCTGATGTCCTCATCTCTGTCTTCCTACCGGCGGTGGCGGTGGTGGTGCATTGTTCTCAATAGGCATAACGGTGACATTATCATCCCCATAAGCTTCAACTAGAGGATATCAATCATGATATAAATGTGGCTCCACATCTTAGAAACTCTCACGTGTTAATCGGAGATGATCTTTGAGATCTAACACGTCTGGGTGAACTACATCCTACCTAATAAATTCCTCCTCCTGAGGATTTGTGATATGTGAAAGATGAGTAATGTCGTCTATCTTCAAATGAAATAACATTCAAATTAATACCAAAAGTGAGTTAAAAAAATATAATAAATCTTAGTAAACATACCTACTACTAAATGTCAATCCCTTGACGTGTAAGGTGCATGAAGGTGTGTCCTCGATACCATTCCGCATAATCCCCTTGATCATTAAACTGATAGCGTGTTGTGGGATATCCATATTGAATGATACCATATTGGGCATGCGTGTCCCAAATCTCGATATAAGTTGCATGATACCTCTGCCAGTCCGTTGTCTGTCTATCTGTAAGCACAATTGAATGTAACCCATTAGGCTGTCGTAGTGCCATGGGGATATGTTGTATATAACCAAACTTGCACATGACCGAGTCTGGCTGGTTCCACTCAATGATGTGCAAGTGGATGAGTGGCACCACTACAACATGATCTCCAATCATAGTTGTGCAGTATGGTGGAAGTGATGCGTAGAAAAAACCTATATATGGAGTCTAGAAAACCTGAAATGTAAACTCAAAAAATAATTCATAAATTATCATGATAATTTTACTAAGATTACATTGAAATAACTTAAAAATTAAAAACAAAAAAAAATTTATGTAAAATGTAATGTTTGACCTACATTAGCTCGATGTATGATGTCAAATATATATTGAAAACTATGTAGACTATGTCTCGGAGTATGTGTATACTTATGAGACTGACTCCACCTGATTAAAAAAGAGTAATGTACGATATGTTTATAAAAAAATAAAAAAAAATACTAAATAACTCAAATTAATGATATAAACATAACAGGGTCCCTCAGAACAGTCCCAAAATAGATTTGGTTGAAGGGATGTGACAACTCAAGGAGTGATGCGTGGAAAACACTCCCAGACCCACATCTATACCAAAACCATACAACCTGCAATCTACTATGCCTCATCATGAAAACTGGTACAAAGACATCTCTATAGATTCAATAATACAACGGACCCCCAAGCTGCCCCATGTGCAAGTGGGAGCCCTGGAGGGCACATGGTATGCCGACGACGTCAATTCCTAGTAGACACTATATGATTGCACACCAGTCGCCACTAGTGGCACCCATAACTGCTTGTCCGTGGATGGGTAAAGTGAGCATATAGGTGATGTCCTCTAAAGTAATGGACATCTCCCCCTCATGGAGATGAAATGTGTCTTTCTCTAGCTGCCATATCTCAACCAATGCAGCAATCAAGTGGTGATCAATAGTCTTGAAGTCACACAAAGTGACTCCATAAAATCCAGAATGTCCGAGGTATGAAAAAATGGTTGCTGAGAGTGAATCATGATAAAAATGATGTGCTCTCTGAACAAAAATAAGTCTATACATGTCCTCGTGCCAACACATAGTGGGACACGTGCGTTTTCTGGGTAGATAACAAAGGCTGGTCCATCAGAATGTATGAATAGTAAAAAATTAATTTTATGTAAGGTATGAAATTTATCATGCAATGTATAAAATTTATTTAAATTTAATTTCCCTAGTAATAATTGTATATATGTTATGTGTTTGTACTTCTGATTACAAATTTTAGAAGCACAAAAAAACTCCTTCATAAAATGTTTATATCTCTTATCCTATTGAAGTTTATTGGAAAGTTATTCCTTTAAATATTATGATTCACCATATAGTTGAAATTTATATGAACTAGGAATTTATTGGATATATTTATATAGATCTCATATCATTTTCCAAGTAAGGGAATATATAATTCGTATTCAGAATGAACCTATGGTCATTTTTTGGTGTGAGGATGAATACGAACTTCCAATGGAAAATACCTATATTTTACGTGTCTTAATTTCTATCCCTAATGGCTATTTATCTCTTATGGTTGGGGATAAACTCAAAATTGAGTATATTCTTATTGTATATGTGTTTTTGATATATTTCTAGAAGAGTTTTCTATTCATCCATTGAATTATTAAGTTGAGTTTTCAACTGAACTCATACCTTATGCTATGCCTATTTCAAAGACTCTATATAACATGGAACCATTTGAGTTTTATATATTTAGTAAGAAACTTTAGGATAATCTATAAAAGGGATTCATATTCCTAAGTGCATCACCTTGGGGTGTAACTACTTAATTTGTTAAGAAGAAATATTGGACAATGTGTCTTTGGATTGATTATACCCAAGATAACATTATGTATGAGGAACGATTATTATGAATTTATATTGATTCCATTTGGACTTATTAATTCCCCATTTATCTTCATGGATTTAACAAATAGAGAATTTATAGATTACTTTTAATTTTTTTGGCAGTCCTTATAAAAAATATTCTAATATATAGGTATATTTTGTAAAAGTTACACTATATACAAATAAGACAAATATGATTAAAAATGGTGATAATAATAAAAATGATTACATGTACAAACTTTTACAGTAACTGATAGAGTACATGAATAATTTTAACCATCAGATGATTTCCCTATGTGTCTAGGGCAATGTGTTTTATATGACCTTCCTGTAATCATATGTTGTACCTCTATCAAGATGCTCGTTCACTGCGCCAATCCACCTCATTCCAAATATGAGTCAACTTTGGCCTCCCTTTAGGTCGAAGCCTAGTGTTGTTTGGTAGAAGCATGGGTGCAGCATCAGATAACAGATAATTCTGATATTCCCCGATTGGCATCCATGGATTACTATAGCATTCGTTGATACTCTCTAGTTGATAAACTGGATCAATGAACTGCTTCCAAGATAAGTGTACATAAACACATGCTATCATCACATGGCCGCAAGGATATCTCAATGCTTGAAAGTTTCCACATTCATTGTAATGCTTATACAATAAAACAACTCAAACATGACCATTGATACAAGCCACAACATCACTGAGCTCAACGACATCAAATTGTTGCTCTGGATGATTAAATGAAGTTACGCAATAAGTTGTTGCCTCTTGAAGAACTTTATCTAGGTCACACTAGAAATGGTGTCCATAGCGTATCCCTCTGTCCAGGCCCTCTTCAGCCTTCTTTCCTCATTCTAGAAAATACTTTACACTATGATAAAAGGTCTCATGTACCGAACCTGAAATTTAGATTTAAAACATTATACTAATATTATATTATAATTATAGTTCTTTTGAGTAACATACAATCAAATATACTTATTTACCTGTGATAAGTAATTTCTGAACTTCCTTCAAAACTCCATTTATACATTCTGCAATATTTCTCAACATATGTCCATATCTCTTCCCATCATCATATGTTGATGACCATTTATGATTTTGAATTTACATCATGTAATCATAAACTTATGGATTAGCTCATTTAATAGCTTTAAGATGCTCCTCCATCCTTTTCATTTGAGGATTTTATGCTATCAAATGATAACTAATCTGAAAACATATGACAATTATTGGATCAGGTTATACCAAATATGCACAAGAGGGGGGTGAATTGTGTCTTTTATAAATTCTTCTCTGATTGTGATGATTTCCAAATCTATCCTTTAACTTTATCAGAAAGTTTATGCAGCGGAAAATAAATAGATTGAAGGACGCAAAGATTTATAGTGGTTCGGGGAACAGAATGCCCCAAGTCCACTCCACCAATGCTATACTCCATGATCTTGGGGATTTTCTCTATATGGTCCTCTTATCAATAGACCATCTACAACTGAGTGCAGGAAGTTGACACCTTTACAAGTTAAGGCTAAAACAGAGCCTTCTGGTTCATATACAGAACCGAATACACATCTTAGTATGAGAACCCAGTTACTCAAAATAAAACGATTATTTTTCTGAAAATACTTTACAGGTTTTCTTCATAGTTGCAGCAACACACAACTGATAGTAGATGAATCATTGTCTTCAGAAAAGATGTTCTTCAGGTAAGTGCAGTTCTGATTCAATCCAGTTGTAACAGATATAGAAATAAATCCAAAAACTCCAACAACAATGGATTCACGATAGATCTTAGATGTATAAATGGTGAATCTTCAACGTATCTCTTCTTCTTTAGAAAACAGAGTCTGATAGATCTTGGTTGCAGAAGATCTGTGTGACTCGTATATCTCTGTAAAAAATTTAGTCGAGAAAATTGAGAGCTTGTACTTATAATATTTTTCGCAATGATCCATCTTACTCATTTTTTAATTCAAAATAACATAGATATATAAATAATAAATAAGAGCATTTTCCTTACAAATTTAGATCCACAAATGTCACCTTAAGAATCATGATATTCAAATGTTTGAATAATAGAGCAGTCGTAACTTCCCTTAATAATCGGCACAAAATACTCCTCTTAAATCTATCCTTTGAATCATAAATAAACATATTTTAATCAGTCAAAGATGTGCTTTAAAATTGGGCTTTTAATCTGTCTTGAAATCATCTTGATAATATGCATAAATATAGTTGCTTGATAAAGTCAAAATTTAAATTCCTGACGCCAAACGTAGGGTTGAACTGCATAGCATTCTTTTCTCAGAATGTAAGGTTGACAACGTAAGTTTGATCTCAAATGTAAGGTTGATCTCAAACATAAGGTTGATCTCAAATGTTAGGTTGATCTCAAGCCTAAGGTTGATCTCAAACGTAAGGTTGACAACATAAGGTTGATCATCCATACTTTTCTCTTATGCTTTCAAATGTATGGTATATTATCCATACTTTCCTCTTTAGAAAAACATTAGATACATGATCCATAATTTTTTATAGAATTTAAGGTTCATTATAAAATTAAGTTTGATGAACCATACTTTTTAGAAACAAACGTAATGTTCCATACTTACGTAGGGTTCTTCTTCCATACTTTTTTTGATATTACAAAAGTAAGGTTCCTTTCAAACATTGGGTTCCTTTATCATACATTGCAAATAACTTATGGTTTCTTAACCATAATTTTCCAATAAAGTAAACATATAATTTTATCCTTACCCTACGCTTTTCAACGTAGGGTATGAATAGTGCTTCTAGAACACTCAAATACGCTAAAACGATTTCTGAACACGTAGAGCATGAACAGTGTTTCTAGAACATGATAAAAATATTTCCAAACACTGTCAAATATTCCACACGGATTAAACACATTAATATTATACCAAAATAGAGAAATAAAGAATATTAATTTCTTAAAATATACTCAAGGTAAAATCATTATAATAACAAACAAGAGTATTTGTGAGCATCAAAATCATCATAAAAAAGATAGAGTATTGTTCTCAACAATCTCCCCAAATAATAATAAAATAGAGTATTTTTGAAAACAAAACTTACTCAAAAATATCCCCTTTTTTATGATCACAAAACCCATGAAATTAACCTATATAATTAATTGTATATAATTTAGATTTTTTCCAGGATAAAAACAATATTTAATTTTGAAAAAATTATTTCAATAAGAAATTTACATTCTGTTATCCAGATTTTTATACATAAAAATAAAAATTCAGTTTTTAACATTTCTCATTATTTTGGAAGTAAAATAAAATAATATTTTATGTTTATTCAAATTTCTCCCCCTTGGCGTTTACCCATATTTCATCCCTTTAAGAAAATAAAAAAAACTTTTAGAAATTTCTCCTCTTTAAATGAAATGACCTATGAGTAAAAGATTTATATATAAAAAAACTTAAAATAAAATGTTGTGTTTATCTATATTTCTCCCCCTTTTGTGATATCAAAAGAATTATAGAACAAGAAATATAACACATTTTAATGTAGCATTGAACTTAAGTAAATACTATGATATACTGTTTATAAATATTTGAATCTAGATTATTGACATTTTAATACAGATAGTACAATAAACAAATCAAAACATATGAAAATGAGATTCAAATATATTTTATTGAGAAAATATATATACAAGTACAGAAATGAAAACATAAATCAGGGTTGGCCTAAAAAGGTTTGTGAAACATGGTCAACGCCTCTGAATAATTTCCTTGAGCTCTGTCTTGTGTATTCTCAACCTTTTCATCAGTCCATCTCATAGTTGGACTATGATATATCTTCCTTCCTGATTAAGATGAAGATATTCAATTAAATTGAATCTTAAAAACCCATGTAACCTCTCTTCCTTCTCTAAAAATTGATTTAGCTTTTCAGTGAACCAGTTTAGTAACTCTCTTACTTCGGGTTCACCTGATGCAAGCAGGTCAACAAGAAGCTTTTGATTGTCCAATAGAACAGATAGTGGAGCACTGTTACACTATAAGTCATGCAATCTATCATTCATATTTCTCATTACAGTTGTAATGGCCTGGAATATTTTTATTAGATTAGGCGAAGTACCTGACGTACTTGCTTGATTTCTCCTGACAGTTTTGAATTGTTGCTCTATAAAAATTTTAAAATCTGCCAAATCTATATTCAATACAATTTTAGATTTTAATTTCCCAACTTTGGCTAACATATCTTTCTTAAAATCTTCCACTTCTCTTTTTGAAACTAAAATTTCTTTCAAGTTCTGAAACTTTTGTCTCTCCTTCTCTAATTCTCCTCTCAAAGAATCATTTTCAGCTTGAACTTTATTAAATTTTTGGATTAACTCCTCCACATGATCATTCTTAGAATCATAGGCACCTTGTTCTTGATTTCTAGTTTGAGCTTCAACTTGATTTATCACAATTAAAGGCAGTGATCGAGCATCAGATCTATGATTTGTAGCCTTCTCCACTGGTTGCTCAACAGATTTTTCCTTAGAGTCATGAACTGACTCATCCACAAAAAACATTCATTTAAAACTTCAGTATGAACTTCATATGGACTTACTCCTTGGTTCATGTTTTCATCATGTTGTTTCTCCTCATGAGCATCTTCATTTATTTCCTCTAAATCATGATCCTCTTGAACAAATTTAGTTTGTTGTGCAGACTATTTTTGAACAGATTCGATTTGATCCACTTCAGTCTCTTTAGGATCTGCCTCTTCCTAAGGCACAATCTCCTTTTCTTGAGGAGTCACCTCAATCTGAGAAATTGTTTTTTGTTGAACTTCCTTTACAGTAGAGTCTCTTACAAATCTATAGCTCAGAATAGGTTTAGTTGCATCAGCATTTTCTTGAACATACTCCTCACCAGCTGGAGCTGCTCGATGTCTTTTTCTCTGAAGTCCCTCTTGAATTTCCTCATTAGCAAGAGGACCAACTGCTTAAAATCTAATTCTTCTTGATGTTTTTAAAACATCACTGGTTCTTGATTCAACCATGCCTTCTTTAGACTTTCCAGGTTTCTCCCCTGGGCCGATTCCTGGTCTTCCTCCGCTCCAACAGGCATAAGCCTGCCTTTCAGAGTACTTCAAAAGAATCCGATATTCTTTAGATTTCTAGCATTGAAAACATTGTCGTGGTGGCATTTTACTCTGGAATCCACTAATCTGATCACATCCTTCTTAAATAACAATTTAGTAATAAATCTTCCAAATGGGTAGACGTTCATCCTTACTTTTGGTTGGAAAAAATAATTCAGATATCTCACCATATATCTAGTGAAATTCAGATTGATGTCACTCAGAAGAAAAAATATCAAATACATATCTGGAAATAAAATCTTCTCCATTTCTGAAATTCTTGGTGCAATCCCTGTTTTCACAAACTTTACAAGAATTTTCTGATTTGGTTCTAAATCCTTGACAAAAAATTTTCTTACATTCATAGAACCAAAAATAAATGACATAATGTCCTCAGACTTATGTACATTATCACTAATATTCTTTAAGTCAAAATGATAAACTACCTCATGAGGGTTGTTTAATATCTTAGCGATTTCCACAATAGAGAGAGAAAAATCTCGATCTTCGATTTGTGCAATTTCTGTATCTTCTTATTTTCCTAGAATAAATTGAACATGTTTGGATAAATGACACAGTTCTACCTCATATAAAAATTCTATTTTTTCATCACTGAACATATGTTCTAGATTTTGAATGGTGAGATATTTCCCCAGCAGTAGATCGGTTTGGTACAACCATTCCAAGTCAATCAATTCACCTTTTAAGATTTTACTCCCTACCGAGCGTTGACGTTTGGTGTTGCTTGTTTCTCCTTACTTGATTCTCTCTGTCTTATCCATTTCTGTCATAGATTTCTGAAGGTTTGAAGAGCTAGGGTTTCAAAGGTTCAGGTTTGTATAGAAAAGAGCGGTAAGGATTTTTTGGTTTCAAAAGTTTTTGAGAGAAATGAACGGGTTTAGAATTTGAAACAGCTCTAACAACCTTGATTCCCATGTCATTTATGTACATAATAATCATTACATTATTTAAAATAAAACAGACACAGCAAAAAAAAGTACAAATAATTAAATTATTTAAAACAGTGAAAATTAAAATAGAAATTAATATAATCACATAAAAATTAAATAAAATTTCATTTAAAATTAAATAAACCTAGATCCCCTTAATAAAATCAAACCCTGCAGTGGGAAGTGGTTTAGTAAAAATATCATCTAATTGAATTTTTGTACTTACAAATTCTAAGGATATGTCCTTTTTAAGAACATTATCTCTTAGAAAATGATGTCTAATATCAATATACTTAGTCCTAGAATGATTAATAGGATTTTTTTGAAATATTTATTGTTCTTATATTATCACATAAAACATGTGTATTATTAAAACTTAGTCCAAAGTCTATAAGAGTGTTTTTAATCCACAAAACTTGTGCACAACAACTGCCTGCATACACATATTCTACCTCAGCTGTTTATAAGGCAACTGAGTGTTGTTTCTTACTACACCATGACACTAAAGATTTTTCTAAAAAGTGAAAAGTCTCTGAGGTGATTTTTCTATCTAATCTACAGCTTCCAAAGTCAGCATCTAAATATGAAATTAAATTAAAATTAGAAGTTTTTGGATCGAGAAGATATTGAAAGACAGTTCCTTTTAAATATATAAAAATTCTTTTGACAACACTTTGATGAGATTCTTTGGTATTTTATTGAAATATAGCATAAATACATACTAAATACATTATATCTGGCCTATTAGTAGGATATTATAAACTTACAATCATACCTCTATATAACTTATTATCAATTGATTTTCCAATTTAATACAAATCAAGTTTTATATTAGTACACATAAAAGTTGTATATGTCTTGCTGTTTTCAAGTCCAAATTTCTTCATTAAATCTATAATGTGTTTTCTTTGATTCAAAACATTTCCAAAATATTTTTTATAGATTTTAAGTCCTAGAAAGAAATTTAATTCTCTCATCATACTCATTTCAAATTCTTTTTGTATTAAATTTGAAAACTTGTGACAAATATTTTTGTTTGTTCATCCAAAAATTACATCATCAACATAAATTTGAACCAATAAAATATTAGAGTTTACAGTTTTCTTAAATAATGTTGGATCTTCCATTCCAAAAGTAAAATCATTTCTCAAAATAAAAGAACTTAATCTTTCATAGCAAGCTCTAGGTGCTGGTTTAAGGTCGTAAAGAGCTTTAGTAAGTTTAAAAACAGAATCTGGTTTTTGAGAATTTTCAAAATGAGGAGGTTTCTCAACATAAACTTCCTCCAATAAATAACTATTTAAAAAGGCAGTCTTAACATCCATCTGAAACATTTTAAAGTTTATATGAGATGCATATGCCAAAAGATTTCTAATGGATTCTAATCTTTCTACAGGGGAAAAGGTCTCATCATAATCTATACCTTCTTCCTAATTATATCCTTTAGCTACTAGTCTTGATTTATTTCTAGTTATTATTCTGTGATCATCTTGTTTATTTCTAAAGACCCATTTAGTTCCTATAATTGGGTGTTTTTGTGGTCTTTCAACTAATTTCCAAACTTTAGTTCTCTTGAACTGGTTTAATTCTTCTTACATTGCTATCATCCAACTTTCATCAATTAAGGCTTCTTCTAATGTCTTAGGTTCAAATTGGGATAGAAAAGAAAAAAACTCAATAAGATTTCCTATGTTCCTTCTAGTTTTTATTCCTATGTGTAGGTCTCATAATACAGTTTCTAAAGGGCGATTTTTTTGGGTTCTAGACTGTCTATGTAAAAAACTGTTAGGTTCATTAGTGTCATGTTCTTCTGAACTGGACTGAATTTTATTTATATCATTTTCAAAATCAGCTTTCAATATCTTAAGTATCATGTTATCATTAGACTTAGATTCATCAATTTGTTCATTCCTTTTCTCAAAGGGATCTGATCACTACTAGAAAACGGACCTATACACACGGTTTTCCCAAAAGCATAGTGATAGGTCACCCTATCCCCAAGGTTTAGGGAAAACCGTGGGTATAGGCATTTTCTGATAACCTATGCCCAGGGTTTCCCCAAACTGTGGGCAACCTATTTTTTCAGAACCTTCTTGAAGTCTATCTCTTTCATTACATTTATAACCCAACAATAAATATTAGATCTCCATCCACTCAATATAAAATCATAAAATTCATATACGTATTTAAGATACTCTTTATGAACTATGTCCCTATTTTAGCTCATCATTAAAGAGTTCAATAAAACTATCACCATGAATTCTAACATCACAATATTTGAATTCCATATAAAAAAATTATACTTCCACTTCTGGTATGCATTATTTATGTTCAAATATCACTTTAGGTACGCATTATTTATGTTCACACATCAATTCATATAAGGTGGATTTTATTGATGTAAATTAGTTTTTATTTACTATATTTGTGAATTTCTTTTTATTTGTCTAAAATAACAATTAATTATCATAGTAAATAGGTTTTTTAATATATAAAAAATTCCATCTGAATAAATCAACGTCAATGCCCTCGGTACCACAACACGGCGTCTGAACCTCATGCCCACTCTTCATATGATGTCTGTGTCACTCTAGTGTCCCTAGCTATATGTTTGGGTTCCTTCTCTTGTGGTGCCTCCTCATGGTGTTGTGTAGAGGACTAACCGACATCACGTGTGGACAACCCAAAATCATATGTGGACCCATGTGGTCCTGGAGCTCCTAAAAATGTCAAAAGTGGGATATCAAAGAAATCCTCATCAGTAGGTCATGGTCCATCACAAGCCATGTTACCACACCCATATCGTAGTACAAAGTAGTCAGCGGAGACAACATATGTGGCATATAAGCATTTCCCTGCTATGAAACATCATCAGCCGGCTGGACAAGATCATCTCTCTGCGTTGCAACAACATCTGCAGGAGCCGCTTTCAGATGTCTATGTCATCGCCTCTACCCTTTCTGGTGTCCGCATCTCTGTCTTCCTGCTGGCAGTGGCGGTGGCGGTGCATCGTTTTCAACAGGCATAGCAGTGACATCATCATCTCCGGGAGCTTCAGCTGGAGGATATGAATCATGATATAATTATGGCTCCATATCTTAGAAACTCTCACGTATGAACTAGAGATGATCTTTGAGAGCCAACACATCTGGGTGAAGTACATCCTACCGAATAAATGCCTCCTCCTAAGGATTTTTGATATGTGAAATATGAGTAATGTCGTCTATCTGCAAATGAAATAACATTCAAATTAATACCAAAAGTGAGTTAAAAAAATATAATAAATCTTAGTAAACATACCTAATGCTGAATATCAATCCCTTCACGTGTAAGGTGCATGATGGTGTGTCGTCGATACCAGTCCGCATAATCCCCCTGATCATTAAACTGATAACATGTTGTGGGATATCCGTATTGAAAGATACCATATTTGGAATGCATGTCCCAAAGCTCTATATAAGTTGCATGATAGCGCTGCCAGTCCATTGTCTATCTATCTGTAAGCATAATCAAATGTAACCGATCAGGCTGTCATGGTGGCATGGGAATATTCTATATATAACCAAACTAGCACATGACCTAGTCTGGATGGTTCCACTCAATGATGTGCAAGTAGATGAGTGGCACCACTACAACATGATCTCCAATCATAGTTGTGCAGTATGGTGGAAGTGATGCATAGACCAAACCTATATATGGAGTCCAGGAAACCTGAAATGTAAACTCAAAAAATAAGTCATAAATTTGCATGATAATGTTACTAATATTACATTGAAATAACTTAAAAATTAAAAACAAAAAAAATTCTACATAAAAGGTAATGTTTAGCCTACATTTTCTTGATGTATGATGTCAAATATATATTGAAAACTATACAAACTATGTCTTGGAGTATGTGTATACTTATGAGACAGACTCCACCTGATTAAAAAAGAGTAATGTATGATATGTTTATAAAAAAAATAAAAAAAGTACTAAATAACTGAAAGTAATTATGTGAACATAATAGAATCCCTCAGAACAGTCCTGAAATAGCTTTGGTGGAAGTGATGTGACAACTCGAGGAGTGATGCGTGGAAAACACTCCCAGACCCACATCTATACCAAAACTATACAACCTACAATCTATTATGAATCAGCTTGACAACTGGTACAAATACATCTGTATAGATGAAATAACACAACGGACCCCCAAGACACCCCATGTTCAAGAAGGAACCCTGGAGGACACGTGGTATGCTGGCGACGTCAATGCCTAGTAGACAATGTATAACTGCACACCAGTCGCCACTAGTGGCACCCATAACTGCTTGTCTGTGGATGGGTAAACTGAGCATGTAGGCGATGTCCTCTAAATTAATGGGCATCCCCCCCTCAAGGAGATGAAATGTGTCTGTCTCTGGCTGCCATCTCTCAACCAATGCAGCAATCAAGTGGTGATCAATGGTCTTGAAGTCACACATAGTGACTCCATAAAATCCAGCATGTCTGAGGTATGAAAAAGTGGCTGTTGAGGGTGCATCATGATGGAAATGATGTGCTCTCTAAACCGCAATAAGTCTACACATGTCCTCGTGCCAACACATCGTGCGAAACGTGCGTTTACTAGGAAGATTACAAAGGTTGGTCCATCAGAATGTATGAATAGTAAAAAATTAATTTTATGTAAGGTATGAAATTTATCATGTAATGTATAAAATTTATTTAAATTTAATTTCCCTAGTAATAATTGTATATATGTTATGTGTTTCTACTTCTGATTAAAAAATTTAGAATCACAAAAAACTCTTTCATAAAATGTTTATATCTCTTACCTTATTGAAGTTTGTTGGAAAGTTATTACTTAAAATATTATGATTCACCGTATAGTTGAAATTTATATGAACTAGGAATTTATAGGATATATTTATATAGATCTCATATCATTTTCCAAGGAAGGCAATATATAATTTGTATTCATAATGAACCTATGGTCATTTTTTGGTGTGAGGATGAATACGAACTTCCAATGGAAAATACTTATATTTTATGTGTCTTAATTTCTATCTCTGATGGCTATTTATCTCATATGGTTGAGGATAAACTCAAAATTGAGTATATTCTTATTTTATATGAGTTTTTTGATATTTTTCTAGAAGATTTTTCTATTCATCCATTTAATTATTAAGTTGAGTTTTCAACTGAACTCATACCCTATGCTATGCCTATTTCAAAGACTCCATATAACATGGAACCATTTGAGTTTTATATATTTAGGAAGAAACTTCAGGATAATCTATAAAATGGATTCATATTCCTAAGTGCATCACCTTGGGTTATAACTGTTAATTTTCTTAAGAAGAAATATTGGACAATGTATCTTTGGATTAATTATACCCAAGACAAAATTATGTATGAGGAACGATTATTATGAATTTATAGTGATTTCATTTGGACTTATTAATTCCCCATTGATCTTCATGGATTTAACAAATAGAGACTTTATAGATTTGAATTTTTTTGGTAGTCCTTATAAAAAATATTCTAATATAAAGGTATATTTTGTAAAAGTTACACTATATAAAAATAAGTCAAATATGATTAAAAATGGTGATAATGATAAAAATGATTACATGTACAAACTTTTAGAGTAACTGATAGAGTACATGAATACTTTTAACCATGAGATGATTTCCCTATGTATCTAGGGAAATGTGTCTTTATATGACCTTCGTGGTAGCATATGATGTACCTCTATCAAGATGCCCGTTCACTGGGCCAATCCACCTCATTCCAAATACGAGTCAACTTTGGCCTCCCTTTAGGTCGAAGCCTAGTCTTGTTTGGTTGAAGCATGGGTGCACCATCAGATAACTAAAAATTCTGATATTCCCCGATTAGAATCCATGGATTACTATAGCATTTTTTGATACTCTCTAGTCAATAAACTGGATCAATGAACTGCTCCCAAGATAAGTGTACATAAACACATGCTACGATCACATGGCTACAAGGATATCTCAATGCTTGAAATTTTCCACATTCATTGTAATGCTTCTACAATAATACAAATCACACATGACCATTGCTACAAGCCACAACATCACTGAGCTCAAAGTCATCAAATTGTTGCTCTAGATGATTAAATGAAGTTACACAATAAGTTGTATCCTCCTGAAGAACTCTATCTAGATCACACTAGAAATGGTGTCCATAGTGCATCCCTCTATCGAGGCCCTCTTCAGCCTGCTTTCCTCATTCTAGAAAATACTTTACACTATGATAAAAGTTCTCTTGTACCGAACCTGGAATTTAGATTTAAAACATTATACTAATATTATATTATAATTATAGTTCTTTTGAGTAACATATAATCAAATATTCTTATTTACCTGTGATAAGTAATTTTTGAACTTCCTTCAAAACTCCATTTATAAATTCTACGAAATTGCTCATCATATGTCTATATCTCCTACCATCATCATATGTTGATGACCATTTATGCTTTGGAATTTGCATCATGTAATCATAAACTTATGGATTAGCTCGGTGAATAGATTCAAGATGCTCCTCCATCCTTTATAGTTGAGGATTGTATGCTATCAAATGATAACTAATCTGAAAACATATAAAAATTTTTGGACCGGGTTATAACAAATATGCACAAGAGGGGGGGGGGAATTGTGTATTTTATAAATTTTTATCGAATCGTGATGATTTCCAAATCTATCCTTTAACTTTATCAGAAATTTTATGCAGCGTAAAATAAAAATATTGAAGGACGCATATATGTATAGTGGTTTGGGGAACAGAAGGCCTCTAGTCCACTGCACCAACGCTCTACTCCATGAGCTTGGTGATTTTCACCATCTGGTCCTCTTATCAATAGACCATCCACAATTGAGTGCAGGAAGTTGACACCTTTACAAGTAAAGGCTAAAACAGAGCCTTCTGGTTCATATATAGAACCAAATACACATCTTAGTATGAGAATCCAGTTACTCAAAATAAAAAGATTATTTTTCTGAAAATACTTTCCAGATTTTCTTCATAGTTGTAGCAGCACACAACTGACAGTAAATGAATCATTGTCTTCAGAAAATATGTTCTTCAGGTAAGTGCAGTTATGAGTCGATCTAGTTTTAATAGATATAGAAATAAATCTAGCAACTCCAAAAAAAATGTATTCACGATAGATATTCGATGTAGAAATGGTGAATATTCAATTTATTTCTTCTTCTTTAGAAAACAGAGTCTGATAGATCTTGGTAGTAGCAGATTTGTGTGAGTAGTATATCTCTGTAAAAATTGTAGTTGAGAAACTCAAGAGATTGTACTTATAATATTTTTCATAATAATCCATCTTACTCATTTTGAAATTCAAAATAACAAAGATATATAAAAAATAAAGAAGATAATTTTCCTTTCAAATTTAGATTCACAAATTCGCCTTAAGAATCGCGATATTCAAGTGTTTGAATAATAGAGCAGTCGTAACTTACCTTAATAATAAGCAAAAAATCCTCCTCTTAAATCTATCCTTTGAATCTTAAATAAAAAGATTTGAATCATTCAAAGACATGCCTTAAAATTGGTCTTTTAATCTATCTTGAAATCAACTTGATAATCTGCATAAAGACAGTTGCTTGATAAATTTAAAATTTAAATTCCTGATGCCAAACGTAGGGTTGAATTGCATAGAAATCTTTTCTCAGAACATAAGGTTGACAACGTAAGGTTGATCTCAAATGTAAGGTTGATCTCAAACATAAGGTTGATCTCAAATGTAAGGTTGATCTCAAACCTAAGGTTGATCTCAAACATAAGGTTGACAACATAAGGTTGATCATCAATACTTTTCTCTTTTTCTTTCAAATGTATGGTATATTATCCATACTTTCCTCTTTAGAAAAACATAAGATACATGATCCATACTTTTTGATAGAATGTAATGTTCATTATAAATTTAAGGTTGATGAACCATACTTTTCAGAAACAAACGTAACGTTCCATACTTACATAGGGTTCTTCTTCTATTCTTTTTTGATATTACAAAAGTAAGGTTCCTTTCAAATGTAGGGTTCCTTTATCATACTTTTCATATAACTTTTGGTTGCATAACCATAATTTTCCAATAAAGTACACACATATTTTTATCCTTACTCTACGCTTTTCAATGTAGGGTATGAAAAGTGTTTCCAGAACACGCTAATACGCTAAAATGATTTCTGAACATGTAGAGCATGAACAGTGTTTCCGGAACACGCTAAAAATATTTCCAAACACTTTGTCAAATATTCCACACGGATTAAATGCTTTAATATTACTCCAAAATAGATAAATAAAGAATATTAATTTCTTGAAATATACTTAAGTTAAAATCATTATAATAACAAACAAGAGTATTGGTGTGCATCAAAATCATCATAAAAAGATGGAGTAATGTTATCAATAATCTCTCCCTAATAATAATAAAATAGAGCATTGTTGAAAACAACACTTGTGTCACGACCCGTCCTCGGGGCCCGTGTCGTGACTACCCCAAGCCCGCCTTCCATAGGCCAGGGGCTGGCGACTAGCACCAAGGCGTAAATCCCAGAAAAAGGGAAGGCATTGCCTTTGTAAAGTAAACAATCACCACAGAGTAAGCAAGCGGAAAGGTAAACACTAAGTAAAAACTGTAACAAGCTGTGCTGAAAGTAAAAAGGGGCCGGAAATACAAGTCCAACTGTAAAGTACAACTGAAAGGGAAAAACAGCAACTTAAAGGAAAAGCCACAGCGTCGATCCGTCCTCTGGAAGCTCCACCTGAAGGGTGGGTACAGATAGCCTCCACAGCTCCTCAGTCCAGCCGTCCGTTCCGAGTATGTTCCGCCCAGTGGTCTACCTCCAGGTACCGTCTTGCTCCGCACGCCTCCACCACGATCAGCGCTGTCCGTTGTCTGCAACCAACACAACGAAGTGCGGGCAAGCCCGTGTAGGGGTGAGTATAAACTACTCAGTAGGGACCCTGAGACCCCCTAAGGTCTCCCGAAATCCACAAAGGATAAACCACAAAGGAAATATGCAATCACGAAGTAACATCCAACACTGCTTAGGTATATGCCCATACATATACCTAAGTCATCAATTCCCGTTCGGCCCCAACATCCGAGCCCAAGCACAACCCAGTCCACACAGGAAAGAAAAACGTAAACCCACACAGGATAGCACAACACAATCCACGAAGGAGAGCAAAAGTAATCCACATAGGACAGCTCAACACAATCCACAAAGGAGGGTAAATAGTAAATCCACACAGGATAGCTCAACACAATCCACAAAGGAGAGTAACACAAGATTCATCTCACAGAGGATATACTTCTTCAAATGACGATAGAGATGATCAGATGTAGCCACTGATTCATCTAATCCGTCGGACCCATAAAGGATCAGAAGGTACTAACCCCCCCCCCCCCCCCGTAATGACCCACACAGGATCGATCATGAAGTTGGACCCAAAGCCATTGGGAAACTCCTTCTCCATCAAGTACAGTGGTTATGCCGCTACAACCAAGCGCTCCTCCGTCGTGGGTCTGCCGCTACAACCAAGCGCTCCTCCATCGTGGGTCTGCCGCTACAACCAAGCGCTCCCATGTGCCGCTACAACCAAGCGCACCTCTGTCGTGGGTCTGCCGCTACAACCAAGCGCTCCCCTGTGCTGCTACAACCAAGCGCACCTCTGTCGTGGGTCTGCCGCTAAAACCAAGCGCTCCCCTGTGCCGTTACAACCAAGCGCACCTCTGTCGTGGGTCTGCCGCTACAACCAAGCGCTCCTCTGTGCCGCTACAACCAAGCGCACCTCTGTCATGGGTCTACCGCTACAAGCAAGCGCTCCCCTGTGCCGCTACAACCAAGCGCTCCCCATTGAGCTATCCATAACACACCGAGTCATTCGATCAGCAGTCGTTAAAACTCAACCGGCTCTAGGGTTCCGCACACAGCATGCTCGTTCTGGGAGGGTCCACTCCACGAGCTAAAAGGTCGATGCATCAACTGACATGCAGTCCGGAGTTGATGTATCCCAAGGTGTACCGTAGTGGTCACTGCCAAAAACATGGAGGATTCTCGTACTGTTCTCATCATCGTCGCAGTCGAATCCACCGAGGATCTCTGTATAGTCGTCGTCGTCGAAGTCGCAGCCAGCACTAGGGTTCCCGCACACATAAGGCTCGTTCGGGAGGGTCCGCTCCACGAGCCGAGAGTCTGATACATCAACCGAAACAAAGTCCGAAGTTGATGTATCCAAAAGTTCCGTATAGCCAACAGGAACTCAACGTCGCAGACGGCGCGTCAATCGGACGCCCGGTCTGAGAGTTATTGGCTTTTTCGTCCCAGGGGCCCGGTTGGTTTTTAAGGAAAAACTAACCCAACCGTACTCCACCTGCGTCCAAACCTCGGGCAGAGTGAGCCAAATGATCCGTCTCACTTAGAGGAATCCACCAAAGCTGACGGCACGTCAATCGGACGTCTGTAGCTCAAGATATGAGTGTTTCCGCTCCGAGGGCCCGGTTGGTTTCGTGTACGAACCAACCCGGCCGAACCCAAAGTATTCCGAAACCTTGAGTTTGATATACCGAAACGACCGTCTCGATCCAAGGATCGTGTTGCCGCTGACGGCGCGTCGTTCGGAGGCCCGTAGCTCAAGATATGGGCATTTGACCGAAAATGGTCCGTAGAAAGGGGGTCCAGGCCCGGGCCGACCCGCCCCCCCCCCCCCCCCCCTGGGTCGGCCGAACCGGGTCGACCCTACCCGGTCCAACCCAGCCGGAACCGGTCCGGTCCGGCCAGGGCGCGGCCCGGCCGATCGGACCGGCCTGGCTCGGCTCGGCCGAGCGGCCGAGCGCCTGGGTGCCGCGGGCGCTGCCCCCGCGGTTTAGAGATGCCGCGGCCCTCGAAGGGGCCGCGCTGGAAAAACGGACGTCGCTTCAGCCGCGTCCCGTGCGGGCGAGCTGGACCCACGCGGCCGCGGGTCCGCTGGCCGCCGCCGCCTCTGGCCGCCGGCGCCGCCGGCGGCTTCTGCGGGCCACCGGAGTCGCTCTGGTGGTCCGTTTTCCTTCCCGCCTGTGTCATTGTTCCTCCCGGGTTCTGTTCTTCATTGTGGGATCACCAAATCTCCCTTGCATCACGATTTTCTCTCACCCGCCAAATCCGCACAACCACGATGAACGGCGGAGGGTTGTCGGGCCGTGTTTGTTTGGCCCGCACCCTCCGCGTTAGTTAACAACAACGGGAGAAAAATAATTCAACACATGAAACAACAATTTTAATAAATTAAAATTGTTCATTTGAAACCGGTTCTTTAATTTTAAAGAAACGTTCACGGGAAGAGGGCATTTCCAAAACATAATCCCTACCTCGTCAAGTCGCACGCGCGGGTTCTTCGCGGATTGATCGTCGCAGAAGGAGGGGATCGTCGCGTCATCGTGGAAGGGCGTCACGTCGTCGCGGAATCCGGAGTTGAGTCGGCGAACTCAACGGACCAAGAAACAACAGATTTAATTTAATTATATATAATTAAATCCCTGTTTTGTTAATAAAAACACAAGGGAGATTTAAGAGAAACCCGAAGTCTCTTACCTCAAACAGCTGATCGAAGATTTCATTGCGGAGGAAGAGACGTCGCAGAAGAACGTTGCAGGAAGGGAACGTCGACGTCGCGGAACACGGTGTCGCGTCGTCGATTTCCGCAGGTTCGGCATTCTTCATCGGAGGTCGGCGTTCTTCGCGTTCTTCGCGTTCTTCGTGAAGGAGGATGAAGGCTCAAGGATTCTGTCAAAGCCTCTCAACGTGAATCCTCCAAATGTCGTGTTGGTCTTATTTTATTATTACGCCAACAAACGAAAAGGAGATAAGTAATGACCCATTAAATCGTAGAATTAATTCAACGAAATAAACCGTCCAATAAATTCAATGAAATAAACCGCCCAAATAAATGGTGCGTTAAGAAATTAAGAAAACGCGTCAGTTGAATTTCATAATGACGGGTTTTCACGGGTGCGTTACTTAGCGGAAAAGAAACGGCGGGGCTCGTGCGGGCCCCACCTCACAAATATCCTACCAAGAGGGTAGGATATTTTTGGATAGCATCCTATCTGGATCAACTCAGCTTAAGCCGCTTTTAAGTGGCTTCCAAGTGGCTTAAGTGAAATAAAATAAAGTTTTTCGTACAATTATTTTATTTCTTAACTTTAAGCCCGAAAATTAAAAACCACAACCGAGCAAATGCAACTCCGGAAGAGGCGTTTCTAAGAAAATATCGGCGCTACGATTCCATCGGTGCCCTCGAAATTCGATTCCGGGCACCGGTTCAAAAGTTAGAAAAACCTGCTCGTCCGTTCACTGAACATACCCGAGCCAAACTTCGGAAAATGATTCCGGGCACACCGGGCCTCGGAATCAAGTGCCGTCAGAAACTGCGCTCTTGTAAAATTCCAAAGAAAATTAAGAAAAAAAATTCCTTGAAATTTACGGGTCTTTACATTACTCCCACCTCAGGGCTTTACGTCCCCGTAAAGATACATCATAAACTAGGGAAACAAATGTGGGTACTGAGCACGCATCTGAGCCTCCCGCTCCCATGTGCTCTCCTAGAGGTTCTCGTGCTGCCATCTGATGCACACAAGAGGAATCGATCGCCCACGTAGGACCCACTCCTGCCGATCCTCTATCTCCGTCGGGACCTCCGTAAAAGTCGCCCCATCATCTACGTCTAGTTCCCCATGGTCAATGATGTGTGTCGGGTCATGCACGTATCTTCTCAGCTGAGATACGTGGAAGACGTCGTGCACCCGGTGCAACTGAGGCGGTAGAGCCAGGTGATAAGCCACCTCGCCAATCCTGCTGAGGACCTAGAAAGGTCCGATGAAGCGTGGAGACAACTTTCCGCCTCGGCCAAATCTCCGTAATCCACGTCGAGGTGAGACACGCAAGAAGACGTGGTCGCCATCCTCGAACTCTAGTGGCCTCCACCTCCTGTCAGCATAAGACTTCTGTCGGCTCTGAGCTGTCCTCATCCGCTCCTGGATGACCTAGACCTTCTCTAGTCCTACAAGAGCTGTTGTGATTTCTTCTTTGCCGATAAGAGAAATCTGGTCTTATCCCTTGGATGAACCACGTTCTTTTCCTAATATAGTCAATCCCGACATGGATGATACTAACTCATACCAAGGATGACGTCGTAAGGCCTCTATGCTACTACCAAGAGATCCAACCGTTACTCTCGCCTCCAAGGGTTGAGTCACACTGTCGGCATCAGTGTGTGGTAATGGGTCTCCTCCAGTAGGTACCTCTCAAGTGAGGGTCAAGTCAACAGTCTAAACCGGAACCTCTTAGTAACAACACAAGAGAGGACAGGGAAGTAAATGCCACAACAAAAGGTGTCTTTTATTACTACAGCTCAAGTACAAAGACACAAAGCATATACAAACATACATCAACAAAACTAGAAGAAACATGAACAAAAGTCTCCAGGTCTGGAGTTAGTCCCGCTCCTGTCCATCTGCTCCCGGAGCTCCATGATCATAGGCCTCAGCTGCCTGAAGCTGAGCTCTCCCATGTCCTCCTGTCCTCTGCGGTCGGGGTGGACCTCCTGGTGGTGGTGGTGGCAACACCCCGAAGCGTCGTCCACCTCCATCTGCACGGCCAGCTCCCCTGCCATGGCCGCCTGCTCCTTGCGGCCCGCCCTGATCGAACCTCTGCCTCTGCCTGGGGGGACCTTCGTCCATCTGCTGTTCATCCGTATGGCGGGTCAGACAGTCACGAGCCATGTGACCAATCCCGCCGCATGAGTAACACTGCCCTCTCATGGCAAGTCGTTGCCCACCCCGAGTGCCTTGCGCAAACGATCCAGAGTCATGCTGTCGACCACCTGTAGGTCTATTCCTCTTGGACCCCTGCGTCATCTATCTACTGCCCGCTGCAGAAGACTCTGCCGCATGCCGGAAAGTGGTGGGTCCTGCTGCTGGAGACTACTCAGCAAGGAAACTCTCCACTAAGAGGGCTCGCTCCAACACCCCTGCCTGAGTCGGAATGTTGAGGGAGATCATCGAAGCCCTGATCTCGTGCCTCAGTCCCTGCTCGAAGGTCCGGTCCCGGAAGAATGGGTCCTGTACCATATCTGTGGAGTAGCGCGAGAGATCAGTAAATCTCGCCGAGTACTGGGCCACTGTCAGGCTGCCCTGCCGCAGTTGTAGTAGCTCTTGGATGCGCACTGCTCGGAGGGTGGCTGGGACGAACTCGGAGCGGAAGATGCTCTCAAAGTCCTTCTAGAGGAGAGATGCCTCGTCGTGCACCTGGAGCATCAAGCTCCACCATCTGCCTGCTTCCGCGTGAAGGAGGCTTGCTGCGAGGATCACCATGAGGTCTTCTGGTGTCCTCACTAATCTGAAAACCCGTACAACTAACTCCAGCCAGTCCTCGGCGGCCTGAGGGTCCGTCCCCCCACGGAACCTGTGTGTTCGCTGGCGCTAGAACTCATGCAGTGCACTAAGGCGACGTGCATCGTCAGCGGATGGGGCTGGTAGCATCGGTGGCTCGGCGGGTATAGGTACCGCCGGTGCCTCAGCTGTCAAAGGGCCCTGTACCGAGTCCTCGACGCTCGGTGGGCTCTCGCCATGCACATCGCTCGGAACCCTAGCTGGCTGACGTCGTCGGGCCATCCTGAAAAGGAAAAAAGTGCGCCACGGTCAGAACAGTATACCTGGTGAGCTGACACAAGTAATCACAAAGAAAACTTGAAACACACATGCAATCAATGTTTTCGTGCATTAAGTCGGAAATCAGAAGTCAGGGTCCTGGTGTACGGATACGTCGGCCGCCGCACCAACACTGGACTCCCTGGACTGATAACCACACCCAATATGCTAAACACTATTGCTTCAAATAGAAGAAAGATCAGAGTCTGTGGTAGAATCGACCAGCTCTGATACCAATTTGTCACGACATGTCCTCGGGGCCCGTACTGTGACTACCCCAAGCCCGCCTTCCATAGGCCAGGGGCTGGCGACTAGCATCAAGGCGTAAATCCCGGAAAAAGGGAATGCATTGCCTTTGTAAAGTAAACAAGCACCACAGAGTAAGCAAGCGGAAAGGTAAACACTAAGTAAAAACTGTAACAAGCTGTGCTGAAAGTAAAAAGGGCCCGGAAATATAAGCCCAACTGTAAAGTACAACTGAAAGGGAAAAACAGCAACTGAAAGGAAAAGCCGCAGCATCGATCCATCCTCTGGAAGCTCCACCTGAAGGGTGGGCACAGATAGCCTCCACAGCTCCTCGGTCTAGCCGTCCGCTCCGAGTATGATTCGCCCAGTGGTCCACCTCCAGGTATCGTCCTGCTCTGTATGCCTCCACCACGATCAGCGATGTCCATCGTCTGCAACCAACACAAAGAAGTGCGGGCAAGCCCGTGCAGGGGTGAGTATAAACTACTCAGTAGGGACCCTGAGAACCCCGAAGGTCTCCCAAAATCCACAAAGGATAAACCACAAAGGAAAGATGCAATCACGAAGTAACATCCGACACTGCTTAGGTATATGCCCATACATATACCTAAGTCATCAATTCCCGTTCGGCCCCAACATCCGAGCCCAAGCACAACCCAGTCCACACAGGGAAGCAAAACGTAAACCCACACAGGATAGCACAACACAATCCACAAAGGAGAGAAAAAGTAATCCACATAGGATAGCTCAACACAATCCACAAAGGAGGGTAAACAGTAAATCCACACAGGATAGCTCAACACAATCCAAAAAGGAGAGAAACACAAGATTCAGCTCACACAGGATATACTTCTTCAAATGACGATAGATATGTTCAGATGTAGCCACTGATTCATCTAATCCGTCGGACCCATAAAGGATCGGAAGGTACTAACCCCACCCCCCCCCCCCCCCCCGCAATGACCCACATAGGATCGATCATGAAGTTGGACCCAAAGCCATTGGGAAACTCCTTCTCCATCAAGTACAGTGGTTATGCCGCTACAACCAAGCGCTCCTCCGTCGTGGGTCTGCCGCTACAACCAAGCGCTCCCATGTGCCGCTACAACCAAGCGCACCTCTGTCGTGGGTCTGCCGCTACAACCAAGCGCTCCCCTGTGCCGCTACAACCAAGCGCTCCCCTGTGCCGCTACAACCAAGCGCACCTCTATCATGGGTCTGCTGCTACAACCAAGCGCTCTCCTGTGCCGCTACAACCAAGCGCACCTCTGTCGTGGGTCTGCCGCTACAACCAAGCGCTCCTCTGTGCCGCTACAACCAAGAGCTCTCCACTGGGTTATCCATAACACACCGAGTCATTCGATCAGCAGTCGTCAAATCTCAACTGGCTCTAGGGTTCCGCACACAGCATGCTCGTTCCGGGAGGGTCCACTCCATGAGCTAAAAGGTCGATGCATCAACTGACATGCAGTCCGGAGTTGATGTATCCCAAGGTGTACCGTAGTGGTCACTGCCGAAAACACGGAGGATTCCCGTACTGTTCTCATCATCGTCGCAGTCGAATCCACCGAGGATCTCTGTATAGTCGTCGTCGTCGAAGTCGCAGCCAGCACTAGGGTTCCCGCACACACCAAGCTCGTTCGGGAGGGTCCGCTCCACGAGCCGAGAGGCTGATACATCAACCGACACAAGGTCTAAAGTTGATGTATCCAAAAGTTCCGTATAGCCAATAGGAACTCAACGTCGCAGACGGCGCGTCAATCGGACGTCCGGTCTGAGAGTTATTGGCTTTTTCGTCCCAGGGGCCCGGTTGGTTTTTAAGGCAAAACCAACCCGACCGTACTCCACCTGCATCCAAACCTTGGGCAGAGTGAGCCAAAAGATCCGTCTCACTTAGAGGAATCTACCAAAGCTGACGGCACGTCAATCGGACGTCCGTAGCTCAAGATATGAGCGTTTCCGCTCCGAGGGCCCGGTTGGTTCTGTGTACGAACCAACCCGGCCGAACACAAAGTATTCCGAAACTTTGAATGCAATATACCGAAACGACCATCTCGATCCAAGGATCGTGTTGCCGCTGACGGCGCGTCGTTCGGAGGCCCTTAGCTCAAGATACGGGCATTTGACCGAAAATGGTCTGTAGACGGGGGGTCCGGGCCCGGGCCGACCCGGCCCGACCCCCCCTGGGTCGGCCGAATCGGGTCGACCCGACCCGGTCCAACCTGGCCGGACCCGGTCCAGTCCGGCCAGGGCGCGGCCCGGCCGAGCGGTCGAGCGCCTGGGTGCCGCGGGGCGCTGCCCCCGCGGTTTGGAGATGTCGCGGCCCTCGGAGGGGCCGCGCTGGACAAACAGACGCGGCTTCAGCCGCGTCCCGTGCGGGCGAGCTGGACCCGCGCGGCCGGGGGTCCACTGGCCGCCGCCGCCGCGGCTTCAGCGGCGGCGGCCCTGTCCGGCGGTGCGCCGGGGCGTCGCCGGCAGCTTCCGCGGGCCACCGGAGTCGCTCCGGTGGTCTGTTTTCCTTCTCGCATGTGCCATTGTTCCTCCCGGGTTCCGTTCTTCACTGCGGGATCACCAAATCGCTCTTGCGTCACGATTTTCCATCGCCCGCCAAATCCGCACAACCACGAAGAACGGCGGAGGGTTGTCGGGCCGTGTTCGTTTGGCCCGCACCCTCCGCGTTAGTTAACAACAACGGGAGAAAAATAATTCAACACATGAAACAAAAATTTTAATAAATTAAAATTGTTCATTTGAAACCGGTTCTTTAATTTTAAAGAAACGTTCACGGGAAGAGGGCATTTCCAAAACATAATCCCTACCTCGTCAAGTCGCACGCGCGGGTTCTTCGCGGATTGATCGTCGCGGAAGGAGGGGATCGTCGCGTCGTCGCGGAAGGGTGTCGTGTCATCGCGGAATCCGGCGTTGAGTCGGCGAACTCAACGGACCAAGAAACAATAGATTTAATTTAATTATATATAATTAAATCCGTGTTTTGTTAATAAAAACACAAGGGAGATTTAAGAGAAACCCGAAGTCTCTTACCTCAAATAGCTGATCGAAGATTTCGTTGCGGAGGAGGAGACGTCGCAGAAGAACGTTGCAGGAAGGGAACGTCGACGTCGCGGAACACGGCGTCGCGTCGTCGATTTCCGCAGGTTCGGCGTTCTTCATCGGAGGTTGGCGTTCTTCGCGTTCTTCACGTTCTTCGCGAAGGAGGATGAAGGCTCAAGGATTCTGTCAAAGCCTCTCAACGTGAATCCTCCAAATGTCGTGTTGGTCTTATTTTATTATTACGCCAACAAACGAAAAAGTGATAAGTAACGACCCATTAAATCGTAGAATTAATTCAACGAAATAAACCGTCCAATTAATTCAACTAAATAAACCGCCCAAATAAATGGTGCGTTAAGAAATTAAGAAAACGCGTCAGTTGACTTTCATAATGACAGGTTTTCGTGGGTGCGTTACTTAGGGGAAAAGAAACGGCGGGGCTCGTGCGGGCCCCACCTCACAAATATCCTACCAAGAGGGTAGGATATTTCTGGAGAGCATCCTATTCGGATCAACTCAGCTTAAGCCGCTTTTAAGTGTATTCAAGTGGCTTCCAAGTGGCTTAAGTGAAATAAAATAAAGTTTGTCGTACAATTATTTTATTTCTTAACTTTAAGCCCGAAAATTAAAAACCACAACCGAGAAAACGCAACTCTGGAAGAGGCGTTTCTAAGCAAATACTGGCACTGCGATTCCATCGGTGCCCTTGGAATTCGATTCCGGGCACCGGTTCAAAAGTTAGAAAAACCCGCTCGTTTGTTCACTGAACGTACCCGAGCCAAACTTTGGAAAATGATTCTGGGCACACAGGGCCTCGGAATCAGGTGCCGTCAGAAACTGTGCTCTTGTAAAATTCCAAAGAAAATTAAGAAAAAAATTTCCTTGAAATTTATGGGTCTTTACAACTTGATCAAAAATATCCCCTTTTTTTATGATCACAAAACCAATGAAATTAACCTACATAATTAATTTCATATAATTTATAATTTTTCAAGGATAAAAACAATATTTAATTTTAAAAAAATTATTTCAATAAGAAATATAAATTGTGTTATCCAAATTTTTATATATAAAAATAAACATTCAATTTTTAAAATTTCTCATTCATTTTGAAGTAAAATAAAATAATATTTTATGTTTATCCAAATTTCTCCCCCTTGGCTTTTACCCGTATTTCATCCCTTTAAGAAAATAAATAAAAAAAAACTTTTAGAAATTTCTCCTCTTTAAATTAAATGAACTCTGAGTAAAATATTTATATATAAAAAAACTTAAAATAAAATGTTGTGTTTATCTATATTTCTCCCCCTTTTTGTGATATCAAAAGAATGATATAATAAGAAATATAACACTTTTTAATGTAGCATTGAACTTAAGCAAATACTATGATATACTGTTTATAAATATTTGAATCTGGATTACTGAAATTTTAATACAGAAAATACAATAAACAAATCAAAACATATGAAAATGAGATGCAAATATATTTTATTGAGAAAATATATATACAAGTACAGAAATGAAAACATGAATCAAGGTTGGGCTAAAAAGGTTTGTGAAACATGGTCAGCTCCTCTCAATAATTTCCTTGAGCTCTATCATCTGCGTTCTCAACCTTTTCGTCAGTCCATCTCATAATTGGGCTATGAGATCTCTTCCTTCTTGATTCAGATGAAGATATTCAATCAAATTGACTCTGAAAAACTCATGTAACCTCTCTTCCTTTTCTATAAATTGATTTAGATTTTTAGTGAACCTGTTTAGTAACTCTCTTACTCCTGGTATACCTGATGTAAGATGATCAACAAGATGCTTATGATTTCCCAACAGAACAGACAGTAGAGCACTATTACACTATAAGTCCCACAATCTGTCATTCATATTTCTCATTACAGTTGTAATGGCCTGGAATCTTTTGATTAGATTAGCCGAAGTACCTGACGTGATTTATTGATTTCTCCTGACAATTTTGAATTGTTTCTCCATGAAAATTTTAAAATCTTCCAAATCTGTCTTCAATACAATTTCAGATTTTAATTTCCCAACTTCGGCTAACATATCCTTCTTAAAATCTTCTACTTATCTTTTTGAAACTGAAGTTTCTTTCGAGTTCTGAAACTTTTTTCTCTCCTTCTCTAATGCTCTTCTCAAAGAAGAATTTTCAGCCTAAACTTTATTAAATTTTCAGATTAACTCCTCCACATGATCATTATAATAATCAGAGGCACCTTGTGCTTGATTTCTAGTTTGAACTTCAACTTGATTTATCATAATTAAAGGCAGGGATTGAGAATCAGATCTATGATTTGTATCCTTCTCCACTAGTTGCTCAACAGATTTTTCCTCAGAGTCATGAACTGACTCATCCATAGAAAAATTTTCATTTAAAACATCAGTATGAACTTCAGATGGACTTACTCTTTGGTTCATGTTTTCATCAGTTTGTTGCTCCTCATGAGCATCTTCATTTATTTCCTCTAAAACAGGACCCTCTTAAACAAATTCAGTTTTTTGTGCAGACTATTTTTGAACAGATTTAATTTGATCCACTTCAATATCTTCAAGCTCTGCCTCTTCCTGATGCACAATCTCCTTTTCTTGAGGAGTCACCTCAATCTAAGAAACTGTTTTTTTTTACTTCCTATACAGCAGAGTCTCTAACAAATCTATAGCTCAGAAGAGGTTCCGTTGCATCAGCATTTTTTTGAACAGACTCTTCACCAGTTGGAGCTGCTCGATGTCTTTTCCTATGATGTCCATCTTGAATTTCCTCATTAGTAGGAGGACCAACTGCTTCAAATCTAATTCTTCTTTATGTTTTTGAAACATCACTAGTTCTTGATTCATCCATGCCTTATTTGGACTTTCTTGGTTTCTCCCCCCAGCCGATTCCTGCTCTTCCTCAGCTCCAACAGGAATAAGCTTTCCTTTCACAGTACTCCAAAAGAATCTGATCTTCCTTAGAGTTCCAGCATTGAAAACATTTTTGTGGTGGCATCTTACTCTGGCATCCACCAATCTGATCATATCCTTCTTAAATAAAAATTTAGAAATGAATATTCCAAATGGGTAGACATTCATCCTTGCTTTCGGTTGGCAAAAATAATTCAGATATCTCACCATATATCTAGGGAAATTCAGCTTGATGTCACTCAGAAGTAAAAACATCAAATACATATCTGGAAATAAAATCTTTTCCATTTCATACATTCTTGGTACAATATCTGTTTGCACAAACTTCAAAAGAATTTTATGATCTGGTTCTAAATCCTTGACAAAAAAATTTCTTACATTCGTATAACCAAAAATAAATGAAATGATATCCTCGGACTTATGTACATTATCACTAATATTATTTAGGTCAAAATGATAAACTCCCTCATGAGGGTAGTTTAATATCTTAGTGATTTCCACAATAGAGAGAGAAAAATCATGATCTTCGATTTGTGAAATTACTATATCTTCTTATTTTCCCAGAATAAATTGAACAAATTTGAAGAAATGAAATAGTTCTACCTCATATAAAAATTATGTGTTTTCATCACTGAACGTATATTCTATATTTTGAAAGGTGAGAGCTTTCCTCAGCAATAGATTGGTTTGGCACAACCATTCCAAGTCAATAAATTTACCTTACAGGATTTTACTCCCTGTCAAGCGTTGACGTTTGGTTTTACCAGTTTCTCCTTCCTCGATTCTCTTTGTCTTAGCCATTTCTATCGCAGATTTATGAAGGTTTGAAGAGCTAGGATTTTGAAGGTTCAGGTTTTTATAGAAAAGAGCGGTAATGATTTTTTGGTTTCGAAATGTTTTGAGAGAAATGAACGGGTTTATAATTTGAAGCGGCTCTAACAACCTTGATTCCCATGTCATTTACTTACATAATAATCATTACATTATTTAAAATAAAACGTACACAGAAAAAAAAAGTACAAATAATTAAATTATTTAAAATAGTGAAAATTAAAATAAAAATTAATATAATCGTGTAAAAATTAAAAAAAAAATTCATTTAAAATTAAATAAACTTATCTCCCCTTAATAAAATCAAACCTTGGAGTGGGAAGTGGTTTAGTAAAAATATCAGCTAATTGAATTTCAGAACTTACAAATTCTAAGGATATATCCTTTTTAAGAACATGATCTCTTAGAAAATGATGTCTAATATCAATATAATTAGTCCTAGAATGATTAATATGATTTTTTGAAATATTTATTGCGCTTTTATTATCACATAAAATATGTGTATTATTAAAACCTAGTCCAAAGTCTATAAGAGTGTTTTTCATCCACAAAACTTGTGCACAACAACTGCCTGCAGACACATATTCTACCTCGGCTGTTGACAAGGCAAATGATTGTTGTTTCTTACTAGACCATGACACTAAAGATGTTCCTAAAAAGTGACAAGTCTCTAAGGTGATTTTTCTATCTAATCTAAAACTTCCAAAGTTAGCATCTAAATATGAAATTAAATTAAAATCATAAGTTTTTGGATAGAGAAGAGATTGAAAGACAGTTCCTTTTAAATATCTAAAAATTATTTTGACAACACTTAGATGAGATTCTTTGGGATTTTATTGAAATATTGCACAAATACATACTGAATACATTATATATGGTGTGCTAGTAAGATATGATAAACTTACCATCAAACCTCTATATAACTTTTTGTTAATTGATTTTCTAATTTAATGCAAATCAAGTTTTATATTAGTACACATAGGAGTTGTATATGTCTTGCTATTTTCAAGTCCAAATTTCTTCAGTAAATCTGTAATGTGTTTTCTTTGATTCAAAACATTTCCAAAATATTTTTGATAGATTTGAAGTCCAAGAAAGAAATTTAATTCTCCCATCATACTCATTTAAAATTATTTTTGAATTAAATTTAAAAACTCATGACAAATTTTTTTGTTTGTTGAACCAAAAATTACATCATCAACATAAATTTGAACCAATAAAATCTTAGAGTTTACAGTTTTCTTAAATAATGTTGGATCTTCTATTCCAAAATTATAATAATTTTTCAAAAGAAAAGAACTTAATCTTTCATACCAAGCTCTAGGCGCTGGTTTAAGGCCATAAAGAGCTTTAGTAAGTTTAAAAACAGAATCTGGTTTTTGAGAATTTTCAAAACCAGGAGGTTTCTCAACATAAACTTCCTCCAATAAATAACTATTTAAAAAGGCAGACTTAACATCCATCTGAAACAACTTAAAGTTCATATGAGATGCATAGTCCAAAAGATTTATAATGGCTTTTAATCTTGCTATCGGGGAAAAGGTCTCATCATAATCTATACCTTCTTCCTGATTATATCCTTTAGCTACTAGTCTTGCTTTATTTCTAGTTATTATTCCTTTATCATCTTGTTTATTTCTAAAGACCCATTTAGTTCCTATAACTGGATAGTTTTGTGGTCTTTCAACTAATTTTTAAACTTCATTTCTCTTGAACTGGTTTAGTTCTTCTTGCATTGATATCATCCAACTTTCATCAATTAAGGCTTGTTCTAATGTCTTAGGTTCAAATTGGGATAGAAAATCAGAAAACTCAATAAGATTTCCTATGTTTTTTCTAGTTTTTATTCCTCTGTGTAGGTCTCCTATTACAGTTTTTAAAGGGTGATTCTTTAGGGTTCTAGAATCTCTAGGTAAAACACTATTAGGTTCATTAGTGTCATGTTCTTATGAACTAGACTGAAGTTTACTTATATCATTTTTAAAATCGTCTTTCAAGCTCTCAAGTATCATGTTATCATTAGAGTCAGATTCATCAAATTGGTCATTCCATTTCTCAAAGGGATCAGATCACTACTATAAAATGGACCTATACCCACAGTTTGCCCAAAACTATGGGGATGGGTCACCCTATCCCCACAGTTTTGGGAAAACCATGGGTATAGGAATTTTTTGATAGCCTATGCCCACGGTTTCCCCAAACCATGGGCATAGGCTACCCTATACCCACGGTTTTCTCCAAACCGTGGGTATAGGGTATCAAAAAATTCTTATCCCCATGGTTTTCCCAAAACCATGGGGATAGGGTGCCCTATACCCACAGTTTTCCCAAAACCGTGGGTATAGTCATCGAATAAAAAACCTATACCCACGGTTTTGACAAACTGTGGGTATAGGTTTCCCGCCTGTGCGTGGGAAATTTATTTTTTACATGGGAACAAAAAAAAATTGGTGGGAATTCTATACCCATGGTTTATTCCTATATACCCATAGTTTAAATAAATATATTCAATAAAATATATATATACATACATATATGTGGTGATGGGGTAGTAGTAAGGATGCTCGTGAACGGAGAAGTGGTCGCGAGATCGAATCCTGCGGGCTTCTATTTTGTAAAATATGATATACCCACGGTTTCCAAACCGTGGGTATAGAGTTATGACACGGTGTCAAAACCTATACCCACGGTTTTGAAAAACTGTGGGTATAGGTCATGGACCTATACCGACGCCACCAACGACCATGGTTCCCCAAACCGTGGGTATAGCCTATACCCACAGTTTTGGGGTCTATACCCACGGTTTTGAACCGTGGGTATAGGGTCATTTTCCAGTAGTGGGTTCATCAAATTTCACATGAATTGATTCTTTAACAATCCTTGAATTTTTATTAAAAATTATATAAGATTTGGAAGTTGCAGAATATCCTAAGAAAATTCCTTCATCAGATTTTGCATCAAATTTACCAAGGTTGTCCTTAGTGTTCAAGATATAAACCTTGAATCCAAAAACATTAAAGTACTTTACTTTCGGTTTTTTGTTATTCCAGAGTTAATAGGATTCCTTTTTGAAAATAGGTCTAATTAAAACTCTATTCATTATATAACAGGATGTTCTTACAGATTCTTCCCTAAAATAGGTAGGAAAATTGTATTCATTTAGTATAGTCCTAGCCATTTCCTGAATAGTTCTATTTCTTCTTTCAATATTTCCATTTTGTTGAGGTGTTCTTGGTGCAGAAAAGGTGTGTTTAATACCCATATTTGAGCAAAAGGAATTGAATTCCAGATTTTCAAATTCTCTACCATGATCAATTATTAATGAAATTATTTTAAAACCTTTTTCATTTTGAACAAATTTGAAAAGAATTTCAAATATAGTAAAAGCTTCATTTTTATATTTTAGAAAGAAAATACAATTAAATCTAGAATAATTATCAACTAATACATATACATATAATTTACCAGCCAAACATTCTATTCTTGAAGGTCCAAACAAATCCATATAGAAAGGTTCTAGTGGTTTAGATGTAGGAATTTTGTTAACAAATTTGAAGGATGATTTGTACTGCTTGACAAGTTGACATGCATCACATAATATATCACTTTAAAATTTGAGACTAGGAAAATAAAAAACTACTTTTTTCTTAGATAAATTATGTAAATCATATATATTACAATGTCTAAGTCTTCTATGCCAGATCCACTATTCATTTATCTTAGAAGTTAAACAGATTAATTTTTGTTTACACAAGGAATTTAAGTCCAGGTTATAAACAATATCAGTTCTGGGTGATCTAAATTTAACTAATTTATCTTTAAAAATAGAACAACAATTGTTAGAAAAATCAACACAATAACCATCACCACAAAGTTGAGAGATACTTATCAGGTTGTGTTTTAATCCTTATACATAGATTACTTTACTGATTGAGAAAACTTTTGGATCTCCAACAGTTCCAATACCAAAAAATTTATCTTTGGCATTGTCACCAAATGTGACTAATCCACCATACTTTTGAGTTAGTGTTATAAATTTTGATGAGTTTCTACTCATATTTTTGGAGAATCCACTGTCCATATACCATATTTCAGTTTGGCTTCTGTGACCTGCTTCCTACAAAGGTATTCAAACAAAAGTTTGTTTTGGTACCCATATTCTGTTGGATCCAGTAGTGTTATCTAGCAAAGACCTGGGAATCCAGACTTTCTTTTTTTCTATAATAAATAGAATTATATAAACTGCTTGCAACAAAGGCTTTCTTAATCCCACTTATTTGAGGTTTCCTTAAATAATACTTTTTAGATATGTGACCTTTTTTTCCACAGTAGTTGAAAATTATACCTTTTGTACTTGGAATAAAATAGTTCTTATATAGTTTGGGTTTATCACCTTTACAACCTATTCCATATCTTTCCTTTTTGATCACATTCTTTCCAAGAATTTAATTTAGTGAATTTTCTCCTTTTGTAAAAATAAGAGCTGCAATTTTGTATGTTTCTACTTCTGTTTGCAGTGTTTTTATTTTAGTTTCATTATTTGTACAGTTTTTGTTTGATGAGTTATATTTTTCAATTAAATCTTGATGTTTTTTTATCAGAGTGTCTCTTTCTCCTAAAACAATAGTGTAAATATTTTTTAGTGATTTATGTTTCTTAAATAAGTAATCATATTTATCTTCTAGCATATTCTAGTAGGGTACAAGTTTATCATTTGAGCAACTAAAACTAGAATCAAAATCAGATGAGTAATAAGATTGTACCTCATCAGCTTCTGCCATAAAGCACATAATTGCTTTTAGATTCAATTCTTCCTTTTCTGAGTCAGACTTTGATGAGCTGCTGAAGTCTTCAAAAATACTCCAAGTAGCTTTCATTGCTATTTTTTATTTCTTCTCATAATCATTGTTTTTAAAAAATTTCTTTTTCTTTTCTCCTTTTAATTGAGGACAGACAGGTCTTATGTGACCCATCTTTTTGCATTCATGACATCTGACTTCTGTTGGTTCTTTTTCATAATTTTTGAATCCTTTATTCTTTTTGTATAATTTACTGAACTTTCTGGCTAGTTGAGCCAGTTCCACATCTGAATTAGATAAATTATAACTCTCTGATTTCACTTTGATTTCATTCTTTATCTTTTTCTCTTCTTTTGGGATGTTACTTTAAAAGTAGAATTTTGTCTTTTGATCAAGACTTTATGTTCATTTTCTTCATCTTTCATCTCATATTCATACATCATCAGGGCTCCAATTAATTCTCTCATAGTAAGATCTTTGACTGGTGATGATTGCCTAATAGCTGCTGAAATTTCATTCCATCTAGGCGGTAGTACTCTCAGTACTTTCAAGGCTTGAACTGCTTGTTTGATAGGCTCACCCAAGGTAGTGATATTTTTAACAGTTTCTCTAAGCCTTCAATTCATTTGGGTGATGATTTCTCCTTCAAACATTCTAAATGTGTTGAATTTTAATTTAGTTGTTGCATACCTCAATTGTCTAACATCGTCAGTTCCATCATAAGAAACTGCAATTGTCTGCCACATTTTATAATCAGTCGAGCACTGAGATACTCTTTTGAATTCATTTGGTCCTAGACCACAAATGATATCATTCATAGCTTTTGAATTTATGTCATTTTCTGCTTCAATATTAGCACTCCATGTTTCAGTTTTTTTCTGGAATTTCATAAGGAGTAAGAATTTTTTAGTAGACTATGTATCCAAGATTTTTTAGATAGATGATCATCCTTGACTTCCAACATTCATAATTTTCACCATTGAGGTATAGAGATTGAACCATTGACATTCCATCTCGTGTATCATCCATTGAAATATCTGAGTATAATCCTATAAAACTTTCATCTTGTTATAGCTTTGACAAAAGATCCACCCTCTAATACCAATTTTTGGATCGGGTTATACCAAATATGCACAAGATAGTGGTGAATTGTGTCTTTTATAAATTCTTCTTGAATTGTGATGATTTCCAAATCTGTCCTTTAACTTTATCAGAAATTTTATGCAGCGGAAAATAAAAAGATTGAAGGACGCATGGATTTATAGTGGTTTGGGGAATAGAAGGCCCCTATTCCACTCCACCAATGCTCTACTCCACAAGCTTGGTGATTTTCACTATCTGGTTCTCTTATCAACGGACCGTCCACAATTGAGTGGAGGTAGTTGACACCTTTACAAGTTAAGGCTAAAACCGAGCCTTTTGGTTCATACACAGAACCGAATACACAGCTTAGTACAAGAAGCCGGTTACTCAAAATAAAAAGAGTATTTGTCTAAAAATACTTTTCATATGTTCTTCATAGTTGCAGCAGCACGCAACTGATAGTAGATGAATCATTGTATTCAGAAAATATGTTCTTCAGGTAAGTGAAGTTCTGAGTCGGTACAGTTGTAATAGATATATAAATAAATCTAGAAACTCCAACAACAATGGATTCACGATAGATCTTCGATGTAGAATCGGTGAATCTTCAACATATTTCTTCTTCTTTAGAAAATAGAGTCTGATAGATCTTGGTAGCAGTAGATCTGCATGACTTGTATATCTCTGTAAAAATTGTAGTCGAGAAACTTGAGAGCTTGTACTTATAATCTTTTTTACAATGATCTGTCTTACTCATTTTGTAATTCAAAATAACACAGATATATAAAGAATAAAGAATACCATTTTCCTTTCTAATTTATATCCACAAAAGTCTCCTTAAGAATCGTGATATTCAAATGTTCAAATAACAGAGCAGTCGTAACTTCCCTTAACATTCGGCACAAAATCCTCCTCTTAAATTGATCCTTTGAATCATAAATAAATGGCTTTGAATCAGTCAAAGAAACGCTTTTAAAATCGGGCTTTTAATCTGGCTTGAAATCAGCCTGATAATCCGCATAAAGACTGTTGCCCGATAAAGTCAAAATTTAAATTCCTGACACCAAACATAGGGTTGAACTGCATAACATTCTTTTCTCAGAACGTAAGGTTGACAACGTAAGTTTGATCTCAAACATAAGGTTAATCTCAAACATAAGTTTGATCTCAAATGTAATTTTGATCTCAAACATAAGGTTGATCTCAAATGTAAGGCTGACAATGTAAGGTTGACCATCCATACTTTTCTCTTCTGGTTTCAAATGTATGGTATATTATCCATAATTTCTTCTTTAGAAAAACGTAAGATACATGATCCATACTTTTTGATAGGATGTAAGGTTCATTATAAAATAAAGGTTGATGAATGATACTTTTCAGAAAAAAATGTAACGTTCTATACTTATGTAGGGTTCTTCTTCCATACTTTTCTGATATTACAAAAGTAAGGTTCCTTCCAAACGTAGGGTTCCTTTATCATACTTTTCATATAACATATGGTTTCTTAACCATACTTTTATAATAAATTAAACATATATTTTTATCCTTACGATATTCTTTTCAATGTTGGGTATGAATAGTGTTTCCAAAACATGATAATATGCTAAAACGATTTTTGAACACATAGAGCATGAATAGTGTTTCCAGAACATGCTAAAATGATTTCCAAACACTTTGTCAAATATTACACATAGATTAAATGATTTAATATTATTCCAAAATATATAAATAAATAATATTAATTTCCGGAAATATACTCAAGGTGAAATAATTATAATAACAAACAAGAGTATTTGTGAGCATCAAAATCATCATAAAAAGATAGAGTATTGTTCTCAACAATCTCCCCCTAATAATAATAAAATAGAGTGTTTTTTAAAACAACACTTTATCAACAACAATAACTATGGAAGTTATCTTTAAAATGAAAAAGGATATTCATACCAATTTTTAAGATTGCTTTCTTCATCGACTCATTCCTGAACTTCTTTCACAAATTACTGGCAATGTGTCGAATACAATATCGATGATGGGAATATGGTGGTCTTTAGGAAAGACCCTTAGACTGTACTGCATCCTTTATTTCATTATGGTGATATGAAATAAGGAAAACTTCTTCTATGTCTATAACAAAATCTTGAAGATAGGACAGAAACCAGCTCCATGATGATGAGTTCTCCTCCACAATTGAAAATTCCAAAGGTAGAGGGTCTCAATTTCCATCTTGTGTGGAGAAATAAATAGAGTTAATGTATACTTTCCATACAAAAATGTGTCATTAATTTTTATAAAATTCTTAAAATTTATAAAAGCTTCCACACATGGTAAAAATTTCCAAAAAAAATCTATCAAACACAACCAACGACTGATCAACTTAGTTGTGTTGGTTAACATATTCAGCAGTATATAATTGATAAATCACTTGTTTTTTGCGACGTAAAAGCTTCATAAGTTGTGGTAAAAATTTATAAGAGTCATATCAATCACCGTATACTTTCACAATATCCTTTTTTCATGCCACCCATTCTTTCCAGTAAGATATTTGATACCCAAAAATTTGTTTGATTCGCTCCACCACTCGATTGACATGAACGTATTGACATGCTCTAATCATTTCAACAATAATAGTTGAAACAAACTCAACATCTAATGATGAGTGTTCCTGTGAAAAGATTGGGTTCAAACATGTTTGTGGAGTAAATCTAGTGATGCGTCAACAGTGAAAAGTGTTATCAATTATAGCTCGCAGACACATTTGATAGTTCAAATCATATTTGTCACAACGGACCACATAATAAGACCTCTTTGACTCTTCTACAACATAAGAGTAAGTTCTTTCAATGTGATATTTTTTTATCACATTTTTCATTGCATATTTTATATAACGACCCATACTTTACATACATTGTTATTACTTCAAAATTGAATCACACTTATTACAACATATAACAAAACCAGGAAAGGACCGTATAGGTATATTGTCTCTAGAAACTGGGAAACATAAACAACTAGTTCATAAAGCGTCTACACTGTCTCCCATTTATTTCATCATATCTATAGTCCCTTTTGGCATATCTTACTTAATAACCTTATTCCTGACCTGGGGAAAGAAAACATACAAAGGGTGAGCTCAAATTCTCAGTAAGGGTAAACAAAAGAAATATCAATCACATCATATTCATAAGAACATAACTTTTGGAAATCTTAACCTGCAAAAGAGATCATAATTTCATAACAGGGGGTAAATCATAGTAGTGAAATGTAATCCCAATAATCATAACTTAAAACATGAAACTTTGTGGCATACACACATAATCATAGAGAATCATTTTTTATTAGTCAAGACTCATTGCCCAGACTATCTTAGTGGACAAAGTCCATTTCTGAACCGAGTTCACTCCTCGTTTCAGTCCTATTTCACTGAACCGGTTTAACCTGCCGTTCCAGCCTTGTCTATCTAATGAGATATAAAATCTTTACCCAATGAATTGTAGGGAGATATAGGTCTCACCCATCTCATAATGATACCATTATTATGTGTGCCACAAAATCATAAACCATACATCATAGCATAACCCATGTAATAAAAATTGGAATCTTAAACATCATGACATCATAAAACAATTCATATAAGATAAAGGAATTCATAAAAATAATTCCATCACAACATAATCAAATAAATGTAATAATAGGGATAGAAACATAACCCTTTATTATCTTAGATGGAAAATAATTTTGATAAAACACATGAACTCCATTCTTGAGGAAAATATCCTTTCTACTTCAATTTTTTTTTCCTTTCTTAACATGTCATGAAATTTTAAACTAAAAGAATTTGATTAAAAATAAACTTGAAAACTTGTAACGGAAACTTCTTAGAAATAATGTTTTAAAAATCCATTCATGTCTTATAATTTAAAAGAAAACATTCTTCTCGTACTTTTGTTGGAAAAGTCAAAAAGTACCTCGTACGAAAAACGACAAAAGATTCCTTTCATATATTTAACTAAAAACTCACCGAAGGGTAAAATTGGATATAAACTATTGTATAAGGATATAAATATTATATATTGAGGAAACATGTATGTGGATGATAAAATACACCCCAGTAAATACCAAAGTATAAACAATCTCAGATAAAAATGAGATTGTGATATTTTCCCTTACCTTAGGTCTGATTTGCTTCATAAGTGTCCGAACCTCCTGTATAATGATTTAAATAATGCCATTGACTTATTCCAGAATCATACTCATTGTTATGATATCATATATGGTCATATTATTAGTAATATTTCATTGCTACTTGTTATTCCGGTGTTTATTACTTTTTGTTCTTATGCGTGTTTTGTCGAATAAATTCTTATTCTTCTTTTTAGGTTATAGATACCTCATTTGCAGAATGGTATTAGTGTAATATATATCATATTTATTCATTCAATTCATTTATATAATCATTATGCAATGAATATCATGTAGAACGAGTCACATCACATCGTGGAGACGGTATTCCGTACGTACGCACGAGAGATGATATCGTTCCAATGATTGTGGAATTGTATTGGAGTGTATGTATACTATTTAAGAATCAATATAAATTTAAAATAGTCATATATATTCATTATTTACACCATTATACCCATCCAAGTAAGGTGGTGGTGGAAAATAGATTACACCACGGCGTGGAGACGATATTCCGTACGTACGCACGCGCGGTGATTTCATTTTCCGTAGGATGGATAGATGGTTAAATAGGGTTGTTTCATAATTATAATAAAATATCAGTATATGAGTGATACTGATGTTATTACTTCATAATGAAACAACTAAATAAGAAGAAGTGGAAGAAGAAATAAAGATGAAAGAATCGGTAACGGGCATTACCTCTTCTTTGAAGCGCTTCTTTGAGACCTCCTTTTAGGGCACTAAAATTGGTCTTTGAAGAAGACCAGTACCTCTAGGATGTCTCTAGGGAAGTGGAGAAAAGAAATTTACATGGTTTGGCCGAGCATGAAGGCTCAAAGTGGTGTGAGGAAGAGAGGGAGGAGGTTCCCTTTTATAAGGGAGGAGAGGGGCACCTTTGGAATAACTAAAAATATTATTTTATTATAAAGCCAAATTCGGTTTTAAATAGCTCCAAATTGATTTATTTCTAAGATAAGGTGGGAATGGGTCGAAATTATCTCATAAAATATAATTTATACAAGTTTAGGTATCAATTTTAACCTTATCATTTAGATTTAACTTTAAGTTAGATAATTTAACTTTTACTGTGTCTTCTTGTTTTCTTACAGTATAAGGTTAATAAACTTACTATATCAAGACAAACGAACCCCAAGTTGTTTATTATTAATATATATAACCTTATCTAAGTCATTTGGCCAAACCTTAGATTTTTAGGAATAAAATAACAATTAATAATATAATATTTGTTTTAAAAACTATTTTATGTCAATTTTGACACTATTTAGTAATTTATTTTTGTGAAAATCATAAAAGAAATATTAGTTCTAAAAAAGTTAATTAAATATATAATAACATGTCATATTAACCTATAAAATTAGTGGAATTCATAAAAAGTCTCAAATTACATTTATTTGGGTATTTATAACATCAATTATGTCAATATTTCATTAATAAGATAATTACTGCATCATCGTTGTGTCATAAATAAATTAAATTATTTTAATGTCTAAAAATTATAAATAAAATACCATTATGTTGGAAATATTTTTATCTTTCTAATGAATATTTATAGTCGAATTTATCTTATGTATAACCCCATATTAAAAATGATTTACTTATTAAACTTTGATTTTAACTATTTTAACCCTTCTTTAAGTAAATTGATAATAAATGTCCTAATCTAATCCAAGTGGGCCTAAATGGTCATATTTTATTAATAAGGTTGTTTTTGGTCGAATTACACTTATCCAATAGAATTAGGACATGTGTTAGGGTAATAATAATATCATTTTTACCATTAATTACCCTATTTACTTTTAACCGTGGTAAATAAAAGTAAAAAGTTATTATTCACCAAAAAATTATTTTCATCTCATTGAACCACATTTTACTTAGTGACATCAACCGTGTCTCTCGGATTTTCGAAATTCCACTCACAGAAGCGGTAAAATTAAGTTTTATGAAAAATTCAGTTTTTTAACTACCACTTAGTGGTTTCACTATTCATCAAAAATTGAAAGTTTTCATAAAAATACAAAAAAATCACCCTAGGATAATTTCGATATTATGAATCCAAAAATGAAGTCCATTTTGAAAAATAAAATTTATAAAATTTCAAAAAGTCGGTATTACTATTCATAACAGCTAGTTTTAATAATATTTTAATAGCATATCATTGTTTAGTGAAACTCGGTATTGCGTACGACGCAAGCTATTTAGGAAGGCTGTGATTGCGTGTAAAGAAAGACAATATAGTGTTGTGTGTAGTGAAAGATTCCTTTGATGATTTAAAAACAAAATATTTCTCATAAAAGTCTTGGGTGTTACATTCCACCCCCCTTAAAATGAATTTCTCCCTCAAAATTCGTCACTTTGTAACAAACAGATGAGGATACCTCTCCCTCATCATATCCTCAAGCTCCCATGTAGCTTCTTCTAATTGGTGGTTCCTCCATAAAACTTTCACCAAGAAAGTGGTATTGTTCCATAGGAATTTTTTGCTACGATCCAGAATCTCTATCAGTTGTTCTTCATAAGAAAGATCTTGCTCCAGCGGTACAACTTCTGAGCTGAGTACATGTGAAGGATCAGGTATGTACTTTCTCAGGAGAGATACATGGAACACATCGTGAACTTGAGAGAGATTCGGTGGAAGCGCCAATCGGTAAGCTACCTTTCCAACACGATCCAGTATTTCTAAAGGACCGATATATCTAGGGCTCAACTTCCCCTTCTTTCCAAATCTCATGACCCTCTTCCCGGGAGATATTTGTAAGAACACTTTGTCACCCACTTCAAAATATAGGTCTTTTCTATGGTTTTCGGCATAACTTTTCTGTCGACTCTGAGCTGCTCTTATGTGTTGTTGAATAGATCAGACCTTTTCTGCCATCTCATCAACAAGATCAGGTCCTAATATCTTTCTTTCCCCAACTTCATCCCAACAAGTTTGAGTCCTACATTTCTTTCCATAGAGAGCTTCATAAGGAGCCATCTGAATACTAGAGTGAAAGATATTATTATAAGAAAATTCCACCAAAGGTAGGTGTTGATCCCAACCACCTTTGAAATCCATAGAGCAAGATCTCAACATATCTTCTAGAGTTTGAATTGTTCTCTCAGACTGACCGTCTGTCTGAGGATGATAAGAAGTGTTGAAACTCAACTCTGTATCCAGATTATGCTGAAGACTTCACCAGAACTTCGAGGTAAATCTCGGATCCCGATCAGATATAATAGAAAGTGGTACTCCATGCAATCTTACCACTTCCTTTACATATATCCTGGCAAGCTGATCCAAAGAGAAATCCTCTCTAATAGCAATGAAGTGTGCAGACTTTGTAAGACGATCAACTATGACCCAGATAGCATTATTGCCTTTGGATGTTTTAGGAAGTCCTGTGACAAAGTCCATGGTGATGTTTTCCCATTTCCATTCGGGTATGGGTAATGGTTGTAACATCCCCTTAGACTTCTGTCTCTCAGCTTTAACTTGCTGAAAAACCAAGCATCGAGAGACATATTCAGCAACATCTCTTTTTATGCCATCCCACCAGAAGTACTCTTTTAGGTCCCTATAAATCTTCGTGCTTCCAGGATGAATAGAGAATGAAGAACTATGAGGCTCATCCAGCAGCTCCTTCTTTAATTCTGGGATGGGAGGAACACAAACCTGATTCCTGAACTTTATTATCCCATCACAATCAAGGTTGAATTCAGGAATATTTCTCACCTTCTTTTGTAACTCGACATCTTCTTTCTGTGCCTCTTTAATCTTCACATGTATAGATGGTTGAACATTCATTTGATAAAGATACAATTTTCCCCCTTCCATTAAAATTCCAAGATCCATCCTTTGTAAATCCATAAATATTGGATCTTTTGTGATCCTCATCATGGATAAGCTAGCATGGTCTTGTTGACTTAATGCATCTGCCACCTTGTTTGCTTTCCCAGGGTGGTAATGAATTGAGGAGTCGTAATCCTTAATCAGTTCCAACCATCTTCTTTGGCACATATTTAGCTCCTTTTGTGTGAAAATATACTTTAAACTTTTATGATCAGTATAAATGTCACACCTTTCTCCATAAATATAATGCCTCCAAATATTTAATGCAAAGATTACCACAACTAACTCCAAATCATGAGTTGGGTAATTTTGCTCATGGATTTTCAACTGTAGTGAGTCATAAGCTATCACCATATCATTTTGCATAATAACACACCCCAATCCCTTCTTGGATGCATCACTATAGATCACAAACCTTTCTCCACTACAAGGCAGTGTGAGTACAGGTGCACTGGATAACCTTCTTTTCAACTCCTTGAAATTATCTTCACATTCTTCTGTCCAAACAAACATAACTCCTTTTCGAGTCAACTTGGTGAGTGGATTAGATAATCATGAAAAATATTTCACAAAACGTCGACAATATCCAGCCAAACCAAGAAAACTTTGGATCTTAGTTACTATTGTTGGTCTCGACCATCTTTCGATAACCTCTATTTTTGCTGGATCCACAGATATCCCCTCTTTTGAGATTATGTGACCCAAAAATGCAACTTTTTTAAGCCAAAATTCACACTTGGTAAATTTGGCATAAAGTTTCTCCTTTCTCAGGGTCTTCAATATAATTCTCGAGTGATCTTCATGTTCTTCCTTGCTCTTTGAATAGACAAGAATATCATCTATAAAGACTACCACAAATTGATCAAGATAGTCTCTAAAGACTCTATTCATCAGATCCATGAAGATAGCAGGGGCATTAGTAAGACCAAATGTAATCACTATAAATTCATAGTGTCCATACCTTATACGGAAAGCCATGTTTGGTATATCCTCCCTTTTGACCCTTAATTGATGATACCTTGAACGAAGATCAATCTTGGAAAAGTATTGAGCTCCGTGTAGTTGGTCAAATAAGTCATCAATGCGTGGGAGAGGATATTTTTTCTTGATAGTGATCTTGTTAAGTTCTCAATAATCAATGCAGAGTCTCATTGATCCATCTTTCTTCTTAACAAATAGAACAGGTGCTCCCCAAGGTGACACACTAGGGCGTATGAATCCCTTATCAAGATTCTCTTGGAGTTGCTTCTTCAATTCCTGCAACTCAATTGGGGCCATTCTATAAGGTGTCTTTCAAATAGGAAAATCACCCGGTACGAGTTATATTGAAAACTCAACTTCGTGATTTGGTGGAAGACCCGGAAATTCCTCCGGAAATAAATCATCAAACTCCCGTACAATGGGCATATTCTTAATCGCGAGTTTCTCACCAAACATTTGAGATAAATAACCTTCATTTAGTGGAATCAAGACCCATAAGATGGAAAAAATTCCACTGGAAGGTTATGTTCATCCTTGCATCGATAGACGATCATATATTGATCTGGAATATGAAATGTGACTTCCCTTCTTTGGCAATTGATATGAGCTCCATATAAAGAAAGCCAATTCATGCCAAGAATCACATCAAATTCCACTATAGGAAGGATCACAAGATTTGCAGGAAGCACTTTCCCACAAACTTCAATCGAATAAGAATTATAAACTTTTGATGCGACTGTTGTGCCATTAGGGGTTGTCACAGCTAACTCAACATCTAATTGTTGAGGTAATTCAGTGATACTCTTAGAAAAATCTTCAGAAATAAAAGAGTGGGTGGATCCAGAATCAAATAAAACATTTTCTACTTTAGAGTGGATGGTAAGTGTACCTTTCACCACATCTTTATCGTACTCCACATCACTGATGGAAATTTCATGTTACTTTCCTTTGTCTTTAGCCTTAAGATTTTGTTGATGTCGATCATCATTAACAACCCTTGGATTAGGGCATTTATTGGCATAATGCTCCATCTCCTTTCACTTGAAACATTGAAGTGTAGTAGGTTCATTCTGTGTATCCCTTCATTTGTTTGCATCATTAGACATCTTATTCCCATCATTGCGGCATTCAAATGCCTGATGACCTTCATTTCCACATTTAAAACATTTACTTGTCCCTTTAAGAAAACTCCCTCCATGTTTTTTTCCACACTTTGAGCATAAGGGAAATCTCATCTTCTTTTCAGTGTGCTCTTTAGATTTTCCTTTGAATTCCATTTTCCTCTTTTTATCAAACCCATATGACTGATGGGTTACTCCAATATCCATATCGACTTTGAGAGCACATCGAACGATTTATTCGTATCTATTGAAGTCCCTTATGGCTAACGCCCTTCGAAGACTTGGTTTTAAGCCACTAAAGAATCAATCGATCTTACTCTAAGGTTGGATAATAATACCAGAAGCGTACCTTAAAAGTTTTGTAAAATTTTCTTCATAGGTACCAACAGATTCATCATCCTTTTGCTTCAGTTCAAGAAACTCTTTCTCCATCTTTGTTCGGAGAATACGAGGGAAGTACTTATTGAAAAATAAGTTTTTGAACTCGTCCCATTCCATGGACTCAATTTCATCTCTTTACCGCATATTTTTAATAAGATTCCACCATTGATCAGCATATCCTTCCAAACGATACACTACTAGGATGACTTTATCATGTTCAGAACATTGAAGAACTGAAAATATCTTTTCAGTAGTACTAATCCATTGTTCAGCAATTAATGGATTAGTAGACCCGCTGAATGAAGGTGGACACTGACTCATGAAGGATTCAACAAAATGTTGCTCCTTCCTTTACTTGTTTGGAATTCCTTCATGATTCATAGCTTGAGAAAGTTGTGTGAGCATGGCTACAAGATTTTTTATTTCAGCTCCCATAACGTTTGGTTGCTCAGGGGGACAATCATTGCATTGCCCGTCGCATTCCGTATTAACACGGTTCCTTCGGGTTCCAGCCATTGACTAAAACCAAGAAGAATAGTGTGAGCAACACTAATTATAATAGGAAAACCACATAATCAAGAATAAAATTTCACACTTAAGGTCTTATCCTAGGTTATTCATGGTCATTTCTAAAACACTAAGATTGCGTTCTATGCTTAGAATTATCCTTAGGGTTCTTACTAAGGATTTCACATCCTAGTTTCCAAAGGTTGACTATACCTTTCCTCTGATACCAACTATAACGACCCATACTTTACATACATTGTTATTACTTCAAAATTGAAGCACACTTATTACAACATATAACAAAACCAGAAAAGGATCGTATAGGTATAGTGTCTCTAGAAACTGGGAAACATAAACAACTGGTTCATAAAGCGTCTACATTGTCTCCCATTTATTTCATCATATCTATAGTACCTTTTGGCATATATTACTTAATAACCTTCTTCCTGACATGGGGAAATAAAACATACAAAGGGTGAGCTCAAATGCTCAGTAAGGGTAAACAAAAGAAATATCAATCACATCATATTCATAAGAACATAACTTTTGGAAATCTTAACCTGCAAAAGAGATCATAATTTCATAACATGGGGTAAATCATAGTAGTGAAATGAAATCCCAATAATCATAACTTAAAACATGAAAATTTGTGGCATACACACATAATCATATAGAATAATTTCTTATTAGTCAAGACTCATTTCCAAGACTATCTTAGTGGACAAAGTCCATTTCTAAACCGAGTTCACTCCTCGTTTCAGTCCTGTTTCACTGAACCGATTTAACCCGCCGTTCCAGCCTTGTCTATATCATGAGATATAAAATCTTTACCCAATGCATTGGAGGGAGATATAGGTCCCACCCATCTCATAATGATACCATTATTATGTGTGCCACAAAATTATAAACCATACATCATAGCATAACCCACGTAATAAAAATTGGAGTCTTAAACATAATGACATCATAAAATAATTCATATAAGATAAAGGAATTCATAAAAATAATTCCATCACAACATAATCAAATCAATGTAATAATAGGTATAGAAACTGAACCCTTTATTATCTTATATGGAAAATAATTTTGATAAAACACATGAACTCCATTCTTGAGGAAAATATACTTTCTACTTCAAAAACATTTCTCCTTTCTTAATATGTCATACAATTTTAAACTAAAAGAATTTGATTAAAAATAAACTTGAAAACTTGTAAGGGAAGATTCTTGGAAATAATGTTTTAAAAATACATTCATGTCGTATAAGTTAAAAGAAAACATTCTTCTCGTACTTTTGTCGAAAAAGTCAAAAAGTACCTCGTACGAAAAACGACAAAAGATTCCTTTCATATCTTTTACTAAAAACTCACAGAAGGGTAAAATTGTATATAAACTATTGTAGAAGGATATGAATATTACATATTGAGGAAACATGGATGTGGATGATAAAATACACCCCAGTAAATACCAAAGTATAAACAATCTCGGATAAAAATGAGATTGTGATATTTTCCCTTACCTTAGGTCTGATTTGCTTCGTAAGTGTCCGAACCTCCTGTATAATTATTTAAATAATTCCATTGACTTATTCCAGAATCATACTCATTGTTATGATATCATATATGGTCATATTATTAGTAATATTTCATTGCTACTTGTTATTTGGGTGTTTATTACTTTTTGTTCTTATGCGTGTTTTGTCGAATAAATTCTTATTCTTCTTTTTAGGTTATAGATACCTCATTTACAGAATGGTATTAGTGTAATATATATCATATTAATTCATTCAATTCATTTATATTATCATTATGCAATGAAGATCCTATAGAACGAGTCGCATCACATCGTGGAGACGGTATTCCATACGTACGCACGAGCGATGATATCATTCCCATGATCGTGGAATTGTATTGGAGTGTATTTATAATATTTCAGAATCAATATAAATTTACAATAGTCATATATATTCATTCTTTACACCATTATACCCATCCAAGTAAGGTGGTGGTGTAAAATAGATTACACCACGACGTGGAGACGGTATTCCGTACGTACGCACGCGCGGTGATTTCATTTTCTGTAGGATGGATAGATGGTGAAATAGGTTTGTTTCATAATTATAATAAAATATCAGTATATGAGTGATACTGATGTTATTACTTCATAATGAAACAACTAAATAAGAAGAAGTGGAAGAAAAAATAAAGATGAAAGAATCGGTAATGGGCATTACCTCTTCTTTGAAGCGCTTCTTTGAAACCTCCTTTTAGGGCACTAAAATTGGTCTTTGAAGAAGACCAGGACCTCTAGGATGTCTATAGGAAAGTGGAGAGAAGAAATTGGCAGGGTTTGGACGAGATTTAAGGCTCAAAGTGGTGTGAGGAAGAGAGGGAGGAGGTGCCCTTTTATAAGGGAGGAGAGGGGCACCTTTGGAATAACTAAAAATATTATTTTATTATAAAGCCAAATTCGGTTTTAAATAGCTAGAAATTGATTTATTTAGAATCTAAGGTGGGTATGGGTCGAAATCCTCTCATCCAATAGAATTTAGACAAGTTTAGGTATCAATTTTAACCTTATCATTTAGATTTAACTTTAAGTTAGATAATTTAACTTTTACCGTGTCTTCTTGTTTTCTTACACTATAAGGTTAATAAAATTACTATATCAAGCCAAAAGAACCCCAAGTTGTTTATTATTAATATATATAACCTTATCTAAGTCATTTGGCCGAACCTTAGATTTTTAGGAATAAAATAACAATTAATAATATAATATTTGTTTTAAAAACTATTTTATGTCAATTTTGACACTATTTAGTAATTGATTTTTGTGAAAATCATAACAGAATTATTAGTTCTAACCAAGTTAATTAAATCAATACTAGCATGTCATATTAACCTATAAAATTAGTGGAATTCATAAAAAGTCTCAAATTACATTTATTTGGGTATTTATAACATCAATTATGTCAATATTTCATTAATAAGATAATTACTACATCATCGTTGTGTCATAAATAAATTAAATTATTTAATGTCTAAAAATTATAAATAAAATACCATTATGTTGGAAATCTTTTTATCTTTATAATAAATATTTATAGTCGAGTTTATCTTATGTATAACCCCATATTAAATATTATTTACTTATTAAACTTTGATTTTAACTATTTTAACCCTTCTTTAAGGAAATTGATAATAAATGTCTTAATATATTCCAAGTGGGCCTAAATGGTCATATTTTATTCCTAAGGTTGTTTTTGGTCGAATTACACTTATCCAATAGAATTAGGACATGTGTTAGGGTAATAATAATATCATTTTTACCCTTAATTACCCTATTTACTTTTAACCGTGGTAAATAAAAGTAAAAAGTTACTATTAACCAAAAAATTATTTTCATCTCATTGAACCACATTTTACTTACTGACATCAACCGTGTCTCTCGGATTTTTGAAATTCCACTCACTGAAGCGGTAAAATTAAGTTTTATGAAAAATTCAGTTTTTTAACTACCACTTAGCGGTTTCACTATTCATCAAAAATTGAAAGTTTTCATAAAAATACCAAAATTTCACCCTAGGCTAATTTCGATATTCCGAATCCAAAAATTAAGTCCATTTTGAAAAATAAAATTTATAAAATTTCAAAAAGTGGTTATTACTATTCATAACGGCTAGTTTTAATAATATTTTAATAGCATATCATTGTTTAGTGAAACTTGGTATTGCATACTACGCAAGCTATCGAGGAAGGCCGCGATTGCGTGTAAAGCAAGAAAATATAGTTTTGTTTGTAGTGAAAGATTCCTTTGATGATTTAAAAACAAAATATTTCTCATAAAAGTCTCGGGTGTTACATTTTCTCTCAAACTCTCTTCCAATATAGCGAACACCTTCATTCATCACTTGATTTGTGCAACCAATGATTCCTGAAAATTCTATATTAGGAGTAATAAATGACTAATAAAATTTTAGAAAGCGATTCATGCCTTTGATTGACCATGAATCCAATAGTGGAGGATGGTTCAACAATTGGTTGAATCTTTCATGAGTGGGAACAGACTATTCTTCCACATGCTCTTCTTTTTCTTCTTCAACTTCCTATTAATCTTCTTGTTATAAATTATTATCATCCTCAAAATCATCGACCAACTCATATAAAGTGCATGGAGGACTATCCATAGAAAATTTCATCGAAGGAAATGATGGAACAACTACCATTACTGATGGAACTTTTTGATGTGTTATAATAGGAGGATATGACATAGTATCATGATGTTGTGATGACCCAACTTCCAATGTCGATAAAACCTCCATTGTAGATATAGTGACATACAACTCCACCATTTGATTCTCAGGTTGATACTTAACCAATGAAAGTATGTATTCCCATTCTTCATCATCCGTTACTAGATATGACACATGCGAAAACCTATCTATAAATTGCAGATATTTGTATGTGATTTACTCTATCACTTTATTCCATGTTACTTTTAAATTTCTATGAATTTTCCTTCATAGATATTCTAAAGTAGTATAGCCTCCAAGCATCACAACACCTTCTGGCCATATACTATAACTACATCCTTTCTATGTCTTAATTATTTGACCATTTCAATAAATATAGGCAACCATCTTTTTTTATCTAAAATAAACCATCGTTATTATTATAAAGTCGAACGATTTTCAAAATTACAAAGTTAAGTACATACCTTTCGAAGATGTTATTTAATGTGTTTGTTCTTATCTGTTTCACTTTATATGATCATTATTTTCATTTTATCAATGATAATTAAACTCATTTGGTGTTCACTTCTTTTTACCTCACTTTATAAAACATTCTATGAGTACTATTGATAATGATGGTTGACCATATAGTCTTTATGATTCTAGAATTTTAGAACATCTTCTTATATCCTAAACTATGATACTAATGTTTCTTAGTAAAGTTTTAATCATCATAAATGTATTTTAGTTTTTTATCAATAAAATATGAATCATCTAAATCATATCCCTCAGGAGTGTCAAACCAGGATGTCGTGTACTAGGTTACCCCGAGTTAGGCCTGGGACACCTTGTTGGAGTTGTTACTCCTAGGTATATTTGTGCCAGAGACACATCTACTTGATTGTATCCAGATAGAGATTTGATTGCTTAGATAACCACATAATATTTATACTACCAAAATATTAGAATGTTTTCTTATATCCTAAAAGATGACACTAATCATTAGTTAACCATTCATCATTAGTTAACCATTAGTTCATCATTAGTTCACCATTAGTTCACTATTTGTTAACCATTAGTTAACCATTAGTTAATCATTTCTAAACTATTAGTTAAACATTGGTTAATTATGACTTAATCATCCTTTAATCATCCCTTAATCAACCTTAACCATCCCTTAATCATTCTTTAATCGTCCCACAGGTTTGTGTTACTTACCCAAAAATAATTACTTCACTAATTAAAATAATTACTTCGCTAATTAAAATAATTTCTTTGCTAATTAAAATAATTACTTCACTAAATAATATATTACTTCACTAATTAATATAATTACTTCACTAATTAATATAATTACTTCACTAATTAATATAATCACCACAAATTCTGATTCTTAATTTATAACAAGAATTGAAATTTTTAGTTACCTAATTACACTTAATTAATTACCTAATTATAGTTAAGTACTTAGTAATTACATTTAATTAATAAATTAATTAATTAATAATTACAATTAAAAAAGTATTTATTACAATTAATTAGTTTCTAATTACCAATTACATTTATGTAATTACTAATTATAGTTAACTAATTAATTAATTAATTAGAAATAATTACCTAATTAGAATTAATTAATTACCTAATTAAAATTAATAAATTACCTAATTACAATTAATTAATTACCTAATTACATTTATGTAATTACTAATTATAGTTAACTAATTAATTACCAAATTAGAATTAATTAATTACCTAATTACAATTAATTAATTACCTAACTACAATTAAGTAATTACCTAACTACAATTAATTAATTACTAATTACTCTTAATTAATTGCCTAATTACAGTCAATTAATTACTTAATTATAGTTAACTACTTAATAATTAGAGTTAATTAATTACCTAATTAGAGTTAATTAATTACTTAATTGGAGTTAATTAATTACCTAATTAGAGTTAATTAATTACTAATTAGAGTTAATTAATTACTAATTAGAGTTAATTAATTAATTACCTAATTACAGTTAATTAATTACCTAATTAAATTTAATTACTTACCTAATTACATTTAATTACTTAACTAATTACATTTAATTAATCACCTAATTACATTTAATTAATTACCTAATTAGGGTTAATCAATTACCTAATTAGAGTTAATTAATTACCTAATTAGAGTCAATTAATTACCTAATCAGAGTTAATTAATTACCTAATTAGAGTTAATTAATTACCTAATTACAGTTAATTCATTACCTAATTACAATTAATTAATTACCTAATTACTGTTAATTAATTACCTAATTACTGTTAATTAATTACCTAATTACATTTAATTAATTACCTAATTAGATTTAATTAATTACCTAATTAGAGTTAATTAATTACCTTATTAGAGTTAACTAATTACCTAATTAGAGTTAATTAATTACTAATTACAGTTAATTAATTACCAATTATATTTAACAACATAATAATTTCATTTAATTACTAAATTAAATAATTAATAATTACAATTAATTAATAATTAAAATTAATTAATTAACTAATTACATTTAATTAATTATCTAATTATAGTTAATTAATTAATAATTATAGTTACTTTATAATTAAAATTAATTAAAATAATAAAGTAATTACAATGTTCTAAGTACAAATTAGTTAATTAATTAAAATTAATTAAAATGAAAAAGTACTATTTCTAAATAAAATACATTAACTATGAACTAAACAAATAAATAGTTAAATCAAAATATTATACTAATTTAAAAAAATAATCACCTCAAATTTACAGAGTGGTGTTGATGCTTCGGAGCAGAACGACTACGCGGGTAGAGAAAGAGGAAAGGGGTAGAGTAATGGGGGAGATAGATCAGTGGGGGAGGAGGAGTTTGAGAGGAATGTGAGAGTGAATGGAGGTGGCGGCGAGCCCCCCTTTTATAGGGGTAAGAATTTAGGCACCACTTCAAGTGGAGCCGATCATATTCACTCAAACTCTATCAGTGCCACTTTGAGTGGTAATGATAGAGTTAGAAAAAAAATATCAGTTCCACTTCAAGTGGTGTTGAATCAAAGTGCCACTCCAAGTGGCACTTTGCGGTACGATTATTCAAAGCACCACTTCAAGTGGCGCTTTGGAGTTTTTTACCAAAACACCACTTCAAGTGGCGCTGTTTTGATCCATTTTCCAAAATAAAAAACCTGAACCCATAAAAATAAAGAAAAACCAACTACCCCTGATTTCAAAATTTTCTATTTTCCATCTGCACCACGTGAAGTGTGGGCTTGCGAAGGGTTGTGAGTCATTTCACCATCTACATCTCGTGAAGGGTGGGCTCATGAAGGGGATTGCTCATGAAGGTGTTGTTCGCGAGTAGTTGTGCTCGCGGTGGTTATTGGTTGCGAAGAGGTATGCTCATGATATTTTTTTCCACAACATTCTTTGCTTGCAAAGGTGGTGCTCTCCAAGGGTTGGGATCATGATGTTTTTGCTTTCATAGAGTTGTGCTCTCAAGGGTTTTGTGCTTGAAGGCTTTGCTTACAATGTTTTCTTCTTGGGAAGGGTTTTGTTTGTGAAGGGTTGTTCTAGAGAAGGCTTATGCCCAAGAGTCGATGATTTCCCATCCTTAGGCATTCTACAATATGTCTGTAGGCATTCCATGACTTACTGGTTCAAATCCATGGAATCAGATCTAGTGAATTTTTGGTAGAATATTACCTTTATAGACAAAGAGAAAGTTATTATTTCCATATATAAGAATGAAGATGCATTTCTTTCACATCATATGTCCCTTCTGATTGCTAGGAAATTCATGGAGAAATGGTCCTTCAATCATGGTTCCCTAAAAAACACTCTGCAAAACATTTGGAAATTAGAGAAGGAATTTCCATAAGAGAAGTGGGAGAGGGATTTCTTTTCTTTGAATTATTTAATGAAAGAGACAAAGAAAATGTTCTCAAAGGTAGGCTACAATCCTTTGATAACCAGATCATTCTCATGAAGGACCTAAAAGGTAGGGAAGATATTCAGAAAATTAATCTATCTAGTTCACCTTTTTGGATATGAATCAAAGGAATTCTGTTTCATGGTATAACTGAACGAGTTATACATGAAATTGGAGGATGCATTGGTAAATATCTGGAATGGGATCGGTCCAATACAATTCATTGGGGACCTTTTGTGTGAATTAGAGCCTTGGTTGATGTTGCACAGCCTTTAATGAGGGGCATGTTCTTGTCAAGATGGGATTTTAATGCCTGGATATCCTTTGAGTTTGAAAAGCTCCCAATTTTCTGCTTCTTATGTGGGTGTATCAAACATTTATAGAAGGATTGTGGTTCGAAGAAGGAGGAAAAACAAGGAAATTTTATTATGCAATACATCCCCTAGATTCATGAAAAAACTATTGGAATGACTTTTATTTCAGAGTTTATAAAAACAAAAGGATCTTGACAGACTTGCGAAGGAATTTAAGAAGCAGTCTGAACCAAATCACAATAATGTCATAATGCTTGGGCTAATGAATTTTTCTACTGGAACTCAAGTGGATCAACATGCATAAGGAGTGCCTTCATTTCACAAAGTGTCTTTGGTCGACTCTGGGGGAAATCAAGTCAGTCAGGGGAAGGATTTGGATTTCAACCTAATCTGGGTTTCTGCTTCTGTGAAGGACATGTCTTTACCACTTAATGGGTTGAAGCCAAAATGTAAGGAACTTCCAGACCAAGGTTCTGGGTGGGAGTAATATTGTGTTGAACCCACAAATTTAGTTCCTCCTCTAAGTCATGAGACTCTAGTTATCATCTTTTAGGATGGAGAAGATATGATCGGGTTAACATTGTCAGGTGCTAAAAAACATCGGACATGGAGAAGGATGATTAGAGGGGACCGAGGTGGTGATCCTTTCATGGCACAAACTAGTGATAAAAAATAGAGCTTGGAGTATTATTAGATAACTGAGATCTATCCAAATAGGTGGAAAGTGGTGGGTGATGGACAATTTCTTAAATTTACAGAGGCGGAGGTGGGTGTGTCCCAGGCCCACCTAGAGAGATTAAAATCCTATGTTGGAACTATCGGGGGCTTGGAAACCCATGGAAGGTTCTTTCACTCCATTATTGTAGTTTAAAATACCTCCCTGGCATAGTTTTTTTATTTTAAACTATGTTGGATAATAATGATGATGGATTCTTGGGTTTTGTTGGAAAAAATCCCTCAAGGTAACAATAAAACATTTTTGGGTTGATTATGTTTGTTGAAAAAGTAGGTTTCCATGGTCAGTTGTGGAGTTCCATAGATATTTTTGACAAACTATGTTGACAAGGATCCATTAAAAATTAATGTATGATCTAGAGGTGGTTCAAAATGGTTGTATATAAGGTGGCACCATTTAAAAGTGTTTTCCAAATTTTTGGGTCCAAAAATTGGAGAATGGAGAAAAGTGTTTTTGGAAAAGGAATTTGTGCAAAAGTGTTAAGGAGGTTTGGAAAGTTTCATGCAAGGAAATTTTCAAGGTTATTATATCAAAATATGGAAAAGGAAAGAAGTACACGCAATATATAGTTTTCCATGATTGGTGAGTTTGGGAAAAAAAGACTTGTGCAAATGATACTTGTCCGCTTGGGGAAAAGTTGTGTGAGTTGCATGTAAGGTCTTCTATGCCTATAAATAGGTGGCTACCCCCCTCATTTTAGAATTATCAACACTTAGAGGAAATCGAAGCTCGGAATCATGCAAGAAGTGAGTTGTGTGTAAGAAGGGAGTTGTGCGCATGTAGTGAGTTGTGTGTAAGGAAGAAGTTGCACATAATTAGTGAGTTGCGCATAAGTTGAAAGTTGTGTGAAAGTTGGTTTTCTATGAAAAGTCCATAGGTTGCATGCAAGGCATTAAAGTTGCATGCAAGTCAACCTAAGGTTGTATGAAAGTTTGAAGATGACCAGTATATCTATAGTAAAGCAGCATTCATCAAGTGAATGAAAGTGGAACGCAATGATAAAATAAATGAGGTGTAAAATGTATTGATTCAAGAAATAAAAGGAGGATCTTATGAAGAAGCAGAGAGAACACTTCAGTTGAGAGAGAAGTGATATTTTAAATTGTGATTAGTTGTAAAATAGGAGGTATAGTGAGTCCACTCCAAACATTGTAAACAACAGTACGCTTTAGTGGATTTGGTATATCGATACATTGATATTGTATGCTCCTTGGACATAGCCCAGTGAGGGTTAACCAAGTAAAATTGATGTTTCTCATGCATACTTTATTTTTTTCATACATTTTTGTGGGAAATAGATAGAATAGGCTTTATTTAACAAAGAAACAAGATCAAAAGGGATAGTAGTTTTAATATGTCATACCCTGATTCACCCCCCTCTTAGGGTATTTAACCTATTTGGGATAACAGGTTTGAATATTGGTTTCAAGAATGTATTTACCGTTGGAAGATAGTGAAACTCTGGGGGTTTGTACCTCTTTTTGAAGGAGGACCATGGTGTTTAAGTTGCTAACTTTTTGAGTAATCATAATTTTGTGACTCTTGTTGGCCCAAGTTCTTTGTCTTGGTCTTTTACTGGATTATATGGGTGGCCAAGTTATCAAGATAAACACAATACTTGGAACCTTTTGAACCAGTTGCAGAGATCTCTCTCTAGCCCTCTACTGGTTGGGGGTGATTTCAATTAGGTCCTTATTCATCATGAAAAAGAAGGGGGGATCTTGAGGAGTGGTACAACTATGGAATAATTTAGGAATTATCTTATGTTGAAATCCCTCTATGATCTCGGGTTTTCTAGCTCTCTATTTACATGGAATTAGGGTAGATCAATGGATAATCATATTGATGAAAGGTTAAATATATTTGTTTGAATAGATGAGTGGAAATATCTCTTCCATTCCTTCTCTATTGTTCACCTGCCTCCATTTTCTTCTAAACACTACTCGATCATTTTGTCAATAATCTCTCAAGGAGAAAAGAGGAGTCTTGTGCGTGCCTTTCGCTTCGAAAGTTTGTGGCTCCAAAAAATTTATTATGAGAAGTTTGTTTGGTCATCCCGAGAGAGACCGAACTAGTGCCTCACATCTAATAACTGTAGTACTCTGTCTTGTTTACAGAATTGGAGTTCAGTTAGGTTTGGAGATCTTGACAGACGCATTAATGCTGCATAAAATTTCTTAAAGAGACTTCACTCTTTTCCTTGTTGTGATTCTGTACTCAAGGATATCTCATTTATGGAAAAGAATCTTAATTCAGTATTGAGTGATAAGGAAATATTTTGGTTTTTGAGGGAAATAGAATCTTGTGTTAAGGATGGTGATCAGAATACTAACTTTTTTCACCAAAGAGCATCTACAAGGAGATGGAAAAACCATATTTTTCAACTTGAGGATCATAATAGGAGGGTTTTTAATGAAAATAATGATATTCACTCCATTATTCTGAATTTTTTCAGCAAAATCTATAAAGCGTAAATTATTGATACTCGTGTATGTCTGAATAAATGTATTCTAAAAATTTTCACGGAGGATATGAACCGTAAGCTGAAGAGTGATATCTATGAATATGAAGTTCTTAGGGATCTCCATATTATTCACTCTACAAAGGCCTTGGGGCCTGATGGGTTTCATGCACTATTTTTCAAATTCTTTTGGTAAATTTTTGGGTCTAACTTGGTTGCCTTGATGAAGGAGTTATGGGAAAGAAAATCTTCTATCGAATCCCTGAATGAGACTCTTATTACTCTCATAAAAAAACCCATTTCCCATAGAAAATCATGGAATTTTGACCAATCATTTTGTGAAATGTTGTTTACAAAATCTTTTCCAATATTTTTGTGGCCATGCATATAGATTGCCTCCCGATACTTGTTAAGGATAATAAAACAACTTTTGTTCCAAGGAGATCTATTACTGATAATGATGCCATGGCATATGAATTATTCCATTCTATGAAAACTCATTCCTAATCCAAAAAAGGCATCATGTAAATGAAATTAGATATGATGAAAGATTACGACATAGTCAAATGGCATTTTCTTGAACTCATTCTTTCCAGGTTGGGCTTTGGGATGAAATGGATTTTTAATATCACGAACTGTGTTATGACTATCTCTTTCAGAATTAATATTAATTGGGCCCCTTTGGAGTGTTTTAAACCCTGTATAGGTTTTCAACAAGGGGATCTACTCTTTCCTTATATTTTTATTCTAGTGGATAACATATTTTCTCATCTCCTCTCGAAAATGGTGGAGTAAAGAGTTATCCATGGTGATAAGGTATGTCGAAATCCCCCCTGTCTCCATCTCTTCTTTGTAGATGATTGTCTCTTTTTTGCACATGTTACCCCACAGGAATGTAGTTTAGTGATGAATATCATTAATCAGTATGAAATGGATTTAGAAAAATGTATTAACCCTTTGAAGTCAGAATTATTCTTCAGTAAAGGTGTGTTAAAATAAAAGAGGGAGGAATTGAAGCGGGTGTGTGGTTTTCCTCTGGTTGAAAAGAATATTAAATACCAGGGCCTCCCAACCATTATTGGTAGATCAAAGAAACAGGTGTTTGATTCGATTATGGATAGGGTAGATAATTTGATTTTCTTATGTTCTAGTAGGAGGATCTACAAGGCAAGGAAGGAATTTCTCATTAAGTAAGTGGCCCAAAAAATCTCATCTTGTGCTATGTCGTTGTTCAAATTTCCGGAAACTATTTTTGATAAATCCATTCTCATTTGACTAATTTTTTTTTGGGGGCTCCCATGATGGAAAACATAACACCCATTGGGTGTATTGGGAGAACCTATGTGTCTCAAAGTTCTGTGGAGGTCTCGGATTTAGGAATCTCAAATGGTTAAATGAGACACTTTTGGCGAAGCAAGGATGAAACCTTCTCTCCAATCCAAATTCCCTATTCTCAAAGGTTGTGCACACAAAATAATTTCCTTATTTTGACTTTTTTCATGCCCAACTGGGGTCACAACCTAGTTTTTTTTGTGGAGAAGCATATGGGGTGATGAATCTCTTCTTAATAGAGGCTGCATTTGGAGAATTGCTGATGGGAATGATTTTAGTGTCTGGAATGATCCATGGATGTAAAATAGAACTAACCTAAAGGTTTCATCTACTATTATTCTAGGATTTGAAAATTAAAGGGTATGTGATCTGATCAATGACTCATTGGAGGAATGGGATCAGGGAAATATTTTAAGTTAGTTTAATGAGGTTGATCATCAATTTATTTTTAGTATTCTTCTAACGCCAGGGATGGGTAATTATTAGATTTTTTGGGCTGGGGAATCTTCTAGGAGGTACTCAGTTTGTTCAAGCTACAAAATTCAAGTTCATAGCTTAGATAAGTTCCATCATGATGTTTTCTAGAAGAGGCTATGGTCACTAAATACTCCACCCAATGTTAATTTTTTTTGTGGAAGGCTTAATCTGGGGTACTTCTAACCTAGGTCCTTTTGGTGAGATGAAAACTTATGGAGGATGACAGCTACCCTTTGTGCCTCCTTGAGGTGGAATATCCTTTCCATTTAATTCTCTTTTGTCATGGAGTGGAGGGGGTGTGGAAGGAATGGGTATCAGACTTTAAAAATTTCTTTGATCCATCTACTAGGTTGGTCCAAAATATTAATAAATGGGTGGATTCATTGGAACTGAGAATGGTGGGTTTGATATGCACAATTTCTTGGTTGGTTTGGACTAGAATAAATGAGTACATTTTCCAAAAGAAGGTAACCCAATATCATATTTGGGTCAAGAGGTCCATTGAATGGATGAATTTTTGGAAAGAGAACGAGGTGGTTTCCTCTTTGGGTAGTATTCAACATGACTCTCCACGCTAGACTCCTCCCCAAGATGGTTTTATCAAGATTAATATTGACGCATCTGTATCTACTAATTCGGGGGTTGGTGTTGGAATCATTTCCCATCACAACATTAGAAAAGTTGTGGAGGCTCATTTCATTGCTATTCAAGACTCTCAAATCCCAATGGTGGTGGAGGCATATGCCATCCTCCATGGGATCCTTCTTGATTTCTCAAAATATTGAACCAATATTTTTGGTGGAATCTAATTTCCTTTCAGTTATTACTACCTTATCTAAGAAGGAGGATGATTTGCAGACTTTTGGCCTTATTCTGAGAAAGATTTCTTCCTTGATCAAAAGATTCACCAAATGAAAATTTTCATTAATTAAATGAGGGGGTAATATGAATGCTCATCATTTGGAATGCTATAGGAAATCCTGTGGTGATCATTGTTGGGTTGACTCTTTTCCTAACTGGATTTGTAGGTCTGGTTTGATTGATCAGTAATATATTATCTATTTTATCTCAAAAAATATATTTTATTTATTTTTCATAATAAAATAAAAAGTGTGTGCAAACAGGTTGTGTTAATGTGTGTCCTCTACACGCCTCATCCCTACAACCATCATAATAAATACAATCTACACAATTTTATCTTTCAAACCAAGTTCAGGTTAGAATATAGATGTTTTAGACCTGTTGTCACATGTACACAATTTCATTATTTAATAAAATCTACAAGTTCCAATAGATTTATAATTATTTTTGAATACTGAATGCACAACATATTATTTACAAATATATTTAACCATAGTTATTCCAAAAATTGATATGGAAGGTAAATTGAAACTCTAAACCTCATTAACTCACACTGTGTTGCTCAATCTCCCCTAATTCACTCTAACATACCATTCTTCTTCACATCCCTTCAATGATTTGTCTTGAAAAGTAAGTTACCCTTTGAAAATTGTTTCCTCAGTCTTCTATTGTCCACCTTACGACGATCCTTGTAATAAGTTGACAAAAATTTCCATAAGTTTCATATCAATGTGTCATTCACCACCTACGTATTGCTTGATCTCTAAAAATTGAAAACAAGTTTTGGGAGTAAATACACAAATATGGTGAGGATTTTACCTCTTTCTAACTCAATATTAATGAAAAACATAATTCTATTGAAAATTTGATAGTACCCAATTGTAAGTCACATAGCCAAAACCTATAGATAATGGATGGTGATATGCCATGTATTGAAAATGTGACCCCTATTTTCAAATTTATTATGAAAAAGAACTCAACAAACATGTGGGTCCCATAAACAAGTTAAAATCTACCAAAATATGTCAGGAACCGACCCAGTCTAGGGATTGAGCCACAACTACCCCAAGCCCAACTTCATAGGCCAAGGGGAGACAACAAGCACTAGAGGCATAATTAACTCAGGGAGGCCATTGCTTAAGAACTTGTACACACACACAACCAACTCAATGCAAAATTGCAGGGGGAAGAAGAAAAGATGATGCGCTACTATAAAGTAAACTAAGCATGCATGAACCTCTAGATAGTAAATAAGTACATTAGTGTAAGCTGAAAAGTAAAGGGGAAAAATATATGGCCAACTAGAAATGTGTCCCAACCTGACATAAAATTGGAAAAGTTAACAGCTGAAGGAGAGCCCAACTCCTGGATCCCAAGCTACGACCACCGTACACGGTCCAAGCACCCAGTATCCCTAAGCTTCTCTATAGTCACAATTGACATGTCTATTGCCTGCATAAGACACAACGTGTGTGGTAAAAACCTACACTACCATAGATCGGTGTAAGGGTAACACCTACTTTTATCACCACTAAGAAAAAAGCACTGATAAAAGCATAACCTTTATTATCGCTAGCTAAAAGCGTTGATAAAGGTTGCTTTTTTTAGCACTGAAAAAAGTTTTTAATAAAAAATATTAATAAATTATATAAAATTATTATTTTTATATTAAAAAATAATGTTTATTTATATACATTAAATAAAAAAATACGTTTATAATTAATATATATTTTTTCATAATTAATATATATAATTTGAAAAAAGTATTTATAAGATTATAATTAAATAATTATATATTTAAATAATTATTAAATTATAATAAATTTTATTAAATAATAAGTATATTTATTATATTTATAATTATATATTTATAATTATATATAAATACTTTTAATATATACATTTATATAATTATAATTATAAATATATATATATATATATATTTATATAAATATATGCATCCAATGAATTTGGTCAACAAATATATTGATTCGTGAGTATAATTGATTCATGCATATGTTATGCATTCATCATGAATGTTCATTTATACATTACACCCTTATTATTATTCATGTTGTCCTTATATTTGATGACCATGATCTATACCTTACTTGGTATATGATTCATTCATGTTATACGCATGAATCTATTATGTTCTCATAAATACTTATAAAATAATAATAAATATATTTAAATAAGAAATATATTTATTATATTTGTAATTATAAACATTTAATTATATATAAATACTTTTTAAATATATATTTTTTATAATTATACTCAAAAGGTTTAGGAGACAGGAAATACCTCTCTTAAAATTTTATTAGAAAAATGAAGATGAAAAAAGACAAGAAGGGAATGGATGGGGTCAAACAATGAGGCATGCCCTTGTCCATAAGGTAAGAATACAAAGGAAAGACATGATCTTTCCCATAACCATGATCAGAGTCATCATCATTATCAGCAGTTTCTCATTCCAATAGTGAGTTCCTATTATTGAAGATCACAAAATACTTCTCCTTGAGCTTTTCCTGCACCAGAGTGAGCTGGTTCTTAGAGCCCTTAGAAGAGGACCTGGTATATATATTTTGGCCACGCCCCCGTGTAGTGGCCCAATCATCTTGAACACATCCTCAACCATAACCTTTTGGATGCCTACCCCATCTCTGTAACTTTTGATGCCAAGTTCCTTCGGGTTCTTCTTTCTCAATGCTCAGATTGTCCTTCGTAGGGATAAAGTCTAGTGGGAGTTCTACCTGTAGGGGGAGTTCCTACATAAGAGAAGTCTATACCACTTTAGACACAGACATGCATTCCATAGAGTTCCAGGGAAGGACCAATTTGAATCTTTCATCATCCAAAACTCTTCTATTACCTTTGAGAAAACACACCTACTTATCCACATTCACTTCCTACTTATCCGTATGCACTTTGACACCACTTAATGCTTCAGGCAGTGAAGAAACCTTCCTGCTTGGACTCAACAAAGGTTGAACCCTCAGAGGGGCACCCTAGGTAGTATATTGGCTCTTTCCAAGAGCTTTAACATTCAATTTTATCTTTCTTTTGGGGTCCCTAGTATCCACCATGATTTTATAATCAACATCATCATGGGTAGTAGCATCATCAGCTTAGTAAATATCCATCGACATGCCAGTCAGCTCACCATACGTAGCATGGAGCGCCATCCCATGTTGTGCAATAAAATTAGGTTACAAAACAATATCTTTGTAAGATAAAGATGTTTTCTCACCTATGAGGTGGACCAATTTATTATCATTTGAATCAGGGGGAAACCTTCCTCTTCAAAATTCACAAAGTAATATATCCTTGTTTTCTTAAAAAAAATGCATAGAGTCATCAATAGCCAAATTAATCAAGGTCTTACATTTTTCTTGCACATAAGGGCAAAAAAAACCACCATCATCAACCACTTTTTCATCAGGGGTTGAGTTAAACATTTTCTCATTTGTAATAGTAACCTTAGGATAGGCAGTGTCAGCCCCAGAATTCAGCTTGCATCAAGTCTTTATATATTTATTTTTCCTGCATTCAAGACAAGAGTATCCATTCAAGTTACAGAATTCACATAATTTTTCCTGCCTATAGTTGTCCTTGGTGCACCCAATTGAATTGCAACCATTACAAAATGAAGGGAGCTTCTCATATCTGATAGATATATTGAAGTTGTAGTCCGTAGTTGACGGTGTCACATTGACAATGGGGGTGACACCAAGGTCTACCTCAACCAGGAAGCGTGCAAAGTAACCAAGCCTCACCTTCTATATTGCTCGGTCTAACTTGATAGGAGTTCCAATTGCTGAGGTGATGTTAAAAAGAATGCGAGGATGAAAAATAATATATTTATTATACTTATATATATTTAAATAATTATAAAATTATAATAAATATATTTATTATACTTATAGTTTTATAAATATATTTATAAATATATATAAATATTTATAATTATAATTATTGATAAATATAGATATATTTAAATAATTATAAAATTATAATAAATATATTTATTATATATATTTATTAAATTATAAATATAATAAATATATTTATTATAATTTTATAATTGTTTAAATAAATAAAAAATTAATAATTATAACTATAAATAAATATATATTTATCATAATTTTTTAGTTATAAATAAATATTTATTTATTTATATCTATAATTAAAATTAAAAATATATTTATTTAAATAATTATAAAATTTTAATAAATATATTTATTATATTTATGATTATATAAATATATAATTAATATATTAATTATATATATTTATAAAATTATAAATATAAGAAATACAATTATTATAATTTTATAACTATTTAAATAAATATATATAACTTTATAGTTATAAATATAAATAAATATATATTTATTTAAATAATTATAAAATTATAATAAATATCTATATTATATATTTATAATTATATATAATAAATACATTAATTATATATATTTATTAAATATAATTATAAATATAATAAATATATTTTTTCTAATTTTATAATTAAAAATAATTAATTATTTATTTATAGTATTTATAATTTTATAAATATATAAAATTATATAAATATATTTATTATATATATAAATATAAATAAATATTTATTTATTTATAGTTATAATTAAAAATAAATATATATATTTTTATTATATATATAATTTTATAAATATATATAATAATATAAATAAATTATTAACATTATATCTTTATCAGTGCTATAATTTTCGCACTGATAAAGGTAGGTTTTATCAGCACTTTCTATATTAGCGCTGATAAAACATACCTTTATCAATTCTTTTTTAAAAGAACTGATAAAAGTCTTTACCTAATTAATAAAAATAACCATAACAGTCACCTTCCATCGCACCTTTAAAGCTTTCATAGATTTTTATTGCCACCATCACTGTCATCACTCTCTACCCCGTTGTTCTCACTACCTGCCCTGCCGCCTTCTCACCCACCACTGTTGCTCCCTGCCTTCTCCTTCGCCTTTGCTGTCACCATCACTCCATGCCTTACCACCATCTCTCTCTCCACCATCACTCCCTACACTACTGTTATCTCTCCCTACGAGCATCGCTCCCTGCCACCGTCGCTCCCTAACGTTGTCGCTCCCTGAAAAAATCACTCCTTAAAAGGTAATCCCATTTATTTCACTCCCTTTCCATAATTTTTGTTATCTTTATTTCCATTGGATTATTCCCCTCTTAGAAGAACCCTAAGATAGGATATTTATGATTTTTTTTTCTTTGGTTATTGAGGTTAAGGCTTTCAGATCATGTCTTAGGTCTTGTTTTACCCATTAACGATGGTTTCATTCCAACCCCACATGGTTTGATGTAGGTGGTTCCATGCCTTTAATTTTTATTCACAAAATATATATGAATGAGCTTACTAAATGTTTATCCTCTAAAATAATGAATTCCATAACGGTTTAGAGTTGGTTTCCAAAATAATTACCAAGAGGTGTAATTTTATTCATTACTTTTAAATAGAATTGGTGTATGCCAAATATTGGATAAAATGACATAATGTTTTTTTCATGCGTATTTTGATTGTCCAATTAATTTTTTAAATTTATAATACTACCATGTGATTATGTTATGGTCTTGAAGTTTTTCTTGGGATGGTTTTCTATTACATATTGTTTTCAATGGGGTTTTTGTATTGAATCCCTTGTTTCAATAAATGAATTGAATTGAATTTCCTTATTAGTATCCTTGGTGATTCCTATGAACACACACACACACATACATAGGTGGATCAAGGACTCCCCTCAGGTATATAATGGGTAATTCATGAATTTTTATAGAATATTTATTTTGGTTAAATCTTTTTTATTAGAAATAATCACCATGGGTAATTTAATTTACGGACCATAATTTTGAGCTCCATTCATCCTATATTTGAATTTATGGACCATTCACCATTGATTTGTGACAGGTTATGTATAGGGCTAGGCATGTTTCTTTTTGGTCACTTAATATTACATGGATTTAAATTATTGTTGTTTTGAAAGTGTTTTGTTATTATACTTATGCCTATATGAGTGACCGTGAGGGATAAATGGTGTTTTACAAGTGGGTTTATCCCTTTTTATGGAATGATATTCGATGACAAGTGTTTGGGAAAATTCCAAAATGGATTTTTTTAAAGAATTTTTTTTGGTTTTAAAATTAGTGGTAATCACCAAATTGATGTTTTAAAAATTATTCTTGTGTTAATTGTATTTTAAACCAAGAGTTTGGGTAATTTGAAAGTGTTAAAAATATTGGAAAATGTTGTTTTATTTTTAAAGTGGTGAGTTAACCCTTATTATCTATATTTAAAACCACTTTTTAGCCTTGGTTAATTTTTATATCAACGTTTTGGGGTGTTTAAATCTTTTAAGATTTCCAAATGAGATGGATTGTTTCAAAAGGGTGTGTTTTCTCATGTGGATTTAATTTTGAAACTTATTATTTCTTTGAATGGTTTTCAATAATGGTTTAAAGGGAAGTGTGAATTCCCATTTGAGTTTCAAATGTGTTTTGATAAAATTGGCCCAAAGAGTAGATTGGGATGGTTTTTATAAATGATAAAATGGCTTGGCATTCCAAGAATGTTTTGAAAATAGAAGTCCCATTTGAAATTTTATAAAAAATGAGTTTTCATAAAAGGTGTGATACCCTATTAAGCCCCTTTGATTATTATATGACCATTCTAGCTTGTGATCCCATGTGGGGATGTTTATTATTGATGACCTAGTTTGATGGGACTTCTGGGGGTGTGAATAGGCTTAGTAGTGATGACCTATTTTCCTTATCCCAGGTTAAAATCCTTTTATTAATATAGACTAGTAATGATTCCCATGACACTAGAATCCTTTTTAGGATCGTTTAGGGGTTTTGTCTCTCTGCTTCTATTATATCCCCTACTATTTATATTATTATTTGGCACATATTTTCTTGTCATTTTCCTCATTTTGTGTAACTTGACATACTTGTTCTTGATTGTGTGCTTTCTTCCTTCTTTTTATGATTTTTTTCAGATTTTTTTAAAAGAGATTGGGAAATATTTTTAAAGAAGGAAAAAAGGAAAGTGTGATTTTGAAGTTTTTTCAAAAGATTTTAATAATGAGTTATCAAATGAGAAAAGTTAGAATGGTTTGTATTCAAAACTCCAAGAATGTGTGAGTTTTTAAAATGGGTTTTTATGCCACCATGTATAGTTTTATGGAAATAGTTGGTTTTTAAACATGTTTTAGAAAACTCTATGATAGTTGGAAACCTATGTGAGTTTTGAAATGTGTATTTCAAAAATGGGTGTTTATGAAATATTTTAAAGTCATATTTTAAAAAGGTGATTTGACCAAGAGGTTTTGGTTGAGGAAAAATGTTTTCCAAGTGATTGTTTTCATTTAATGAAAATCTTAGAAAAATAGTTTTAACACACTTTTATGTGTTACTAATTATTTGGTAAAACTTTATAAAAAATGTTTATTTTTTTAATTTATTTCAAACTAGATTTTTTAGGATGTAATATGGAAGTGATCTATTAGATTTGGTAGGTTGTGGTGACCTAATGGACTTTTAGATCACACATATATTTTGTAGGTTCAGGTTTGTTCTGGCTTGTTTCTCTTCCTTTAGATATTCTAAGAGGGGTATATGGTTAGATGTTGACCCTAGTTGAATTTTTTTTGTGTATTTATTTTTTTAAATATTAATATTACTTGATAAATAGGATGGTTATGAATAAATAATGGATGAATTTAAATCATATGAAAAAATATTATGAAGATGGAGTGAAAGAGTTCATTAAGTTTGCAAAATAAATATATATAACCCTTCTTAAATCCTTTGTCCATGTTTAGGCTGTTATTATTCAAGACTAATTATTCTAGAGGAGTTTAAAGAAAACTTGATCTGTCATGGAATAGATTGAAGTTATAAATGTTGAAATAAACACAGGTAAAAAGTGAATATAGCTAGTGGTTGGGACAACACTACATTGTATGAATCATCTAATATGATTACAATTGTGGATAATAAAGAAGACCATATCAAGGATGTGATTACATATGTTAATGATAACAAATATTGTATTGAGTAAATGACAAGGACATATGAATATGAACTTCTTGATCATCCAAAATTATTTGATAAGTTAAAGTGTTGTGCAAAGATTCCATTGTATGGTGGTTTCACTAAATATACAACATTTCCAGCTGTACTGAAGCTGTATAATTTAAGAGAAATCAATGGATAGAGTTATTCCATATTTACAAAACTACTTTATCTCTTAAATGACATGATCCCAGAATATAATGAGCTCCCTAGCTGAACAAACGATTCCAAACGAATGATAAGATCGATGGGTATGATCTCTGAAAGAATACACGTCTGCCCGAATGATTGTATACTGTTTCACAAGGACCTAAAAGCACTTATAGAATTCCCAAAGTGTGGTGCTTCTTGATATATGAAATAAGAATTTTGTTCTATGAAATTTGTATGGTACTTTATAGTCATTCCAAGGTTTAGGCGCCTATATGGAAGTGAGGATACTACAGGGAAATTTAAGTGGCACACAGATTCAAGAAATAAAGATGGGAAATTATATCACCTGGAAGACTCTCCTCAATGGTTGAGAATTAATAATGATTATCCTAAATTTGGAAATGATCCAAGAAAAAATTATCTTGCGTTATCTATAGATAGAGTGAATCCTTTTGGTTTTCAAAGCATCGCTGACAGTACATGGCTAGTTATGTTGGTAAATTATAACATACCACTATGGTTATGCATGAAATGAAAATACATCATGTTATCTATTCTTATATAAGGATAAAAACAATTGGGTAATGATATTGATGTTATTTTGGCTCCATTGATCAGGGATTTGAAATTATTGTGGGATTCAGGTGTTATATTGTATGATACTTATAGAAATGAAAATTTCACATTGAGATCCATGTTGTAGGGGGTGATAAATGAATTTTCTATTTTTGGAAAATTTTCAAGATATATATTTAATGGAACTAAAGGGTGTCCTATTTTTGAACAAGTTATACAATCAATTAGGTTGAAACATTCATCAAAGACTATGTTTCTAGGAAATCATAGATTTAAACCCTGACGACATAAGTACCGATCTTAGACGACATAATTTGATGGAAATTTAGAAGAATATACAACATCATCTCCAATAACTGGTGATAAAATTTTTGTAAAATATGTGGACGCTGATTTTAGTAAACTGTTTTAAAAAAACCTTATGAAAATTGGTTGGAAAAAGAGATCAGTTTTTTAATTACAATACTAGAATTTTATTTATGTGAGGCATTTTATTGATGTTATACATGTTGAAAATAATGTATGTGATAGTTTCATCAGCACATTGCTAAATGCACCTAAAAAGGATTGAATTAAGGTTAGGTTGGATGTGGTTGACATGAGAATACGAGAAGAGTTAGTGCCAGTAGAGGGTGAAAAACAAAACTTTCTTCTTCCAACTACTTACATTATTTCTAGGAAGGAGAGATATCAGTTTTGAAACTTCTTGAATGATGTAAAGTATCTATAGGGGTATTCATTGAATATAAAGAATATAGTGTCAATGACCGATTTAATGTTAAAGGGTCTGAAATCACATGACTGTAATTTTTTGATTCAAGATCTAATTCATGTAGCTTTACATTGCATTTTTTTCCAATAATGTCCATCATACATGAACCAAGATCAATTTTTTTTCTTCAAACCTTTTTTTGGATCGTGTTATACTAGATATGCACAAGAGGGAGGGTGAATTGTGCCCTTTTCAATTTCTTCAAAAGATCATGATTTGGCCTTTTATCTTTATATCAAAGATTTAGCAGCAGAAATATAAATAGCACAGGACGCACGATGTATAGTGGTTCAGGGAACATAAATCCCCTAGTCCACTTCACCAATGCTCTACTCCACGAGAATGGTGATTTTCACAATCTGGTCTTCTTATCAACAGACCGTTTCACAACTGAGTAAAGGCAGTTGACACCTTTACAAAATTAAGGCTAAACAGAGCCTTCTGGTTGATACATAGAACCGAATACATATCTTAGAATGAGAAGCTGATCACTCAAGATAAAAGAGTATTTTTTTCGTTGAAAAAATACTTTCCCAGTTATTCTTCACAATTTCAACAGCACGAAATTGACAGTAGATGGTTCTTCATCTTTAGAAATGATGATCTTCAAGTAAAAGTAGTTATGAGATGATCTAGTTGTAGTAGATCTTGAAATGTCATTCGCAACTTTAACCGTATTTGATTCACAAAAAGATATTCGATGTAGATCAGTAAATCTTCTGTCTAGTTTCTTTTCTTATTCATAAAACAGATCCTTTTTTTCTCTCTTTGTAACAGCAGATATTCTTTTTAATAATTTGTCCCCCTTCTTTTTGAAAAAAAAATAATACAGGAATATATAGAATAAAGACAAGCATTCTCCTTTTTAAATTTAGATCCACAAAAGTCACCTTTAGAATTGCAATATTCAAAAAAAGTTGAATAGAATAGAAATCGTAACTCCCTTAAAAATTCAGCATGAAAAGCTCCTATTAAATTGATCCTTTTGAATCACAAATAAACAGATTTGAATCATTCAAAGACTCGCTTTAAATTTAGTCTTTTAATCTGGCTTGAAATTATCCTAATAATCCACATAAATATTGTTGCTTTAATAAAGTATTAATTTAAACATTTGACATCAAACATAGGTTTGAACTTCATAACACACATTCTATGAACATAAGGTTTACAACATAAGGTTGATCTCAAATGTAAGGATTATATCAAACATTTCCCTTCAACTCTCAAACATATGGTATATAAACCATACTTTTCAATCAATCGTACAGTTTTTCATAAAAGTAAGGTTGATGAACCATACTTTAATCTTTAGCTTTCAAACGTATGTTTGTTCACAAAAGTAAGGTTGATAAACCATACTTTTAAGAAACAAACTTATTATTCCATACTTTGCTGATTTCCCAAACGTAAGGTTCCTTCCAAACGTAAGGTTCCTTTCTTCATACTTTGCCGATAATGTATGATTGTTTTACCATACTTTTCTGATATCTCATATAGTAAACACTGAATTTCATCCTTACGCTATGCTTCTCAACGTAGGGTATGAATAGTGTTTCTAGAACACGCTAAAAATGATTTTCGAATACTTTAGCAATTAATTCTCGCTATTCAAATACTTAAAAAAAAATTCCAAAAATAAGAATATAATGAATATAAAATTTTTGAAATACACTTAAAGTAAAATCCTTATAATAACGAATAAGGGTATTTGTGAGAATCAAAATCACCATAAAGAGATAGAGTATTGTTCTCAACAATATCACCCTTTTTAATAATAAAATTATGTATTGTTGAAAACAACACTTGCTCAACAATTTCCCCCTTTTTGATGATCACAAAACCCATAAAATAACCAATGAAATCAACTTACAAAATTAATTACATATAGTTTTTAATTTTGCAAAGATAAATACAATATTAGGTTTAACTTAATTTCTCCCCCTTAAAGGATTAATATAATACCCTTTTTGATTAAAAATATTAAATTAAAATTTTAAATAAATTAAAATATATAAAAATAAAATGTTGTGTTTATCCTAATTTCTCCCCCTTTTTGTGATATAAAAAAGAATGATTGAAGAAGGAATATAACACATTTTAATGTAGCACTGAACTTAAGTAAATGTTATTATAAAGTGTTTATCAATATTTGAATCTATATTGGCTTTTTGATCATAGAAAGTACAGTAAAACAAATTAAAACACATGAAAATGAGATGAAATATATTTCATAGAATTATAAATACAATAATGAAAAACAAAAAGAATCAAGGGTGGGTAAGAGTGTGAGATAGGGTTCATCTTTTCTGAACTATTTCCTTGATCTCTGTCAATTGTTCCCTCAATATTCTCATCAATCCATCTCCCAAATAGATAATTAGATATTTAATTTCCTAAGAAAAATGAATATCTTCAATCAGATTTACTCTAAAAACTCATGAAGTCTTTCTTCCTTTTCCATAAAAAGAGTCAACTTTTCTATGAACTGATTCAGCACAGTTCTAATTCCGGGTTCACTAGAAGTCAACTGGGAAACTAGAAACTTCTGATTATCTAACAGTACTGAAAAAGGAGCACTGTTTCACGGTAATTCCTATAGTCTGACATTCATATTCTCCATGACCACTGTAATAGCTTGAAATCTTCTGATTAAATCAGGTGAAGTACCTGATGTACTAGCCTCACTAGTTCTGAAAGATGCAAATTGTTTCTCCATGAAAGATCTAAATTCCATTAAATCTTTCTTCATAACCATCTCTGATTTCAACGTTTCAACTTCATTTAACATGTCCTTCTTAAAACTTTCAACTTATTTTTTAGAAAACGTACTTGTTTTCAGCCTTTGAAAATTTAAAAGTTTATTTTCTAATGCTCTCTGTAGATCAGCATTCTCCTTTTTAGCTTCAGTCAATTTTCTGTTCAGTTCCTCCATATCTATATTTACTGAATCAGAGGCACCCTTTGCTTGATTCTCATTTTTAGATTCAACTTGATGCAAAAACACTAATGGCAAGGATTAAGCATCTGATTTTTCATTATCCCCTCCCTATACTAGTTTCTCAACAGATTTTTCCTCCGAGCCTTTCCCAGACTCATCCACACAAAAAAGTCTCATTAAATACCTCAGTATGAATCTCAGAAGCATTCTCTTCCTGGTTTTCAAGTGTTGGAGGTTTCTTCTCATGAGAATCATCTACATGTTCTTACTCTATCACTAGATTATCCAAAATAATTTGTTCTTGATCAACCTCTACTTGATCAATTTGAATTCGGGCCACTGCTTCTCCTTCACCAGACACTATCTCCGCTTATTTTTCTATCACTGGTTCTGCTTCCACTACAGCTTATGTTACAAACTTATAGCTTAAGAGATCCCCAGATGTTAAAACATTCGAAGTTATAGTAGGATCTTCAACAGGATTAGGACCCCTGGTCCTTTTGAACTGAAGTCCTTCCTGACTTCTTTCTTCAAATACATCCATATCCTTAAACTTGAGTCTTCTTGATACAACACTTACTCTTCATTCAGCTTTTCCTTCCTTTGATTGTGCTGGTTGGGCCTGAGCACTTTATTCATCCTCTTCAGCTCCAATAGGCAGTAGCTTGCCTTTGATAGTGCTCCAGAAAAAACCAATTTTTCTCAATGTACCAGCATTGAAGATATTACTATGATGGTATCTCACCTGAACATCCACCGATCTTACCATATATATCTGAAACAGAATTTTCGAGATGAACCTTCCAAAAGGATAAAAATCCATTCTTGCCTCTACTTGGAAACAGTAACTGAGATACCTCACCAAGTATCTCGGAAAGTTCAATTTGATATCATTCATCAGCAAAAACATTATATACATATATGAGTAAATAATCTTTTCCATCTCAAACATTATAGGCGCAATACCAGTTTGCACAAACTTAACCAAAATCTTCTGATCAGTTTCTAAATCCTTCACAAACATCTTCTTTATAGATGTAGTTCCAAACAAAAAGGACATAATATCTTCTGACTTATGCACAGAATCACCAATATTCTTTAAATCAAAATGAAAAACTCCCTCATGAGGGAAGTTAAGAATTCGATCAATTTCTACAGATGAGATTGAAAAATCTCGATCCTCAATCTTAGAAACAATCTAATCCTCATCAGTTCCTAGACTAAATTGTACTGACTTAAATAAATGACAAAGTTCTACCTCATATAGAAACTCTGTATAATCTTTATTAAACATCTATTCTAATTTCTGAAAATTTAGGGCTTGCTTTAGCATCAGGTTTGTCTGATAGATCCATTCCAGATCTATGACTTTTCCTTGCAAAATCTTTCCCCCTGCCGAGCGCAGCCTCTTCGCAGTGCTGGTCTCTAGCTCATCGGTTCTTTTGGTTTTGGAAATTTTTGTCATAAATTTATGAAGGTTCAAAAAGGACTAGGGTTTCGAAGGTTCAGGTTCGGGAGAGAAGAGCGGTAAAAGTTTTCAAGGTTTCAAAGGGTTTTGAGAAAAATGAACAGGTTTAGAATTTGAAATGGTTTCTAACATCCTTGATTTTTGTGTCATTAGGTGCATAATAATTATTGCATAAATTTTAAAACAAATTAAAATTGAACACGACAAAGAAAAATATAAAAACATAAATAAACAAAATTGTACTATTTGAAAAACAAGTAACTAAACTATTTTAAAAAAAATCAAATGTAAAAAAATTACTTAAAATTAAATAAACGTAACTCCCCCTTAATAAAATCAAACTTTGTAGTGAGAAGTGGTTTAGTAAAAATTTCAGCTAATGAATTTCAGTACTTACAAATTCTAAGAATATATCCTTTTTAAAAACATGGTCTCTTAGAAAATGATGTCTGATATCAATATTCTTAGTCCTATAATGATTAATAGGATTTTTTAAAATACTTATAGCACTTGTATTATCACATAAAATAGGTGTATTATTAAAATTTAGTCCAAAATCCATAAGAGTATTTTTCATTAACAAAACTTGTGCACAAAAACTGCCAGCAGATACATATTCTGCCTCGGCTGTTGACAGGGAAACTGAGTGTTGTTTCTTACGAGACCATGATACTAAGGATTTTCCTAAAAAGTAACAAGTTCCTATGGTGATTTTTCTATCTAATCTACAACTACCAAAGTCTGCATCTGAATATGAATTTAAATTAAAATCATATGTTTTGGGATAAATTAGAGATTGAAAAATAGTTTCTTTTAAATATCTAAAAATTCTTTTAACAGTAGTTAAATGGGATTCTTTAGGATTTTATTGAAATCTTGCACAAAGACATATTGAATACATTATATATGCCCTGCTAGCAGTAAGATATAATAAACTACCAATCATACCTCTATATAACTTGTTGTCAACTGATTTTCGAGTTTCATCCAAATAAAGTTTTATATTAGTACACATATAAGTTTTATATGTCTTGATGTTTTCAAGTCCAAATTTATTTATTAAATCAGTAATATATTTTCTTTGATTCAAAACATTTCCAAAATATTTTTGAAAAATTTGAAGTCCTAAAAATAAATTTAATTCTCCCATCATATTCATTTCAAATTCTTTTTGCATTAAGTTTGAAAACTCATGACAAAGATTTTTATTTGTTGAACCAAAAATTACATCATCAACATAAATTTGAACTAATAAAATATTAGAATTGACATATTTCTTAAATAGTGTTGGATCTATCATACCAATAATAAAATCATTTTTCAAAAGATAATAACTTAGTCTTTCATACCAGGCTCTAGGTGCTTGTTTAAGACCATAAAGACATTTAGTAAGTTTAAATACATAATCTGGTTTTTGTGAATTTTCAAAACCAGGAGGTTGCTCAACATAAATTTTCTCCAATAAATAACCATTTAAAAAGGCAAACTTAACATCCATCTGAAATAATTTAAAGTTTATATGAGATTCATAGGCTAAAATGATTCTAATAGATTCTAATCTAGCTACAGGTGCAAAGGTATCATCATAATCTATACCTTTTTCCAGATTATATCCTTTAGCTACTAGTATTTCTTTATCTCTAGTTATTATTCCTTGATCATCTTGTTTATTTCTAAAGACCCATTTCGTTCCTATAATTGGGTAGTTCTGAGGTCTTTCAACTAAATTAAAAACTTCATTTCTTTTGAAATGGTTTAGTTCTTCTTGCATTGCTATCATCCAACTTTCATCAATTAAGGCTTCTTCTATAGTTTTGGGTTATAATTGGGATAGAAAGGCAGAAAACTCAACAAGATTTCCTATGTTCTTTCTAGTTTTTATTCCTGTGTCTAAGTCTTCTATTACAGTTTCTAAAGGGTGATTCTTTAGGGTTCTTGACTGTCTAGGTATTACACTTATAGGTTTTTCAGTGTCATGTTCTTCTAGACCAGACTAAATTTCATTTATATCTTTTTCAAAATTAATTTTCAAGTTCTCAAGTCACATGTTTTCATTAGAGTCAGATTCATCAATTTGGTCTTTCCTTTTCTCAAAGGGATCAGATTCATCAAATTTTACATGAACTGATTCTTCAAAAATCCTTGAATTTTTATTAAAAACTCTATAAGATTTGGAAGTATCATAATATCATAAGAAAATGCCTTCATTAAATTTTGGATCAAACTTACTAAGATTGTCCTTGGTGTTTAAGGTGTAAACCTTGCATCCAAAAACTTTAAAGTAATTTACTTTAGATTTTTTTTATTCTAGAGTTCATAGGGTGTCTTTTTGAAAATGGGTCTAATTAAAACACTATTCATTATATAGCAATCTGTACTTACAACTTCATCCCATAAATAGGGAGGAATATTATATTCATTTAGCATAGTCCTGGCCATTTCTTGAATAGTCTTATTTCTCCTTTCAAAAATTCCATTTTGTTGAGGTGTTCTTGGTTTAAAGAAGGTGTGATTAATACCCATATTTGAGCAAAGGAATTGAATTCCAGATTCTCAAATTCTCCACCATGATCACTTCTTAATGAAATTATTTTAAAACCTTTTTCATTTTGAACAACTTTGCAAAAACTTTCAAATATTGTAAAAGATTCATTTTTATATTTTAGAAAGAAAATCCAACTAAATCTAGAATAGACATCAACTAAAACATATACATATAATTTAACAGCCAAGCTTATTACACTTAAAGGTCCAAAAAATCCATATAGATGAGTTCTAGAGGTTTAGCTGTATCAATTTTGTTAACTGATTTTAAGGATGATTTGTGTTACTTTCCAAGTTGACATGAATCACAAAATCTATCACTTTCAAACTTAAGACTAGGAAAATTAGAAACTAATTGTTTCTTAGATAAATTATATAAAGCACATACATTGTAATGTCCAAGTCTCCTATGCTAGATCCAGGATTCATTTATCTTAGCAGTTAAGCAGTTTACCTATTGTTTACACAAGGAATTTAAATCCAGGGTTTACACATTATCAGTTCTGGGTGCTCTAAATTTAAGAAATTTATCTTTGAAAATAGAACAATAGTTGTTAGAAAAATCAAAAATAAAACCATCATCAAAAATTTGAGACATACTTATCAGATTTTGTTTCAATCCTTGTACATAGAGTACTTTGTTGATTGAGACAGTTTCTAGATCTCCAACTGTTCCAATGCCAATAATCTTTCCTTTGGCATTGTCACTGAATATGACTAGACCACCATCCTTTTGTGTTAGAGTTTTCAAATTAGATGAATTTCCACTCATATGACTGGAGCAGCCACTGTCCATATACCATATGGTCTTTTTTCTCCTATGACTTGCTTCCTAAAAAGGCATTTAAACAGATTGTTTAGGTACCCATATTTTATTGGGTCTAGTTGTGTTAGCCAGCAAAGATCTGGGAATCCATACTTGCTTTGTTTTTCTAAAATCAACATAATCATATAAACTGTTTGAAACAAAGGATTTATTTATTCCACTTATCTGGGGTTTCCTTAAATAGAAATTCTTAGATAAATTTCTTTTTGCACCATAATAGTTACAGATTACTTTTCTAGTACTTGGCACAAAGTAATTCTTGTACAGTTTAGTTTTTTCACCTTTACTTCCAATTCCATATCTTTTTTTAATTGCATTATTTCCAAGAATTTCATTTAGTGTATTTTCTCCTTTAATAAAAATAAGATCTGAACTTTTATATGTTTCTACTTCAGTTTGCAATGTTTTTATTTTAGCTTCATGATCTGTATTGTTTGTATTTATTGAGTTATATTTTTCCAGTAATTCTGGATATTATTTTAGAAGAGTATCTCTCTATCCTAAAACAAAATTATGAATATTCTTTAAAGATTTGTGTTTCTTAAATAAAGAATCATATTTTTCTTCAAGCATGTTGCAGTAAGCTTCAAGTTTATCATTTGTATATCTTGATTCAGAATTTGAGTCAGAATAATAATAGGATTGTACCTCATTAATTTCTTCCATAAAGCACATATTGGCTTTCATATTTGATTCCTCCTTTTATGAATCAGACTTTGATGAGCTGTTGGGGTCTTCAGATACACTTCATGTAGCTTTCATTGCCTTCTTCTCTTTCTGCTCATAATCATTTCTCTTAAAGAATTTCCTCTTCATGTCTTCCTTTAGTTGTGGACAGTTAGGTCTGATATGACCCATCTTCTTGCACTCGTAGCATATGACCTCATTTTTATCCTTTTAGAAATACTTTTTAAAACATTTCTTCTATATATTAAAATTACTGAATTTTTTGGCCAGCTGAGCTAGTTCCACATCTGAATTGGATGAATCAAAACTTTTTGATTTCACCTTTATTTCTTTTTTCTTCAACTTTCTGCTTTTTCTTTGAGATGACACCTTTAAGGCGGTGTCTTCTATCTTGATCATAACTTTATACTCATTTGCTTTATCTTATATCTCATCTTCATACATCATGAGAGTTCAAATTAACTTTCTCATTGTTAAATATTTAACAGGTGTTGATTGTCTAATAGCAGTAGAAATTCCATTCCATCGAGTTGGCAGTACTCTCGGTACTTTTAAAGCTTGATCAGCTTGTTTGATTGGGTCTCCCAAAGCAGTTATATTGTTGAAAATCTCTGTCAATCTTCCATTCATTTGGGTGATGATTTCTCCTTCAAACATCCTAAATGTATCGAATTTCATTTTGGGAGTAGCATAACTCATCTGTCTGACATTGTTAGTTCCTTCATAAGCAACAGCAATTGTCTGCCACATTTCATACATTGTTGGGAACTGAGATACTCTGTTAAACTTGTCTGGTCCTAGAACACATATGATTACATTCATAGCCATCAAATTCATGACATACTCAACTTCTACAGCTGCACTCCATGTTTCAGGTTTCTCGGTTATTTCATAAGGAGTCAATATTTTTTAGTAGACTCTGTATCTGAGGTTTTTCAAATAGATTATCATTCTTGATTTCCAGCATCCATAATTCTCACCATTAAAGTATAGAGCTCTGACCATAGAAAATCCTTCACTTGTATCATCCATCTTGATCTGAGTATAATCCTTTAAAACTTTTATCTTTTTATAGCTTTAACAAAAGCTCTACCTCTAATACCAATTATTCGATCGGGTTATACTAGATACGCACAAGAGGGGGGTGAATTGTGCCTTTTTTCAATTTCTTTGAAATATCATGATTTCTAATTTTATATTTATATAAAAGATTTAGCAGAAAAAATATAAATAGCATAGTATGTACGATTTATAGTGGTTTGGGGAACATAAATCCCCTAGTCCACTCCACCAACGCTCTACTCCACGAGCTTGGTGATTTTCACTATCTGGTCATCTTATTAACAGATTGTTCCACAACTGAGTACAGGCAGTTGACACCTTTACAAACTTAAGGCTAAATAGAGCCTTCTAGTTCATACATAGAACCAAATACACATCTTAGAATGAGAAGCAGATCACTCAAGATAAAATAGTATTTTGTTTGTTAAAAAAATACTTTCCCAGTTGTTCTTCACAATTGCAACCGCACGTAATTGACAACAGATGGATCTTCATCTTCAAAAATGATGATCTTCGGGTAAAATTAGTTCTGAGCTGATCCAGTTGTAGTATATCTTTAAATGTCGTTCGCAAATTTAACAGTAGTTGATTCACAAAAAGATATTCGATGTAGATCAGTAAATCTTCAGTCGAGTTTCTTCTTCTTCAGAAAATAGAGCCTTTTTTCACTCTTCGTAACATCAGATCTTATTTTCAATAATTTGACCCCCTTATTTTTGAAAAAAAATAATACATAAATATATAGAATAAAGATGAGCGTTCTCCTTTTTAAATTTAGATCCACAAAAGTCGCCTTTAGAATCGCGATATTAAAAAAAATGAATAGCAGAGCAGTTGTAACTCCCCTGAAAATTCAGCATGAAAAACTCCTCTTAAATTGATCCTTTTGAATCACAAATAAATATATTTGAATCGTTCAAAGACTTTTTTAAATTTTAGCTTTTAATCTGGATTGAAATTAGCCTGATAATCCACATAAATATCATTGCTTTAATAAAGTCGTAATTTAAACATCTGATGTCAAACATAGGTTTGAACTGTATAACACACATTCTCTGAATGTAAGGTTCACAACGTAAGGTTGATCTCAAACGTTTCCCTTCAACTCTAAAACATAAGGTATATAAACCATACTTTTCAATCAATCGTATAGTTGTTCATAAAAGTAAGGTTGATGAACCATACTTTAATCTTTAGCTTTCAAACGTATGGTTGTTCACAAAAGTAAGGTTGATGAACCATACTTTTAAGAAACAAACTTATCATTCCAAACTTTGCTTATTTCCCAAAATTAAGGTTCCTTCCAAATGTAAGGTTCCTTCATTCATTCATTGCCGGAAACGTATGATTGTTTTACCATAATTTTCTGATATCTCATAGATTAAACACCACATTTCATCTTTACGCTACGCTTCTCAATGTAGGGTATGAACAGTGTTTCCAAAACATACTAAAAACAATTTCGGAATACTTTAGCAATTAATTATCGTTGTTCAAATACTTAAAAATTTCTTCTAGAAATAAGAATATAACGAATATCAAATTTCTGAAATACACTTAAATTAAAATCATTAGAATAACAAATAAGGGTATTTGTGAGCATCAAAATCATCATAAAGAGATAGAGTATTGTTCTCAACAATCTCCCCCTTTTTAATAATAAAATTATATATTGTTGAAAACAACAATTTCTCAACACCTATATGCATAAAAGTTACAAAACCAATGAAATTTTCAAATATAGAAAGAGAAATTACCATCATATTATGTGAATTGGAAATTTTCTTCCCACCAACATTATTTGATATGATGGTTTACTTGATGATTCACTTGGTGAGAGAGATTTGACTATGTATCCATATACACTATATGTCACGCCCCGACCCCAGTTACCTAGAGTCAATGCATTATTACATAACATTGGCATGATACAAGGAATCATGTCCTGAAAGACCAATCAGTTTAGTAGCCTTGGAAGTACTAGATACATACATAAGTTTTACATTACATTATGAATTGAATAAAAAAAACATTGTGTCTCCATAGAACACACTTATATCCCTTAGACCATCCCTGTAGATCAGTCATAATATACTTTTTCACATCTTGGGAAAAATAAAACATAAGAAAGGGGTGAGCTCAGATGCTCAGTAAGGATAACAATATAGCGTAAACTTTCATAAATAAGCATTAACATTTAAGGTAATGTATAAGACTAAAACACAAGCCTTTTAAACTTAAAATATACTATAAAATGGAAAATATAAATCAAATAATGCCATTTAATTATTTACATAGATATTCTACTAGTTGAATAATCACATGTAATATCAATAGCTAATTTCATAATGATGGAATGCATAATGTCGGACATTATAACCACATAGTCAAGGCCTCGTGCCAAGACTACAAATAATATTTTGTTAAGGACTTATTCCAAGACACTAGTTTGTCTCATGAGACCTACCAATGCATCGAGGAGCTGTAGAGGGCTCCCCATGTAACTTACTAAGTCCAATGCATTCCTCATATGAAAAGGTTGAAACATAACATAAACATTCGTATTAAAACCAGCATATGAAATGCTAATACACAAAACATTCAATACAATATGGAAGATTGTATCATAATATATCAACTTCAAACAAGTGTAAAATCCATCAAAGGATGTTGACATTTATGAAATCAAAACTATTTGAGAGAAATATCTCTTTCTATTTTGAAATAATTTAAAACTCACATAATTATAAAAGAAAAAATTTATTATGAAAATATTCTTATAAGATTGTAAGGGAAGTTTTGACGGTGTTATAATGGCAGAAAATAGTCTCACCCTTCGTATAAGTTAAAAAAACATTCTTACCTTAATTTTTCGAAAAGGTCATAAAGTAACTTGTTTGGAAAACGACGAAAAGATTCATTTTTAAAAAATTATAAAAATTAAAAAAAGGGTATAAATGAATTTAACCCATATTCTAGGAATAGTAAAAATGTTTTGAAATACATATTTACAAAACATAGATGTTGATGATAAAGAATTCTCAGTAGATGCTTACGTATAAACAACCTCGGATAATAAAGAGATTGTAAAATTAACCCCTACCTTGTACTTTTACTTGGTTGAGGGTAAGTTCTCTCCTATATAATATTTAAATCGTTTTTATTAAATTATACAAGAACCACATACAAAAATATGATATCATATATGATCTTATAATATTGCTTTTTTAATAATATTTTAGTAGTATCATTGTTTCGGGTGTTAACTGATTCGTTTTCCTTTATATATGTTTTATTACGTAAGTTATGTTTATTATGGATAGAATGTATTTTATTCATATCCAAAATGATATTAAGTTCTTAAACATTATTTTTAATCATAAAATAAAAATTATCCTTGAATGATTACGATGGGGAACGAATTTCATCACATTCGTAGAGACGGTAATCCGTACGTACGCACGAGCGACGATATCATTCTATTGATGGTGAAATAGTATGTAATTGGATGGTATATAATATATATAGAATCATTAACATGTTATATTTATTATTTAAATAAATTATACACATTATTATACCCATCCAAATAATGAATTGTTGAATGAAAAACTACACCATGACGTGGAGACGGTAAGCCGTACGTACACACGTATGATGACTTTGTCATTCGTAGGATGGATATAATAATGAATATGGTTGTACCATATTTATAATAACATCAAAGTAAGTATAAGTTATTGGATTTATAATTTTGGTATGGAAACAACAAAGAAATAGGAAGTGTAAGAAGAAAAGAACTTTGAAATAGGTGATGAAATTATTACCTCTTCTTCTAGTGCTTCCTTTTGATTTGATCAAAAGGGATTCTTAGGTTAGATTATGATAAAATTAAGGCCTCTAGGTTGAATTTATGGTAGTTGAGAAGATATTTGAGTAGGGTTTGGCCGATACAAATGTCTTTGGAGGTGTGGTTTTGAGATAAGGGGAAGTACCCTTTTATAAGAGAGGTGAGGGTCCCTTTAGGAAAAGCTTGAAATATTAATTTATTATACAATCATATTCGGTTTATAATGGCTAAAAATGATTTATTTCGAGGATAAGTTGGGGATAGGTCGAAAACCTCTCAAAAAATATGTTTTAGATAGTTTTAGGTCACCATATTAACCTTGTCTTTTATATTTAACCCTTAGTTAAATAGTTTGACTTTTACCATGTATTCTTGTATTATTATAATAAATGCTTAATAAACTTACTATAAAAAGACAAGAGAACCCCAAGTGGTTCATTATTAATATATCTAACTTTATCTAAGTCTTTTGGATGAACCTTATATTTTTAGGAATATTATATCAATTAATAATATAGTATTTGTTTTAAAAACTCATTTATGTCAATTTTGACACTATTTAGTATTTGGTTTTTGTGAAAGTCATAACAACTTTACCAATTCGAAAACAAATTATTTAATCAACCATAAAATTTCATATTAATCTAAAAAATTAGTGTAATGCATCAAAAGTCTCAATTTACATTTATTTGGATATTTATAATATCAATTATTTTAATCTTTTATTAATAAGGTAATTATTGCATCATCATTGTGTCATAAATAAATTTAATTATTTAATGTCTAAAAATTATAAATAAAATACCATGATTTAGGAAATTATATTTCTAATGAATATTTATATTTGAATTTATCTTATGTATAACCCTATATTAAAAATGTTTTTGTTATTAAACTTTGAATTTAACACTTTTAAATCTTCTTTAAATAAAATAATAATAAACGTCCTAATCTAATTCAAGTGGACCAAAAGGATCATATTTTATTACTAAGGCTTATTTTGGTAGAAAATCAATTATCCAATATAATTAGGACATGTGTTAGGGTAATTATAATATCATTTTTACCTTTAATTACCCAATTTACTTTTAACCGTGGTAAATAAAATTCAAAAGTTACTATTTATCAAAAATTATTTTCATCCTACTGAACCAAATTTTACTTAATTATGTCAACCGTGTCTCTTGTATTTTTGAAATTAAATTCCTAGAAGTGGTAAAATTGCGTTTTATACAAATTTTTGAGTGTGCCAAGAAGGTGGGCAAAAGACGGTAAAAAGTTAAATAAAATTTTATACATCTATTCTTATTATAAAATGACTCCAATGAATTACATTGAATTAATATATGTATTATGTATCTATTTTTACTTAAAATAAATTTAAATAAAACAAATAATTATTTAAATAAAAATTAGGTTTTAAATAATAATGCTATGTTTTTCACTATTCATCAAAAATTGAAAGTTTTCAGAAAAATACTAAAAATTCACCCTGACCTAATTTTGATATTCCAAATCCAAATATTAAGTTCATTTTGAAAAATAAAATTTCAAAAGGTGGGTATTACTATTCATAACATCTAGTTTGATTGGTCGTGGTGTGCTAAAACTCTAAGTTGTGTACAACACAAGCTATTGCATTATTCAAAGAGAAGCATATCGTGGAAGCTTGAGGTGTTACATTCTTCCCTCCTTCAAATAATTTCTTCCTCAAAATTTCTAGAGTATTAATGCATAAAAAGATTCGGGTAGTTCTTCATCATAAGTTCCTCAGGTTCCCACATTGCCTTCTCCATTTTATGGTTTCTCCATAGAACTTTTACTAGAAGATTCATCTGGTTTCTCAACACTTGTTCTCAAGTATCAAGAATCTTGACAGGCTCTTCACAATAAGACAGGTCAGGTTCCAGTTCTATTTCTTCATATGAGAGTACATGCGTTGGGTTGGGCATGTATTTTCTCAACAGTGATACATAGAACACATCATAAACTTTGGAGAGACTTGGTGGCATTTCCAAATGGTAAGATAAAACTCCAATTCGTTCTAGAATTTCGACAGGTCCGATGTACCTGGGACTCAATTTACCCTTCTTACCAAATCGTACAACACCCTTCCATCGAGATACCTTCAAGAAAACATGATCTCCTACTCGAAATCACAAATCCTTCCTCTGGTTATCGACATAGCTCTTTTGCCTACTTTGAGATGCTTTGATGTGCGTTTGGATAATCTTCACCTTTTCCATTGTTTCCTCAACAAGTTATGGGCCTACGAGTTTTCTTTCACCAACATCATCCCAAAAAGTTGGTGTGAGACATCTCTTTCCATATAACACTTCATATGGTGCCATCTAAATACTTGAATGAAAGCTATTGTTATAGGAAAATTCTACTAGAGGAAAATGTTGATCCCACATACCTTGAAAGTCAAGTGAGCAAGATCTCAACATGTATTCTAAGGTTTGAATAGTTATGTTGATCCCACATACCTTGAAAGTCAAGTGAGAAAGATCTCAACATGTATTCTAAGTTTTGAATAGTCTGGTCTGATTTTCCATCAATTTGAGGGTGGTAGGCAGTGCTCAAACAAAGTTCAGTATCCAGGTCATTCTGAATACTTTTCTAGAATCTTGATGTAAAATGGGGTTCACGATCAGAAAAAATCGATAGGGGTACTCCATGAAGTCTTAAAACTTCATTAATTTATAGTCCTATTAAACGTTCAAGTGGTAAATCTTCTCTTATATCAAGAAAATATGATGAATTGGTAAAACGATCAACAATGACCCATATTTCATCATTCCTTCTAGGAGTCTTTGGTAGTACCATGAAAAAGTCCATTTTAATATCATCCAATTTACACTCAGGTGTGGGAAGAGGTTGTGTGACTCCTCCAGGATGTTGTATTCCAACCTTAACCTATTGATAAACGATACATCTTGACACATAATAAGCAATATCCCTCTTCATGTTGTCCCACCAAAAATGTTCCTTCAAATATCTATACATCTTAGTGCTACTAGGGTGTATAGAGAAATTGAAGCTATGATCATCATCCAACAATTCCTTTTTTCGATCAGGTATATCGAGAACACAAATCATCCTCTTAATTTCAAAATTCCATATTCATATACAAAGTCAATCAATCTCCCATCATTCACAACTTTAATTTTCTTTTGAAACTCCTCATCATTAGTCTGAGAACTTTTTATCCTTTCTAGTAAAGATAGTTTGGAAACCATTTGAAAAAGTATTGATGTTTCACCTTCCATGATTATTCCCATATCCATCTTTACTAGATCCATAAACATAGGATGCCTTTAAAATCTCATCTTGTTCAAAACTCCATGATCCTCTCTACTCAAAGCATCTTCCACCTTATTTTCCTTCCCCGGGTGGTAGTGTATAGTGCAATCATAGTCTTTGAGTAGTTCAAGCCATCGTGTTTTCCTCATGTTGAGTTCTTTCTGTGAGAAAATGTACTTCAAACTCTTTTGATTGGTATATATCACACATTTTTTACCATAGAGATAGTGTCTCCATATCTTGAATGCAAATATTACAGATGCTAACTCAAGATCATGAGTGGGATAGTTTTGTTCATGAATTTTTAGCTACCATTATGCATATGCAATAACCCTTTCATTCTACATAAGGACACAACCCATTCCTTTTTTTGAAGCATCACTATAAATAACAAACCCATCATTCCCCGATGGTAGATTAAAGATAGAAGCAGTGACTAATATTCTCTTAATTTCTTCAAAAAATTCTTCAAACTCTTTTTTCCAAACAAAGTTAACCCCTTTACATGTGAGCTTGGTTAATGAGTTAGCCAATCGGGAAAAATCTTGGACGAAATACCGATAATAACCAACTAAACCAATAAAACTTTGTTCCTCATTTATACTCATCGGTGCCGGCCAATCTTGTATTGCTCTTGTCTTAGAAGGATCAACAGAGATTCTATCCTTAGAGAAAATATGGCCAAGAAAAGAAATATCCTAAGGCCAGAATTCACACTTGCTAAACTTCTCATATAATTCATTTCTTCCAAGAGTCTTTAGAATAGTGCGCAAGTGATTTTCATGATCTTCATAGCTTTTGGAGTAAACCAAGATATTTTCAATAAATACCACTAAAATTTCATCAAGATATTCCTTGAAAACTCTATTCATTAGATCCATAAAGGCAGAGGGTGCATTAGTCAGTCCAAAAGGAATTACTGTAAACTCGTAATTCCCATACCTGGTAAGAAATGTTGTTTTTATAATTTCTTCCTTCTTCACACACAACTGATGATATCCAGATCAAAGGTCAATCTTTGAAAAATATTGAGCTCCATGAAGTTGATAGAATAAATCATCAATGCGAGGTAGGGGATACTTGTTCTTTATTGTTATAGCATCGATCTCCCTGTAGTCAGTACATAACCTCATAGATCCATCTTTCTTCTTAAAAAAAGAACAGGGGATCCCTATGGAGAAAAAATAGGGTGAATAAATCCTTTATTAATCAATTCATCTAGTTGTTTCTTAATTTACACTAATTCCATAATGCTCATTATATAAGGGGTCTTCAATATGGGCCTTGAACTAGGAATTAAATCAATGAAAAACTCAATTTCTCGTTCTGGAGGATGTCCAGTTAATATTTTGGAAACACATCAACATATTCTTGCACAATAAATATATCCTCTATTTTAACATTACTTTCCTCACCCATAGTTATTTCATTATATTACTCTCCAACAATTGAATTTAATAGAGCTACTGGGGTTGGATCCAGATAAGAATCAGATGGTGACGTTTCAGCTCTAAAGATAAGGTACTCCTTATCATCATCGAAAATTGTAACCTCCTTCTTCTTATAATAAATTTTCTCATCATGGTCCAAAATCCAATCCATATCAAGGTTTATATCAAATTCAGTCATGGGTATGAAGATGAGATCAGCAGACAAATCACGTTTATATGCCCTAATGGGAACTAATTCACAAAACTTTGTTGCAATGATACTTCCCTTAGGAGTTTTGACTGACAACTCCCTTGTTAAATCAAATTGGAAATATCTAATTTTCATAGAAAACTGGGAAGATATGAAACATTTTGATGATCTAGAATCAAATAAAGCATTGGATAAATTTGAGGAAACCATTAAATTACCTGCCACCATGTCTTTTAGAGATTCAACCCCAGTAGTAGTGATCACATTAGCTTGGCCTTGCTCCCTTGGCCTTTTCTGAGGTAAGTTTCCTTAGAGCTTAGGAAATTCATTTGCATAATGCCCCATTTCTCTGAAATTGTAGCATTCAACATTGAAAACCTTTTTCTTTCCCTTACAATCACAAGCTTAGTGGACTTTTTAACCACACTTGTAATAGACTCCCATTCCCTTCAGGAAAGTATTAGGGTGTTTATTCCCACATTTACTACAAGATTGAAATTCAACTTTACCCTTCTTCCCCTTATTTCCATTTCCAGAGTGTTCAACGGATCTCTTCTTCTCTATCTTTGCTTTAAAGTCATAAGACTTAGAGAATTCCTTTTCTGTCTTGATAGCACATGAGACAATATCTTCATACGATGATAAGGATTTTGAGGCTAATGTTTGATGGAGAAATGGTTTTAACCCATCAAATAAACAATCAATATTAATCGTTGGGTTACGTATATAATCGACTGCATGCCTTTCTAACCTTGTAAAGTTAGCCTCATACTTTGCGACATTCTCATCCTCCTTTTGCCTCAGACTCAGAAATTGTCTTTCCATATCCGCTCGATAGCCATGAGGAAAGTATTTTTCTAATACAAGATCTTTAAACTCCCTCCATTCTATATTTGATACTTCTTCATCCTCCTTTGTGTTTTGAATTAATGACCACCATTGATCTGAATCTCTCATGAGGCAAAAAACTGCCATGACAACTTTTTTCATTTCGCTACTCCCCAAAGCATGAAATATTTTCTCTAAGGAACGTATCCATTACTCAGCTACAAATGGATTTGTAGTCCCATTGAATGTTGGTGGTTGTTTCCCCATGAAGCGGTTTAACATTGATCCTCCACATTGTGGATCAGGTTACTCCATACGGGTAAGGTTATTATTCATAACCTGAGTGATTTTTTCCAGTATGGTTATAAGTTGTTTAGAACCAATTGCATCACCAGCTCCACTATAATTATCTTGAGTAGGAGGTAAATCCCTACATGTATTACATGCATTGATATGGTTTCCATTCCTTCCACTAGGCTCCATTTCTAAACAACGGCATACACTATATTAGTTTATGAATCACAATACATAATTCCAAACTTGTAAAACACGTAACATAAATGAAAGAGTTTATGGATATAATCCATAATCATAAAAATGTTTTCTTTGAGGAAGTATTTACTCATAAATCCTTCATGATGGTTTGTAAAGAAAATGTGAATTATCCTAAGAATATCCCCCAAGAGTGTCGTAACCAAGAGTGCATCAAACCCCGTTGTCGTGTACCAGGATACCCTAGGTCAAGCCTGAAACTCCTTGTTGGAGTTTTCACTCCTAGGTACATCTGTACCAGAGCTGCCTCTACCTTCTCGTATCTAAAATTGGATGTATTTCTTAGAAAATTCACAAAATCTATACATTACCAAAATTCTAGGAAATTCTTCTATACTAATCCTCAAAGTCTATCTTAGGGTAATGTTCTCTTAATCATGGTTTTTCTAAATCTAGATTCCAAGGTTTGTACTAAACTTCCTCTGATACCAACAGTCAATCCCCAACCCCAGTTACCCAAAGTCGGTGCATTATTACATAACATTGGAATTATACAAGGAATCATGTCCAGAAATACCGATCAGTTTAGTAGCCTTGGAAGTACTAGATACATACATAAGTTTTACATTACATTATGAATTGAAAAAAAAAACAACATTGTGTCTTCGTAGAACACACTCATATCCCTTAGCCTGTCCTTGCAGGTCAGTCATAATATACTTCTTCACATCTTAAGAAAAATAAAACATAAGAAAGAGGTGAGCTCAGATGCTCATTAAGGATAACAATATAGCAGAAACTTTCATAAATAAGCATAAACAATTAAGGCAATGTATAAGACTAAAACACATGCCTTTTAAACTGAAAATTCAGCATAATTTTGCAAAGATAAATAAAATAATTCCATTTACTTATTTACATGGATATTCTACTAGTCAAATAATCACATTTAATATCAATAGCTAATTTCATAATGATGGAATGCATAATACCGGACATCATAACCACATAGTCAAGGCCTCGTGCTAAGAATACAAATAAGATTTTTTCAATGCCTTTTTCCAAGACACGAGTTTGTCTCATGAGACCTACCAATGCATCGAGGAGCTATAGAAGGCTCCACCCATCACTTACTAAGTCCAATGCATCCATCATATGAAAAGGTTGAAACATAACATAAACATTCATATTAAAACTAGCATACAAAATGTTAATACTTTAACCATAAACCATGAATGGTATAAAAATAACACATCCACTATCAAACATATCAAAAAACATTCAATATAATATGGAAGATTTTATCATAATAAATCAACTTCACACAAGTGTAAAATCCATCAAAGGATGTTGACATAGATGAAATCAAAACTATTTGAGAGAAATATCTCTTTCTATTTTGAAATCATTTAAAAGTCACATGATTATAAAAGTAAAAATTTATTTTTAAAATATTATTATAATCTTTTAAGAGAAGTTTATAAGGTGTTATAATGACAAAAAATAGTTGCACCCACCGTATAAGTTAAAAAACATTCTTACCTTAATTTGTCGAAAAGGTCATAAAATACCTTGTTTAGAAAATGACGGAAAGATTCCTTTCAAAACATTTTATAAAAAGTCAAAAAAGGTTATAAATGAATTTAACCCATATTCTAGGAATAGTAAAAAAAAATTGAAATACATTTTTAAGAAACACATATGTGAATGATAAAGAATTCACAGTTGATGCTTACGTATAAACAACCTCGGATAATAAATAGATTGTAAAATTAACCCTTAACTGGTACTTCTCCTTGGTCGAGGGAACGTTAAACTCCTATATAATATTTAAATCATTGTTATTAATTTCAAGAATCATCCCCCAGGGCCCGTGCTGTGACTACCCCAAGCCCGCCTTCCATAGGCCAGAGGTTGGTGACTAGCACCGAAACGCATTTTCCCTAAAACTGGGAAGGAATTGCCTTTATAACCTACAAACTCACATAACCAAGCACACAAAAAGAAAAGAACACAAGAAAAATGTATAAGCAAAAGAGTGCTGAAAGTAAAAAAGGGGTCTTGAATACAATCCCAACAGTAAAGGTACAAGTACAACTGAAATACAATACAACTGAAGAAAGAGAAAAGACAGCTACTCATTCGTCCTCTGAGGTTCCTACCTGAAGAGTAGGTACAGATCGCCTCCTCAACACTCCAAATCCACCCATTTCCTCTATGTACCAAAAAACCGTATGGTCCACCTTCAGGTACCATCCAGTCCTAGTACTCTCAGCCTCAGTCAGCGTTGTTCGTTGTCTGCATCCAACACAGGTGCGGGCAAAGCCCATGCAGGGGTGAGTATAACGATACTCAGTAGGGACCCCGAGACCCTCTAGGTATCAAAAAATACATCAAGGATAAATCACAAAGTATAAAATCAACATATAACCTTACTTAGGTATATTCCCATACATATACCTAAGTTATCAAATAATCCATCTCAATCATGAGGAAAAACACCGAGATACTGACTCATCTCACACCAGGATTTATTCTAGGTGTAGTATCAAGTAACATTACCATTAATAATGTCGAACACCTCAGTTTCTGGAGAACTCCTCCTCTATCGAGTACAGTGGGCCTGCTGTGTCACACAGAGGCGCTTCCCACTAACCTTTCACTGTTGAGGTGCTCCTCATGTCGAGTACCGTGGGTATGTCTTGTCACCAATGCGCTCCCCCCTGTGGGTCTGTCGTGGCACTTAGAGAAGATACCCCTCATAGACTACTGAGGTACTCCTCCTGTTGAGTATCGTGGGTCTTCCATATCACCAAGGCTCTCCCCAATAGGCCAATCGAGTCACTCCGAGTCGAAACGGTCAGCAGTCGTCAAGTCTCAGCTAGCCACTGGGTTCCCAAACTATGCTCGCTTGTTTCCAGGAGGATCTGCTCCACAAGCTACTATTCAATACTCCAACTGCCATGAATTCCCATGAAGAAGTACCTCAGAGGTCCTCTGCATCATAAGGGTCTCAACGTAATAGACGACGCGTCAATCGGATGCCCAGTTTGTGAGTTATTAGCCTTTTAGTCCCGGGGGCCTGGTTGGATTCGTGCCCGATCCAACCTGACCATACCCCATCTCAATACAAAACTCTAGTGGGGTATACTCAAAGGGACTGACTCACTCCAAGGTTCCCAACGCCACTGACGGTTCGTCAAACGGACGTCCGGTGCCAAAGTTATGGCCAAAAGAAGGTAAATGGGTCATAGTGGGCCTGAGTCCAATCTGACCCAGCCCGGCCTGTAGTGCGGCCCAGCCCGTTGGGTTCGACCCGGACTACTGGGTCCAGCCCGGCAGGCCGTGAGGGCCATGAGGGTGCCGCGGGGGCAGCTTGGCAGAGGGCGGTGTGAGACTGCGGGGTGGTGGTCTGGCTGCGGGGAGGCGGTCCAACCATGGGGTGGCGGTCTGGCCGTGGGGTGGCGGTCTGGCTGCGGGGTGGCGTTCCAGCCGCGGGGCAGCGGTCCGGCCATGGGGTGGTGGTCTGACCGTGGGGCGGAGGTCCGGCCATGGGTTGGTGGTCTGGCCGCAGGGTGGCGGTCTGGTCGCGGGGCGGTGCGGAGCCGCGGACGGCGGTGGTGGCCGCAGTCGGCGCGGAGGCCATAGGGCGGCGTCTGTGGCTGCGGGGCGGCACCGTTGTGCCATCGCCTTCATCACGTCCAGCGGTGGTGCCATCCGCCATTCTCATGCCTCCTCAGTGTCCAAAATCCTACTCTGGTTTCCGTCACTAAGGTCATCTTCTTCCATCATGAAGGTTACACCATTCAAGAAAACAGTGGAGGGGTCGGGCCATGTTTGTTTTGCCCGCGCCCTCCGTGTTAGAGTGGTAGAAAGCGGTTCATCAAAAACATGAACATGAACATAAAATCCTATACTTCCGCAATGATCGTTCCCAATACGAAAAATAAAACATATGTGTTCTTTGTTTTAAAAAATGAAAGAACATGGGAATATAATCCTACACAAATTAAACCCCTACCTCGGATTGATTCATCGACAGAGATCGCGAGGGAGAAGACGAAGACGATTCGTTGTAGATGAAGACATCCCACATCAGAGGAATTCAAAGATATCATCATTTTTCGCGCCCGCCATGTAACACCCCAAGCTTCTACGGTACGCTTCCCTTTGAATAATGCAATAGCGTGTGTTGTATGCAACATCGAGTTCTAACACACACCACAACCGATCAAACTAGCCGTTATGAATAGTAATACCTAAATTTTGAAATTTTATCTCTCAAAATGGACTTCATTTTTGGATTCGTAGTATCGAATTTAGATTAAGGTGAAATTTTGGTACTTTTCGGATAACTGTAATATTTTGATGAATAGTGAAAATTACTAAATTTTAATCAAAAACAACTTTTTTAATCAAAATAATTAATAGTGATAAATTATGAATTTGAGTGGTTTTAAAGTATATTTAGAATATATTTTTACCATTTAATACAATTTTGGTCATTGGACATAATTTCACAATTAAACCAAACATAAACAAGTATCAATCTTTTGATAGTTATTATATCTTAAAAACATGCTTTTTATTTTGACAGCGGGAATTAATTTTAAATTAATTTCTGCCACTTCTGTGTTTTGAATTTGGAAAAATGGATTCCATATTTGGAATCAGAATGTTCAAATTGTGTAAATATGTAACTTTTATTTTTAGACATTTTGAATAATTACTTCGGTAAATATTTTATTTACCATGGTTAAAGGGTAAATCCGGTAAATAAGGGCTAAAAAATAATATTATAATAATAAAAAATTACCCTAAAACGAGTCCTAACCTTATTGGTTGATACATGTTATACCATGGTCATCTTTGGGTCGATTTTGGGACCTCATGGTGCCACTTGTAAGTGATAGGGACACTTTATTTTAATTAAGTTAAAATGAATACAAAAATGACACAAGCATATATCTTTTAGAAAAACAATTTTTTACATAGGGTTATATATGTTGGATTTTCGAATATAAATATTCATTAGAAAGATAAAAATATTTCCTACATAATTATATTTTATTTATAATTTTTAGACATTAAATAATTTAATTTATTTATGACAAAATGATGATGCAGTAATTACCATAATAGTGAAAAATTAAAATAATTGATATTATAAATACCTAAATAAATATAATTGGAGACTTTTATTGAATTACACTAATTTTATAGGTTAATATTACATATTAGGATTGATTTAATTGACTTTTTTCGAAGTAATCATTCTGATATGAGTTTCAAAAAAAATCAATTATTGAATAGTGTCAAAATTGACATAAAAGAGTTTTTAAAACAAATATTATATTATTAATTGATATTAAATTCCTAAAAATCTAAGGTTCGACAAAGAGACTTATATCATGATAGGTGTATCATTAATGGACCACTTGGGGGTCTCTAGGATTTATATAGTAAGTTTATTAACCATATAATATAAAAATACAAAGAGACATTGTAAAAGTGAAACTAATTAACTAAGAGTTAATACTTAAAGATAAGGTTAATATAATGACCCAAACCAGTCTAAATTCTATTGGTTGAGTGGTTTCCGACCTATACCAACCTTAACCTTTAAATAATCCACTTTGGATCCATTAGAAACCGAATATGAATTTATTATAAAATAATATTTCTAGTTTTTCCAAAGGTGCCCCTCACCCCTCTTATAAAAGGGCACTCCTCCTTCTCATTAACTCACACCTTCAAAGCCTTTTGGTTTGGCCAACCTCTACCCAAATACTCTCTCAACTTCCCTCACTTCATCCTAGAGGCCTTACTTTAGTCATAAATCCAACTTAAAGAGCCCTTTTGATCAAATCAAAAGGAAGAACCCAAAGAAGAGGTAATGGTTTCACCACCCTTTTTCAAGTTCCTTTCTTCTTCCACTTCTTCTTTATTTGTTATTACCATTCTAAAATAATAACTCCAGTATCTTATATATACTGTGATGTTATTTTAAATATGGTACAATCATATTCAGTATTCTATCCATCCTTTGAATAACATGTCACCATACGTGCGTACGTACGGCTTACCGTCTCCACGTCGTGGTGTAAATGTTATTCAATAAATTATTATTTGTATGGGTATAATAATGATGTGTGATTCATGTAAATAATAAATTTAACATGATAATGATTCTGTATATATGATATACCATCCAATTATATATTATTTTAATATCAAAAGAATGATATTGTCGCTCGTGCGTACGTATGAACTATCGTCTCCACGAACGCGATAAGATTCATTCTTCATCGTATCCATTCAAGTATAATTCTCATTTGATGATTAATAATAGTATATAATGACTTGATATAATTCTGGATATGATTAAGATACAACCTATCCATGAAAAACATGACTTACGTAATAAAACATATAAAAGAAAATGAGTAAGTTAACACCCGAAACAATGATAATACTAAGATATTATTAACAAATCAATGTTAAAGGATCGTATATGATATCATAGTAATGTATATGATTCTTGTATAATTTAATAACAATTATTTAACCATTATACAGGAGTTTAACCTACCCCCAACCAAGGAAAAGTACAAGGTAAGGGTTTATTTCACAATCTCTTCATATCCGAGGTTGTTTATACGTAATAATCTACTAGGATCTCTTTATCATCCACATCCATGTTTCTTAAAAATGTATTTCAAAACATTTTTAATATTTACAAGAATATTGGTTAAAGTCATTTATACCCTTTTTTGACTTTTAACAAGAGGTTTATAAAGGAATCTTTCCGTCCTTTTCAAAACAAGGTGCTTTTTAACCTTTTCGACAAAATTAAGGTAAGAATGTTTTTTTTAACTTATACGGCGGGTGCGGCTATTTTCCGCCATTATAAAATTTTCAAAGCTTCCCTTACAATCTTATAAGAATATTTTCAAAGAAAATGTTTTATTTTATAAATATATGACTCTTAAATTATTTCAAAATAGAAAGAGATATTTCTCTAAAAAGAGTTTTGATTTCATCTATGTCAACATCCTTTGATGGATTTTACGCTTATTTGAAGTTGATTTATTATGATACAAAATTTCTATATTGTATTGAAGGTTTTGTGATATGTTTGACTGTGGATGTGCTATTTTTATACCATTCATGGTTTATGGTGAAAGTATTGACATTTTGTATGCTAGTTTTAATACGAATGTTTATGTTATGTTTAAACCTTTTCATATGGGAATGAATTGGACTTAATATGTGACGGGTGGAGCCCGCTATAGCTTCTCGATGCATCGGTAGGTCTCATGAGAAAAACTAGTGTCTTGGCACAAGACCTTGGAAAAATCTTATTTTTAGTCTTGGCACGAGGCCTTGGCTATGTGGTTATGATAGTCTGGAATTATGCATTCCATCATTATGAAAGTGGTTATTGGTATTGCATGTGATTATTCGATTAGTAGAATATCCATGTGAATAAGTAAATGGCATTATTTCATTATATTTTTTCCATACTATGTTGATGTTCAAGTTTAAAAGGCTTTTGTTTTAGTTATACATTGCCTTAAATGTTTATTCTTATTTATGAAAGTTTCCGCTATATTGTTATCCTTAATGGGCATTTGAGCTCACCCATTTTCTATGTTTTATTTTTTCCAGGATGTGAAGAAGTAAATTATGAATGACCTTCAGGGATATTATGAGGGGATAATAGTGTGGAATATGGAGACAATATGTTGTTGTAGTAGTTTTTCACTTTATGATGTAATGTAAAACTTTATGAATATATCTAGTGTTTCCAAGGATACTAAACTAATCGGTCTTTCGAGATTTGATCTTTCTTATGATCATACCAATGTTATTTAATAATGCACCAACTCTGGGTAACTGGGGTCGGGGTGTTACACGCCACATGCCTCTGATCCTAGGCACGTACGTTGGTTCTTCGTAGTCGAAGGCGTTCTTCGTCGGCGAGAGCGTTCTTCATCAGTGAGAGCGTTCTTCGTGGAAGAGCATTCTCCCAAGAGCTTCTTCCTACCAATTACACCAAAAATTCCAAGTAGCCAAAAAAGTGATATGATTTCCCAATTTAATCATTGGCACAATTTCAAATTGGATTAAATTAATTAACTAAGTTGGCACAATTAAAGTGGTGCGTTGGTATATTTAATGTGGAGGAAGCTCAAGAGGATCCTCCACATTAATGAGGGAGTTGAGTGGTTTCTCCCTCATTAAGAGATGAGTTCAAGAGGTTTAGGCCTCGGGTGGTCCCCGCCACCATAACCTCTCATGGGAGGTTAGGTTCGGGTGGTCCCCACCACCATAACCTCTCATGTGAGGTTAAGGTCTGGTGGTCCCCACTTCTCAACTTTCACATGGAGGATAAAACTCCTGTGTTCCCACCTCCACAATATTCACATGGGTGCTTCAAATAAAAATAAAATGTTTGCACAATTTTATTTTTATTTTATTCTTTCACAAAAAAACCAAAAACTAACTTTCACCCTCAACCAACTGCTGTCATGGTAAAATTCTCCTTAAGTGAATACTGGCACTGCAAGTTTAACAGTGCCCTTGGATTTCAATTCCGAGCACCGGTTCAAAAGATATAAAAAACCCACTCGCACGTTTACTGAACGTGCCCGAAAAAAGTTCAAAAATTCATTCCGGGCACTCCGGGCCTCGGAATCACATGTTGTAAATTTTCACGGACTTGAAAAATTCCCAATTATTTAAAAAAATTACATGGAAATTACGGGTCTTTACATTCTCCCCACCTCAGGTCTCTATGTCCTCATAAGCCACAACTCAAACTAGGTAAACAAGTGGGGGTACTGAGCACGCATCTAAGCCTCCTGCTCCTATGTTCTCTCTTGGAGGTTCTTGTGCTGTCAGCGAACGCACACCAGAGGTATCGACCATCCACGAAGTACTAGCTCATGTTGATCCTCAATCTCTACTAGAACCTCCGTAAAAGTTTCCCCATCGTCAATGTCCAGCTTGCCATGGTTGATAATGTGAGAAGGGTCGTGCACGTATCTCCTCAGCTGGGATACGTGGAAGACGTCATGCACCCGGTGCAACTGAGGTAGAAGAGCTAAGCAGTAAGCCACCTCACCAACTCTGCTGAGGACCTGAAAAGGTCTGATGAACCTCGGAGATAACTTTCCACCATGGCCAAATCTCCGCAAACCTCATCGAGGTGAGACCCATAGAAATACATGGTCGCCATCCTCAATCTCCAGAGGTCTCCATCTCCTGTCGGTATACGACTTCTGACTGCTCTGTGCAGTCTCAATTCTCTCTTGGATGATCTGAACCTTCTATGTGGTAGCCCAAACTATCTCTAGTCCCACGAGTGCTGACTCTCCTAGGTCAGTCCAGCACAAAGGTGATCTACAAGGTCGCCCATATAACACCACAAAAGGTGCCATCCCAATGGTGGAGTTATAGTTTTTGTTGTATGAAAACTCTACCAAAGGAAAGTGATCCTCCCAGTTGTGACCTAATTCAAGGACACAAGCACGTAACATTTCCTCAAGGGTCTAAATGGACCTCTCAGTCTGGCCATCCGTCTGAAGATGGAAGGCGGTGCTCAAATGAAGCTGCATCCCGAAAGCCTCTTACAACCCCTTCCATAGCCGGGAATTAAAATGTGCATCACGATTGGAAACAATCATCAAGGGTACTCCATGTAGCCTCACAATCTTCTGCACATAGAGGCGTCCCAAGCTCTCTACTGAACCCTACTCTCTGATTGGTAGGAAGTGGGCTGACTTGGTGAGTCGGTCGACGATCACCCAGATTGAGTCATGACCCCTCTATGTACATGGAAGTCCTATCACGAATTCCATGGATATCCCATCCCACTTCCACTCTGGGATCTCTAAAGGCTGAACCAAGCATGTTGGTACCTGATGCCCCACCTTCACTTGCTTACAAGTGAGGAACTGAGAGACAAACTCTGCTACTAATTTCTTCATTCCCAGCCACCAGTACTGTCGTCAGAGATCCTGGTACATCTTCGCCACTCCTCTATGTACCACTAGAGGGGATGTGTGTAACTCCCTCAACACTTCCTTATGAAGTGACATTGGTACCATGGTACGTCCTCTGAAGAGGATAATGTGCTCCTCACCTTCAGAAAATCCATCAAGTGCATGTCTTGTAGATATCTGAGCACGTCGTGCCTTATAGTCAGATTCCCCATGTTGCGCCTCCCTGACTCGCTGAAGAAGTGGGGGAGTGACTGTAAGAGACTATAGAAAATCCGCTCTGTCTCTATCCACAAAGGATATCTATAAAGTGTCCAGCTGCTCTGTCGCCTCACCTAGCAGCTGTATACTAGACCTCTTACTGAGTGCATCTGCTATATCATTCCCCTTCCTAGGAGTGTAAACTATATCGAAGTCATAGTCCTGGAGGAACTCAAGCCAATGTCGCTTTCTCGAGTTCAGGTCCATCTGAGATAATATATACCTGAGACTCTTGTGATCAGAGTACACTGTAAAACATTCACCCAATAGATAGTGCCGCCACATCTTCAAGGTAAAGAGCAATACTTCTAACTCCAGTTCATTGGTAGCATAGTTCTTCTCATGTTGTCTGAGCTGCCAAGAACCATATACGATCACTACTCGCTCCTGTATCAAGACACATCTGAGCCCAGTCCCTGATGTGTTGCAGTAAACTACGTACCCTATGCCCTCCTCTGGAATCCTCAATATGGGGGCACTAGTCATCCTCTACCTCAGCTCCTGAAAACTCTACTGTAATCTCTCTGACGACACAAAGGGCTGCCCCTTCTTTTTCAAGGCTGATAGAGGTGCTTCAACCCTAGAGAATTCTGGCACAAATCTCCGGTAGTATTCGGCCAAACCCAGGAAACTTCATACCTCCGTCACGGTCTTAGGTGGCTCCCATGTAAGTATCACCTCAATCTTCACTGGATCCACCGCAATTCTAGCCTCTGATATGACATGTCCTAGAAAGTGAACCTCTCGAATCCAGAACTGGCACTTCGAGAGCTTACTATAAAACTGGTGCTCTCGGAGTGTGTCCAGTACAAGCTACAAATGATAGGCATGCTCCTCCTCAGTAGTCGAGTAGATTAGAATGTCATTGATGAAGACCACTACAAAGCGATAAAGGTATGGCTGAAAGATCTTGTTCATGGGTCCCATGAACATTGATGGAGCGTTGGTCACACTGAATGGCATAAACAAGAACTTTTAATGGCCATACTGATAGCTGAAGACCGTCTTCTGCACATCCTTGTCTCGTACTCTAAGCTGGTGATAGCCTGATTTGAGGTTTATCTTTGAGAACCATCATGCTCCCTTCAGCTGATCAAAGAGGTCGTCAATCCTTGGGAGTGGGTACTTGTTCTTCACGGTAACCTGGTTTAGGCACTGATAGTCAACACAAAGCCTCAAGCTCCCATCCGCCTTCTTGGTGAATAGAATTGGGGCTAACTAGGGAGAAAAACTGGGCCGAATGAATCCATTCCCCTACAAGTCCTCTAACTATACCCATATCTTGCGAAGATCTGCGGGAGCCATCCGATACACTGGTGTAGATATCGATGTCGTCCCAGGGTAAAATCCAATGTAAAAGTCCACCTCTTTGCAAGGAGGTAGACCCAGAACTTCATCAGGGAAAACATATGTGTACTGGTCCACTACTACAGGATAACTCGGACTCTCCACATCAACATCTCTGAGGGTAAGGCTAGCTAACTAATGAGTGATAGGCTACACTCTCCTCTGGGTAAGTCCATTATGTGCTGCAAAGGATCCCTTCTCACCGGTGAAGGTAAACCTGGTCCTATCCATGTGGACACACCACACTTTGCACCTAATATAGTTAATCTGAGCATGGACTGTAGATAACCGGTCCATACCCAAGATGACGTTGTAAGGCCTCGATGCCACTACTAGAAGATCACCGCCGAAGCTCTCACCTCCTAGAGTAATCTCACACTGCTGGCACCATTTCGTAATCATCGAATCTATTCCCATAGGAGTCTCTAGCCATATGGATCGAGCCAATAGCTCCGTTGGAATCTTTGAGCTCCGAATGAGGGAAGTGGCAATGAAAGAATGACAGGCACCTGTGTCTATAATTACTGCATCTAAGGTAGAGTAGACACAGACCGTACCTCATATCATCTCCAGATCACCGTGATCGTAGGCCTCAACTACCTAGAGCTGATTTCTCCCCTGCCCACCTGCTCTCTGCGGTCAGGGTGGACCTCCTAGTGGTGGTGGTGGTAACATCTTGAATCAACGCCCATCGCCAACAGCACGGGCATCTCCTCTGCCACGCCCGCCTGCTCCCTGCAGACCTCCTCGATCAAATATTTGTCTCTACCTGGGTGGTCCCTTGACCATCTTCTGATCATCCATATGGCGGGTCAGATAGTCATGAGCCATGTGACCCTAGCCTCCGCATGTGTAACATTGCCCGCTCCTGGCATGACTGACTCTGTCTCAGGTGCCCCGCACAATCGACCTTGAATCCTGCGGTTGTACACCTATAGGTCTGGTCCTCTTGGACCTCTGTGACATCTATCTACTGCCAGCTATAGAAGACTCCACTACGTGACGACTGGTAGTGGGTCTCACTTATGGTGACTGCTCGGCAAGGAAACTCTCCACCAAGAGGGCTCTCTCTAACACCCTTGCCTGCATCGGGATGGTGAGTGAGATCACTGAAACCCTGATCTCCCACCTGAGCCCCTACTCAAAGGTCCAATCCCTAAAGAAAGGGTCTCATACCATATCTGTGTAGTAGCATGAGAGTTCAGTGAACCTCGCTGAGTATTGAGCTACAATCATGATGCCCTGCTGCATATGAAGAATCTCTTGTATGTGCACTGTGCGAAGAGTCATTGGGACAAACTCTGCCCGAAACAGGCACTCGAAGTCTTCCCAGAGAAGCATCACCTTGTCATGAACCTGGAGCGTCAAGCTCTACCATATGCATGCTACTTCCTATAGAAGGCAAGCAGCAAGGATCACCATGAGATCGGCTGGTGTCCCTACCAGTTGGAAGACTCTCACTACAGCCTCCAGCCAATCCTCAGCCGCATGTGGGTCCGTCTATCCCATGAACTTGGGTGGCCTCTGACACTGGAACTCATGCAACGCACTCAAGCGGCGTGCACTATCTACTGTTGGGGTTGGCGGCATCAGTGGCCCAATGGGGAATGATACCACTGGTGCCTCTGCTGGTGCCTCTACCGGAAGAGCGCCCTGCACCGAGGCCTTGTCTCCTGGTGGGCTATCAGTGCGTACAACTCTTGGAACCCTAGCTTCCTATCTGCGTGGAGGCATCCTGAGAAGAAACAGGTGCGCCACGGTTAATAAGTTATACCTAGTGAGCTGACTCAAAAGATCACAAAGAAAACTTTTGAAAACACACACGCAATCAGTGTTTTCGTGCACTGGGTCGGAAATCAGAAGTCAGGGTCCTAGTGTATGGATACTTCGGCCGCCGCACCAACACTGGACTCCCTGAACTGAAAATTGCACTCATTACCCTTAACACTATTTCTTCATAGAAAATATCAGAGTCCTAGTTCTTCGGTAGAACTGACTCCTCTGATACCAATTTGTCACGACCCATCCCCCGGGGCCCATGCCGTGACTACCCCAAGTCCGCCTTCCATAGGCTAGGGGATGGCGACTAGTACCGAAAGGTATTTTCCCTAAAATTGGGAAGGTATTTCCTTTATAACCTGCAAACTCACATAACCAAGCACACAGAAAGATAAAAACACAAGCAAAATATTTAACCAAAAGAGTACTAAAAGTAAAAAGGGGGCCAAAATACAAGCCCAATAGTAAAGGTACAAGTACAACTGAAATACAATACAACTGAAGAAAGAGAAAAGACAGCTACTGGATCATCCTCTGAGGTTCCTACCTGAAGGGTAGGTACAGATCGCCTCCTCAACACTCTACGTCCACCCGTATCCTCTGTGTACGGACACGCTGTATGGTCCACCTCCAATTACCATCCAGTCTTGGTACTCTCAGCCTCAGTCAGCGTTGTCCGTCATCTGCATCAAACACAATAAGGTGCGGGCATAGCCCATGCAGGGTTGAGTATAAAGATACTTAGTAGGGACCCCGAGACCCTCTAGGTCTCACAAAATCCATCAAGGATAAATCACAAGGTATGAAATCAACATATAACCTTACTTAGGTATATGCCCATACATATACCTAAGTTATCAAGTAATCCATGTCAATCATGAGGAAAAAAACAGAGGTACTGACTCAGCTCACACCAGGATTTATTCTAGGGGTAGTATCAAGTAACATTCCCAGTCATAACGTCGAACACCTCAGATGCTAGAGAACTCCTCCTCTATCGAGTATAGTGGGCATACCGTGTCACATAGAGGCGCTTCCCACTAACCTTGGACTACTGAGGTACTCCTCCTATCGAGTACCTTGGGTCTGCCACATCACCAAGGCGCTCCCCACTGTAGGTTTTCCACGTCACACAGAGGTGCTCCCCCTCGTGGCCTGCTGAGGTACTCCTCCTGTCGAGTATCGTGGGTCTGCTACGTCACCAAGGCACTCCCCACTGTGGGTATGTTGTGTCACCAAGGTTCTCCCCTTTAGAAAGTCGAGTCACTCCGAGTCAAAACGGTCAATAGTCGTCAAGTCTCAGCCAGCCACTAGGTTCTGGCACTATGCTCGCTTGTCTCCGGGAGGATCCGCTCCACAAGCTACTGATCGATACTCCAGCAGCCATGAAGTCCCATGAAGAAGTATCTCAAAGTTCTGTCACGTCATAGGGGTCTCAACGTAACAGACAGCGCGTCAATCGGACGCTCGGTCTGTGAGTTATTAGCCTTTTAGTCCCGGGGGCCCGATTGGATTCGTGCTCGATCCAACCTGACCGTACCCCCATCTCAATCTAAAACTCCAATGGGGTATACTCAAAGGGATCGACTCACTCCAAGGTTCCCAACGCCGCTGACGATTCGTCAAACGGACGTCCGGTGCCAAAGTTATGGCCAAAAGAAGGTAAATGGGTCGTAGTGGGCCCGGGTCCGGTCCGACCCGGCCCAACCCAGCCCAACCCGCTGGGTCTGGCCCGGCCCGTAGTGCGGCCCGGTCCGTTGGGTTCGGCCCGGTCCGCTGGGTCCAGCCCAGCAGGTCGCGAGGGCCGCGAGTGTGCCATGGGGGCGGCTCGGCCGAGGGGTGCCGTGAGGGCGCAGGGCGGCTCGGCTCGGCCCGGGGCTGCTCGGTCGAGGATGGCACGAGACCATGGGGTGGCAGTTCGGTCATGGGGAGTTGGTCCGGCTGCGGGGAGGTGGTCAATCGGACGTTCGGTCTGTGAGTTATTAGCCTTTTAGTCCCAGGGGCCCGGTTGGATCCGTGCTCGATCCAACCTGATCGTACCCCATCTCAATCCAAAACTCTAGTGGGGTATACTCAAAGAGACCAACTCACTCCAACATTCCCAACACCGCTTACTGTTTTTCAAACGGACGTCTGGTGCCAAATTTATGTCCAAAAGAAGGTAAATGGGTCGTATTGGGCCTGGGTCCGGTCCGACCCGGCCCAACCCAGCCCGACCCGCTGGGTCTGGCCGGACCCGTAGTGCGGCCCGGTCCATTGGGTTCGGCCCGGCCTGCTGGGTCCAGCCCAGTAGGCCGTGAGTGTGCCGCGAGGGCGGCTCGGCCGAGGGGGTTCCGTGAGGGCGTGGGGCGGCTCGGCTCAGCCCGGAGCGGATCGTCCGAGAATGGCGCGAGACCGTGGGGTGGTGGTCCGGCCACGGGGCGGCGGTCCAGCTGCGACCGCGTGGGGGGGGGTCTGGCCGTAGGGCGGCGGCCCGGCCGCGGGGTAGGGGTTCGACCGCGGGGTGGTGCAGTCCAGCCGTGGGGGCAGCGGTCCGGTCATGGGGAGGCGGTCCGGTCGCGGGGTGGCGGTCCGGCCGTGGGGCGGCGGTCCGGCCGCGGGGCGGTGGTCCGGCCGTGGCTGTGGGGGGGGGGATTTGGTCATAGGGTGGTGGTCCGGCCGTGGGTTGGTGGTCTTACCGCGGGGCGGTGCGGAGCTGCAGACAGTGGCGGTGGTCGCGGTCGGCGCGAATGTCGCAGGGCGGCGGTGATGGTCGCGGGGAAACGTCATTGCACCGTCACCTTCGTCGCGGCCGGCGGTGGCGCCACCCGCCATTATCGTGCCTCCTCGGTGTCCAAAATCCCGCTCCAGTTGCTGTCACCAAGGTCATCTTCTTCCATCACGAAGGTTACACCATTCAAGAAAACAGCGAAGGGGTTGGGCCATGTTTGTTTGTCCTAACCCCTCTGTGTTAGAGTGGTAGCAAGCGGCTCATCAAGAACATGAACATCAACATCAAATCCTATCCTTCCGCAATGATTTTTCCCAATCCGAAAAAGAAAAATTCCATGTTCTTTATTTTAAAAAGGGAAGAACTTGAGAATATAATCATACACAAATTAAACCCCCTACCTCAGATTGATTCATCGACGGAGATCGCGAGAGATAATACGATGTCGATTCGTCATATATGAAGACTCCCCACGTCGGAGGAAGTCAAAGATATCAACGTTCGTCACGCCTGCCACACACCTCTGATCCCAGGCTTGTACGTTGTTTCTTCATAGTCGAAGGCATTCTTCGTTGGTGAGAGCGTTCTTCGTCGGTGAGAGCGTTCTTCATAGAAGAGCTTTCTCCCAAGAGATCCTTCCTCCCAATTCCACCAAAAATTCCAAGTAGCCAAAAAAGTGATATGATTCCCCAATTTAATCGTTGGCACAATTTCAAATTGGATTAAATTAATTAACTAAGTTGGAACAATTAAAGTGGTGCATCGGCATAATTAATGTGGAAGAATCTCAAGAGACTCCTCCACATTAATGATGGATTTGAGAGGTTTCTCCCTCATTAAGAGAGGAGTTCAAGAGGTTTAGGCCTCGGGTGGTCCCCACCACTATAACCTCTCATGGGAGGTTAGGTTCGGGTGGTCCCCACCACCACAACCTCTCATGGGAGGTTATAGTCTGATGTTCTCCACTTCTCAACTTCCACATGGAGGATAAAACTCCTTTGGTACCACCTCCACAATATTCACATGGGTGCTTCAAATAAAAATAAAATGTTTTCACAACTTTATTTTTATTTTATTCTTTCACGAAAAACCCAAAAACTAACTTTCACCCTCGACCAACTGATGTTGATGTGAAAGTCTCCTTAAGCGAATACCAGCGTCGTGAGTTCAACGGTGCCCTCAGATTTCAATTCTGAGCACCGTTTCAAAAGTTAGAAAACCCACTCGCACGTTTACTAAACGTACCTGAACAAAAGTTCAGAAATTCATTTCGGTCACTACGGGCCTCAGAATCACGTGCCGACAATTTTCACAGACTCGTAAAATTCACAATTATTTAAAAAAATACATGGAAATTCTGGGTCTTTACAATTAAATTATACAACAACCACATACATAAATATGATATCATATATAATCTTTTAATATTTCTTTGTTAATAATATTTCAGTAGTATTATTGTTTTGGGTGTTAAATGATTCATTTTCCTTTATATGTTTTATTACATAAGTCATGTTTGTTATGGATATGATGTATTTGATTCATATCTAGAATTATATTAAGTTCTTAAACATTATTTTTAATCATAAAATGAAATTATTCTTGAATGATTACGATGGGGAATGAATCTCTTCGCGTTCGTGGAGACAGTAATCTGTACGTACGCACGAGCGACAATATCATTATATTGAAGGTGAAATCGTATATAATTGGATGGTATATCATATATACAGAATCATTAAAATTTTATATTTATTATTTACATCAATTATACTCATTATTATACCCATCCAATTACTGAAGTGTTGAATAACAAACTACACCACGACGTGGAGACGGTAAGTCGTACGTACACACGTATGGTGACTTTGTCATTCATAGGATGGATAGAATAATGAATATGATTGTAAAATATTTATAATAACATCATAGTAAGTATAAGGTACTGGAGTTTTTATTTTGGTATGGAAACAACAAAGAAAGAGGAAGTGGAAGAAGAAAAGAACTTTGAAAGAGGTGATGAAATTATTACCTCTTCTTCGGGTGCTTCCTTTTGATTTGATCAAAAGGGATCCTTAGGTTGATTTCTGATCAAATTAAGGACTATAGGTTGAAGTGAGGGTATTTGGGAGGATATTTGAGCAGGTTTTGGCTGAGCCAAATGGCTTTGGTGGTGTGATTTTGATAGAAGGGGTAGTACCCTTTTATAAGAGAGGTGAGGGTCACTTTAGGAAAATATTGAAATATTAATTTTTTATACAATCATATTCGGTTTATAATGGATCCAAAAGGATTTATTTAGATTATAAGGTGATATTAAGTCGTAAATCTATCAAGAAATAGGTTTTATACAGGTTTAGGTCACCATATTAACCTTATCTTTTAGATTTAACTCTTAGTTAAATAGTTTAACTTTTACCATGTATTCTTGTATTATTATAATAAATGGTTAATAAACTTACTATAAAAAGCCAATATAACCCCAAGTGGTTAATTATTTATATATATAACCTTATCTAAGTCCTTTTGGATAACCTTATATTTTTATGAATATTATATCAATTAATAATATAGTATTTGTTTTAAAAACTCATTTATATCAGTTTTAACACTACTTAGTATTTGGTTTTTGTGAAAGTCATAAAAATTTTATCACTTCAAAAAAAATTATTTAATCAACCCTAACATGTCATATTAACCTATAAAATTATTTTAATTCATCAAAAGTCTCAATTTAAATTTATTTTTATATTTATAATATCAATTATTTTAATCTTTCATTAATAAGGTAATTACAACATCATAATTTTGTCATAAATAAATTTAATTATTTAATATATAAAAATTATAAATAAAATACCATGATGTAGGAAATATTTTTATCTTTCTAATGAATATTTATAGTTGAATTTATTTTATGTATAACCCTATATTAAAAATGGTTTAGTTATTAAACTTTGAATTTAACACTTCTAACTCTTCTTTAAATAAAATAATAATAAACATCCTAATCTAATCCAAGTGGACCAAAATGATCATATTTTATTACTAATGTTTATTTTAGACAAAAAAACGTATCCAATATAATTAGGACATGTGTTATGGTAATTATAATATCATTTTTACCTTTAATTACTCTATTTACTTTTAACCGTGGTAAATAAAATTCAAAAGTTACTATTCACCAAAAAATATTTTCATCCTATTTAACCACATTTTACTTTCTGATGTCAATCATGTCTCTCAGATTTTTGAAATTCAAATCACAGAAGTGGTAAAATTACTTTTTATGCAAATTTGCAAATGTGCCTAGAAGGTGGGTAAAAGACGGTAATAAGTTCAATAAAATTTTATACATCTAATATTCTTATAAAATGACTCCAATGAATTAAATTGAACTAATATAAGTATTATGTATCTATTTTGACTAAAAATAAATTTAAATAAAATAAATAATTATTTAAATAAAAAGTAGGGTTAAAACAATAACACAGTGTTTTTCACTATTCATCAAAAATTGAAAGTTTTCAGAAAAATACCAAAAATTCACCCTAAGATAATTTTGATATTCTGAATCCAAAAATGATGTCTATTTTGGAAAATAAAATTTATAAAATTTTAAAAAGTGGGTATTACTATTAATATTGGCTAGTTTGATTGGGCATGGTGTGTTAGAACTCGAAGTTGTGTACAACACAAGCTGTTGCATTATTCAAGAGAAGCGTATCGTGGAAGCTTGGGGTGTTACAATATAGATGGATGTACCCCATTGAATGGAATATGAATATTTTGAAATGGTATTTCAAAGATTTAAGTCAACCAGAGGTTTGTATTTCAGAGCGATATATTTTTGAGGAAGCCATTGAATTCTGTACCGAATACCTATCTGGTGTGGAAAGCATTGGTTTACCGAAATATCATCACACTGAGTGGCTTGTAGGTGAAGGAATTTTTGGAAGAGATGTTGTCACAATCAATATTACAGATTGGGAGCGGAACCACCTTTATGTTTTGCATAATGGTTTGGAGGTTTCCCCATATATTGAAATCCAAAAATAAGTTATTAGGAATTTTAATCCATCAAGGGCTGAAAGATAAATATAAAATAAACATAATCAATAGTTTATAGGATGGTTTCAGGGCCATATTTTTAAGGAGTCAGATGAAGATCCAGATTCAATTTTAAAATGAATTCTATGGCTAGATAGAGGACCAAGTGTGTATTTATTATCTTACAATGGTTATGTAATTAATGGTTATACGTTCTATAAAAATGAACATGATGAAGATAGTACCATGAAAAATAGTGTAGATACACTTGTGGCTGAAGTGATGCATGTTTTTGGTACTAAGGAAAAAAATCCAATTTATGTGAATATGCCATACTTTGGCATCATAAGAAAATAGGGAGTTGGATTATACAACATTCCAAGTGCCGATTTTTCAATGAAATTGTGTTGATACTAAGAGTGTTGTTAAAATAGATGAATTGGGATTCATGAAAGTGTATTTTAGTAAAGAAGGTTACAAAGACAAACTTTTTATAATGGAATCACCGACAGTACAAGTATTTTATATTCTAGATCTTGTAAAACAAAAGTGGTAAATTGTTCTATTATCAACCAAAACCACAGAAGGGTCAGATGAAAATTCAACTGAGGATGATTTCTGTAAGAACTATTCATCTGGATCACCATGAAAATGATGAATTCCACTGCCCGCTCGGTGTCGGTGATCCAGGAAATGTCCAGGTCTCTCTTCCTCGACCAACTTTGGGACATGATTATATTGATGAGACAAAGGTTCCTAGAGCTAGTATTGATGGAGGAGTAATACATGGAGATGAGCTGGTTCGAACCCGTGCTTTATTTCTCAGAGTTTTAGAACGGGAACAATTTTCAGGATATGCTCAAGCGAAACCACCCCTTATGGGCATTTACAAGGGGAAATCTGACAACATCACTGAGCCCCTCCCAGAGTACACATTATCTCGCATGTGGAAACTGTTCTACCAACTGGAGGCTAGAAGACCCATGTTGTTCCATACTCCCTATGGTGAGAGGATGAGCGAGATTCCAGCAACGACGACGTCGTTCCCACACAAAGTCAGGAACTTGTACCAATTCTATTTTATGGTGGTGTGGGAAGAAGATAGCTAGGTAGCATACAAATGACACATGGAGTGGATCATAAGGCTTTACACATTCATGGAGTTGTATGTTTCGAGGTTTTTGAGGGCCGCGCATGTGAACTACCAGGCTCTACACATCCAGACAAAAAATCTTTTCAGGGGCTCCAGCTACGTGCAGGATAGTGTTTAGGATGAGAAGTACTTCAATAAAAACTTATTGAGGATGGAGAAGGTGAAGACAAATGTGAATCTAGGGAACTTCTTCTGAAATGAGCAGAGCGTTCTAGTCCTGAGAAATTGAGAAGAAGTGGAAAACCCATCCAAATAAACGTTTGTTGAATCTTTTTCATATTAGCTGCATTGAATATTAATAAATATAGGGTGAATGTCAATGGTACCATAATATTCCCAAATCAATTTATACTAATTGTTTTATATTTTTTATAATATAATAAAATATCCTAGTGGTGGGTAAATCGCTGGTTAGTAGAATTGGTATCCTAAAAATGAATTTAAAAAAACCCAACTCGTATTAATTTTAATAATTGAAACCCAATTTAAAAAAATCAAATATGAATTAACATTATTTGGTATTTACGAATACATTTCATAATAGTTATTCCAATACTTGATGTGAAAAAATTTAACAAATTGAAACACTGACCCTCATTCACTCACACAATGTTAACCACTCATCATTCACTCAAACATACCGTTGGGCGCAAAACCTCCCTTCAATAATTTGTCTCATCACTACCATATATTCAGCTTTATCCAGCACCACCCTTTATCAGTGCTAAAAAACCATTGATAAATGTACCTATTTATCAGTGTTTTTTTAACACTGATAATGACACCCCTTTATTATCTCTTTTTTAGTGCTGATAAATGGCACTTTATCAATGTTTTTCTTATCACTGATAAAATTATATTGTTTATATATTCTAAAATCACTGTTTTTAGCACTAATAAAAGGTATATTTCATAAAAAAATATACTTCATTAAAAATCATATATTAATATATAAATATATTTATGTTGATATAAATATAATATATTTTATAAAATATGATTTATATAATACTAAGTATGTAATCACACTTAATATATAAGATATTTAGTGGGAAATGATTTATAAAATAATTAAAAAATAATATTAATTAAAATTTTGCTAATTATTTTTGATTAATTTTGATTTATTAATAATTTAAAGAAGGAAAAAAATCAATAAATTAATAAAGGATCTAAAATAAGTTGAAAACATGACTCGAACTTCAAAGAGTCATAACTTTTTATCTGAGTGTTCATTTGAGCTCTACCACATATCAAATCGAAAATTGCATAAAGATCTACTTTGTAGGGACATGAGGGAACCTCGATCATCATTTTTTAGGGGTAAAAAAGGTTCATAAGGCCTCCAAAACCAAGTTTTTTTGTTGTAGTACCCCTATTTTTTAACATTTGAGGGTATTTGATCCTCATTTAATAGAGATTTGTTATCTTTTTTCGATAGAGTCTTACTTTTTTCTCAAGGATTACCCTCATATATATATTATGACGTCCATATTTTATCATTTTTCATATTGTAAAATTATTTATAATTAAATATATACACATGTATACATATTTGAATATATTTACACATAAAAATAATAATTTTATAAATAAATATGTAAACATATTTACATATAGAATATTTTCAAAATATATAATCCATATTTAAAAATAATAATATCCATTTTATTTAAAAAAATGTATAATTATTTATATACCTATACAATGTATATATAATGTGTGTGTGTGTATTGTGTGTGTGTGTTAACAAACTCATATATATTATCAATATACACTGCTATAGATATGCCCTTTAATAGCATGCAAAAGGGCATTTAATTGTGCTAAAAAGTGATTTTAAAAGTGGGCCTTTATCAGCACTATAAAAAGTGCTGATACGGGTCACACTTTATCAGCACTTTCAATAGTGCTAATAATTGAGGACATTATCCGCACTATAAATTGCGCTGATAAAGACACACCAGTTGCAGGGTTCTATTTATATAATAACACACCCAGCAAAAACCTGTAACAAGTGTATGCAGAATATATAATTTAATTGAAATAAATTTTTCATCATGAATAAAAAAACTACTATATATACATTTCAAATAATGTTTTGTATAATTACATTTACAATTATCTAAAAACATTAATTCTTCATCTTCTTTGGTACCCTCCATACCCTCTCAAAAAAGTTCATCTGTGGTATCAGTTGCTGAAAAAATCACCTCAACCTAAGTAAAATAATCCATCTATATAATAAAATAAATCTCATGTTAGTAATACTATAAATAAATAAAATAAACATTAATATGAAAGAATACATTAATAAAATCTCAATTTTAAATAAAAAGACACACTTTGAGTTATACCAGTCACACTGTACATCAGATTGTGGTGTGGTTGATTCCTGCACATCACAAATGACTCATGGATTATTGTCCTAAAGTATCAAAACAATTCAAATGTATTTTATTGATTTTTAGTTTGTTATTTTTTTCTTTTTACTATAATTAATGTAAATTTTAAATAAATAGACACACTTGGAATTATTCCAGTCACACCATGTGTCGGATTGAGGTTCAACTAATTCTTATCCATTACAAATTACTTATTTCTCATTTTCCTAAAGTATCAAAGCAATCCAAATAAATTTTCTTGATTTTGATTATGTCACTTGTGTTTTTCACTAACATGTCATTTCAAACTGGAAGCATGCACTTTGAATCATACTAATAGTATCATATGTAGATTTGATGTGAAACTACTTCCTACATATCAAAAATGACTCATGAATCACTATCCTAAATTTTCAACACAATTGTACTATGTTTTCTTGGTTTTCAGTGAGTGACAAACAATTTGAACTAAAATATCAATTTTAAAATGATAATGGACACTTTCAGTCATACTGATCACACCATGAATCATATTGAGGTGAAGTTGATTCCTACACATAACAAATGACTCATAGATCATTATCCAAAAGTATTAAAACAATACGAATGTGTTTTCTTGGTTTTTAGTATGTCACTTTTTTATTTTTACTAAAATTAATTTCAATTGTAAATAAATAGACACACTTGGAATTATAACGGTCACACCATACATTGGATTGGGGTGTGGCTGATTTCTACCCATCAAAAATTACTTATGGATCATTTTACAAAAGTATCAAAATATTTGGAATGCATTTTATCGATTTTGAGTATGTCACTTATGTTTTTCACTAAAATATCATTTCAAACTAAAAACACACACTTTGAATTCTACTGGCCGCATCATGTATCAGTTTGATATGAGACTTCTTCCTACACTTCAAAAATGAATTATATATCATTGTCTTAAATTATCAAGATAGTTGGAGTACTTTTACTTTGTTTTCAGTGAGTGACACACATTTTGAACAAAAATTTCAATTTTAAACTGATAATGGACATATTGAGTCATACTGATCACACCGTACATTGGATTAAGATGAAATTTATTACCACATGTAAAAAATGACTAATGGATAATTTTTCAAAAGTATCAAAATAATCTGAATGCGTTTTCTCAGTTTTCAGTACGTCACTTGTTCTTTTTACTAAAATTAATGTCAATTTTAAATAAATAGACTCACAAGGAATTATACTAGTCACACCATGTGTCATATTGAGGTTTATATATTTCCTACCCACCAAAAATTACTTATGGATCATTTTTATAAAGTATCAAAATAATCGTAATACGTTTACTCAGTTTTCAGTATGTCACTTGTGTTTTTCACTAAAATGTCATTTCAAAATGGAAACACACACTTTGAATCATATCGGTCACAACATGTGTTGGTTTGACCTGAGATTGCTTTATATAAGTTACAAATGACTTGTGAATCACTGTCCTAAGTTATCAAGACAATTGGAGTGTATTTTCTTGGTTTTTAGTGAGTGACACATATTTTGAACTAAAATGCCAATTTTAAACTGGTCATGGAATCATTGAGTTATACCGATCACACTATGTATTGGATTGAGATGAAGTTGATTCCTTCACATCAAAAATGAATCATGGGTCATTTTTATAAAGTATAGAAACAATATTAATGTGTTTTCTTGGTTTTTAGTATGTCACTTTTTCTTTTTACTAAAATTAATGTCAATTTTAAATAAATAGACACACTTGGAATTATAATGGTCACACCATGCATCATATTGAGGTGATGATGATTCCTACTCATATAAAATTACTTATGTATCATTTTCCTAAAGTATCAAAACAATAAAAATGTTTTTTCTCGGTTTTGAGAATGTCACATGTTTTTTTTATTACAGTTAATGTCAATTTTAAATAAAAAGACACACTTAAAGTTATAACAGTCACACTATGTGTCAGATTGATGCGGTTTTATTACTACATATTAAAAATGAATGATTAATCATTTTCATAAATTATAAAAACAATATAAATGTTTTTTCTTAGTTTTCAATATGTCACTTGTTCTTTTTACTAAAATTAATGTCAATTTTAAATAAATAGACACACTTGGAATTACACCGATCACACCTACATCAGATTGAGGTGATGTTGATTCCTACATGTCAAAAATGACTTATGGATCATATTATGGATCATTTTACTAAAGTATGAAAAAAATATGAATGTGTTCACTCGGTTTTGAGTATGTCACTTGTGTTTTTTATTAAAATGTCATTTGAAACTCGAAACATGCAATTTGAGTCATACTGGTCACATCGTGTGTCGGTTTCAAGTGAGACCAATTCCTACACATCAAAAATAAATTATGGACCATTTTAATAAACTATCAATACATTATGAATGTGTTTTCTTAGTTTTTAGTGAGTGACACTTTTTGAACTAAAATGTGAATTTTAAACTGATCACAGACACTTTTTATCATACTGGATACATCCTATATCGGAATGAGGTGTGTATGATTCCTACATGTCAAAAATGACTTATGGATCATTTTCATAAAGTATAAAAACAATCTAAATGTGTTTTATTGGTTTTGAGTATGTCACTTGTCTTTTTTACTAAAATGTCATTTTTAATTAAAAACACACAATTTGACTCGCACTGATCACATTATGTATCAGTTTGTTGTGAGACTGATTCTTACATGTCACAAATGATTTATGAATCAATTTCCTAAATTATCAAGAAAATATGAGCCTATTTTCTTGATTTTCAATGAATAAAACTTTTTGAACTAAAATGTACATTTTAAACTAATAATGGACACTTTGAGTCATACCAGGCACATCGTGAATCAGATTGAGGTGTGGCTGATTCCTACATATCAAAAATGACTTATGGGTCATTATCTTAATGTATCAAAATAATCTAAATATTTTTTCTCGGTTTTGAGTATGTCAGTTGTCTTTTTTACTAAAATTAATGTGAATTTTAAATAAAAAGAAGTATTTGGAGTCATACTGGTCACACCATATGTTAGATTGAGGTGCAGTTGATTCTTAAGAATCCTAAAGTCTTAAAAAACTCATAAATTACAATTTTACCATGATTACCATTGTATTTTCTTTTTCAAACTACCAACACTGCATATTGATCCATTATTCTTAGCTAAAAAACCTTTCTCATTATTGAAAACCAAAAGAGTAGGGGAAGATCTTCTACCCATTATATCATGAGAAGTAACCACAATGGGAACAAGATATTCCCCTACTCTTATAGTTTTCAATAACAATATAAGTTTTTCATATAAGAAAATAAATGGGATCTTTTGCACAACTCTTTAACTTATCAAACAATTTCAAACAATCATGAATTTCATCTTCAATTGTCCTTGTCATTTCCTCAATATGATATTTATCATAATTCACAAATATAATCACATCCTCAATATAGTCTTCTTCTTTTTCAACACTTTTAATCATATCAGATGATCCATAAAATGAAGTGGTATCCTAGTCACTAGCTACATTCTCTTTTTCCACATGTTTATTCCAACATTTATTACTTTGATCAATTCTATGATAGATAAAGTGTTCTTAAAACTCCTATAGACTAATTAATCTTGAATAATAATAGTGTAAAAACATAAAAAGTATTTGAGAAGGGTTATATACATGGTCTTCTGAAAACTTGATAAACTCTTTCACTCCATCTTCATATTCTTTTGTCACGCGATTGACATCCATAATTTCTTTATTAATATTCATCCTATTTGATTTGAAAATATTAATATTTAACAAAATAAATACACAAAATATGTTCAATTGAAGATAGATCTCATGAATTTCTTGAAAAAAATGTAAATTTTGAAAAATGGTTTATCATCTCACATGATAAAAAAAACTTATTAAAGGAAAGGTTTTTCCCAATAAATCAAAATAAAAACATTCATCTGACAAGAGTAAGAAATAAAAATAAAATAACAACATGCCTAGAATAATAAATAGAACACAAATGAATAAGTATAACACCATATCAAAGAAAATGAATGAAAACTAGTTCCAAGACTGAATATAGAAATATGAAAGGTTTTGTACATGGAATGGTATATGTTGGGTGTGAGAAAAAAATATCCAGTATGATTTCACCAAATATTTTGTGCCATTCCATTAGAATGAAATTTAATTTTATATAGTTTTAAATAAAATATAAAAATAGTATTTTCATACATTTATACATGAGAATAAATCAACATCACATATGTGGCTTCTCTAAAAAAAATTATTACACTTTTTTTAATGAAAAAAATCACTTGAAAATGATTCTTTGGAAGTCACAAACAATGTATAAAATAAATCCTTTTCCATTTCAAACATTCTTTGAAAAACATTTCAAAAATACTTTTTAAAACCAACATTCACTATATGAATAAAAGAAGAAGTTAAAGGAACCACATCATCCATGAAACAAATGAAATAAATAAAGAGAATCAATAGAGGTGTCATACACACACATCAAGATAATTAGGGATACCACCCATGGTGATTCAAATTAAATCTAAATAGATACAACTAGAGTGAAATCAAACTATAATAATTTTGGACCTCTAAGAACCAACCCAAAGCTCCCATGCTCTACCCATCAAAACCAATATCTCAATTTATAGGATCCAAAAATGAAACCCATAAGAAATACAATTTCCACCGAGTTATAGGCACTACAAAATGCCCAAAATCTCCCAATAACCCATATAGAATCACCAAAAACAAAAACAAGATCAAATACACCTTAAAGGATCTCATCAACTCTCAAACCTTTGAAGAGAGAATCACTAAATTAAATAACCACTTTTAGAACAAAAGATTCACCAATTTCTACCCCACACAACTAGATACTTCCAACACACAAACTACAAACCTAAATCATCACAAATAAATGGAGAACAAAGATTGAATAAACCCTAAACTAAATAGAATCACCCAAAGTTTTACCTCTAAAGATATACCTTCCAAAAATTTTTATAACCTTTCTTGGAGGAAAAATTTAAATAATATGAAACATGAACTCAACTAGTTCATGTCCCACACATCAAACCAAACAGTCCTACCATAACCAAGGGAAAAATTCAAAGAAAAAAATACATCAAAGCATGAAACGCCATCACACATCACAAAAACTTATTTTTCATTAAAATCCACGAACCCTATTAAAGGATTCAAAATCCATTTTACACAAAATCACACACTTGAAATTAAATTTAATATAAATTCCTATGTGCAATTAAAATTGAATGAAATCACTTCACACTTTATTACACATTCAAATTCCAATTATTTGATATAATATTTTCAAAAACTCAATTTATACGAGCACACACCCTTTTAAAAACACCACAACCCCTTAAAAATTCCATTCATTTAGAAAACCAAACAAAACTCACATAACCAACTCTTATTTTTCAAAACATTTTCTCAAACAACATCTTAAAATTCATATAGTTTTCTAATCATAGAAAATAAAACAAAACCTCCCTTTTAAAAATCACCCAAAACCTGTTTAAAAACTAAAATTCTATAAAAAACTCATTTTTCCATCTCAGAACAATTTCAGAACATGCACACAAGGAAGGACACAACAAAATTCTAATAAAAATTTTAATCTGAAATCCTCAACATATAATAAGGTTCAATTTGATCCATTTCTCCACTACTGAGGTCCAAGAATAATGGGGACTAAATAAAAAATCAAGCAAAATGCTTAACCAACCTTGACTCAATCACATGGTTTGATGGGACATGGCCAGTCATGCAATAATTCCTAAAACATTTCTTAAATGAGAATTTGGCCATTGCCCGATTTATCAGACTGTGCAAACCAACCTCACACCACTATCATCCTTCTATTTTCATCCCAAAATCTTATAATTACCCCCAAGTAATCCCACCATGAAATTGAGGATCAACACATTATCAACAATGATCAAAATGAAATCTCAAACTCAAAATTCAACATATACCTTAGATTTGGAATGAGAGCAGTGGCGGCGGCGGGAGTAGCGTTCGATGAGAATGACATCGTGACGAAAATGGGGTTCAATGATGGTGGGAGTCAGGTTCAGTGAGAGAGGCAGAGCGGTAAAAATGGAGTTCGGAGAGAGAGGCGGCATGGTGGTAGTGTGGTTCAGCGAGAGCAATGACAATTGCGGGGGTTCGCAGAGAGTGGTGGTGTGGCGATAGTGTGGTTCGACGAGAGTGACAGAGCGGTGGCAGTGGGGTTCATTGAGATCGGTGGCACAACAGTAGGCCATAGCCCCCCGAGGGATAGTCCACCCATCAAGCCTTATTTATTCAGTACATGGCCCGAAGGCCTAGTGGGCATGAAGCCCATTACATGGCCCAAAGACCAACAAACTGGCCTGAAGTCCCACTATAGCATCATGTCTGCATCATGCCTACGTCACCACTTGTCTGCATCATGTTCGCTCACCACTTGCCTGCGTCACCCCATGCCTGGGTAAATTCGCTCCCACCCAGATTTGAACCCGGGTTTGACGCAGGATTACAGGGAGCCTTTACTGCTCGGGCAATCCCCCAGCTGCTTTATAATTATAACTATAAATAAATATATATTTATTATAATTTTATAATTATTTTAATATATATATATATAATTATAATTATAAATATAAATATCTGCATATATTTATAAATATATTTATATAATTATATATATTTATAAAATTATAATTATAATTAATATATTTATTATAATTTTATGATTATTTAAATATATATTTATTTATTTAAAATTATAATTATAAATAAATATATTTATAAATATTTGTATATAATTATAAATATATATATATATATAATATAAATATATTTATTTATTTGATTATAATAAATGTATTTATTGTAATTTTATAATTATTTAAATATATATAGTTATAATTATAATTATAAAGAAATATATTTAAAAAGTATTTATATATAATTAAAAAATTATAATAATAAATACAAAAAATATATTTATTATTTAAATATATTTATTGTAATTTTATAAGTATTTATGAGAATATAATAAGTTCATGGGTATAACATGAATGAATCATGCCTAGTAAAGTATAGATCATAAAAAATGAGTCATCATATATATGGAAAGCATGAATAATAAGGGTGTCAATGTATAAATGCACATTCATGATGAACACATAACATATGAATACATCATCATATATAATATAGTTAATGTTAATATTTGGAACATAACAACCCACAATTTTGTCCACAAATAAACTTATGACCATATAACGTCAATTCTTCTGACACATCAATATATAAACATAAATAACGACAAACATGTCCATGAATATCATCATTATCTCATGAGATATATATATACATTGACCAAATTCATTGGAGACATATATTAATTTAAATATATATATATATATATATATATAATTATAATTATAAATAAATATATTTAAAAAGTATTTATATATAATTATAAATATAATAAATATATTTTTTATTAAAAAATATTTTTTAATTTTATAATTATTTAAATATATATATATTGTCTTATAAATATATACTTTTTTTAAAACATTATATATATATATATATGACTTATTAAAAATTATACATTAATGTATCATATTTATATTAATTATAAACATGCATTTTTTAATTAATGTATATAAATAAACATCATTTTTGAATATAAATACAATAATTATATATATATTAATAATATTTATTATTAAAAACTTTTATCAGTGCTAAGAATCGCACTAATAAAGGTGAGGCTTTTATCAGCGCTTTATGTTTAGTGCCGATAAAAGTAGGCGCTTCCCTTATGCCGATTTGTGGTAGTGATATAATAATATATGCATAAAAATATTAATATATTATATATGTAAATAAATATAAATATCTATGCTTATATTCATAGATACACACATATAATATATGTGTGTGTGTGTGTGTCTGTATGTATATATTTATAAACACTCACACACATAAAACATATTTTATATATGTATTTAAAAATAATTATATAAATATATGGATAAATATATGGATAAAAAATGTAACGAAATATATATCAATATATAGATATATAATAAAATAAAGAACAAAACAATAAAGGGAGGTCGAAAAGGTGGGGGCATGTGAGGGGGATGTCTCAGGTTCGAAACCCATCAAAGGTAGGCACGCACAGGCGTGTGAACCAGCTGGCCTGGCGTGGTTAAAGGAGGGGCTTCGAGCACTATTAATGGGGGGAGGCTAGATGAGTGTTATTAAAAGGGGGTCGAGTGCTGATTGGGGGTGTTCCACCCACCGATTTATAGAAATTTTTTAATTTTTTTTGACTTTTATCAGCACTGATAAAAGGGTCCTTTATCAGCACTTTTTTAGCACTAATAAAATGACCCCCTTTTAATGGTGCTTAGATTGTCAATACTTTTTTAGCACTGATAAAAGTGATTTCTAGCGCTATTAAAATGAGAAATTGTGGCATGCGAAGGTACTGGTGTGCACAACGGATGCAACATCTCGTTACTGTTTCAGGTATTTCTAAACCATCTTTTGTTAAATTATTATTACATTAAATAAGAAAAAAATGGTTTATCAGTGAAAAGTTGTGTTTTTTTAAAACACGTCGCGGAATGGTAAAATGCTCAATTAATACTCTGGAATATTCAATTAAATATTTTTTGAGTTAAACACTAAGTATGAGTTTTCTAGGTCTGCAAAGTCTTGGGGAGGTCACAATAAAAATATTAAAAATATTATTTTAAGCACGAACAATTTATTCAAAATAACTGAATAACTCTAAAACGGTCCATCATATGAGAAATTTGAGACCATGGTTATGTCTGAAATACGGTGCTTATCTTAGAAGGGGTACAACATTCGAATGCGCCGGACATTTGGGTGTCTCACTCGTGAGATAAAGTTTTTAAATAATATTTAATATATTATTTATTAAAAATTAAATATCATCCAAACGGTGCATCGTATGGAAAATTTGAGACCACCAATGGGTCCGGAATGAGGGGTTTACCCTAGGCAAGGTATAACATTTGTTCGCATCGGGTGTTTGGATGCCTCGCTCGCAAGAATACCATTTTTTATATTAATTAATTAATTATTCTGAGTTTTCATTAATAAATCATTAATATCTCTCAAACCGCTCATCATTTGAGAAATCCAAGACTACTGTTGTGTCCAGAACGGAGTGTTTACCCTAGTCGGGTCGTAACATTCACGTGCAATAGATATGTTATTTAATTTTTAAGTTAAATAAATAATTTAATTAATTTAATAATCTGAATTTTAATAGAATTGTACTATTCATCTTCTCTTTCAACGGGATTCCACCATTTTAACGGACGGGGTACATTAAAACCTTGGATTTCAACCATTTTTTGACAGAAACCTATTAAATGGGTGAAATCATTAACTCCTTCATAAAGTTTTGATTGAAATCATCGGTGAATTGGGTGATTGGTTTTTAACATGAATGTAAGCCGTTTGGGGGGCTTTAAATGGCCAGGCAACATGGTGTCTCCTGGTGGATCGATCCGGTCAAGTAAAATCAACCCTAAAACCCCTTATGGGTGTTTTGCGAACCTCCAACAAATCTCTTCAGTGTTCCTCTTTCGTATCTAGGCGATTGTGAGGTTTTCCCTCTGCACGGTTTGTTCCTCATTTATTTATTTTTATTTAATTTTATTTTATTTCGTTATTTCATCCAATCTTCTCTCTTCTATAACTTTTACGTTATTGATCAGAATTATGCACCGTTGGTGTTGTTGAATTCGTCTCGACGAGCAGAATCTTAATAATATTTTTGTTTCAAAGGCAGCAAGGTATTCCTTGATCAGATTTTTCACATTTTAAATGGTTCTTTTTAAATAATTTTATTAAAATATAATTGTTGATAATTATCGAAGGATAATTGCAACAACTTATCAATGAATAATTTTAATGAAATTATCGAGGATAATTCTTATACAATTTTATCAAATGATTAGTTATTAAATTGTCAAAAGATAAATATTTTCTTTTTATCAAAATAAAATTATTGTTAAGAATTATCAGATGATAATAATGATGAATTATCAAATTTTAAATGTGCGTTATTATTGGAAGGTAAGTATAAAGAAAAACCATCAAATGGTAATTTCATCAAATTATCAAAAGATAATCACAAAGAACTATCAAAACATAATTTCATGTAAATATCGAGATAATTGTTAAAATGATTGTAAAGGATAATTACTTGAAATTATCAAAAGGATAGTTATTAAAGAATTTATCACTAGATAAATGCAAAGTCTTATTAAAACGATAATTGTGAGTTTATCAAATATAATTATTCTAATGAATAATCACAAGCGCATGCGTTGATATAATGATAAAAATGAAAAAATTTCCATGAAAGATAAATATTATCACATGTGATAATATATTTTGGAACTTATCCTGGTGAGATAAATTATCATTGCATGTGATAATTTAAAATGATAATCCAGAGATCATCCAAGAGAGAGAAAATGTAATCGCACGTTATATTTTATTCAATAATTTGAAATTATCCATGATGGATAAAATAATATTATCACATATAATATTTTAATCCATAATTGGAAAATTATTCAGGAGAGAGAAGCTATTATCGCATGTGATATTTTATTTTCTTTTGAAATAAAATAGTGGGTTTTGGATTTAGTAACCCTTAATGAATGTTGAGCATTTTTGTGATGAATATTATGATAATATGGTCATGATGAGGCATATTGAATCACATGGGGTGGTTTATCCCTCCTGTTGACATCGACAACCTTGAGGTAGGTGGTTTCATTCTGATTAGCCAAATTGATTATCCTTGTATTGCTTGATTTATTTCAATTTTTGATTTAAATTCAATTGCTCAATTTTTTTTCAATTAAATTGATAAAAACTCAATTCCAGTGAATCGATATATTTGAAATTGTTTTGGCATGGAAAATCGTAAAACCCCCAAATCCAATGAATTGGGTGTGTTTATGGAAATTAGCTGATTTAAATTGTTTAATTTAAATTATGGATTTGATGTAAATGATTTCAATTAAATTGTTGAATTTAATTATATAAATAAATTTTGAAATGATGGAATTGGTTTTGAATGAATTTAAAACTAGTGAAAATGGATTAAAATGATATGATATAAACTCATTGGTTTTATCTTTTGCAAAGGCATGTTTTTTAATAAAACCTATTTTGGTTTTAAATGGAAAGAAATTGGCACTTTTGAAATGGAATAGTGGGATTGATCGTATTTTTAAGTAGTCTTAAAATAGTTCACCCATCATGTAAGAGCGCGTGCAAGCACTACTGGAATTGGGACTTATACCAACACTTATTTCCCAACGGTTTAAAAAAACCGTTGGGATAAGTGTTTTTAGCTGGGTTTTGCCAACGGTTTAACAAAACCGTTGGGGTAAGGTATTTTAGGTTGGGTTTTGCCAACGGTTTAACAAAACCGTTGGGATAATGTGTTTTAGGTTGGTTTTTTCCAACGGTTTTGTTAAACCGTTGGGAAAGAAAATTTTTTAACACCCAAATTAGGGCTCCTCGTCCTGGACCGTCCCCGACCTCCGCCTCCCGACCCCCTCCCCCCTCCACGATCTCTATCTCCTCCCAGCCACCGCCTCCGCCTCTCGGTCCCCTCCCTCTCCTCCGGCGGCATTCCCCTTCCCCTCTCGGCTCCCTCTCTGACGATGAAGTCCCCCCCCCTCTCGGCTCCAGGCGACGTTCCCCCTCCCCTCTCGTCTCCCACTCCTGGTGAAATCCCCCTCCCCTCAATCTCCTCCTCCAACGTCCCCCGATTCCCTCTCCAGTCGCACGCGATACCCCCCATAGCCGAACACCCCACGAGACGTCCCCCCTCTCGGCTCCCTCTCCTCCCGCCAGGGTTCTTGATCGGTATTTTCCCGTTGATATACTCTTCCAACTATTTATCTCGGTGAACTAATATTTGATATCTTGTAATGGATTTCATTCTCTAACACTTTTTCAGGTACATATGATTACAGTAGAAAACACCCCCATGGCATACTGATTTTCCCAGGGAGCTCTCAATTCCCTTTTATTTTCATTTTTTTCGATATCCATTCCCACAAACATTAAAAATCGTTGCCATACCACTCTCACTTGTATTTCATTGACAGTAGGGACACTACCTCATTTTAAGTGTGGGGGGAGTTTCTCACAGTTTCACATGTGATGCACTTGGATTTTTTTATTATTCTCACTTGTCTATGAGACATTTTTCAAAATAATAAGAATGATTTAAACTTGAGAATCATTATGCCCTTGTTATTAAAAAAAGTGAAGTGTAAAAGTGCCAAGGAACATGTTTGACTCCTACTTAGATTTTTTTAGAATGGTTGCTAAGTTTAGGGAATTAATTTAAATTCAAAATCTTTGAAATAATGACTAATTGACATATTACTTAGGATTTATGCCCTTTGTGATTGCCATTTTTTTTGATTCGCACTACCCAAGAGAACTCTAATCCTTCAATTTCATACTCATATCTGGGCATATTTCTTGATAGATTCCAGGGGCATGTAAACTGACTAGAACTTACATTGAGATCTTATCTTAGTGATGACTGAACAAGTATAAAACTAAAATGATTTAGGACTCTTTCATAGACAATTTTCCCCTAAGACCCACCTGGCATCTATCCATCATTCATCACTTAGTTTCCATTAATGGCCTATTAGAATGAAGCAATTTCAATCCTATTTCCATTCATAACCTACTTATTGTACAATGCGTATGGATATATTTGAACAAGTGTGGGTGAGACATTCAAAGATCATGGGATGCTTCCACGTCTAGAGATGTACGATATGCTCACCTGATTATGCGGTTGCAATCCATTTACCATTTTTTGTGTTTTGTTCGTAATCTCTTCCTTTTCAAAAAAAAATAAAAGAAAGGAAAATTGTTATGGGTTGTTTACTAGGAAGGTCAAAAATCACAATTTTCCAGACTGATTAATCCCTCAAAGGATTATCTGTGGTTTTGTGATGGATTTGATATTTATCCTAAGAATATATTTTGATGTAGATCACTTGTATACTGTAATACCATGAAGTGTGAGTGTGAGGAAACATTGGAAGATAGAGGAGCCTTCCATGAGATGGAATCGTTTTTCTAAAAAATCATGTGGGAACATTTCTGGAGTATGTTGGAGTTATGAAATAACCCCAAGTGTCTCCATGAGATAGCATAAATAACCCCAAGTGTCTCCAAGTGTCTCCATACATCGTATCATCCTCACATGGGCGGGCCACTCACCCAATCCTATCAAACTTATCCTAGTCTATCCTCTCAGTCACATAGTCTAGACTCATCTCTCGAGGATTATCTAATGCCTCGATTCACATCTCATCATCCAACTAGACAAAGAGGACTATTCACCTTATGATTGTCCTAGTCACAAAAGAACACCATGTCGAACCCATCTACATTATATTCTCAATAATCCGGTCAAGAACCTCATCAAAATCATGTATTATTACCCAGCCCCACTAACCAGGTTCCATACTAAGCTAAATCACACCAAGCCTCTTGGCATTATAACGCCAATCTATCCGACAATACCCAATACTCACACTAGCATCTCATCCTTCATCTCTTTAGTTGAACTCTTGAATCATTAAATGGAGTAAAACCTTTCATAATACATTTTATATACTCAGAGGGACCATCCCACTCTAAGAACCTACCAAGATTCTAATCCATCCTCATAAGTATTTCCTCATCAAACGCTAGATGTAAAATTGCAACACCTATCACTACAAGGCCCAATCCTCCTAGGAATATTTTCCGTGATCTAAATCCTCATCGTTAGTGACATTAATCACATTAAAGCACATAAATGTCAACTGAACCCTACATTCCAACAATTATTCATGTGGACAGGCCCTATGGCAACAAGCTAAGAACTAAAACCATAAATAATAATGCCAAATACATGCATCATTTTTAAATAAATATCTCAAGTGTAAACATAAAAACCAAGAATAATAAGACCTCATCCCTTGTATCGAAGAAAACCAAACTAAGTTGAAACTCGGACCAAATTGATTATATACCATTAATAGGAAGAGTAATTGTTAATTAATAGGAATGTACTATTTGATAGTATCATTTTGAAACATTGATCTGTTTCCCCTTTGCTTGCAGGAACATGATTTGACCCATGGGGAACTGTGGTACTTATATGTTGGGTGGTAACAAGTATAGTCATAGGAGACAGGTATGTTTTAGTTTAGTTTTTATTTTATTTCCTTTAGCGCATTGGTCACTTAGATCTTTGACTACTTTCTATGGACAGAGGGTACTTATATTCTGAGAAGGGGTCCAGAAGGAGTTTAGATTGATTCAGTCCACCGAATTTGATCCGAGGTAATATTATATGGTTACTACTTGTCTCGCACCTCATCTATTTGGGGATTTAGTGTTTTTGACTCCATATTATGTTTTCGGTAGGGCGTTGGATCGTTTCGTGTTGGTTCGGGTGGATTTGGTTCTCCGCTGCCAATCTAGGTAAGGCTTTAATGCCATTGGTTGGTTTTTCACTGGTTATGTAGCGTCCTTCATGTGTTTTAAGGTTCTTAATATCCTTTGTGTAGTGCGTTGATCCTTTCTCGTTGGTTTCGAGTCGCCAAGTCATGGGCGACTCGCCTGCGTGTGCATGGGTAAGTAAGTATATGTATGTGGGTTCCCCCGTTACGTGTATAGTCACCCATGGCAGTGATTATGCACGTATGGGGCTAGGTGTTCCCATGTATATATATATAAATGCATACGCAGGTGAGTGGAGACTGATATATGCATATAAGCATATGTGCAAGGATCCCCTTGCACATGCTCATGGCCATGCAAGTGTGTGCATAGGGTCTAGGTGTCCTTGCATGCGTGTGAAGGTGCGTATACCCAGTGGAGGAGCAACAACTTTTAGTTAGAAAGCTCCAAGAGCCGAAGTGGACGGCTTGGTTCCACCTTGAGGTAGAGTCCCTCTCATAGCCTCTTTAATATAAAAATGCTTTAAATTGAATTTAGCTTCTTTCTTAATTCTTCTTAATTATATTGAATTGCATATCTTGAATAAGTTTTCTTTAATATAATTGTTTCATTTGATAAATAAAGTCATGTTTTTATAATAAAACCCCTCTAACAGAGGTGCGATGTCTGCGAAAACTCACAGTGATAGTTTAGGCTATATGATTCTTTTCCGTCGTTTTGTTTCCCTTTAGATGCTGGGCCGGGCCAACACGCCGCGGTCACGCAGCGGTCACGCCGCGGTCACGCCGCGGTCACGCCGCGGTCACGCCGCGGTCACTCCGCGGTCACGCCGCGGTCACGCCGCGGTCACGCCGCGGTCACGCCGCGGTCACGCCGCGGTCACGCCGCGGTCACGCCGCGGTCACGCCGCGGTCACGCCGCGGTCACGCCGCGGTCACGCCGCGGTCACGCCGCGGTCACGCCGCGGTCACGCCGCGGTCACGCCGCGGTCACGCCGCGGTCACGCCGCGGTCACGCCGCGGTCACGCCGCGGTCACGCCGCGGTCACGCCGCGGTCACGCCGCGGTCACGCCGCGGTCACGCCGCGGTCACGCCGCGGTCACGCCGCGGTCACGCCGCGGTCACGCCGCGGTCACGCCGCGGTCACGCCGCGGTCACGCCGCGGTCACGCCGTGTTAATGCCCTGATTTGGCCCTGCTCCAGGACGACACCTTGCGGCGGTTCGCAATCCTATCGGTATTCAATGTATGATACCTTGATAGAGTTTTAGATACATTACCCATCCATAGTAAATGGGGAGGGAGGCGACGACCGGAATGTTGCCCCGCTTCCTCCCGCTCTCTTCGCTCCTAGCCAGAAGATGCTACCCTGTAGATGTCGTTGGACCGGGCCAACACGCCGCGGTCACGCTGTGGTCATGTCGCGGTCACGCCGTGGTAATGCCATGATTTGGCCCTGCTCCAGGACGACACCTTGCGGCGGTTCGCAATCCTGTAGGGATTCGATGTATGATACCTTGATAGAGTTTTAGATACATTACCCATCCATAGTAAATGGGGAGGGAGGCGACGACTGGAATGTCGCCCCGCTTCCTCCCGCTCTCTTCGCTCCTAGCCGGAAGATGCTACCCCGTAGATGTCGCTGGACCGGGCCAACACGCCGCGGTCACGCCGTGGTCACGCCGCGGTCACGCCGCGGTCACGCCGCGGTCACGCCGCGGTCACGCCGCGGTCACGCTGCGGTCACGCCGTGGTAATGCCATGATTTGGCCCTGCTCTAGGACGACACCTTGCGGCGGTTCGCAATCTAGTCGGGATTCGATGTATGATACCTTGATAGAGTTTGAGATACATTACCCATCCATAGTAAATGGGGTGGGAGGCGACGACCGGAATGTTTCCCCACTTCCTCCCGCTCTCTTCGCTCCTGGCCAGAAGATGCTACTCCGCAGATGTCGCTAGACCGGGCCAACACGCCGCGGTCACGCCGCGGTCACGCCGCGGTCACGCCGCGGTCACGCCGCGGTCACGCCGCGGTCACGCCGTGGTAATGCCATGATTTGGCCCTGCTCTAGGACGACACCTTGCGGCGGTTCGCAATCCTGTCGGGATTCGATGTATGATACCTTGATAGAGTTTTAGATACATTACCCATCCATAGTAAATGGGGAGGGAGGCGACGACCAGAATGTTTCCCCACTTCCTCCCGCTCTCTTCGCTCCTGGCCAGAAGATGCTACTCCGCAGATGTCGCTAGACCGGGCCAACACGCCGCGGTCACGCCGCGGTCACGCCGCGGTCACGCCGCGGTCACGCTGTGATTTGTCCCTGCTCCAGGACGACACCCTGTGGTGGTTCGCATTCCTGTCGGGATACTTCTCCTATCCCTAATCCGCACTTCTCCAAACCCTCGACGCCAATCCCATACTCCTCTCGTCCTCGCTACCGCTCCCATACCGACCACCCCTCGTCGCCGCTCCCATCCCAACCACCCCTCACCGCTCGCCGATCGCCGATCGCCGCTCCCCGCTCATCAGTGCTCACGATTTTTTTTCTAAAATCTCTATGCGAACCCATAACCCTTCTCGTTTTACCCTAAACCATAGCTCGACGCACCCATATGGAAGATTTTTCCCAATAGCTCGACACGAATCCTACTTCCCAACCGACTCTCGACGTGAACCCTACTTCCCAGCGCGACAGGTCTGGTTTTCCAATGCTCAATTCTTCCACATTAAATGGGTACGTATTATGATCCCCTTACGATTTTAGGTTGTGTTTGGAACCCTGCTTCCCTACCTACTCTCGAGGGTTCTAACTCTACTTTCCAACCAGTCATCTTATCTTTGATTCAAGTAATTTTTGTTCATTCACTTTAAATCAGTATGTATGCCTTCATTTATTTTTGATTTTTTGGTTCCATTTCGCTGCAATGTACTGTCTATTATGATCCCCTTATGAACAAAAGCAATATATCATTTTAGGTTGCAATTTTGTTTTAATTTACCTGTATAGAATCATTTTGATTGATATTGAAGAGGTCAAAATGAGGTGGGGAGGAGGGGGGGATGTGCTGGAGGGGGGGATGGGAAGGGGTGAGGTGAGGAGGAGGGGGGGTGGACATGGGGTTGGAGGTGGCTGTGTAGGTGGGGGAGAGGGGGAGAGGGGGGGGGATGTGCTGGGGGTGAGAAAAGATAAGATATAGGGGTGAAAGAACATCCATGTTGATGGCATCACCAATACATTAACGACTAGAAAAACCTGATCATCGATCAACAACATCTCCTACTGATCATCTATCAACAACGCACCCAATGGGGTATATAAAATAAATGAATAACCAATGAATTATCAATGGTCCTCATGACAATCATAAAAGTTTTACCTTACAAGGGCTCTATAGTACAAGATTGACCACTCCACATGGGCGTTATTAATTAACAGGTATAGAAAACACTGGTCACTCAATCAGTAACAATCCCATTATGGCATCTTCAAGAGTCCCTTTGATGAATATAAATATCTTAAGGAAATACGACCATAACTTCTATCCCACATCATCATCCCATACCAATGGTTCCAATAGTTCCAATCCTAAAAAAAGGCAGTAATCCTCAACTGTTCTAACCTTGAGAAATAGGTACCAAAATTTCAGGATAAAACAAGATCTCTTCATATATACTACTTGATTATAATTTTCAGGATCTATATGAAAGAACATTGAACAGAACTAGCTTAGATTTCACAATCCATTCCAACTAATGATCTCATAACCCTCACACATGATTCTCATCTCACAACCCAACCTGCTGGAGGATTCTGAATCCAATCCTTGAAGAAATCCTGATAAAGAATTGTTTTACTCCAAAACACCATAAAGACCACATTCAAACACAGAAAGTATTCCATCATGGAAATTTATATGAAAAACTGATCAAAATTGAATACTCATAAGTCAAATTCTGACTCGAGGGTTAAAATAGGGTAAACACAACAAGGAGAAAAAAGTACCCAACCTATACTTTAGGTATATGATATGTAACCTAAAATGTCCCCTCGTTCCATGTGACATAGACTGCTCAGTGTGTACTTTTCCAAAGTACACATCATGTGTTCCGGTATATGATGTTTTCCCCCACCTGGGTACATTCACATACAAGGCCCCACTTAGCATGAAAAATTCCCTACTACGTGGAATGTATCACCCCATACACAATCTTTACCCCACATATGGTTCCCATGTATGTACCTATCCATATATCCCCCCCCCCACACAAGGTCTACCCATGCACAATGCCTATCCATGTACCTCGCACTACATATAGCTTTATACCCTACATGGTCATCTGCCACTAGCACACCCCGAGTCACCACTACATGGCATGTAACCCACCCCCTTGTATTAATCTTTTAGTTCCCAAAACCCATATTTCCCAAGTACGAAGAACACATGATGTGTGTTCTCAAAACTACACATCATGTACATGAGTTATCCCAAACTAAACCCCCCAAAAATATCCCAAAACACCTAATTTCTCCAAAGTATCCATTGATTGAATCCTGAATGGGTCACCAAAAACCCAAAAAATACGATTAAAACTTAAAATCAACTACCCTATGGGATTTGTGGGGGAGGCAGGGGTGTTTGGCGAGGGTGAGGTGGGGAGGAGGGGGGGCTGTGTAGGGGGTTTGGTGGGGAGGGGGTGGGCTGGGCAGGGGGGAGGGGGTTGTGCAGGTTTGGGGGTGGCTGTGTAGGTGGGGGTGCTGGGCAGATGGGGGAGGGGGGCTAGGCAGGGGGGTTGTGCAGGTGGGGTGGTGGTTGTGTAAGTGGGGGAGGGGGTGGGATGTGCAGGGGGTTAGGCTAGGCAGGGGGAGTGGGGATGGATAGGGGGGGCTGTGCCAGTGGGGTAGTGGGGGGTTGTGCAGGTGTGGGGGGGCTGGGCAGATGGGGGGGGGTAGGGGGTTGTGCCGGTGCGGGGTGGTGGTTGTGCAGGTGGGGGAGGGGGTGGGATGTGCAGGGGGTTAGGCTAGGCAGGGGGAGGGGGCTGGGCAGGGGGGGATGTGTAGGTGGGGTAGTGGGGGGGGGGGTTGGGCAGGTGGATGAGTATGGAGATGAACTTGAGTTCCTTGAACCCAATTAGGGAACTGCAGAACGATTTCGTAGGACCCGAGTATATCGGATAAGGCACATTCGTGGAAGAATCTATAATTCTAGCCATGTCCCTACTTACACTATCAATGTTGTAGAAACCGTGGAAGAGCCATTTAGTGAGTCTAGTAAGAGAAGGAAAATCCCCATGCATAATCCAACCAGGTACAATTACTATGGAATGTAATAATGCTATAACCACCATAGATCAAGATTAATACGTCATTATGTTGAGAAACATCAGACCCTTGTACCTTTATTTAATGATAAATGTTAGCAATATTTGAAAATATTACATTGACTATGATTTTTGATATAATATCATTCTAATGTTGACACATTCTCATATGTGATATGATGAGGACAATATAGAACCTTCCACATAGATACTACAATTCTGTGTCCAATGCAAGAAATGTCCATAAGTCCAATTCATGCTCGGGGATCAATTTGGAGACCTCATTTCTGAATCATAATTTATAGTAATTCGGTAGGATCAAAACATCATTGAATTTTTAGGAAGGCCTCTTTAAACTTTTCTGACCACTCAAACATAACTACATTCTTAGTAATCCTAGTCATAGGAACTTCTAAAGGGGAAAAGTTTTAAATGAACCACATGTAAAACCCGAACAAACAAATGAAACCCACAATCTCAAACATGTTTCGTATGCCTTCTCATGAAACCACAATCTATACATTCGTTGGGTCCACATAAATTCCCACATTATAGATTACGTTCCTAAGAAAACATACTTTATGGAAGCATAAGTGACACTTTGAGATCTTATAAAACATATAATGTGGTCAAAGTGTACAAAAAAAATCTATAGGTGTCCAATGTGTATATCAATGGTCGGTGAGTATATAAGGATATCATCAATAAGAACCACAATGAATGAGTTGAGATATGTATGGAAGATCTCATTCATGAGATCCATGAACACCATTGGATTAATTTTAAACATGAAAGGAAATTCAAGATATGTATGGAAGATTCCTTAATAATTTTCACACCATTTGTAATACGAAATCATATATATACATTCATTCAACTAATCAATTCATGTCCTTAAAAAAGTTCCACATGTCTCATTACTGCTAAGTAAAAAATGGCAAGGATCAATATTTGCCCTCATGTACCTCTTTATAACCTCTTTATTACCTCTACACAAGTAGTAATTTACCACTTTCAAAATAGTAAATTATCTTCACACATGTCTTTTCTAGCCCAACATATTTATATGTATCCACTACTTTTACCCTTATCAAAGCCCTAGACTAATACTTCTCACTCAATATAGCTCATCACTCAACTCCCAACATCTTCCATACTACTAAATGTAGTGTCTCATACAACTATATATCACATATCAACTTTCTCACTTAACAAACATCCATGTTAATACATTATGATCAATGTAAATCCATTTTCTGAAATAATACCATATTAACCATGGTAGGTCTAATATCACATTCAAAACTCTCCATTATCACTCATGGTTGGGTTCATCTAGAACCTTATCACTCAAGGTGAGGCCATTATATTGACCACTACCTTATCAATCATGGTAGGGTTATATATCATGTTATAATATGATAACTTCATTATCACTCATGTAAGGGTCCTTCTAGCACCTTATCACTCAAGGTGTTGTCATTCCTTATTATATATCACTATACTTGTTAGAATTTCTCACCCAAGATGTGTATGAAATAACAACAAGGGCATTTGGTCCATATTATAGCTCACCAGATAGGTACAAGGTTCTAGTTACTCGGGACCTATTCCCCCTAACTTATCAATCATGTTAGTGTTAGATATCATTTTATAATATGATAGCATCATTATCACTCAAGTAAGGGTCCTTCCAACACCTAATCACTCAAGGTGTTTTCATTCATTAAGATATTTCACTATACTTGTTAGAATTTGTCACACAACATGTGTATGAAATAACAAGGACATTTGGTCCATATCATAGCTCACCAGCTAGTGTACCACCATGAAGACCATGATCCCATGTGATAAATGGTTAATTTTTATGATTCTCCCTATGGATCATCATTCAAATTTCAATGGATACAAAAATCATCTATGGAAGGTATATACTAAAACTCATGTAGTAATCTACTGGATTGTCATGGAGGATTATCTGAATGTTTTCATTATAGATTGGGGATAGAATATTACCTTGTAATCTTATCCTCTTAGAATATGATAGAAAATTTCCAAAGTGAGCCCAACCGATGATGTAAATAATTCATAACCACTGACAAACACCATGTTGGATGTCATCATAGCATATCCCCTTGAAAATTAGGCATGTGATATCTCTCGTGAATCAAGTAAATATCTATCCCCATAGAATCTATGTGTCACAAGAGCCTGACCAATATCCCTCTCTTAAACACAATCCAATACCTTGATAAATGCAACAATATAACTAAATCTCTTGACATTATAGAAGTCATTGCCCCATAGTATATGATTCCCCCATCATTATACTCTAGGAAAAAAAGGGTTATAATGGTCATAGTGTAAATATCCTTCTAGGTTATTATATTGAATGATTAAATTCATCGAAAAAATATCAAATTTATCATGGAGTAATCAAAACAAATAACCCTTATTCGATAGATCAGGATTGAGGCAGGGGATTCTTCATATATGAGTTATAAACTTGAATTTCCAATATCCCCCTCCCTATTTGATGAACAAGACAACATTTTGTTGGTTCTTGGTCTCTCTACCACATCAATATGTGAACCATACAAGGGGAAGGGATGTGAGTAATCCTTCAAAAATGAGATGATTATTTCTATGTGTTTTTTGTGTGTTTTTTTGTGTGGTTGCAGGTGATTAAAGTGAGTTTTCTATGTGTTCAGTGGTGTGTTTTCTGTGTTTGCAGGTTGCAGTGTTCCTATGACAGAGTGGTGTGTTTTTTGTGTGTGCAGTGGTGTGTTTTCTGTGTGGGTAGTGCTGTGTTTTCTGTGTTTTCTGTGTGTGCAGTGGTGTGTTTGCAGGTTGCAGGTTGCAGTGTTTTGGTGAGTTTTCTATGTGTGCAGTGGTGTGTTTTCTATGCGTTTTCTGTGCAGTGGTGTGTTTTTAGAGTTTTTTATGTGTGCAGTGGTGTGTTTTATGTGTTTCTAGGTTGCAGTGGTGTGTTTTTTTTTGTGATTGCAGTGTATTTTTGTGAGATGACACGTTTTTGAAAGAGTTTACATTGCAGCCTGCAGTATTGCTGGCTGTTTCATCTTAAATTAATGGGGGGGGTCTAACCCAACGGTTTCAAAACCGTTGGGTTATACCTTTGTGATGCTGCAACATTTCCCAACGGTTCAAAACCGTTGGGTTATACCCTGCTGCATTTCCCAACGGTTCAAAACCGTTGGGTTATACCCCTGCTGATACCTTTCCCAACGGTTCAAAACCGTTGGGGTATACCCTGCTGCTTTTCCCAACCCTGCTGATTTTCCCAACGGTTCAAAACCGTTGGGGTATATCCTATGCCAACGGTTTTAAAACCGTTGGCATACCCCTGTCGCTGATTTTTCCAACGGTTCAGCTGAACCGTTGGTATAAAAGAAATCTAAACAGCCTTTCCTAATGGTTTAGGGTGAACCGTTGGTATAAGGCTTTCCCCACGCCTCACAGCCCAACGGTTTCTAAAACCGTTGGGATAAGTTTTCCCAACGGTTTTAGGGCCTTTTCCAACGGTTTTAAACCGTTGGAAAAACATGGATTCCCAGTAGTGAAGCCTTAGGTAGTTAGTAAGTTATTTGGATACACTCTACGCTACGAAAACGTTCTAAAACATACTTGCGGCGGGTCACATCCCCGACGGGTTGGTGATGAGTCTTCTTTGGCCAGTGTCATAGGGACGTGTGTACACATTTTGCTGAGTTCACATAGAGAATGTGGAATCCTATAGCTGGTTAATACTATCATACCTTTTGATAGATGACCATGTTGCTCGCTTGTTTATTTATATTTGAGATATAAATGTATGCCAATGCTTTTGAACTGCTTTACATGCCTACTGAATTTATATAAACAGTTTTATATAAATGTTTTTCATAATCCATTATTTTAGAAATATTTCATCATTTGTAAAATCATTGCTTAAAATATTTATTTCCATCATTTGAAAATGTATAACATGTTTTGTTTAAATATGATTTTGAATTTCCAAACCTGTTTACTTTAAAATTGAAAGCTTTTCTTTGGATATTCTATGCTTGGAATCTGTTATGGAATCTTTGGTGGTATCCTACTGGGCTTAGGCTCACACCCTACTTTTTCCTTCGGGTGTTTGTAGAATTTCTTCTTCCAAGTTCGAGCAAAGGGAAGGGATCTCTTGGAGGTGGATCCAGATGTTAAGCTTTGGTCTTGGTGAGTTGTGTCCTTAGGGACCTTGGGGTTGTTTTCCCCATTTTATTACTTGGGTTGTAGTACTTTGGGCTTTTTATGCCTCTTTTTATTCTGGTACATTACTCCCGGTGGAGTTTCTTTTGTTATGCATACTGTCTTGTTTCTTTTCTTCCGCATTGTTGGTGAAAAAATAATTCCCACTTGCATGTTATGTGATGCCAGGTGACAGTCATCGACCCATGGGGATCAGGAACGCCCTTCGGGCTATGTCAGGGCCAGCTCGGTTATCGGGTTACCAGGGTACCCGGGTTGGTTCGTGACAACAGAAGCTGGTGGTTCAAGGATTAAAAAATTTCATAGCCAGAATGACACAACGTGTTGTCTGTGGTGATCTAAGCCCCGATTCCATATGATGATCTCACGTAAATTAAACAGAGCACAGAAACAAAATTGAAAACATATCTTTTTCTAATCTAAAGTTGTGCTCGACATCTGCTTGTCGTTGGTGATCATTACTTGAAGGATCCAAATCAGCATCCCTCTATATCGTCCACACATGCTTCAAAAATATTTTGGAACATCGATTGTCAAATTCCAGGTGCTAGAACGATGATCCAACAATACCTTTGACGTCCCGATGATCACTGAATCGACGTTCCTTCGATTCATGGAGATCAGCACGATCCAATCACCTCGATTGAGAGCATCTCTCTCTAGAAAGCGGGAGAGGAGAGAGAGGCTTTGATGAACTTGCCATGAATAGTCGCTAGTTAGAACATCTCATTTCCTTTAAATAGTGGATGCTCAAATACCCGAATTGGGTTCCCCGACCCCCGTTTATTAAACACGCACTAAATAAAACAATTATGACGAACTAAACTATATCATAAATATTATTTATATTTTATCACATACCTAAAATATATATTAAATATATTACATGATAAAACTAAGTCATTTAACTCGAATCTTAATTCCCGCTTAATATTAAACGAACATAGAATATTAAAAAAATATTTGTTCGATTAATATTATTCCTCATATTTAATTAACTTTTAAATACTTTTAATAAATAAATTCATCAAATTATTCTTTACTTGAAAAATGAATTTATTTATTCTTCAGTGATCGATGACTTGGACAACACTCAGACCCTATGGTGGGTCCCACCATGTCCTATATACTTATTCTCTAGAATATAGTAGATTCTTGAATACACTATTGCATGTGACCCTCTAGGACCTTATATTAACAACATTGAATAATATTCACTGACCAATTGGAGAGTCTAGAAACTCATCAAGGCCCCTAAAGAAATATGGATAATCATAACAACGACAACTAACCTATGGACACGTACTGTATACTATAATTTCTTTGTCTTTAAATATCTCATAAATTAGGATGCACAATTGTGTCGTTGTCCTTCCCTGATTTATTGTTTATTGATCTAACTAGACGGATTTACCCTTAGATGCCTTATCCAAATACTTATAAAGGCACTACCATTCTGATCAACCAGGCCTGAGATATATTACTTTCTCAACTTAGAAGTGAAAAATCAGTACTTGACCATTCAACCAATTCCATACCACCAATGATGCACCCAATACAACTACCTTTCCATGATTTTATTGTCATGGTTTTTCCCCGCATCAAAGTATGAGATCAAATGATAGACACTAGAAATAATTTCAAGTTAGGAGACCAATACACATGTCCATAGATAAGAATAACTACCGGAACTTAAAACATGTGGTTTTCTTATTGGTGGGTTTGTCCTCATGATCTCTACTACTAGAGATCACTAAGTAAGAACTTCATGAGAAGAAGTCTTAATGCATATGATCCCCCAACACCTGATAGCCAAACATCTACTATGTTTAGTCAGTAAGATGTATCTAGACCATGCGAAATTTGTTTAAGATTAATTTCACTATATCTAGAGGTTTTCATTATAGCCTAGGATCTTCTATATCCTTTTGATATGACAATATATATGGAAATTACCATTAAATAGTGGACATAGAAATATCTACACTAATTTTAAGTAAACATCATGTATATCTGACTATACACATGATATTGTAATCAAAAGTACTAATAAAGTTGGGTCTAGGGAACCCACTTTTACAACACCCCCCCACATGCACTAGATCTAACTTTCTAACAAACCTTGTTATCTATCACATGATTAAGATCATATTTCTACTGAGACACGAATTTAGTTACTGGGTGTTCCACATTTCTACTGTGTGTCTATTTTTCTATGTGAAACCTCACTTCATTGAGTAAAACTTATCAAGAGATGTCATCCATGAGTATATCTCTTTTTTTCATTGTCAAAACTTGAAATATTGGCTAGTAATAGTAATATAATTATCATAATGATGAAAATTTACTTACTAGGTATGATTCCAAGAACTAGAACAAATCATTGCGTTTAATAACTGCTTCTTGGCTACCTTAGATGCTACAACGTACTCAGTATTTGTAGGTATAGCTACCACTAGCTGAATGAGAATATATTCTCCTTACCTTATCTTGACTGCAATATAAGTTCATATTGATCCCTGGAAGACTAGTTTGTGTCCCCTCAAAACTAGTATCCTTTCCTTTCCACTTACAAGGTATATATTTTTTGTACTTTCCCAAGTACAATCAGATAGTACGGACTGTTTCACTTGCAGTCCTCCTGGATATAACTGATATTTTCCTACCATAAATTATATGTTTCTAATATCATATCTTGTACATATCATGGAATACATGATTTATCTATCACTGAAGCATATGAAATTCAACTTACCACATTAATCTCCTCCTATGTGAATGCATGTTAACTTGGAGAGATTTACGCCATGTGAGACAGGGAACAATTCTCTCTCGAATTGTTCCAACTTTTAATTTTCAATACTATGCCAGTATATGTATGATTGACTTGGTCCGAGTAACTGTTAGATCTACCTTAGTATATATTTTTCTCTAGAGCTTAGGTTTCTACTTTAAATCAATATCTAGAGAGTTACTTTCATTATACTCTTAATTAACAGTAATAACAGTATCTATTTTCTATATGTTACCAAAAATATTTCACTTGGAAAATAACGGCACTCCCACTAACCTCTAGTAAAAATTTGTAAAAGTTTCATTTATTAATGAATATTCTATGATCTTGTTGCTTAATTTAATACTAAACTGGATTTTAGTAATTTGCAATGCTAATGGAATTCTATGATATCACCATCCATTTCTGGTTTCATAAAATAGATACCTTCCATGATTGGTGATTTTGACATCAAATGCATAATAAAATAGTCATAGATATTAGCTATGACAAGTAAAAATTTAATGGATTTAGACATAACCACTTGGTGTTACCAATCGAGCCTTATTGGTACTTCTCTTGTACCATCCATGTATTGTCTCACTTGAATAATCACCGTAGTAGTCAAAATATTAATCCCCTTTTCACTTTAATACATGGAATCTATTATTGAATTTTAATTGAACTTTTCAATCTTAGCTGATTACCATATACTACATACTTGTAAAAATTATTTTTCACAATGAATAATGTATCACCAGACGCAGTGAATATAAAACCATAACTATGGTTTTAACCTTCCAATGTCGTATGTGTCTCTAGAACATTCATGTTCCATATGCACTTGTAGAACTAGTTCCCATGCCAACTACATGTGCATATTTGGAATTGACTAAACCCAAGTCAATATGGCTCCCACTATCTCTAATAGAGATGCTCACCCTTTTATAGAAATTTATTCTATCACTTGACTAAAACTTTTCTATCAAAGGGATTGGATATCCTAATAAACTTTTAGGATAACTACTTGAGATGCACATTGTGTTTTTATTGATGAAAATTTGTTTATATCCTAACAAAATATTTGCATCTAAACACGTGTCTTATGAAATAATGGATTTCTATCATACTATGACTCATATGATGTCCATTTTTCACTATATTTGACACATTTTTATGAGATAATTCCATTATTTACAAAGCACATCTTGAAATATAATGGAAGTTCCTGCAAGTTGTAACATTGATACTACTTACACCATGACTCTGATATATAAAATGTGCATTTTAGAATTTCTAAACACTACCTTTTATTGATCAATGTTAACATGGAAGAATCATCATTGATCCTCCTTATAAAAATCATTTCCTTGATGTGGATAAGGTAATGTGCATTTATGAATTACTCCACGCTACATTATCATGATCGATGAATGCTTGGTCAAGATATTCTTTGGCATGCCGAACCAAAGAATCTTATATATTCTAACCAGGATTATATCTGTAACATCCCAAGGTTTTCAAAAAAAAAAATTGAAAATGCTTGAAATTTTGTTTAAGTTATATATTTATAAGTATCCTTTAAACATAATTTTATTTCTTCTATGTTTTGAATTTCAAGAAACTGTCATCTACAATTGTGTTCAGTATGTTATTTAGAGTCTGATGGAACAAACTTGTTTTTTTGGTGAATAGTAGCATGCCCTTATGAATAGTAATGTGAATAGTAATATGACCTCATGAATAGTAAATAATAATATTATTTTATTTTCCCATGGAAATAGGATAATGGGATCTTAATTAATTTTCTAATGTCACATAAAACTAATTGCACTTCAATATTGTTATTTTTCGAATTAACTGTGACCTTATTTAAAAATTAAATTAATAATATTTAGAAAATTATTTTTGAAAAATGGAGTTCATTTTTGAATTCTACACATCGAAAAATGGTTGGGGTAAATTTTTGGTATTTTTCTGAAACTCTTGAATTTTCGGTGAATAGTGAAATACGGTAAAATACCGTATAATCAATTTATCAGTAAAAATGCACTATTTATGACATCATAAGTGATGCAAGGCCACTTGCTTCGAACTCACTTGATATTTTCACTAATTAAGGCCACTTGATTTGAGATTATTCATAGTCTTGATAAAAATATTATAATAATGATTAAAATAATCTAAAATACCTCCCCTCCTCCACTATAAATACCACCCTCACTCCCCTCTTCCTCCCACACCTCTCAAGCCTTGAGCATTGTCTAATTTCTGCCAAATTCCCTCCTCAATCTTCTTCCCCACGTCCTAGAGCTGCTGGTCTCACCAAAAGACCAAAATCAAAGCCCTTAAGAAGGATCTCAAGGAGAAGAGATCAAGAGGTAAACATCCTCTTTCATTTTCATTCTTTCCTTCCATTTTATGTTATTCTCTTCCTTTCCCTTTGTCTTTTGTTGGGATATTTCATTAAATATTTCCCCTTACTGTCCAAATTTTTTATGATTGATGAGATATTCCATTCCTCTCATCAATCTTGTTTTTATGAAATTTTAAGAGGCGCCGTTAGGCTGCCGAATTTTTTGTAAGAAATTTCTCATGTTTTCTTTATTTCATGATTCCTTCCTCTTCTTTATTCAACCCCTCTTATACAAGAGGCATGAAATCTCCAGAATCATGTATATTCTGGATGTTGTCATGTTTATGGAAAATTACAAATCATTATTCCTATCCTCTCTCACTTATTTAAAGAATCAAAAAACATTGTCCATTTGTGTCGAATTTCCGATATCGTGGACGATGTATTTTCAATTTCCATTAATTATTTCAAGTCTGGTCATGAAACCATTTATATGGTTGAACCAGGTTATAATATATGTTCTATGACTCATATAAGGTTCTGTAATTCTTTTGTACTCATGATTCAAATTTATTAGACTAAATGAGGTTGTAATTATCAAGGAACCACTTAAATGATCTAAACGAACATAATTAATGTTTTAACTTATAAATCATCATCATATAAAGCATCAAAGTGATAAATGGTATCATTTATGGTACTGTAAATATGTAAATACTACTCCATTCCAATTCTGGAGTTTCACTTCCAATCAAAAAGAACGATTCATCATGAACCGATTGTGAAAATCACAAAAGAACTCACCCAAAATAATGCAAGGAACCAAATACTAACAAATAAGGGATGAAATGAGGTTATTAAATGAACATATAAGATGTTATAAACATGAACATGTTTCTGTAAAATACTAATAACACCCTTTTTACCATTATACAGGAGGTTTAAACAATTTTGAAGTAAGACAAGCCCAAGGTAAGGGAATTCTTAACCCGATTTCCATTCTTTGGGTTAACCTTCTACTTTATAATTTATGTGCTATTTAAATTGTTTGTGTGATGGGTTATGTTTATATTATGTTTAATTATGTGTATTTACAGAGTATATACATATTCCATCCACTCAATTAAGTCTCACTTCAAGTATATGATGTTTATAAGGGACTTTTCTTCTAAAATCCTCTTTTAAAATTCTGTTTTATAAGATTCAAAGGCAATGTTTTTATGTTATTGTTTATGTTGTATGATTATGTTTTGGTTATTGGGCATTGTTTATGATGAAGGGTGGGACCTATATTTCCCTCCAATTCATTGGTTATGATTAAGTTGGAGTTCGGCCGTATGGTTACTCCAAGTGTAACTGCGATGGTTACACAAAGTAAGGTAGCCGTGAGGGTTACAAATTTTAAGGTAGCCAAGATGGTTACAAGATTATGTAAGTAATGCCCCAATATACCTATATGATTATAATTATGTTTGTGTGGATCTTGTGTAAATCTCATGTTACACAAAGTAAGATTTTATGGGTGTTAAGCATGTATTTTGAAAATGTTTTCATACGTCATGCGTATTCATGGACTAATGTGATTTTTCCTTCTTTTTCATACCTTACTGAGCTTTTGTGCTCATCCCAAGTTTTTAAATGATTTTTCACAGGTTAATGGATGAATAATACAAGGAAGGAAGACATGTTAAATGTTGAAGAATTGTCAAGGAGTCTTGTTTTATGTTTTAATGTTTTATATTCTGAGGAAAATGGAAACTGATTTTATGGTATCCACTATGTAACAATGTGTAATGTTATGAATGTTTTGTCTTAATTCTCTAAAGCTCTAAACTTGAAAATATCCTCAATGTATAATGAAGTGTTTTCTTAAATAAATTCAAGATTATGTATGAAATAAGTGCGGGTCCTTATAGTTGGTATCAGAGGATGGTTTAGACAACTTTAGGGATTAGGAGTTCTTGTGAGGCACGTGATTAGTCCCTATATCTATTTTTTCAGTTAAATCCTTGTTTTATAACTTTTTTTTTCAGGTCAAGTAAATTCGGTTATGAATGGAAGGAGAAGGGTCTCAAACGACATTCCTATCTCTTCCTGATGACATGCTTGCAATAATTATTGCAAAGTCATCTTCGGATGATTGTGAAACTTTTTCTAGCATACAACTCACTTGCAAGCAGTTGTTTGAGATATCAAACACCTCCTCTATACCTCGTTATCATCGTGGATCATGGGTTGTTTTTAGACAAATACTATTTTCACAATATTCACATAATTTCAAGAAAGGTAAATATTATCAAGGTATTTTCAAATATTTTACCTTATCACAAGAATTTGAAGCATATTATGATTTTAAAAATGGTGCTGAGGAAGGAGACCCTTGTGCAACCTATTTATATTTGCTTTTAAACTATAGTCTCACATCACATACTTATTGTATTTTAAAATGACCAATAATAGAAAGTTTCAACTCAATTTCGGTCCGACTATTTTATAGAAATCATGTTTTATCAGATGTTTTGGAATTATATGTCATACATGATTATTTTCGAAAACTGTTTTTCTGTGAACACCCATATGACCCATGTTGTACGAGGTGTATTTGGATGGAGGAAGCAAATGATTTTGAAGGATCTCTAAATCATTGTTGTAATGCATGGGACTTCTACCTACGTGAACAAGATGACGATGAAACCGAGTGGACACCTTGATCAAGGTACCCTCACTTGTTTAATAAGTAAATAAAATTGCGAGGACGCAATTTCAAGAAGGTGGGGATAATGTAACATCCCAAGGTTTTCAAAAAAAAATAAATTGAAAATGCTTGAAATTTTGTTTAAGGTATATATTTATAAGTATCCTTTAAACATAATTTTATTTCTTCTATGTTTTGAATTTCAACAAACTGTCATCTACAATTGTGTTCAGTATGTTATTTAGAGTCTGATGGAACAAACTTGTTTTTTTGGTGAATAGTAGCATGCCCTTATGAATAGTAATGTGAATAGTAATATGACCTCATTAATATTAAATAATATTATTATTTTATTTTCCCATGGCAATAGGATAATGGGATCTTAATTAATTTTCCAATGTCACATAAAACTAATTGCACTTCAATATTGTTATTTTTCGAATTAACTGTGACCTTATTTAAAAATTAAATTAATAATATTTAGAAAATTATTTTTGAAAAATGGAGTTCATTTTTGAATTCTACACATCGAAAAATGGTTGGGGTAAATTTTTGGTATTTTTCTGAAACTCTTGAATTTTCGGTGAATAGTGAAATACGGTAAAATACCGTATAATCAATTTATCTGTAAAAATGCACTATTTATGACATCATAAGTGATGAAAGGCCACTTGCTTCGAACTCACTTGATATTTTCACTAATTAAGGCCACTTGATTTGAGATTATTCATAGTCTTGATAAAAATATTATAATAATGATTAAAATAATCTAAAATACCTCCCCTCCTCCACTATAATTACCACCCTCACTCCCCTCTTCCTCCCACACCTCTCAAGCCTTGAGCATTGTATAATTTCTGCCAAATTCCCTCCTCAATCTTCTTCCCCACGTCCTAGAGCTTCTGGTCTCACCAAAAGACCAAAATCAAAGCCCTTAAGAAGGATCTCAAGGAGAAGAGATCAAGAGGTAAACATCCTCTTTCATTTTCATTCTTTCCTTCCATTTTATGTTATTCTCTTCCTTTCCCTTTGTATTTTGTTGGGATATTTCATTAAATATTTCCCCTTACTGTCCAAATTTTGTATTATTGATGAGATATTCCATTCCTCTCATCAATCTTGTTTTTATGAAATTTTAAGAGGCGCCGTTAGGCTGCCGAATTTTTTGTAAGAAATTTCTCATGTTTTCTTTATTTCATGATTCCTTCCTCTTCTTTCTTCAACCCCTCTTATCCAAGAGGCATGAAATCTCCAGAATCATGTATATTCTGGATGTTGTCATGTTTATGGAAAATTACAAATCATTATTCCTCTCCTCTCTCACTTATTTAAAGAATCAAAAAACATTGTCCATTTGTGTCGAATTACCGATATCGTGGACGATGTATTTTCAATTTCCATTAATTATTTCAAGTCTGGTCATGAAACCATTTATATGGTTGAACCAGGTTATAATATATGTTTTATGACTCATATAAGGTTATGGAATTCTTTTTTACTCATGATTCAAATTTATTAGACTAAATGAGGTTGTAATTATCAAGGAACCACTTAAATGATCTAAACGAACATAATTAATGTTTTAACTTATAAATCATCATCATATAAAGCATCAAAGTGATAAATGGTATCATTTATGGTACTGTAAATATGTAAATACTACTCCATTCCAATTCTGGAGTTTCACTTCCAATCAACAAGAACGATTCATCATGAACCGATTGTGAAAATCACAAAAGAACTCACCCAAAATAATGCAAGGAACCAAATACTAACAAATAAGGGATGAAATGAGGTTATGAAATGAACATATAAGATCTTATAAACATGAAAATGTTTCTGTAAAATACTAATAACACCCTTTTGACCATTATACAGGAGTTTTAAACAATTTTGAAGTAAGACAAGCCCAAGGTAAGGGAATTCTTAACCCGATTTCCATTCTTTGGGTTAACCTTCTACTTTATAATTTATGTGCTATTTAAATTGTTTGTGTGATGGGTTCTGTTTATATTATGTTTAATTATGTGTATTTACAGAGTATATACATATTCAATCCACTCAATTAAGTCTCACTTCAAGTATATGATGTTTATAAGGGACTTTTCTTCTAAAATCCTCTTTTAAAATTCTGTTTTATAAGATTCAAAGGCAATGTTTTTATGTTATTGTTTATGTTGTATGATTATGTTTTGGTTATTGGTCATTGTTTATGATGAAGGGTGGGACCTATATTTCACTCCAATGCATTGGTTATGATTAAGTTGGAGTTCGGCCGTATGGTTACTCCAAGTGTAACTGCGATGGTTACACAAAGTAAGGTAGCTGTGAGGGTTACAAATTTTAAGGTAGCCAAGATGGTTACAAGATTATGTAAGTAATGCCCCAATATACCTCTATGATTATAATTATGTTTGTGTGGATCTTTTTTAAATCTCATGTTACACAAAGTAAGATTTTATGGGTGTTAAGCATGTATTTTGAAAATGTTTTCATACGTCATGCGTATTCATGGACTAATGTGATTTTTCCTTCTTTTTCATACCTTACTGAGCTTTTGTGCTCATCCCAAGTTTTTAAATGATTTTTCACAGGTTAATGGATGAATAATACAAGGAATGAAGACATGTTAAATGTTGAAGAATTGTCAAGGAGTCTTGTTTTATGTTTTAATGTTTTATATTCTGAGGAAAATGGAAACTGATTTTATGGTATCCACTATGTAACAATGTGTAATGTTATGAATGTTTTGTCTTAATTCTATAAAGCTCTAAACTTGAAAAGATCCTCAATGTATAATGAAGTGTTTTCTTAAATAAATTCAAGATTATGTATGAAATAAGTGCGGGTCCTTATAATATCATACTTCACTCTCATTCCTTAATCACATAAATTTTTTTTATGAAGTATATATATATATATATCACTAGCTTACCCTTGGAATAGTTCATGCTCTCTTGCTGAACTAATGCCTAAGGATTTGTGGATGACCTTTATTTCTAAAGGTTTCTTTGTCCAAAACTAAATAAGTATATACGTCAATAATACATATAGTATCATAACTTTTGATAGATGACCATGTTGCTCGCTTGTTTATTTATATTTGAGATATAAATGTATGCCAATGCTTTTGAACTGCTTTACATGCCTACTGAATTTATATAAACAGTTTTATATAAATGTTTTTCATAATCCATTATTTTAGAAATATTTCATCATTTGTAAAATCATTGCTTAAAATATTTATTTCCATCATTTGAAAATGTATAACATGTTTTGTTTAAATATGATTTTGAATTTCCAAACCTGTTTACTTTAAAATTGAAAGCTTTTCTTTGGATATTCTATGCTTGGAATCTGTTATGGAATCTTTGGTGGTATCCTACTGGGCTTAGGCTCACACCCTACTTTTGCCTTCGGGTGTTTGTAGAATTTCTTCTTCCAAGTTCGAGCAAAGGGAAGGGATCTCTTGGAGGTGGATCCAGATGTTAAGCTTTGGTCTTGGTGAGTTGTGTCCTTAGGGACCTTGGGGTTGTTTTCCCCATTTTATTACTTGGGTTGTAGTACTTTGGGCTTTTTATGCCTCTTTTTATTCTGGTACATTACTCCCGGTGGAGTTTCTTTTGTTATGCATACTGTCTTGTTTCTTTTCTTCCGCATTGTTGGTGAAAAAATAATTCCCACTTGCATGTTATGTGATGCCAGGTGACAGTCGTCGACCCATGGGGATCAGGAACGCCCTTCGGGCTATGTCAGGGCCAGCTCGGTTATCGGGTTACCAGGGTACCCAGGTTGGTTCGTGACAACAGAAGCTGGTGGGTCAAGGATTAAAAAATTTCATTGCCAGAATGACACAACGTGTTGTCTGTGGTGATCTAAGCCCCGATTCCATATGATGATCTCACGTAAATTAAACAGAGCACAGAAACAAAATTGAAAACATATCTTTTTCTAATCTAAAGTTGTGCTCGACATCTGCTTGTCGCTGGTGATCATTACTTGAAGGATCCAAATCAGCATCCCTCTATATCGTCCACACATGCTTCAAAAATATTTTGGAACATCGATTGTCAAATTCCAGGTGCTAGAACGATGATCCAACGATACCTTTGACGTCCCGATGATCACTGCATCGACGTTCCTTCGATTCATGGAGATCAGCACGATCCAATCACCTTGATTGAGAGCATCTCTCTCTAGAAAGCGGGAGAGGAGAGAGAGGCTTTGATGAACTTGCCATGAATAGTCGCTAGTTAGAACATCTCATTTCCTTTAAATAGTGGATGCTCAAATACCTGAATTGGGTTCCCCGACCCCCGTTTATTAAACACGCACTAAATGAAACAATTATGATGAACTAAACTATATCATAAATATTATTTATATTTTATCACATACCTAAAATATATATTAAATATATTACATGATAAAACTAAGTGATTTAACTCGAATCTTAATTCCCGCTTAATATTAAACGAACATAGAATATTAAAATAATATTTGTTCGATTAATATTATTCCTCATATTTAATTAACTTGTAAATACTTTTAATAAATAAATTCATCAAATTATTCTTTACTTGAAAAATGAATTTATTTATTCTTCAGTGATCGATGACTTGGACAACACTCAGACCCTATGGTGGGTCCCACCATGTCCTATATACTTATTCTCTAGAATATAGTAGATTCTTGAATACACTATTGCATGTGACCCTCTAGGACTTTATATTAACAACATTGAATAATATTCACTGACCAATTGGAGAGTCTAGAAACTCATCAAGGCCCCTAAAGAAATATGGATAATCATAACAACGACAACTAACCTATGGACACGTACTGTATACTATAATTTCTTTGTCTTTAAATATCTCATAAATTAGGATGCACAATTGTGTCGTTGTCCTTCCTTGATTTATTGTTTATTGATCTAACTAGACGGATTTACCCTTAGATGCTTTATCCAAATACTTATAAAGGCACTACCATTCTGATCAACCAGGCCTGAGATATATTACTTTCTCAACTTAGAAGTGAAAAATCAGTACTTGACCATTCAACCAATTCCATACCACCAATGATGCACCCAATACAACTACCTTTCCATGATTTTATTGTCATGGTTTTTCCCCGCATCAAAGTATGAGATCAAATGATAGACACTAGAAATAATTTCAAGTTAGGAGACCAATACACATGTCCATAGATAAGAATAACTACCGGAACTTAAAACATGTGGTTTTCTTATTGGTGGGTTTGTCCTCATGATCTCTACTACTAGAGATCACTAAGTAAGAACTTCATGAGAAGAAGTCTCAATGCATATGATCCCCCAACACCTGATAGCCAAACATCTACTATGTTCAGTCAGTAAGATGTATCTAGACCATGCGAAATTTGTTTAAGATTAATTTCACTATATCTAGAGGTTTTCATTATAGCCTAGGATCTTCTATATCCTTTTGATATGACAATATATATGGAAATTACCATTAAATAGTGGACATAGAAATATCTACACTAATTTTAAGTAAACATCATGTATATCTGACTATACACATGATATTGTAATCAAAAGTACTAATAAAGTTGGGTCTAGGGAACCCACTTTTACAACACCCCCCCACATGCACTAGATCTAGCTTTCTAACAAACCTTGTTATCTATCACATGATTAAGATCATATTTCTACTGAGACACGAATTTAGTTACTGGGTGTTCCACATTTCTACTGTGTGTCTATTTTTCTATGTGCAACCTCACTTCATTGAGTAAAACTTATCAAGAGATGTCATCCATGAGTATATCTCTTTTTTTCATTGTCAAAACTTGAAATATTGGCTAGTAATAGTAATATAATTATCATAATGATGAAAATTTACTTACTAGGTATGATTCCAAGAACTAGAACAAATCATTGCGTTTAATAACTGCTTCTTGGCTACCTTAGATTCTACAACGTACTCAGTATTTGTAGGTATAGCTACCACTAGCTGAATGAGAATATATTCTCCTTACCTTATCTTGACTGCAATATAAGTTCATATAGATCCCTAGAAGACTATTTTGTGTCCCCTCAAAACTAGTATCCTTTCCTTTCCACTTACAAGGTATATATTTTTTGTACTTGCCCAAGTACAATCAGATAGTACGGACTGTTTCACTTGCAGTCCTCCTGGATATAACTGATATTTTCCTACCATAAATTATATGTTTCTAATATCATATCTTGTACATATCATGGAATACATGATTTATCTATCACTGAAGCATATGAAATTCAACTTACCACATTAATCTCCTCCTATGTGAATGCATGTTAACTTGGAGAGATTTACGCCATGTGAGACAGGGAACAATTCTCTCTCGAATTGTTCCAACTTTTAATTTTCAATACTATGCCAGTATATGTATGATTGACTTGGTCCGAGTAACTGTTAGATCTACCTTAGTATATATTTTTCTCTAGAGCTTAGGTTTCTACTTTAAATCAATATCTAGAGAGTTACTTTCATTATACTCTTAATTAACAGTAATAACAGTATCTATTTTCTATATGTTACCAAAAATATTTCACTTGGAAAATAACGGCACTCCCACTAACCTCTAGTAAAAATTTGTAAAAGTTTCATTTATTAATGAATATTCTATGATCTTGTTGCTTAATTTAATACTAAACTGGATTTTAGTAATTTTCAATGCTAATGGAATTCTATGATATCACCATCCATTTCTGGTTTCATAAAATAGATACCTTCCATGATTGGTGATTTTGACATCAAATGCATAATAAAATAGTCATAGATATTAGCTATGACAAGTAAAATTTTAATGGATTTAGACATAACCACTTGGTGTTACCAATCGAGCCTTATTGGTACTTCTCTTGTACCATCCATGTATTGTCTCACTTGAATACTCACCGTAGTAGTCAAAATATTAATCCCCTTTTCACTTTAATACATGGAATCTATTATTGAATTTTAATTGAACTTTTCAATCTTAGCTGATTACCATATACTACATACTTGTAAAAATTATTTTTCACAATGAATAATGTATCACCAGACGCGGTGAATATAAAATCATAACTATGGTTTTAACCTTCCAATGTCGTATGTGTCTCTAGAACATTCATGTTCCATATGCACTTGTAGAACTAGTTCCCATGCCAACTACATGTGCATCTTTGGAATTGACTAAACCCAAGTCAATATGGCTCCCACTATCTCTAATAGAGATGCTCACCCTTTTATAGAAATTTATTCTATCACTTGACTAAAACTTTTCTATCAAAGGGATTGGATATCCTAATAAACTTTTAGGATAACTACTTGAGATGCACATTGTGTTTTTATTGATGCAAATTTGTTTATATCCTAACAAGATATTTGCATCTAAACACGTGTCTTATGAAATAGTGGATTTCTATCATACTATGACTCATATGATGTCCATTTTTCACTATATTTGACACATTTTTATGAGATAATTCCATTATTTACAAAGCACATCTTGAAATATAATGGAAGTTCCTGCAAGTTGTAACATTGATACTACTTACACCATGACTCTGATATATAAAATGTGCATTTTAGAATTTCTAAACACTACCTTTTATTGATCAATGTTAACATGGAAGAATCATCATTGATCCTCCTTATAAAAATCATTTCCTTGATGTGGATAAGGTAATGTGCATTTATGAATTACTCCACGCTACATTATCATGATCGATGAATGCTTGGTCAAGATATTCTTTGGCATGCCGAACCAAAGCATCTTATATATTCTAACCAGGATTATATCTGTAACATCCCAAGGTTTTCAAAAAAAAAAAATAAATTGAAAATGCTTGAAATTTTGTTTAAGGTATATATTTATAAGTATCCTTTAAAAATAATTTTATTTCTTCTATGTTTTGAATTTCAAGAAACTGTCATCTACAATTGTGTTCAGTATGTTATTTAGAGTCTGATGGAACAAACTTGTTTTTTTGGTGAATAGTAGCATGCCCTTATGAATAGTAATGTGAATAGTAATATGACCTCATGAATAGTAAATAATAATATTATTTTATTTTCCCATGGAAATAGGATAATGGGATCTTAATTAATTTTCTAATGTCACATAAAACTAATTGCACTTCAATATTGTTATTTTTCGAATTAACTGTGACCTTATTTAAAAATTAAATTAATAATATTTAGAAAATTATTTTTGAAAAATGGAGTTCATTTTTGAATTCTACACATCGAAAAATGGTTGGGGTAAATTTTTGGTATTTTTCTGAAACTCTTGAATTTTCGGTGAATAGTGAAATACGGTAAAATACCGTATAATCAATTTATCAGTAAAAATGCACTATTTATGACATCATAAGTGATGCAAGGCCACTTGCTTAGAACTCACTTGATATTTTCACTAATTAAGGCCACTTGATTTGAGATTATTCATAGTCTTGATAAAAATATTATAATAATGATTAAAATAATCTAAAATAGCTCCCCGCCTCCACTATAAATACCACCCTCACTCCCCTCTTCCTCCCACACCTCTCAAGCCTTGAGCATTGTCTAATTTCTGCCAAATTCCCTCCTCAATCTTCTTCCCCACGTCCTAGAGCTACTGGTCTCACCAAAAGACCAAAATCAAAGCCCTTAAGAAGGATCTCAAGGAGAAGAGATCAAGAGGTAAGCATCCTCTTTCATTTTCATTCTTTCCTTCCATTTTATGTTATTCTCTTCCTTTCCCTTTGTCTTTTGTTGGGATATTTCATTAAATATTTCCCCTTACTGTCCAAATTTTTTATGATTGATGAGATATTCCATTCCTCTCATCAATCTTGTTTTTATGAAATTTTAAGAGGCGCCGTTAGGCTGCCGAATTTTTTGTAAGAAATTTCTCATGTTTTCTTTATTTCATGATTCCTTCCTCTTCTTTCTTCAACCCCTCTTATCCAAGAGGCATGAAATCTCCAGAATCATGTATATTCTGGATGTTTTCATGTTTATGGAAAATTACAAATCATTATTCCTCTCCTCTCTCACTTATTTAAAGAATCAAAAAACATTGTCCATTTGTGTCGAATTACCGATATCGTGGACGATGTATTTTCAATTTCCATTAATTATTTCAAGTCTGGTCATGAAACCATTTATATGGTTGAACCAGGTTATAATATATGTTTTATGACTCATATAAGGTTCTGGAATTATTTTGTACTCATGATTCAAATTTATTAGACTAAATGAGGTTGTAATTATCAAGGAACCACTTAAATGATCTAAACGAACATAATTAATGTTTTAACTTATAAATCATCATCATATAAAGCATCAAAGTGATAAATGGTATCATTTATGGTACTGTAAATATGTAAATACTACTCCATTCCAATTCTGGAGTTTCACTTCCAATCAACAAGAACGATTCATCATGAACCGATTGTGAAAATCACAAAAGAACTCACCCAAAATAATGCAAGGAACCAAATACTAACAAATAAGGGATGAAATGAGGTTATTAAATGAACATATAAGATGTTATAAACATGAACATGTTTCTGTAAAATACTAATAACACCCTTTTGACCATTATACAGGAGGTTTAAACAATTTTGAAGTAAGACAAGCCCAAGGTAAGGGAATTCTTAACCCGATTTCCATTCTTTGGGTTAACCTTCTACTTTATAATTTATGTGCTATTTAAATTGTTTGTGTGATGGGTTATGTTTATATTATGTTTAATTATGTGTATTTACAGAGTATATACATATTCCATCCACTCAATTAAGTCTCACTTCAAGTATATGATGTTTATAAGGGACTTTTCTTCTAAAATCCTCTTTTAAAATTCTGTTTTATAAGATTCAAAGGCAATGTTTTTATGTTATTGTTTATGTTGTATGATTATGTTTTGGTTATTGGGCATTGTTTATGATGAAGGGTGGGACCTATATTTCCCTCCAATGCATTGTTTATGATTAAGTTGGAGTTTGGCTGTATGGTTACTCCAAGTGTAACTGCGATGGTTACACAAAGTAAGGTAGCCGTGAGGGTTACAAATTTTAAGGTAGCCAAGATGGTTACAAGATTATGTAAGTAATGCCCCAATATACCTCTATGATTATAATTATGTTTGTGTGGATCTTGTGTAAATATCATGTTACAAAAAGTAAGATTTTATGGGTGTTAAGCATGTATTTTGAAAATGTTTTCATACGTCATGCGTATTCATGGACTAATGTGATTTTTCTTTCTTTTTCATACCTTACTGAGCTTTTGTGCTCATCCCAAGTTTTTAAATGATTTTTCACAGGTTAATGGATGAATAATACAAGGAAAGAAGACATGTTAAATGTTGAAGAATTGTCAAGGAGTCTTGTTTTATGTTTTAATGTTTTATATTCTGAGGAAAATGGAAACTGATTTTATGGTATCCACTATGTAACAATGTGTAATGTTATGAATGTTTTGTCTTAATTCTCTAAAGCTCTAAACTTGAAAATATCCTCAATGTATAATGAAGTGTTTTCTTAAATAAATTCAAGATTATGTATGAAATAAGTGCGGGTCCTTATAGTTGGTATCGGAGGATGGTTTAGACAACTTTAGGGATTAGGAGTTCTTGTGAGGCACGTGATTAGTCCCTATATCTATTTTTTCAGTTAAATCCTTGTTTTATAACTTTTTTTTTCAGGTCAAGTAAATTCGGTTATGAATGGAAGGAGAAGGGTCTCAAACGACATTCCTATCTCTTCCTGATGACATGCTTGCAATAATTATTGCAAAGTCATCTTCGGATGATTGTGAAACTTTTTCTAGCATACAACTCACTTGAAAGCAGTTGTTTGAGATATCAAACACCTCCTCTATACCTCGTTATCATCGTGGATCATGGGTTGTTTTTAGACAAATACTATTTTCACAATATTCACATAATTTCAAGAAAGGTAAATATTATCAAGGTATTTTCAAATATTTTACCTTATCACAAGAATTTGAAGCATATTATGATTTTAAAAATGGTGCTGAGGAAGGAGACCCTTGTGCAACCTATTTATATTTGCTTTTAAACTATAGTCTCACATCACATACTTATGGTATTTTAAAAGGACCAATAATAGAAAGTTTCAACTCAATTTCGGTCCGACTATTTTATAGAAATCATGTTTTATCAGATGTTTTGGAATTATATGTCATACATGATTATTTTCCAAAACTGTTTTTCTGTGAACACCCATATGACCCATGTTGTACGAGGTGTATTTGGATGGAGGAAGCAAATGATTTTGAAGGATCTCTAAATCATTGTTGTAATGCATGGGACTTCTACCTACGTGAACAAGATGACGATGAAACCGAGTGGACACCTTGATCAAGGTACCCTCACTTGTTTAATAAGTAAATAAAATTGCGAGGACGCAATTTTAAGAAGGTGGGGATAATGTAACATCCCAAGGTTTTCAAAAAAAAAATAAATTGAAAATGCTTGAAATTTTGTTTAAGGTATATATTTATAAGTATCCTTTAAACATAATTTTATTTCTTCTATGTTTTGAATTTCAAGAAACTGTCATCTACAATTGTGTTCAGTATGTTATTTAGAGTCTGATGGAACAAACTTGTTTTTTTGGTGAATAGTAGCATGCCCTTATGAATAGTAATGTGAATAGTAATATGACCTCATGAATAGTAAATAATATTATTATTTTATTTTCCCATGGCAATAGGATAATGGGATCTTAATTAATTTTCCAATGTCACATAAAACTAATTGCACTTCAATATTGTTATTTTTCGAATTAACTGTGACCTTATTTAAAAATTAAATTAATAATATTTAGAAAATTATTTTTGAAAAATGGAGTTCATTTTTGAATTCTACACATCGAAAAATGGTTGGGGTAAATTTTTGGTATTTTTCTGAAACTCTTGAATTTTCGGTGAATAGTGAAATACGGTAAAATACCGTATAATCAATTTATCAGTAAAAATGCACTATTTATGACATCATAAGTGATGAAAGGCCACTTGCTTCGAACTCACTTGATATTTTCACTAATTAAGGCCACTTGATTTGAGATTATTCATAGTCTTGATAAAAATATTATAATAATGATTAAAATAATCTAAAATACCTCCCCTCCTCCACTATAAATACCACCCTCACTCCCCTCTTCCTCCCACACCTCTCAAGCCTTGAGCATTGTCTAATTTCTGCCAAATTCCCTCCTCAATCTTCTTCCCCACGTCCTAGAGCTGTTGGTCTCACCAAAAGACCAAAATCAAAGCCCTTAAGAAGGATCTCAAGGAGAAGAGATCAAGAGGTAAACATCCTCTTTCATTTTCATTCTTTCCTTCCATTTTATGTTATTCTCTTCCTTTCCCTTTGTATTTTGTTGGGATATTTCATTAAATATTTCCCCTTACTGTCCAAATTTTGTATGATTGATGAGATATTCCATTCCTCTCATCAATCTTGTTTTTATGAAATTTTAAGAGGCGCCGTTAGGCTGCCGAATTTTTTGTAAGAAATTTCTCATGTTTTCTTTATTTCATGATTCCTTCCTCTTCTTTCTTCAACCCCTTTTATCCAAGAGGCATGAAATCTCCAGAATCATGTATATTCTGGATTTTGTCATGTTTATGGAAAATTACAAATCATTATTCCTCTCCTCTCTCACTTATTTAAAGAATCAAAAAACATTGTCCATTTGTGTCGAATTACCGATATCGTGGATGATGTATTTTCAATTTCCATTAATTATTTCAAGTCTGGTCATGAAACCATTTATATGGTTGAACCAGGTTATAATATATGTTTTATGAATCATATAAGGTTCTGGAATTCTTTTTTACTCATGATTCAAATTTATTAGACTAAATGAGGTTGTAATTATCAAGGAACCACTTAAATGATCTAAACGAACATAATTAATGTTTTAACTTATAAATCATCATCATATAAAGCATCAAAGTGATAAATGGTATCATTTATGTTACTGTAAATATGTAAATACTACTCCATTCCAATTCTGGAGTTTCACTTCCAATCAACAAGAACGATTCATCATGAACCGATTGTGAAAATCACAAAAGAACTCACCCAAAATAATGCAAGGAACCAAATACTAACAAATAAGGGATGAAATGAGGTTATGAAATGAACATATAAGATGTTATAAACATAAAAATGTTTCTGTAAAATACTAATAACACCCTTTTGACCATTATACAGGAGTTTTAAACAATTTTGAAGTAAGACAAGCCCAAGGTAAGGGAATTCTTAACCCGATTTCCATTCTTTGGGTTAACCTTCTACTTTATAATTTATGTGCTATTTAAATTGTTTGTGTGATGGGTTCTGTTTATATTATGTTTAATTATGTGTATTTACAGAGTATATACATATTCAATCCACTCAATTAAGTCTCACTTCAAGTATATGATGTTTATAAGGGACTTTTCTTCTAAAATCCTCTTTTAAAATTCTGTTTTATAAGATTCAAAGGCAATGTTTTTATGTTATTGTTTATGTTGTATGATTATGTTTTGGTTATTGGTCATTGTTTATGATGAAGGGTGGGACCTATATTTCCCTCCAATGCATTGGTTATGATTAAGTTGGAGTTCGGCCGTATGGTTACTCCAAGTGTAACTGCGATGGTTACACAAAGTAAGGTAGCCGTGAGGGTTACAAATTTTAAGGTAGCCAAGATGGTTACAAGATTATGTAAGTAATGCCCCAATATACCTCTATGATTATAATTATTTTTGTGTGGATCTTGTGTAAATCTCATGTTACACAAAGTAAGATTTTATGGGTGTTAAGCATGTATTTTGAAAATGTTTTCATACGTCATGCGTATTCATGGACTAATGTGATTTTCCCTTCTTTTTCATGCCTTACTGAGCTTTTGTGCTCATCCCAAGTTTTTAAATGATTTTTCACAGGTTAATGGATGAATAATACAAGGAAGGAAGACATGTTAAATGTTTAAGAATTGTCAAGGAGTCTTGTTTTATGTTTTAATGTTTTATATTCTGAGGAAAATGGAAACTGATTTTATGGTATCCACTATGTAACAATGTGTAATGTTATGAATGTTTTGTCTTAATTCTCTAAAGCTCTAAACTTGAAAAGATCCTCAATGTATAATGAAGTGTTTTCTTAAATAAATTCAAGATTATGTATGAAATAAGTGCGGGTCCTTATAATATCATACTTCACTCTCATTCCTTAATCACATAAATTTTTTTTATGAAGTATATATATATATATATCACTAGCTTACCCTTGGAATAGTTCATGCTCTCTTGCTGAACTAATGCCTAAGGATTTGTGGATGACCTTTATTTATAAAGGTTTCTTTGTCCAAAACTAAATAAGTATATACGTCAATAATACATATAGTATTTTTCTCTACTGAGTCTAAATACCAAACTGGTTATACCCTTGACATCCACTTTTAGTTTTACTTTACAAAGAATTATATTACCACAACTGGGTATATAAGTCTTACATTTTATATTCATCATGTATTGCCTATAATTCATGTATCACTGAACTATTGGTTGAGTATGAAACACCACAAACCACAATCATTACTGAACTTGGAATAATCTCTCCTTATGTCCAAATGACACATGAGATAAATGTTTTGGTTATACTCAATAATAGTTTGAATTGAATCATTAACTTGGCAATTATAATTTATGTATTTCTCACCGCTGACTTAGGAACCACCCTTTATCAACCAATTGTAGAATACACATTAATTCTTATAATGTTTATATACTTACTTGGTTATTGTATTTCGATACAAATATGTGATAAACGTATTGTATTTAATTCCCAAGAATTATGTCAGAAACAATACTTATAATTGATGAATATACACTGAAGAAGTAGCAGGAACTTGGTTATTCAATTTAGTTCATTGCTTTTATCTTCAATAAATATTATTTCATGATATGAAAAGAAAATAACCTCCTATTTAATAACCAACCTCTTTCTTTTGAGGAAATTATAGAGTTTCCTTTGGCGTTGCTCTGGCCATTGGCCCTTTCTCCTTGTCTTTCAACTTGTTCTCCTTAAGAACTAAAGATTAAACTTTCTATAATGTTGTTATTTACTTGGAAAGCCTTACCTAAATGATAATGAAGCATCTACTCCATCCTGATCATTTTGTAACCTTAAATGAAACTCGAGTATATGGGTGAAAAAGACGTAAGAATGGGATGTCTCGAAAGATCATGGCCGGCCTTTCATATTTACACATAACGAGTGTAATATCATCCATTCATATCTCACTTCAATTTCTCCTCGTAATCTTCTCAGAGATGAGACAACACGTGTAATCATTCCCGATTGTAACCACAACTAACATCAGACATTGATGATAACATTATTTCATAACCATCATATGTTACATACATGAGTCTCGTGTAAGAATCTTTTTAAAACTTTGGCTTCCTGATGTGGTTTAATAGGTATAGGGACACCGACACCTTGAATTTATGATATCATAGTATTGTGTGAAAGTGTCTGTACTACACTTAGAAATTCATGCTAGTTTGGATATTCACTTTTCCCATGATTATCGTAGTGTATTCCATTTTATACAAAAATAAAATCTAACAGATTGTACTTTTCTTTTGATTATCGATTTAGACATTATTGATTAATTAATTAAACCATCAAATGTCTCCCACTATTTTATCGAATTCTAGGAACCCTGTGAATTATAATCATAATACTCTGTCACTTGAGTATTTTAGTGGCAAAGATCCTTGAACCTCCCCTCATTGTCTACAAGCTTTGGTTATGCCACTACTCGGAGGGTTAAAGGTAGGCGTTTGACTGATCGACCGTATTAACTCATGGTTCCTTGATCTATTGAGTGAATTCCTAGCTTCTAAAATAATAAACATGATTTACTCAGCACTTACCTCTAAAGTTGTAGCATGATAGCTTTGGATAATTCTTTGCTGCCAACTTCAGTTAAGTCAACCCACCACTCTTACAAGAACTCACCGATAGTAAGAGGCACCCTCATCTTTGGGTGACGAGCACTCCAAACACTTGGTTTTGTTCAAATTTGAACGATGAAATGTATTTTTCAACTTAATATTTCTTTGAGGGTTTTTATGTTTTTCTCAATGAATTCAATCTATTTTTATTAATCTTGTTCAATCTATGTTGCCGTGCTCACAACTAAACATTAATAGAAAAAACATTCATTGTTTCTTTATGCATTTTAATATTTAATATTTTATGTTTTTCTCACTGATATCAAAATGCCTAAAATAATAAATAAACGCATATTGAAAATTAACTACCAAACTGGTCTTAAGCAACTAAAACTGGTTGATCCATTGAAACTCAATGAATCAACCCTGACCTAGGGGTATCATACATGAGTTCTAGCTTGACTCTTGATGTAGCTCGCCCCCCATCTAGTATGTCCCCTACTTTCCTGGATTTCACCTCGACGTGGAGTTGTCTGCGTCTTACACCATCCTCATCATGGCGGGGTCCACATCATACATCATCTCCATGAAAAGTACAAGTGTACTCGCACACAGATGAGGGGAACTTTGGAGGGTAATGTACATCCATATAATGATGGACACACAGACCCTTATACATATTGACAGAAAAAAATGATGATGTGGAACCATCTTAATTATTTATGTTAATCGTACACAATTATAAATAATTAATTAAATAAACAACAGACATACACAAGTTGGTCAACGCTCAAGACTGGTCAATGGGTAATGAAATGTGTGATAGAAATTAAATTGCAATAAATTAAAGTATGATGGTATTTTATTTAAATTAAATGAATTTATTAAATTAAAATAATTTAATTATATTCGGTCCCTTAATTAATTTAATTTTAATACCAAAAATTAAATTATATGATTAATTTAATTTCATACCCAAACTAAATTAATTTCCTTCAAAAATTAAATTAATTAATTAATTTACTTTTGATTAACCCATGCAAGCCCAATGTAGGTCGCGCCCAACCCGTACAAACTCGTTTTGAGTCGTGCAAAGCCCGTGCACCACTGTTCAGAGAGGCAAGTCCGCCCAGACCCATTCCAGGTCGGGCCGACCCACTGGGGCCCATTTCAAGGTAGATCCAGTCCATCAGAACCAAAGAAGGGGTTACCTCGCTAGTCGAGGGGTAGCTGATGGCCTAGGAAAGGATCTCGGATGAAAGTGGCTCGATCCACGATAGGGTGTCTCGGCGGATAGGCACCGGCAGACGGTGGTTTGCAGAGGCAGCTGGGCGGGGTGCACCAGTTCTGGCTGTCAGTGGCCCGCAGGTGAGCTGCGTGGCTGAACGAAGAGCGTCGGCCGGGATCATGCCGAAAAGGGAGGAAGGCCGCCGAGCGGTGGCTCGGTCGCAGTCGAGGGTGCTGGGGTGAGCTTAGGCGGTCGCTCGGGTGGAGACAACGACACTGTGGGAAGATGGGGCGATGCTACGCCAGGGCAGCGGTGAGGTCCGAGCGGCCGTCGTCCTGTGGCGTGCGGCGGAGCACCAGGCGGGGACGACGCTGAGCGGGGTGGCGATCTGGTGCCGGGAGGTGGCGCCTCAGACCGACAGCAGAAGAGGGCACCCGCCGGTTAACCACCATCGGTCAGGCGGGCGACGGCTTGAGGCAGCAGAGGAACGCTAAAGGTGGCGCGGTGGGCGGTCGCACCTGCGGAGGAGGCCCGATGCATGGATGGAGAAGATAGGAGCGGAGATAGAGGCTATGATGAAATCACCAAAAATAGTCGCTAGAGAGAGCCTCTCTCTTTAAATAGTGGATGCTCAAATTCCTAAATTAGGTTTCCCACCCCCGTTTATTAAACGTCAACTAAATAAAATAATTGTGATGAACTAAACCACATTATAAATATAAGTTATATTTTATCACATACCTATAATATATATTAAATATATTACATGATAAAACCAAGTCATTTAACTCAACTTGTAATTCCTGCTTAATAATAAACGAGCATGGAATATTAAAATAATATTCGTTCGATTAATATCATTCTTCGTATTTTCTTAACTTAAAAATACTTTTAATAAATAAATTAAACCTAATTATTCTTTACATGAATAATAATGAAATTATTTATTCTTTGATGATCGATGACTTGAAAAACACTCGGACCCCGTGGTGGGGCCCACCATGTCCTATATACCTGGAAAGTTCAGGAGCCGAGCGAGAGCCCGGTCCTAAAAATTTATTAATAAAAATAAAAAAGCATAACAACAGTACACATCATGTGGCATAGAGAGCACCAGCAGTCATGAAAAAAAAAACCAAATCAAAGTCTCAAATACAAATGGGATCTGAATACCCCCTCTATCAGCCAAAGAAACTGGCACACTACCATAGCACCATTCGACCCATAACTCGGCCAGCCTGTACTCAACTCCAAAATCATCAGCCACCCCGCATCCCGAAATCATCAGCCACCCCACATCCCGAGGTCTCCCACTCAGCAACCGAGGTCGTCATCTTTCTCGACCACAATTCACGACCCACTCACATCATCCATCTCTAAATCTCCAAAGCATCCACCAAGGGGCTACCCTGAGATCATGCCTCGAGGTCACAACAGGCTGACAGCCTGTACTAGGCTTGTATTCTGAGTCAACACCACATCCGACATGTGGACATCACCGTAACTGCAAACCCACCCGCCGCATGTCCCGAGGGTCGTCGCCTAGAACCCACCCGCAACTCTCCGCAATCAATTTAGGAAGGTCATGAGGGTCCTCACCACCACCTGTGTCCTGTTCACATTGCCAGTCCGCAACTCGTTGATGTCCTTCCCATCACGCCATCTGCACGACCGCTGCCACACACCCAAAGCTGCGATCTCCATCCTATGTGCATCACCGTCGGTGGTAGAACATCGCCATCCTTTGGTAGTGACGACGCTCATGGAACCTCCGCTGGTGCTCGCACGGAGCTCCCCACCAGGATCCTAACACCACGGCCCACCGAGACCTCACCTGTCGGGATCCCAAACCCTAAAATAGCCAATGCCATAGCCCACCGGGATCCCAGAAGATCCACCGGATAGGCTCGCGTCTCACCAGATCAGCCGACCAGCCCCCGCATCACGCTGTCTCCATCCTTCATCGTCGCTCCAAGTAGCCTCACCCAAGCCCACTGGGATCCCGGATCTGCTGGCTCCACCCTGCATCACCGCTTCGTTGTTGGGAACAACCACCACATCGTGAGCCAGAACCTCTCCCACCGCCGCTGTCCAGGCACAAACATCAATCGCCACTGTCAATCCCCCATCACCAATAGCCCCCTCCAAGGCATCTTCTTCACAAACCAAGAGAAGATTCTAGAAACCCATCAAGGCCCCTAAAGAGATAAGGAAAATCATAACAACGATAACCAACCTATGGACACATATTGTGTACTATAATCTCTTTGTCTTTAAATATATCATCAAGAAGGACGCACACTTGTGTCATTATCCTTCATTGATTTATTATTTTTTGATCAAACTAGATAGATTTACCCTTGACTTCCTTGGTCAAAGAATTATGAAGGCACTACCATCCCGATAAACCATGCCTGAGATCTATTACTTCCTTAACTTGGAAGTGAAAAATCTTTTCTTGACCATTCAACCAATGCCATATCACCAATGATGCACCCAACACAAGCTACCTCACCATGATTTCATTATCATGGGTTTTTTCCTTACATCAAATTATATGATCAAATTGAACACACTCGTAATGATCTCAAGTCAGGAGACCAATACACATGTCCATAGATAGGAACAACCAATGACACCTGAACATGTGGTGTTCCTATTGGTGGGTCTATCCTCATGATCTCAAGTACTAGAGATCACCAAGAGCGAATTTCATGATAAGAAGTCTCAATTCTTATGAGTCCCCAACACTTGATAGTCAAAAGTCTACTGTTTCCAATCGGTAAGATGTATCTAGACCATATGATTTTTTTTTAAGATTAATGTCATAGTGTCTTGAGTTTCTCATTATAGACAAGGATCTGCTATAACCATTTGATATAACAAGTAATCTATTTAAATTACCATTAAATAGTGGATGTAAAAATATCTACACAATAATGGTAAGTAAACATCATGTATATCTAACTATACACATGATATGGTAATCAAAAGTACTAATAAAGTTGGGTCTAGGGGCACCCAATTTTACAATAGTATGATGCCTACAACCTTTTTAATAATGTTACCTCAATCTTCTATTTCCAACTTTTTCAATGCATGTAGCATCCCAAACTTTTCTTTCAGATATGCTCTTTGTTTTCTTCCAAGTCTTTTTTTGTTCTTTATGGTTTCAGAAGCTTTCAAGGTATTTAGAGTCTTAATAATAATTTTTAATCTTTTCCTAGTGAAAAATGGGTCGGACCACACAATGGTCCAAGAAGTTTTCTACCTCAGTGTTCCCTATGTAAAATGACCAGGCCAAAATGTCCAGAGTAGGGCGTGGTCCTAGGCCCAGCCTGCTAGTGGTTAACCTATCCACCATGGCCAAATAGGCTCCATCGGGGCATGATGGAGGTCGTGGCTAGGTCAATACTGTTGTAAAAGTGGGTTCCTAACACCCAACATGAACAATACTTTTCAATTACCATATAATTTATACAGTGAAAGAAATCTGAGCTTTCTTGCTCAGTTTTGGCTATTTGATATGCGTTTTAAACTAAAATGACACTTTTATATTGAAAAACATGCACTTTGAGTCATACAAACCACATTGTGTGTTAGATTGATATTTGGTCATTTTTTACACATCACAAATGAATTATGGATCATTATACTAAAGTTTGAAAATGATATGATCTTGTTTTCTCGGTTTCAGCTATATGATGCACATTTTAAACTAAAATGACACTTTTATATTGAAAACACTCAATTTATGTTATACCGACTACATCGTGTGTCATATTGACATGTGATCAATTCATACACATCAAAAATGGATTATGGATTGTTTTCCTAATTTTTGAAAACAATCTCAGCTCATTTTCTAACTTTTGGCTATGTGTTTTCATTTTTATCTAAAATGAAACTTCTATATTGAAAACATGCATTTCGAGTCATATTTTCCACATTGTCTACCAAATTGATATACGGTTGATTCCTACACATCAAAAATGAATTATGAATCATTGTCCTAAATTTTTAAATCAATATGATCTATTTTTTTTGTTATTGTCTATGTGATGTGTTTTAAACTAAAACGACACTTTTACATTGAAACCACAGACTTCAAGTCATACAAACCACATCATGTTCCGAATTGATGTGTGGTCGATTCTTATACATAAAAAATGAATTATGAATTATTTTTCTAATATTTTAAAATAATTTGAGCTCGTTTTCTTAGTTTTGGCCACGTGATACGTCTTAAACTTAAATGAAACTTCGATATTGAAAACATGCACTTTAAGCCATTCTGACCACATCGTGTGTTGGATTGATGTAATGAACCCAACTTCAGTAACTTAGTGTCAGTTTATTACTTTATTCCATTGGAATAGATACAAGGAATTATTAGAATAATTGAACAAGAATCTTCAATATCTTTTAGAGAAGGGTTTTATTCATTCGAGTGTATCTCTTGTTAAGTCCCAATATGAGATTGACTGAGCGATCAAGATGGGGGGGGAGGTGAATTAACCATTTTTAAAATATTTAGTGAATTATTATCAAAGTTAATAATTAATGAAATGAAAATAAAATATAAATGAATTATTTTTATAGTATTTTGGATTTAAATGACCCTACTTGAATGTTCTGGGCATAGTGGAACCATGAGATGGGTCATGCCCAATTTTAATTTTTTTCATGATCAATGATCAATTAGAGATTTACATGATGATAAATGTCATGATCAATGGAATTGAATAAAAGAAAATAGATAATGGATAAAACACTAAAACTAGAGCACATGATCGTCAGATATTATTTATAATTAATTTAATAAATTAAAGAATTTCCTTGTGAGAATTCTTTCTTAGTTGATGGATTTGACAATAGATCTACATTGTACTGTCATTACGTTGTAGGAATAAAGAGAAGAATCCCTCTAGTGAAGATCCACATGCGTTCCAAAAATCTATGAACGTCACTATAAGAATCTCTAGGCACTAGCATGGAAGATCCTATCATTTGCGTCATTTGCCTTTGATCGCCTTGAGAATCACTTCCAAAGGATTCCCTTTGACCACTCTTGACTCGAGAGTGGGAGGTGGAGGAAGATCGCTCTCCATTCTTGAGAGTGTTATTGGAGAAGGGAGATCTCTAGGGCTTCGAGAGGATTCTCTGGATTCATTGTGCACAACAAAACAAATAAATTGGCACTATTAAAAAATAATATAATTGGGTTTATATACAGCAAGGGTTTAGAAATAAATATTTTCACAAGTTCCTTTTAATATTTATTTAATCCCTATCAAACTCCATGTCTATAATAATATTAATAATATTATTTCTCAACATGCACATAACTTTAAAAATAAAATTACACATTATTTATTCAAATAATATTCAATATATATATTATTTCTCCCTGGACCATTATACTTAGTCTGCTACTCCTCCAGAATATTTATCGACCCTTGAATAATGTATATTTCTTTATTAAATAAATATCATTTCATTAGCTTATAATAAATACATAAATATAATATTCACTAAATAGAAAATAATTTTTTATTAAATATTCTACTCACATAATATTCTCTCGAATAATTGATGACAAAATATATATGATCAAGCAAACATTATTAATTATTAAACAACTAGAGGGAATAATATTTATTCAACTTGTCAAATAATAAATAATAATATATATTATTTAACTAAGATTCTAGATACACATATTGTGTGACCCTATTGGACTCATCTCACAGTCAGCCACATCCCCACCTCTTTCCCACACATCGCAACCCATATTTATTGTGAGAGATACAGAGGTGAAAATAAGGTGACTGTACGTTTTCTCTGAGTGGTCACCAAATGCTACAGTGATTCTTATTTGGTGGAACATCAATGGGTGGAACAAAACATTTTCATTAGGTCTCCTCTAGTGGTTGGATTTCTATGGTAGTCACCCACCATCCACTAAAAGTTAGTGGATGGTGAAAATTTTCATCAATATTCAACATGGGCGAGCACATCAGTGGTGGTGGTTGGGGAACCTTGATGCACTGATACGAACTCACTACTGAAAACATGATTGTTTCTCACATCATCGATGACGATGGTAGGATCCTAGACCGGGCTAGCATGGGGGAGGACCTATTCTAGGCCATATGGGGAGGCGGCGATGAGATCTTCATAATCATCCTTGTGTAGAAACTAAACCTATTTCCCATTCCATCCATTGTCAACATGTTTATGGTGAATGTAGTCGATGATGAAAGAATGAGCAGGCTCCTGCATCACTATCAGTACGTAGTAGATATAATTCTATAGGAACTATTCATCTGGATCATCGTGACAATATAGGAATTCCACTGCAAGCTCATGGCTGGTGATTTGGGTGATGTTCAAGTCTCTCTTCCTTGGCTGACTTTGGGACTTGCTTCCATTGATGAGGAAAAGGTTTCTGGATCTGGGATTGAAGGATGAGTAGTGCAGGGAGATGATTTTTTTCAAAAAAGTGCTTTATTTCTTAGAGTTCAATAATGGGAACACATTCCGAGATTTGCTCAACCAGACCCACCCCCACCGTTTGAGCTCTACCACATATCAAATCAAAACTTGTGTAAAGATATACACCATAGGGACCTGAGGGAACCCTGATCATAATTTTTTTGGGGGTAAAAAAGGATCATAAAGCCTCTAATACTGAGTTTTTTTTTATCTAAGTACCACCATTTTTTAAAATTTAATGGAATTTCATCCTAGTTTAATGGAGGGTTCTTATATTTTTTTGGTAGTGACTCAATATATTCTCAAGTATTACCCTCATATAGATATTATGACGTCCAAATTTTATCATTTTTTATATTGTACTATTATTTATAATTAAATACATACACATGTCTACATATTTGTATATATTTAAAAATAAAAAATTTAATTTGATAAATAAATATGTAAACATATTTACATATAAAATATTTTCCAAATATATAAACCATATTTAAAAATAATAATATCCATTTTATTTAAAAAAATGTGTGAATATTTATATGCCTATACAATATATATAATGTGTGTGTGTGTATATATTTTTGTGTGTATTAACAAACCGATATATGTTATCTATATATTATAATATATGTATATAAATATCTATAATTATATTTATAGATTCAAACATATAATATATATATATGTATGTATGTTTTTATGTATGTATTTATAAACACACACACACAAAACGTATTTTATATATGTATTTAAAAATAATTATATATATATATATAAATATATGGATAAAAAATGTAATGAAATATATATAAATATATAGATTTATCATTAAATACATAACAAAAAAATAAATGGGAGTGGAAAAGGAGGGGGCATGTGAGGGGGAGGCCTCAGTTTCAAAACCCAGAAAAGGTAGGGGCATGTGGGCATGTGAAGAAGGTGGCCTAACATTGTTAAAGGAGGGTCATAGAGTATGGCATCCCACCTTTTTTATTACATAACTTTTCATTACATTTTACAAACAGAGGATCTTTAAATTCTAGTGTCTTGGAAATCAGGAACATAATACATGAAAAACAACATAAAACATTCTTCTAATCCTCTTGTACGACTTCATCATAAGTTCATCCTAAGTACAGTTACTGCATCTCATAACCTGGAGACGTACATTCAAAGGAAAGGGTGAGTAGAAGGCCCAGTAAGGGTAAACAAGGGAATCAGTTTACTTGTGACATCAATAAGAACTTGAATAAAAACATAAGGACATGAGCAATGGAAGTATAGGCATATCATAATGAAAAGAACTTAAAACATAACTTGAATATGTGGCTACAACATTTCATTAAGACATTCATGAACATATCACCAAGGTTGATCCCCAAGGTGCCATAAAAATTGCCAAGGTTATTCACCAAGGTTTCGTGAAACTTGTCATCTCTAGAGATTAATTCTTTACCCAATGAATTAGAGCACTATCAGGGCACACCCTTAATATGTCTTTAATTAACTGTGATCTACATAGATCATAACAAAAAATTTAATAAATAACTCAAATAGAATCAAAGAAATGGGTTTCATGTCAAAATCATGACGTTTTAAAAGTTCTTAAAAATAAGATCATTATATCATTTATAACCCATGGAAAGGGAGTGAGGGTTATATGTATGTCCATTAAAGAATAAAATATATCCTTTTTATATATTTATGAACACCTATAGAAACGAAATAGGTCTGGGTATTCACATAAATAAACAAGATAATTTCTTGAGAGAAAGAGATAGAGATTTTTGAGACGAAATTTCTGCAGCATAACGACTATATAACATGGTTTTAGAAAATAATAAAAAAAGAGGGTACAAGGGTAACCCACTCATAAATAAATCATATTAAAATATAAATACAGAATAAAATGGAGATAATAACGTAGTATGGATATTTAAATTAAATACCAAAAGAAAAGAAAACTTGGAAGGAAAGAGAAGATGCGATTTCTTTTACGAGAAATTTGGCAGCCTAACAACGTCACTTAAATATTCAGAAAACAAATTGATGAGAGCAGAAAGGGTCTCTCAAAAATTAAATATGAAATGGAAAGTAATGAGAACATATAAGAACATACCCTAAACATAAATAGATGGAATCTAGAAGACACAACATAAAGGAATTCATGACTTAAAAGAGGAGGGTGACATAATCCCTTACCTTAAAGAGTAACTTCGAAAGTTTGAAGGTCGGGACCTTGGGAGGCTTGAGGGAACCTTGGGAGGACTCCTTGGGAGGTAAGGAGACCAGAAATTAGTTGAGAATTATTTTGTAATGAAATGAATGAGGGAAATGTCTTGGTATTTATAGGGAAAATGAGTGAATAAATTATTAATTTCCAAGGGACACCTCATCGGTGGTATTTGCAAAACCATGGTCTTGCCCATGGTATTTGCCAATGGTATTGGCCACTTGGGACAACTCATAGCATATCTCACTATTCATAAGTCGACCAGAAAGCTTACATCATTATTACATCATTAATGATGTCATTAAACACTCGGAACTCAAAACTGCATTTTTACTATTCACCGAAAATTCAACTGTTTTAGAAAAAACCCAAAAATTCACCCTAACCTAATATTGATGCTCTAAATTTAAAAATAAATTCCATTTTATTAAAATAATTTTCTAAATATTTTTAATTTAATTTTTAAATAAAATCATTATTTATTCCAAAAATACAACTTTAAAACTATAACTCAATTTATAACACCTTAAAAAAAGTAATCAAGATCCCATAAAAATATGATATACCCATAAGAAAATAAAGTAACAATTTATGATTAAATTTTATGAAAATAAATTTCCATTTTAAAATATTAAATTAATTATAAAATTGTAAATAAAATATTTATGGCGTACAAAAATACCAAAACTTAAACTATGATCATTTTTTCACTTTTAAGATGTCTAAAATGTATTTATACAATCATGGGTGAAGTTTCTATTTTTTTGGTCAAATTACTATTCATTACTATTCATATGGGTATGTTACTATTCTTACTTTACTATTCACTAAAAACCAAGTTAATCTTATTAGACTCTAAATTTCTCACGGATCACAACCGTAGAAGACCATTTTTTGAAAATCATTTCAAATTATTAATTATTTATAGAATACAAAAATATTTTAAAATACCCTTTTTTCCTAAATTCATCAATAATACACATCCTATATTTATCCGGATATTTGAAATTCACAAACTTTGTCATAAGAAAAAATAAAAATTTTATTTATATAAAAGGATTACACAAAGCAACTAAGGTCTTATTACATATCCCCTTATAACACCAGCATAGGAACTAAGTGTAAGGTGTGCTATGATGATAAAATCTTGGTGTAGATCGGACAACCTTGCCCGAGTGGTGATTTCTATCAGCTTGAACTTCTCCCTTAGGTGATTTCGTTCAAGCTTCATATGTTGAAGTTCATCTTGGGCTTGGTCCAGAGCAAAGCCCAGTGATGCTACCTCCTTCCCAAGCTCTGACAGATGAGCTTCATATGGATCGAGTCTACTGGATGAGGCCATTGAATCTTCTATATGTATTAATTAACCAAGATAACCATATTTATAAAAACACAATGTTAAGATTATAGTTTCCAACAGTCATATTGATGAACAATCGTATAACAGTCGAAACCCAATGGTCTCATTTTAATTATACCTACTTCATTAATTTAAGGATATAGTTTTGTTGAGTATAAAATAAAATATCGCACAAAATTAGGAAAAAAATATAATTAAAAAGTTCGGGTCGTTACATTATTCCCCCCTTAATAAAATTTCGTCCTTGAAATTTTATCTCGTACCCTCTGATGGGAAAAGGTGTGGGTACTTCTGTCTCATGGACTCCTCTAGTTCCCATGTGGCTTCTTCACATTTGTGGTTCCTCCACAACACCATAACAAGGTGGGTAGTCTTATTGCATAGAACCTTGTATCTATGATCCAAGATCTCCACCGGATGCTCCTCATAAGAGAGGTCATGTTCCATTTGTACCACCTCTGGATTTTGTACATGTGAAGGGTCAGTTATGTACTTCCTCAAGAGGGATACGTGGAAGACATCATGAACTTGGGATAGATTTGGAGGAAGTGCAAGCTGATAAGCCACTGCTCCCACACGATCAAGGATTTCATAGGGGCCAATATACCTAGGGCTGAGATTCCCTTTCTTCCCAAACCTCATGACTCTCTTCCAAGGTGAAATCCAAAGAAAGACTTTGTCACCAACATCAAACTCCAAGTCCCTTTGACGGTTGTCGGCATAACTCTTTTGCCGACTCTGAGCAGACTTAATGTGTTGTTGGATGACATGGACCTTTTCTGTCATCTCTTGCATAAGATCAGGCCCAAGAAGCTTTCTCTCACCAGCTTCATACCAACAAGTAGGAGTTCTACATCGCTTCCCATATAGAGCTTTATAGGGTGCCATTTGAATGCTCGAGTGAAAGCTGTTGTTGTAAGAAAACTCAACTAAAGAGATATATTGATCCCATACACCTTTAAATTCTATTGAGCAAGTTCTCATCATGTCCTCGAGTGTTTGAATAGTCCTTTAAGATTGACCATCAGTTTGGGGGTGATAGGACGTACTGAAATTCAATTCAGTGCTCAGAGCTTGTTGAAGACTTCTCCAAAATTTTGATGTGAACCTTGGATCACAATCATATACGATAGAAAGTTGAACTCCATGCATCCTTACCATTTCCTTCACATAAATCCTGGCAAGTTGATCAAGAGAGAAATATTCCCGAATGGAGATAAAATGGGAAGTCTTGGTGAGACGGTCCATAATAACCCATATCACATTATTTCCTTTAGAAGTTCTCGGGAGACCAGTGACAAAGTCCATAGTGATATTGTCCCACTTCCATGCTGGTATGGGTAGTGGTTGCAATACCCCTTTAGAAAGTTGTCGCTCTGCCTTCACTTGCTGACATACCAGGCACCTTGAAGTGTAGTCAGCAATCTCCCTTTTCATATTATCCCACCAATAATGATCACGAAGATCCCTATACATTTTCATTCTACCAGGATGTATAGAGAAATTAAAGCTATGAGCTTCATCCATCAGCTCCTTCTTTATTTCCAGAATAGATGGAACACATAGTCTTGTATGAAATTTTAGTACACATTCTTGATTAGTATTGAACTCAGAAAACTACCCATCCTTTATAGCCTCAAACTTCTTCTATAACAAAGGATCTTCTTTTAGAGATTTCTTGATATTCTCTAGTAATGACGGTTGAGAAATAATTTGGGTTAGGGTTGATGATGTACCTTACCTTATAATTCCTATGTCTAACTTTACTAGGTCATTGATCAAAGGATCTTTTTGAATTCTCATCATAGAAAGAACAACTGGGTCTTTCCTGCTTAATGCATCTTCAACTTTATTTACTCTTCCGGGATGATAATGAATTGAACAATCATAGTCTTTAAAGAGTTCCAACCATCTCCTTTATCTCATGTTCAATTCATTTTGTGTGAAAATATACTTCAAACTTTGATGGTCTGTGTATATATCACATTTCACCCCATAAAGATTGTGCCTCCATATCTTTAGAGAAAAAACGACCATAGACAGCTCCAGATCATGCGTAGGATGCTTCTGCTCATGAATCTTCAACTGTCGAGATGCATAAGCAATGAATTTTTCATTTTTCATGAGGACACACCCAAGACCTTTCAGAGATGCATCACTAAAAATAACGAATCCTTATCCACTCAAGGGTAGAGTTAACATAGGTTCATTAACCAATCTCTTCTTCAGCTCTTGGAAACTTTCCTCACACTCCTTTGTCCAGATAAACTTGAACCCTTTTTGAGATAACTTGGTTAATGGATTAGAAAATCATGAAAAGTTTTTCACAAACCTCCTATAATATCCCACTAATCCAAGGAAACTACGAATCTCAATTATTGTTGTAGGCTGAGGCCACTCCTCTACAACTTTTTGTCTTTGCAGGGTCAACTGTGATTCCTTCATTGGTAACAATGTACCCCAAAAATACAACTTGTTGTAATAATAATTCACATTTATTGAACTTTCCAAAAATTCTCTCCTTCCTTAGAGTTTGCAAAATAACCCTTATATGATCCTCATGCTCCTCACGACTTTTGGAATATATCAGAATATCATCAATAAAAACTACCACAAAGTTATCAAGGTAGTTTTTAAAGAATTTTTTCATCAAATCCATAAAAATTTCAGGTGCATTAGTCAGTCCAAAAGGCATAAAAACAAACTCATAATGCCCATATCTTGATCGGAAGGCAGTTTTTGGAATATCTTCTTTCTTCACCCTCAATTGATGATAACGAGATCGAAGATCAATCTTAGAAAAGAATTAATCCCCATGAAGTTGGTCAAATAAGTCATCAATTCTTGGAAGAGGGTATTTGTTCTTTAATGTGATTTTATTCAGTTCTCTATAATCAATGAATAGCCGCATCGATCCATCATTCTTATTCACAAAGAGAATAGGTGCTTCCCAAGGAGACACACTCGGTCAGATAAACCCCTTCTCTAAAAGATCTTGGAGTTATTTCTTTAATTCCTTCAGCTCCACATTATCCATCTTATATGGGTTCTTTGATATTGGATGATATCCAGGTATGAGTTCAATGGAGAACACTACCTCTCTTTTTGGGGGAGGGCCAGGAAACTCCTCAGAAAACACGTCAACATATTCCTGGATGATGGAGACATTTTCTATCCTCAAACTCTCATTTCCTTCTTCTTATTCACCGATAAATTCCATAAAGAAAGATGTAGGAGGTTCTTCTAGACAAAGATCAGGTTGAGATATCTCTCTTTGGAAGATAACTATAGGTTTTCCATTCAAGACTACTGATATTTCCTTACTTCTGCATTTGATCTTAGAATTATACTTTGAGAGCCAGTCCATCCCTAGTATAATGTCGAATTCCAGTATGGGAATGACTACTAGATTTGCGATAATATTGTGCTCACTAAAGTAAATACTAGAGTTTCTAAACACTGATAATGCTTGGATAATCCCACTAGGAGTCTTGAATGATAACTCTACTTTTAGCAAGTCAGGGGTTGATTCTAAAGAATCAAACAAAGTACTTTCTAGATTTGAGAGAACAATAAGATTACCTACTACCACATCATTTGGAGCTTCAACTTCAGCTGTCGTGATAGCAAAAGCACGAACTTGCTCCCTTGTCCTTTACTGAGGCTGATGGTGGTTCCCCTCCATTGCCCTTGGATTTGGACAGTGATTGGAAAAGTTCCCAAGTTTTCGACACTTAAAGCACTGGACATTAGGTAGGGACTGCACCATATTCCCCTTGTCATTAGTGTTTGGAAGTTGAGGTTCTACATCACTATGATAATTCCTCTCAATATGGCCATCTCTTCCACACTTGTAGCATTTCCCACCCCCGAGTAGGCAGTTCCCTGAATGCTTCTTCCCACATTTATTACACGTGGGACGTTGCAATTTCTTGCCTCCTCTGCCTTGATCAAAGGTCCTCTCTAAGTTGGGATCCATTGATCTCTTTCTGTCATAGGATTTATGAGACCATTGCATCTCACCAAACTCCAGTTCGACTTTCATCGCACTCCACATGATCTCCTCGTAGCTTTCATAGTCTCGGTTGGCTAGATTTATCTGCAGATGAGGTCTCAGTCCACTGAAGAATCTATCAACCTTACCATTTGGATCCACGAAAAATATAGAGGTATATCGTGAAAGTCGAGTGAAGTTCATCTCATATCTTCCGAGAGATTCGTTCTCCTTCTGCTTCAGCTCGAGAAACTCCTTCTCCATTCTTGTTCTCATGGATCGAGGGAAATACTTACTGAAGAAAATCCCTCTAAAATCTTCGCACTCCATAGATTCAACCTCTACTCTTTGCCTCATGTTTTTAATCAGCTCCCACCACTGGTCAGCTTCTCCTTCTAAGTAATATACAGCCAGGGTGACCTTCTCTTGCACTGAACAGCAGAGCACAGAAAAGATCTTATCGATAGAGCTGATCCACTGCTCAGAAATCAATGGGTCTGTAGATCCACTGAAAGTTGGTGGTCTTTAACGCATAAAGGACTCAAAAAAATGTTGTTCCCTTCACGGTGAGATCATTATTTCAGCTTGATTAAAGTTATTTCCCATAACTTGAGTCAGTTGGTTCATCATTCGCATGAATGTTTCCATTCCGGCTTCCATTGGAGGGCCATCAGTGCATGGTCCATTGCGGTCACTATTTTCACGGTTCCTACTATTTCCCACCATTTATAAAACCTTAATGAGAAACTTATTTCATTTAAAAATATTTTAAATATAAAGGATTCATGTCTTAAAACTTCTTTAAACAATTACATTTCTCTATAAATCCTTCATAATGATTCATAAAAAGCTTATGATTAACCAAAAATATCCCCCGAGAGTGTCGTAACCAAGAGTGAAACAAGGCCCATTGTCATGTACTAGGATACCCTGGGTCAAGCCCGAAACACCTTATTGGAGTTTTCACTCCTAGGTACCTATTTGCCAGAGCCGCCTCTACCTGCTCGTATCCAGACATGAATGTATTTTCTTGATAAACCACTTACTTAATACTCACCAAAATACCAGGAAGTTTTACTATATTTAATCTTTTCTATAGGATTCTTCCTAAATATTTCATAGCCTAATTTCTATAAATAACTAAACTATCCTTTGATACCAACTATGGCATCCCACCTTTTTATTACATAACTTTTCATTACATTTTACAAACAAATGATCTTTAAAGTCTAGTGTCTTGGAAATCAGAAACATAATACATTAAAAAAAATATAAAAAATTCTTCTAATACTATTGTCTGGATTCATAATAAGTTCATCCTAAGTACAATTACTGCATATCATAACCTGGAGATGTACATTCAAAGGAAAGGGTGATCAGAAGGCCCAGTAAGGGTAAAAAAGGGAATCAGTTTACTTGTGACATCAATAAGAACTTGAATAAAAACATAAGGACATGAGAAATGGAATTATAGACATATCATAATGAAAATAACTTGAAACATAATTTGAATATGTGGCTACAACATTTAATTAATACATTCATGAACATATCACCAAGGATTATCCCTGAGGTGTCATAAAAATTACCAAGGTTATTCACCAAGGTATCGTGAAACATGTCATCTCTAGAGAATAATTCTTTACCCAATGCATTGGAGAATTATTAGTGCGCACACTTAATATGTCTTTACTTACATGTGAGACACATAGATCATAATCAAACATTTCATAAATAACCCAAATAGAATCAATGAAATGGGTTTCATTTCAAAATCGTGACGTTTTAAAAGTTCTTAAAAATAAGATCATTATATCATTTATAACCCATGGAAAGGGAGTGAGAGTTATATCTATGTACATTCCAGAATAAAATATATCCTTTTTATATATTTATGAACAACTATAGAAACGAAATAGGTCTGGGTATTCACATAAATAAACAAGATAATTTCTTGAGAGAAAGAGATAGAGATTTTTGAGACGAAATTTCTGCAGCAAAACGACTATATAACATGGTTTTAGAAAATAATAAAAAAAGAGGGTACAAGGGTAACCCACTCATAAATAACTAATATTAAAATATAAATACAGAATAACATGGATATAAGAATGTGGTATGGATATTTTAATGGAATACCACAAGAAAAGGAAACTTTAAAGGAAAGAGAAGATGCGATTTCTTTTATGAGAATTTCGGTAGCCTAACGACGTCACTTAAATATTCAGAAAAAAAATTAATGAGAGTGGAAAGGTTATCTCAACAATTAAACATGAAATGGACAGTAATGAGAAAATATAATAACATACCCTAAACATAAAGAGATGGAATCTATAAGACACAACATAAAGGAATTCATGACTTAAAAGAGGAGGGTGAAAGAATCCCTTACCTTGAAGAGTAATTTCGAAATCTTGAAGGTCAGGAACTTGAGAGGCTTGAGGGAACCTTGGGAGGACTCCTTGGGAGGTAAGGAGACCAGAAATTCGTTGAGGATTATTTTTTAAGGAAATGAATGAGGGAAGTGGCTTGGTATTTATAGAGAAAGTGAGTGAATAAAATATTAATTTCCAAGGGACACCTCATCGGTGGTATTTGCAAAACCATGGGCTTGCCCATAGTATTTTCCCATGGTATTGTCCACTTGGGACACCTCATAGAATATATCACTATTAATAAGTCGACAAGAAAGCTTACATCATTATTACATCATTAATGATGTCATTAAACACTCGGAACTCAAAACTGCATTTTTACTATTCACTGAAAATTCAACTATTTCAGAAAAAATCCAAAAATTCACCCTAACCTAATATTGATGCTCTGAATTCAAAAATGAATCCAATTTTATAAAAATAATTTTAAAAAAAAATTAATTTAATTTTTAAATGAAATCATTATTTATTCCAGAAATACAACTTTAAAACTATAACTCAATTTGTAACACCTTAAAAAAAGTAATCAAGGTCCCATAAAAATATAATATACCCATAAGACAATAAAGTAACAATTTATGATTAAATTTTAAGAAAATAAATTTCCATTTTAAATTATTAAATTAATTATAAAATTGGAAATAAAATATTTATGGCGTACAAAAATACCAAAACTTAAACTATGATCATTTTTTCACGTTTAAGATGTCTAAAATGTATTTATACAATCATGGGTGAAGTTTATATTTTTTTGGTCAAATTACTATTCATTTCTATTCATTACTGTTCATATGGGTATGTTACTATTCCTACTTTACTATTCACTAAAAACCTAGTTGATCTTTTTAGACTCTAAATTTCTCACTGATCACAACTGTAGAAGACCATTTTTTGAAAATATTTTCACATTATTAATTATTTATAGAATAAAAAATATTTTAAAATACCCTTTTTTCCTAAATTCATCAATAATACACATCCTATATTTATCCAGATATTTGAAATTCACAAACTTTGTCATAAGAATAAATAACAATTTTATTTATATAAAAGGATTACACAAAGCAGCTAAGGTCTCGTTACATAGCCCCTTATAACACCAGCATAGGACCTAAGTGTAAGGTGTGCTATGGTGATAGAATTTTGGTGTGGCTCGAACAACATTGCCCGAGTGCTGATTTCTATCAGCTTGAACTTCTTCCTTAGGCAATTCTGTTCAAGCTTCATACATTGAAGTTCGGCTTGAGCTTGGTCCAGAGCAAAGCCCAGTGATGCTACCTCCTTCCCAAGCTCCGACAGATGGGCTTCATATGGATCGAGTCTTCTGGATGAGGCCATTAAATCTTCTATCTGTATTAATTAACCACAATAACCATATTTATAAAATCACAACCTTAATATTATAGTTTCCAATAGTCATATTGACCAATGGTCATATAACAATCGAAACCCAATGGTCTCATTTTAATTATACACACTTCATTAATTTAAGGATATAGTTTTGTTGAGTATAAAATAAAATATCACACAAAATTAGGAAACAAATATAATTAAAAGGTTCGGGTCATTACATAGAGCGCTGTTAAAGGTGTGGGGAGGATAGATAATTGTTATTAAAAGTGGGTTCAAGCGCTGATAGAGGGTGTTCCACCCACCAAATTGTAGACAAAAATATTTTTTTTTTAAATATTTTTTTGAATTTTATCAGTTCTTATAAAAGGGGACTTAATCATAATTTTTTTATTGATAATAAAATGGACCCCCTTTTAACAGTTCTTATATTATCAGTGATTTTCTAGCGCTGAAAAAAGTGATTTCTAGGGCTGTTAAAAGGGGGAATTGTGGCATGTGAAGGTATCAGGGAGCATAGTGGAAGCCGATGGGTCTAGGATTTAAAAATTTTCACCACTAAGATGACGGGGCTTGTCGTCTTCAAAGATATAAGCCCCAATGCAGTCTGAGGATCTCACGTAAATTAAATAGATCACAAAAATAAAATTGAAGACATATCTTTTTCTGATATGAAGTTATGCTCGACATCTGTTTTTCACTGGTGATTGATGGTTGAAGGATCCAAAGAAGAATCCCTCTAGATCATCCACACGTGATTCAAAAATCTTCTGGAACATCGATCATCAAATTCCAGGTGCTAGCACGGTGATATAACAATACCTTCAGCATCTCGATGATCACCGCATCGATGTTCCTTTGATGCATGGAGATCAGCATGATCCAATCACCTATATGTAGAGTGTCTCTCTATAGAAAGTGGGATAGGAGAGAGAGGATATCATGAACTTTCCATGAATAGTCTCTAGTGAGAGCTTCCCTCTACCTCTAAATAGTGGATGTTCAAATACCTGAATTGGGTTCCCCATCCCCCGTTTATTAAAGGTGCACTAAATAAATAATTATGATGAACTAAACTACGTCATAAATATTATTTATATTTTATCACATACCCAAAATATATATTAAATATATTATGTGATAAAACTAAGTCATTTAACCTAACTCATAATTTCCACTTAATATTAAATGAACCTAGAATATTAAAATAATATTCATTTGATTAATATTATTCCTCATATTTACTTAACTTGTAAATACTTTTAATAAATAAATTCAAACCGATTAGTCTTTACTTGAAAAATAATGAATTTATTTATTCTTTAGTGATCGATGACTTGGACAACACTTATACCCCCTGGTGGCCCCCACCATGTCCTATATACTTATTCTCTAGAATAGGGTAAATTATTGAATATGCTATTTTGTGTGACCCTCTAAGACCTTATCTCCATAGCAGTGAATAATATTCACAGACTAAGAGCGGAGTCTAACAACCCATCAAGGTCCCTAAAGAGATAAGGATAGTCGTAGTAATGAAAACCAACCTATGGACATGTACTTTGTACTATAATCTCTTTGTATTTAAATATCTCATAAAGTAGGATGCACACTTGTGTCATTGTCCTTCCTTGAATTATTTTTTATTGATCTAACTCGAAATATTTACCCTCAACTACCTTAGCCAATGAATTATGAAGGAACTACCATTCTGATCAACCAGTCCTGAGATATATTAATTCATAAACTTAGAACTGAAAAATCATTTCTTGACCATTCAACCAATGCCATACCACCAATGATGCTACCTACACAATCTAACTTTCTACGATTTCATTATCATGGTTTTTTACTTGCATCAAAGTACACAATCAAATGAAAGACAATGGAAATGATCTCAACTCAGTAGAAAAATATACATGTCCATAGATAGGAATAAACACTAACACCTGAAACATGTGGTGTTCCTATTGGTGGGTCTATCTTCAAGATCTCAACTACTAGAGATCACCAAGTGAGAACTTCATGAGAAGAAGTATCAATGCTTATGATCCCCCAACACCTGATAATTAAACATATACTTTTTCTAGTCAGTAAGATGTATCTAGAAAATATGACCTTTGTTTAATATTAATGTCATAGTATCTCAATGTTCTCATTATAGGCTAGGATCTTCTATAACCTTTTGATATAAAAATTAATCAATGGAAATTAGCATTAAATAGTGGATGTAGAAATATCTACACTATAATAGTAAGTAAACATCATGTATATCTTACTATACACATGTTATAGTAATCAAAAGCACTGATAAAGTTGGGTTTAGGGCACCCACTTTTACAATATCATGATGCCTGAAACCCTTTTGACATTGTTGCCTCAGTCTTCTATTTCCCACATTCTAAAAACATGTAGCATCCCAAACTTTTCTTTCAGGTATGTTATTTTTTTTTATTCTGAGTCTTGTGTTATTTTTTATGGTTTCAAAGAATTTCGATGTATTTAGAGTCTTAATAAAAAATTTTAATCTTCTCTCAGTGAAAAATGGGTCAAACCATGCAATGGTCCTAGTGGTTTTTTACCTAGGTGTTCCTTATGTAAAACAACGTGTCCAAAATTCCTAGAGTAGGGCGTGGTCTTAGGCCTATCCTGCTGGTGATTTCCCTATCAACCATGGACAACTAGGCTCCATTGGGGCATAGTAGAGGCCATGGCTAGGTATTTTTTTTTGTAAAAGTGGGTGCGTGAAACCCAACATGAACAATAATTTTCAATTGCTATATCATGTATACAGTGAAGACAATCTGATCTTGTTAGCTCAATTTTGGCTATTTGATATGCATTTTAAACTAAAATCACACTTTTATATTGAAAACATGCACTTTCAGTCATACTAACCACACTGTGTTCTAGATTGACGTGTGGTTATTTCCTACACATCACAAATTAATTATGGATCACTATCTTAAATTTTGAAAATAATCTAATCTCATTTACCCAGTTTTGTCTATATGATGCACGTTTTAAACTAAAATGACACTTTTATATTGAAAACATACAATTTATATCATACCAAATGTATCGTGTGTCATATTGACATGTGATCGATCCATACATGTCACAAATGGATTATGGATCATTTTCCTAATGTTTCAAAATAATCCAAACGTTTTTTATCAGTTTTAGCTATGTGTTTTGCGTTTTAAACTAAAATAGAACTTCTATATTGAAAACATGCATTTTGAGTCATATTTGAAACATCCTCTACTAGATTGACATATGATTGATTACTACCTATCAAAAATGAATTATGGATCATTTTCCGAAATTTTTAAATCAATCAGAAATCTTTTGTTTGGTATTGTCTATGTGATGCGTTTTGAACTAAAATGAATCTTTTATATTGAAAACATAGAATTCAAGTCATACCAACCACATCAAGTGTCAGATTGACTTGCGGTCAATTACCACACATAAAAAATGAATTATGAATTATTTTTCTAATGTTTTAAAATAATTTGATCTATTTTTATCAATTTTGTCCATGTGACGTGCATTTTAAACTTAAATAAAACTTTGATATTGAAAACATGCACTTCCATCCATTCTGGCCACATCGTGTGTTGGATTGATGTAACGACCCCAACTCCAATAACCCAAAGTGAGTGTCTTAATTTATTACATCAACACATATACAAGGAATAAAATATCGAAATACTAATCAGTTTAGTAGTTTTGTAATTACAATATACAACAACAGTATATAAATGAAAAATGAAAAATTTATTTGAAAACAATTACATAAAAAATACAAAAAACACTATATTATAGACATTTCAAACATTTTTTTACAATTAAATTAGCAAGTAAAATTTATCAAAAACATTAAAAACACCAATGGTTTCATTTTCTTTGGCACTCGCCCCCTCTCAAAAATCCCGATCATGGTATTAGTTGCTAAACAAACCTCCCCAACTTGAGAAAAAAATACACTTATATTAGAAAACAATTAATATGTTAGTAATACTATAAATAAATCAATTAAACATAAATATGAAATAACACATTAATAAAATGTCAATTTTAAACTGATAATGAGCCCTTGGAGTCATACAGATCACACCGTGCATCAGATTGAGGTGTGACTGATTCCTACACATCACAAATGAATTATGGATTGCTGTGCTAATGTATTAAAACAATATGAATGAGTTTGATCAATTTTGAGTATGTCACTTATGTTCTTTACAAAAATTTCATTTTAAACTAAAAACATGCACTTTGAGACTGATTCCTACAAGTCAAAAATGACTTATGAATCATTATTATAAATTATCAAGACAATTCAAGAACATTTTCTCAATTTTCAGTGAGTGACACACATTTAGATGAAATTCATTACCTTGATATATGATCTATGTGACACACATAAATTAATACATATGAAGGGTGTTAAAAGATATAACTCCAATGATTTTGTTATATAATTAATCTCTAGAGATAAAATGTTTATGGTACCTTGGTGAATAACCTTGGTAATATGTTTTATGACACCTTGGTGATGAACGTTGATGATATTAATATAAATGTCTAATTTTTATGTTCTAAACACATTTCCATGTTATGTAACATATTATTATGATTAGGCTATCATGTTATTCCTCATATTTTATCCGTAATGATCTCTCATGTTCCATTTCATTTGTTTACAACTTACTGGGATTTATACTCACCCTTCTATATTGATGTATGTCCCTAGGAAATCACTTGTAGTGAGGTGAACTGGGATAGAGTAATAAAAGAGGTTTTCAATAGTGTTAAGTATGGTTTATGTTTATGTTTTCTATATGTACTTCATGTATTATGTACCTAGTTTCTGGTACACTAAACCATAAAATATCCTTCGATGTTATCAATTTAATACTTTGTTAAGGAATTAAGTTAAAAATAATGTATTAAAAAGGAGGATCTACATAGTTGGTATTAATAAAAGGTTTAGTAATTTATGGTAATTATAACTATAAAAAATTAAAAATAACCCTATAGAGATATGTATAAATATAAGAAAACATCCCTACATTTTGGTCAAGTATAGAGTATGTGGTTTCCTAGAACTAACATCCCTATCATGATACTTGTAGGTGGATGCAACTATGGAATAGATACACCTAGGTGAAATCACCCCAAGAAGGCTGTTTGAGCATTGAATCGATCTTTACTAGGTGTAAAATGAGGGGGATTAAGACTGCACACCTAGATATGCACTCCCAGGAGATATGATTTGGTTAGTCACATGCTTTCTACATACCACTGTGATGGATATATTGATAATGTATTTTTTTTAAAATACTAAATTATAACATCATAGATACAAGTTATTAGAAACTTTTAGTGTTAAAACTTATTTTATAATTATTATTATATGATTTCCAATAGTAAAAATTTCTCAATTAGGTTTTCATCTTCTAGAAAAATGGTAGGAAATAAAAGGACTTTTGTAAATAATGGATGTGATGGAGTGCCACTTCGGCAGTGGCAGAGTGGTAGGTGGTCGAGGGCCATAACAAATTTGTTTGGTGAGGTCTAGGGTTCGATTCCTAGGATCCCTCTCTTGGGGGAATTTCCGCCTCCCTTGTACCGCTCATCTTTCCAGGTCACCCGGTGTATTGCCGAGTGGGCAGAAGGGCACACTTCAAGTAGCTGACAGATTGCTGTGTCGAACCATCATTGAGCGAGGTGTTACCTCGTGGGATGCTCTGTCATTTCGGCTGGAAATGAATCCTTATTGGATGAGGCTTCTCCAGATGACCTCTTCGTGGGGAGGGGGGTTCCTGGGTTTGGAGGGTTTGAAAAGGCCACTCCTGGGAATTCCCTTTTTTTCAGTAATGGATGCGATGGACAATGCAATGACAATATTCGTAATATGATGGAAGTTTGGAGTTTAAAACTTCATGATGATGTTGAATTAGTTAAATTAAGTCACTAATAACAACCTAAAACATGTGGAGTGTTTGAATTTACCAAGGAATAATTACTATCAATTGAATCCTTCATGCATCATCAACCACTTATTTTTAGTAGAACCTCTAATATACTAATCATAGATAGTATATCTCTTAGAGGGAGAAGTTGATTAGTGGTGGACAGTAACCAAGAACATGAATCCAAAGGATGTGGTTTAGGTTATGAGGTGAGATTACTTCAAACAAATATTTTCAATAAGTATTTTCCTAATACCCTCTGAATAAATATGGAGATGAAATTCCTTGAATTGAAAAAAAAAAACGAAAATTAATCGATAGTGAGAAATGAGATGCACTTTATAAGGCTTACATGACACACTTTAATCTCTGTCATTGATTCTGATGGGAAGATTGATCGGTTCATTGATGGATTAAGACCACAACTATATAAATCTATGGAAATAAAATACTTTGGGAGTTTTGAGGAGATGGTGTGATGTGATATCAAAGTAGAAATGAATTTTGGAGATGCAACATGGTCTCCTAGATTGAATGATAAGAAGATGAGGATGGATCCATATTTTGGAAAGAATTTTGACAAAGAAAGATAAGGGAAGAAACAAAAACTACCTGTGTGCAAAAAGTGTGGGAAGAAGAATTTGGGAAATTATCTACAAGGAATTGTAAAGTTTTACAAGTTTAGAATAGATGACTATAATTATTGAAACTATCATGGATATATAAAGCTTAAAAATTTATATGCAATTGAAAAACAGAAGATGGTGCAAGTACAACCTACAATACAATTATTTGTGTGGGGAGCATGGACATTTTTATAACCAATGTTCAAAATAGAATATAATGGAGGGAAACTACCATCAAACCCAACATAGGCCAAGGGAGAAAGGTCACTCCTTTTAAATAATAATGACTAAAGTAAAATCTCTAAATTATGCATTGGAATTTACACTCATCATACACTTAAAGAGAGAAAGTACGTTATTTGATTTCAGCTATGCACATTATTTTATTTCATTCAAGTTTGAAAATAAAATCAAATTAAACCCTTAACTTCTAGTGGTATATTTTTTAGTTAAAAATATTGATGGAACTATTCAAGAATTAATCATATATAGGGATTCCCATACTAAATTTGGTGAGTAAAATCTTTAGGAAGACTTATTGTTCATTCTAATGGTGGAATCTGATATAATACATGGGATCAGTTGGTTGTCAAAGTATAATTCCAATATCAACTATAAAAGTAAGTAAATTTCAATTTTTTTGAGGGGATAATGTCTAATTAACATTAAAGGAGAGATATATCATATTGAGTCTTGTGAAGAACCACCTCCTATTGTCTTATTTATGGAAATTATTGGTGAAGTAGGGGAAGAAAGTAAAGGTATAAATATAAGAGATGTACCCATTTTTTAGGAATACATTGATGTATTTATTTTAGAATTACTAAGACCTCCCCCTAAAAAAGAGTTATAATTCTCAAATAACTCAAAATATAAGCCAATATCGAAGACCCCATATAGAATAGAATATGTGGAGTTAGAAAAATTGAAGAAGAAACTTCAAGATCTTTTGGAGAAGGGATTTATTCAACCAAGTGTATCTCTTGTTAAGTACAAATGTGAGATTGGAAGAGCGATCATCATGGGGGGGGGTGAATTTACCCTTTTAAAATATTTAATGAATTATTATCAAAGTTAATAATTAATGAAATTAAAATAAAATATAATGAACATGATTTTTTATAGTAGTTTGGATTTAAATGATCCTACATGAAGGTTCCATGCGTAGTGGAAGCATGTTATGGGTCATTCCCAACTTTAGTTTTTATCACAATTGATGATCAATATGATATTTACATAATGATAAATGCTATAATCAATGAAATTGAATCAAGTAAAACAGATAATGGATAAAACGCTGAAGCCAGATCACATGATCATCACATATTATTTAGAATTAATTTAATCAATCAAAGAATTTCCTGGTGATAATTCTTTCTTTGTTGATGGATTTGACAACATATATACATTCTATCATTGTTTCATTATAGGAATCAATAGAAGATTCCCTCTAATGATGATCCACATGCATTTCAAAAATCTTTAAATGTTGCTGTAGGAATCTATGGATACTTTCATGGAAGATCCAATTGCTTGTGTATTTTTCCTTTTATCACCTTGAGAATATCTTCCAAAGTGTTCTATTTGATATCTCTTAACTCGAGAGTGGGAGGTGGAGGAATATCACTTTCCATTATAGGGAGTTTTCTTGGATAAGGGAGCTCTCTAGGGATTCAAGAGGATTCTCCGGATTCATTGTGTAAAACAAAGAAAATTAATTGGCGCTACTGAAAAATAATATAATTGGGTTTATACACAGCTAGGGTTTAGAAATAAATATTTTCACAAGTGACCTTTAATATTTATTTAATCCCTATGGAACCCCATGTCTATAATAATAATATTATTATTATTTCTTGACATGCGCTTAACTTGTGAATTAAAATTAAATCTAATTTATTCAATTAATATCAATATATTTTATTTCTCACTAGACTCTTATCCTTGGTCCACCATTCCTCCACAATATTTATCATGGATTGAATAATATATATTTATTTTTTAAATAAATATCACTTCATTATATGCTAATAAATAAATAAATATTATATTCACTAAATAGAAAATAAATATTTATTAAATATTCTACTCACATAATATTCTCTCGAATAACTGGTGACAGAATATACATGATCAAGAAAACATGAATAATTATTAAACCGCTAGCAGGAATAATATTTATTCAACTTGTTAAAAAATTTATAATAATATATATTATTTAATTAAGATCCTGGATACACTTAGTGTGTGACCCTATAGGTATCTTTCTCAATGGAATTAGGAAAATAAACCTAAAGTACAAGGTTAGTGTCTAGAAACATGCCAAGGTACCCGTAGAGAAAGAAGTTAATTCCAAAATGACATAATACCTCATACTGACACTTACTGTATAATATAATCTTTTTATCATGATATCTCTAATCAAGAAGGTTTCATGTTGGTTCCATCAACCTATGTGCTGGATGTATCTTTTTTTGAATTTTTGGAAATCAAACTTTCCTATAGAACACCGTGGACATTTATTTAATTAATCAACATAATTTCCATCAAAGGTCTTGAGATATCAACTTCTACTAAAGAATGGAAGGGGACAATATTTTCTCACATTATTCATTAATCTAATATTACATTCAAATTCTCAATAAAGTAACTATTTACTTTATCTCATTAATATAAACTACAAGATCAATCAATTATTTCTTTGATTTTAAACTCATGTATATTTAAATTTTTTTGTAAAATATGCATTTGGTATCACATACCATTTAAAAATTAAATAATTACTATAAAAATCCATGGAATTTCACAAAATCCATCAAGTGTATCATCTATATATTGAATTATAATTATTCCTCTCTTGACAGCCCTAGGTTTCAATGAAAATGATATGATTTTTGAAGAAACATTATTGAAAATTTTAACCAATATTTATTATTTTGGTTTTAATATTTTACCAACTTACACTATCTATATAGTATCTGAATTCGTACATCATATGACCAGTTTATTCATTCTTAACACTTTGAGAATATCAGGTAAATATTTTTCTTTAAATTCAATCATATTGTCAGAACCTTTACATAATGAAAATAGGATAAATTATCTAACCAGTACAAGCCATTTTATTCTCCTATTTAAATCATTTCAAATAATTAAACTAATCATAAACCATGTGTAAAAACACCCATCTCATTTCATTAAAACAACCATTATTTACAAGCTCTTCTCTAAAGCTAGATGAGATATTGTACACATATTATGATGTGTTTATCCAAGATTGAAGCATACAAGTTATTAATGTAGAAACTAATTTGATCCATTTACATGGAAACAATATTCAAGCTTCCATTCTTTTCATCTTTCCTACCTTCTATATATTTACAACACTTTTTGAAACATACAGTTAATATAATATATCTGTCAGAAAAATATAATTTATTTCTATAACCAATAAATATTTTAAGGAAACTTTTTGTCTCACAAAATATATTCAATCATATTGAATATAATTTAACATACCTAGTCATATTGAGTACATGAGTGTAGACGAATATTCCTTTAGTCATTTGGAATCTAATGCCATTGAAAACTAAATAAATCATTTCATGCTTCCATAAGCATCTTGTTTTTTCTTGTTGAAAAACTTTAACACTTGGTTACTCTGGAAGGAATTTTTCTAACACATAGAATATATATATTTCTAATGAATATTTCTTAAGAAACCAGTCTTAAAAGTTTCTTATGTTAAGATCCATATTTCGAGGATTAACTTAAAATATAGTTTTATGATGATGGTGCCTTAATCTACAAAATAAATTTTTATCATATGTAGATCATGTATTATATTTTTTCATTAAGGAATTTTAATGATAGTGATCCCACTAAAATTGAAGACCCCATACATCATATCCATTTAGTGAGCCATGAAACATATTTCACTAATAAAATGACCTCGCTATGGTGTGAAACTCACCACATTTTTATTAAGGTAGGGCATCATCCCAATAACAATAGTTGTGATTATTAGATAATTGAGTGGATAACCCTTTATCCAAATCCATAATATGGATTCATTAAATTATATTCCTCTGGTAATCTAACCCTTGGGGTTTCCCAACTAAGTGTAACCCAAAGCAAACCTAAAAAAAAAGTTAATACAAGAGGATCCAGGGGAACCCATCTATAGCATGAAACTATCCATTGAATAATCTTGAGTCACTCATTACCTGCTTTTCTTAGAAAAGATAATCCAGGGGCACCCAACTATGGCATACAACTACCCATTGATACAATCAAGGTCTTGACAAGTGTTTCTACCTGGGGATACTTTATTCAAGAGAGAAATCAATTCGTGAAAACTCTAACATCTAATATGAAAAAATTGTTCCCAAAAACTATTATCAAGATCATAACTAAAATTGAGAACTGAGGTCAAGGTATATGAAAACTAAGTTTTGATATATCAAACCTTGCATGATATGCAGGGCTCTATCCTAGAAGCAATTTATCATATAAAATTTTTCATATAGATATTAACAATATAAACAATTTATAACAACAAATAAAATAGGGAATACCATTTAAATAAATGAACAATTCAAATATTTAAACATGAGACAAAAATTTATGATCAATTTCATAAATTAATTTTAATTATAAATCTTTTAATAATTTAACCTTTAACATTATGAACATTCCACAATTTTTAATATAAACTCTTTATATTCTTTCCAATATGAATTTTTTCACATTTATCATAATATGAAATTTCCATTTTAAATATATAATATTATATGAATTATAAACTATTTATAATTCAATTTCTATTATGTAAACCTTTTACATAATATAAATATCATTTACTTAATTATTATGTAAACATCGATCATATCAATTATCAAAACACCTTTTTATATGACTTAAATAATATCCAAATAAATCTCCTTTAATTTTAAAACTTTTAAATTAATTAATTATGAACTAAACATGAATATTAAGGAAATTTAACAAATAAACAATTTATTTAATTTCCAAAATATGAGACATTTATGAACTATTCATAAATAAATGCTAATTATAAAATTTATATTAATTAGAAATAATATAAAATTTTTATATTCTTATCAATATTAACCCTTTCACATTTTATATTAAATGAAATTTATATGATATTTCATGAATTATAAACATTTTATAATTCAATATCTATTATATAATTTTTTTTATAATCCAAATTTCAAATATGTTAGAATTTATAAACTCTTTATAAATTGACTTTTATGTTTACTAAGAAAACCATTTATTTCTATATCATAAATCATGTCATTTAATTTTTCAAAAGGTATTTAAAAAATATATTTATCAAATAACCATAAAAATTTTATAATTAATTAATTTATAAAACATTTTTATAAATTTATATAAATATTTCAATATACATTTTCCTTTATTTATAAAAAAATTATAAATAATATAATTCAATTCAAAATTTAATTCTATTGATTAAAATAAATACTCTATTTATTTTCATAAACAAGAGTAATATATATTAAATTTTTATATTTTATTTCTAGGCTAGAAAAATATATTTAAAATTAAAACCTATTATTCATAAATTAAAAAACTTGGTGATTCCTCAATGAATCCTACACTATGATACCACTTATGGGTGGATGAATCTTTATTACACATATAGACACATCCAATGTAACATCGATATGAACCTATCAAAGGACTCAATTACCCCAACACTTAGGCTATGAAACTCTCTTCATCAATAATGGATATCCCAGGGAAAGAACCAAACTTAATCACACGTTTACACGTGAGAGTTTACAGGAATTATCTAACCCTTTAACCTTACCTTTAATACCACTAAGGACTTTTCTATGATCATCACATGAACATGTGAATCAAAAGATAACCCAAACACAGGTAGATATATCTTTGAGAATCAATGCGTAATTTAACTATATAAATAGTGTACCTAGAAATCATCAATGGAAGCTGTCTTCTACTTTCTCAGTAAAGGAGAATGCTTGATGAAGATCATGTACCAGTGAACAAAAGCACCCTACCTCTGAGGGGGGTACAATAAAAAAGGGATTCAGGATCATATCTTAAGGGTGCCTGAATGTTTAAGGGGTGCTAGTACATTCATCTAAGATAATGTACAACAATGTGGGAGGAAGATGGAAATAAGATACTTTCTCATAATTACTTGTCTTCAATAGGATGGATCACATCCCTTTATATATCCATCCATGAAGTGTCTCATTAAATGAAAATTTGTTGGCCATATTAATGTATCCATATACATTTATTCCCATAATTCATTAAATCATATTCAATGAGAGGTCAAGCCAATTAATCCATTCATAATGGATTGTAACTGATAATTAAAACATTTGGGAGAAATAAATATATATATCAAATATATATAGTTAATACAAGAATAAAATTCATACAATTAAATATACACGTTATATATATAATATGATATATATATATAGTGCATATCTAACATTATGTATCTAGTTTCCAGGAAACTAAACCATAAAATATCCTTCAAAGTTATCAATAAAATACTCGGTTAAGGAATTATGTTAAAAATAATGTCTTAAAAAGGAAGGACTCCATAATTGGTATCAATGAAAGGTTTAGTTATTTATAGAAATTATGACTAGAAAACGTTAAAAAGAACCCTAAAGATAAGTATAAATATAATAAAACATCCCTATTTTTTTTAAGTATAGAGTATGTTGTTTCTTAGAAATAACATCCCTATCATGATATTTTCAAGTGGATGTGACTATGGAATAAATACACCTAGGTGTAATCACCCCAAAAAAGGATGGTTGAGCATTGAATCGATCTTTCCTAGGTGCACAATGAGGGGGCTAAAGACTACACACCTAGATATACACTCCCTAGAGATATGCTTGGTTAATCACATGATTTCTATATACCATTATGAAGGATATATAGATAATATAATTAAGGAAATACTAAATCATAATATCCAAGAAGAATGTTATTATAAACTTTTAGGATTAAACCTTCCTTTAGAATTATTATTATACGATTTATAATAGTAAAAAATTTCTCACTAAGGTTTTCTTCTTCTAGAAAAATGGCAAGAAATAGAAGGACTCATGTAACGGTTATATAATGTATCATGATTTTATAATAAATGAAATCTTTATTCATCATTCTTTCATGTGTGTTTCAATTAACATTACATGAATGTTCGAAGGATAATACCCCTACAAAGTATAAAACATGGAATTGTCCCTCATCATTGATCATCATGGAGTACTATTGGTTGTGATGATATGTTAAGGTTGGATTGAATAGATTATTTTACTAATTTAAAAGGGTTGTATATAAGATATGAATAATAGATTCATGAGGTAATAAATAGAGACTTATTAATTTTACTAATCTTCTAATGTATGTCTCATGGGATGTTATACGATCATCAATATACTTATGTATGCATGCTTATTATTAATCCTTATTAACTAAGGTTAGAAATATATTTAGAATGACAAACTTCATACTTTTATACCCTACCTATGAAAGTCAATATACGAATGTAGCTAATCAGGAGGTGGTTGGGTTTATTGCTGATCATGTCATCATTTGGAGTGAAACCAAGATAAGATTTGTCCACTTGTATGAAAAGTGAATACATCAAGCCCTTGATTGAATTATACTGAAGAAAATGCATGTACATTATTAGTTGAGTCATATATGATGTGTTTAACTACTTTTATAAGGGTAATGTGATGAACTCATTTGTTAAATAATTGATATGTGATGTATCCATCGACATGGTTAGTCTTTTTTGAAGAATCAAGACATTAAGAATTGATGTATACTAGATTAATATGTTCCATGTCTAGTGGTCACTAAATTTTTTGGATAAAAGGATTATATATGTATACATACGATTTATATAATATAACTAGTGTTGGGAATATTTTTATAGATATATGAGTATATTTGATGGAGATCACATCAGACCCCTTAGTAGATTGAGTAGCACTAATGCTTTTCTAGAGGTCGTTCTTTGATTACATTTATAAAATAGGGATTTCATTTATTTTTCAATGCTACTAAGGTCCAAAATTTCACACAGTTAGGCCTCTAGATAAGGATTAAGTTATGGGAAATGTGTTTATTCCAAAATAAATAGAGTATGATAAAACCTTATCCAAAATGGATTTTTTAATGAATTTAAAATGAGTTGTGAAATTTTTCAAAAATTCCTTATGGTATTTTAGTGCAAGTGTTTGACTATTGGATGTTCACTAAAATATTCATATCAACGAATTAAATTTAGGTGCATGTATCTTTCTGAAAATTCCTAGTTAGGATAATTGTATCACTGAGAGAGGGAGGGGGTGAATCAATGATAACTTTTTATTTTATGTTTCCTTGCTTATGAAACAACCTTCACCTCATATTAAATATTTCTTTCCCTACTGAAAACAAATCAAACACACATTCATAGGAACACAAGTATTTACAAGGTTCATTATTAAATAAGAATAGCTACATTTTTTGTATGATTTGGAAATTATCTAATACCACACAATAAACTAGAAAATAATTAATTTGTGTGGAATAAAATGAGTAGGATATAACCTTTCACTTGTGTAGCACTGTGTAAATAATCCAACAATGTGTGTGCTTCTCCTAGCACAAATGATATAATACAAAGTTTTTATAACAAACTATGTTACTATGATTCTTTATCAACCTTCAAAAATATAAACTTTTAAATAAAATATTCACTTTATCACCTAGAATATGGTAAGAGATTTTTAGATTTTGTAATAAAACTCTATCCAATTTCCCAGTCTTATTTTTCCAAGTCTGATTGCTCAACAAAAAATATACCCTTGTCAAAATATGGTTGAGACAATTCTGAACACTTTCTTCTTTAGTTCAAAAATATAAATATTATATTTCTTCCAAATATGATAACTGGATGAATATGATAATTAGTTGAATATGATAATCAGCTGAATACATGGAAATATTATCTCTTCTCCTTTCTCTTCAATCCAGTGAGACTTCTTCAAGAAAAAAAGTTGAAAACCCTTCTTCTCTCTAGAGATCCGTTTCTATATACTTATCATGAATATTAATTTAGTCATAAAATTACAATGTACTTTTCACCTTTTATACTCACCCCAAATGCAGTTTGGGAGGGATTACTGGAAGCTTTACTGCTCAACCAAATTACCTAAATTTTCATGTCTCCTTGAATTTTGAGTTCATTTTGACTTCATAAATGTTTCTAAACTCTTCTCGTTTCTTATAGATTATTCTTGAATCTTCTAAACACTTAATCTCTCTTATAACCTCTTTTAAAAACAGTAATCCGATTCTGATTACCCATTTTGATTTTCTTAGTATGATTTCTTCATTATGTGCTCTGTAAAAAATCATCTTCTTCGAAATTCAAGCTTCCCCTTTTCAGAAAATTTGTATCTCCTTCAAGCTCTATAAAGTATGATTCCAATTATGATTTTTATTTGTCTCATTATGATGAAGACAAATTTAAATCAATATATTATTTTTCATCTCTTCTCTTGAACCATTTGAACAAAAAACAAAGTAATTCAACCTTTTGAAAATGGTTAACTACATTGTTGATTAAGCTCTGAATTTCTTCTTCACATTAGTCACCGCATTATTTTTTTTATTTTCATTCATTGTTTCTAACCAATTATTACTTTGATGATTATGATGGCATACCAAGTTTGAAAAACCAGTATCAATATCTTCTTTCTCTTCTGAATACAATACCAATGACTTTTTCTACTCAACTAATTATACCTTTAATGAATATAATGGTATACCAAATATGATGGATCAATATTTAATATCTTTTACTTCAGAAACTTCCTTTATTCACAAATTTTTTTTGTATCATAACTTCCTTCATGACTTTGAATACATTTGAGATCAGCTTCAACATCGTTTGACATACAATGAAAAGTATTGTACCTTCACATTCCTCCAACAAAATATTTCTTTCTCGCTCATCATGAATACAATTGACATGATTATAATCAAAATGGATAAAATTGGAAGCATCTATTTCACTCCCCATTTCTTTCACCAATATTTCATCATTAGTTTTACAGAATGATTATGATTTATGAGAACTCCAAGATCAGAAATGCATCATTACATTTATTTAGTAGTCATGTAGACTCTGATTCTCCCCCATTATGATATCTTCTTCCAGTCTGGACCCGAGGTGCATCTGATGATCCTTTTCATCCAGAATTTTTTTTCTTAAAATGATGTAATTTCTCAAACATTTTGATTCAAGTTTTATTGAATACAATGGCCAGTTCAATTTTCACCAAAAAAGTGAGGTGATTTATTTTCTTATTAAACTTTAATGACAATAAAAAACAATACCTGAATACAATAATCCTTCTCATGTTGGTCCTAAAAAACCACCCCTTTATATTTTTTATCATCCAAGATTCAAAAAACACTAAATTTTTTATCCTTAATCTATAGATTACTTATAAAAAATTCTAAGTCTACGTGAGCTAACTCATTATAGGAAACAAGAATCATTGAGAGTAGAACCATGATGTCCAAAATTAGTGATCAAGAAACCTCTTCAAAAATTTCTTCTTCAACTTTCTCCACTCCTTCAACTTCCTTGGAATACAATTTTTTTCCTACAACCACTCCAAAAAATAGTTAGAATAGTTCACACACATACAATACTGGATTCACGGCTTACCCAAAACTTCCCATTTTTACATGCTTCCATAAGGATCAATTTTGGAAGCAATTATACTCCTCGACAACACTATCCAAAGATAAGATGATAGAGGGGACATATAAACATACCAAAAAATTGATCAGAAAAAGTTTGGACACCAATGTTAAACCTCAATTTGGAAAAAGCATCCTTTGGTAAAGGTTTTGTGAAAATGTCAACAACTTGTTCAGATGTAGGAAAATATTGTAGCTTAAATTCATTATTTTCCACATGCTCCTTAATAAAATGATATTTGATATCAATATGTTTTGAATGATAATTTTGTACTATATTCCTATTGAGATTGATTTGCCTTTGATTATCACACCCCAAGATCAAGGGAAACTTAACTTAAACAAGTAAATCTTCTAATTGAGTCTTCATCCACATAAGTTGGGTAGTGACTTGAGTAGCAGAAAAATACTCTTCTTAAGACATACTAAGAGTTATTGAATTATTTTTATTTTTATTCCCACTAACAAAATTTTTACCTAAAAATAAAACTCCACTGGATTTGGATCTTCTATCATCAACATTTCTTTCCAAATCTGAATCTAAATACCAAAAAAATCAATACTTTATGAGAATTCATACCTGATTCTGAAATTTGTTGTTCCTTTGATGTATCTGGGAATTATTTTTCTGGAAAGTAAATTTAATTCTTTAGGATCACTCTAAAATCTTGTACATAAGGTAACAACATAAACAGTGTTAGATCTTGAGGAATTAAAACATAACAAACTTCCAAATAGCGTCCAAAATTATTTCTGATCAACTTCCTTGCCTTATCCATCTTTATAAAACTTTTTCCCATTGAAATTGGTGTAGAAATAGGTTTTTATTTTTCCATACTGAAATTATTAATAAGTTCCTTAGAATAATTTTCTTGAGAAATAAAAATGTGTTTGTTATTTTTTAAAATTTATAACCCAAGATAGTATTTCATTTCCCCCGTCATGGACATCTCAAACAACTTTTTCATTTCTCCAGTAAATCTTTCACAAGATCTTTCATCATTCCTAGAAAATACAATTTCATCAATATAAACAATTACAATGATGGAATAATCCTCAATTTCTTTGATGTAAATATTGTTATCAACCCTTCCTTTCTAAAAATCAATCTTCCATAAGTAAGTATCCAATTTAGAATACTATGCCTTTGGAAAAATTTTCAGCGCATATAAGGATTTCTTAAATCTTCATACATAACTTTTATCTTTCCCAACAAAAAATCCACATGGCTATTCATTGTAAACTTCCTCATCAAGATCCCCATTTATAAATATATACTTTGCATAAATTTGAAATATTTTGTAACTTAATTGTGCAAAAATAGTAAGAAAATTTATGACTGTTTCTAGCCTTTCCACTGGTGAATTTTTTTTATCAAAATAACCACCTTCAATTTGTGAGTAACCTTTTCAAACTAATATTTTCTTGTTTCTTATCACTTGACCTTATTCATTCATCTTATTCTTGAGAACCCACTTTGTACCAATAATATTTTTGTTATCTATATTAGGCATGAGTTCCCATGTATCATTATTTTCTATCTAATCCAGCTCTTCATTCGTGGCATGAACCCATTCTGGATACTCAAAATATTCTTTTACATCATTCAGCTCAAAATAAGTATGTGTAATAGCATTTGTTTTTCTTCTTGTTAGAACCTTATGATATTGATCACCAATAATATTTTGAGTTTCCACTTGCTTCCTTATCCTGAGATGATATTTTTGAGATTTTTCCTCATCACTATAAATAGCCGAGTCTGATTCTTCTTCTTGATTAATATTACAATTATCTATATCCCTATCAGAATTGTTCATAAAACTTTCCTTACCCTATTCAACTTACTTATATGCCTGAGTATGTTTTCCTTCCACATGTTTTTCAATAACTTTGACATCAATAGAATAAAAAAATCATCCTATTTATTTTTTTGAAACATCTATATCCTTTTCTTTCTAGAGCATAGGTAAGAAAGATTTCATCCTCACCTTTCTGCTCAAATGTTCCAATGTTTCCACCTTTTTTATTTATAATGCATGGACTCCCAAAAACTCTTAAGTGCTTAAAACTTGGAGTTTAATCATAAAACATTTCATATGGATTCATATGTGAATTTGGCCTATAGAAACATTGGTTTTGAATATATACAATAGTACCCATGGATTGACTCCAATAGTAATGAGAAAGACCATGTTCAATTAACATAGTTCTCCCCATTTCCAACAAACTTCTATTATTTATTTTAACCCCATTTTGTTGAGGAGTGTATGGGGAACTATACTCATTCCTAATTACATGATTATCAATATAACTTTCAAATTATTCATTCTTATACTCACCACCATTATCAGTTCTCAACTTCTTCACTAAATACTCACATTCCTTCTCATCTTTCCTTCTAAAAATTTTAAACATTTTCAAAGCATCTAACTTATTTTTCATATACATAACACAAGTAATGAGAGTAAAGTCATAAATTAAAGTGATTAAGTACTTATCTCCATTTTTTTCTGATTGTCACATAGATATCATAATGAATAACCTCTAGTGGTTGTTTTGAACAAATCTCAACTTTCTTATGAATTGAGTTTCTAATTTTCCCCTTTTGAAAAATAGTGTAGCACCAATCTATTCTTCTAGGAAAATCAGGAATATCACAAAAAATATCTCACTTTTATAACTTGCTCATATTTATTTGACACATGTTTCCTAGCCTTTTATTCCATAATTAATCCTCTTCCACCATACTCACGTAACAAGAGTTTTGTATTTCACCAACTTGAAATAAGTTTCCTTTTGTATGTTGACCTCTTACAACTATCTTTCCATATTCCACAATTCTCACAAAAAACCCGTATTTTTAAGATAAATTTGTTACTTTTATCACAAAGTTTTGAAACTCTTATCAAGTTGTGTTTCATCCCATCAACATATAATGTTTTCTTGGATTTCGTCTTTTCTTTCCCAATTATGGTTGATCCATCACTTTTGATTCTCAAGGATTCATCATTTACAAATGTCATGGTTTCTTCTATAAAGTCTTTCACATTATTCAACAACTTTAAATATCCTATAATATGAGAAGAACACCCACTATCAAGAATCCAAGGTCATTCTCCTTTTGTATCTTTCATAGTGGTTTAAACAATAAGATATTTTTCTTCTACCTTTTCTTTATTGACCTATAAATTTTAAGAATTTTTAAGAAGCATTTTTTGTGTTAGTAACAAAATAAGAGAGCCATTATAAATATTTCCATGTTGTTCATATATTTAACAAATAGTTTCCAAGGTTTGGAACCTATTTTCAATCTTACTCAAACCTTCTCAGGTTTCTTCAAAGAATCTATCTCTGACTTATTTCTATGAGGAGATTGAATCCCACTAAAATTTTGATTCTATAACCTATAGAATAGTGGTAATGTTGTAGGTTTAACCAACACACATTATTTTTATGTCTGAATCCACCACAACACCAGCAGTAACCATAAAAAGAGTATTCTCCTATTAAATTTCTATACTGACTGTAATTGTGAACATGTTTCTCAAAAACATTCTTGATTTTATTATCTGAATGACCAACCTTTACATTATCAATTAGAATCTTTTTTTCATCTTGATTTTATTTCCATATTTAATAAAATTAAAAGTATTAGAAACTTTTTTAGACTTAGGTTATTTTGAAGCTTTTGAATTCTTCACTTTGTTAATCTTGTATACATACATAACTATCCCAGTTTTCTTTATTTCAGAAACAATTCCATATTTCTTCTCACCCTTTGAAGGTATATTTTTTTGATCCTTATTAGGTTTCTCATCACAAGAAATTTCACCAACTTTAGAGATATTGTTTTTAAAACTTTTTCCTTTCTGTTCATCTTTATAAAGTTTTTTTGGAAAAGTTCCAACTATTCTTATTTTTTCCTTCAGCTTTACTTCTAGATGTTTATTACGATTATTTTCTTCCTCAAGAGATTTATTAAAATAATATATTTTTCACTAGATTTAATTTATCATTAGGAAAAAATTCTTGATTGTTTGTTTAGTAACTTTTATTATTTAACTTCCTGGTTTCTTTCTCTTACCTTCCAACATTTATCAAGCATTCATTCAATTATTCTTTGATATGATATTCTAATCGAGTTTCCTCTTCTTCACAACTACTGATTCTGAATTCTTCATTATTCACTATTGTAATAAAATTATTCTCACCAACATACTCAATAGATTTTTTATATTCACCATAACTGTCTTCTTATTCTTCATCTTTAGATAAGAAAATTCTTCTTTTAGATTTGAATAATTTTCTATATTTCCCTCTAGAAAAATATTTATCTTTATTACCCTATTTATTCCATGATCTTCTTGTATTTATTTCTTCATAATCAATATACTCTTCTTTCTTTATTCATGTGAAAATAGCCACAAAGTGACCAATGGATCCACATTCAAATCTTTTCAAGTTAAGTTTCCATTTTTATTTACCTATACCTATCCTCATATTTTAAAAAAACAAAGATAAAATATCATCATGATTTTTACATACCTCATTTTCAAAATAAGAATCACCAGCTTATTATTTAATAGTAATCTTCTTTGACTTATCTTTCTTGGAATCCTTGAAATAAATATCTCTATAAACTTTTTTTTCTTTTCATAGCTTTATCCCTCATCATTTCACAAGTGATGAGAGTGATATAAAAATAATCTAGAGATATTGTTTCAGGATATATATATATATATATATATATATATTTCAATTAATAAACTTTTTCATCAAACTTATCTGTAAGGATTCTTAAGATCTTCTCAACAACTGTAGAAACCTCCAACTTCTCATGAAGACATATAATAGTGCTGACAATGTCATTTACCCTAGTAAAAGTCCCCAAGGGATTCAAATTCACCCATTTTAAATATATTCATACTTCAACCCACTAGTTTTTAAATTTTCCTTATTCACTTTTCATTGCCTGCATATATGTTTTTCAACTTGTCCCATATACCTTTGGATGTGGAAACACCCTTTAACCTTAAGAATTCACTTTCAGAAAGTGATGATAGTAAATAATTCTTGGCTCTTCCATCACTATCAAGATTCTTCTTATAAATAGATGTAAGAGGAAAATTTTCATCAATAGGAGGAAACCCATCTATCATAGATTTAAGAACATCATGTATAATAGGCATAAGATAAGGCAACATTCTGTCTTTCCAGATGTCATATTTCTTACAATCGAAAACCCAAATTACTTTACTATCCATACAATTCAGATTCTCCATCAACTTATCTTCAAAGCTTAATTAAAGAATAAGCGAAGGGAAACTTTATCTAATACTAATTTTAAATCCCCATTCAAGATAATTATATCACTGAGAGGGGGAGGGGTGAATCATTGATAACTTTTTCTTTTATGTTTCCTTTCTTATGAAACAACCTTCACCTTCTGTTAAAATTTCTTTCCCTACTGAAAACAAATCAAACACACATCCACATGAATACAAGTATTTAAAAGTTTCACTATTCAATAAGAATAGCTACATTCTAGGTATAGTTTGTAAATGATACAATACCACACAATCCACTATAAAACAATAATTTTTTTGTGGAATACAATGAGTATGATATGCCCTTTCACTCTTGTATTACTATGTAAATAATCTAATAGTGTGTGTTCTCCTCCTAGAACAAATGATGTAATACAAAGTTTTTGTAACAAACCATGTTACTGTGATTCTTTATCAACTTTCACAAATACAAACTTTCAAAGTAATTCTTTACTTTCTTACCCAGAAGATCATAAGAACTTCCTATACTTTCTAATAAAACTCAATCTAGTTTCCCAGTCCAATTTTTCCCAGTCTGATTACTCAATAAAAAAATATAACTCTGTCAGAATACGGTTGAGACAATTTTGAACACTTTATTCCTTAGTCCAAAAATCCTAATTTGATAATCCTACCCAATATAATAACTAGTGGAATACAATAATAAACTAAAAATAACGATTAGTTGAAAACATTTCAATCTTGTCTCTTCCCCTTTTTCTTCAGTTTAACATGACTTCTTCAAGACAAAAAATTTGGAAACCCTTTTTCTCTCTAGATATCTTCCTTCTCTCTACTTCTCATGAACATTACTTCGGTCAGAAAAGTATAATTTAGTTTTCTCCTTTTATACTCACCCAAAATTTTGTTTGGGTGGGATTTCTAAAAAATTTTAAGCTCAACCAAATTACCTAAATTCTCATGTTTCCTTAAATTTTGGGTGCATCTCAACTTCTTCATTGTTTCTAAACTCTTCTTGTTTCTTCTAGATTCTTATCGAATCTTCTAAAAACTTCATCTCACTTCTGACTTCTTTCAAAAAAACCAGTCTAATTATAATTACCCATTCTGATTCACTTACTATCATTTATTCATTATTATACTCTATAACAAAACATCTTCTTCAAAATTCAAGCTTCCCCTTTTCAGTACTTTTGTATCTTATTCAAGATCTCTAAAGTCCGATTCCGATTCTAATTGTAATTTTTCTCATTATAATGAAGAAAAATGTAAATAAATAGATTCTTCTTCATATCTTCTATTGACCAATTTGAATAAAAAACAAAGTAATTCAAACTTTGGAAATTTTTTGACTAAATTGTTGATTAATATCTGAATTTCTTCTTTGCATTGATCACCACATTTTTTTATTTTTCTTTTTCATTCATCGGTTCCAACCAATTATTCCTTCGATGATTATGATGGAATACCGAGTCTGATGGAATAGTGTCATTATCTTGTTTATCTTATGAATATGATACCAATAACCTTTATAGCTCAATAAATTCTTCCTTTGATGAATACGATGGTATAACAAATACGATGGATCGGTATTCAACAACTTCAGCTTCAAAAAATTACTTCATTCACAAAATTTTGCTTGTATTATAACTTCCATCATGACTTTGAATACATTTGAGATCAACTTCATCATTTTCTGACTTACAATGGAAAGTATTGTACCTTCCCATTCCTCTAGAAATATATTTCTTTTATGCTTATCCTAAATACAATTGACATGATTATGATCATATTGGATATGATTGGAATCATCTATTTCACTCCCCCTTTATTTTATAAAGCTTGAATCACAAGTTTTACACACTAATTATGATTTATGAGAACTCCAAGTTCAGAAAAGCAACATAAAATTTATATCATAGTCATACAGACTCTGATTCTCATCCTATATGAATTGATTAAATAGGATCCTATATGAATTAATTAAATGGATTTCATTCATTGAAGGAATTCAATGAATAATTCAAATGAGAATAAATGTATACTGATACAGTGAATATGGTCAACATGTTTTATTAAATGAAACATGTTAAGAATGGCTATATAAATGTATGAGATACATCCAATTGGTTACAAATGATTGTATACAATCAAATTAATAATCTCTTCCACATGATACATTATTTTCCCATGGTGAAGGCACTAGAACCCCTTCTATATTTAAGGATCCTCAAGAAACATTTTTGGAACATTTGGATGGTGTAATCCCCTTGGAGGTAGAAGGATTTCATCTCCTACTCTAGTGATCAACATCAAGAGTAATATATCAAATATTGAAGATAGATCTTAGAGTTATCCAAGCATTCACGATTATGTTATTCATTAATATTACATGTTGATTTTGTTGAGGATAAATTGTAAAAATATGGGTTTGATTCTGCTTCCAAGTATATACGATGAACCTCTAAAACCCAAGATCATTTTCTAACAATACACATTCATGTAGATGTAATGTTCAATGATAATAATATATAATACATTTAATTTTATAAATAAATGTTTAGATATGGGATCCTTAGTTACAAATTTATACATGAGGTAAATTTTTATAATCAATATGTCCACTGGATGATTTTATATATTAATTACAGCTAAATATTTTTTATATTTTCTACAGGCATATATATCACTACTATATGAAGTAAAACCTTTTGAAAAACTATGGACTCATTAGCCCTCATATCACTTTACATAAAAAAATTCAACTGAAGAATCTAGAATTTCTCTAAAAGAAGCACAACTAGATTAAAGGTTTGAAATGAAAATAATAGATGATAGACTCTTATTAGTACCTATAATACAGAGGTAAAAATATACAATATAATCATATAGAATATATTTTATACATTTTCATTATTTTTTTTAATTTTGTAGAAATTATTGGATGCTCATTGTAATAAATTTGGATACTCTAGTGATTTATTTTTTGGGTCGAAAGCATGGATATCCAATGAACCGACCACACATTATGTCTTTTATCAATTTGTAATAGGCTATGATTATGGTAATTGTTTTTATAAATTTATATAAGATATCATATTACATTAGTAAACTAGCATCCCTGAAGAGGTATCCCTAATGATAATTACAATTTCATTTAAAATATTTTTTAATCATTCGTTTATTTATATTTTATATTGCTTACAAGACCATCTATAGTCCACATATTCAAAATAGGAAGTATATTTTTTATAAAAGAGTGGGTAGATTACATGGTGTTAGAATGTTTTTAAGAATCATGAAGAGATGATTTCCCACTGCTTATTTAATTGAATTTTTTATCATTTTATCTACTACTTATCTAGTTAATTTTCATATCATGTTTTTCAACCAATTATTTCATTAATTTTCATAGAGATAATGAATTGGTGTTTTACTTGTGATTTTTCTCCAAGAACTTTGTGCTTATAAAGAGTACAAAATGCCTCCATAAAGAGTTCATGGTATTTATTTAAAAATAAAATCATTTCCATGGAGAAAAACCCTAGATTATGAAGGTAGAATGATTAGTTGACATGAAGTGGGTTTCTAAAGGGGAAATTATATCATCCTTTAGTAAAGACCATGATCATTGTATGGAGTCCTTTTTTGCTCTTCATAGCAACATAATTCTTGGAGAAAAATAAATTCCCGATGTAGGCTTCAACAAGGATGATGCACTGAGGTACTATTAAAAGTTTTCTCCATGGATATTTTTATACTTTATTTAATTTTTTTATATTTAGTAGTGATGAAATGTGTTCCCTTTTGGGTCCAAGACCTTTTAATAAAATCTTTATGAGGAAAATTTATTTTTTATTGATATAAAATTGAGTTATTAAATTTAATATAGTAGGTGATTTGGATATGAACTAGTATAAATTTTGGCCTACTCTCTTTGGGGTACTTTTATATATTTTGTTCTACTCCTTTCGTGATTGTATAAAATTTTTTGAGGGTAGTCATTTTACTCAAAGTAACATTTTAGCTCACAATGCATGTCACATATTCAAAACTAAGAAAACACACTCCTATTGTCTTGATACATCAGGACAATGATTTTTTATTTATTCGTAACATGTGGGAACCAACCAATTGTCAATATGATACATGGTGTGTCCAGTATATCTCAACGAGTGTGTTTTCATTTAAAAATGATATTTTAGTTCAAAATATACATTGAATACACAAAAATAAGGAAAGGAACTTTGATTGTTCTAATTGTGTAAAAACATTATCTATTATTAATTTTTTATGTTTTGTAATTAGATACACATCAGTTTGATACACGGTATATCTGGTATCAATGATAGTACATGTTTTCATATAAAAGTGACATTTTAGTTGAAAACACATTCCATATACTCAAAACTGATCAAACACACTGAGATCATCTTGATACTTTAAGAAAATAATTCCTAATTCATTTTTTATGTGATGTAATTAACCTCACATCTATTAAACACACACTGTGTATGTATTAACTGAAAGTGCATTTTTTTAGTTTGAAAGTGACATTTGAGTCGAAAATATGAATCACATGAATGAAACTAAGTAAATAAGATAAGTTTGTCTAGATACTTTAGGAAAATGATATGTGATCTATTTGTAACATGTGAGAATTAACTTAAATTTAATCTGATACATAGCATGGCCAGTATGACTGGCAGTTCATGATTTCATTTAAAAATGACATTTTAGTTCAAAACACATGTCACATACTCAAAACTAAGAAAACACACTTAGGTTGTCCTGATATTTTATGAAAATGAACTTTAATTCATTTTTTGGTGTTTAGGAATTAACTTCACATTAATTCAAAACATGGTGTGCTCGGTAATACTGAAAATGAATTTTTTCAGTTTAAAAGTGACATTTTAGTCAAAAATACATGTCACGTACTCAAAACCAATATAATTCACCTGTATTCTCTTGATATACTTATATAATGATCTATTATTAATTTATGACATGTAGTAATTAACATCAATTCAATATGATACATTATGTGGTTCTTATGATCGATAGTGCATGTATTCATATTTATAAATGAAATTTTAGTACAAAATGTCGATTAAACACTCAAAATCGAGCAAACACACTTTCACTAACTTGATATTTTTGTAAAAGGATCTATAATTATTTTGTGATGTGCAAGAATTAATTTCATGAAAATCGAACAAATGGTGTGGCTGGTATGACTGAAAGTATGTTTTTTAATTTTAAAATAACATTTTCATTCAAAATGTGCTTTAGATAGTCAAAACCAAGAAAACGTACTTTTATTTTATTGATTCTTTAGTAAAACAATTCATAATTCATTAGTGATGTGTAGGAATCAATCTCACATAAATCCAACACATAGTGTGACTGCTATGACCAAAAGTGCATGTTTTTATTTAGAAATGACATTTTCATTCAAAAAACATACTACACACTAAAAACTAATAAAAACACTCATATTTTCTTGATATTATATTAAAAATATCTATAATTCATTCTTGGTGATTATAAATCAAGCGCACGTCAATACGACATATGGTGGTGTGTTGGGAAACTGGTAGTGGGAGAATGAGAGGGGGGAGATAGTGTATTTATAGTTTCATTTTATGTGATGTATTATAGTTTTATTAAAATAATGGTTTTATTAATATCCTTATGTAACCAAATTCAAGAATATATGCATTTACTAGGCTTAAACCACCTGATTTCTAACATTTTAAATGTTCATAATTTGACCCGATTAATAAAGTATTCTACCATTATATAACCAAAGCGTAGAATCCACAATTGGATATATAGGTATATAAATGGAGGATCTATGTCCCTCCCTCCCATGCATCTCCATAAACTCCTTAGAGATGGATGTCCAAAACACTTCAATTTGTCTCTCATTTTTACTTCTCCCCCTCGCTATCCTCATCCAGGCCTCATCGATGTTATCTGCCACTTTCTGTGTTCATGAGAACTTCCTTCACTGCCTCTCTCTCCATGGGAGCTACACCTCTATCCCGAGACTCATACAAAACCCATAAAATTCGTCCTACACCTCCATCTTGGAGTTCCCCATCTCCTACTGGAGGTTCCTACATCCCACCACCACCTGACCACTCTCCATCATGACATCAACCAAATAATACCACATCCATCATGCCATTGTCTACTCCCACTTCCATGGCTTGTAGGTCCATGTTTGGAGCAATGGACATGATTATAAGGATCTCTCTTCCATGGACCATGTCCTGTTTATGATTATTGAACTATTTCGGCACCGATCTATCAAAATCTATGTTGGGATGGAAAATTATTGGCCCACTAGTGCAATAATAATAATGAGATAAAATAAAATGAAAGATGCATAAATAAATTACACTAGATGTATCGTGGGAAAATAACCAAAATGAATGGGGTAAAAAACTATGGGAAAATAGAAGGATCTCACTATGGGTAAAAGTGGGTATACACTACCTCACTATTATAAGGAGAAAACTATCATAAAATATCTCTTGAATATGTGGGGAAACTACCTCACAAAATACTATTAAAAAATGAACTGATGGACATGAGAAGGTCATTGAAGAAGATTCTGAAATGGGAGGAGGCTCTTGCCTTTTATGGGTTATTGTCATCCCTTCTCCCAGTAGTGGTTTGGTGGGGATTGGCCACCCACTAAATCTTCTATGCCTACCCTCCCCAGAAAAATCAAGGGGGGAACCATCCAGAAATAAAGAAATATTTTCGACACATCTCCCACTAAATTTTTTTATAGAGAACCAATCACATATTGACAAATTATTTATATCTTCCAAACATGCTACTCACGTCTCTACAAGGAAACTCAAGGATCTACACCATATGAACTTATCAGATTCAATTGATTTCATCAGGAAATCTTCTAGATTTTCTTTCATGTGAATTTTATGCATGTACACACTTTCTTTCTCCACCACATATCAGAAAAATTAATATTATACCCCAATGTGATTTGTCATGGAATGAAAAGATATATTCCTTGCAATGTGAAAAGCACCCTAACTTTCAAAAAATAATTGAATCTTCCCCTTTTTGTTCCCAAGATCCTCTAACAACCTTCTCATCAAAATCACCACTTTGCAATCCTGTGTAGCTTCCATATACTCCACCTATCATGTGGATAAAGACACAACTAATGGTAACCATCTCATAGCTACTCTTACAAGAGTAAACACATAATTAGTCGTGGATTTTATCCTATCAGAATCATATACAAAATCTGAATTAACATATTCTATGATAGTGAAATTTGATCCTCCATAACATAATGAAAAATTTGAGGTCTCCTTGATGTATCTCAGGATCCTACTCACTGTTCTCCAATGCTCCCATCCTAGATTCTCTATGTATTGACTAACTAATCTCACTACATTTTCATTGTTTGGTATAGTAAAAACTATAGAAAACATCATACTCCCCACTACTGATGCATATGGTACACCAGAAATCTCTATCCTCTACGATTCACTGCTTAGACTCATCATAGAGGATAACTTTAAATTAATGGGAGGAGGGGTAGGGATTGTCTTAGAACCCTACATGTTGGTGAGTTTCAAGACATTATGTTAGTTATTCTTCTATGAGATCCAAATATTTCTATTATTTCTTTCTCAGAAAATTTTCATCCCAAGAATCTTGTTTGCTTGTCCTAAGTCCTTTATATCAAACTCCCTAGAAAACTTTTCCTTTTTCTCATAGATATGATCATTGTTGGGGCCTAAAACTAACATTTCATCCATATACAATATAATAATGATGAAATCATTGTCATACAAACCCCAAAAATATTCACAAGGATATTAATGAAGCCTTTTGTATATAGGTATCATGATATAGGAATCAAATCTCTTGTACCAACACCTCAGAGTCAATTTGAGACTGCAAAAAGATTTTTTAAACCAGAAAACCAAGTAATTTTTTACTTATTATGCAAAACCTTCTAGTTTTAGCATATAGATATCTTCATTAAGATCACTATGGTGAAAATTAGTCTTCACATCTAGCTTATCTTAATACAAACTATATGTAGTACACATTTCCAAAACTATATGAATATTATTAATTCTAACTATAGGAGAAAATACTTCATTAAAATCAATACCTTTATTATAAGAATATCCTTTGACCACTAGTCTTGTGTGATGTCTTTCCACATGTTTTTTTCCATTATACTTGATCTTAAAGAACCATTTGTCTCTAATAACCTTCTTTCTATGAGGTAATGGAACAAGATCCCAAGTATTTCTCTTATATAGGGATTCAAGTTCCTCCTGTATTGCAACTATTCATGAGGATATATATGGAATTCGGGTCACCTCTAGAAAAGAAGATGGATCACTATTCTCTTTCAATAAATAGTACTCAATATTACTCTCAGTAAAATAGTCTAAGTTCCATACTGGTTCCCTTTTCTCCCAAGTTGATCATCGGGGTCAAGACTCAAATGGTACTTGACCATCAATTTTCATTTTTACATTGTCTTCTATAAAAATGAGATCTCTGCTGATGATAATTTTGTGGGTAGTGGGGTCCCACAAACAATACCCCTTCACACCATCAGCATACCCCAAGAAGATACATTTCCTAGATCTTGAATCTAACTTTGATCTCTATTAATTATTAAAAAATGCATATACCAGACTTCAAAAAGTATGTAACTGATAATAGTCATTGGGTTCACTAGTCTATGTCTCTTTTAGTGTCTTCAGATAAATCTCCATTAAAGGAGATCAGTTGATGAAAAAATAGGTGGCATTCTCTACTTTTTCCCAAAATGTTTTAGCAATTCCTATAGTATTTAACATTTCCCTTGTTCTATCAAATATGGTTATGTTCATCTGCTTTTCCACTCCATTCTTCTAAGGAGTGTATGCCACCATAAACTATCTATTGATGCCTTCTTGTTGACAAAAATTATCAAACTCATCACTTGTATATTCTCTACCATTATCCATACTCAAATACTTGATCTTATTTCTATATTAAAGCTCATTTTGTGATTTTAATGTTTTGAAGACTTAAAAAACATCCTATTTCCTCTTAATTGGGTACAAATAACATCTTCTAGAATAATCATTAGTGAAGGATACAAAGTACCTTGCTCTTCCCAGTGATATAAACGGTGCTTGAAAAACATCAGAATGGATTAACTCTAAGATCTATTTACATCTCATTGTTTTCATTTAGAACTTTAACCTATGTTTCTTACTCAAAACAAAATGCTCACAAAATGGTATGGATATAATTGTAAACCAAGTAAACAACTTCTGATCCAAAATAATCTTCAAGATTCATTCTAAGATATGGCCAAGCTTTCTATTTCATAACATCATCAACAATTCTATTAAGGTAGTTGATGCAACAAATATCTCTTCCTCCTTGTATGTTTCACCCATAAGCATGTATAGGTTCTTCAAGATCTTATCGAACTTCATCACCACATATAATCCCTTCACAATTCACATCACTCCATTCTCAGTGTGAGTATTACATATGATGTAATAAAATTGTCCCAAAGACAATATATTCTTCTTTAGGACCTTCACATGGCGTACTCCTTGGATGGTTCGAATAATACCATCATGTATATTTAGTTTGACGGTACTGACTCAAACAATCACTAGGGTATGATCGTTCCCCTTTTACACAAGTCCTTCCAGAATAGTCTCATACTAATCAAACCATTTCTGCTGAGACTTCATGTTTCATGTTGCTCCCTATTCAATTATCTAGGCGTCGTTGAAATGTTTCCTACTTATAGCAGTCATTTCCCCTTTACTGACTGGTATATCTATATTTCTAGAAGTATTCTCCATAATTCCTTGATATCTCTTTTCACTAATAGTCTTATTCCAACAATCCTTCTTAATGTGACCCTTCTTTCTACAATTTTAACATGTGAAATTCTTCTTATTACTCCTTGATTTGGACCTACCATGATTTTGGCTCACATTGTTACCACACTCCATCATTCTTCCTCTCTCCAATGATAGAGACTCTGCTTAGTGTAAAGTTTCATGTCTGTCCTCCTTGTTCTTGCGCTAGCATTCTTCATCAAGAAACATGGCTGCAACATCATTGAAGAGAACCATATCTATAATAATATTTTTGGTGAGGTTGATGATGAGTTGTTCATACAAATCTAACAAAATTAGGAGTATAGTTTCTATATGTTCAATGTGCACACTTTTATAGCCCAACATTGTGAGTTGAGTGAATAGGGTATTGAGGGTGTTGATGTGGTCGGTCACTGATGATGACTCTACCATTTGAAGAGTGTACAATTTTATCTTCAAGAAAATTTTGTTGTGCAGTGATTTGACTTTTTATAGCTTTCTTAGAGTATCCCATATTTCATTTTCCATATTTTTATCTAAAATACTTTATAGGATCCCATCGACCAAATTCAAATGGATGTTAGTAATAACATTCCCATTCTTTTCATTCAGTTTATCCTTCATCACACTTGTCAGTATTTCCCCAATTTTTAGTAGGCAATTATCCTTTCACAGCACTGACTTCATCTTCATTTTCTAAAATGAAGAATTATTCCTATTGAAATTCTCAATATCGAATTTCACTGCCATCTAGACATGTCGTTAGTCCAGAACCACAACTATTTCACAATGGTGTATTTAATAATTTCAATAAATTTTTTCAAATGTAATAGATCATCTGAAGTTTCAAACATAGAGCATACTCAAATTTATGAGAATTATTAATACCCTAAAAAGTGAACAGAATTTGGATAGAACCTTCCTTTGATACAACCTTTTGGGACAAAAAATGATTGGCCCACTAGTGCGGCAATAATAATGAGATAAAATAAAGTGAAGAATGTGGAAATAAATGACACCTGATGTAACGTGGAAAGCCCTCCAAAATGGAAGGGGTAACAACCCAAAGGTAAATAGAAGGATCTCACTATGGATAAAAGTGGGTACACACTTCCTCACTATTATAAGGATAAAACTCTCATAAAAATATATTTTGAATATGTGGGGAAACCACCTCACTATTCCCATGTTGTTGACTTTGATAATTTGTAAAACTAATAGTCTGTGTAGAAGAACATGTTAGAACAATTAATACTCCACCAAAAATCCATAATAAATAGCATTGAAGTCCCTGGGAATATTCCCAAAAATCAAGTGAGAGAGATTTTTCAAATCACAAACAATTTAAATTCAACTATGGTGTACTCTCAAGAAAGAATCGTCAACATTCAACCCATGTGATGATCATTTAATTTGACACTAAATTATTCAAAATAAAATTCCATGACATTGAAAAATTAACAAGTAATTAAGAAATGACTAAATCGATAAAAAAAATTAACAAAAACCTAAAGTAAATCAAAATGCATAAGAAATATGAAAAACAAATCACCATAAGAAATACTCCCTTAAGGCATGGTAGGATGCTTCTTACGATAGGCCAATCCTCATGGTAAGTCATACCTTGTAGTAGGAAACACTTTTATGATGCGGTTGATAAAAAATGATCTTATGGTTGATATGAATTTAATTGTATGGTTGGTCAAAATTTCAATGTGTGGTTGATTGATATACAATATGTTTATATATATATATATAATCAACGCCTAGAATCTATGTGTCTACTGGGCTTGGACCACCCGATTTGTGACATTTGAATGGTTTATAATTTGACCCAATAAACAAACTATTATACCATTATATAAACTATTATACCATTATATAAACTATTATACCATTATATAACCAAATCATATAATCCATAGTCGGATGTGAAGGTATATAAATGGAGGAGCTATGTCCCTACCTCCCATGCCTCTCCATAAACTCCTTAGGGATGGATGTCCACAACTCTGCAATTTGGAGCTCATTTTTACTTCTCCCCCTCCCCATCCTCATCTCTACCCTTTCATTGTCATCTGTCACTTTTAGTGTTCTTGACAACTTTCTCTTCTGCCTCTCCCTCTATGGTAGATCCACCTCCATCTCTACACTCATATAAACCCCTCAAATTCCTCTTACACCTCCATCTTGCAGTTCCCCATCTCCGACGGGCGGTTCCTACAACCCACCACCCCCACCCACTCACCATCGTGACACTGATCCAAGAATACCACATCCAGCACACCTTCATTTGCGCCTGGTGCCACAACTTGTTGGTCTAGGTTTGGCGTGGCGAGGATGACTATGAGGAGATATCCTCTCTCCTATGTACCGTTCATGGTTATCGACCTCTTCCACCACTGATATATCAACATCTATGTGAAGGCCCGAACTGCATGGGTTCAGACGAGTTCCACTAACGATGATCATTACTACAACATCGTCACTCGTATCCTCACCCTTGGATTCTCGATGGGGGTCTGCATGACGGTTGTGTTGGAATCATTTTTCCAGAATGGTACTTTACCCACCTTTTTCAAAGAGGGGAAGGTGTTGGTAGGTGGTTGGTGTCCAACCCCACCAAACCCACCAGTGGGAGAAGGCAGAAGGCAGGGGAGGATTTCTTATAAAAGGGATTTTCGAATATGGTTTCAGTATCCCATCCCATCATCTTCATATTCTCATCATGTTCATCGCTTTGAGATATATTTGTGATTTAGTTTCCCCAATTATTCAAGAGAAACATTTACTAGAGTTTTTGTCTTGTAATAGTGAGGGAGTTTTTACCCACCTTTACCCATAGTGATCCTTCTTTTTGCCTTTGGTTTTTACCCCTTTTCATTTTGGGGTTTTTTCCACATTACATCTGGTGTCATTTTTTTTTTCATTTTTCACTTCATTTTATCTCTTGATTATTTCTGTATCATGGTCCAATAATTTACAGTCCTAATAAGTGGTATCATAGGTTAGGTTCTAGCCCGATGCTATTCACATTTTTGGGTATTAATAATTCTTATAAATTGAGTATGCTCTGTGATTAAGACTCTAGTTGATATTTCACATCAGAAAAAATTTATTGAGATTATTAAATATTCCATTGTAAAATGGAGGAGGTTTTGGATTGAAAGCATGTCCAGATGGTGGAAAAATTCGATATTGAATAATTCAATGGTAATAATTTTTCATTGTGGAAAATGAAGATGCATTCAGTGCTGCAGAAGGATAATTTTTTACTAAAAATTAGTGAAATACCGACAGATGTGATGATGGAGAATGGTTCCAGTGGGATCCAGAATCATGAAATGGATATAAATATGGCATGTACTTATACCAAAATAGATATACTCATTAGTGAAGTAGTGATCACTGCTGAAAATAGGCAACATCTCAATGATGCATTGATAATTGAATCAAGAGCAACATGGAACATGGAGTCTCAATATAAATGGTTTGATTAGTATGAATCCATTCTGGAAGGACTTGTGTACATGGGGAAAAATCAAACCTTTAATATCATTGGAGTTGGTACCATCAAATTGAAGATGCTTGATGGTATTGTTCGAACCATCCAAGGAGTATTCCATGTGAAGGTTCTAAAGAAGAGTATATTGTCTTTGGGACAATTTGATGACATTGGATGAAAGAATCACACTGAGAATGGAGTGATGATAATTGTGAGGGGCATGCTTTTGGTAATGAAGGTGGAGAAGATATCAAATAACCTGTATGTTCTTATGGGTGAAACGTACAAGGAGTTGAAGATAGTTGTCACATAGACTACCTCAACAGAAGCGTTGAAGACATTATAGAATCAGAAGCTTGGCTATATATCATAATGATGTATGAATATTCTTGAGGATTAGAAGTTGATTCTTGGGCTAAAAAATGTATCCTTACCATTTTGTGAGCACTGTATTTTGAGTAATAAACACAAGTTAAAGTTCAAGACGTCAACAACACGAATCAAGGAGATCTTAGAGTTGATCCATTCCGAAATTTGGCAAGCACTGGGTATATATCTAGGAGGATCAAGGTACTTTTTATCATTCATTAATGATTATTCCAAAAGTTGTTGTGTGTATCCAATCAAGAGGAAGTCATTTGTTTTTGAAGTCTTCAAAACTTTCAAAGCATGGAAGGAACTTGAATATGGAAAGAATATCAAGTTTCTGAGGACTAACCATGGTGGAGAATATATAAGTGAGGAGTTTGATACTTTTTTTCAAAAGGAAGGAATAAAGAGATATTTCACAATGGCATACACTCCTCAGTAGAATGGAGTGGCAGAGCGGATGAACAGAACCCCATTGGATAGAACAAGGGAAATGTTAAATACTACAAGAATTGCTAAAAAATTTTGTACTGAAGAAGTGAATACCTCATGTTGTGTGATAAACTGATCTCCTACAATGGTGATTGATATAAAGACACTGATGGAGATATGGACTGGTAAACCCACTGATTATTCCCAGTTAAATACTTTTTGAAGTCCTGTATATGCAATGTTTAATGACTAGGAAAGATTGAAGTTAGATTCAAGATCTAGGAAATGTATCTTCTTGGAGGTATGCTGATGGTGTGAAGGGGTATCGTTTGTGGGACCCCACTGCCTACAAATTTATCATCAGTAGAGATGTTACTTTTTTAGAATACAAGGTGAAAATGAAAATTGATGGAGACATAGAGAAGAATAATATAGAAACTGAAAAATTCAAAGTAGAGGAAAAATCCAAGTAAGAACCAATTTCCTCTAAGGAATTACTATTACATGATGATCAAGTACCATTTGAGTCTGAACCACGATGGTAAACTTGGAAGAAAAGAGAACCAGTATGGAACTCGAACTATGTGACTGAGATAAATATTTCATACTGCTTATTGGCGATGGATGTAGAGCCATATTATTTTGTGGAGGCAACCCAGAGTCCAAATGTATCCTCATGGATGGCGGTGATGCAGGAGGAACTTGAATCACCATACAAGAACAAGACTTGGAATATTGTTCCATTACCTCATGAAAGGAAGGTTATTAGACACAAATGGGTATTTAAGATCATGTTTTATAGAAAGGAACTGGTGGAAATAAATCGTACAAGATTGGTGGTCAAAGGATATTCTCAGAAGGAAGGTATTTATTTCGATGAATTTTTGTATCCTGTTGTTAGACTGATGACTGCTCGGTTAGTTTTGGTGATGTATTCTATATAAATTTTACATATAGAGTAGCTAGATGTTAAGACTGCTTTTTTTTGCATGGTGATCTTGATGAAGAGATCTATATGCTCCAACCTGAAGGTTTTTCAAGGAAAGGAAAAGAGAACTTGGTTTGCAGGTTAAAAAATCTCTGTACGATCTCAAGAAGGTGTCGAGGTGTTAGTACAAGAGATTTGATTCCTATATCATGATCCTTGGACAAAACAAACTTCATTTAGATCCTTTTGTATATTTAAGGGGTTCGTATGGTAATGATTTCATCATTCTTCTGTTTTATGTGGATGAAAAGTTGGTTGTAGGCCCCAACAATGATCAGATCCAAGAGATGAAAAAATAATTGGCTAGGGATTTTTATATGAAGGAATTGGGACCAGTAAACAAGATTCTTCAGATACAAATTTACTGAGACAGAAATAATGGGTGGATTTGGATATCATAGAATAATTACTTACAAAGAGTCTTGAAATGCTTCAACATGAAAGATTGTATTAAAATATCTACCTGCTTCCTATTAATTTCAAGTTTTACTCTACGATGAGTCTTAGCAGTGAAGAAGAGAGGATGGAAATTTCTTGAGTACCATATGAATCAGTAGTGGGTAGTCAGATGTTCATTATGGTTTTTTGTAGACCATACATTACAAATACAGTGTGAGAAGTTAGTCGGTACATGGAGAATCCCAGACAGGAGCACTGTAGCACAGTGAAGAGGATCCTGAGATACATTAAGCTTACCTAAAAAGTTGCATTATGTTATGGAGAATCAGATTTCAATATCAGAGGCTATGTTGATTCAGATTCTACATGTGATTTTGGCAAGAGGAAATCCACTATTGTTTATGTGTTTACTCTTGCAGGAGGAGATATGGGATAGATTTAAAAGTTATAGTTAGTTTTGGATTTATCCACAATAGAGGCAGAGTACATGGAAGCTGCACAGGCTTCTAAAGAGGTGATTTGGATGATAAGGTTGTTGGAGGAGCTTAGGCATAGACAGAAGCAGATTCCATTGTTTTGTGATAGTCAGAGCACCTTGCACATTGAAAGGAATCCATCTTTTCATTTCAGGATGAAATAGATTGGGGTACAATATCACTTTGTCTGAGATGTGGTGGAGGAAGAAAGTGTGTCCATACATAAAATTCAAACTAAAGAAAATCTAACAGATTTCCTAATGAAGGCAGCTGACTCTGATAAGTTCAAATGGTACAGATCCTCAAGCGGCCTTGCAGAGATGTGAGAAACATGTTTGGAAGATAGAAAGGATGTGTGGAGATGTGATTGTTTCTCAATCAAATATCCAAGTGGGAGATGTTTTGGTATCATTTTTCTAGGATGACATTTCCCCCCTCCTTTGTTAAAGAGGGGAAGTTGGTGGTAGGTGGTTGGTGGCTAACCCCACCAAACCCACTAGTGGGAGAAGGTAGTAGGCAGGAGAGGATTTCTTATAAATGGGCTTTCCTATAAATGGGCTTTCCTTGGATGGTTTCAGAATATCATCCCATTAGCTTTAGATTCTCATCATGTTCATCCCTTTGAGAAATATTTGTGAAGTGGTTTCCCCACTTATTCAAGATAGGCATTTACTAGAGTTTTCACCTTGTAATAGCGAGGGAGTGTGTACCCACTTTTACCCATAGTGATCCTTCTATTTGATCATGGTTTTTTTACCCATTTTCATTTTGGCGGTTTTTCCATGTTACATCTGGTGTCATTTATTTTTTCATTTTTCCCTTCATTTTATCTCATGATTATTGTTGCACCATGGTCCAATCATTTATAGTCCCAATAGGTTGGTGTGGGTTTCCACATTAGTGGCGGTGGCTAGGTAACCCTAATAAATATAAGGTTTATATATTAAAATATATAAATAAATATATAAATAAATTTAATATGGTTTATTTATTTATATATTTAAATAATTATATATAAATTTATAAATAAATATAAGGTTTATATATTTAAAAATATTTAAACCTTATAAACCTTATAAACCTTATATATATATAGTGGTTTATATATAATTATATTTTAAATATTAAATTATATATAATTATATTTTAAATATTAAAGAGGGTGCGATGGGAAGGGAGGAACCCCCACAATGTCACATGGTGTGGATTTTTGGGAGAAAAATCCTAAAATGCCACATGATCTGGTGTTTTTCACATCTATTTCCCATAATATACGAACCCTAGACCCCTTAAATTTAAGAAAAATAAAAAAACCCCAATCACAAATTTTTCTAAAATATAACCAAATCAACTTATACTAATTATTTTATATATATTTTTATAATATAATAAAAAAATACTAGGAGTGGGTAAATGGATGGTTAATAGAATTGGTATCCTAAAACTGAATTAAAAAACCCAAATGGTATTAATATTAATAACTGAAATCCAATTTAAAAAAACATGAACATGTATTAAATTTATTTGGTATTTGGAAATACACTTCACAATAATTATTACAATACTTGATATGAAAAACTTTAACAAATTGAAACTCTAACCCTCATTAACTCACATAGTGTTAACCACTCATCATTCACTCTAACATATCATTGGGTGAAAAACATCCCTTCAATGATTTGTCTCATCGCTACCACAAATTTGGATTTAGTCAGACCCTCCCTTTATCAATGCTAAAAAATCATTGATAAATGCACCTCTTTATCAGATTTCTTTTTTAACACTGATAAAGATACCCCTTTATTATCTCTTTTTTAGAGCTGATAAAGGGTATTTTTATCAACGTTTTTCTTATCGTTGATAAAAGTATGTCGTTTATCAGTGCTAAAATAACTATTTTTAGCACTGCTAAAATGTATATTTTATAAAAAAACTATAGATAATTAAAAATCATATATTAATATATTTATATTGATTTAAATATAATATATTTTATAAAATGTGATTTATATAATATTAAATATGTAATCACACTTAATATATAAGATATTTAGTGGGAAATGGTTAATAAAAAATTTAAAAAATATTGATTAAAATTTTGATAATTCTTATTGAGTAATAGTCATTTAATAAAAATTCAAAGAAATAAAAAATCAATAATTTAATAAAAAATATAAAATAAGTTGAAAACATGACTCAAATTTCAAACAGTCATAACTTTGGATCCTTGTGTCCGTTTGAACTCTACCACATATCAAATCAAAACTTGCGTAAAGATCTATGCCATAGGGACCTAAGGGAACCCTGATCATTTTTTGGGTAAAAAAGGTTCCTAAGGCCCCCAAAACTGAGTTTTTTTGTCAAAGTGCCCCCATTTTTTAACATTTGATGGAATTTCATTCTTCTTTAATAGATACTTATTATATTTTTTATGTTGATCCTCAATTTATTCTCAAGGCTTACCCTCATATAGATATTATGACATCCAAATTTTATCATTTTTCCATATTGTACTATTATTAATAATTAAATATATATACATGTATACATATTTTTATATATTTACATATAAAAATTTTAATTTTATAAATAAATACGTAAACATATTTACATTTAAAATATTTTCAAAATATATAATCCATATTTAAAAATAATAATATCCATTTTATTTAAATAAATGTATAAATATTTATATACCTATACAATGTATATATAATGTGTGTGTATCGATATATATATTTGTGTGTGTATATTAAAAAATTGATATATATTATCTATATACACTACTACATATATGCCCTTAATAGCATGCAAAAAGACTTTTAGTAGCACTAAAAAAACACTTTTAATCTCAATGTTGTTAAAAGGGGGCCTTTATCAATGCTAAAAAAAGTATAGATAAATCCAACACTTTATCAGGGCTAGTTTAGCACTAATAAAGTCCACCCTTTATCATCGATTTCAATAGCATTGATAAAGGTGGACTTTATCAGTGTTAGAAATAACGCTGATAAAGGGACAACCTTCTACAAGGTACTATTTATATAACAACACATCCACCAAAAACCTGTAACCTGTGTATGCACAATATATAATGTTATTGAAATAAATTTGGAATCATAAATTCAAAAAAAAAAACTAATATATACATTTTACATAATGTTTTTTATAATTACATTTACAATTATCCACAAAAATTTAAAATCATTAATGTTTCATCTTCTTTGGCGCCCATGATCCCCTCTAAAAAAAGTTTTTCTATCGTATCAGTTGATAAAAAAATATCCTCAACCCAAGAAAATTAATGCACCTATATAAGAGAAAAATATTCTATTATTAATACTATAAAAAAATAAATTAAACATTAATATGAAAGAATGCATTAATAAAATGTAAATTTTAAATAAAAATACACACTTTGAGTTATACTGGTCACACCATACATTATATTGAGGTGTGGTTGATTCCTAAACATCACAAATGACTCATGAATCGTTTTCCTAAAGTATCAAAACAATCTGAACACATTTTCTTATTTTTTAGTATGCCACTTGTTCTTTTTACTAAAACTCATGTCAAGTTTTAAATAAATAGACACAATTGGAATTATACCAATCACACCATGTGTCAGATTGAGGTGTGAATAATTCCTACACATGAAAAATTACTTATGTATTTTGGTCCTAAGGTATCAAAACAATCTGAATTTTCTTTCTCAGTTTTAGGTATGTCATTTTAGTTTTTCACTAAAATATCATTTCAAACTGGAAACATGCACTTTGAATCATACTGATCGTATCATGTGTTGGTTTTACATGAGAATACTTCCTACAAGTCACAAATGACTTATGAATCACTTTCCTAAATTACCAAGATAATCAGAGCATGTTTTCTTGGTTTTCATTGAGTGACACATGTTTTGAACTAAAATTTCAATTTTAAACTAATAATGGACACTTTGAGTCATACCGATAACACCATGCATTAAATTGAGGTGCAGTTTATTCCTACACATCACAAATGACTCATGGATCATTTTTATAAAGTATCAAATCAATCTGAATGTGTTTTCTCAATTTTTAGTATGTCACTTTCTCTTTTTACTAAAATTAATGAAAATTTTAAATAAATAGACAAGCTTGGAATTATACCGATCACAACGTGTGTCAGATTGATGTTAGGCTAATTTCTACCCATCAAAAATTACTTATGGATCGTTGTAACAAAGTATCAAAAAAATCCAAACACGTTTTCTCATTTTTGAGTATGTCACTTGTGTTTTTCACTAAAATGTTATTTGAAACTGGAAACACGCACTTTGAATCATACCAGTCTCATTTTGTGTAGGTTTGACCTGAGACTACTTCCTACACATCACAAATGATATATGAATCACTATCCTGAATTATCAATATAATCAAAGTGTGTTTTCTTGGTTTCTAGTGAGTGACACATGTTTTGAACTATAATGTCAATTTTAAACTGAAAATGGACACTTTGAGTCATACTAATCACACCGTGCATCAGATTGAGGTGCAGTTGATTCCTACACATCACAAATGACTCATGGATCATTTTATTAAAGTATCAAAACAATATGAATGCATTTTATCGATTTTTAGAATGTATCCTATTATTTTTATTAAAAATTAATTTCAATTTTAAATAAATAGTCACACTTATAATTATACTGGTCACATCATGTGTCAGATTGAGGTGTGGTTGATTCCCACCCATCAAAAATTACTTATGGATCATTTTACTAAAGTATCAAAATAATACAAATGCATTTTCTCATTTTTCAATATGTTACTTGTTTTTTCAATAAAATGTCACTTCAAACTGGAAACATTCTCTTTGAATCATACAAGTCGCATCGTGTAGGGGAGTGTAAAATGCACGGGCATGTGGGGGGGAGGTATTAGGTTCAAAACCTAGTATAGGTAGGGGTGTGTGGCCATATAAAGCAGGTGTCCTAATATTGTTAATGGAGGGGATTCGAGCATTGTTAAAGGGGTGGGAGGATAGTTGAGTGTTATTAAAAGGGGGTCGAGGACTAATAGGGGGTGTTCCACCCTTCGATTTGTAGAAAAAAATTCTTTTCAAAAAATTCTTTTTTTAACTTTTATCAGTGATGGTAAAAGGGGCCTTTGTCAGTTCTTTTTTTAGCATTGATAAAAGGGACCCTCTTTTAATAGTGTTTAGATTATCATCATTTTTATAGAACTAATAAAAGTGAATTATATCACTGTTAAAAGGGGTAATTGTGGCATGTGAAGGTACCATAGAGCACAATGGAACTTAGTGGGTTGGAGATTTAAAAGTTTTCATCGTTGGGATGATGGAACCTGTCATCTTTGGCAATTCGAGCCCCAGTGTAGTCTGAGGATCTCACATAAATTAAAAAAACACAAAAATAAAATTTAAACCATACCTTTTTCCGATCTAAATCCTCACTCAACATCTACATGTTGCTGATAATCACTGATTGAATGATCTAAAGAAGAATCCTTATAGATCATCCACACGCTCTTAAAAAATATACTAGAACATCAATTATCAAATTCTATGTGATATCACAGAAATCTGATGATACCATCGACGTCCCAACGATCAATGCATCGACGTTCCTTATATTCATGGAGATCAACACAATCTAATCACTTGGATCGATTGCATCACTTTATAAAAAGCAGGAGAGGAGATAGAGGCTTTAATAAACTCACCATTAATAGTCACTAGTGAGATCCTTTCTCTTCCTTTAAACAGTGGATTCTCAAATACCCGAATTGTGTTTTTCGTGCTCCATTTATTAAACATGCTCTAAATAAATAATTATGATGAAATAAACTACATCATAAATATTATTTATATTTTATCACATACCTGAAATATGTATTAAATATATTACGAGATAAAACTGTGTCATTTAACTCGACTCATAATTCTTGCTTAATATAAAACGAACCTAGAATATTAAAATAATATTCATTTAATTAATATTATTCCTCATATTTACTTAACTTGTAAATAATTTTAAAAAATAAATTCTACTCTATTATTTTTTACATGAAAAATAATGAATTTATTTATTCTTTGGTGATCAATGACTCAGACAACACTCAGAACCCGTGGTCAGGCCCACCATGTCCTGTATACTTATTCTCTAAAATAGGGTAGATTCTTGAATACACTATTATATGAGATCCTCTAGGACCTTATCTTGATATAATTAAATAATTTTCATAGAACAAGAGCAGTTTCTAGAAACCCATCAAGGTCCCTTAAGAAATAAGGATAGTTATAACAATGATAAACAACCTATGGACATGTGTTGTGTACTATAATATAAATATCTCATAAATCAGTATGAACACTTGTGTCATTATCCTTCCTTGAATTATTGTTTATTGATCTAACTAGATTGATTTACTATTGACTGCCTTAGCCAAAGACTTATGAAGGCTCTACCATTCTGATCAACTAGTCTTGAGATATATTACTTCTTAAACATAGAAGCGATAAATCATTTCTTGATCATTCAACCAATGATATACCACTAATGAATCACCCAACACAATATACCTTACCATGATTTTATTATCATGGGTTTTCCTTACATAAAAGTACATGATCAAATGTTAGAAACTGGAAATGATCTCAATTCAGGAGACCATTACACATGTCCATAGATAGGAACAAACACTAACACCTAAAACATGTGGTGTTTCTATTGGTGGGTCTGTCCTCGTGATCTCAACTACTAGATATCACCAAGTGAGAACTTCATGATAAGAAGTTTCAATGATTATGAGCACCAACACCTGATAGTCAAACATCTACTGTGTCCAATCAGTAAGATGTATCTGAACCATATGAATTTTTTTTAATATTAATGTCATAGTATCTCGACATTCTCATTATAGTATAGGATTGGATATAACCTTTTGATATGAAAATTAATCTATGAAAATTACAATTAAAATGTGGATGCATAAATATCTACACTGTAATGGTAAGTAATCATCATGTATATCTAACTGTACACATGATATTGTAATAAAAAGTATTGATATATTTGGGTCTAGGGAACTTAGTTTTACAACACTCCCACATGTTCTAAATCTAAATTTCTAACCAAAATTGTGAGCTATCGTATGATTAAGATCATGTTTCTATTGAGTCATGACTTTAGTTGCTAGGTCTGCCACATTTCTACCATGTGACTATTTTTCTATGTGCGACCTCACCTCATTGAGTAGAACTTCTCAAGAGATGTAGTCCCTGAGTATTCTCTTTTTTTCATTGTCAAAACTTGACATCTTGGCTATTATGAGTAATATAATTATCATAATGATAAAACTTTACTTACTAGGTATGATTCCAAGAACTGGAAAAAAACATTTCAATTAATAACTACTTATTAGCTGCCTCAGATTCTATAACATGCTTGGTATTTTTAGGTATAGAAACCACTAGCTGAATGAGAATTACTTTCTCATTACCTTAGATTGATTGTGATATTAGATCATGTTTATCCATGGAATACTAGTTTATATTCCCTTAAAACTAGTATCCTTTCCTCTCCACTTATTAGGTATGTATGTTTTGTACTTTCCCAAGCATAATCAGATAGTATTGACTACTTTACTTGTATTCCTCCTGGATATAACTGATATTTCACTACCATAAAGTATATGTTGAAAATATAATATCTTTTACATATCATGGCATATATGATTGATCCACTGCTGAAGAATATGGAATTCAACTTACCACATTAATCTCCTCCTATACACATTCATGTCAACTTGGAGTGATTTACACCATGTGAAACTAGTAAAAATTCTCTATTGAATTATTCCAACTTGTATTTTTCAATAATATATTAGTATATGTACGATTGACTAGGTCCAAGTAACCATAAGATCTACATTATTATATCTTATTCACTAGAGATTATGTTTCTAATTTAAGTCAATCTCTATAGAGATACTTTCATTCTAGTATTAACTAACTGTAAGACCAATATCTATTTTTCATATGTTACCAAACATATTTCACTTGGAAAATAATGTTACTCCCACTAAACTATGGTAAAAATATGGAAAATTTTCATTTCTTAATGAATATTCTATGGTCTTGTTGGTTAATTTAATCCTAAACTAGATTTCAATAACTTGCAACCCTGTTGTCATTCTATGATGTCACCATACCTTTATGGTTGCATTGAATAGATACCTTCCAAGATTGGTGGTCATGACATCAAATTAACAATAAAATAATCACAAATATTAGCTATGACAAGTAAAATTTTAATGGATTTAGACATAAAGACTTGGTGTTTCCAATGAAGCCTTATTGGTACTTCACTTATACCATCCATGTATCGTCTCACTTGAATACTCATTGTTGTATTCAAAATAATAATCCCCTTTTCACTTTAATACATTGAATCTATTATTTAATTTTAATTGACCTTGTCAATATTAGCTGATTTTCATATACTGCATACTTATAGGAATTATTATTCACAATTAATAATTTATCATTGGCTACAGTGAATATAAAACCATCGCTGTGGTTTTAACATTCCAATGCAATATGTGTCTCTGGAAAATTCCTGTTCCACATGCACTTTTGGAACTAGTTCCCATGCCAACTACATGTGCATCTCTGGAATTGACTAAACCCAAGTCAATATGGCTCCCAAAATCTCTAATAGAGATGTGAACCCTTTGATAGATATTTATTATATCACTTGACTATAAATTTTATATTAAATGGTTTTTTGTGATATCCTAATAAACTTTTAGGATAACTACTGAGATGCACATTGTGTTTTTCTTGATGAAATTTTGTTTATATCCTAATAAAATCGTTGCATCTAAACATGTGTGTTATGAAATAATGTATTTATATCATACTATGACTCATATGATATCCATTTTCACTATATTTGACACATTTTTATAGGATAATTCCATTATTTTTAAAGCACATCTTGAAATATAATTAAAGTTCCTGCAAGTTGCAACATTGATAATATTTACATCATGACTCTAATGTATAAAATGTGCATTTAGGAATTTATCAATACTATATTTTATAAATAAATTTTAACATGTAATACTCACCATTGATCCTCCTTATAAACATCATTTCCTTAGTGTGGATAAGGTAATGTGTGTTTAAGAATCACTCCACACTATATTATCATGATCAATGAATGCTTGGTCAAGATATTCTTTGGCATGCTGGACCAAAGCATCTTATATATTCTAACCATGCATATATCATAGTTCACTCTCATTCCTTAAGAACTTAAAGTAATTTTTTTAAGTATGTATACATACCATTTTCTTACCCTTGTAATAGTTCATGCTCTCTTGCTGAACTAATGCTGAAGGTTTTGTAGCTGACCTTTATTTCTAAATGTTTATTTGTCCAAAACTAAATAAGTATATACATAAATAATACATATGGTGTTTATCTCCACTGAGTCTAAATAAAAAACTGGGTATACCCTTTTTTCCACTTTTATTTTTACTTGAAAAATAATTATCTTTCCACAACTGGGTATATAAGTCTTATATTTTATATTAATCACATATTTCCAATAATTCATGTATCACTGAAGTATTGGTTGACTATGAAACACCACAAACAAAAATCATTCCTAAACTTGGAATAATCTCTCATTATGTCCAAAAAAAACATGAGCTAAATGTTTTGGTTATACTCAATAATAGTTTAACTTTAATCATTAACTTGGGAATTAGAATTTATGTGTTTCTCACCGCTGACTTAGGAACCACCCTTTCTCAATCGCTTGAAGAATAAACATTACTTATTGTAATGTTTTTATACTTACTTGGTTACTATATTTTGATACACATATGTGATAAACATATTGTATTTAATTCCAAAGAAGTATGTTATAAATAATACTTATAATTGATGAATATACACTAAAGAAGGAGGAAATTTCTTATTCAATTTAGTTAATTGGTTTTAACTTCCATAAATATTATTACATGATGTGTGAAGAAAATAACCATCTATTTAATAACCAACCTCTTTCTTTGAATGACATTGTAAATTTACCTTTATCATTACTCTGGCCATTGGCCTTTTCTCCTTGTCTTTTAACTTTTTCTCTACAAGAACTAAAGATTAAACTTTTTATAATGTTCTTATTTACTAAAAGAACCTTACCTAAATGGTAATGAAGTATTTAATCTATTATGTTAATTTTGAAACCTTAAATGAAACTCGAGTATATGGGTGAAAATGATGTAAGAATGGGATGTATTTAAAGATCATGGTCCGCCTCTCATATTTACATGTAACCAGTGTAATGTCACCCATTCATATCTTACTTCACTTTCTCCTTGTAATATTATAGAAGATGAGACAACATGTGTAATCATCCTTGTCTCAATGTTGTAACCGCAACTAACATTGAACATTTATGAAATCATTATGACATAACTATCATATTCCACATACATGAGTCTCCTGTAAGTATCTTTTTAACACCCTCACTTTCTAATGTGGTTTAACATGTATAGGGACACTGACACCTTGAATTTATGATATTTTAGTATTATGTGTAAGCACCTATAATACAATTATAAATTCATGCTAGTTTGGAAATTTACTTTTACTATGATTATCGTAGTGTGTCTTGTATTATTACTTTCCATTTTATAAAAAAATAAAATCTAGAAGATTGTACTTTTCTATTGATTTCTTATTTACACATTATTTATTAATTAATTAAATCATTAAATGTATCCCACTATTTTATCGAATCATAGGAATCCTCTATTCTAGAATCAGAATACTATGTCACTTGAGTATTCTAGGGTCAAAGATCCTTGGACCTACCCTCATAGTCTACACGATTTAGCTACACCACTACTTTGAGGGTTCAGGGTAGGCGTTTGAATAGACAACCACATTAACTCAAAGTTCCTTGACCTGTTGAGTGAAGTCTTAGCTTCTAAAATCATAAACTTGATTTACTCAACACTTGCCTATGAATTTGCAACATACTAGCTTTATCTACTTCTTTACTACCAAAATTAGTTAATTCATCCCACCACTCCCATAATAACTCCCCGATAGTAAGAGGAAACCTCATATTTGGTTGATAAGAACCCCAAACACCCAATTTTGTTAAAATTTGAATGATGAAATGCATTTTTGGACTTAATATTTATTTGAAGTTTTTTATATTTTTCTCTACAAATTCAATCTATTTATATTAATCTTTTTCAATCTATGTTTTCGTGCTCAAAAATTTACAAAGGCTATTTCATATCCTTTTAATATAATATTATTATAAGAATAAAATAATAAAAATTATTATAATAAAATTATAGTGATTATTATAACAATTCTGATGGAATAATAATTAGCCAAAAACAGTATTCTGATGACTGGCAGTCCGGTCGGTATTCTCGTTCACCGGATTTTAACATGCTCTGGACAAAATATTGTTTTCCTGAGATCTGTATCTGATCAAATAAATTTTATTACTCAAAAATAACTTCAAATTATCCATAAAAATCAGATGTCCATAACTTAGCTGTCTGAAATTGGATCCATGTGCGGTCTATGTCGTTGGGACCAAATTAAATCCCTCTACTTAATTTTGAAGAAAGTATAATTTCCTTGGCTCATAAAATTTACATGATCACTATGATACCAATTGAATGTAATGAGGCATGCATCAAAAGATAATGGATAGGGGATTTGAAATTTAACAGTGCTGAGAAGATGGAACTTGTCATCTCAGGCGATATGAGCCCCAATGTAGTCCTAGGATCTCGCATAAATTAAATATAGCACAAAAATAAAATAAAAAACCTGCCTTTTTCCAATATGAATCCACGATTGACATATTCTTATTGTTGGTGATCACTGCCTGAAGGATCCAAAGTATAATCCCTCTAGATCATTCACACGCACTTCAAAATTTGTTAGAATGTTGATTGTTGAATTCCAGGTACTAGCGTGGTGATCAGATGATACATTCGACATCCTGACAATCACCGCATCAATGCTCCATCGATTTATGGAGATCATCACTATCCAATCACCTGTATCAAAATCATCTCTCTCTAGAAAGTGAAATAGAAGAGTGATAGTCTTTAATGAACTCAACATGAATAGTTATTAGAGGGAGACTCTCTCTTCTTTTAAATGGTGGATGCTTAAATTCCTGAATTGGGTTCTCTGACCCCCGTTTCTTAAATGTCCTCTAAATAAATAATTATGAAAAACTAAATGAAATCATAAATATTATTTATATTTTATCACATACTTATAATATATATTAAATATATTATGTGATAAAACGAGGTCATTTAACTTGACTCATAATTCCCACTTAATATTAAATGAACTTGGAATATTAAAATAATATTCATTTGATTAATATTATTAATTGTATTTAACTAAATTGAAAACAAATTTAATAAATAAAATCAACCTAATTTTTCTTTACATGAATAATAATGAATTTATTTATTCTTTGGTGATCGATGACTGAGACAACACTCGAACCCCATAGTGGGGCCCACCACGTCCAATATACGTGTTCTTCAGAATAGGGAAGATTCTTGAATATACTATTGTGTGTGACCCTCTAGGCCCTTATCTTGATAGTAGTGAATAATTTTCACAAACAAAGAGTAGATTCTAGCAACCCATCAAGGCCCCTAAAGAGATAAGGATAGTCATGGCAATGAAAACCAACCTATGGACGTGTACTCTATACTATAATCTCTTTGTTTTTAAATATCTAATAAATGAGGATGTACACTTGTGTCATCTGTAATGACCCAAAGTTTCATTAATGGAAATCCCTCTTGATCTAATTAAATGTATCTTTATGTTTATATAAAATGTCAACTTCCTTTGTTTTATGTTAATAATTTTGACCTTTGCTAATATAGCCATTGAACAGTGATCACATGATTAGTATAAATATAGGACTTTAACAAATCCAATTTACTTAGACAAAGGAAGCGATGGCCTCATCCAGTAGAATTGCCCCATACGAAGCCCATTTGTCAGAGCTTGGAAAAGAGGTGGAGTCTTTGGGCTTCCCTCTTGACCAAGCCCAAGCTAAGCTTCATCATGTCAAGCTCGAACATGACCATCTATGGGAAAAGTGGAAGTTGATTAAAATTACCACTCGAGCGATGTTATCTGAGCCACCCCAAGAGTCTGTCACCATCGCACACCTTACCCTTAGGTCTTATGCAGCTGTTTTAAGGGGTTATGTAACAAATAAGTAGTACTATGTTCATGTACATTATTTTTGTATATAATAATGAATATAATTTCTATTCATTTTTGATACTTTGTAAATAGTTTTTAAAGTACAAATAGTGTTTTTAATTATTATTTAATTAAGAAATATATTTTATTAAATTAATGGATTTTTGAATTAAATAATATTTTAATAAAACATTATTTTTATTATTAAATTAATTTTTATTAAATATAAATGATCTTATAATTTTATGAATGCAATTATAATTTTTATTAAGGTTTGAAATCCATTTTTGTCAAAACCCGTGAATTTTCGATAAATGATGGTTTTTATTTTAAATGTGAAAATTAACATGTTTAGAAAATTATTTAGATAAAATAAATTTTATTTCTGGAATCAGGACATTGAAATTATCCAACGATGAATTTTTCATAATTTTCTGAGACAGTCAAATTTTTGGGTAAAAATTAAATACCGTTTAAATATATAATGTGTTTTATGACATCATAATGACCCAATAGTGATGTAATAAAATACTATAATCTTTATGTTCGGACAATATATGTTTTACCATTAAAATAATGTGATTTTGGGTTTGTTTGACTTACTTTTCAAAGCATTAATGGACCCCTCAAGACTTATTAAACACCTTGTCTTTTTAAATTAATTTTCCATGGGAGTGTGACTCACCTCCACATAATAAACCCTATTATTTTAAGAAGTTCGGACTTTGGCCTTATAAAATATTGTTTTACTCTTCCCTTGGACAAAAACCATGGGCAAAAACCATGGTATGGTTTTTGGTTTGGATTAATTTAATATAAGGGGTCCCAAACCTAAATAATAAAGAATTCCCTCACCTTTCCTATATAAACCCACCCAATCTCCCACTTCCTCCCCACTCAAAGCCTTTGGAGTTCGTCCAACCTCTGCCCTACTCTCTATATAATCCTCCAATGGAAACCCAAGCTCCCAATAAGCCTCTCACAAGCCTCTCTCTAGCCTTTGGAAGCACACTTCCAAGTAAGGGTTTTTCTTCCTTTCTCATTTTTGTCCAATTTTCTTTAAGTTGTTTTGCCTTATTAATTTCAATTATGAATGTTGGGGTATGGTTTATAACCTCCCTCTTACTACCCTCTTTATGTTTGAATGATGTAATACCCCTTTCTCTCTCATTAAATGCCTCACATGTACACCCGTTACTATGCCGAAATTCCGAAAGGAACTTCTCTCTCTTCTTTTACATTCAAGTAATTATTTTGTATCATGAATCTAAATTCCATTAAAATTGTTTGGAAATGTATCTATATGACCCCCTTACTTTCCATTTCATGTAAATATTACGATACACCCTTTATCTCTCATCAAACCATTTTTATGAATTCTTATGTCACGCCGTTACGCTGCCGAAATCGCACTAATTTTCTAAGCAAATGCCTTGTGTAGTGAATACCATGCCCATTTCTCCATCAAGGGTATTCAACTTTATGCACATTCACTTATTTATTATAATGTTTCATGTATGAATTCCACATTACTTTATCGTGGAATAAATTATTATGTTTTATGAATCCATGTTTAATGATTCGTGTGGCACACTTATGCATGAAATGAAATGTTTAAGAAGGGTGCACCCTTATAGTGCTCCAATGCATTGGCTAAATTATAGTATCATGATACGTCATGTGCAATGAGTGTTGACTCATGATAATTCAAGTGAAATGAGGGTTTACTCGTGCTTTATGTGCAATGAGGATTTACTCATGCTCCATGTGCAATGAGCCTTGACTCATGCTAATTCCATGTTAAGTGTTGTTGCCACATTTCCATGTTATGATTATCATGTGTTATCATGCCTTTATGTTCATGTTTCTTTTATGCTCTATTGATATGCCTATTTTCTAACATGTATTTTACTCTTCATGTTATTCCATGTGTACTCCCTTACCGGGCTTTATAGCTCACCCTTTTCTTATGCATGTCCTCAGGTTATCTCATGCAATGCTAAGTACGAGGGAATGTAGTGGTCATGTAAAGGAAGTTTTCAATAAGGATGTTGTATTTCATGTTCCAAGATTTTATGTAATTATCCTAAGCCCCAAATACAATAAACCTCTCGATCTTCTTTGTTGTATCAAGTGAAGTTTTATATAATAAATCATGTTTAAGTTTGTAATAAAAGCAGGGTTGTTATAGTTGGTATCAGAGGATAGGTTTAGTTATTTTTGAGATTAGGATTAGAAAACCCTAGTAAAGCCTTAGAGACAAGACTAAGTATAATTAAAACATACCTAAGTTTTGGTAAGTACTGATTAAGTGTTTTATCAAACAAATACATCCCTTTCTGGATACGAGTAGGTAGAGGTGGCTCTGGCACAGATGTATCCTAGGGGTAAAACCCGAAAACACCACTTTGAGCTAGACTCGAATGGGAACTGGTGCATGACAATGGGCCTTACTGCACTCTTGGTTAATACACTCCTGGGGGATATGTTTTGATAAATTCAAAATCTTAGTATGAACCCTTATTAAGGGAAAAAATGCCCCTAAGAATATATGTTAGAAAGTAGATCATGAAAAGCCTACATTGAATCCTATAGACTCATGAGTAAGGAAATAAAAGTTTATTTATAAGTCATCAACTTTTGTATTTGGATTAAAATTTATGTGTTACCCCTAAATTTCCTTTTATTCCAGCCAATGTCCGGTAATAGGAGGACTTGGGCTAACAACCGTTGTGAAGATCAGTGTGATGACTGTACTAATGAGATGCCAAATCCAATGGGAGTAGGAATCACGAACTTTGTCACGCTTCTCTCTCATTTAACTCAAGTTTTGAATAGAAAAATAGGTCGAGAGGAACGTCAAAACCCCCCTAATAAGGAACAAGTCACTATAGAGAGCTTCACGAGGCAAAGGCCTCCTAATTTTAGTGGATCATCCGATCCCACGATCACTGAACAATGGATCAACTCCATTGAAAAGATCTTCTCCATCCTTCAATGTTATGAACAAGAGAAGTTTCTCCTGGCTTCTTATCATATGGAGGGTGAAGCTGATCAATGGTGGGCGTTGATAAAAAATACGAAGCCTGAGGGGGAGATCGAGGCGTTGGAATGGAAGGATTTGCGGAAGATGTTTTTCAATAAATATTTTCCGCGCACCCTCGGGATTAATATGGAAAGGGACTTCCTTTCCCTCAAGAAAAAAGATGAAGAGTCTGTTGGAGCATACGAGGCAAACTTCAAAAGGATTTCATGATATGCTTCCGGCTTTGTCGTTACCTCCGAATGCAAGGTTGACCGATTCTTTGGTGGGCTGAATCCTAGCTTGCGAAAAGCATTAGCGATCCGTGACTTCAACAACTATGAGGAAATTGTCCGATGTGCCCTCAAGGTCGAAATGGAGATCATGGAATCACATGGGTATCATGGGGACAAGAAGCGTAAGGTGGAATTCAATGCTGGTGGTATGATGGATAAATCCAATAGTGCTAAAAAGATCCAACACCCCACTTGCCAAAAGTGCGGAAAGAAGCACCCTGGAAATTGCTTTAAGGGGATGAGGAAATGCTTCAGGTGTGGAAGGGAAGGGCACCTAGCTGTTAATTGTCGGCAAGAAAGACCCGCAGCTATGATAGAGGAGAGTAATGATCCATTCGAACCTCAACGCGTTGTTCAATGCTACAAATGCAAAGAACCGGGTCATTTTTCAAATCAGTTCCCTAATCCAAGGGTTTTCAGAGACAAACCACAACCTCCAAGGCAGCAAGGAAGAGCTTTTTCCATCACTTCTGCCAAAGTGAACCCTGACAACGAAGAGGTGATAGGTACTCTAGTTATTCATTAAAGAATAGAGAACATAATTTTTGATTCAGGTTCTATGCATTCTTTTATATCTCGAAAGTTTAGTAGAACAATCCCAGCAGCACCACAAATCATGGAAGTGAAGATGTCGGTGAGTACGGAAAATGGGGCAATCATTGCATCCCATGAATATAATTCCTCCCCTATTATAATCTGTGGATTGAATTTCCCAGAGAACCTCGTCATACTCCCTCTAGTGGAATTTGATTCAATTCTTGGCATGGATTGGATTGCCTTATATAGAGCCAATATAAATTGTCGGGAGAGGGAAATCACACTCCATATGGAGAATCGACCCCCGATTCTTTACAAGTGTCAGGAGGAAGATGAATCTCATTTATCTCCATCATCTCAAGCATGGATATTACTTCCCTATGATCTCGCGTATTTGGATCAGATGATTGAGTCCAAGGAAGAAACCATCCTTGAAGAAATGCCTATTGTGAGGGAATTCGCGGAAGTGTTTCCCGAGGAACAGGCTGGTCTTCCTCCTAGAAGAGATGTTGAGTTCTCAATTGAACTTATACCTAGGGTGCTACCAATATCCAAGACTCCATATAGAATGGATGTTGTTGAGCTTGAAGAGCTAAAGAAACAACTATAGGAGAATCTGGATAAAGGGTTTATACGCCCAAGTGCTTCACCATTGGGTGCACCAATCCTCTTCGTCAAGAAGAAGGATGGGTCAATGTGGCTTTGCATCGATTATCGTGAACTTAACAAAATCACGATAAAGAACAAGTATCCTCTCCCAAGAATTGATGACTTGTTTGATCAGCTGCGTGGAGCACAATACTTCTCCAAGGTGGACTTGCGATCGGGATATTATCAAGTAAGGGTGAAGAAGGAAGATGTCCCCAAGACTTCTTTTCGTACAAGATAAGGGCACTATGAATTCATATTAATGCCTTTAGGACTCACCAATGCTCCAATAATATTCATGGAATTGATTAATAGAGTCTTTAGAGATTACCTTGACAAATTGGTGGTAGTCTTTATAGATGATATTCTAATATACTCCAAAACCAAGGAGGATCATGAGGAGCATTTAAGAACTGTACTAGAGACTTTGCACAAGGAGAATCTCTATGAAAAGTAAAGAAAGTGTGAGTTCTGGTTGAAGGAGGTCTCATTATTGGGTCATATCATCACAAGCAATGGGATATATGTGGATCCCTCCAAAACAGATGTAATTGAGGGTTGGCCGAGGCCAACATCGGTAACGGATATCCGTAGCTTCTTGGGGTAGCTGAATATTATCAACGATTTGTGAGGAATTTATCACGTTTGTCCAACACTCTTACCAAGCTAACTCAGAAAGGAGTAAAGTTTGCTTGGAGTGATGAATGTGAAAAAGCTTCAAGGAGTTGAAAAGGAGGCTTATCATTGCGCCCGTACTCACTTTACCCACAAGTGGGGAACCTTTTGTGGTTTTCAGCGATACTTAGAAGAAGGGCTTAGGATGTGTGCTGATGCAGAATGATAAAGTGATATCCTATGCCTCAAGCAAGTTGAAAATCCATGAGCGAAACTATCCGACGCATGATATAGAGTTGGTGGCTGTGATCTTTGCCTTGAAAATCTGGCAGCATTATCTCTATGGAGAGAAATGTGAGATATATACTGACCACAAGAGTCTTAAATATATATTCACATAGAAAGAGCTTAATATGTTCTAGAGAAGATGGATCGATCTCATCAAGGACTATGAATGTTCAATACATTACCACCCTGGTAAAGCGAACAAGGTGGAAGATGCCCTAAGTAGAAAGGACCCAGCTATTCTATCAATGATGAGAATTGAGAAGGATCCAATCTTCTTAGACTTGATGAAGATGGACATGGGAATCACAGAGATGGGAACATCATCAATCCTTTCACAAATGATTGCTCAACCGTATCTTTTGGAAAGGTTAAAGGATGCTCAAAGGGATGACGTGGGAATTCAAGAAAAAGTGTAAGCTATCAAAAAAGGGAAATCCTCAGAGTTTAATGCTAATGAAGAAAGGATTGTGCGGTTTGGGAAAAGACTATGTGTTCCATCAAATCCGGAACTGAAGAAGGAAATTTTGGATGATGCACATAGTTCAAATTTCTCTATTCACCAAGGGAGCACAAAGATGTATCGAGATCTCCGAGAAAACTTTTGGTGGGATAATATGAAGAAGGAGATCACCGAATATACATCAATGTGCTTGGTGTGTCAGCAAGTGAAGGCAGAGAGGCAGAAGTCTAAGGGGATGATGCAACCATTTCCCATAATAGAATGAAAATGGGAGAACATCACCATGGGCTTTTTCACCAACCTTCCAAGGACATCCAAAGACAACAATGCAATCTGGGTTGTTGTGGATCATCTTACAAAGACTGCACACTTCATTGCTATTCAGGAGGATTTATCATTGGATCAACTGGAACATATATATATCAGGGAAGTGGTAAGGTTGCATGGAGTACCACTATCTATTGTGTCTAACCGAGATCCAAGATTCACCTATACATTTTGGAAGAGTCTTCAACATGCTTTGAATACTGAACTGAACTTTAGTACGGCCTATCATCCTCAAACTGATGGCCAATCCGAGCGGACTATCCAAACACTTGAGGAAATTTTTATAATGTGCTCAATGGACTTTAAAGGAGGATGGGATCAACATATTTCTCTAGTTGAGTTCTCTTATAACAATAGTTTCCACTCAAGCATCCAAATGGCACCATATGAAGCCCTCTATGGGAAAAGGTGAAGAACACCAACATGTTGGGATGAGGTCGGTGAACGTAAGCTGCTTGGACCAGAAATGGTCGAAGAAATGGTGGAGAATGTGAAAACCATTTAGCAGCATATCAAGGCAGCCCAGAGTCGACAGAAGAGTTATGAAGATAATCTTCGATGAGACCTTGAGTTTAAAGTTGGAGACATGGTTTTTCTATGAATATCTCCATGGAATAAGGTCATGAGGTTTGGAAATAAAGGGAAGTTAAGTCCAAGGTACATCGGCCCCTTCAAGATTCTTGATCGTGTCGGGGATGTGGCCTATCGAACAACACTTCCACCTACTATGGAAAAACTACATGATGTCTTTCATGTATCCCTCTTAAGGAAGTATATACCGGATCCTTCACATGTACTCTCTTCTGAGGTGGTACAGTTGGAAGATGATATCTCTTATGAGGAGCAACTAGTGAAGATCTTAGATCGTAGAGAAAAAATTCTATGAAATAAGACAATTCCCCTCGTTAAGGTGTTGTGGAGAAACCACAAGTTTGAAGAAGCGACTTGGGAATCAGAGGAAATGATGAAGTTGAGTTACCCACATCTGTTTTAGTGTGGGAAAAGAAAAATTTTGAGGGTGAAATTTCTTAAGGGGGGAATATTGTAACGACCCAAAGTTTCATTAATGGAAATCACTCTTGATCTAATTAAATGTCTCTTTATGTTTATATAAAATGTAAACTTCGTTGGTTTTATGTTAAGAATTTTGACCGTTGCTAATATAGCTGTTGAACATTGATCACATGATTAGTATAAATATAGAACTTTAACAAATCCAATTTACTCAGACAAAGGAAGCGATGACCTCATCCAGTAGAATTGCCCCATAAAAATCCCATTTGTCGGAGCTCGGAAAAGAGGTGGTGTCTTTGGGCTTCGCTCTTGACCAAGCCCAAGATGAGCTTCATCATGTCAAGCTCGAACGTGACCGTCTACGGGAAAAGTGGAAGTTGATTGAAATTACCACTCGAGCGATGTTATCCGAGCCACCCCAAGAGTCTATCACCATCGCACACCTTACCCTTAGGTCTTATGCGGCTGTTTTAAGGGGTTATGTAACAAATAAGTAGTACTATGTTCATGTACATTATTTTTTTATATAATAATGAATATAATTTCTAGTCATTTTTTATACTTTGTAAATAGTTTTTAAAGTACAAATAGTGTTTTTAATTATTATTTAATTAAGAAATATATTTTATTAAATTAATGGATTTTTGAATTAAATAATATTTTAATAAAATAATATTTTTATTATTAAATTAATTTTTATTAAATATAAATGATCTTATAATTTTATGAATGCAATTATAATTTTTATTAAGGTTTGAAAGCCATTTCTGTCAAAACCCGTGAATTTTCGATAAATGACGGTTTTTATTTTAAATGTGAAAATTAAAATATTTAAAAAATTATTTAGATAAAATAAATGTTATTTCTGGAATCAGGACGTCGAAATTATCCAATGGTTAATTTTTTATAATTTTCTGAGACAGTCAAATTTTTGGGTAAAAATTAAATACCGTTTAAATATATATTGTGTTTTATGACATCATAATGACCCAATAGTGATGTAATAAAATATTATAAGATTTATGTTCAGACAATATATGTTTTACCATTAAAATAATGTGATTTTGGGTTTGTTTGACTTACTTTTCAAAGCATTAATGGACCCCTCAAGACTTATTAAACACCTTGTCTTTTAAAATTAATTTCCATTGGAGTGTGACTCACCTTCACAGAAGAAACCCTATTATTTTAAGAAGTTCGGACTTTGGCCTTATAAAATATTGTTTTCCTCTTCCCTTTTCCAAAAAACATGGGCAAAAACCGTGGGATGGTTTGTGTTTTGGATTAATTTAATATAAGGGGTCCCAAACCTAAATAATAAAGAATTCCCTCACCTTTCCTATATAAACCCACCAAAGCTCCCACTTCCTCCTCACTCAAAGACTTTGGAGTTCATACAAACTCTTCCATACTCTCTCTATAATCCTACAAAGGTTCCCCAAGCTCCCAAGAAGCCTCTCACAAGCCTCTCTCTAGCCTTTGGAAGCACACTTCCAAGTAAGGGTTTTTTCTTCCTTTCTCATTTTTGTCCAATTTTCTTTAAGTTGTTTTGCCCTTTTAATTTCAATTATGAATGTTGGGGTATGGTTTCGCACCTCCCTCTTACTTCCCTCTTTATTTTTGAATGATGGGAGACCCCTTTCTCTCTCATTAAATTCCTTCCATGTACACCCGTTACTATGCCGAAATTCCGAAAGGAACTTCTCTCTCTTCTTTTACATTCAAGTAATACTTTTGTATCATGAATCTAAATTCCATTACAATTGTTTGTACATGTATCTATATGACCACCTTACTGTACATTTCATGGAAATATGATGATACACCCTTTCTATCTCATCAAACCATTTTTATGAATTCTTATGTCACGTCGTTACGCTGCCGAAATCGCACCGATTTTCTAAGCCAATGCCATTGTGTAGTGAATACCATGCCCATTTCTCCATCAAGGGTATTAACCTTTATGCACATTTACTTATTGATTATAATGTTTCATGTATGAATTCCACATTCCTTTATCGTGGAATAAATGATTATGTTTTATGAATCCATGTTTTATGATCTGTGTGGCACACTTATGCATGAAATGAAATGTTTAAGAAGGGTGCGCCCTTATAGAGCTCCAATGAATTGGGTAAAGTATAGTATCATGATACGTCATGTGCAATGAGTGTTTAATAATGATAATTCAAGTGAAAAGAGGGTTTAATCGTGCTTTATGTGCAATGATTATTTACTCATGCTCCATGTGCAATGAGCCTTGGCTCATGCTAATTCCATGTTAAGTGTTGTTGCTAAATTTCCATGTTATGATTATCATGTGTTATCATGCCTTTATGTTCATGTTTCTTTTATGCTCTATTGATATTCCTATTGTCTAACATGTATTTTACTCCTCATTTTATTCCATGTGTACTCCCTTACTGGGCTTTATAGATCACCCTTTTCTTATGCATGTCCTCAGGTTATCCCATGCAATGCTAAGTATGAGGGAATATAGTGGTCATGTAAAGGAAGTTTTCAATAAAGATGTTGTATTTCATGTTCCAAGTTTTTATGTAATGATCCTAAGCCACAAAGACACTAAAACTCTCGATCTTCTTTGTTGTATCAACTGAAGTTCTATGTAATAAATAATGTTTAAGTTTGTAATAAAAGCAGGGTTGTCATATCATCATACTTGCTTTATTTTTTTTGATCTAACTGGATGGATTTACCCTTGACTGCCTTGGACAAGGACTTATAAAGGCACTACCATCCTGATCAACCATGCCTCATATCTATTACTTCCTCAACTTGGAAGAGGCAAACCCTTTCTTTACCATTCAACTAATTCCATACCAACAATGACACACCCAACACAAGATACCTCTCTATGATTTAATTATCATGGTTTTTTTCTTTTGTCAAATCATGCAATCGAATAAAAGACACTAAAAATGATCTCAAGTCAGGAGACCAATACAAATGTCCATAAATAGGAACAACCACAGACACCAGAAACATGTGGTGTTCATATTGGTGGGTTTATCCTCATGGTCTCAATGAATAGAGATCACCAAGTGAGAAATTTATGAGAAGAAGTCTCAATGATTATAAGATCCCAGAACCAGATAGTCAAACATCTACTTTGTCCAGTTAGTAAGATGTATCTAGACCATAGGACCTTTGCTTAAGATTAATGTCATAGTATCTTGAGGTTCTCATTATTGTCTAGGATCATCTATAACATTTTGATATGAAAATTAATATATGGAAATTTTGATTAAATAGTGGACATAAAAATATATACACTATAATGGTAGGTAAACATCACATATATATAACAATACACATGATATGGAAATAAAAAGTACTGATAAATTTGGGTCTAAGGAATCCACTTTTACAGCAGCATGATGCCTACAACCCTTATGACATTGTTTTCTCTGTCTTATATTTCCCACCTTCTTGATGCATTTAGCATCCCAAACTTTTATTTCAAGTGTGTTCTTGGTTTTGTTTTGAGTCTTGTGTTGTTATTTTTTTGTTTCAAAAGTTTTTTGGGTATTTATAGTCTTACTATTAGTTTTTAATCTTTTACCAATGAAAAATGGGTTAAAACAATCAATGGTACAATCATTTTCTTACTTGGGTGTTCTCTATATACAATGATCAAGCCAAAATGCCCAGAGTAGGGCATGGTCCTGGGCCTAGCCTGCTGGTTTCCCTATCCACCATGGCCAACTAAGCTCTATAGAGGTATGGTGGAGGCCATAGATAGGTCAAAAATATTATAAAAGTGGGTTCCTAAAACCCAACACGAGAAATACTTTTCAATTACCATATCATTTATAAATTGAGAATAATATGAGATTGTTTGTTCAATTTTGGTTATCTAATATGCGTTTTAAACTAAAATGACACTTTTATATTGAAAACATGCACTTTGAGTCATACCAACCACATAGTCTGTTGGATTGTCATGTGGTCATTTTCTATAGTCACAAATGAATTATGGACCATTTTCTTAAAGTTTGAAAATAATCTGATATCATTTTCTCGGTTTTGGATATATGATGCATGTTTTAAACTAAAATGACACTTTTATATTGAAAACACACAATTTATGTCATACCGACTGCATCATGTGTTAGATTGACATGTAATCAATTCATACACATCACAAATGAATTATGGATCATTTTTCTAATGTTTAAAAACAATATGAGCTCTTTTTCTCAGTTTTGGATTTGTGTTGTGCGTTTAAAACTAAAATGGAACTTCAATTTCCAAAACACGAATTTCAAGTCATATTTGACACAACTTCTTTTATATTGACGTAAGATTGATTCCCACACATCACAAATGAATTACTGACCATATTCCTAAATTTTGAAATAAATTTGAGCTATTTTGTTTGGTATTGTCTATGTGATGCATTTTAAACTAAAATGATACTTTTGTATTGAAAACATAGACTTCAAGTCATACTGACCACATCATGTTTCTAATTGACATGTGGTCGAAACCTACATATCAAAAACTAATTATGAATTGTTTTTATAATGTTTGAAAACAATCTGAGATCTTTTTCTCAGTTTTGGACATGTGATATGTGTTTTAAACTTAAATGACACTTTGATATTGAAAACATGCACTTCTTACCATTCCGTCCACATTGTGTGTTGGATTAATGTAACGACACCGACTCTAGTAACCCATATTCAGTGTCTTAATTTATTATAGTGGCATAGATATAAGAAAAAAAATACCAAAGGACCGATCAGTTTAGTAGTTTTGGAATTAAAACACACTACAACAACAACCTGTATATAGAAAATTAAGAATTTAATTGAAAAAAATTACATTAAAAATACAAAAAAATACTATATTATAGTACTTTCAAACATTATTTTCTAAAATTACATTAGAAAGTAAAATATATAAAAAAATTAAAAACATAAATGGTTTCATTGTCTTGGAACCATTCTGCTCTAAAAAATACCAATAATGTTATCAGTTACTGAACAAACTACCCCAACTCGATCAAAAGAATCCACCTATATAAGAAAAAAATTCATATGTTATCAATACTATAAATAAATTAATTAAACATAAATATGAAATAATACATTAATAAAATGGAAATTTTAAACTGATAAAATACACTTGGATTCATACCAGTCACACCGTGCATTGGATTGAGGTGTGTCCGATTCCTACACATTAAAAATGTCTTATAGATCTTTGTGCTAATGTATCAAAACAATCCAAATTTGTGTGCATAATTTTGTGTTTGTCACTTGTTTTTTTACAAAAAAAATTCATTTTAAACTGAAAACACACACTTTGAGTCATACCGGTCACATCATGGGTCAGTTTGACATGATAATGATTCCTACATGTCACAAATTACTTATAAATAATTATTATAAATTATTAAGATAATCCGAGAACATTTTCTTAGTTTTTGGTGAGTGACACACATTTTGATGAAATAAATTACCATGATATATGATCTATGTGCCATGCATGAATTAATACATATTAAGGGTGTTCCATAATACTATTTAAATGATTTTCATCAATAATTAATCTCTAGAGATAATGTGTTTATGGTAACTTGATGAATAACTTTGGTAATATGTTTTATGACAACTTGGTGATGAACCTTTTTGATATGGTTATGAATGTATCATGTTTATATTCTAACAACATTTCCATGTTATGTATCATATTTTATGATTATTCTATCATTTTATTCCTCATGTTTTATCCATGATGATCTCTCATGCTCCATTTCCTTTGTTTATAACTTACTGGGATTTATGCTCACCCTTTTCTATTGATGTATGTCCCTAGAAAATCACTTGTAGTGAGGTGACACAGGATGGAGTAATAAAAGAGGTTTTCAAGAGGGTTAAATATAGTTTATGTTTATGTTTTCTATATGTAATTTATATATTAAATACCTAGTTTTCGAGACACTAAAACCTAAAAGATACTTTGATGATATCAATGTAATACTTTGTTAAGGAATTATGTTAAAAATAATGTATTAAAAAGGAGGATCTCCAAAGTTGGTATCAATTCAAGTTTTAGTTATTTGTTGAAATTTGGACTAGAAAACATTAAAAATAACCCTATATATAAGTCTAAATATATGAAAAAATTCCTAATTTTTGGTCATGTATAGAGTATGTGGTTTCTTAGCAATAACATCCCTATCATGATACTTGCAAGTGGATGTGACTATGCAATAGATACACTTAGGTGTAGTCACCCCAAAAGGTTGGTTTATCATTGAATCAATATTTACTAGGTGTAAAATGAGGGGGCTTAATACTACACACCTAGATATACACTCCCTAGAGATATGATTTGGTTAATCACATGCTTTTTACATACCACTATAAAGGATATATTAATAATGTGATTTAAAAAAATACTAAAATTTAAAATCCTAGAAACATGTTATTAGAATATTTTAGGATTAAAAATTATTTTATAATTATTATTATATGATTTCAAAAATTTAAAAAAATTTCAATTTGGTTTTCTTATTCTAGAAAAATGGAAGGAAATAGAAAGAATCATGTAAATAATGGATGTGATGGAAAATTTAATGACAATATTCCTAATATGATGGAATTTTGGAATTTAAAACTTCACGATGATGATGAATTAGTTAAATTAGGTCATGCATAACAACCTAAACCATGTAGAGTGTCTGAATTAACTAAGGAAGAATAACTATCAATTTAATCCTTCATGCATCATCAACCGCCTATTTTTAGAAGAACCTCTGATCCATTAATCATAGAATAATGGATCAATAATGTAGAAAATATATTTTATGTACCCCATTATTTTGAGCAAGATAATGTTAAATTGGAAGTATATCTATTAGAGGGAGAATTTTATTAGTGGTGGACACTAATAAAGAACATGGAGCCCAAGGATGAGGTTGAGGATATGAGGTGGGATTACTTCAAAAAATATTTTTTAGTAAGTATTTTACTCATAACCTATGAAAAAATATGAAGATGAAATTAATTTAATTGAAACAAAAGGAAAATTAATCAATGGGGAGTAATGATATGCACTTTATAAGGCTTACATGATACGTTCCAATATCTGTAATTGATTATGATGGAAATATTGATCGATTCTTTGATGGATTAAGACCACATATATAGAAAGATATGTAAATCCAATACTTTGTGAGTTTTGAGGATATAGTGTGATGTGATATCAAAGTGGAAATATATTTTTGAGATGAAAAATGATCTCTTGGATTGAATGATAAGAAGAGGAGGATAGAGCCATATTTTTGAAATAATTTTGACCATAAAAGATAAGGGACGAAACAAAAACTACCAGTGTGCAACAAGTGTGGGAAGAAGCATTCAAGAAATTATCTATAAGGAAGTGGAAAGTGTTACAAGTTTTTAAGAGATGACTATATTTCTTGAAACTATCATGGAGATAGAAAGCCTCAAAATCTACATGTAATTGAAAAAGGGAAGATAGTGCAAGAATAACCTACAATATATTTCTTTAAGTATGGAGAGAATGGAAATTTTTCTAACCAATGTCCAAATTAGAATATAATGGAGGGAAACCTCCATCAACCCCAATAGAGGACAAGTGAAAAATGTTATTTTTTTTCAATAACAATGACTAAAGTCAAAGATCCAAATTATATAATGGAATTTACACTCATCGTACACTCAAAGACAGAAATTACATTATTTTATTCTAGCTATAAACATTATTTTATTTCATTCAAGTTTGAAAATAACATCAAATTAAAACCTTAACTTCTAGTGATAGAGTTTTTCATTAAAACGCTTTATGGAACTATTCAAAAATTAATCATATATAGGGATTCCCATACTAACTTTGGTGAGTATAATATCTAAGAAGACTTGGTGATCATTCCAATGGGGTAATCTGATATAATACATGGGGTGGATTGGATTTCAAAGTATAATACCAATATAAATTATAAAAGAAAGAAAATTTCAATTTTTTAGGGGATAATGTCTAATTATCATTACAGGAGAGATATATCAGCCTAGGTCTTGTGATGAACCACCTCCTATTACATTATTTATGGAAATTGTTGGTGAAGAAGAGAAAGAAAGTGAAGGTATAAATATAAGATATGTACCCATTTTTTAAGGATACATTGATGTATTTCTTATAGAATTGCCAGGACCTCCCCCTAAAAGAGAGGCGGAATTATCAACTGAACTCAAAATCCAAGACAATATCAAAGACCCCATATAGAATAGAATATGTGCAATTAGAATAATTGAAGAAGAAATATCAAGATCTTTTAGAGAAGGATTTTATTCATCCAATTTTATCTCTTGTTAAGTCTCAATGTGATATTTTATGAGCCATCAAGATGCGAGGGGGGGGGATTGAACCTATTAAAATATTTAATTAATTATTATAAAAGTTAATAATTAATTAAATGAAAATAGAAGATAAATTAACGCAATTTTTTTTATAGTAGTTTGGATTAAAATGATCCTACTTGAAGGTCCCGGGTGTAGTAGAAATGTGTGATGTGTCATGCCCAAATTTACTTTTTTTCATGATTGATGATTAATCTGAGATTTACATGATGATAAAAATAGTGATCAACAGAATTGAATTAAAGAAAACAGATAATGGATAAAACTCTAATACTTGAGTACAAGATCATCACATATTATTTATAATTAATTTAATCAATTAAAGAATTACCTTGTGAGATTTTTTTCTTCATTGATGGATCTGACAATAGATCTACATTGTATATTATTTTTTTTGTAGGGATCAAGAGAAGATTCCCTCTAGATATGATCCACATGTGTTCCAAAAATCTCCAAACGTTACCATAGTAATATCTAGGTCCTAGCATGAAAGATCCTATCATATGCATCATTTGCCTTTGATCGCCTTGAGAATCCTTTCCAAAGAATTATCTTTGATCTCTCTTGAATCGAGAGTGGGAGGTGGAGGAAGATCTATATTTATTATTGGGAGTGTTATTGTATAAGGGAGCTCTCTAGGTATTCTATAGTATTCTCTATATTCATTCTACATAACAAAACAAATGAATTATCCCTACTGAAAAATAATATAATTGTGTTTCTATACAGCTATGGTTTGGAAATAAATACTTTCACAAGTGCCATTTAATATTTATTTAATCCCTATGGAACCCCATGTATATAATAATAATAATATTATTATTATTTATTGACGTGTGCTTAAATTTTGAATTAAAATTAAATATTATTTATTCAAATAATATTCAATATATATATTATTTCTTACTAGACCATTATCTTCGGTCCTCTACTCCTCCACGATATTTATCAGGCCTTGAATAATGACTAATTATTTATTAAATAAATATTAATGCATTATCCACCAATAAATAAATAAATATTATATTGAATAAATAGAAAATAAATATTTATTAAATATTTTACTCACATAATATTCTCTCAAATAACTGGTGACATAATATATGCGATCAAGAAAACATGAATTATTATTAAACCACTATCGGGAATAATATTTATTCAACTTGTTAAATAATAAATAAAAATATATATTATTTAACTAAAATCTTGGATACACTTAGTGTGTGACCCTATAGGCCTCTTTCTCAATGGCATTAGGAAAAGAAACCTAAAGTCCAAGGTTGGTGTCTATAAACATGCCAATGAACCAATAGAGAAATAAGTTAATTACACAATGACATAATACCTCATAAGGATGCTTGTTGTGTAATATAATCCCTTTATCATGATATCTCTAATCATGCAGGTTGCATGTTGGTGCTATAAACCTATGTTCTCGATGTCTCTTTCTTTAAATTTTTAAAAATCAAACTTACCTATAGAACACCAGGGGCATGGATTTTTTTAGGCTATATCATTTCCATCAAAGGTCCTAAGATATCAACTTCTGTTAAAGAACATAAGGGGAAAATCCTTTCTTTCATTATTAATTAATGCAATATTATATTCAAATTTTTGATATAGTAACTATTTACTTCATCTCATGAATATAAACTACAAGCACGGTCAATTTTTTCTTTGATTTCAAACACATTTATATTTAAAACACTTTGTTAAATATGAATTTGGTATCACATACCATTCATAAATTTAAGAATTAATATAACATTCCATGGAGTTTCACAAAATTCATCAGGTATATCATTGATATATTGAATTATTATTATTACTTTCCTGACAACCCTAGGTTTCAATGACTATGATATGATTTTGGAAGAAACATTTTGAACTTTTCAATCAATTTTTCTTCTTCTGGTTTAAATATTTTACCAACTTATACTATCTATATAGTATCATAATCTAGACATCATATGCCCAATTTATTCATTCTCAACACTTCGAGAATATTGGGTAAATATTTTTCTTTGAATTCTATCATATTGTCGAAACCTTTCCAAAATGACAATAGGATAAATTCTATAACTATTAAAATCCATTTTAGTCTTCTATTGAAATCATGTTATAGAATTAAACTAATCATAAACCATGTGTAAAAACACCCATTTCATTTCATTTAAATAAAAAATTTTACAAGCTCTTCTCAAGAGACAAATAAGATATTATACACATCTTATGATGAATTTATCCAAGCTTGAAGAATCCAAATTATCAATGTAGAAAATCATTTTCTCTATTTACTTGGAAAAAAATTCAAGCTTCAATTATTTTCATCTTTCTAACCTTCTGTATATTTAAAACACTTTGTAAAACATATAGTTGATATAATATAAATTTCAGAACAATATAATTGATTTCTAAAACTAATAAATATTTTAAGTAAACTTTTATCCTCACTAAATATATTAAATCATATTGAATATCATTTGACATACCCAATCATATTGATTACATGAGTAGAGAATAACATTCCTTTATTCACTTGGCTTCTAATTCCATTGAAACCTAAATAAATCATTTCATTCTTCCATAAGTATCTTAATTTTTCTTATTGAAAAACTTCAACACTTGGTTACTCATAAAGGAAATATTATAACAAATAGAATATCTCTATTTATAAAGAACTTTTATTAAGAAAACAGTCTTAGGAGTTGCTTAAATTAAGCTCCATAATTCAAGGATTAATTTAAAGTTTAGTTTGATAATGATGTTGTACTAATCTATGACATAAATTTTTATTAGATTTAGATCATTTATTATATCTTTTCATTAAGGTATTTTAATGATATTTCTCCCACTAAAATTGATGAACCCAAACATCATATCAATTTGGTGATCCAAGGCCCATATTTCACTAAGAAAATGACCCTACTATGGTGTGAAACTCACCACTTAGTTATTTAGGCAAAGAATCATCCCAATAACAACAGTTGTGATTCATAGATAATTGATTGGATAACTCTCTATCCAAATCCATTATATGGATTCACTCAATTCTATTCCCATGGTTTCCAACCCTTGGGGTTTCCTAGCTAAGTGTAACCCAAATCAAACCTCAAAAACAAGTTAATACATGATGATCCAGGGGCACCCTACTATGGTGTGAAACTAGACATTGAATAATCTAGAGTCACTCATTACTTGATTATCTTATATAATATAATCTAGGGGCACCCCGTTATGGCATGTAACTACCTATTTAGATGATTGATGTAATGATAAGTGTTTCTTTGGAAGGAATCTCACACTTAGTGTTTGAGTGGTTTTCCTTTCAAGGTATCACCAATTTAATATACATCATATGCATATTAAATTCATAACTATTACATCATATTTAATAATTATCTTCTCATGTTTTATTCCCTTTTATGTATGAATGATTATAATGATTTAGTTTTGGAAACCTTATTCAAAACACCACATTAATTTGTTTACACCACATTAATGTTCCACTCTTTACACAACCCATAAGTGTAACACCCCGAGCTTCCACATTACGCTTCTCATTCAATAATGTAATAGCTTGCATTGTACGCAACTTCGAGTTCTAAAACACCGCGACTAATCAAAGTACCCGTTATGAATAGTAATAACCACGTTTTAAAATTATAGAAATTTTATATTTCAAAATGGACTTAATTTTTGGATTCGGAATATCGAAATTAGCCTATGTTGAATTTTTGGTATTTTTCTGAGAACTTCTAATTTTTTATGAATAGTGAAAAATACTTAAAAACAACTTTTTTAATCAAAATAATTTATAGTGATAAATTATACTATTTAGTGGTTTTAAAGTATAATTAGAATATATTTTTACCATTTTATCCAATGGTGGTCATTAGAATTAATTTAACATTGAAATTGGACATAAACAATTGCCAATCTTTTGCTATAAATTATTTCTCAAAAACACGCTATTTGTTGTGAAAGCGGGAATTAATTATAAAATTAATTAATACAACTTATATGTTTGGAATTTTTTAAAATAGAAATCATTTTTTAATTCTGAATATCAATTATATCTTAGGGTGAAATTTTGGCATTGTTCTGAAAAACTTCAATTTTTGATGAATAGTGAAACCGCTAAGTGGTAGTTAAATAACTGATTTTTCGTTTAAATGAAATATTACTACTTCTGTGATTTGATTTTAAAAAATCCGACATACATGGATGTCACTAAAAAGTAAAATGTGGTTCAATGAGATTAAAATAATTTTTTGGTGAATAGTAACTTTTAAGTTCTTAATCGCGATTAGAGGTAATTAGTGTAGTTTAAGATAAAAATAATATTTTAATAATATAAGATGAGCTTGACACATGTACTACCCTCATTGGATGTGTCATGGCCGACCAATACAATCCATGGGTCAACTTGGGGACCCCATGGAGCCACTTTAGTTGGAAAATGACATAAATACCTTTTATTTAATGTTAAAGTAAAAAATGACACAAACATGAAATGTTTTACTAAAACAATTTTTACATGGGGTTATACAAGTCATATTTTTGACTATAAATAGTCATTGGAAACCTAAAAAGATTTCATACATCATAGTATTTTTTTATAATTTTTATACATTAAATAAATTAAATTATTTATGACATCATTATGATGCAGCGATGACCTCATTATTTAACGATTTTAATAAAATGAAAATATAATGTACAATCCAAGGCTTACACTTGTCCAAAGACTATTTTATGGGTAGATTTCGAACCCTTATCACCTTATCCACGAATTATATAAGTGTGGGACCTTTAGAATCTGAAAAGCATTGTATAATAATGTAACATTTCCTTACTTTCCAAGAGTGCCCCTCCTCTCCTCTTATAAAAGGCCCCCACCTCTACCACCTCATTCACACTTTCAAACCATTTGGCTTGGCCAAACTCTGCCCAAATACTCTCCCAAATTCCCCCTATTACTCCTAGAAGCCTCACTTTGGGCAGAATGCTTCCCAAGGAAGCCTTTCACTCAAATCAAAAAGAGTTACCCGATTTTGAGGTAATGTCTTCTCTAATGTTGTTTTGTTTTATTTTTCTTCTCCAACCCCCTAAACTCTATTTATTCATTTCTTTTGTAACAAAAAAATTATCCTCAATATACTAGGATGTTTTTATAAGAAGGATTCGAGCTACACTTACACACACCTACATCTAATGGTTAAAGAACATACGGTTTCTGTGGATGGCGAATTTCTGCCTCATGAAACGATGATTGTTCAACACTCATATAACACCTTAAAAGGTGGCCATTAAGATGTCACTATATTTATATAGGATATATAATATGTTTATGTTTTACTTATGCTTATGTATTTCTCATTTATGGCATACTTTATGATTTCCATTATGGGTAAACGCGATAATTTCATTTTAGGAAGTGCGGACTACCGCCCCCTCAAAGTGATGTGAATCGTTAGTGCCATATGTGGGATTTATAAAGGATGGATTAACTGATATTATATATGATATTATACTGGAACTATATTATACCTTTATATAATTATGATTTCATTCCATTAAATATGAAATATAAATGAAAGTAGCGTTCATGCGTACGTACGGCTTACCGTCTCCATGAACGGTGCATTTCATTTTTACCTCTAAATGTTATGTAATAATATAAATGCATGTATATACTGGATATATATGAGATATATGATATCTATATCATGAATATAATTCTGTATATAATGGATATATCACCACATGAACAACTTGTAATTATAAGAATGTTATTTTTGACTTAAGTACCTAAGATCGACAAAATGACCGTTATAAACTTAAATAATAACATAATGTTCATAACATGGTAATAAGGGATATAAAAGGAATAATTAACATGAAAAAGGTTCTTAAGTAAATAGGAATTAACTCTAGTTTATTATTCAGGAGGTTAAAGAACGGTCGAGTCAGGACAGGACGCAAGGTAAGGGAACTTCTTAACCCAATTTCCATTCTTTGGGTTGATCTCCTACTTTCAAACTATGTCATGTTATTATTATTTCCTATCTTGTATTTATACTTTCTTTATGTGTACATATAGTGAATACACATAATAGAACTATTTTATTTTAAAAATGATCTTTTTAAGGACTTTGTCTCAATCTCCTTTCATTGAGGCATATTTTGTTTTATACACAACTTTTTATTATACGGTGTATAAACCCCTTTGACTTTTACGTTTATTCAAAAGGAATATTTTTTATACGAAGCATTTTACTAAATGACAAAAAGGGAATGTTTTTCTTTCCGTATATATGTGGCGACAACGACTTCTCCACCGCCGTGACCATTATTTGTGTTTCGACTTCCTCTACAAGCCATACCTTTTTTTAAAAGAAAAATAAATACCATGTTTTACTTTTCTTTTATTTTGGTATTGAAAATGGTTTTGAAAGAATTTTTATTATATCAATGTGTTGTATTGATATCTTGTGATTGAAATGTGGAAATGTTATGTTTCCTTTATCCATGTTTTATGTGATACGATTATGTTATGGTTTATGATATGTTTAAACCTATTCATATGAGGAATGCATTGGACTTAATAAGTGACGGGTGGAGCCCGCTATGGCTCCTCGATGCATCGGTAGGTCTCATGAGACAAACTAGTGTCTTGGCACGAGGCCTTGACAAAATCTTATTTGTGGTCTTGGCACGAGGCCTTGGCTACGTGGTTATGATAGTCTGGAATTATGCATTCCATCATTATGAAAGTGGTTATTGATATTTCATGTGATTGTTCGACTAGTAGAATATCCATGTGAGTAAGTAAATGACATTATTTCAGTTTACTTTTTCCATATTATGCTAAAGTTCAAGTTTAAAAGGCTTTTGTTTTAGTTATATATTGCCTTAAATGTTAATGTTTATTTATGAAAGCTTCCGCTATATTGTTATCCTTACTGAGCATCTGAGCTCACCCCTTTCAATGTTTTAATTTTTCCAGGATGTGAAGAAGTATAATATGAATGACCTGCAGGGATAGTCAGAAGAGGATATGAGTGTGGACTATGGAGACTTTGTTATTGTATATTTTCAATTTATGATGTAATGTAACATTTATGAATATATCTAGTGTTTCCAAGGCTACTAAACTAATCGGTCTTTCGAGAATTGATCTTTTGTGATCATTCCAATGTTACGAAGTAATGCACCGACTCTAGGTTGCTGGGGTCAGGGCATTATAGTTGGTATCAAAGGCAGTTTAGAACTAACCTTGGAAACTAGATTTAGATAAACTCTGATTAGAGTACATAGCCTGAAGATAGACTTTAAGGATTAGTATAGAAGAACTTCCTAGAATTTTGGTATTATAGAGATTTTGTGAGTTTTACGAGCAATACATCCCTGTCTGGATACGAGTAGGTAGAGGCGGCTCTGGCACAGATGTACCTAGGGGTAAAACCCGAAAACACCGCTTTGAGCTAGACTCGAACGGGAACTGGTGCATGACAACGGGCCTTGCTGCACTCTTGGTTACGACACTCCTGGGGGATATGCTTAAGATAATTCTCATTTTATTTACAAACCACTATGAAGGGTTATGATTATATACTTCCTCAAAGAAAACATTCCTTTTTATGACTATGGATTATATCCATAAATAGTTCAATTTATGTAAAGTGTTTTACAAATATGGAATTATGTATTTTAATTCATAAACTAATCTAGTTTATGCCATTGTTTAGAAATGGAGCCTAGTGGAAGGAATGGAAACCGTATCAATGCACGCACTCCGGGTAGGGATTGCCCTCCTGCTCAAGATAATTATTGTGGATCTGGAGATACAACTGGTGCTGATCAACTTATTACCATACTGGGACAACTCACTTAGGTTATGAATAATAACCTTACTCGTATGGAGCACCTTGATCCGCAATGTGGAGGATCAATGTTAGACCGTTTCATAAGGCAACAACCGCCAACATTTAATGGGGGTACAAATCCGTTAGTAGCTGAGCAATGGATAAACTCCTTAGAGAAAATATTCCACGCCTTGGGGAGTAGCGAAAGGGAGAAGGTTATCATGGTAGTTTACCGCCTCACTGGAGATGCCGATCAATGGTGGTCATTGATTCAAAATACAAAGGAAGATGATGACGTATCGAATATGGAATGGAGGGAGTTCAAAGAGCTTTTCTTAGAAAAATACTTTCCTCATGACCATCGAGCAGATATGGAAAGGCAATTTCTGAGTCTGAGACAAAAGGAGGATGAGAATGTCGCAAAGTATGAGGCCAACTTTACAAGGTTGGCGAGGTATGCTACAGATTATATACGTAACCCAAGAGGTAAGATTGATCGTTTCTTTGATGGGTTAAAACCATTTCTCCGTAGGGCTTTAGTATCACAATCTTTCTCAACATATGAAGATATTGTCTCATGTGCTATCAAGACAGAAAATGAATTCTCTAAGTCTTATGACAACAAAGTAAAGCAAGAGAAGAAGAGAACGGTGGAACAATAGACAGATAAAGGTAAAAGGGGAAATAAGGATTTTCCATTATGTGATAATTTTGGGAAGAATCACCCTGGTACTTGCCTAAAAGGAATGGGAGTTTGTTATAAATGTGGAGAAAAAGGTCACCAGGCGCATGATTGCAAGGGAAAGAAAGAGGCTGTCAATGTTGAATGCTACAATTGTAGGGAAATGGGGCATTATGCAAATGAATTTCCTAAGCGTCAGGGAAACTTACCTCAGAAAAGGCTGAGGGATCAAGGACAATCTTATGTTGTTACTACAGTTAAAGCGGAATAATTAATGTATTGGTGCTTTTGGACTCATGGATTATATTCTGGTTATTAGAATAATGTGATATATATATAAGGATTGTACTGCGGTACTTTTTGTTTTAGTAAGGTTTTAATATGATGAAGGTAATCATATTTTTAGTATGTGACAATAAGAGAAACTTTACTTTGTTTGGGGAATCTGATAAATTGATTTTGGAATTAAGAGACCTTTTAGAGAAAGTCTGGACATAGGTATTTTGGATAACTATAAAGGTTGGAGTGGATTAAGTTGATCTTTGGACAGTATTGTTTAAGGTTAAAAAATTTATGAAGATTATTTTTGAAATATTATAATACTATAGTTTTAGGAAAAGGACAACCTGCAGGGTGGGGCATAATGCGTCACGTCGGACAAAGCTGCAGGAATCGAACCCACAACCATAGTGCGACAGGCCTTTATTTCCTACCACTAGCCTAAAGGAAGTCCCTGGTTATTACAAAATAATTTTACTAATCTAAATGGTATGTGTTAACATTTGGAACCTTATACAATTAGGATAAGTATAATATTTTTGAGTTCTATTATCTTTTTGAGTGAAAGATGAGTTGAAGGTTGAAACTCTAATTGTCAAGCATAAATATATATATACCTATCTCTTATTCAGTGAATAAATTAATTCTTAAACTTTAGTAAAGGGATATTAAAACAAAAAAATGTGTTATCCTAATACCTTATGTCTTGTTGAACTGATGATATTTTAAATCAACATAGATTGAAGGCTTTGAGGCCCTCAATTTGACAGTTGATTGTGATTGATGACCTCAATCACTCCCTACAAATATTTACCTTTTTCCTCCAATTATATGTCTCTAATTGCCACCAATGTTCTCCTAATCGAGATCATAATTGGGTGGTGACTTTTTCATTTCCCTTTCCCTCTTATTAAGGCTAAATTTTATTAATCTTATTTCCGATGTGGGTTTTCCATAAAGGTATTTTCTATTTTCAACCTTTTATTTTCCAAGAAAAATTTCAAATTGCGAGGACGCAATTTGTTGAAGGAGGGGAGAATGTAACACTCCGAGCTTCCATAATACGCTTCTCATTCAATAATGCAATAGCTTGCATTGTACACAACTTCGAGTTCTAAAACACCGCAACTAATCAAAGTAGCCGTTATGAATAGTAATAACCACTTTTTAAAATTATAGAAATTTTATATTTCAAAATGGACTTCATTTTTGGATTCGGAATATCGAAATTAGCCTATGTTGAATTTTTGGTATTTTTCTGAGAACTTCTAATTTTTAATGAATAGTGAAAAATACTTAAAAACAACTTTTTTAATAAAAATAATTTATAGTGATAAATTATAATATTGAGTGGTTTTAAAGTATAATTAGAATATATTTTTACCATTTTATCCAATGGTGGTCATTAGAATTAATTTAACATTGAAATTGGACATAAACAATTGCCAATCTTTTGCTATAAATTGTTTCTTAAAAACACGCTATTTGTTGTGACAGCGGGAATTAATTATAAAATTAATTAATACAACTTATATGTTTGGAATTTTGTAAAATATACATCATTTTTGAATTCAGAATATCAATTATAGCTTAGGGTGAAATTTTGGCATTGTTCTGAAAAACTTCAATTTTTGATGAATAGTGAAACCGCTAAGTGGTAGTTAAATAACTGATTTTTCGTTTAAATGAAATATTACTACTTCTATGATTTGATTTTCAAAAATCCGACATACATGGATGTCACTAAAAAGTAAAATGTGGTTCAATGAGATTAAAATAATTTTTTGGTGAATAGTAACTTTTAAGTTCTTAATCGCGATTAGAGGTAATTAGTGTAGTTTAAGGTAAAAATAATGTTTTAATAATATAAGATGAGCTTTTCACATGTACTACCCTCATTGTATGTGCCATGGGCGACCAAGACAATCCATGGGTCAACTTGGGGACCCCATGGAGCCACTTTAGTTGGAAAATGACATAAATACCTTTTATTTAATGTTAAAGTAAAAAATGACACAAACATGAAATGTTTTACTAAAACAATTTTTACATGGGGTTATACAAGTAATATTTTTGACTATAAATAGTCATTGGAAAGCTAAAACGATTTCCTACATCATAGTAGTTTTTTTTATAATTTTTAGACATTAAATAAATTAAATTATTTATGACATCATTATGATGCAGCGATGACCTCATTATTTAACGATTTTAATAAAATGAAAAGATAATGTACAATCCAAGGCTTACACTTGTCCAAAGACTATTGGATGGGTAGATTTCGAACCCTTGTCACCTTATCTACAAATTATATAAGTGTGGGACCTTTAGAATCTGAAAAGCATTGTATAATAATGTAAACTTTCCTTACTTTCCAAGAGTGCCCCTCCTCTCCTCTTATAAAAGGCCCCCACCTCTACCACCTCATTCACACTTTCAAACCATTTGGATCGGCCAACCTCTACCCAAATACTCTCCCAACTTACCCATATTACTCCTAGAAGCCTCACTTTGGGCAGAAATCTTCCCAAGGAAGCCTTTGGCTCAAATCAAAAAGAGTTACCCGATTTTGAGGTAATGTCTTCTCTAATGTTGTTTTGTTTTATTTTTCTTCTCCAACCCCCTAAACTCTTTTTATTAATTTCTTTTGTAACAACACCAGTATCCTAAATATACTAGGATTTTTTTTAAGAAGGATTCGAGCTACACTTACACACACCTACATCTAATGGTTAAAGAACATACGGTTTCTGTGGATGGTGAATTTCTGCCTCATGAAACGATGATTGTTTAACACTCATATAACACCTTAAAAGGTGGCCATTAAGATGTCACTATATTTATATAGGATATATAATATGTTTATGTTTTATTTATGCTTCTGTATTTCTCATTTATGGCATACTTTATGATTTCCATTATGGGTAAACACGATAATTTCATTTTAGGAAGTGCGGACTACCGCCCCCTCAAAGTGATGTGAATCGTTAATGCCATATGTGGGATGTATAAAGGATGGAGTAAATGATATTATATATGATATTATACTGGAACTATATTATACCTTTATATAATTATTATTTCATTCCATTAAATATGAAATAGAAATGAAAGTAGCGTTCATGCGTACGTACGGCTTACCGTCTCCATGAACGGTGCATTTCATTTTTACCTCTAAATGTTATGTAATAATATAAATGCATGTATATACTGGATATATATGAGATATATGATATCTATATCATGAATATAATTCTGGATATAATGGATATATCACCACATGAACAACTTGTAATTATAAGAATGTTATTTTTGACTCAAGTACCTAAGATTGACAAAATGACCGTTATAAACTTAAATAATTACATTATGTTCATAACATGGTAATAAGGGATATAAAAGGAATAATGAACATGAAAAAGGTTCTTAAGTAAATAGTAATTAAATCTAGTTTATTATTCAGGAGGTTAAATAACGGTCGAGTCAGGACAGGACGCAAGGTAAGGGAACTTCTTAACCCAATTTCCATTCTTTGGGTTAATCTCCTACTTTCAAACTATGTCATGATATTATTATGTCCTATCTTGTATTTATACTTTCTTTATGTGTACATATAGTTAATACACATAATAGATCTATTTTATTTTAAAAATGATCTTTTTAAGGACTTCGTCTCAATCTCCTTTCATTGAGGCATATTTTGTTTTATACACAAATTTCTTTTATACGGTGTATAAAACCCTTTTACTTTTACGTTTATTCAAAAGGAATATTTTTTATACGAAGCATTTTACTAAATGATAAAAAGGGAATGTTTTTCTTTCCGTACATATGTGGCGAGAACGACTTCTCCGCCGCCGTGACCATTATTTGAGTTTCGGCTTCCTCTACAAGCCATACATTTTTTTAAAAGAAAAATAAATATCATGTTTTACTTTTCTTTTATTTTGGTATTGAAAATGGTTTTGAAAGCGTTTTTATTATATCAATGTCTTGTATTGATATCTTGTGATTGAAATGTGGAAATTTTATGTTTCCTTTTTCCATGTTTTATGTGATACGATTATGTTATGGTTTATGATATGTTTAAACCTATTCATATGAGGAATGCATTGGACTTAATAAGTGACAGGTGGAGCCCGCTATAGATCCTCGATGCATCGGTAGGTCTCATGAGACAAACTAGTGTCTTGGCATGAGGCCTTGACAAAATCTTATTTGTGGTCTTGGCACGAGGCCTTGGCTACGTAGTTATGATAGTCTGGCATTATGCATTCCATCATTATGAAAGTGGTTATTGATATTTCATGTGATTATTCGACTAGTAGAATATCCATGTGAGTAAGTAAATGGCATTATTTCAGTTTACTTTTGCCATATTATGCTAAAGTTCAAGTTTAAAAGGCTTTTGTTTTAGTTATACATTTCCTTAAATGTTAATGTTTATTTATGAAAGCTTCCGCTATATTGTTATCTTTACTGAGCATCTGAGCTCACCCCTTTCAATGTTTTAATTTTTCCAGGATGTGAAGAAGTATAATATGAATGACCTGCAGGGATAGTCAGAAGAGGATATGAGTGTGGACTATGGAGACTTTGTTATTGTAGATTTTCAATTTATTATGTAATGTAACATTTATGAATGTATCTAGTGTTTCCAAGGCTACTAAACTAATCGGCCTTTCGAGACTTGATCTTTTGTGATCATGCCAATGTTACGAAGTAATGCACCGAATCTGGGTAGCTGGGGTCGAGGCGTTACAGTTGGTATCAAAGGAAGTTTAGTACTAACCTTGGAAGCTAGATTTAGATAAACTCTAATTAGAGCACATAGCCCGAAGATAGACTTTAAGGATTAGTATAGAAGAACTTCCTAGAATTTTGGTATTATAGAGATTTTTTGAGTTTTCCGAGAAATACATCCCTGTCTGGATACGAGCAGGTAGAGGCGGCTCTGGAAGAAATGTACCTAGGGGTAAAACCTGAAAACACCGCTTTGAGCTAGACTCGAGCGGGAACTGGTGCATGATAACGGGCCTTGCTGCACTCTTGGTTATGACACTCCTGGGGGATATGATTAGGATAATTCTCATTTTATTTACAAACCACTATGAAGGGTTATGATTATATACTTCCTCAAAGAAAACATTCCTTTTTATGATTATGGATTATATCCATAAATAGTTCAATTTATGTAAAGTGTTTTACAAATATGGAATTATGTATTTTAATTCATAAACTAATCTAATTTATGCCATTGTTTAGAAATGGCGCCTAGTGGAAGGAATGGAAACCGTATCAATGCACGCACTCCGTGTAGGGATTTCCCTCCTGCTCAAGATAATTATTGTGGATCTGGAGATACAACTGGTGCTGATCAACTTATTACCATACTGGGACAAATCACTCAGGTTATGAATAATAACCTTACTCGTATGGAGCACCTTGATCCGCAACATGGAGGATCAATGTTAGACCGTTTCATAAGGCAACAACCGCTAACATTTAATGGGGGTACAAATCCGTTAGTAGCTGAGCAATGGATAAACTCCTTAGAGAAAATATTCCACGCCATGGGGAGTAGCGAAAGGGAGAAGGTTTATCATGGCAGTTTACCGCCTCACTAGAGATGCCGATCAATGGTGGTCATTGATTCAAAATACAAAGGAAGATGATGACGTATCGAATATGGAATGGTGGGAGTTAAAAGAGCTTTTGTTAGAAAAATACTTTCCTCATGACCATTGAGCAGATATGGAAAGGCAATTTCTGAGTCTGAGACAAAAGGAGGATGAGAATGTCGCAAAGTATGAGGCCAACTTTACAAGGTTGGAGAGGTATGCTGTAGATTATATACGTAACCCAAGAGGTAAGATTGATCGTTTCTTTGATGGGTTAAAACCATTTCTCCGTAGAGCTTTAGTATCACAATCTTTCTCAACATACGAAGATATTGTCTCATGTGCTATCAAGACAGAAAAGGAATTCTCTAAGTCTTATGACAACAAATTAAAGCAAGAGAAGAAGAGACCGGTGGAACAAGAGACAGATAAAGGGAAAAAGGGAAAGAAGGATTTTCCATTATGTGATAATTTTGGGAAGAATCACCCTGGTACTTTCCTAAAAGGAATGAGAGTTTGTTATAAATGTGGAGAAAAAGGTCACCAGGCGCGTGATTGCAAGGGAAAGAAAGAGGCTGTCAATGTTGAATGCTACAATTGTAGGGAAATGGGGCATTATGCAAATGAATGTCCTAAGCGTCAGGGAAACTTACCTCAGAAAAGGACGAGGGATCAAGGACAATCTTATGTTGTTACTACAATTGAAGCGGAATAATTAATGTATTGGTGCTTTTGGACTCATGGATTATATTCTGGTTATTAGAATAATGTGATATATATATAAGGATTGTACTGCAATACTTTTTGTTTCAGTAAGGTTTTAATATGATGAAGGTAATCATATTTTTAGTATGTGACAATAAGAGAAACTTTACTTTGTTTGGGGAATCTGATAAATTGATTTTGGAATTAAGAGACCTTTTAGAGAAAGTCTGGACAGAGGTATTTTGGATAACTATAAAGGTTGGAGTGGATTAAGTTGATCTTTGGATAGTATTGTTTAAGGTTAAAAAATTTATGAAGATTATTTTTGGAATATTATAATACTATAGTTTTAGGAAAAGGACAACCTGTAGGGTGGGGCATAATGCGTCACGTCGGACAAAGCTGTAGGAATCGAACCCACAACCATAGTGCGACAGGCCTTTATTTCCTACCACTAGCCTAAAGGAAGTCCCTGGTTATTACAAAATAATTTTACTAATCTAAATGGTATGTGTTAACATTTGTAACCTTATACAATTAGGATAAGTATAATATTTTTGAGTTCTATTATCTTTTTGAGTGAAAGATGAGTTGAAGGTTGAAACTCTAATTGTCAAGCATAAATATATATATACCTATCTCTTATTCAATGAATAAATTAATTCTTAAACTTTAGTAAATGGATATTAAAACAAAAAAATGTGTTATCCTAATACCTTATGTCTTGTTGAACTGATGATATTTTAAATCAACATAGATTGAAGGCTTTGAGGCCCTCAATTTGACAGTTGATTGTGATTGATGACCTCAATCACTCCCTACAAATATTTACGTTTTTCCTCCAATTATATGTCTCTAATTGCCACCAATGTTCTCCTAATCGAGATCATAATTGGCTGGTGACTTTTTCATTTCCTTTTCCCTCTTATTAAGGCTAAATTTTATTAATCTTATTTCCGATGTGGGTTTTCCATAAAGGTATTTTCTATTTTCAAACTTTTATTTTCCAAGAAAAATTTCAAATTGCGAGGACGCAATTTATTGAAGGAGGGGAGAATGTAACACCCCGAGCTTCCACAATACGCTTCTCATTCAATAATGCAATAGCTTGCATTGTACGCAACTTCGAGTTCTAAAACACCGCGACTAATCAAATTAGCCGTTATGAATAGTAATAACCACTTTTTAAAATTATAGAAATTTTATATTTCAAAATGGACTTAATTTTTGGATTCGGAATATCGAAATTAGCCTATTTTGAATTTTTGGTATTTTCTGAGAACTTCTAATTTTTTATGAATAGTGAAAAATACTTAAAAACAACTTTTTTAATAAAAATAATTTATAGTGATAAATTATAATATTTAGTGGTTTTAAAGTATAATTAGAATATATTTTTACCATTTTATCCAATGGTGGTCATTAGAATTAATTTAACATTGAAATTGGACATAAACAATTGCCAATCTTTTGCTATAAATTGTTTCTTAAAAACACGTTATTTGTTGTGACAACGGGAATTAATTATAAAATTAATTAATACAACTTATATGTTTGGAATTTTTTAAAATAGACATCATTTTTGAATTCATAATATCAATTATAGCTTAGGGTGAAATTTTGGCATTGTTCTGAAAAACTTCAATTTTTGATGAATAGTGAAACTGCTAAGTGGTAGTTAAATAATTGATTTTTCGTTTAAATGAAATATTACTACTTCTGTGATTTTATTTTCAAAAATCTGACATACATGGATGTCACTAAAAAGTAAAATGTTGTTCAATGAGATTAAAATAATTTTTTTGTGAATAGTAACTTTTAAGTTCTTAATCGCGATTAGAGGTAATTAGTGTAGTTTAAGGTAAAAATAATGTTTTAATAATATAAGATGAGCTTGACACATGCACTACCCTCATTGGATGTGCCATGTCCGACCAAGACAATCCATGGGTCAACTTGGGGACCCCATGGAGCCACTTTAGTTGGAAAATGACATAAATACCTTTTATTTAATGTTAAAGTAAAAAATGACACAAACATGAAATGTTTTACTAAAACAATTTTTACATGGGGTTACACAAGTCATATTTTTGACTATAAATAGTCATTGGAAAGATAAAAATATTTCCTACATCATAGTATTTTTTTTTAATTTTTAGACATTAAATAAATTAAATTATTTATGACATCATTATGATGCAGTGATGACCTCATTATTTAACAATTTTAATAAAATGAAAAGATAATGTACAATCCAAGGCTTAAAATTGTCCAAAGACTATTGGATGGGTATATTTAGAACCCTTATCACCTTATTCACGAATTATATAAGTGTGGGACCTTTAGAATCCGAAAAGCATTGTATAATAATGTAAACTTTCCTTACTTTCCAAGAGTGCCCCTCCTCTCCTCTTATAAAAGGCCCCCACCTCTACCACCTCATTCACACTTTCAAACCATTTGGCTCGGCCAACCTCCGCCCAAATAATCTCCCAACTTCCCCATCTTACTCCTAGAAGCCTCACTTTGGGCAGAACTCTTCCCAAGGAAGCCTTTGGCTCAAATCAAAAAGAGTTACCCGATTTTGAGGTAATGTCTTCTCTAATGTTGTTTTGTTTTATTTTTCTTCTCCAACCCCCTAAACTCTTTTTATTCATTTCTTTTGTAACAAAAAAAGTATCCTTAATATTCTAGGATTTTGTTATAAGAAGGATTCTAGCTACACTTACACACACCTACATCTAATGGTTAAAGAACATACGGTTTCTGTGGATGGCGAATTTCTGCCTCATGAAATGATGATTGTTCAACACTCATATAACACCTTAAAAGGTGGAAATTAAGATGTCACTATATTTATATAGGATATATAATATGTTTATGTTTTACTTATGCTTATGTATTTCTCATTTATGGCATACTTTATGATTTCCATTATGGGTAAATGCGATAATTTCATTTTAGGAAGTGCGGACTACCGCCCCCTCAAAGTGATGTGAATCGTTAATGCCATATGTGGGATGTATAAAGGATGGAGTAAATGATATTATATATGATATTATACTGGAACTATATTATACCTTTATATAATTATGATTTCATTCCATTGAATATGAAATAGAAATGAAAGTAGCGTTCATGCGTACGTACGGCTTACCGTCTCCATGAACGGTGCATTTCATTTTTACCTCTAAATGTTATGTAATAATATAAATGAATGTATATACTGGATATATATGAGATATATTATATCTATATCATGAATATAATTCTGGATATAATGGATATATCACCACATGAACAACTTGTAATTATAAGAATGTTATTTTTGACTCAAGTACCTAAGATCGACAAAATGACCGTTATAAACTTAAATAATTACATAATGTTCATAACATAGTAATAAGGGATATAAAAGAAATAATGAACATGAAAAAGGTTCTTAAGTAAATAGGAATTAACTCTAGTTTATTATTCAGGAGGTTAAATAACGGTCGATTCAGGACAAGACGCAAGGTAAGGGAACTTCTTAACCCAATTTCCATTCTTTGGGTTAATCTCCTACTTTCAAACTATGTCATGATATTATTATGTCCTATCTTGTATTTATACTTTATTTATGTGTACATATAGTGAATACACATAATAGATCTATTTTATTTTAAAAATGATCTTTTTAGGGACTTCGTCTCAATCTCCTTTCATTGAGGCATATTTTGTTTTATACACAACTTTCTTTTATATGGTGTATAAAACCCTTTGACTTTTACGTTTATTCAAAAGGAATCTTTTTTATACGAAGCATTTTACTAAATGACAAAAAGGGAATGTTTTTCTTTCCGTACATATGCGGCGACAACGACTTCTCCACCGCCGTGACCATTATTTGAGTTTCGGCTTCCTCTACAAGCCATACCTTTTTTTAAAAGAAAAATAAATACCATGTTTTACTTTTCTTTTATTTTGGTATTGAAAATGGTTTTGAAAGCATTTTTATTATATCAATGTGTTGTATTGATATCTTGTGATTGAAATGTGGAAATGTTATGTTTCCTTTATCCATGTTTTATGTGATACAATTGTGTTATGGTTTATGATATGTTTAAACCTATTCATATGAGGAATGCATTGGACTTAATAAGTGACGGGTGGAGCCCGCTATAGCTCCTCGATGCATCGGTAGGTCTCATGAGACAAACTAGTGTCTTGGCACGAGGCCTTGACAAAATCTTATTTGTGGTCTTGGCACGAGGCCTTGGCTACGTGGTTATGATAGTCTGGCATTATGCATTCCATCATTATGAAATTGGTTATTGATATTTCATGTGATTATTCGACTAGTAGAATATCCATGTGAGTAAGTAAATGGCATTATTTCAGTTTACTTTTTCCATATTATGCTAAAGTTCAAGTTTAAAAGGCTTTTGTTTTAGTTATACATTGACTTAAATGTTAATGTTTATTTATGAAAGCTTCCGCTATATTGTTATCCTTACTGAGCATCTGAGCTCACCCCTTTCAATGTTTTAATTTTTCCAGGATGTGAAGAAGTATAATATGAATGACCTGCAGGGATAGTCAGAAGAGGATATGAGTATGGACTATGGATACTTTGTTATTGTAGATTTTCAATTTATGATGTAATGTAACATTTATGAATGTATCTAGTGTTTCCAAGGCTACTAAACTAATCGGTCTTTCAAGACTTGATCTTTTGTGATCATGCCAATGTTACGAAGTAATGCACCGACTCTGGGTAGCTGGGGTCGGGGCGTTACAATAAGTTTGTGTTAATCACCCAAAAATTGAATTTAATTATATTCATACATATCCAAAAGCATCATATGAAAAAGGTACATGAAGACTTCAAGTAAAGGTATAGATTTATATGATATTGGAAAACTCCACATGAGTAAGCCTAGAGCGACAGATAGCCAACCCCATTAACTTCTCTAAGCAAGGAAAGCCTCTAGGAAATTAGGTACTCCGACCCCAAGTCCCTCTACCTGGGGATACATTACTCAATATAGAATTCAATTCATGAAAACTTTAACACCTAATATGCAAAAAAATTCCCAATAAATATTCTCAATCTCATAACTAAAATTACAAACCAAGGTCAAGGTAGATGAAAACTAAGTTTTATGATATAAAACCTTGCATAATATACAAGGATATATCCTAGAAGCAATTTATCATATTAATTTTTTCATATAGGTATTCATAATATACAAAATTTATAAAAATGAATAAAATAAGAAATAATATTTAAATAAATGAACAATTCAAATATTTAAGCATGAGATAATCATTTATGATCAATTTCATAAATGGATACTAATTATAAATTCTTTTATATTTTAACCTTTAATAGTATGGACATTCTATAATTTTGAATATAAAATCTTTATATTCTTTACAATATTAATTCTTTCACATTTATCATAATATGACATTTCCCTTTTAAATATATAATATTATATGAATTATGAACTATTTATGATTCTATTTATATTATTCAAACATTTTACATAATATAAATATCATATACTTAATTATTATTTAAACATTAATCTTATCAATTATCAAAACACCTTTTGATGCATCTCAAATAATATCCAAATTAATCACCTTTATTTTGAAAAATTTCAAATTAATTTATTAGGAACTAAACATGAATATTAAGGAATTTTTTATAAATAAAAAATTTATTTATTTTCCAAAATATGAGACATTTATGAACTATTCATAAATAAATTCTAATTATAAGAATTTTATAAGTTATCAAGAATATAAAAAATTTATATTCTTATCAATATGAACCCTTTCAAATATTATATTAAATGAAATTTATGTGATATTTCATAAATTATAAAAATTTTATAATTAAATATATATATTATAAACATTTCTTTATAATTCAAATATCAAATATGTTGAAATTTATAAACTCTTTATAAATCACCTTTTATTAATACTAAATAAAAAATTTATTTCTATATCATAAATAATGTTATATAATTTGTCAAATGGTATTTAAAAAATATATTTATCAATTAACCATAAAAATTTTATAGTTAATTAATTTATAAAACACTTTTATAAATTTATTTAAAAATTTCAAAATACCTTTTCTATTATTTATAAAATAAATAAATAATATAATCCAATTAAAAATTGAATTATCTTGATTAAAATAAATACTTTATTTGTTTTCATAAACAAGTGTAATATTTATGAACATTTCATATTTTATTTCCTAGCTATAAAAATATCATTTTAAAATTAAACTGTATTTTTCATAAATTAATAAATGTGTTGATTCATCAAAGAAGCATATGCTCCGATACCACTGATGGGTGGAGAAATATCTATTCCTCATATGAAAAAATTTAACATGACACCCATATGAACCTATCAAAGGACTCCATTACCCCAACACTTAGGCTATGCAACTCTTTGCATCAGTAATAGAGCTCCCAGGTAGAGAGACACACTTCGCCACATGTTCAAGCGTGAGAGTTTCCAGGAATCGACTAACCTTTTAGCCTCCCCTTTGATACCACTATGGGTTTTGTATGTTTATCACATGACCATGTACAGTATAAGAGAATGTAAACACAGCTAGATCTATCTTTGAGAATCAACATGTAAATAAACTATATAAATAGTGTACCTTGAAATAGTCAATGGTAATAGTCTTCTTCTATCTCGGTGATGGAGAATGCTTGATTAAGATCATGTACCAATGAAAAAAATCACTCTGACTATGAGGGGGTACACTAAACAATGAATCTGCAGTCATATTGTAAGGATACCTAAATGTTGAAGGGATGCTAGCACCTTTCTTACAGATGATGAACAACAGCGTGGGAGGAAGAGGGAAATGAGAGACTTGATCACAATTGCTTGTCTTCAATAGGAGGGATCACATCCCTTTATATATCCATCCATGAAGTGTTTCATTAAATTAAAATGCATCGGCCATATTAATGTATCCATATACATTTATTCCCTTAATTCAGTGAATCCTATTCAATAACCAGTCAATCTAATTAATCTGTTTATAACAGATTATAACAGATAATTAAACCATTTGAGAGAAATAAATATATACATAAAAAATATATATTTAATACATTCATTAAATGCATGCAATTAAATAATTAATTTATATATATGATATCATATTATATATATAGTGTATATCTAACATTATGTACCTAGTTTCTAGGAAACTAAACCATAAAATATCCTTTGAAGTTATAAGTGAAATACTGTGCTAAAAAATTATGTTAAAAATTATGTCTTAAAAAGGTGGTACTCCACAGTTGGTATCAATTCAAGGTTTAGTTATTTGTGTAAATTATTACTAGAAAACATTAAAAAGAGACCTAGAGATAAGTCAAAATATAAGAAAATATCCCTGATTTTTTTTCAAGTACAGAGTATGTGGTTTCCTATCAATAACATCCATATCATGATATGTGAAAGTAGATGCGACTGTGGAATAGATACAACTTTGTTTAATCACCCCAAAAATGGTTGGTTGATCATTGAATCTATCTTTACTAGGTGCACATTTAGAGGACTTAAGACTACACGCCTAGATAAACACTCCCTATAGATATAGTTAGTTAATCACATGATTTCTATATACCATTTTGAAGGATATATAGATAATGTATTTTAAAAAAAATACTAATGTATAACATCAAATAAGCATGTTATTAGGAACTTTTAGGATTAAATCATGCTTTAGAATTATTATTATATGACTTTTAATAGTAAAAAAAATTCACTAACATTTTCTTCTTCTAGAAAAATGGAAGTAATTAGAAAAAATCATGTAAATAATAGATGTGATAGGCAATGCAATGATGGTATTCCTAATATGATTGAAGTTTGGAGTTGAAAACTTCCTCATGATGATGAATTAGTTAAATTAGGTCATGAATAAAAACCTAAACCATGTGGATTGTCTGACCTCACCAAGAAAATAATAACTAGTAATTGAATACTTCATTCATCATCAAACAACTTTTTTTAGTAGAACCTTTGATCCACTAATCAAAGAATAATGGATCAATAATGTAGAAAAAAATATTTTATGTACTCTATTTTTTTGAGAAAGAGAATGTTACATTAGTAGTATATCTCTTAGAGGAGAATTCAATTAGGGGTAGACACTAATCAAGAACCTGTATCCAAAGGACAAGGTAGAGTCTATGGGGTGGGAAGAATTAAAAAAATATTTTTCAAAAAGTATTTTCCTCTTATGATTTGAAATGAGATGAAGACGAAATTCCATGAGATTTATTCATCCTTTCGGATGCAACATGAGATTTCTTTATTAAATGCGTGCGAAAACTATTACTGTGTTGTTTACTTTGATAATATATAAATTTAAGAGTGTGTGTAGTGGAACATGTTAGAATAATTAATACTCAACTAATAATCCATTATAAATAGAATTAAAGTCCCTTGGAATATTCCCATAAAGCATTTGAGAGAGACTTTTCAAATCACAAACAATTTAAATTCGAATCTAGTGTAATTTCAAGAAAGCATCTTGACCATTCTACCCATGTGAAAATCTTTTAATTCTACAATAAATTATTCTCAATAAAATTCCATGGTAATGAAAAATTAATAAGTAATTAAGAAATGATTAAATCGATTAAAAAATAACAAAAACTTATAGTAAATCAAAATTTTTAAGAAATATGAAAAACATAGCATCATAAAAAATACTCCCTTAAGGAATGGTAGGTTGCTTCTTACGGTGGGTCCATCCACATGGTAAGTCATACCTTATGGTTGGATACACTTTTTTGACGTGGGCAATAAAAATTGATCTTATCGTCCATATGAATTTCTTCATACGGACGATCAAAATTTCAATGTGCGGTCGATTGATATAATATATATATAAATATATATATATATATATACATACACACACAATATATCTACATATAATATCAATTCCTAGAATCTACGTGTTTTCTGGGCTTGGACCACCTGATTTTTTCATTTGAAAGGCTCATAATTTTTGATAGGATAAACAAAGTATTATACCATTATATAACCAAAGCATAGAATCCATAGTTCGATGTGGAGGTATATAAATGGATGAGCTACATCCCTCCCTACCATGCCTCGCCATCAACTCCTCAGGGATGGATGTCCAAAGATCTGCAATTTGGATCTCATTTTTACTTCTCCCCCTATCCATCCTCATCTCATACCCACTGTTGTCATCTTCCACTGTCGACATTCACGAAAACTTTATTTGTTTCCTTTCCCTTCATGGGAGCTCCACCTATATCTACGCTCTCATATACACCCCCAAAAATTCTTCCTACTCCTCTATCTTGCAGTTCCCAGTCTCCGACCGGTAGTTCCCATAGCCCACCACCCCCTGACCACTCGCCATCATGACGCCGACCCAAGAATCCCATGTCCATCATAGTGTCATCTGTGCTCGGTTCCATGGCCTGCAGGTCTAGGTTCGGAGTGGAGGGCATGAATCTGAGGGGATCTCCTCCGTCACCCATGTCCTGTTCAAGGTTATCGACCTCTTCCGAAACCAATCTATCGACATCTACATAAAGGCCTGGACTATAGGGGTTGAGATGGGTGCCCCCAATGATGGTATTTACTACAGCACCAGCACCTGTAGCCACACCGTCGGCTTCCCGACAGGGGTCTTCCTGATAGTTGGTGTGGTCGGACACATTAGTGGTGGTGGATGAGGCTCCCTAATGTGCAGATATACCCTCTCCATAGACAATGTAATCAATTATCACATCGTCGACATGATGGTAGGATCCTGGACTGGGAAAGCATGGGGGAGGACCTATTTTGGACCATCTTGGGAGGCGGTGGGGGGAGATTCAGAATTTTCCTTGCATGGAAACTAAACCTGGTTCCCATTCCTTCCATCATCACCGTGTTTATGGTAAATTTAACCAATGAGGAAGGCCTAACCAGGGTCCTAAATCACAATCAGTACATAGCAGATAGACTAATATAGGAACTTTTCATCCAGATTTCCATGACAGCCAATAATTTCACTTGATTTAGTTTTTTTACTCATCCTATTTTTTTGAGAGGGAAAGAATTTATTTTCCACTACACATTTGATTTGATTGTATTTTCATGTTTTTCGCTTTCCATATTTCCCAACATCTAGTATTAGAGGGTTTAGTTTTTATTTCATATTTATTAGGGAATCCCATTATAGTCAGATGATTTTCTGAATGGTACCAACTACCATATATGGTGACTCAAAATTAAGGATCTAATTTTTTTCAAGCGAATGAATCTTCTGATGTTTAGTACCTAGAATTAAAAAAGGATGTCAGATGAAGAATGGGAGTTCGAACATGAGACGATTTGTGGTATCATTCTCCAATGGGTTGAATAAAATGTGATGAACCACATTGTAAACATATCTCACACTATAACTTTTTGGGAGAATCTCGAGACTACCTATATATGCTTCCAAGATAGGAAATAATAAATTGTTTATTCTCAAAAAAATGATGAATTTTAGGTACAAAGAAGGTACATCCATTTCTAACCATTTGAGTGAATATCATGGTTGTTTTGATCAGTTTTCTAGTATGGGTATCAATTTTGAAGATGAGGTTTTATCACTTTTGTTTCTTATCACTTTACCGCATTATTTGGAGAATTTATGTGTTACTCTAACCAGTTATGCTTCTAATAGTGTTGTTTCATTTAGTTTTTTTAAGTATAATATTTTTAATGAAGAGGTTAAAAGATGTACTTAGGAGAAATCTTCTTTAGATATTTTAGTCGCAAAGAATGGGGGGACATCGAGGACCAGGGACAAAGTAGTCGAGGTAAGAGCAGAGGCAGAATCAAATCTAGATTGAAGAAGAGAGATTTTTAATGTCATAATTGTGGTAAGAAGGGGCATGTTAAAAAGTTTTTTTTTAGATGAAAAGAGAAAATATAATGAAGGAAAATACGCATAATAAAAATGATGATGGAGATGATCAAGTCACTGCCACTACAAGGGGTCATATTGTTATTGTTTATGACTCCATTAATATTAATTCTAATGATTATTTATGGGTTATTGATAGTGGTTCCTATTTTCATGTGACATTGAAGGAGTTATTTACATCTTACAACCCATGTAATTTTGGGATTTTAAAGATCAGAAATTATGGTCATGCTGATGTTGCAGGTATCGACACTGTTTGTTTAGAGACCAATACAGGAAGTAAGCAGTTTTGAAGAATGTTTGACATGCGCCTAAGGTTCACTAGAATCTTATTTCTACCAGAATTCTTGATGATGAAGGGTTTATTAGTGCTTTTGGTGATTGAAAATGGAGGCTTTCCAAGGGCTCTTTGATTGTGGCCTGAGGGAATAAGCAGTTAGGTTTGTACTGGACTAGAGCTTCTATTTCTTGTGATATTGCTTGCATTTTTGATTGTAGTGTTTCATCCATGTAATGGAACAAGAGGCTCAGTCACATTAGTGATAAAGGGCTTTCTTTTTTGGCCAAGAGAAATATTCTTCCATATTTTAATAGTGTCAAATTGGACATGTGTGATCACTATATGGCTGGAAAACAGATCATAGTGAGTTTCAGTAGTCATCCTCTACATTGGAAGTCACAGGTACTTGAATTAGTACATTCTAACGTTTGTGGTACTTTGAAATATAATATCTTTAGTGGAAATATTTATTTTGTTAATTTTATTGATGAATACTCACGTAATCATTGGGTTTATGTTTTGAATGCCAAAAGTCACATGCTCAGTGTTTTTAAGCAATTTCATGTTTCTGTTGAGAGGAAATCAGGAAAGAAATTGAAATGTATTCGCACTAACAATGAGGGTGAGTATTATGATCCATTTTATTAGTATTGTAGGCTGAAAGATATTCATAATCATAAGAAACCTCCCAAGACACCTCAAATAAATGGTATATCTAAGTGGATGAATAGGACTTGTTGGAAAGAGTTCATTGTTTTCTTTTAGAATCAAATTTTCTTGGACATTTTTGGGTGAGACTTTAATTACTGCTGCTTATATTATTGATTTATCACCTATGTTTTCTTTCTATATAGAGACTCCTAACAAGTTTTGGTATGGAAAAGAGATTAGATACGATCACATACATTTTTTTTGGTTTCAAGGTCTCTGTTAATGTGCCTAGAGATGAGAGATCTAAGTTGGATGGTAAGACATAACAGTGTATTTTTATTGGAAATAGACACGATGAGTTTGGGTATAGGTTCTATGATCCTGTTTTGAATAAACTTTTCAGAATTTTGGTGTAGTTTTTATGGAGGATTATACTATTTCAGACATTGATAAGGGAAAAAAATCCACTTCTACAACTTTTTATAGTTTTTACAGTCTTGAGCCAGGTTATAATTCACATTTACCTTATATTTTTGATTCTGATGATCACATTGATGTACAGAATGATTCTTAGGGTGAACAGGTTAGAGTTAATATTTCTGATGCACCTTTTGTTTCTGACAATCTAGTTTTGGGGGTTATTAATAAACCCATATTTCCACTATTTAGGTCATCTCAGCATCATACCATTTCTACTTGGTATTCACCCGATGAGTATATACTCCTCACTAAATGGGGAGAACCAAAATCTTTTGATGCGGTGATGGAAAGTGAATAGAAGGATAGATGGGTTGCGGTAATGGATGATGAGATGAAATCATTACACGACAACCATACTTTTGAGCTGGTGAAGTTACTGACAGGTAATAGGTCTTTGCAAAATAGGAAGATTTATCAAATTAAAAATGAATAATCCAAATTTTTTCCATGATACAGGGCATGGTTAGTTATCAACATCTTTTTTCAAAAGAAAGGTATTGATTTTGATGATATTTTCTCACCAGTTGTCAAAATGTCTTCCATTTGGGTTATTCTTGGTTTGGATACTATTTTACATATATAGATTGATTAGATGGATGTGAAGACAACTTTAATCCATTGAGATTTAGATGAGGAGATTTATATAGATAAACCATAATGTTTTTGTTGAAACAAATAAAGAAAATCATTTCTTTAGGTTAAAGAAGCGTTTGTATGGTTTGAAGCAAGCTCCGAGGTAGTGGTATAAGTAGTTTGAATATGTTATTTTTCATCAGGGTTTCAAGAAGACATGTTTTTATTATTGTGTTTTTTAAGAGATTTAGTGATGATGATTTTATTATACTATTGATTTATGCTGACGATATGATCCTTATTGGCCATGATGCTTCTATAATAGAAAGATTAAAGAAGGATCTTTTTCATTATTTTTCGAGGAAAGGCTTGGGGCCAGCATGATATATTATTGGCATGTAAAACTACTGGGATAGAAAGGCCAAGGAACTGTGGTTATCTTAGGACAGATACATTGAGAAGATTCTTCAAAGATTTTATGTGGATAGAGTGAAAGTGGTTAGTACTATTATTGATTTAAATTTTAAGATTAGTACCAATCAGTCACCTTATACTGATGAAGAGAGAGAGGAGAAGAAGAACATACCTTATTCATCTACCATTGGTTGTTTTATGTTTATAATGATATGTACTAGACTTGATATAGATCATGTGGTTTGTGTGGTCAGTCATTTTCTATCAAATACAGGTAGAGAGAATTGGAGAGTAGTGAAGTATATTTTTTGTTATCTTCATGGTAATTTTGATATGATATTGTGTTTTAGAAAAGGGGAACCTATGATTTCTGGCTTTACAGATCCAGATATGGTAGGAGACATTGATTCGAGGAAGTCTACTTCAGGGTATTTGATCACTTTTGTAGGGGGAACTGTATCTTGGTAGTCAATAATGAAGAGATGTGTTTATTTATCTACCACAGAGTCAGAGTTTATTGCAGCTACAAGGGCATGAAAATAATTTTTGTGGATGAAAAATTTTATTCAAGATCTCAGTTTAAATTAGGATAGGTATGTTCTATTTTGTGATAGTTAGAGTGCTATTTGTTTGGGAAAGAATTCAACTTTTCATGGTAGGTAAAAACATATCGATATTCGATATCATTGGATCTGCAAGGTACTTGATATGATATAGTTATAGCTTGAGAAGATCCACACTGATGACAACGGGTCAGACACGTTGACCAAGAGTTTACCTAGAGGAAAATTTGAGACTTTCTGACTGATTTTAGGGTTGGTGGTGATCCTCACTTGAGTTGTAGGTGGATTTTTTTGGGAATCTCCCCAAATAGAGGATAAGAAGGTCAAAGTGATAGTTTTAAAATGAAATTTTTTCAGTTACACATATTTTATCTTCACATAGAGACACTTTTTGATGTGGACTTTTTCCTTATATAAGGAGGCAGCGACAAGGCATTTCATCACACCAGAAATACAGAGAGTAATTACATTTGGTGACTATGTTTGTTCAATGATCATTTTTATTACTCTCCAACTTTGATCCCCTGGTTTATTTGTGAGTATTACTATTGAGATCCCTCCATATTTTGGGAGTCTTTACCATGTACCTCTCATTTTTAGTGGATCCCTCTTTCTGGACTAGGTCCTGTGGTTTTTCCGTCATTGGGTTTTCCACATAAAAATTTACGGCGTCAAACTTTTATATTCTCCAAAATTGCTTTAGTTTCGCTACGCATCCACTTTTGTTGAGAGGGAAAGATTTTATTTTCTGTTATATATTCCCTTTGATTTTGTTTGTACATTCATCGCTTACCATCTTTCCCAACACCCCCTCCCAGAATCTTCATTCTCCGGCAAGTGGAAGTTGTTCTACCAACTGGATGTTGGTGCACCCACGGTGTTCCTTACTCCCTACGAGGGGAGGATGAGCAAGATTCTAGCAATGATGATGTCGTACCCGCATAGAATCAGGAACTTGTACTAGTTTCAGTATATGGTGGTGTGGGGAGAAGATGAGTAGACAACATACAAAGGACACATGGAGTGGATCAAAAGGCTTTACACATTCATGGAGTCGTATGTTTCAAGGTTTATGAGGGCCGAGTACGTGAACTACTAGGATCTAGACATCGATTTGAACAATATTTTCGGTCGCACCAGATATGAGCAGGACAACGTTTGGGGCAAGAAGTACTTCAATAAAAAATTCCAGAGGATATTGAAGGTAAAGACAAGGGTGGATCTAGGGAATTTCTTCTGAAATGATTATATTGTTCCAATCCAGAGCTATTGAGAAGAAGTGGAAAACCCTTATAAATAAATTTTTTTGCATCGTTTTCATACTAGCAGCAGTTATTTTTAGTAGTGGTCAATAGTAACCGTTTCTTGTTATAATTTTCATTAACTTACTTAGCGGTGGTTACTAAAAACTGCTACTAAATATTACAATTAATTTTTTAAAATATTTAATAAAAAATATAAATATAAAAAATGACATGTAATAAACTAAAACATAAATGTCTGATTAACTCATCATACATACATCATATATCAACAATCACATATACAAACATCCACACTCAACATATACCTCAGTCAACTCATAACCCAGTCATCAATATATACATATAAAATATGTACAATAATAAATTCGGCTCAATATATGCCCACTCTACCTCCTCCTCTATATCTGTATTCCTCCACATCATCTCATCAACTAAAACTAACCACATCATTTCATCAACTGTAACAAAAAATATGAAACAAATTAAAACTGAACATAATAAATCAGAATTATAATAGAAACATTAATAAAATTTAAACATGCCGTGAAAACTAAGAACTAACATGACTGCTATATGAATAATTTTGTAGATAATAATGGTCAAACTCCTACCTACTGTTGGAATTTTTCACCTATAATAAAAACCATAACATTTAAGAAAATAAATGAAAAAGAGAAAAGACACAAAATATTTTCAGAAGGTTGCACATAAATTTTTTTATTTTTTTAATCAAATAGAATAATTTTTAAAATAAAATAAAAAATATACCATGAAAAACACTTTGAAAGAATAAAATTACATTTTTAAGATACGATTCAACACTTGAAACTGAAAATGGACAAGTAAATATTCTAATTAATCTTTAAATCAATGTACTCAGCTTGAAATTTACTTAATAAATTTTTTTAAAGACTTTGATATGACAACATGTCATATATTTATAAAATAACTCAAAAGTGGTTGTCCCATTATTTCACATAAATATGAGGCCGTTTTATATGGTTTTGATTGTTACACACATGTTTTAGTGTTTTAAAACACTAAAAATGCTTTTACGGCCATCCTGGGAAAACCATACCGCAAAATGATGTGTCGTCAGTTCCAAAATTTCAAAAATCAATATATAATAGTTTTCCTATGATTTAAAGTCAATCTGACCTTTTTTTTTATGATTTTTACATCATTAGAAACGTTTTTAAAGGATTTGGTACCTTTAAAAAGTGTTTATAAAGTCATTCTGGCCACAACACATGTCAGATTGTCCTTTTTTCTACACGTACATGTAAAAAATAAATCAAAAGTGGTTTTCTCATGATTTAACTTCAATTTGAGATTATTTCCTATGGTTTGACCATTAAATGAACGTTTTAGTATTTTAAAACAATAAAAAAACATTTATGAACATTCCGGGAAAACTGTAACTCATAATAACATGGCGTCAGTTCTTGTATTTCAAAAATTAATATATGGTAGTTGTACTCATATTTCATTCTAATCCAATATCTTTTCCCGGTTTTGACCCCCCCCCCGAAACATTTTTTAAAGCCTTTTGTACCTTTAAAAAGTGTTTACTGAGTCATTCTGACCACACTACACGTTAGATTGATGTGTTATCTGTGTGCACACGTCAAAAATTACTCAACAATGGTTTTACCATAATTTTACATCTATCTGAGGTTGTTTTCAATATTTTTTATTGTTTCATGCACATTTTAGTGTTTTAAAACACTAAAAGGTCGTTTACGTCCATTCCGAGAAAACTATAACTTTGATTAATGTGTCGTTAGTTTTTACATTTCAAAAATCAATCTACGACCATTGTCCTATGATTTTAGTGAAATATGATGCCTTTTTCTAGGTTTTGATCCACTGACACATGTTTTGAAAGGCTTTGGTACCTTTAAAAATTGTTTACCGTGTCATTCTAATCACACCACATGTCATATTGATGTGTTTTCTACACATACACATAAAAAATAACTCAGTAGTGGTTTTACCATTATTTAACATCAATATGAGGTTTTTTTCTATGGTTTTTACCATTACATTTAAATTTTAGTATTTTAAAACATTAAAAATGAGTTTACAACCATCCTAAGAAAACTGTAACTCATAATGACATTTTGTCAGTTCCTAGATTTCAAAAAACAATCTACAGTATTTGTCCTCTAATTTTAGGGTAATCCGACATTGTTTTCCTAGTTTTGACCCCATGACACATGTTTTTAAAGGATTTGATACCTTTAGAAAGTGTTTATCGAATCATTCTGATCACACTACACTTCAGATTGACATGTTGTCTCAATGTACACATAAAAAATAACACAAATGTGGTTTTCCCATGACTTCAGGTCAATATGATATCATTTGTTATGATTTATATTGTTACACACATGTTTTAGTGTTTTAAAACACTAAAAGTACATTTACAGCCATCTTGGGAAAACCGTAACTTGGAATGACATGTTGTTAGTTCATAAATTTCAAAAATCAGTTGAAAGTAATTGTCTTATGATTTTAGGATAATCCAACATCATTTCCTGATTTTGAACCCAACACATGTTTTTAAAGACTTTGATACGTTTAAAAAATGTTTACCGTGTCATTTTGATCACACTGCACATCATATTGATGTGTTCTCTATGTATACACATCAAAAATAACTCAATGGTGGTTTTCCCATGATTTCATGTACTCTAAAAGTACACGCCATGTACTCTAAAAGTACACTCCGTGTAATTTTCTTTTTATTTCATTAATCAGACCGGGGTCACGTCTTAACCCTATTTTCATCTTCTTCTCTGCCTAATTCGGCCCAGAGCGTCTAAGGAGGCTGAATCTTCTCTGAGCCACCGATCCGTCACCGGTTATCCGAATCAAACACCATCGGTTCCAATAGAATCACAATGTTGAGTTCTTGGTTCTTCTTTGGCCTTGTTTCCTGATTCTTCCTCTCATGTGAGTTATGTGAGGTTGAAAGTTTTATAAGTTTTTTCAGATCTACTTCATTATAGGCCGATTCACAAGTCAAGGTTCAAGTATATCAATCTACGAGGATCGAGGTAGGTGGTTTGTTGCCCTACGTTGAATGTCTTTGAGTTTTTAGCACAAAAGCGTCGGGTACCCATGTATCGGGTATCTCGGGTTAGGGTTTTGATCTTGTTTTGTTATCTTCCTTAGGTTTCATGTATTCTTGAGGTTATTACATGATTAATAATTGGTTCTTAGCATGTTTTAGGATCACCCCATGGGTGTTTCCCTTGTTTGGCTATTTATCTCCGTTTGACTTAGGTTTCCTGTGAGACAGACCTTGTTGCATTGCTTGCTTGCCTTGATATAGTTGATTTCATGTATTGCCTACTGTTTATATGATTTTGATTCATTGTAGCTATTATACAAGTAGTTTTCTGAACATGCTTAGGGCTGCTACGAATCGTTTACGTAAGATTTCTTTTACTCAGGGCCGCGAGAACCTGGTGTAGTTAGACCATAGAAGGAATTGATGTTGAGTGATTCCTTAGAGGGCCTGTTTAATTATTATCATTACGAGACCATAAGGGGGATTGAATTTGTGCTCTCTCAGAGGGTCTGATAATTATCGAATCGAGACTAAAGGGGGAATTAGACGTAAGTGCTTCCTCAGAGAGTCTGTAGTATCGTTGCAAGACCATAGGGGGAATTGATGTTGATTGCTTCCTCAGAGTGTCTTTTCCTTTGTTCGAATGCTTGAGCATAAGGGCCTACCCACGTGAGCCACCCAGAGGGTCATTGTAATAAATATTGTTGGTTGGTTGTGACGAGTCCACCAAGACAAAGAACAAGCTTGGGTTTGTACTGCTTGTAGTTTAGGTAGTCTGCTGAGATACCTGTTGTGTTACTTGCTATGTCTTTGGACTATAGAGCTATTTGATATATTCTTTGGTTGATGATTAAATGATTGAATTAAATTAATAAATAAATGTGAATGGAGAATTATAGGATTGTTTACTTTAGTGTACCCCTATTTCTCTGCTGCGTTTATTTCCATTACTTTTGCTATATTGCTCGCTGACAGTAGGGAACATATCTTTTGGTGGTTGTCTACTGGGATTAGTCTCACACCCTATTTGGGTTCTTCTTTTCAGCCCAAATAGGTTATATGGTTATAGGTGTGGATAGGGATTGTGACCCTTCTACCTCAGGTGCTTGATTGCTGGTTAGAGTTGGAGAGCATGAGACCGAGCTTAGGCTCGCGATGCTACTAGAGTTACTGTTTACTTTTTCTACTTGGGTTTCAGTTGTATTTCAGCACGTTGTTTTATTTACTACTTTCCATAGACACATGTGTCATGCTGCATCATTATTATATTATACATTGCTTCTGCTGTTCAGTTTTAGTTTTCGTGTGTTGTTTACTGCTTCTACTATTGTTTATATTATTTCCTTCCACTGTATACTTTACCAAATGAGGGCATACTTTCCCCACTGACTCACCAAGGACCTCACTATGAGTTGGCAGCCTCTGGCGTTTAGGGAAACGCGCTTGAGGTCATGTGGCAAACTGGGTACGGGGCACCAGTTGAGTGGCTCCGGATTCAGGTCATTACAAAGTTGTATAAGAGGAGGTTCTTTCTTTTCTATTTCCTTACTATTTGGAGATAATAGACAGGGATAGGAAGGAATGGGTAGTTGGTACTTAACTGTGCCCAGGAGTAATTAACCCGTGTACAGGGAAAATCTATACTACCTCGTAATTGCACTTTTTAGTTTTTTCAAGTGTTACAGTCGATTATATTTCACCGTTGGGTGATACACTTGTTTTGTGATGTTACAGTTTATATGATTTTGGTTCTATTTATTTGCAACCTGATGAGATGCGGGTATTCCATATCATGCATCATATAGGAACTTGTTAGAAAAATCACATGTCATGCATTTTACCATGCCATCTAGGGTTCATTAGAAATTGCATGCTGTTATGATGGATGTAATGATAGATTATGCATGCTGTTGTGATAGTTGATGTGATAGAAATACCTGCTATGTTGATAGGGTGTTGTTTATCTTACAGCTTATTTAGCATGGACTCCAAGATTTGATCTTAGAGGTGTTATGGTCTCTCGAGGGTTGGAATTTGGAGGATCATGGGATTATCATACTGTTTACTTGTTATATGCATTGTTATGATGTCAAGCTTTGATTCGTGGGGAGTATGGGATTTTACAGATCGGAATTTTTCACATAGGTGCTTGTTTTTAGTGTTTTTCAGTGGTTTTGGGGAGCTTTGTATGCCTACTACCCAGAAACCCAAATAACACGGCGTGTGGCCTTATGAACACACACCATGTGTTCTTCTGTTTGGGAAGAACTACTTTTCATGGTTACACTCCGTGTACTTTGAAGTACACGCCGTGTACTATTCTTCCGTGTGATCCAGCCGTGTAGTTGAATACATGGTTTGAGAAAATATCAGGAAAAACACTCCCTGTACCATGTTGACACGCCATGTAGTAATGGTCCGTATGACCCAGCCGTGTAGTTGAATACATGGGTTGGAAAATCTTAGGGACAACATGCCGTGTACGTTGTTGACATGCCGTGTAGTTTTGGTCCGTGTTCCAGTCTGTGTGACTAACAACAGAGATATGGGAAAAACCTTAAGGAAACGATGTGTACATTATTGACATGCCGTTTAGTTTTGGTCCGTGTACCAGTACGTGTGACTAACGACACAGACAGGGGAAAAACCTTAAGGACACGCCGTGTAGTGGATAGGCATGCTGTGTAGTCTTAGGCTAGGACAGTCTTTTTGACTTAGCCATGTAGGAGTAACTAGGAAGGAGTAAAAATGATGGTACACACCATGTATATGTAAGAACACGCCATGTAGTTTGTGTTTACACATCCATCTTGGCCGGTGTACATGCCCTAGTAAAATCTTTATGGAACACGCCGTGTATAGGGACTATACACCGTGTAACCATGTTTTTCCAGTTTTAAGATTTTTTCCTTTCTTTTTCTTCTTTCACTCTCTTAAGTTGAAATAGCACTCGTTATTAATAAAGGTGTGTTTTTTGACCTTGTAGAGTCATGCCGCCAAGACATACTCCTGTTGTACGTCAGGGATCTGACGATGAGCGTACGCCAGATATGGCACATGCAGTTATCCCGGATACTGGTGCAGATGTACAGTTCTGTGAGGGATTCATGAGGTTTATACAGACCTTTCAGGAAGCTCAACTACCTGCCCAGTCTATGACAGATCTTACACGAGTCATCCAGCAGCAACATCCTCCCATGTTCTCAAGGGATGGAGGACCTCAGGCTGCTAAATCTTGGTTCGAAGCTATGTTTTCTATCTTTGATCATCTCGAGACACCCCTAGACAGAAGGGTGAAGCTCGTGACTTACATGCTGTGAGATTTTTCCAAGAGATGGTGGGACGTAGTTTCTCAGGCAGGGAATCAACAGATTGTTGCTTGGGATGAGTTTAAGCGTACGTTCTATGACTAATTCTACCCGGAGACGCTGAGGGCCGATAGAGCCAGAGAGTTCATGAACATGCAGCAGGGTACTCTATCAGTTATGGAGTATTCCTCCTATTTCATTGAGTTGCAGCGTTTCACTCTCGTTCTAGGGAATGACGAGTTGTTCTTAGCGAGGAAGTTTGAGGAGGGCCTCAGAACAGAGATCAGATCACAGGTGAACGTCTTCCAGTTGACTTCTATTTCTTTGATAGTTAACCAGGAATTGATCACGGAGAGGAATATGAGGGATACTAGAGCAGTGAGCCAGGGCGGTTCAACATCTAGAGTTAGTGCCCTTCCTTCTAACAGCAGGAAGTGCCACCGAGAGTCTACACGAGGTGACTTGAGGAAGCGAGATGTTCCTTCAGGTAGCAAAGTTGTGTGATACCAGTGTGGGAAGGATGGGCATAAGAAGCCATAGTGCCTGAGGGACCCAGTGGAGTGCTGAGATTGCAGCAAGATGAGTCACCTGCAACAGTTTTTCAAGGTTTTTCTTCCAGTGTCTAGCGAAGGAGGACCAGTTTTGACTCCGCGTACAGGATCAGGTTTACCAGTTTTGCAGCAGACTGGGGGCTGGAGTTCTACAGGCCGTTCAGTCCAGGGTAGAGGCTGTGGACGCAACGGTCAGGCTCAGGGAGGATCAACCTAGGGATCTCAGGATACTACATAGGGCCGTGGTACTAGCCAGACATTTGCGGTAGAGTAGATTTATCAGGAGAAGGATCCTGGACCTTCCAAAGTGTGAGGTACGATCTTAGTAGCCTCAGTTTTATCTTCTGCACTTTTCGATACAAGAGCTTCTCATAGATTTATTTTTGTGCAAACTGTAGAGAGCCTTAGACTTACTATCTTTACCCCTGAGGATATGATGACACTAGAAACTCCCTTGGGACTTATAACTGCTAGTGTGCATCAGTGCAAGGAGTTCCCCCTTATGGTTTGTGGGTGTCACTTCTTGTTGGATCTTTATGTACTAGAGATCACAGGTTATGATGTCATTCTTAGAATGGACTGGCTAGTTCCTTTTCAGACCCTTGTTGATTTCTATCACCTCAGGGTGAGTTTCACGTCACTAGAGGGTAGATCTTTTCTTCACAAGGGCGAATGGGATGTCCAGGAAAGCAGAGCTGGACCAAAGAATCATGGGTTGGGCGGTGTTATAGCCCGGATTTATAGTTTATATCTAGACGATCAGGGGACTTCTCAGATGGATTTTCCTCCATTGGTTGATCATTTTCTGGATGTCTTTCCAGAAGACTTTTCATGGTTGCCTCCGGAGCGTGAGGTAGACTTACCTATTGATCTTGTGCCAGGAGCAACACCGGTATCCATACCTCCTTATAGGATGTCTATGCTTGAGTTTCAAGAGCTCAAGAAGCATTTGGAGGAGTTGTAGGCAAAGGGTTTTATCCGACCCAGTACTTCTCCTTGGGGTTCGCCTGTTTTATTTGCGAAGAAGGCAGATGGTACTCTACAGCTTTGTGTAGATTATCGGAAGCTGAACCAGTTAACGGTCAAGAACCAATATCCCTCGCCGAGGATTGATGATATTTTTGATCAGCTTCAAGGATTCAGGGTGTTGTCGAAGATCGACTTGATATCCGACTACCATCAGTTACGGTTCAGACCATCTGATATACCTCTTACAGCCTTCCGGAGCAGGTATGATCTGTATGAGTATTTGGTTATGTCGTTCGGTCTCACGAACGCATCAGTAGTCTTCATGGAACTGATGAATAGAGTTTTCCATCCTTACTTGAATTCCTTCGTGGTGGTTTTCGTGGAAGATATCTTGGTGTACTCTCACACTTGACACGACCATGCTACCCATCTTGAGATCATATTGAGAACACTAAGAGAGAATAAGTTATATGCTAAGATCTCTAAGTTCCACTTCTGGATGGATGAGATTCACTTCCTGGGTCATGTCATCTTAGAGACAGGAGTATCAGTTGACCCAGAGAAGGTGAGAGCAGTAGTTACCTGGGAGCAACCGAAGAATGTCTTTGAGGTATGGAGCTTCTTAGGACTGGATGGTTACTTTAGGTGGTTTATACCAGACTTCTCACACTTGGAAGCGCTGTTGATAGACTTGACTAAGAAAGGTGTAAAGTACGTTTGGTCAGAAGCCTACGATTCAGACTTTCAGGAGCTGAAGGTGAGATTGACTTCAGCACCGATTCTAGTTTTACCAGAGCTGGGAAAGAGTTATATAGGTTTCTGTGATGCATCTAACATCGGTCTTGGAGCAGTTATCATGTAGGAGGATCGTGTTTTTGCATATGGATCTCCATAGTTGAGGCCACATGAGAAGAACTATCCTATGCACGACCTAGAGTTGGCTGTTGTTGTTCATTCTTTGCGTTGTTGAAGACATTATCTTCTGGGAGAGAATTTTGTGGTATATACTGACCACAAGATCCTCAAGTATATCTTCACGCAGCGTGACTTAAATCTGAGATAGCGGAGGTGGGTCGAGTACCTACAGTCTTTCGACATTGAGCTTGCTTATACGCTTGGGAAAGGCAATGATGTGGCAGATGTACTGAGCAGGAGAACTCAGTTACAGATAGTTCTGGAGGCCAGCAGCAAGTGGCAGCTTATGGATCTGTTCTCTAAGATTCATTTGGAGGTGCACAACATACAGGGATAGGAGGTTATTTCTTCTATAGCTATTACCCCCACTCTTCTGGATCAAGTTCTAATGAGGCAGCTATCAGACCCAGAAGGCCTAGTTCTATGGGAGGGTGTGTCAGATGGAGACCCTAATCTAGGGTGGATAGTGGGAGATGATGAGGTGTTACATTTTCATGTTCGCGTATGGGTTTTAGCAGGCATACGTGAGGAGCTGATGCGGGAGTTTCATGCTTCAGCTTGGGCAGTTCATCCTGGTGTCACAAAGATGTATCGTGACTTACGTCTTCAGTATTGGTGGCCAGGTATGAAGAAGGATGTGGTTGGTTTTTTATACGGTGCTCCACCTGTCAATAGGTGAAGGAAGAGCATCAACGACCAGTAGAGATTCTACAGCAGTTACCCATTACTGAGTAGAAATGGAATGACGTCGCGATGGAATTTGTGATAGGGTTACCAAGATCACCTCGAGGGAATGATACAGTTTGGGTTGTAATGGATAGGATCATGAAGGTTGCTCATTTCTTTCTGATCAAGGAGACCTTCAGTGTGGATGATCTTGGGAGGTTGTACATTCGTGAGGTGGTACAACTTCATGGGGTTCTGAACACTATCATTTCTGATAGGGATGCCCTCTTTACTTTGAATTTCTGGAAGGGGATATAGAGGGCTTTGGGTACACAGGTACTTCTGAGTACAACTTACCATCCCAAGACAGATGGCCAGTCGGAGTGCATGATTTAGGTGCTGGAGGACATGCTACAAGTATGCGTCCTTTATTTTGGAGGTTCATGGGAGAAACATGTACCTCTAGTGGAGTTTCCCTATAATAATAGTTTTCAAGAAACTCTTCATATGGCACCTTATGAGGCTTTGTACGGTAGGTCGTACCGATCACCCTTATGTTGGCTGGAGGTGAGAGAGGCAGTTGTGCTGGGACCTCATCTTGTTCAGGAGACCATAGAGCAGGTGGAGTTGATTTGTAAGAGGATGGATACTGCACAGTCTCGACAAAAATCTAATGCTGATCAGCGGAGACGACTTTTGGAGTTCGAGGTCGGTGATCAGGTTTTCTTGCGTGTTACCCCGAGGTTGGGACATAAGAGGATTAGGAGATAGGGAAATCATTCACTGAGATACGTCAGGTCGTTTGAGGTTCTGGAGAGGGTCGGGCTGGTTTCTTATAGGTTGCAGTTACCTCAGATGTACCAGGCTATGCACGACGTCTTCCATGTTTCTCAGCTTCGATGGTATTTATCAGACCCGTCTCATGTTTTTCAACCTGAAGAGGATGAGATAGAGTAGGATGCATAGTTCTAGTAGCATCCTATCATGATTTTTGATCGTAGTGCAAAGGTACTTCATGGCCGGTCTGTTCCTCTGGTATGGGTGCCATGGCAGCATGACCGTGTACAAGACAAGACTTGGGAAAGGGAGGCCGACAAGCGATCACAGTGGCCGGAGTTGTTCGGGGATTCTTCTTCTACACCTCTTTAGGGAAATTCGGGGACAAATTTCTTTATGGGGGGAAGTTTGTAAGAACCCAGATCATCTTTTTCAGGTATGATTTTGCTTTTCTAGTCATTTTTGAGAAAAGGGGAAAAATCTGTAAATTTTCTAAGTACACGCCGTGTAATTGATGAGTACACGCCGTGTACTTTTCTCCCATAAGAGGTCGTGTGCTGGCCATGTCCGGGCCACACACACGATCATGTGGGGTGACGTGGTGGCCGCTTAAAGCGGAGTACGGAAAGCCAAGGTACATGCCGTGTACTCTAAAATTACACGCCGTGTACTTTTCTTTTTTTATTTCATTAATCGGACCAGGGTCGCGACTTAACCCTGTTTTCGTCTTCTTCTCCACCTAATTCCACCCAGAGCATCCGAGGAGGCTGAATCTTCTCCGAGCCACTGATCCGTCACCGGTTATCCGAATCGAACACCGTCGGTTGCAATAGAATCGAAGCGGTGAGTTCTTGGTTCTTCTTTGGCCTTGTTTCCTGATTTTTCCTCTCATGTGAGTTATCTAAGGTTGAAAGTTTTAGACGTTTTTACAGATCTACTACATTCTAGGACGATTCATAGGCTGAGGTTCAAGTATATCAATCTACAAGGATCGAGGTAGGTGGTTTGTTTCCCTACGTTGAATGTCTCTGAGTTTTTGGCGCAAAAGTGTCGGGTACCCATGTATCAGTTATCTAGGGTTAGGGTTTTGATCCTGTTTTGTTATATGACTTTGGTTTCATGTATTATTGAGGTTATTAGATGATTAATAATTTCTTGTTAGCATGTTTGAGGATCACCCGATGGGTGTTTCCCTTATTTGGATGTTTATCGCCATTTGGATTTGGTTGCTTGTGAGGCAGACCTTGTTGCATTGCTTGCTTGACTTGATATAGTTGATTGCATTTATTGCCTACTATTTTTATGCTTTTTATGCATTGTATCTATTATCCAAGTAGTTTTCTTAACATACTTAGGGCTGATACGAATCGTTTACCTATGATTGATTTTACTCAGGGTTGCGGGAACCTGGTGCAGTTAGACCATAGGGGGAATTGACATTGAGTGCTTCCTCCGAGGGCCTGTTTAATTATTATCTTTACGAGACCATAAGGGGGATTGAATTTGTGCTCTCTCAGAGGGTCTGATAATTATTGAATCGAGAATAAAGGGGGAATTAGACGTAAGTGCTTCCTCAGAGAGTCTATAGTATCTTTTCAAGACCATAGGGGGAATTGACGTTGAGTGTGTAACACCCGAGACTTTTATGTTATATAAATCATAAAAGGAATCTTTTTCTACACAACACTTGCTTGGCTTGCTTTACACGCAATCGCGACCTTCCTCGATAGCTTTCGTTGTACGCAATACCGAGTTTACTAAATAACAATATGCTATTAAAACTAGCCGTTATGAATAGTAATAACCACTTTTTGAAATTTTATAAATTTTATTTTTCACAATGGACTTCATTTTTGGACTCAGAATATCAAATTTAGCCTAAGGTGAAATTTTGGTACCTTTCGGATAACTTTAATATTTTGATGAATAGTGAAAATTACTAAATTTTAATTAAAAACAACTTTTTTAATCAAAACATTTAATAGTGATAAATTATGAATTTGAGTGGTTTTAAAGTATATTTAGAATATATTTTTACCACTTAATATAATGTTGGTCATTGGACACAATGTTACAATTAAACCAAACATAAACAAGTGTCAATCTTTTGATAGTTATTATCTCTTAAAAACACGCTTTTTGTTTTGACAGCGGGAATTAATTTTAAATTAATTTCTGCCACTTATGTGTTTTGAATTTAGAAAAATGGATTCCATATTTGGAATCAGGATGCTCAAATTGTGTAAATAGGTAACTTTTATTTTTAGACATTTTGAATAATTACTGCGGTAAATATTTTATTTACCATGGTTAAGGGTAAATCCGGTAAATAAGGGTTAAAAAACAATATTATAATAATATTAAATTACCCTAAAACGTGTCTTAACCCTATTGGTTGATACATGGTCGACCATGGGAATCTTTGGGTCGATTTTGGGACCCCATTGATCCACTTGTAAGTGATAATGACACTTTATTTTAATTAAGTTAAAATAAATACAAAAATGACACAAACATATATCTTTTAGAAAAACAATTGTTACATAGGGTTATATATGTTGGATTTTATATTATAAATATTCATTAGAAAGATAAAAAGATTTCCTACATAATGGTATTTTATTTGTAATTTTTAGACTTTAAATAATTTAATTTATTTATGACACAATGATGATGCAGTAATTATCTTATTAATGAAATATTGACATAATTGATGTTATAAACACCAAAATAAATGTAATTTAAGACTTTTTATGAATTCCACTAATTTTCTAGGTTACTATGATATATTAGTGTTGATTTAATCAACTTGGTTTGAACATATAATTCTGTTATTACTTTCACAAAAATCATATGTCAAATAGTGTCAAAATTGACACAAAATAGTTTTTAAATCAAATATTATATTATTAATTGTTATTGTATTCCTAAAAATCTAAGGTTCGGCCAAATGACTTAGATAAGGATATATATTTTAATAATAAACAATTTGGGGTTCGTTTGGCATGTTATAGTAAGTGTATTAACCATATAGTGAAAGAAAACAAAAAGACATGGTAAAAGTTAAATTATTTAACTTAGAGTTAAATCTAATTGATAAGGTTAAAATAATACCCTAAACTTGTCTAAATCCTATTGGTTGATAGGATTTCGACCCTTCCCCACTTTATCTTCGAAATAAGACCCTTTGGAACCATTATAAACCGATTTTTACTTTAATATAAAATAATATTTTGAGATATTCCTAAGGTGCCCCTCTCCTCCCTTATAAAAGGGCACCTCCTCCCCCTCCTCCTCACACCAAATTGAGCACTCAAGCTCGGCCAAACCCTGCCATTTCCTCCTCTCCACTTCCCTAGAATAGTCCTAGAGGTCCTGTTCTTCTCCAAAGACCACTCTTAGTTCCTTAAGTGGAGGATTCAAAGAGGCGTTCCAAAGAAGAGGTAATATCCATTACCGATCTTTTCAATTTCTTCCTTCTTCAACTTCTTCTTCTTTAGTTGTTTCATGATGAAGTAATAACATCAGTATTACTTACATACTGATATGTTATTATAAATATGAAAAAACCCTAATTCACCTTCTATCCATCCTACGGAAAAATGAAATCACCGCGCGTGCGTACGTACGGAATACCGTCTCCACGCCGTGGTGTAATCTATTTTTCCACCATCACTTTACAAGGATGGGTATAATGGTGTAATGAGTAACTATTTATGATTATTATAAAGTAATATTGATACTGAAATAATATATATATACTCCAATACATTTCCACGATCATAGGAACGATATCATCACTCGTACGTACGTACGGAATACCGTCTCCACGATGTGATGCGACTCGTTCTACATGATCATCATTACATAGTAATTATATAAATGAATTGAATGAATAAATTTGATATATGTTACACTAATACCATTCTGGATATGAGGTATCTATAACCTTGAAATAAGAATAAGAATTTATTCGGCAAAACACGCGTAAGAACAAAAGGCAATAAAGACCCGAGTAACAAGTAACAATGAAATATTACTAACAAGAAGATAAGAATATGACCATATATGATATCATATCAATATGTATGATTCTGGAATAAGTCAATAACATTATTTAAACCATTATACAGGAGCTTCAGACACATACAAGGCAAATTGGACCTAAGGTAAGGGAAATAACACAATCTCATTTTTATCTGAGATTGTTTATTCGTAAGTATTTACTGGGGTGTATTTTATCATCCACATCCATGTTCCCTCAATATGTAATATTGTTTCCATCCACTTACATAAGTATAAATCCAATTTTACCCTTCGGTGAGTTTTTAGTAAAGAATATGAAAGGAATCTTTTGTCGTTTTTTTTCGTACGAGGTACTTTTTGACTTTTCCGACAAAGGTACGAAGAATGTTTTTTTTAACTTATACGGCATGAATGGATTTTTAAATCATTATTTCCAAGAAGCTTCCTTTACAAGTTTTCAAGTTTATTTTTAATCAACTTCTTTTATTTTGAAGTTGTATGACATGTTATGAAAGGAAAAATGTTTTTGAAGAAGAAAGGATATTTTCCTCAAGAATGGATTTCAAGTATTTTATCAAAATTATTTTCCATCTAAGATAATAAAAGGGTTCTGTTTTTATCCCTATTATTACATGGATTTGATTATGTTGTGATGGAAATATTTTTATGAATTCCTTTATCTTATATGAATTGATTTATGATGTCATGATGTTTCAAGAATCCCATTTTTGTTACATGTGTTATGGGATGATGTATGTTTTATGATTATGTGGCACACATAAGAAAGGATTCATTATAAGATGGGTGGGACCTATATCTCCCTCCAATGCATTGGGTAAAGATTTTATATCTCATGAGATAGACATGGCTGGAACGGAAGGTTATTTCGGTTCAGTGATACAGGACTGAAACGAGGAGTGAACTCGGTTCAGAAAGGGACTTTGTCCACTAAGATAGTCTTGGCAATGAGTCATGACTAACAAGAAATGATTTTCCATGATTATGTGTGCATGCCACAAAGTTTCAAGTTTTATGTTATGATTATGGGGATCTCATTTTCACTTCTATGATTTATTCCATGTTAAGATATTATGATCTCTTTTGCAGGTTTTGATTTTCAAAAAGATATGATATGATTTTTATTTCCTTTATTTGCCCTTGCTGAGCATTTGAGCTCACCCTTTTATGTTTTCTTTTCCCCAGGTCAGGAAGATGGATATTAAGTAGAATATGCTAAAAGGTACCCTAGATATGATGAAATAAATGGGAGACACTGTAGAAGATTTATGAACCAGTTGTTTATGTTTCCCAGTTTCTAAAGACACTATACCTATACGGTCCTTTGTGGTTTTGTCATATGTTGTAATAAGTGTGCTTCAATTTTGAAGTATTAACAATGTATGTAAAGTATGGGTCGCTATAGTTGGTATCAGAGGAAAGGTATAGTCAACCTTTGGAAACTAGGATGTGAAAGCCTTAGTAAGAACCCTAAGGATAAGTCTAAGCATAGAACACAATCTTAGTGTTTTAGAAATGTCCTTGAATAACCTAGGATAAGACCTTAAGAATGAAAATTTTATTCTTGAATTATGTGGTTTTCCTATTATAATTAGTGTTGCTCACACTATTCTTCTTGGTTTTAGTCAATGGCTGGAACCCGAAGGAACCGTGTTAATGCGGAATGCGATGGGCAATGCAATGATTGTCCCCATGAGCAACCAAACGATATGGGAGATGGAATGAAAAATCTTGTAGCCATGCTCACACAACTTTCTCAAGCTATGAATCATGCAGGACTTCCAAACGAGCAAAGGAAGGAGCAACATTCTGTTGAATCCTTCATGAGGCAGCGTCCACCTTCTTTCAGTGGGTCTACTGATCCATTAGTTGCTGAACAATGGATTAGTACAACTGAAAAGATATTTTCAGTTCTTCAATGTTCTGAACATGATAAAGTCATCCTAGCAGTGTATCGTTTGGAAGGAGATGCTGATCAATGGTGGAATCTTATTAAGAATACGAGGCAAAGGGATGAAATTGAGTCTATGGAATGGGACGAGTTCAAGAACTTATTTTTCAATAAGTACTTCCCTCGTATTCTCCGAACAAAGATGGAGAAAGAGTTCCTTGAACTGAAGCAAAGGGATGATGAATCTGTTAGTACTTATGAAGCAAATTTTACAAGACTTGCAAGGTACGATTCTGGTATTATTATCCAACCTGAGAGTAAGATCGATCGATTCTTTAGTGGCTTAAAACCAAGTCTTCGAAGGGCGTTAGCCATAAGGGACTTCAATAGCTACGAGGAAATCGTTCGATGTGCTCTCAAAGTCGAGATGGAGATTGAAGTAACCCATCAGTCACATGGGTTTGATAAGAAGAGGGAGATGGAATTCAAAGGAAACTCTAAAGAGCACACTGAAAAGAAGATGAACTTTCCCTTATGCTCAAAGTGTGGAAAGAAACATGGAGGGAGTTGTCTTAAAGGGACAAGTAAATGTTTTAAATGTGGAAAGGAAGGTCATCGGGCATTTGAATGCCGTGATAATGGGAAGAAGATGTCTAATGACGCAAACAAAGGAAGGGATACACAGAATGAACCTACTACACTTCAATGTTTCAAGTGCAAGGAGATGGGGCATTATGCCAATCAATGCCCAAATCCAAGGGTTGATGATGATGGTCGACGTCAACAAAATCTTAAGGCTAAAGACAAAGGAAAGTCACATGCAATTTCTATCAACGATGTGGAGTACGATAACGAAGTGGTGAAAGGTACACTTACCATCCACTCTAAAGTAGAAAATGTTTTATTTGATTCTGGATCCACCCACTCTTTTATTTCTGAAGAATTTTCTAAGGGTATCACCGTATTACCTCAACAATTAGATGTTGAGTTAGCTGTGACAACACCTAATGGCACATCAATCGCATCAAAAGTTTATAATTCTTCTCCGATCGAAGTTTGTGGGAAAGTGATTCCTGCAAATCTTGTGATCCTTCCTTTAGTAGAATTTGATGTCATACTTGGCATGGATTGGCTTTCTCTACATGGAGCTCATATCAATTTCCAAAGAAGGGAAGTCACATTTCATATTCCAGATCAATCTACGATCGTCTATCAATGCAAGGATGAACATAACCTTCCAGTGGAAATTCCTTCCATCTTATGGGTCATGATTCCACTAAATGAAGGTTATTTATCTCAAATGGTTGGAGAGAAACTTACGATTAAGAATATGCCCATTGTACGGGAGTTTGATGATGTCTTTCCAGAGGAATTACCAGGTCTTCCACCAAATCGTGAAGTTGAGTTTTCAATAGAACTCGTACCGGGTGCTTTGCCTATTTCAAAGACACCTTATAGAATGGCCCCAATTGAGTTGCAGGAATTGAAGAAGCAACTCCAAGAGAATCTTGATAAGGGATTCATACGCCCTAGTGCGTCACCTTGGGGAGCACCTGTTCTATTTGTTAAGAAGAAAGATGGATCAATGAGACTCTGCATTGATTATCGAGAACTTAACAAGATCACTATCAAGAACAAATATCCTCTCCCATGCATTGATGACTTGTTTGACCAACTACGCGGAGCTCAATACTTTTCCAAGATTGATCTTCGTTCAGGGTATCATCAATTAAGGGTCAAAAGGGAGGATATACCAAAGACAGCTTTCCGTACAAGGTATGGACACTATGAATTTATAGTGATGCCATTTGGTCTTACTAATGCCCCTGCTATCTTCATGGATCTAATGAATAGAGTCTTTAGAGACTATCTTGATCAATTTGTGGTAGTCTTTATAGATGATATTCTTGTCTATTCAAAGAGCAAGGAAGAGCATGAAGATCACTTGAGAATTATATTGAAGACCCTGAGAAAGGAGAAGCTTTATGCCAAATTTACCAAGTGTGAATTTTGGCTTCAAAAAGTTGCATTTTTGGGTCACATAATCTCAAAAGAGGGGATATCTGTGGATCCAGCAAAAACAGAGGTTATCGAAAGATGGTCGAGACCAACAACAGTAACTGAGATCCGAAGTTTTCTTGGTTTGGCTGGATATTATCGACGTTTTGTAAAAGATTTTTCACGATTATCTAATCCAATCACCAAGTTGACTCGGAAAGGAGTTAAGTTTGTCTGGACAGAGGAATGTGAAGAGAATTTCAAGGAGTTGAAAAGAAGGTTATCCAGTGCACCTGTGCTCACACTGCCTTGTAGTGGAGAAAGGTTTGTGATCTACAGTGATGCATCCAAGAAGGGATTGGGGTGTGTTCTTATGCAAAATGATATGGTGATAGCTTATGCCTCACGACAGTTGAAAATCCATGAGCAAAATTACCCAACACATGATTTGGAGTTGGCTGCGGTAATCTTTGCATTAAAGATTTGGAGGCATTACCTTTATGGTGAAAGGTGTGATATTTATACTGATCATAAAAGTTTAAAGTATATTTTCACACAAAAGGAGTTGAATATGCGTCAAAGAAGATGGTTGGAGCTGATTAAGGATTATGACTGCTCAATCCATTACCACCCTGGGAAAGCAAACAAGGTGGCAGATGCATTAAGTCGACAAGACCATGCTAGTTTATCCATGATGAGGATCACAAAAGATCCAATATTTATGGATTTACAAAGGATGGATCTTGGAATTATAATGGAAGGGGAAAAATCTTATCTTTCTCAAATGAATGTTCAACCATCTATACATGTGAAGATTAAAGAGGCACAGATAGAAGATGTCGAGTTACAAAAGAAGGTGAGAAATGTTCCTGAATTCAACCTTGATTGTGATGGGATAATAAAGTTCAGGAATCGGGTTTGTGTTCCTTCCATCCCCGAATTAAAGAAGGAACTGCTGGATGAGGCTCATAGTTCTTCATTCTCTTTTCATCCTGGAAGCACGAAGATGTATAGGGACCTGAAAGAGTACTTCTGGTGGGATGGCATGAAAAGAGATGTTGCTGAATATGTCTCTCGATGCTTGGTTTGTCAACAAGTTAAAGCTGAGAGACAGAAGTCTAAGGGGATGTTACAACCATTACCCATACCCGAATGGAAATGGGAAAACATCACTATGGACTTTGTCACAGGACTTCCTAAAACATCCAAAGGCAATAATGCTATCTGGGTCATAGTTGATCGTCTTACAAAGTCTGCACACTTCATTCCTATTAGAGAGGATTTCTCTCTAGATCAGCTTGCCAGGATATATGTAAAGGAAGTGGTAAGATTGCATGGAGTACCACTTTCTATTATATCTGATCGGGATCCGAGATTTACCTCGAAGTTCTGGCGAAGTCTTCAGCATACTCTGGATACAGAGTTGAGTTTCAGCACTGCTTATCATCCCCAGACAGACGGTCAGTCTGAGAGAACAATTCAAACCCTAGAAGATATGTTGAGAGCTTGCTCTATGGATTTCAAAGGAGGTTGGGATCAACACCTACCTTTGGTGGAATTTTCTTATAATAATAGCTTTCACTCCAGTATTCAGATGGCTCCTTATGAAGCTCTCTATGGAAAGAAATGCAGGACTCCAACTTGCTGGGATGAAGTTGGGGAAAGAAAGCTATTAGGACCTGATCTCGTTGATGAAATGGCAGAAAAGGTCAGATCTATTCAACAACACATAAGAGCAGCTCAGAGTCGACAGAAAAGTTATGCCGACAACCGAAGAAAAGACCTAGAGTTTGAAGTGGGTGATAAAGTGTTCTTACGAATATCTCCCTGGAAGAGGGTTATGAGATTTGGAAAGAAGGGAAAGTTGAGCCCTAGATATATCGGTCCTTTCGAAATACTGGATCGTGTTGGGAAGGTAGCTTACCGATTGGCGCTTCCACCGAATCTCTCTCAAGTTCACGATGTGTTCCATGTATCTCTCCTGAGAAATTACATACCTGATCCTTCACATGTACTCAGCTCAGAAGTTGTACCGCTGGAGAAAGATCTTTCTTATAAAGAACAGCCGATAGATATTCTGGATCGTAGCGAAAAAGTTCTACGAAACAAGACCACTCGATTGGTGAAAGTTTTATGGAGGAACCACCAACTTGAAGAAGCTACTTGGGAGCTTGAGGATATGATGAGGGAGAAGTATCCTCACCTGTTTGTTACAAAGTGACGAATTTCGAGGGCGAAATTCTTTTTAAGGGGGGTAGAATGTAACACCCGAGACTTTTATGTTATATAAATCATAAAAGGAATCTTTTTCTACACAACACTTTCTTGGCTTGCTTTACACGCAATCGCGACCTTCCTCGATAGCTTTCGTCGTACGCAATACCGAGTTTACTAAATAACAATATGCTATTAAAACTAGCCGTTATGAATAGTAATAACCACTTTTTGAAATTTTATAAATTTTATTTTTCACAATGGACTTCATTTTTGGACTCAGAATATCAAATTTAGCCTAAGGTGAAATTTTGGTACCTTTCGGATAACTTTAATATTTTGATGAATAGTGAAAATTACTAAATTTTAATTAAAAACAACTTTTTTAATCAAAACATTTAATAGTGATAAATTATGAATTTGAGTGGTTTTAAAGTATATTTAGAATATATTTTTACCACTTAATATAATGTTGGTCATTGGACACAATGTTACAATTAAACCAAACATAAACAAGTGTCAATCTTTTGATAGTTATTATCTCTTAAAAACACGCTTTTTGTTTTGACAGCGGGAATTAATTTTAAATTAATTTCTGCCACTTATGTGTTTTGAATTTAGAAAAATGGATTCCATATTTGGAATCAGGATGCTCAAATTGTGTAAATAGGTAACTTTTATTTTTAGACATTTTGAATAATTACTGCGGTAAATATTTTATTTACCATGGTTAAGGGTAAATCCGGTAAATAAGGGTTAAAAAACAATATTATAATAATATTAAATTACCCTAAAACGTGTCTTAACCCTATTTTTTGATACATGGTCGACCATGGGAATCTTTGGGTCGATTTTGGGACCCCATTGATCCACTTGTAAGTGATAATGACACTTTATTTTAATTAAGTTAAAATAAATACAAAAATGACACAAACATATATCTTTTAGAAAAACAATTGTTACATAGGGTTATATATGTTGGATTTTATATTATAAATATTCATTAGAAAGATAAAAAGATTTCCTACATAATGGTATTTTATTTGTAATTTTTAGACTTTAAATAATTTAATTTATTTATGACACAATGATGATGCAGTAATTATCTTATTAATGAAATATTGACATAATTGATGTTATAAACACCAAAATAAATGTAATTTAAGACTTTTTATGAATTCCACTAATTTTCTAGGTTACTATGATATATTAGTGTTGATTTAATCAACTTGGTTCGAACATATAATTCTGTTATGACTTTCACAAAAATCATATGTCAAATAGTGTCAAAATTGACACAAAATAGTTTTTAAATCAAATATTATATTATTAATTGTTATTGTATTCCTAAAAATCTAAGGTTCTGCCAAATGACTTAGATAAGGATATATATTTTAATAATAAACAATTTGGGGTTCGTTTGGCATGTTATAGTAAGTGTATTAACCATATAGTGAAAGAAAACAAAAAGACATGGTAAAAGTTAAATTATTTAACTTAGAGTTAAATCTAATTGACAAGGTTAAAATAATACCCTAAACTTGTCTAAATCCTATTGGTTGATAGGATTTCGACCCTTCCCCACTTTATCTTCGAAATAAGACCCTTTGGAACCATTATAAACCGATTTTTACTTTAATATAAAATAATATTTTGAGATATTCCTAAGGTGCCCCTCTCCTCCCTTATAAAAGGGCACCTCCTCCCCCTCCTCCTCACACCAAATTGAGCACTCAATCTCGGCCAACCCCTGACATTTCCTCCTCTCCACTTCCCTAGAATAGTCCTAGAGGTCCTGTTCTTCTCCAAAGACCACTCTTAGTTCCTTAAGTGGAGGATTCAAAGAGGCGTTCCAAAGAAGAGGTAATATCCATTACCGATCTTTTCAATTTCTTCCTTCTTCAACTTCTTCTTCTTTAGTTGTTTCATGATGAAGTAATAACATCAGTATTACTTACATACTGATATGTTATTATAAATATGAAACAACCCTAATTCACCTTCTATCCATCCTACGGAAAAATGAAATCACCGCGCGTGCGTACGTACGGAATACCGTCTCCACGCCGTGGTGTAATCTATTTTTCCACCATCACTTTACAAGGATGGGTATAATGGTGTAATGAGTAACTATTTATGATTATTATAAAGTAATATTGATACTGAAATAATATATATATACTCCAATACATTTCCACGATCATAGGAACGATATCATCACTCGTGCGTACGTACGGAATATCGTCTCCACGATGTGATGCGACTCGTTCTACATGATCATCATTACATAGTAATTATATAAATGAATTGAATGAATAAATATGATATATGTTACACTAATACCATTCTGGATATGAGGTATCTATAACCTTGAAATAAGAATAATAATTTATTCGGCAAAACACGCGTAAGAACAAAAGGCAATAAAGACCCGAGTAACAAGTAACAATGAAATATTACTAACAAGAAGCTAAGAATATGACCATATATGATATCATATCAATATGTATGATTCTGGAATAAGTCAATAACATTATTTAAACCATTATACAGGAGCTTCGGACACATACAAGGCAAATTGGACCTAAGGTAAGGGAAATAACACAATCTCATTTTTATCCGAGATTGTTTATTCGTAAGTATTTACTGGGGTGTATTTTATCATCCACATCCATGTTCCCTCAATATGTAATATTGTTTCCATCCAATTACATAAGTATAAATCCAATTTTACCCTTCGGTGAGTTTTTAGTAAAGAATATGAAAGGAATCTTTTGTCGTTTTTTTTCGTACGAGGTACTTTTTGACTTTTCCGACAAAGGTACGAAGAATGTTTTTTTTAACTTATACGGCATGAATGGATTTTTAAATCATTATTTCCAAGAAGCTTACTTTACAAGTTTTCAAGTTTATTTTTAATCAACTTCTTTTATTTTGAAGTTGTATGACATGTTATGAAAGGAAAAATGTTTTTGAAGAAGAAAGGATATTTTCCTCAAGAATGGATTTCAAGTATTTTATCAAAATTATTTTCCATCTAAGATAATAAAAGGGTTCTGTTTTTATCCCTATTATTACATGGATTTGATTATGTTGTGATGGAAATATTTTTATGAATTCCTTTATCTTATATGAATTGATTTATGATGTCATGATGTTTCAAGAATCCCATTTTTGTTACATGTGTTATGGGATGATGTATGTTTTATGATTATGTGGCACACATAAGAAAGGATTCATTATAAGATGGGTGGGACCTATATCTCCCTCCAATGCATTGGGTAAAGATTTTATATCTCATGAGATAGACATGGCTGGAACGGAAGGTTATTTCGGTTCAGTGATACAGGACTGAAACGAGGAGTGAACTCGGTTCAGAAAGGGACTTTGTCCACTAAGATAGTCTTGGAAATGAGTCATGACTAACAAGAAATGATTTTCCATGATTATGTGTGCATGCCACAAAGTTTCAAGTTTTATGTTATGATTATGGGGATCTCATTTTCACTTATATGATTTATTCCATGTTAAGATATTATGATCTCTTTTGCAGGTTTTGATTTTCAAAAAGATATGATATGATTTTTATTTCCTTTATTTGCCCTTGCTGAGCATTTGAGATCACCCTTTTATGTTTTCTTTTCCCCAGGTCAGGAAGATGGATATTAAGTAGAATATTCTAAAAGGGACCCTAGATATGATGAAATAAATGGGAGACACTGTAGAAGATTTATGAACCAGTTGTTTATGTTTCCCAGTTTCTAAAGACACTATACCTATACGGTCCTTTGTGGTTTTGTCATATGTTGTAATAAGTGTGCTTCAATTTTGAAGTATTAACAATGTATGTAAAGTATGGGTCGCTATAGAGTGCTTCCTCAAAGTGTCTTTTCCTTTGTTTGAATTCTTGAGCATAAGGTCCTACCCACGTGAGCCACCCAGAGGGACAGTGTAATAAATATTTTTGGTTAGTTATGGCGAGTCCACCAAGCCAAAGAACAAGCTTGGGTTTGTACTGCTTGTAGTTTAGGTAGTCTGCTGACATACCTATTGTGTTACTTGCTATGTCTTTGGACTATAGAGATATTTGCTAGATTCTTTGGTTGATGATTAAATGATTGAATTAAATTAATAAATAAATGTGAATAGATAATTGTAGGATTGTTTACTTTAGTGTACCCCTGTTTCTCTGCTGCATTTATTTCCATTACTTTTGCTATATTTCTCACTGACAGTAGGGCACAGATCTTTTGGTGGTTCCCTACTGGGAGTAGTCTCACACCCTATTTGGGTATTGATTTTTGGCCCAAAAAGTTTATATGGTTTCAGGTGTGGATAGGGATTGTGGCCCTTCTACCTCAGGTGCTTGATTGCTGGTTAGAGTTGGAGAGAATGGGACCGAGCTTAGGCTCGCGATGCTGCTGGAGTTACGGTTTACTTTTGATACTTGGGTTTCAGTTGTATTTCTTCACATTGTTTTGTTTACTGCTTTCCATAGACACATGTTTCATGCTACATCATTATTATATTATACATTGCTTCCGTTGTTCAGTTTCAGTTGTCGTGTGTTGTTTACTGCTTCCACTATTGTTTATGTTATTTCCTTTCACTGCATACTTTACCAAATGAGGGCATAGTTTCCCCACTGACTCACCAAGGCCCTCGCTACAAGTCAGAAGCCTCTTGAATTTGGGGAAACACACTTTAGGTCATGTGGAGAACTGGGTACGGGGCGCTAGTTGAGTGGCTCCAGATTCGGGTCGTTACAGACCACACCGCACATCATATTAACATGTTGTTTGTGCGTACATATCAAAAATAGATAACTGGTGGTTTTATCATGATTTCATATCAATATGAGGTCTTTTTATATGGTTTTAACCATTACACAAATGTTTTAATTTCTTAATACACTAAAAACATGTTTTAAAACACTAAAAATATGTTTACGACTATCTCGGGAAAATAGTAACTCGTAATGATGCTCCATTAGTTCCTACATTTCAAAAATAAATATACAATTATTTTCTTCTGATTTCATGGAAATTTGACATCATTTTCCTAGTTTTGACTCCCCAACACATGTTCTTAAAGGCTTTGGTTCCTTTAAAAATTGTTTACTAAGTCATTCCAACCACATTGCACGTCATATTGACATGTTATCTAAGCATACACGTAAAAAATAACTCAATGGTGGGTTTACCATAATTTCACATCTATCTGAAGTCTTTTTCTATGTTTTTGACTATGACACATATGTTTTAGTGTTTTAAAACACTAAAAGCACATTTATGGCCATCCTGGGAAAACCATAACTCAGAATGATGTTCCATGAGTTATTACATTTTGAAAATAAATCTACGATCATTTTACTATGACTTCAGGGAAATAAAACATTTTTTTCTTGGTTTTGACCCCCTTGACACATGTTTTTAAAGGCTTTTACACCTTTTAAAATTGTTTACCAGGTCATTCTGACCACACAGAACATCGAATTGATGTGTTGTCTATGCATACACATAAAAAATAACTCAACAATGGTTTTCCAAATATTTAACATCAGTATTAGGTCATTTTCTATGTTTTGGACCATTACATGCACATTTTAGTGTTTTAAAATAATAAAAATGTGTCTATGGACATTTTAGAAAAAACATAACTCATAATGACGTATTGTCAGTTCTTACATTTCACTAATGAATTTGCGATTAGTTTCCCATGATTTCAAGGTAATTAGATGTAAGAACCTAGTTTTTAACTCAGGTATGGATTCTTTAAATTTTAGTCAATCTCTCTTTTATGGACCCCTTTCAGATGCCAAATGAGTTCATGAAGATATCAGGGGTGTCTGGGGATTTTTTGGAGCCCAGAACTCATCTTTCTTGGAGAATTTTCCCTGTCGCATGGTTAGTGTCAACCGTGCGGGGAAGGTGCATTGTTGGATGTAACCATACAGATGGTCTGCATTTTTAGGCAGAGACCTTCCACACGGTTGGTGCATAGTTTCTCTAATCGTGCTGCCTAACTATGTGGTGTGCCCCTACCTCTAGGTACACATGCATGGTTGGCACACAGTTTGGAAAACCATGCGACCAAAACGTGCACAAGCTAATTTTTGGGTAATTTTAGATTTTTTAATGATCTAAATATCTAAACCTATATTCTATATTCTAAGTCCCAATATACAAAAATCCCTTCCCTCTCATTTTGGAGCTCTTTGAAGGCCTAAACTAGGTATTGAAATATCTCCTTCATTAGAGATTCAATCGATCTTCTATTCATCACGTTTAATGCACAATAGTAAGTACTTGAGTATTCTTAATCCATTATTTGTTTATCTTTCTATTGACCTATTTATCAGGTTTTAGACTTTTATGCTTATTTTTTAGATCTATTCTGATCCAAGAAGAATTATAGGTCAATACTAGATAAGGAGAGTCATATGAGTATGACGTGGGTGGTCTATAACTCATCCCTCAAGTTTGTTGATTTTGGAATTGATGTGGGGTGGCCGCTGGTTTCATCAGGTATCATTTATTGAATTTATATGCCTTTCTTATAGTCATTATAATTGTATGGTTATGATCTTTCCATAAATGTGATTGGTTGTTGGTGGTTTTATTCACAACTCCCAACACCCCATATAGGGTGATATTCCATAATTGAGTTTTTAGAATTTTAACACTTTTAAGCCATCATTCGGGTGTGATCGAGCTTGAACACACCAATGGTAAGACTCTTTATATTAGATTCCTATTGAATCATGAAATTGTGAATAACTTGTATCATGTCACTTCCACTTGACCCTACTAAGGTATGTTCTTAAATGTAAGTAATTTATTCAAATGATATTATGGAAAGCATACTTTATTACATGAATTGGACTTATTAAATGTAAATGAATGTTTGGTTACATGTCTATAGCACACCTTTCCATGTTCATGGAAGGTATTAGAGATAATATTATTAATTGAACTCAACTTATATGGTTTTAATTAAAATATTGCATACTACTTGGTCTTATCAAACTAATGAAAGGAAAGGCTTGAACCAAGTGAAATTTTTAATGGAATAATTATCATATGGCCAAATTAATTGTAATGAATTAAATGCAAGGTTACAATTTATGAACATGGACCTTAATATATTTATAGGAATGCTTGAATCATGTTAGATCTAGGATTCTCAAGGGAATTCCATGGGTACTCAAGGACGTCATTCCTATTCAAGGATTCTGTTTGCCTTGGGTGTGAACAACTTGGGAACACGATCCTTTTCTACCTCTAGATATAAGGTGTGACATTATAGGATCCCTTCATTATTATTATAGGATGCCTCAGATACAATCTTTGGATCCAACATGACATGAGGTTCCTTGGTCACATCCTTGGGCCCGACCACTGCTTACTTCTTGTTTTACCTTGGATGTATTCCTTGGACTCAGTTAGAAACATTATTATGGGAATTCCTTTGATAATGCTCCTTGTATTACACTATTAACCCTTATCCAGGCTCAGTTACTACTAAGTTTGAATCCCTTAAGGTCTAGGTTCCCTTGTTTATTACCTTGTAACCACTTCATATTAATTATCAATCATTGCTTCGATATTACATCTTGGAACCTTCACTGTTTATACTACCACGAGGTGATGTTAGTGATGGATATTCCTCACATGTATTGTATATATAAACCGGTAATCAATTAATTTATGAATCTCTTACATGTTAAGACACTATCTGAGGGATGAAGTAGGTAATTGGGTATTTAGTTATATTGTACTTATTTATTTATATATGCATGTCTACACACTATTACAATTTCCATTACATGGGATGTATATTATTGGAACTTTTGGTGGTGGCCCCCTGAGATTTATCTCACACCCTCTTTGGGAATCGTTTAGTACCCAGGGCAGATTTCATGCATGCAGGTGTTGATAAAGGGAAGCATAATTCTTCAGACACTTGATTTCTTACTATGCTAGGATGGAGCTGGTGGTAGATGACTGAGCTATAGCTCGTGATGATTGGGATTGTTTATGTATTTTCTTTTTTTCCACTTGGGGTTCTACATGTATTCCTGCTACTTTTATCCATGTTTTCTAGATTTCTAGTGACATGACATATATCATCATCAAATTTTGTATATTTATACCAGTTTCACATATTTTATTATTATTCCTATCTTCTTCTATTGTGTATTATATTTATTCTTACATTGATTAAAATAATTATCTCTAATTATATTATATATATATCCACTGTGCTACACTCTAGTAATGAGGTCATAGTCTCCCCATAGACACACCCTAGGCCCTCACTGTTAGTCAGAAGCCTTTGGTGTTCTGGTAGATGCGCCTGAGGCCATGTGGCTAACCGAGCTCGAGGCACCTTCAGTGGAATCCGGGTTTGGGACATCACAAAGTAGTATCAGTGGGGTTCCTTTATTTATTTACTATTTGGAGACAATATATTGGAGATTATTAATTCTTGTAACTTGGTCATAATTCATGTTTGGTCATTGCAAACCCATGTTCGAGGTAAAGGCTGAGTTACCTAATTTATAATTGTTGTTCTGCTTTTTCCTATTATAGTTGATATCACTACACTGTTGAGTGACTCCCATGTTATGTGGTGTTATTGACTATTATTATGATTAAGATTCTATTTTATACTTGGTCTGATGATATGAGGGAAAATAGAAGTGTTACATGCATCATATAGGCACCTAGAATTCGCATTTCATTCATATTTCTAGGCCATATAGGTGCATTTCAATACTTTACATTGATTGTTATGATTGCTATTGCTAAGTGAGCCTTGCCTTATTCATATATTTCCTGTTCTTCTATGCGATGTGATTGAGTGGCCTTTTTCAATTCCCGAGGTGTTATGGGCCATCGTGAGTTGGAATGAGTAATTTACCCAATCACACCTTTAATTAAAAATTCAAATGGTTGTTAGTCTAAGTGATAAGGAGTATGGAACCCAATTCATTGGGAAAGAAACCTCATTTTAAATTAACTTTGATATAATTTATAAGAAAATGAAAACATAAAAGTGAAACTGGGATTCTAAAAAGTAATGGTTACATGTTCTTATCCCACCTTGACCTGATTATGAAAGGTAAAGGAGTGAACCTAGTAATTAAATACAAAATGAAAAGAAATGGTTCTTAGTAAATAATGAGGAAAGGTACTATTGTCCCATATACTTGAACCATTATAATTAAAACTTGAGAACTTACTAATACTTATACTTCTAAGCGGGTAATTGGGGTGGTATTCCTTGGGTACTGGTCCCTTTCTTACATTAATCTTCTGTTAGTGTTTATATCTTTTACTTAAAGTTTATTCTAAGGTGTGTGCTTAGAAAATTGTAGAATAATGTCACCATGAAATCCTCATGTCGTGTGCCTAAAGGGTGGAGATGACCATGATCTAGGCATGGTGGGCCTTGAGCCACTAGTATTACCTCTAGTAGTGACACATGAGGCACTACCTATTGTACCTAAATTGGCACTAATTCTAAAGTTTGTGATAGTTTCCAATATCTGATGCAGTCCATGCATGGTTCTCCATGAGCTACACCTACGATGGTTGATCTGACCCATGAGTAACAGCTGGAACATCCTCCTACCTTCTCAAGGTATGGTAGTCCATAGGTTGTTGAGTCTTTTCTAGAATCCACCTTGGTTATCTTTCAGAATTTGGAGACGCCTCTAGATCGGAGGGTCAAACTTACTAGATACATGCTCTGTGATTCAACCAAGCATTGATGGGATGTGATTACTCAAGCTGGTCACCATCAGGACATAGTACGGTCTGATTTACAGATTGCCTTCTATGGTCAGTTCTTTCCCCATAAACTGAGGGATGACAGATCTAGAGAGTTCATGCATCTCAAAAAGAGTTCTATGTTATTTATAGAGTATTAAATGTGTTTCACTGAGTTATAATTCTTTTCAATGCTTCTTTTAGGTGATGAAATTTTTCTTGCTTGATGCTTTGAGGATCGAATTATGTATTCCATCCATACTCTATTGAATGTCTTCCACCTACCTACTTTCTCTGAAATTGTGAATTAGGATCTTATAACTAAGTGCAACATGAGAGACGGTGATAGTACCAGGAATAGAGGACTAGTGGTGCATCAGGAAAGTAGTTCTTTAGGTGGTAGGAAGTGTTCCCTCGAAGTTTTTCATAAGGTAAATGGAAGCTAGGTTACCTACGTAGGTATCTCTATTGTGTGTCACCAGTGTGGACGTATGGGGAATCTGAAGCCATAGTGTGATAGACACCCTCTAGAGTGTCGAGCTTGCGGCCATATGGGGAACTTGTAGAGATTATGTCAGACCTTCCCATCAGCATCTAGTTGAAGAGGATCTGCACCAGATCCACCTTCAGGGGTAGGTTCTTTTACACCATGTCTGGAGAGAAGTTAGAGTAGCACCGAAAATACTGTATGAGGAGGAGGTTGTGGCTATGGTATCTAGAACCCTGACCACTAACAACACCAAAAAAGCAGTTTTGATCATGGTAGTCTAAATATTTCACAAGGCCATGGATCAAGCCAGATGCATGCATTACAGATGATACCCAAGTATCAAGCTACAGAAACATCTATAGTATAAGGTACTATTCTAGTATCCTCCACTATAGTATCTGCTTTATTTGATACAGGTGCTTCACACTCTTTTATATCTTTATCTATCATGGAAATCCTTAGGCTAGAAATACAGTTTTTTGTGGTGTTATGACCCTGGATACACTATTAATAGTACGATCAGAGGGAGTACGCCAGTTTAGGGACTTCCCCCTTGAGGTAGGTAGTTACCCTTTCTTGTGGGACCTCTTTTTTCTTGAGATAAATGGATTTGATTTCATTCTTGGGATGGATTGGATGGTTCTGTATCATGCCTTTGTAGACTAGTATCACTAAAGGGTATCATTTACATCACCAGAGGGTAGAATTTATCTACATAAGTGTGAGAGGGATGTCCAGGCCAGTAGGTCTAGTCTAGAGCATCATGGGATAGGTGGGGTGACCACACAGATTGCCAATATCTTCATATAGGATCAAGGTTTGGACCATGCTAGATTCAATCGAGTAATAGATCATTTTAGGGATGTCTTTCCTGATTTTTTTTAGATTACTTCCTAAGAGGGAGGTAGAGTTTATGGTTGAGTTTGTTCTAAGAGCATCTTTAGTGTCCATTACTCCATATAGGATGGAACCTACTAAGCTCTGGGAGCTCAAGAAGCAGTTAGAGGACTTGGAGACTAAAGGTTTTGTATGGACTATCACTTACTCTTAGGGTTCGCCCATACTTTTTCTAAAAAGGATGATTGGACACTTTTTCTATGCATGGATTACATATGGTTTAACCAGCTTGTGGTCAAGAACCGATATCCACTACCTTGAATAGATGATCTATTTTACCAGCTCTGAGGAGCTAGGTTCTTTTCTAAGATCGACTTGAGATTAAGATATCATCAAGTGTGATTCAGGCCATCAGACATTCCTCGTAAAACTTTCCATAGTAAGTATGGTCTGCATGAGTACCTTGTTATGTTGTTCGGTCTCACAAATATGCCAACCATTTTCATGGATCTGATGAGTAGGGTGTTCCACCCCTATTTGGATTCCTTTTTTTATAGTATTTTTGGATGACATCTTGGTGTATTCTTACACTCATAGTGACCATGTAAATCACCTTAAGATCATTCTAAGTACATTGATAGAGCATCATCTTTATGAAACTCTTGCTAAGTTCCACTTATAGATCAAAAAAGTTCACTTATTTGGTCATATTATATCAAAATCTAGAGTCTCTATTGACTCAAATAAGGTGAGTGTAGTGGTTTCCTCGGAGAAACCTAAGAACGTGTTTGATACATAGAGTTTCTTGGGTATGGATGGATATTATAGGAATTTCATACATGACTTATCATGCTTTTCTTCAGCTCTTACTAGTCTTACAAATAAGGGTGTTAAGTTCCTATAGTTATAATAGTGAGAGAAAGCTTTTCATGAGCTGAAAGGAAGGTTGGTCTCAGCACCTATTGTGACTCTTTTAAAGCTAATAAGAGGTTATATTATCTTCTATAATGCATCAAGCATAGGTCTAGGAGCAGTTATGATGATGGAGGACTAAGTTGTCGGATCTCGACAGTTGAGGCCTCATGAGAGAAATCACCCGATACAAAACCTAGAGCTATCAATAGTTGTCTATGCCTTACATTGCTGGTGACACTATCTGTTGGGTGAGAAATTTATGGTGTACATAGACAACAAGAGCCTCAAATATATCTTTTCACAATGTTACTTGAATCTCAGACAATGAATATGGTTCTAATATCTTCATTCCGTCAATTTTTAGCTTGCCTATATGCCTGGAAAGATAAATTTAGTTTTTGATGTATTGAGTCAGAAAACTCAGGCACAACCTGTATAGGAAGACAATGGTAAATGGAAGCTAATGTCCCTCTTTTCTGATCTACATCTAGATTTTCATGATATTTATGAGTAGTATTACCTCTAAACCTTGATATTCACCTCTTAACTCCTTGAGAAAGTGAAGGGTTTAATTTTTTAGATCTTGAGGGATTGGTTCTCTATGAGAGTATATCAGGAGTTGACCCATATCTAGAATTGGTCTAGGGAAAGAGATAAAATGTTGCATATTCATGGGTGTTTCTGGGTTCCTATAGATATGATAGATGATTTGATGCAATATTCCCATACTTATCCATTAGCAGTTCATCCAGGCATCTTCAAAATGTATGGATTTTATAGTCATCTTACTTAGGTCGTCAAGGGGTAGCGACGCTGTATAGTTAGTTATTGACTGACTAACAAAAGTAGCCCACTTCATTCCTATTCGAGATACTTTATTAGTTGATGAGATGGTAAGACTGTATGTACATGAGATCATATGACTATATATGGTTCCTCTTAATATCATTTCAAATAGGGATGCTTATTTCACGTCATGGTTTTGGTAGGGGTTGTAGAAGGCTATGGGTATATAGGTGCTTCTGAGAACAGATTTTTACCCTTAGATTGATAGATAGTCAGAATGGATGATATAACTTCTAAAGGATATGCACTGAGAATGTTTCCTTGATTTAGACGGTTCTTGGGAGAATCATATCCCTCTCATTGAGTTTACCTATAATAACATCTTTCATGAAACAACTCAAATGTCTCCTTTTGAGGCCTTATATAGTAGGTCATGTCATTAGTGCTTTTGCTAGATAGAGGTAGGTGAGGTGGTCCTACTAGGTCCTTTTCTCATGTAGGATACTTCAAAATAAGTTCAAATGATCAGGAAGAGTATGAATACTTCTCATTCTAGATAGAAATCTTATTACGATCGCCATGGATTACCTCTGGAGTTCGAAGTTGAGGATCATATTTTCATGTGGGTATCACCTAAGCTAGGTCATATATGGTTACATAAGAAAGGGAAGTTGCCACCTCATTATATAGGTCTGTTTGAGATCTTGGAAAAAATTTGGGTCTGTAGCCTATCGATTGTTTCTACCTCATAGGTACCATGTTATGCATGAAATATTCCATGTTTCATAGCTTCACCATTATCATGCAGACCCATACCATACATTTGATCCCTAAGAAGTTGATCTTGATGCCACTTATTATTTTGAGGGGTATCCTATATGCATTTTTTATAGGAGTACATAGGCTCTATAAGGTTAGTATGTTCCTCTAGTATAGGTGCTAGGGTAGCACGATCGTGTATATGATGAGACATGGGAGTGAGAGGTAGATCATGTACTCTGTGTCCAGAGTTATTCTCAGACAGTGTTTTTCCGCCCTTGGAATGTGAAATTAAGGATGAGTTCCTTTAAGGGGGAAGACTATAGGAACATAGTTTTTGAATTAGGTATGGATACTTTAAATTTTGGTCAAACTCTCTTTTATGGACCTTTTTTGAATTTTTATGAGTTCACGAAGGTCTCAGGGGTGCATGAGGAATTTTTCAGAGACTAGAACCCGTATTTTTGGGAGAATTTTTCCTATCACACAGTTAGTATAAACCATGCGGGGAGGGTGAACTGTTGGATCTAACTGTGTGGATGGTCTGCATTTTTATCCAGAGCAATTCCACATGGTTGGAACAGCATTTCCCTAATCATGAATCCTAATTGTTCGGTATGCCCCTTCCTCTAGGTACCCTTGCATGGTTGGATCACGTTTTGGAAAACCGTGCGATCAAACAATGCACAGGATAATTTTGGGGTAATTTTACCATTTTTCCCTTAATGATCTAAATATCTAAACCTATCTTCCATATTCCAAGTTCCAGTGGACAGAACCCCGTTCCCTCTCATGTTGGATATCTTTGAAGGTCTAAAATAGGGATTGAAATATCTCCTTCATTCAAGATTTGATTGATCTTCTGTTCATCACATTGGATGTACAATGGTAAGTAGTCAAGTCTTCTTAATACATTCTATGTTTCTCTTGATCTAAACCTAATTATTGAGGTTTAGGAATTTATGCCCATTTTTTCAGATCTACTCTGATCCAGGAAGAATTATTGGATGGTACTGGATGAGTAGAGTCATACGAGTATGAGGCGATTGGTCTATAACTCATCCCTCAAGTTAGTTGATATTGGAATTGATGTATGGGGAACGTCAATTTCATTAGGTGTCTTTTATTAAATTTATATGCCTTTATTATAGTCATTATAACTATATGGTTATGATCTTTCCATAAATTTTATTGGTTGTTGGTGGTTTCATCCACAAATCCCAACACCCAATGTAGGGTGATATTCTATAATTGAGTTTTTATAATTTTGACACTTTTGAGCCATCGTTCGGGTGTACTTGATATTGGAAACACTGATGGTAAGAGTCCTTATATTAAATTACTATTGAATCATGAAATTTTGAATATATTATACTGTGTAACTTCTACTTGACCCTCTTATGGTAAGTGCTTAAATGTAAGCAACTGATTCAAATGATATTATGGAAAGTATACTTAAGTATATGAATTGGAATTATTAAATGTAAATGAATGTTTGGTTACACATACAAAGAACACCTTTCCATTTTTATGGAAGGAAACAGAGTGAACCTTATTTATTGAACATGAATTGGTTTTAATGAAAAGGTTACATGATACTTGGACCTTTTAAACTAATGAAAGGAAAGGCTTGAACCAAGTGAATTTTTTAATGGCATTTTTGTCATATGAATGAATTAATTGTAATGAATTAAATGTAAGGTGCCTATTTATGAACATGGAACTTGAAATATTTATTAGAAGGATTGAACTATGTTATCTCTTGGATTCCCGAGGGAATGTGTTGGGTACTCGAGGACATTATTCTGATTCTAGGATGTCAGTTTCCTTGGGTGAGACATACCCGGGAACCCGATCCTTATCTAACTATGGATGCTTGGTGTGACACCATAGGATAAATTCATTATTATTATAGTATGCCTTGGATAAACTCCTTGGATCTATTATGACATGATGTGTCTTGGTTACATCCTTGGTCCTGACCACTGCTTACTTACCATTTTACCTTGGATGTATTCTTTGGTCTCAGTTAAAAACACTATTGTTGGAATGCCTTGGGTGATGCTCCTTGGATTACACTCTTACCCCTTAGTCAGGTTCAGTTACTACTAAGTTGGTGGCCCTTGAGTTCTAAGTTTCCTTGGTGATTACCTTGGAACCACTGCATATTAATTATCAATCATGGTTGCCTTATTATATCTTGGAACCTTCACTATTTATACTATCATGAGGTGATGTTAGTATTGGATATGCCTCATATGACTTGTCTATATAAATTGGTAATAAATTAATTTTTGAACTATTTACATGTTCAAATACTATTTGAGGTTTAAAGAAGGTACTTGGGTATTTAGTTTCATTGAAACACTTTATTTATATATGCATGCCTGCATGTTGTTACAATTTCCATTACACGGGTTAGATGTCATATTCATTGTTGGTGGTGGCCCACTGAGATTTATCTCACACCCTCTACAGGCTCTATTTGGTACCCCTGGTAGATTACATGTATGTGTGTGTTGATAAAGGGGAGCATAATGCTTCAGACACTTGATTGCTTGTTGTTCTAGGATGGAGCTGGTGGCAGATGACCGAGCTATAGATTGGGATGCTTGAGATTGTTTATATATTTCCTTTTTTCAACTTGGGGTTTTACATGTATTCCTACTACTTGTATCAATGTTTTCAAGCTTTCTATTGACATTAAATATATCATCATTATCTTTTTGTATATTTATATCTGTTGCACTGGTTGTATTATTATTCTTGTATGCATCTGTTGTGTGTTCTGTTTATTATTAAATTGCTTCCACTACTTATCTTCTGTTATATTATATATATCTAGTTTTATACACTATGGTAATGAGAGAATACTCTCCCCATAGACACACCCTAGGCCCTCGCTGTTAGTCGGAAGCCTCTGGCATTCGGGGAGATGTTCTTGAGACCATGGGGCCAACCGGTCTCAGGGCACCTTCAGTGGCATCCGAGTTTAGGACATCACATATGACATTGTTTTCCTATTTTTGACTCCACGACACATGCTTTTAAAAGTATAGTTACCTTTAAAAAAAATTTACTGAGTCAAAAACAATAAAACAAGCTCGGATTGTTTTCAAACTTAAGGATAAAGATCTATAATTCATTTTTTATGTGTAGGAATCAACCACATATCAATATTCCACAAGATATGGTTGGTATGAATCGAAGTGCATGATTTCTATATAAAAGTTTCATTTTAGTTTTTTTATGTAATCTATTTGTGATTCTCGATCAATGACACTACTCAAAACCCCATCAGGTGCAGTAGTAACGGATGATGATGCCCTGCCAAAGATAGTTGATGGAGTATGCCCAGAACCCAACTCCCATACACATTCAAAATGCTTCTTCCCTAAAATGATTACAAATGCATCGTTATGGGAAACTAATGATGATTATGAAAGATTAACATCCCATACTTCTTGAATTTTAACCAGTTAATATAAAAATATTAACAATATTTTATTAAAATATCTAAACTTCATAATATTATATAATTAATAAATTTTTCATTACAGTTTTATGTTATTTCATTACTATAAAAACGTAATATTGAAAAATAAATTATAACAACACATATTTCTTAAATCCAATTAATTGGGCTCGCCTACATGTATCAAACGACACCAAATTGGCATCGTTTGATCCATATAGCCAGACCCATTTAATTGGGCTTAAGTCTTGTCTGTTATTATAATAAAATTTTATTATTATGTTTTTATAGTAATGAAATAACATGAAATAGTAATGAATAGTACTTACTCCAACATATTTTATAGGTTCATTTACAAAAATGCCATTAGGTTTCCTATGCACTTTAAACTACATCTATGTTTGGCCAACATAGTGACCTAATTCATTATCCTTTATAAAAAAAATAAAAAAGTTAAAAAAACCTTAACTTATAATAAAATGATATAACTAATAATTTTTAAAAGACAAACCAACATTGTTCTTTTTCAAGAAAAACTCTGAGACCCAACGATATAAGGAATTACTTGTTTATCACGATTTACAGTATTTTCTTAGATAATTCCTAAAAAAATAGAAACATTAATAAAAATTATAATTTTATTGTTTTTATGTTTTTATGGTACTATAAAATGTTTAATTACCTTATGAGATTCATACATGTTAATATCGACAAATAGATTCCATTTCTCATAATAAATGACTTTAGACACTTTCTCATACATCTTTTGTGAGCTGATAGATGTGTCATTAAACTCATTTCACAATCTCTATTTAAAATCTCTCCATTTGTCATCCAAACCTTTCAAATTCCATGGGTGTGAAATGGAGTCACAGACATCAAAATGAAAAAAAATCTAAAAATAAAAAACATAACACTTTATAAGTATATTAAAAAAAATTAATCATGTCTTTTAAATTAGTTATCAAGAAATATTAAATTAATATTACCTTTACTTGAGTATCAAAGACCTCATTTTTCTAAGCTGTAGGAATATGCCTCCAATCTTTATAATTAAAGAGAAATCTCATTGTCTCGCAAGCAAGTTTCCCAAGAATATTCTCATAGATTCTGACAACATCATCGATAGGATCCCTGAACTCCTCAAATGGAATGATAATATTGAATTCTTTCAGGTCCCATACATCTTTTTTGTTCATATTTGTATCCCTTATATATTGTTCTGTATCTATTTAGAAAATGCATTAAATAATTAATATAATATATAGTTTTTTTGTGCAATGATATACATTATAGTAACGGTGATTCACCAATATCCCTTAGATGGAGGGTCTACTAACTTATATATAGCTAAAGGTGAATTGGGTGGTGGGATACCAATAGTATATGTGGAAACTACTGACTCACTAGTAGTCTCAGGTACCAAAAAAATCACTCAGATCCACTGAAACTGACGATATTGGTGGCATGGTTAGAGATGGTGATCAGCTAGGATATTTTTTTTTGTTCTCAAAATTCCTATAATTCAAATTTTCTAGATATATTAAATGTAAAAAAATTCAAAACTAACATATTTTTACCCAAATAATACTAGAAAAATGTAAACATGTATGAAACACTTATCAATGAGAAATTGTAATATATTTCCATTACCAATTTATACATTCCATAATCTTCATCTTCATTTTCTTCAATATTATCAACATCTATTGTGATGAGTACTTCATTTTCACCCAATCTTATATGTTCCTTTATTTCGGTATTATCCAAAAAATGGCTCAATGTTTAGTGGTTGATGAGGATCACTTTCAAAAAGTACCAATTGATCTTCATCGCCCATATCATATAAGTCTCTCTGCTTTAAGTGCACAACAACACTCCAACCTTCATGTATTTCATCATCCACATAATAAACCATCTTCTCTTATGAATCCAAGATAAATAGATCATGCTCTACATTTACACTGGTATGGATCAAGCAAGAGAAGTTGATAGAAGTAAAATTTAATGAATATTTTATTATAACCCTATCAATTTTGACCCACTTGCATTTAAATAAGACAATTGCAAACTGACCATGATAGTTTAATTCAATTATATCATTAAACTTTCTATAGTATCCCACCTCTACAAGTGTAAATAAACCACTATTTTTAGTTTTCAAATATTCTTCATGATAAATTGTATGAAATATAATGCCATGAATATTGTAGGCATCGAATCTATTAGTCCTCCTTAGATACCCTTAAGCTGAAAACTTCAAATCATTTGATATTTCAACTCAATTCTCAACATTCAAAAAAGATGAACGGTGTAACTTTTTACATATACAAAATAACTAAATGTTAATAATATGATATGAGTACATTATTATATGATGGGATAACCGTTCAACAATCTCCTTATTAATAGATTTTGTTAATTCCCTCTCATTTTAAAGTCGACCCCTTAGTCACCTCTTTACTTGCAATCAGAATTCTTTAATAAATGGATCTAAAATAAAATTATTTAGTAACACATATCTATGTTCTTATAGAAAATACAATTTAGTTAGTGTAAAATTTAACCCCTTCCCAATTGATCATCCAGTAGTTGGAAATATTGATGACTGGTTTTCAGAATGAGAATTAGTGGAGATGTCATCAACACGTCCAACATGATTGAATCTAGTCTCAATCCCATCCAAATATGTAGAACATAAGGTCAAGCACTCTTCATCTATGTAACCTTCAGTAATAGATCCTTCTGGTTGATATTTATTCATAAAATATTATTTCAAATGACCTAATTTCCTGATGAAAAAAATAAAAAACATATTAAAAAAATTATATAATAAATTGATAAAATAAAATTCACCAATAAAAATAAAAATAATATCAACATACCTCCCAATTTGATACATCCTTCTATAGTGTACCGGTCCACCAATTTTAGCTTCTTCAAATAAATGATTATTCTAATGAATCATAACTATGAATAATGAAGGGGGAAATAAAATATCCCAACGAAAAAATGTCAAAACAATTATTTATTGAAGTTTATCAAGCTTAGTTGGATTTATATTTTTTCCACAAAGCTCTCTGAAAAAGGTATAAAACTTAATTAGAATCATAGTTTCTTTTTGAAGTAATGTATTATGAAATGCCAATGGCAATAATTTATCCATCATAATATGTGAGTAATGACATTTCAATCCATGTAACTTTAGATGTTTTAATTAAATTCACCTTGATATGTTACTTGAATATCCATCTATCACTTTTACATTCTTTAAAGTTCAAAGGAATAAGTATTTCTCATAATTTTTCACGGTAAAAATAGCTGAAGGATACTTTACATTATCATTTTCCCACAAACCATTCTTTGTATTAATTGACTCCAAATCCTTACAAGCATTAAGGTGATCCTTCAATTTACCCTTCTCATTAAGTAATGTAAAAGTTATATTGTCACATATATTCTTCTCAATAAGTATTATTTCAAGATTGTGATGTATCAAATTAAACTCCGAATAAGGAATCTTGAAAATATACTTTTTTCTTCAATTTTTGTGTTCCAGATACTTCAAATATTGTACCTCATACCATTTACCTCCTTTAAAATGAATACATTTTCCAAATTCTTCAGTGACATTCATTAATTGCCCCAAAATTTCTGAACTAGATAACACCTTCAGTGGCTTTCTCAATTCATTATCTCCATTTAATTATGCCTTTTTAAACATTAATTTATGAGAAGCATCAAAAAATATATGATGACACATAAAACATCATTGTTTCTTATGTGGTAACCATTGAGTTTCAAAATCAAAATTACAAACTGAAAAAACCAAACCAATATGAGTGTTCCAACCAGATAAATTTCCTAGTCTAAGAAAGTCACAAATTTTCCACATTAAAGAAGAATTAATTTTGAATAGTTTCTTTATTGAAGCATCATATATTTCCACACCATCATCCCATAATTCTATAAATTCTTTGATTAAAGGTTGAAGGTATGCATCAATGTCACTTCCAAGCATTTTATTTCCATGAATACTCATCAAAATAATGAAAGAAGTCTTCTCCATACACATATATGGAGGTAGATTATAGGGGATCAAAACAACTGGAAAAATTAAATAATTAGTAGTTAATGTACCAAAAGGGTTAAAATCATTAGAATCCAATACCAAACATAAATTCCTAGGATCAAATGAAATATTTGGATATAATGAATCAAACATCTTCCATGATGTTTAATATTTTGGATGTCTCATCAAGAAATCATTACTATCCTGAGCAAGCAACCTCAGGTCATATGCAGTCTTAAAGGAAATGAATAATCTTTGCAAACATGGTATTAGAGGAAATTAATGTAATAACTTTGCAGAACTTTTATTCTTCTTTTTATTCTTTAGGTTACATTGATTTATAATCTCATTGTTGTTCATTGACTTCCATATGATTGTATGTCATCTTATGCATTCTTCTTTATCAGTCTCTTCTCCCCAATAAAGCATGAAATCATTAGGGAATGCATTTATCTTTTTATAATCAAGTCCAAGTTTATTGATGACTTTCTTCATATCATATAATGATAGAGGAATATTATCTTCACTAAATCAATCATGAATAAACACTAAAATAATGAACATTTTTTTGTCAGAATTTCCACAGTGGCACTTCATACAATTATTTCTATTAATCTTCAAATAATTCATAAAACTCATTTTTTGATCACTGAAGTTTTGAGAAAGATTAACCTACTCATGATCTACTAAAGGTTCTTTCGATCTATTAAAATCTTGTACATTATATCCTACAAATAAAAATGCATCATTTATGAAATTTCAAACTGAATTATCCTTTGGATGGTTAATTTATACTTCATTGATAGGATTTTCATCATTTTGAATTTTTATAAGATTTGATTCACCATGCCAAATACAACATACATATCAAGCATGAAACTGTTTCAATATCAAATGCTAATATAATTTGTTTTTATTCATCCATCGCTTGAATTTTTAATCAAGACATAGTCATTTTATTCTACCATCCACTGATTGATTTGCAATTCCATAATCAAAAAACTCTTCCAAACCCTTGGCATAATGAGGTGTGTTTCGAGGTAAATTAATCCAACTTTTATCCATAAGTATATATTCTCACTCTTCTATCTGTACATTCAGATATAAAGATATAAATGGCAAATCAAAAAATAATAATCAAAATTAAAAATCACCCAACTTCATTATTGACCAGGGAGAGGTCTTTATTCCATATAACACAAATTTGACATAAATATGATTTAATCCAACATTAAAAGATCTATAACTTTTATACTTTTCATATTATCAGTTCTTATTTTATATTGAAGAAACATGATCATCTCTATAGCTAGCTCTTGATTTGATAATTATGAAAATCATGATTTTTTGTATCTCAAAACAAGAACTTGGCAGAGTGATATCTGGAGACACAGTCTCTTTTAGTCTAGATTTCAAATCACTAAATTCATCAAATATAAAATATATTAATGTTAAATTTAAATTCATTTAAAAATCAAGTATAAAACCTAAAGTATCACACCAATCAAGAACCACCAAATAAAATTCATTTACTCTAGGCTTGGGAAGAATAAGACCCAAAACTGATAACCATATCTATTTTAAAATAGAACAATACCTATATGGAAAAAGGAATCAACCTATGTACTATCCTAAATTAATTATTCTCACCCTTTTCCTCATGAACTTTCTAGGAATAAAAATTAAAATAAAATAAAACATTTCCCAAAAGAAGCAACACTCCACGAATCGAATAAAAATGAATCCAAATTAAACAAAGAAACATGCGTAGAAATAGATCCCACCACATATAAAACACAATTAAAAAATTTACCTTTTCCCCATAAAAAAAATTTAATAAAGGGCTCAAAAAATATTTCATAAATTTGAATATACCATAAAAATGTTTCCACATTTTTAAACATAAAATATTTTTGTCTCATTTAGAAAACCGGACAAAATTCATTTTTAAAACTCCCCTTCCTCTTTAAAATACCACCAAAATTTCATTATTAAATCATATATGGTTATTTAAAAATATTTTTAGAAATTATTCACATTAAAAACCCTTTTCAAATACTTTTTTCAACCCCAGAAGAAACCACCTTTGATTGTTAAAACACCAACCTTTAAACTGTTAATGTTTTAAAACAATTTAGGGGAAATAAATAGAATTCAAAATAAAAAATTCCCAAAATTTTTATAAACATTGAACATAACACCAAATAAATGTTTTAAAATTACTAGACTCCTAACCAAAATTTTCTCAAGACTAAATTTCATTTTAGATCTAAAACACTTGAAAACATTCCTTGATTTCAGAGAAGTTTTCTTCATTTTGAAATGCCTATTAGAATCTAATCATAATTATCAAACCAATTCAATGAAAATAACATAAATAACTCATAATACATAATAATACATCCTAAATAAATCATAATAATTAATAAATTAACTCAAACCCCTATAGGAACCAAAATCTAAAAAATATGGAAAATTTACTTCAATGCACGATTTGGCAGCTGTGGTGATGGATCAGGTAGAATCCATTTGGGATCGGTCGGGAGAGGCTGTAAGGGGGAAAGGGAATGTTAGCAAGTCACAACAAGGGGTAAAGATAGTTTTTGGGAGTAGTAGTAAGGGAGATCTGGGAGCAGCACTGAGGGAAAAATGGGTGCGGCAGTGAGGGGGTAGTGAGGGCTCGGAGGAGAGGAGCGGTGATTAGGGATAAGGGGGAGAAGTAGCAAGAGGATAGGGGGAAATATTGGAGTAGTGAGAAACTAATGGGTGGAAAGGGTTGAGGGTGAGGTGAGTGTCTTGTGGGTGGTGAGCGGAAAGGGCTCGTGGGAGAAGGGGGAGGGGCAGGCGGTGAGTGGTGAGGGCTCCGGGGAGAAAGGGGAGCGTAGGAGGCAGTGAGAGACCCATGGTGAGGGATCAGGGAGATGAGGGGCTCAGGGAGAAGGTGTGGTGGGGCTCAAGGATAAGTGGGAGAGGTCAAAATTAGGTTTTTTTAATATTTAGCGGTATTTTTAACAAAATCGTCGCTAAATGTTAAAATAAAAAAAAGTTGTAGTTACATGATACCACAACTATATTATAAATATTTTGAAATGCAATTTATTTATCATTGGTTATTAAAACTACTGTTAATAAACCACTATAACCTTTTTTCATACTATGGATTTTCAGATTGACTTCGCGATACTTACTTTGGATCCTCGCTTCTATGATTATCTCTCAAATCACTAGATCTATCTTTAACTTTTTATTAGTATTTAATGAAAGGGTTAGAGTTGTATTTATAGGCATATCACCCATAAAAATTCCTAAACCTTGGAATTACTTTTCAACCCCAGCAAAAATACCCCTCGTGATACTCACAAAATTTCTACCTTGCGACCATGTACCCCACTGACGACCATGTACTCCACTACTCGAACATGTACTTTACTTTTCTATCAACCAAGACCCTTTAATAGAACAAACATCCATGAACTCCCATCTTTGGTTGTGTACTACCCTCACGATCATTCCAAAAACACCACCTTGTAACTACACACTTCCATACGAACAGTGTAATTAATTCACAATCTAATGATTTCAATTACAAAACTCCCATTATTTTATCCTATAATTGACCACATAGGTTTTATACTTTATTGGAAAAGAAATGTGCTTGACTGCACAAAGAGCCTGGAAAACAGGCTATTTGCAATGGGATAACTACGACAGGTGCTTTGCCCATCACAAATAGTCCTAAAAAAGGAAGTATTTTTATAGGATATTTTTTCTGTCACAAAAATTGATTATTTGGGATAGATAAAATGTTCCATCGCAAATAATTTTTGTGTGAATGCGCACCATCCAGTGGGAATTTTTTTTATGATGGCTATTGTTGATGGATGTAGAATTTCATCGCTATTAGTCATAGTGTGAAAACTTTTTATGTTGTGAAATAATCTTTGTCACAAAAATATTTAATAATTTTTTATGAAATAGAATAAATTCTATCACAATTAACCCATTGCAAATAATATTTAATTATAAACAGAAACCTCTCTTCTTCCTCTCATTCTTAAGAGAAAGAGAGGAGAAGTTCAAGAGAGGTAGAGAAGTTTGTTTTTCACAATTATTATCAATTCTCAAATTTTAACCAACCCTACACAATAGAAATAACCATCTATTAATAGAGTTAAGGTTTAGGTTAAAATATTATTTTTATTTTATATCGGCCCTTAAATAAATTAATAATCTTTATTAAACCTCGTTCTTAGATAATAATAATATCATTATTATTTTATGGCACACGTGCTAACTTTCACAATAACAAATATTATTTAACTGGCTTGTAAATTAATATTGGTCACCAGACATGGTCTTAGTCCACTCGATCTACCAAAAGTTTATTGAATACCTAAATAAACACTTTATTCATAAATAAATATTTTATCCAAAAACCATCAAACAAATATTTATTAAATATTCAATAAAATAAATAAATATATTTTATTCACAATTTGGTGAATAAATATTTATTTAATTTATACAATCAATAAAACTTGAATAAAATTGTTTCTTAATATTGATAATAATATTTATTATATTAATTAAATTTAAATAAAATTTAATCGAGATCAATGGAAACACTTAGTGTGTGACCCCCTAGGATTCTTTCGCATATTTATTAGATGAGATTTTCTAGAGTCCAAGATTACTATCTAGTAACAGGTCAAAGAATATAAGATAAAGAACTTAATGTTACAAAAATGAAAACCACAAATAAATATTGACTGTTTAATATAATATCTTTGTCTCAAAATCTTTTCAAGAAGGTTGCACATCCATTTCATCAACCTATTTGTTTGATACATCTTTCTTTAACTATCTAAAATAAAAACGTCGTTACTCCATAACCATGAAATTTAATGCAACATTATATTCCAATCAAAGGGATGAGATAAAAACTTCCATAAATATGGATGGGAAAAATCCTTCCTCATCTTATTCATTAATAACATCTCACTCATGATGCACTCAACATATCCAACTTCACCATGAACTATCATTATCATAGTTTACGAAATACATCAAAGTGTGTGAGTCATAACACACATTAATAAAAATCTTAAAGTCTAAGAAACATTAAAAATTCTCATAAATTGGAATATTTTATGACACCAAAGCATTTAGAATTCCTAATGGTGGTTTTGTTCTCATAATCTCTCATCTTGGAGATTACCAAGTGAAAACTTCATGAGAAGAAGCCTCATCCACTTACAAGTGTTCACACCTAATAGTCTACATATTATGCTACCTATTATAGTATGTTATCCAATTGTAGAACTTTATTTAATAATATCATCATGGAATTTCAAGGTTCTCATCATAGCGGGGAACTGTTACACCTTTATTAATGCAACAGATACTCTTGGACGTTATTACATTAATGTCATGCAGAACAATGAACGATATGTAATAAGATATTTTATTAATATTAAAATCATCAAATATTCATGTAATAAAAGTAAAAATAGTTGGTCATATGAAAACAACTCTAATAGATTGCAGTTTCAAATAAAGTGGGGCTTTTTGGATTTATTCTCATTACTCAAAAAGGTCACCTGAGTGGCCTTTTTCTACTTTAGAAGGAGTAGGTGGATGTCATGGTTGATTGATTCTCTTTGAATCACATTTGTGCCTATATAAATCAGTTATATGTCCCCATCTTTGATTTTTCTAGTTTTTATGGATAACGCTCTCTTAGGGACAAATGGTAGTCTTGGAAGATTCTCATGTCCCTGTGGGAGTTATTATCTAGAAATTTACTTATCGGTGGGAATTTAAATGAGATTATGTTCCAAAATGATAATATAGGGGGTGATATCTAGACATCCATATTGATGATGGACTTATTCTAGGATACATAGACTGTGGGTCTATCTAACCTAGGATACTCAAGCAACCTTTTCACATAGTTGTGTGGGAATTCTGAGAGTTCCTATTTTGTATAATGTTGGGATAGATTTCAGGGATATATTTAATGCAATAATCTCTTCAATTTATTCCCGGTTTCTCATGTTTGACCCACCACATCGGATATCTACGCTATTCTCATCAACAACACCCTGTATGAGAAAAATCATGTCTTGAGAAAGTATTCGGGTTAGAAAGATTATGGACCTTGGGATTATGAAGAGGTGATCTGATCATCCTAGATGATGGGGGGGGTTGATATGGGAAATAAAATTCATCATGTATCCTCTAAGATGAAAAACTATAATAATAATAAAAATTTTCAACCTGAAATTCATTATGATGACATCAAAAGGAGTTTAAATGTGTTGTACTCTTGAACCAATTTAGATACAGTTCTATACCGAATTGTGAATCTCAAATATGAACTAGATATAGTTCTAAGGATAAATGAGAGATTTTGGTCCTTGTATTCTCATTAATTTCACATAAAATAAGGATACTCTAATAATCTCTACTTCCACAAGAAATCATCTGTGAGTTAGGGAAAGAATTTAATCTCCTGCCCCACCATCACTAATTGTACATATGTTTCTAATGAAAAGGTTATCCATGATCATATTTTTCATTTTTTAAGGATATTTATAAGTTCATGGATTCTTTAATTTTATTTGATATTTATTCTTACATTAATCCAATAATTATGTCTTTTATTAATCACTATATTACACATGAAATTACTGATGATGAAATTCTGATGGTTCTCAAATAAATCCACTTCCCCAAAACATAGGTCCCTAATGTTTTTCATACCTTGTTTTCTAAAAAATTCTAGAACATTTTGGGCCTTGATGTTTTGGGCCTTATGAAAGATATTTGGATGGGTAAAGCTAATTTATGTTCCATCGATGAAACTTTCATTACCCATATTTCAAAGATTAAAAAACCCTCTTTGGTTTTGTACTTTAGACCCATCAATTATGTAACATTTCTTATAAAATATTCTTAATGATATTGGTTAACCACTTGAGATTTTTGTTACCTTCAATTATATCTGATAATCATAGTGATTTTTTTTCCAAGAGGCTTATTTGTGATAATACCATTATTGCTCATGAAAATTTTCATTCTATGGAAACATGATCTGTAGTGAGAAGAGGAGTTATGGATCATAAAAATGATATGAAAAAAGACTATAATAGAGCGGAATGGTCCTTTATCTAGTTTTGTATGAGAAAATTAGTCTTTTTTTATAAATTTACCAAGGTTATTATGAAATTTTCCACTTCTGTTTCTTTCAATATTAAAATCAATAGTGGCCTTACTCGGATCTTCTCCCCCACTAGGGGTATTCACCAGGGGGATCCTCTCTCTCCTTTAATATTTATTATGGTGGATGATGTTTTATCTAATATTATTGAATTTGAAGATAATGATAATATTATCCATGGTATTAAGTTTTTCCATCAGGATCAACCTATTTCTCACCTCCTTTTTACTGATGATAGTTTACTTTTTTCATGGTACACTTTGGAAGAATTTGTTTCTATTGGTCATATTATCTGTATATACAAGATGATATCTGGGTAGTCAGTTAATCTCTCTAAATATGTAATTTATTTTAGTTTAGGTGTTCCTTCAACTAGGAAGGATGGCCTAAAAATTATTTAGGCATCTGAATGGTTGACAAATATCATAAATATCTGGGGCTCCCCACTATTTTTGGTCGCTAAAAAAGAGGTGTTTTTAGGTATTCAAGATAGATTCACATGAAAGTTTCATGTTTGGACTATTAAAAGGATTTAAAAATTAGGTAAGGAAAATCTTATCAAAGATGTGGCCTAGACAATCCTAATTTATGTTATGTCCCTTTTTAAACTCCCTAGCTTTATTATTGACCAAATCCACTCTTTCCTTGTTAATTTCTAGTGGAAATTAATGATAGAATGAATAAAATTCATTGGATAGCCTAGGATAAGCTCTAAATACATAAAAATTTAGGGGAAATGGGATTTTAGTAAATTCATCACTTCAATTATGCTCTTATTTCCAATAATGTTTGGAAGATCATATAGAATTTTGATTCTCTTTGTGCTAGGATTCTTCACGAAAAACATTTCACCCACTCAGACTTTTTCTAAGCATCCTTAGGACCCCACCCCAAATTTTTATAGAGACTTTTATGGGGTACACATGATATATTGAATATGGGATTTACTGGATAATTGGAGATGGGTACCTGTTAGGGTTATAAGGACCCATGATAGGTTGATAGTGGTGGGTTTAAAGTGACCTCCCCTATGATCCCTAGCTTGGAAGATATAACGGCACATTCCCTATTTAATGAGGTAGGAAATGGTTGGTGTACTGAAAATATAGTCTAATATTTCATCGAGAGAGATAGTATTATTATACTAAAAATCCCTTTCATGAGGGACTTGCACCCAGATAGACTTTTCTAAAGTAAAGAAGGTTCCAATGCTTACTCAGTTATATCTTGTTACAAGTTGGAACTTGAAACACCAATCATCATGGATAGTGATATGTGAAAGATCCTCTAAAATTTATCTATTCAACCCAAGGTTTATTTTTTTTGTGGAAATATTTCACTGGTACTCTCCTGTATAAGGAGTTACTCATGTTTCACGATGCAACTGATGACATGGTCTTCCTTCTCTGTATAAATGAATTCGAATCGTCCCAGCATGCTATTATCAATTTCCCTAGGGATAGAGATCTTTATAATTCCAATAATATGAACACTGAAAAAAATTTAGATATGAACCATGGTTTAGCAGCATTTCTGATAAAATGGGATTCCTTTATCCTAGTGGATATGGTGAATTCTCTATAAACAGTGGCTTGGATGCTCTGGGTTAGATGAAAAAACTTAGTTTTTAATCATCTATAAAGACCAAGATTTTTATAGATTTATTAGGATGCTTCATGGTTTTCAATATGGGAATGAAACCATATTCAACATAAAATCCAAACCAAATGGCCTTGTTCAGGTTTTTAGAACTCTCCTCTAACAAGATTTTTGAAAATTATTTTGGATGAGTCTCTTTCTGATGGATTCACAACCAGCGTTGGTGTGATTGTTCAGGATTCTCTTGGCTCTATTATTTCACCAGGAAAAAAAATTCATTTTCCACTACCTAGACTCCATCGGTGTAAGAATCTCATGCTATCAATTTCATATTAGAATTCTCTATCAAAAGAGGATGGAACTCTATCATCTTGGAATCTGAATACCTCACCATTATCAATGTGATCTCTTCGACTAAAAGAGTTCTCTAACTATTTAGTTTTTTTTTCATGAAGATCATCTCCCTTTAACACCTTTTCATGGAATTTTCCTTCTCTTTCACAAAAATATAGGGAAATAAGGTTTTATACCTATTGGCGAGTCACATATTTTGTAGGATGATTTCCCATTTTGGTTGTCATCTCTTGTACTTACTAATCTTTGATGCTCAAATTAAATCTATTTTCCCTTAAAAAATTACTTCTAGGGTGATCAATTTTCTACTATACATTATAAAATCCTTTATATTATTAAAATAATCATCAAGGTAATTCAACAAGATAATGGTGTGATCATCATAAATATCTAAAAGTATTATCATATATACTAGTTGTTGAAACATTAAACTTACTTACCTAAAGATAAATCGGAGATATCATACATACAATGACATTTTCATCCAAAGTCTCATTTTGTCTTACTTTTTTGGACATGTGCTTATATCCTTCAAGAACCCTCTAACGAGTAAACCTATCAACTCCTGTAAGAAGTGAAACCACTTCTAAATTCACATTAGAAAAATATTACAACGTTCTTCCATTATTAGAATAAATAATTCATTGAGTATTAATATTTTATTAAGAGTTTATAACTCAACCTTCAGTCAAAATGGATGATATTAACACTAATAGTTGAGGTTATAATTGCCAATATCAACAATCATCTTTGTAACTTGTTTTTACCTATTAAACACTTTGATTAGGTTTTTCTTAGATAAAGTGTTGGGTTTCTTTTAATAAAATTATTTATTCTTTTGGTTTTAACCCCATATCTTTATTAGCTTCATGAATAATATCTCTCCTCATAGATTTTGTAAATGAATCTGCAAGGTTTTTACATGATCTCACATAGAAAACTGTTTGGTACCATCTTGTAACAATTGTCTCAAAAAATCATGTCTCAAAATTATATTTCTATACCTTCGATTGTAAATGCAACTATTTTACTTTGATAAATTTACTTCACTATAATAATCGATAGAGATAAGAGGAATCAAACTATGCCAAAATATAATATCCAATAATATATTCCTAATTTATTAAACTTCCTTTCTATATGTTGCTAAGGAAATAAACCCCGACTCTATGGTTGAATGTGAAATACATGTTTTTTTGTTTCTTTCCCAAGAAATAGAACATCCTCCAAGAGTAAAAAACCATCATTATATGGATTGGTTATCACCAATATTGGTAATCCAACTTTCATCGGTGCATCCTTCTAATACAGTTAGATAATCATTATAGTGTAAACTTAAATCTTTGGTCTTTCTTAAGTATCCAAAGAATCAAATTATATATCTCCAATGATCCACACCCGGATTTCGAGTATATCTACTCATTTTACATACTGAAAAAGAAATATCAATTCTAGTGTAGTGCATTACATACATTAAAGAACTAATTACACAAGTATACTCAAGTTGTGTTACTGTTCTACTCATATTTATAAACAGTTTAACACTAGAATCAAATGGACTATTAATATCCTTGAAACCAAGATGATCAAATTTATTTTAAATTTTTTCTATGTAATGATAATTACTTAAACAATAACCCCACTATATTTTCTAACTGTAATACCTATAATAGTATCAACTATTCCAAGATCCTTCATTTTAAACAAATAAGATAAGTAATACTTTGTCTCAATTAAACCAATCATATTGGTTTCAAAAATTAACATATCATCCTCATATAGACGCATAATAACTCCATATTATTTTTTAAACTTTGAATAAACATATTTATCCTAATTGTTATGAGTAAATACATTAGATAAAATGATATAATCAAAATTATTATGTCGTTGATTATGATATTGTTTAAGGCCATAAATAGATTTAACTAGTTTAGATACCTTTTTTAATTACCTAGTAAAAAACCCCTTTATGATTGTTCTATATAGATTTTGTCATTTAATTCTTCATTTAAAAAAGTAGTTTTAATATCCATTTTGTGGACATAAAAATGATTAATTGAAGTTAAAGCAAATAATATCCTTATTAAAGTAATCTGATCTATAGGAGCATAAGTATCAAAATAAAATATCCCTTATTTTTTTTGAAACCTTTAGTAACCAATCTAGATTTAAAATATTGAATCATACCATTATAATAATACATATTTATGAAAACCCATTTACAACCAATAGGTTTTGAACCTCCTTAATGACCCAAGTATTATTGCCTATAATGGAATCTATTTCATCATTAATTGATTTTTTCTAGAAAGAAACATCTATAGAATTCATTGCTTCTTTATAAGTATTTGGGTCATCTTCTATAGTCAATATCATAGGATACTGATTCATCAGACGATTATTTTGATCTCCCTTGATAAGAAAAAACTTTGGAATCAAGAGAAATAAAATCTAGATGTAGATGTTTCTCCTTCCCAATTCTTATACTCTATTTTGGTTCAACTCAAGAATCTTCATTACTCTCTACTATTTTATTTGAACTAGATGGAGTACATGATTTAGGGGTATGAGGAATAACTTCCTCCATGTCATCTTTATAAAATTTATTTTCAAAAACTCTACATCCCTTGATTCAATAATTATATTAGCTCTAAAATCCATTATTCTATATGCTTTTATATTTTCTACATATCCAAAAAAACACCATTAATTGATATAGGACCAATTTTAGTTATTTTTGGACGAGGAACTCTATAGCAAGATAAAAACCCCGCACTTTAAAATAAGAAAGATTAGGTCTTCTACCTCTCCAAATTTTATAAGTGGATAACATAGTTTTCCTATAGGAAATCCTATAATGAATATGACATGCATACAATAAAGATTATCCCCATAAATATAATGGTAAATTTTATTTATTAATCATCAGTTTTACCATTTCTACCAAAGTACGATTTTTTCTTTCAGCTAATCCATTTTCCTGAGGTGTGTAAGGAGTAGTAGTTTGATGAATTATACTATTTTCTTCACATAATTAATTAAACTATTTCATTATGTATTCATCACCTCTATCTAAGAGTAATACTTTAATCTCTTTTTTGAATTCATTTTCAACCTTTTATATATAATTATTAAACATATTAAAGGATTTTTAGTTTTTTCTAAGAAGATATATATGTAAATATCTACTATAGTCACCAAAAAAATTAATAAAATATCCTTTTCCTCCAAGAGTTAATAAACCATTTAATTCAAAAATACTAGAATGTACAAATTCTAATGTATCATAATTTATTTCAATACTAAGGAAAAGATTCTTAACTATATTAGATTCTATACATGTTTCACATTTATTAAATTCATTTCCAAAGTTAATTAAGTTTAAATTATTCATTAATTTTAATGAATTATAATTAACATGTGCTAAACGATCATTCCATAAATTAGAGGAATAAATCAAGTAAGTAGAAGATTAAATCATATTATTAATAGATATTTGATATATGACATCATTTTAGTACTCTTTCCCCTACAAACATTCTTCCATTTGATAATATAACCTTGTCAGATTCAAATGAAACTTGAGATATCTTCTTACACAGAAGATCGACCAAAACTAAATTCTTTTGAATTTAATATACATAAAAAAAATAAGAAGAGTAAACTTATTCCCATAAGTAAAGTCTATCTCCATGCTTCCTTGTCTGCTGACATTGATGCTTGCATAATTTCCAAGGTGTACTTCTTTTGCAATAGTACAATCATCAAATGTTTTAAACATCGAATGATCCTTGGAAACATGCATCATTGCTCCAAAATCAAGCCATTATCCCATATTCATTGAATTAATATTGACTTTGGATATCATTGAAAATATATTATATTCATCCAACATATTTTCAATGGCTTTATCTACTTTCTTCGATAACAACATTCCCTTGCAAAATGCCCTAGTTTTCCATAGACAAAGCATTCTTCTTTCTTCTTGGAAGGATTGCCTTTCTTCTTGAATTGTCGAATTTTCATTTTTAAATGTAAGTAATAGTTTGGTTTGTGACTTTCCCTCAATGATATTAATATTGGTATCAAATTGAGAAGTCATGCCCACATCTCTAAACATGGATTCTTTTTCAATGAGAAGAAGCTTTTGTAATTGTTCCAACGAAATACCATCACACTTTTTAATAATTGATTTACCAAATCCCTTCAACATAGGATGAAATTTAGCAATAATTGCACCAACTTTATTTTTTTGGTATATTAATCTCAAGGGAAAGAAGATTATTTTCTAAAACTTGTAGCTCATGAACTTTCTCCAACACCAGCTTGTTATCAACCATCTTTAAGTTTAGATACTTTTTAATAAGAAATTTATCGGTACCTTCTTCCTTTAATTTGTAATTGAACTCAAGTGCATCCCATATCTCTCGAGCGGTCTTCATTTGATGGAAGTACTCATAAAGATGATTTGATAATGTGTTTAGAATATTTCCTCGACAAAAAACTTGATCGTCTTCACGTTTCTTCCCCATTTCCCAAATGTGCCTGACTTGAGTCATGTCAATGGGCATGTCATTGAGATTTGAAGCAAGATCATCATGAATGGGAGGAAGATTATGTTCAAGAATTTAAAAAATATTTAACACCGTAAGAACAATCTACCTCTTGTATTACCACCGGGAGAAGTTGTATCCATCAAAACGGTCAATTTTGACTGTGTCTTGGTTCATCATATTGATGGATTCAAAATCTATCTTTTAGGTTATGCCTTGGGCTTAAACCCTTTTTATTGTTGAAAAATAGGTAGGCATGTAAAGAAAACATATTGAATCTTGATGGGTGAATTTAATTAACTATCCAAAAGGGTTTGATCCACCCTCACTTTGTTGGTGTAGGGTTATCGTTGGAAGTATCACTTGAGGATTTCACCAAGATTTAGGGAAAATTAAACACTAATTTTTGACAACCCCATGACATTGATGTTGGGAAAATATCAAGAGAATTTCTTGGATTAAAGAATAATTAATTTTAAGTGATCTCGTAATCACTTATTTATATATCAATATCTGTGTGAATTGCACCGATTTGATCTCACTGTTTCAATCAAAGAATACCTTGGTTTGATCGAAACGAGACAACACTTACTGGTGGACACCCGTTCTTATTTATTTTATTTTATTTTTATTTTATTTTTGTGTTATATATATATATAATATATATATATATAAAATAATTTTACTAAATATATATTTTAAAACACTTTAAAATCATTTAGGAAAATATATATTTTTTATGAAAAACTCAATTCCCAAGGCCCCTTTAAATAAGAGTAAAGATTAGAGAATTCTATCCCCAACTCCAATGTGGGATTCCACATCCTTATCCACCTCATAAATTCAATAAAAAAAGTGTTGTCCCATCAAAATACTTTATTTATTTATTATTTATTTTATGAAGAAAATTAATAAAATCAAACTAGACAGACTCATGCAAACAACCCAAAAACTAACTGAGAAAGGAAATAAGATACATTGCAGAACCGATGCAACAAACAAAGACAACATTCACTACCACAAAAATGGATTTACGCAGTGTCTCCCTTTAACAGTGATAAAAAAGTGCTGATAAAAGGGTACATTTATCAGTGCTTTTTTGTAGTGGTGATAAAGGTACCCCTTTATCAGTGCTTTTTTAGCGCTGTTAAAGGGACCTCATTTATCAGCTCTTTTTTATAAGCGCTGATAAAGACCCCCCCCCCTTATCAGCACTTTTTTACTAGCTCTAATAAATGGTATATTTCAAAAAATATTTACTTCATTATAAATAATTAATATATAAATATATTTATATTGATATGAATATAATATATAGTTTTTAAATATGTTTTAGATAAGGTTAAATAGACATTTACACTTAATATATAAGATAATTAGTGAAAATGACTTGTAAAATAATTAAAAATATTTTTTAATTAATAATTTTCTAATTATTATTGAGTAATAGTCATTTAAAAACAATTTGAATTTAAAAAAATCAAAAAATCAATAAAAGATCAAAAATTAGTTAAAAACATAACTCGAACTTCAAATGGCCATAACTTTTGATCCGGGTGTCCATTTGGGCTCTACTACATATAAAATCGAAGCCTACGACAATATATACACCCTAACAATATAAGGTAACCCTATGTCACATTTTTTGAGTCCTAAAAACGCCTAGAAGTACTCTAAAACTGAGTTTTTAGTCGAGATACCCCAATTTTTTAACATTTGATGGATTTTCAGGCTCATTTAAGGGAACATTTTTCTCTTTTTTCAATGGGGACTAAATTTATTCAATGGGATTGCATTCATATTGATATTATAGATTTTAAATTTTATTATTTTTCACAATGTACTGTTATTTATAATCAAATATATAATAATATATAAATATTCTTTTATATATTAACACATTAAAATTTAATTTTATAAATAAATAATTAAACATATTTACATATAAAATATATTTCTCAATATATAAACCTTATCTAAATAAAAATTAATATTCATTTTATTTAAAATAAAAATGTATGAATATTTATATGCATATAAAATTAATGTATATATAATGTTTATATATATATATAAATATATTTGTGTATGTTTATTAATGAATATATATATATCTATATATTCTAATATGTGTATATAAATATTGATATATGATATATGTAAATAAATATAAATATGTATAATTATATTTATATATGTACACATATATATAAATATATATATTAATGTATGTATAAACATACACACACATACTCACACACAAAAAACATATTTTATACATGTATTTATTTATATATATATATGGATAAAAAATGTAACGAAATATATTTAAATACATAGATATATCATAAAATATAGAAAAAAACAATATGGTGGAGTGGAAAAGGCGTTGGAGTATGAGGAGGTCTCAGGTTCGAAACCCAGCAAAGGCAGGTGCACACGCGGGCTGGTGAAACAGGTTCATAACACTGTTTAAGTGGGGAGGGGTGACCTAGAATTTTTTCTGCGATAAAAGGGGGTTGTACACCCTCTGATTTTTAGAAAGAAAAATCAAAAAAATATATTTTCTTTTTGAATTCTATCAGCACTAAAAAAAGTGTTGATAAAAGGGTTCTTTTATCAATGATAAAAAAGTGCTGATAAAAGGTCCCTTTTGTTAGCGCTTTTTTAGCACAAATAAAAACCAATTTTATCAGCTTTTTTTTATCACTGATAAAAGGAGCCTTTATTAGTGATTTTTTAGCGATGCTAATGGGACCCCTTTTAATAGCGCTTTGATTATCATTGCTTTTTTACCACTGTAAATGCTCTTTTTTCATGCTTTAAAAGTCCATTTCTATAGTAGTGTTTACAAACTCAGGCCTTCACCAAGAACCCCATAAGAGGTAGTCAAACATAACCACAAAACATGGTTTTATCAGCGTTAAGAAAATCCTTTATCAGTGCTAAAAAAGTGTTGATAATCGAGGCACTATTAAAAGGGGGTCCCTTTTATCAGTTATTTTTTTAGCATTGATAAAAGAACCCTTTTATCGGTGCTTTTTTAAAAGCCCTGATAAAAGTAAAAAAAAATCTTTTTCTTTAAATCGGAGGGTAGACTCACCCCCTCTTTTAAATCGGAGGGTAGACTCACCCCTTTTGTGAGTGTATTGAGGAACATATATATATTTATCTATATATTCTAATATATGTTTATAAATATTGATATATGATATATGTAAATAAATATAAATATGTATAATTATAGTTATTGATGTACACATATATATAAATATATATATTTATGTATGTATAAACACACACACACATACTCACACACACAAAACATATTTTATATATTTATTTATATATATATATATATTTGATTAAAAAAATGTAACGAAATATATATAAATATATAGATATATTATAACAGATAGAATAAACAATACGGTGGAGTGGAAAAGGCGTTGGAGTGTGAGAAGGTGGTCTCAGGTTCGAAACCCAATAAAGGTAGGTTCGTACGTGGGCTAATAAAGAAGGTTCATAGCACTGTTAAAGGGGGAGGGGCTCCTTAGCGTTGATAAAGGTAGCGGTGCAACCTCCAATTTGTAGAAAAAAATTCAAAAACAATATTTTTTTGACTTTTATCAGCGCTAAAAAAAGTGGTGATAAATGGGTTCTTTTATCACTACTAAAAAAAATCCTTGATAAAGGTCATTTTTGTTAATGCTAATAAAAACCACTTTTATCAGTTCTTTTCTTTAGCACTGATAAAAGAGACCCCCTTTTAATAGCACTTCGATTATCATTGCCTTTTTAACACTGTAAATGACTTTTTTACACACATTTAAAGGCCATATTTGTAGTAGTGATTACAAACTCGAGCGTACACCAAGAACCCAAGAAGAGGTAGTCAAACACAACCAAAAAATAGGGTTTTATCAGTGCTAATAAAAGCCTTTATCAGGGCTAAAAAAGTGATGATAATCGAGGTGTTATTAAAAGGAGGTCACTTTTATTAGTAGTTTTTTTAGCATTGATAAAAGACCACTTTTATCAGTGCTTTTTTAAAAGCGATGATAAAATTCAAAAAAATATTTTTCTTTAAATAGGAGGGTAGTCTCACCCCCTCTTTTAACAGTGCTTGACCCCCTCTTTAATAGCACTAGAAAGACCCACCTACGGCCATGCCACCCCTTTACCAGTGCAAGGCGCACCCCCTTGCACCTGCCTATACACCCCTGCCTTCGCTTAGATTCAAACTTGAGGCCTCTCCCTTGTGCGTCGCAACATTTACCACTCGCCTATATTGTTTTTTTCTCCATTTAATAATATATAAATTTATTTATATATATATATATATATTTAATTATATTTATTCGTATATTAATATAGATTTATATTAATATATATATAGTTATATTAATATATATATATTTATTCGTATTTTAATATATATTTATATCTATTTATTTATATATATATATATTTAGTAATATTTTGTATCTGTATATTTAATCATATATTAGTATATATTTATAAGATTAGTTTTAAATACATTTATAAAATATGTTTTTTGTGTGTGTTTATAAATAAATAAATAAATACATACAAACATATATACAACATACATAAACATGTATATATATTATATATTTGTGTATCTATAAGTATAATTATAATTATTTATATATATTTACATATATTATATATTCATATGTTAGAATATATAGATAATATATATCAGTTTGTTAGTATTGACACACACTAATACACACACACACACACACACATTATATAGATATATAAATATTCATATATTTATATTTTAAATAAAATGGATATTAGTTTTTATTTAGATAAGTCTTATATATTTAGAAATATACTTTATATGTAAACCGGTTTAATTATTTTTTATAAAATTAAATTTTTATATTTAAATATATAAAAAACATGTATATATTGTAATATTTTTTTTATAAATAACAATATATTGTAAAAAACGATAAAATTTCAAATCCATAATATTATTATGAATGTAATCCCTGAAAATAAATTTAGTTCTCACGGAAAAAAGGCAAAATGTCCCCCTAAAACGAGGCTAAAATTTCATCGAATGTTTAAAAATTTGGGCATCCCAACTAAAAACTCGATTTTAGAGGCCTTATAAACCTTTTTTGGCCCCAAAAAATGGGATCCAAATTTCCCTTTTGTGACCAGTGCGTAGAGCTCATTGCATTCTTTGATTTGATATGTGGTAGAGCTCAAACAGAAACCCAGATCAAAAGTTATTGTCATTTGAAGTTTGAGTTACGTTTTAAACTTATTTTAGATATTTTTTTTTAATTTTTTGATTTTTTCGTCATTAAATTGTTATTAAATGATTATTACTCAATTATAATTAACAAATTATTAATTAATAATATTTTTTAAAATATTTTATAATCTATTTTCCCTAATTTTTTTATATATTAAGTGCAAATGACTATTAATACTTATCTAAAACATATTTAAAAAATATATATTATATTTATATCAATATAAATATATTTATATATTTATATCAATATAAATATATTTATATATTTATATATTAATATATTATTTTGATGATTTTTTTTGAAATATACCCTTTATCAGCGGTTGTAAAAAACCACTGATAAAGACCCTCACTTTATCAGTGCTAATAAAAAAAGAACTAATAAAGGGACCCTTTTAACAATGTTAAAAAAATCCATGATAAAGAGGGTTCCTTTATCAATACTTAAAAAAGCGCTCATAAAGGGGTATTTTTAACATTGTTTTTTTAGCACTGTTAAAAGTACCTTTTATCAGCACTTTTTTCAATGCTGATAAAGATACCACTTTATCAGTGCTTTTTTCAGCGCTATTAACGGGTGGCGCTGCAAAAACCCTTTTTTGTTATAGTGAAAGAAGATAAAAAATGCTTCAAAAGGTGGGATTTCTCGAGGAAGTCTAAGTTGAATAGAGTTCGTGGGTCTTGAACGCTCCATTAGAGGAGATCACCGTGACAAGGGAGTGTGTGACCACAAATGAGGAGCGCTGAAGCTCCTCCCTCTCGGGCTTTCTTCTCACCGAAATGAAGAACCATGAACAAAAGCTAGCATTACTAAAATAAAGCGACGAAGTGGGCATAATAAAGGTGAGGCAGGAAGTTGGTGTCAAGAGTGGAAGATGAGGGCCAAATGTGGACAACTGAGGGAAGTTGGGTGGTTCAAAAACACAGCTGGCGAAACAGGTAGGCGGAAGGACCAGGACACACGGCAGAAAACAACTAGAAGCCAAGCACGAGATGTAGATCGTTGAGATAACACAAAAGGATCACTCAGGAGCCGTCCAATTGTGGCGATCAACGACTAGGAGAAAAGTTGAAGGAGCATGGGGATCTAACCACAAAACGCCTCACCCAGAGGACGTGCCCACACAAGGTCCAACGAGCAGGAGGCCCAACAGGACTGCCTGAAACAAACCAACGGGAGCCCAATGCTAAGAAAAAATGGATGCCTGGTAGCATTTCTAGCCCACACAAAGGCCCATAAACACAAGAACAAATATAAAATATAATTTTCATAATAATAAAAAGATTAATTTTAAATGGAAAACATAAAACACAGTTTTAATTTGAAAACCTAATTTTAACATATAACTTTTATAAGCGCTAAAAAAATTGTTGATAAAATTGATTTTAATCACCGGGACATGGAAGTGCTTGAACACAGACGAGGAGTGTCGAAGCTCCTCCCTCTTGGGATTTCTTCTCACTGAAATGCAGAACCACAAATAAAACTCACAGGAGATGAAAAGCCTAGCATTACTGAAATGAAGAGACGAAGCAGGCATAATAAAGGGGAGGTGGGCGGTTGGTGTCAGGAGTGGAAGACAAGGGCCACATGTGGACAACCGAGGGAAGTTGGGTGGTTCGAAAATGCAGTTGGCAAAACAGGCAGTCGGAACGGTCGAGACATGTGGAAGGCGACAACTGGACACAGGATGCACCTCGCCAAGATAACACAAAAGGATCACTCGGGAGCCGTTTGATGAAGATGATCAATGACTAGGAGACAATCCGAAGGAGCATGGGGATACAACCACAAAATCTCCCACCCAGTGGACGTGCCCGCACAAGGTTCAGTAAGCAGGAGGACCGATAGGCCCACACAAAACTAGCCAATGGGATTCCAATGCTAAGCAAAAAAGGAGGCCCATCAGCATCGCAAGCCCACACAGAGGCCTCCAAACACAAGCCCGAATATAAAATATACAATGCATAATAATAAAAATATGAGTTTTGAATGACAATCTTAAAACAAGATTTTAATTTGAAACCCCAATTTTAACATATACTGTTTATAATTGCTGAAAAAACACTGATAATTTTTTTTTTATCATCATTAAAAAAAACAAAGTGATAAATGTGTGTTTTTATCAATACTTTTATGTAACCCTGATAATTTCGCACCATTTATCACCACTTTGTTTTAGTGGTTATAAATGGTAGAGCTTAATATCGCGTGATTTGAATTATTGTTGCACGTTTTGCATTAGCGATTAATTCAATTAAAAATCTGGCATGAATTAAACTCAAAATAAATGAATAAATAATATAATTTTACCATTGTTTAAAAACATTTAATTAATAAATTAATAATAAATGATTTAACTGTATTAGTATACCTTAGTACTATCATCCCAACTGGATTCAAATATTAACCGTGATTTGGAGTTTTATCCTGTAACGATATTCAAATATTAATCGGGATTTGGAATTTAATACTGTAAACGTATAAAAATCCAATTAATCAATATACTAACCTTTTGAAGGAGATCTTGTATTCTCGAGTACAAGTTCAATTAAGTGATTAGATATTATTATTTCCTCTCCCTATGACATCATGGAAGAAGGTCAATAATGTAACTAAGTTCCAGAATCTAGGGAAAGTCTATCGGTGGAATCCAATATAATAATAACATCAGTCGTATTAATAGCATTATATTACAAAAGCATAGAATCCTTAGGTTTGCTGGCTCTGGACCACCACTTTTTATCATCTTCAGTACCTCCTTTTACAGGATGGTTCGGTGATATGGGGGGATCGTAACACGTGTTCTTTTTATAGGTGGCATCATCCAGTCCGCCTGAGGAAATGGAGGGAAATTTCATCTCAAAATATCTATAAGTAACAAGTTTTAGTGTGTTTTATTATTACCATTGTAATCATAATTAATGCACTAATGATTCATTTTAGTAGATTTTTCTTTAGGATCAAGTACTTAAAATACAAACACTTAAAACAGACATATTCGCATAATGACTTAGTTGCATGTACAAATGTATATATAAAAATTCCCCTCAAGTAAAAAATCCATCCAAACTCATAAAATTCCCTTTACGTATGGTCAAATGTAAAATTTTTCCTCAATTTCCCTCCCACGCCTCTCCATCAACTCCTCGGGGATTGATGTCCACAGCTCTGAAATTTGGATCTCATTTTTACTTCTCCTCCTCACCATCCTCATCTCAGACATGCCATTGTCATCTTTCGTGGCCGGCATTCACAATAACATTCTCAACTACCTCTCCCTCCATGGGAGATTTTTTGGAATTGCAAACAAGAAACCCACAGGTCAAGCAGCCTGCGTTTTTTTCTGCATCATTTATTTCATGCGAGTCCACATCATTTATTTTTTAATTTAAATGCTATGAAGATTTGGTATATCTTTGTACCGTCATAAATGCTCTGCATTTAATATTTTGGTATTTCCTTGTACTATCATATATTCTCTGTATTTAATGTTTTGGTATTGCTTTGTACCAACATAAATGCTATGCATTTAATGTTGTGGGTCTATAAATTGATGTAATTGTAGTTTGAAATTTAAATTATGAAAGAGCTTGAAAGCTCCTTTGTGTTGTGTGCCAAATTTTTCCTTCCTCTTCAATTTTCTTCCTCTCATATTTCTTGGATTTTATAGCCAACAAACTGGCATCAGAGGCAAGTTACCAAGATTATCCATTTTTTTATGATGGTCGCAATCCAGCTGCAAGTTCCGAAGCTATCTAAGGAAAACTACGAAAGGAGGTGCATCCAAATGAAGGCATTATTTGGGTCATAACGATTATGGGATATTGTCACCGATGGGTATATTGTACCCTCTATGGCGGAAGAAGCTGACTTCACGAATGAAGAAAAGACGGCCCTCAAAAATCAAAGAAATAAAGACAACAAGGATTTTTTCCTCCTTTATCAAGGGTTGGATGAATCAACGTTCGAAGAAATTGTTGAAGTAACATCAAGCAAGAAAGCTTGGGATTCTCTTTCCACCATATTAAAAGGTGTTGATCAAGTTAAGAAGGTACATCTTCAAACATTAAGAGAGGATTTTGAAGCAGTGCATATGAAATAAGAACCAAACAAAGAGATTCCAGTAGAAACAGAAGATCCAGAAGAAAGTCATGATCATCAGGAGAAAATGCCAGCAACACCTTCCCCAGGTGCATCGTCAGTAAATAGGAGTCTAGGAGGACATTCCATCACTCCTGAAAGGACTCCATCAAGTCAAAATTTGATGAGCTCATCCTCACCCATGGCGCCCATAAAAATGAAAATCTTAAGCTACATTTATGAGCAAACCGAAGCGGTAAATCTTTTTTTCCTGTATGCAGATCATGAGCCTCTGACATTTCAGGAAGCCATGAGGGAAGAATGTTGGAGAATGGCTATGAGAGAAGAAATTTGTGCCCTAGAGAAAAATGACACATGGGAGCTGACCACACTTTCTAATAGCTAGAAAACCATTGGTGTCAAATGGGTGTACAAGATCAAGCAAAATGCTGATGGTGAAATCGATTGCTACAAGGCAAGGCTCATAGAAAAGGGTTACAAACAGAAGTATGGGGTGAACTATGAAGAATTCTTCACTCTGGTTGCTCACCTTGACACTTTGAGGATGATTATCTCCCTTGTTGTTCATCACAGTTGGATGATCTACCAATTGGATGTAAAGTCTGCATTCCTGAATGGAATTCTAGAGGAAGAGGTCTATGTAGACCAGCCTGAAGGCTTTGTTATGCAAGGGGAGGAAGACAAAGTGTATCGACTGAAAAAATATCTTTATAGGTTGAAGAAGGCACCTCGTACTTGGAATGCATGCATTGACAGCTATCTTCGAGAGAACGGCTTCACCAAATGTCCACATGAGCATGCCATAAAGAAAAATGACACATGGGATCTGACCACACTTCCTAATAGCCAGAAAACCATTGGTGTCCAATGGGTGTACAAGATCAAGTGAAATTATGATGGAGAAATTGATTGCTACAAGGAAAGACTCATAGCAAAGGGGTACAAACAGAAGTATGGGGTGCACTATGAAGAAGTCTTCGCTCCGGTTGCTCGCCTTGACACTGTGAGGATGATTATCTCCCTTGTTGTTCATCACAGTTGGATGATCAACCAATTGGATGTAAAGTTTACATTCCTGAGTGGAATTATAGAAGAAGAGGTCTATGTAGACTAGCCTGAAGGCTTTGTTAGGAAAGGGGAGGAAGACAAAGTGTATCGACTGAAGAAAGCTCTTTATGGGTTGAAGAAGGCTCCTCGTGCTTGGAATGCACGCATTAATAGCTATATTCGAGAGAACGGCTTCACCAAATGTCCATATGATCATGCAGTTTACATCAAGAAGAATGATCATGGTGATATACTCATTGCATGCTTATATGTTAATGATTTTCTGTTTACAGGGAATAGTCGACAGATGTTTGATGATTTCAAGAAGGTTATGTTCAAGGAGTTCGAGATGACCGACGGAGGTCTCATGTCCTTCTTTCTGGGCATAGAAGTAAAGCAACAACATGGTGGCATCTATATTTCTCAAAAGAGGTATGCTAAGGAGTTGTTTGAAAAATTCAAGATGGCCAATTGCTATGCTGTAAACACACTTTTAGAAATGATCTTAAAACTTAAAAAATAAGGAGAAGAAAGAAGTGTTGACTTGACTCTGTTCAAGAGTTTGATTGGAAGCCTGGGGTATCTCACAATCACAAGGCCTGATATTGTCTATAGTGTTGGGCTTCTAAGCAGGTACATGGAAGCCCCAAAAGAGTCACATTGGATAGCGGAAAAACGTATCCTCATGTACGTTAAAGGAACGATGGATTTTGGTCTTTTTTATCCATACAATGAAGAAGAAAATCTTCATGGATACTCATACAGTGACTGGGGAGGCAACCAATATGAAAGAAAAAGCACCACTGGGTATGTATTTTTTCTTGGATCGACTGCTTTCATGTGGAATTCAAGGAAGAAATGTGTGGTTGCCTTGTCTACATGTGAAGTAGAGTATGTGGCGGCGTCATCCACTATTTGTGAAGGAATTAGGTTGAGAAATCTGTTGAAGGAGTTGAATCATCCGCAGGATATATCCACAGTGATATATGTGGATAACAAGTCGGCAATTGAACTTTCCAAAAATCTAGTGCAGCATGGAAGAAGAAAACATATTGATACCCGATTCCATTTTCTGAGAGATCATGTGAAGTAGAAAATGATAAAATTGGAATATTGTCATACTACGGAACAAGTGGGTGATATTTTCACAAAGGCATTACCGACAGATGTATTCAAAAAACTCAGAACGATGCTCGGAATGAAGCCAGTTTTTGTTTCAAGGGGAGTGTTGGAATTTAAAAAAAACCCACGGGTCAAGCAGCCTGTATTTTTTTCTGCATCATTTATTTCATGCAGGTCCATGTCATTTATTTTTTAATTTAAATGCTATGAAGATTTGGTATATCTTTATACCATCATAAATGCTCTGCATTTAATATTTTGGTCTTTTCTTGTACTGTCATAGATTCTCTTTATTTAATGTTTTGGTCTTGCTTTGTACCAGCATAAATGCTATTCATTTAATGTTATGGTTCTATAAATTGATGTAATTGTAGTTTGAAATTTAAATTATGAAAAATCGTGAAATCTCCTTTGTGTTGTGTGCCAAATTTTTCCTTCCTCTTCAATTTTCTTCCTCTCATATTTCTTGGCTTGTATAGCCAATAAGCTCCATCTCCATCTCTGGACTCATATACACCCCGACCAATTTTTTCCTACGCCTCCATCATGAAATTCCTCATATCTGATTGGAAGTTCTATAGCCCACCACCCCCTGGTCACTCACCATCATGATGTCGACCCATGAGTCCCATGTCCAGGATGCTGTCTTCAACGCCCAGCACCCTGGCCTGTAGGTCCAGGTTTGGAGTGGCAGGCACAACTACGAGGGGATCTCCTCCATGGCCCATATCCCATTCATGGTTATCAGCCTCTTTTTGCACTGATCTATCAATCTCAATGTGAAATAATACACTCCATGGGTTCAGACGGGTGCCACAAATGGTGAGATTTACTGCAGCATCGACACCCGTAGTTGTACTCTCAGCTTCCCGTTGGGGGTCTTCCCGAGGGTTGGTGTGGGAGGGCACATCAACGGAGGTGTATGTATGGAGAAACCTGATTCATAGATACAGACTCACCACCAACAACGTGATCAACACTCACATCATCAACACCAATGGGAGGATCCTAAACTGGGTGAGGATGGGGGAGGACATGTTTCGGGCCATCCGTGGAGGTGATAGAGAGAGCTTCAGAATCATCTTTTCCTAGAAACTGAACCAGGTTCTCATTCCTTCCATCATCACTGGGTTTATAGTGAAAGTAACCAGTGAGGAAGGTATGAGTAGGGTAATTTATCACTATCAGTATGTAGTATACAGACTTCTATAAGAACTATTCATCCGGATCACCACAACAATGATGAATTCCACTAGCGGCTCATCCCCGGTGATCTAGGTGATGTTTAAGTATCTCTTACTCATCTTTCTTTGATACCTTATTTAATTGATGAGGAAAAGGTTCTTGGAGCTGGGATTGAATGGGGATCACTAAAGGGAGATGATTAGTTTGAATCTATGCATTATTTATCAGAGTTTGGGAAAGGGAACACTTTCCAATATCTGATCTGTCGGCAACATTTTTCCACGGACAGTGTCACCCACAAAATTGTCAAAGGAGGAAGAAGGGTGGGAGATTAGGTGGGTGTTTATTGGGTGGATAAACCCCACTAAACCCACTCGTGTAGGAAGAGGACATGAGGGGAGAGGCATCCTATAAATGGGGATCTCTCCCAGTGGTTTTATCATTAGATTCACTAGGTATCTCATCACTAGTCATTCATGAGTGTGATATTTTGTGATTTGTTTTCTCCACACGTTGAAGAGAGATATTTATGAGTGTTTTCTCCTTATTATAGTGAGTGGGTGTGTAGCCAATTTTACCCATTGTGATCCTTCAATTTTCCCATGGTTTTTTACCCCTTTAATTTTGGAGGTTTTTCCATGATACATCTAATGTCCATTTATTTTCACATTTTTTTTCACATTATTTTATTTCAGAAATTTTATTGAGATTATTAAATACACCATTTTGAAATAGAGGAAATTATAGAGTGATTTTCAATTTAGATAGTAGTGAAATTTAATATAAAAAAATTCAACAAGAATGATTTTTAGTTTTGGAAAATTCAGATGTGGGCAGTGCTGCAGAATGATAATTTCCTATTGACAATTGGTCAAAATAACACCGGTGTGACGGAGGAAAAAGGGAATGATATGGACATGAATGCTATTTCCAGAATCCTATAGAATTTTGAAGATGGGATCATATCAAGCATTGCAGATAAAAATATAGAAAAGGAAATATGGGACACTCTAACAAAGGTACACAAGGACAAGTCACTACACCAAAATAATTCCTAAAGAGAAAATTGTACACTCTTTGAATGGCAGAGTCATCCGCAGTGACTAACCAAATCAACACCCTCAATACCCTATTTTATTATCTCATGGTGATGGGATATAAAATTTGTGATACTAAATGTGTGGTGATTCTCCTCCAGAGTTCTCCATATTCATATGACCAAATCATCATCAACCTCGCCAACAATATCCTAATAGATATGATTCCCTTCAATGAAGTTTTAGTCGCGGTTCTTGAAGAATAAATTTGATTAAAGAACAATAAGGACATATAGGAAACATTACACCAATTAGAGGCTCTGTCAATGGAGAGAGGAAGGATGATAGAGTATGGTTCTAGTGGTAGATAAAATCTTAACAGGTCCAAATCAAGGAATAAGAAATAGAACATCACATGTTACAATTGTAGAAATAAGGTGAATGATAAGAATGACTGTTGAAATAAGTAGAGTATTGATAATCGCTCTCAGGGGAATGTGGTAAGTAAATAGAGACATTATTCTGAGAGAAGCAGTAATGACTACTAGATATAGGAAGTGTAACATCCTGGTTCCAGAAGACACCCAGAGGCGCCCCATACCCAGTTGGTCACATGGCCTCAAGCACATTTCCCCAAATGTCAGAGGCTGCAGACTAGTAGCGAGGGCCTTGGGTGAGATAGTTGGGAAACTATGCCCTCATTGGCAGAGTAACACAGTGGAAGTAAACGAATATACAATAGTAGAAGCAGTAATAATATCATACATCAGCAAATAGTGGAAGACTGAGGTAATAAACAACTGGAGAACATATATATAAATGATGCATGATACAAATGTCTATGAAAGAATCCAAACAAGTCACAATGATGGAATATAGAAATGACCAAAGTACAAAAGAAAATAGATAAACTCCAACAACATCGCAAGCCTCATCTTGGTTCCATGCTCTCCAACTCCTCAACAATCAAGTACCTAAAGTAGAAGGGAGATTTCCCTTATCTATACCTACAACAATATAATCTGTTTGGTCCCAAAAGCATGGCCCACATAGGGTGTGAGACTAAACCTCAGTAGGAAACCATCCAAAGATCTATGCCTAACAGTCAATGAATATATATGTCAGGAAATAATCAAGATGGAGCAGTAAACAAGGAAGTACTCAAAAGTAAACAATACTACAGTTCAAATGCATTCAATTTCACATATCAAATAAACAGCTAAACAAAGCAGATAACCCTCTGGGAGTACTCACAGCCTAACCCCTCTGGTTCAACCAAACAAAAATAAGCAACCCTCTGGGAAGTACACACAGTCTAACCCCTCTAGTTCAGCTTAAGCATAGACTCTCTAAGGAAGCACTCACTTTCAATTCCCCATCTAGTCTCATATCGGTAACTAAAAGGCGCTCGGAGGAAGCACTCAATGTCCCATTCCCCTTGTGTCCCACATCGAGGAACTACAGACACACTGAGGAAGCACTTACGTCAATTCCCCCTATGGTCTCGCATCGTAACAGTAAATAGACACTCTGGAGAAGCCCTCAACATTCATTCTCCCTATGGTCTACTACACCAGGGTCTCACGGCCCTGTGTAAGTCAATCAAGCACAAAAATGCATAGTGTCCAAGGTAAAACTCAAGAACTACTTGGGTAAATAGTCTACAACATAACAACATGTCATAAAAAATAATATTACTCCATCCTATCAGCACTAGGAATGGAAAGTAAGCATCCTAATAGGCCAAGCAAGACCAAATGGTCTTAAACAAAACAAGCATGGGAAATACATCCATAGCATATCAATTATCCCTATTCACATTCAATTAACCTCTACTCAAGAATATAAATCATATTTGGAAATAATAGGGTTAAAACCATCAACACGCAATACCCGGTTCTAGGGTATTGTGCACTTTTGCACATAAAATTCAAGTAATATCTACAAAAAGGCACAAACCACCTACCTCGGTGTTGTAGGATCTCTATACATGAACCTCAAGCCTTGAATCTCCCAAGAACATCGTAGATCTACAAAAATGCTAAAAACGCTCAACTAAGGAAAACTCATGAAAGAAGAGAAATCAGGAAATGAAGCTCTAGAAGAAGGAAGATATTACCATGGTGATCCCAACACAATAAACGGCGGTCAAATCAGATAATGGGTTCTCGATCGGGGGCTTAGGGAAATATTGGTTCCATACGGATGCTCTTGGTTGAAGAAGGCGAAGAAGAAGATGCTTCTGCCAATTAGACACAGCCCTGGTCTGTTTAATGAAAAAAAGTACATAGCGTGTACTTTCCCTTACTGGCCCCCACATTAGGTGGTCTCCAGGTCACCACACATGGTCGTTACATGGACAGAACATGGCTACCCATGGTAACTGAGTACATGACGTGTACTTATAAAGTACACAACGTGTACTTAAGAAATTTCCATAAACACATCTTTTTCTAAAAAACACCAGAAAAAGGAAAACATATCCGATAAGAAGATCCGGGTTCTTACAAACTTCCCCCCTTCAAGAAATTTGTCCCCAAATTTCCCTATCAAGGTGGCGTAGAAGAAGAATCCTCAAAAATATCTAGCCACTATGATCGTACATCGGCCTCCCTCTCCCAGTGCCCATCCTGTACTCGCCCGTGCTGTCATAGAACTCGTACCATAGGAACAGACTGACCATGGAGAACCATCACACTTCAATCAACAATATGTATAGGATGCTCCTCGAATGAGGAGTCCACCTCTAACCCAATCTCCTCGGGTTGAAAAACATGAGACGGGTCTGAGAAGTAACACTGAATCTGAGAAATGTGGAAGATGTTGTGCATAGCTCGGTACCTCTGAGGTAACTGCAACCGATAGGTAACCAGCCCAACTCTCTCCAAAACCTCAAACGGCCCGACGTACCTCGGTGAAAGCTTACCCTGTCTTCTAATCCTACTCTGTCCCAACCTTAGTGTGACATGCAAGAAAACCTAATCTCCGACCTCTAACCCCAGAGGTCGTCTCCGTCGATCAGCATAAGTCTTCTGTCCAGACAGTGCAGTAGTCATCCTCTTCTAAATCAACTCTATCTTCTCTGTGGTCTCCTAGATAAGACGATGTCCCAGCATAGCTGCCTCTCCTGCCTCCAGCCAACATAAGGGTGATCGACATGGCATACCATACCAATCCTCAAAAAGTGTCATCTGAATATTTTCTTGAAAACTATTATTATAGGCAAACTCCACAAGAGGTATGTGCTTCTCCCAAGAACCTCTAAAATCCAGAATGCATGCTCGGAGCATGTCCTCTAGAACCTGAATCGTATGCTCGGACTGGCCATCTGTCTGGGGGTGGTAAGTTGTACTCAAAAGTACTTGTGTACTCAAAGCCCTCTATTTCCCCTACCAGATCCAAGAAGTAAAATGTGCATCCCTATCTGAAACAATGGATTGTGGAACCCCATGTAGACCTACAATCTCTCGGATGTACAATCTTCCCAGCTCATCAATACTGAAGGTCTCCTTGATCGGAAAGAAGTGAGAAACCTTCATGAGTCTGTCAATGAAAACTCATACTACATCATTCCCTCGAGGTGACCTTGGAAATCCTGTCACGATATCCATCCCGGCATCGTTCCACTTCCACTCAAGAATGGGTAACTTATGCAAAAGCTCTGCTGGTCGCTGATGCTCCACCTTCACCTGCCGATAGGTGGAACACCTCATGACAAAACTAGTAACATCCCTCTTCATACCTGGCCACCAATACTGACAGTGTAGATCACGATACATCTTGGTGACACCAGGATGAACTTCCCAAACTAAGGAATGAAAGTATCGCATCATCTCATCGTGTTTGTCTGGTGACACCCATACACGCCCCTAAAAATTCAAGATCCCATCCTCTCCTACTGTCCATCTAAGAATAGGTTCCTCTCCTGACACGCTTTCCCATAGGACTAGGCCTTCAGAATCATATAACTGCCTCATTCTCACTCGATCAAGAAGAGTAGAGGTAACAGCTATAGAAGATAGAAATGTATGCCCCTGTCTGTTGTGCACCTCCAAATGCATCTCAGAGAACATATCCTTAAGCTTCACTCACTGCTGGCCTCCAGAACTGCCTGTATTTGTGTCTTCCTTCTCAACGCATTAGCCATAGCGTTTCCTTTCCTAGGTGTGTAGGAAAGCTCAAAGTCAAAGGACTGAAGGTACTCAACCCACCTTCGCTATCTCAAATTTAGGTCATGATGAGTGAAGATATACTTGAGACTCTTGTGGTCGGTGAAAACCACAAAATTATCTCCCAGAAGATAATGTCTCCAACAATGTAAGGCATGAAAAACTGTAGCCATTTCGAGATCGTACGTCGGGTAGTTCCTCTCATGTGGCCTCAAATGCCGAGAACTGTACGCAATGAATCTATAACGACCTGAAATTTTGAATAAATATTGCTTCCTAATTTTGTGTGTTATTTTATTTTTATACTCAACAAAACTGTTTCATTGGATAACATGAGTATAATTAAAATGAGACTGTTGGGTTTTGACTGTTATATGCCCATTGGTCAATATGACTGTTGGAAACTAACCGTTTCATTTTCTTTTGTCTCTAAATACAAGTGATATTGGTTAATTAATATAGAAAGAAGATTTGATGGCCTCACCCAGTAGTCTTGGACTGATCGAAGCCCATCTAACAGAACTTGGGAAAGAGGTAGCCCCACTGGGCTTTGCTCTGGACCAAACCCAAGCCGAACTTCATCGTGTGAAGCTAGAACGAAATCGCCTTCACGAGAAGTTCAAACTGATAGAAATTACTACACGTGCGATGTTGGCCGAGCCTCCCTCGGATTCTCTCACCTTAGCACACCTTACACTTAGGTCCTATGCTGGTGTGATAAGGGGATATGTAAGGAGACCGCAACTGCCTTGTGCAATCCTTTGTTTTAAATAAAAATTTTGATTTCTTCTTATAATGAAGTTTATGAATTTTCAAATGTCTGGATAAATATAGTATGCATATTTTTGGTGAATTTTAGAGAAATGATATTTTAAAAATGTTTATGTAAACCTTAAATAATTAAAAATGTATAATTATTTTCAAAAAATGGTCTTCTACAATTATGTCCAGTACGAAATTTAGAGTCTAATAAGATCAACTTGATTTTTGATGAATAGTAAATTATGAATAGTGATTTTATGATTAGGATTAGTAATGTGTCCAAATGGATTAGTAATCTCACTTAAAGAAAGTATTAAAATAATCTAGGCACCTTGATTAAGTAATGTGATTCAATAAAATGGTTAAATAACTGTTTCATATATTATTATTCAAGTATTAATTTTTTCGGGTGAATAGTGTTTTTTAATTAAAAATTAAATTAAAAATATTTAGAAAATTATTTTTATAAATTTTATTTCATTTTTGAACTCAGAGCATCGATATTATGTTAAGGTAATTTTGGGGTTTTTTTCTGAAAAAATGAATTTTCGGTGAATAGTGTATTTATTTAAAAATTAAATTAAAAATATTTAAAAAATTATTTTTATAAAATGGAGTTCATTTTTGAAATCAGAGCATTGATATTTGGTTAATGTGAAATTTTGGGAATTTTCTGAGAAAGTTGAATTTTTGATGAATAGTGAAAATACAGTTTTTAAGTTATGAGTGTTTAATGACATCATTAAATGATGTATTAAGTATGTAATCAATATGGTCGACTTATGAATAGTAAGATAAGGTATGAGGTGTTCCAAGTGGCCAATACCATGGGAAAATACCATGGGCAAGCCCATGGTTTTTCCAAAACCACCAATGAGGTGTCCCTTGGTCATTAATGTCTTGTCCCCTCACTTTCCCAATAAATACCAAGCAATCCTCTCATCCATTCGACTCCCCACTCTCCCCCAATGAATTTCGGGTCTCATTACCTCCCAAGGAGTCCTCCCAAGGTGCCCCAAACCCTCAAGGTCCAAACCTTTAAGTTTTAAGAGGTACATTTTAAGGTAAGGGATCCGACCTCTCTCTTTCTTTTCAAGTAATCTCTTTTATGTCATTTCTTTTATGCTCCATGTTCTTATGTTGAAGGATGTTCTTTTATCTTCATTATACTGTCATTTTTATGTTCATATGCTGAGAGACCCCCTCTTACTCTCATCATTTCATTTTATGAATGTTTATGTGGCCCCGTTAGGCTGCCGAATTTTTAAGGGATTCTTTCACCTTTCTCATTTTTTCAAAGTTCTACTTTCATGTCAAGTCTTTCAAATTAATTTTTACTATGTTGGGGTATGATCTCTATATCTATCATACTGAACTTTTATTTTCTTATGATGATAGACCCTATTTGATCTCGTCAATTCATTTTTGTTGAAGTTTAAGTGACGTCGTTAGGCTGCCGAATTTTTAAGGGATTCTTTCACCCTTCTCATTCCTTTCAAAGTTCTACTTTCATGTCAAGTCTTTCAAGTTCCTTTTAATTATGTTGGGGTATGATATCTATATATATCATACTGAACTCTTATTTTAACATTATGAGAGACCCTATTTGATCTTTTCAAATCATTTTTGTTGAATTTTAAGTAACGTCGTTAGGTTGCCGAACTTTAATAAGAGAAATCTAATTTTTGTCTTCCTTCCATGTTTTTCATTTCAAATGGTATGTCCTTAAAATTTCATTAACATGTTCATATATACTTCTTATTCTGTTCCTCTACTGTTTTATGGGTCATTTATGAATGTTTGACCCATTTCCCCTCTCTTTTCAATGTTTTCTAAAAACCCAAAACATAGTCGTTATGCTGCAGAATTTTCGTCTCAAAATGCCTCTCTCTTTTCTCAAAATTATTTTATGTTATAAAGTGAATACTCAAAGATCTTATTTCTACAGGGGTATTCACATATATATCAAAATTTTGTATTTTAAATTCTGGGATTTATATACATGAGACCCGCTCTCCCCTTCCGTGGTTTTAAAGTGACGTAAAGATCATGTCTTTAAAGAAGTTTTTTTTTCTAAAAACATTATGATTATGAAATGAAACCCATTTATTTTATGTTATATGGGTTATTTATGAAATTTTTGATGATGATATATGTGGCTCACATGATAATAAAGGCAAATTTAAGGGTACGCCCTGATAGCGCTCCAATTCATTGGGTAATGATGCAACCACTAGAGATTACAATTTTCACGATATCTTGGTGAATAACCTTGGTAATTTTCAAATGACACCTTGGGGATGGACCTTGGTGATATGTTCATGATTGTCTATGTTAAATTATGTAGCCACATCTTAAAGTTATGAAAAATGTTATTTTTATTATGATATGCATCATGATTTCTTTCTCATGCCTTAAAGTTCTTTTTCATGACATTGTTGATGTATCTCAAGTTCACATGTTAAATGTTTCCCCTTGTTTCCATTACTGGGCCTTCTGCTCACCCTTTCTTTTGATGTATGTCCCCAGGTTATGAGATGCAGTAATGAACCTATGATGAACATAAGGAGAAGCCTTTAAAGTGTTTAAGAAGAATGCTTTTTTTGTTTTATATATTAAGTTCCTGGTTTCCAAGACACTAAACCTTAAAGATCCTCAGTTTTGTATAATGTAATGAAAGTTTATGTGACAAAAAAGGCAGGATGCTATAGAATCCTTCTCCCTACATAAGCACAGCTCCCAGCTCGATACCTGATGCATCATGGTATATATTATATCTTTTTCCCAGCTCTATAAATACTAGTATTGGTGTTGAATTCAACCTCCCTTTCAGCTCCTGAAAGGATGACTCATAAGAAACTGACCACAAGAATTTTTCACCCTTCTTAGTCAGGCCCGTCAGTGGCGCTGCTAAGCGTGAAAAGTCCTGTATGAAATTTTTGTAGTAACCAGCCAGCCCTAGAAAACTTCATACCTCAAAGATGTTCTTTTGCTGCTACTCAGACACCACTGCTCTCACTTTCTATGGGTCTACTGATACTCTTGTCTCTGAGAGAACATGACCCAAGAAGTGAATCTGGTTCATCTAAAAGTGGCATTTTGAGATCTTATCATATTACCGGTGCTCTCTCAGTGTACTCAAAACAATCTCAAGATGGGTATCATGGTCGTTTCTAGTGTGAGAGTACACCAAGATATCATCCACGAAGAAAACCATGAAAGAATCCAAGTATGGATGGAACACTCGGTTCATTAGTTCCATGAAGACTGCAGGCGCGTTCCTGAAACTGAACGGCATAACCACATATTCTTATAGACTATACATACTCTGGAAGGCTGTAAGAGGTATATCAGATGGTCTAACACGCAACTGATGGTAACTGGATCTCAAGTCAATCTTAGAGAACACTAGGGCTCCTCTAAGTTGATCAAATAGATCATCAATCCTCAGTAAGGGATACAGATTCTTTACCGTCAACTAGTTAAACTACCGATAATCCACACAAATTCTGAGGGTACCATCCACCTTCTTTGCAAACATGATAAGAAAACCCCAAGGAGATGTACTGGGTCAGATGAAACCCTTTTCTTGTAACTCCTCTACTTCTTCTTGAGCTCCTGCAACTTAGGAGTAGCCATCCTATAAGGAGGTATGGACACCAGTTCCGCTCTTGGCACAAGCTCAATAGAAAATTCCACCTCTCGCTCTAGAGGCAAACCTGAAAAGTACTCTGGAATGACATCCCTGAAACGATCCACCACTGGTGGAATTTCCATCTGTGAAGTCCCCTGGTCATGCAGATATAGACTAGAAATATGGGTTGTAACTCCTCCCAACCCATGATGCTTGGGTCCCGCTCTGCTCGCCTGGACATCTCACTCGCCCTTATGAAGAAATGATCTGCACTCTGGTGATGTGAAAATCACCCTATGGGGATAGAAATAAAAAACTTCCTAGAAGGAAACTAACCAATCCATTCTGAGAATGACATCATATCCTCTCATCTCTAGGATATAAAGGTACCATAAGAAGTGACACCCACCAAACTCTATAGGGAACTCCTTGCATTGTCGTACACTAGTTATTCTTGTCCCCAACGGTGTTTCTAGCATCAAGATATCAGTAGAAGAAAAGATATAGAGCCCAAAGATCTCCACAAAAGAAACAGATATAAAGATATGGGAAGCCCCGGTATCAAACAGAGCATAAACTAAAACTGAGGCAACTAGGATCATACCTCTAATATTAGAGGGTCTGGGATCCTACTTCTACTGGGTCTGCTCCACTACAAAAGTCCTTCATGTACTGCGGCCCTATGACCCTACCTGACTACTCTGAGCTGATCCACCCTGTTTTCACTGAAATCCTAGTGACTGACTACCATGGTCGTGACCTCCACCTCAGGCTGAATGGCCGGAAGAAGTCAAGTTCCTAGACTGGTGAGAAACTGGTGGTGCTTCTCCCGAATGAGGATTCATAGAAGAACCCCTGTCACTAGCTTATGGTGAGAAGATCTGACAGAAGCACTGAAGATGACCCATATTTCCACATGATCAGCATTCTACTGGGTCTCTTAGGCAATGTGGCCTCATATTCCTACTCTTACCGCACTGGTAGAACACCACCTGGATACTTGAAGATGTGTCCTGCCTCTTTGGATCTTTGTTCATAGAATCCCTACGGCACTTCCTACTGACAGTAGGAGGGATAGAAACTCTGGATGTTGAGCTGCCCTGACTCACAACTCCATAATCCCTTAGATTTTGCTTCATGATCAGCACCCAATTGATGATAGAAGTGATGGAAGTCAACATAAATATGTTCACCTGAGATTATATGTCGTACCCGAGACCATCCTCAAACCTTCTTGCCAGGAATAACTCATCACCTCCTAGGATGGGTGTGAATCACTGCATCTCTTTGAAGTGAGAAAAATACCCCATAATAGAAAGAGTACCCTGCTCCAGACTCATGAATTCTTGGGCTCGATCAGCCCTCAAAGTCTTCGGATAGAAGTATTCATAGAAGGCATGATGGAACTCATCCCACGCCATAACTTGGTGGCATACCGCCTGTGAGATCACATCCCACCATCTCTTGGAGGAATCCTGAAGCATGTACGTAGTGAGATTCGCCTTCCACTCTAGAGGAATCTATAGATGCTCGAAGATAGAAATCATGGATTCTAACCATGACTATGTAGCCTGAAGTCCTCCTTCCCCTGTGAAGGTGGGAAGATTCTTCTACTGGAAAACCCGCATCAACTCTTCCATAAAAGGGGCAGGATGCGGTACTCCTCGGAAGGTCTGCATGAACCTTATAAATCCCTCTCAGAACTGTGCATCAACACCTGTGTCTGGAATGATGGCTAGTGCCAAGACTAGCACAACTGTAGGATCTGCTGGTAGCCCCTGATCAGCCATGTCCGACGTCTGATCACTTCCCTGTAACTGGCGGACAACCAGAGGATGTCTCGGTGGCATGAATCTGCAAGGTCAAGTGCACACCTTAGATCAATATTGTCAAGTACTGAAAACTAGAAGTGTAATAAGGGAATTGGAGAAATAAATCATTCAAATTTTTCAAAACATGGATACACGGTGTGTATAATGCCTACATAGTGTGTTCCCTTAAGCCTTCAAATGGGCGCGTACTTCTGCCAACCCAGGTCGTGTAACACCCCATACACACAATGTGTTGTCCTAACACATGGTGTGTACTTGAATCCTCTTCCCCTGCCTGAGTTCTTTAACATGGCTAAGCCACATGGTTCTCCTAGAACAAGACTACACGGCGTGTTAGTTCCAGACACGGTGTGTACTATTCGAACCCCACCAAAACGTGTTTTTAGTTACACGGTCGGATACAAAGGTTACATTACACATCATGTTCAATATTGACACGGCATGTACAACTTAAGTTTTCATCTATCTGTGTCATTAGTCACATGGGTGGACACATGGTCTATGCAACATGGTGTGTACATCCAGTACATGGTGTGTCCCACCAAAGATTTCCCAACCCTGTGTTTCTGCCCACACATTCAATAACGTGGTTAGATACTACACGGCGTGTACAAACTGTACATGGTGATTACTTAATAAAAACAGTTCCTTCCTGAACAGAAGGACACATGGCATGTATTAACCACTACACACTGTGTATTCTAGGTTTTTCCAGACAGTGATCCTTAGAAACGACTCTGGAGCCCAAAAAACACTAAATCGAACATTAATATGTTAAATTATGATCTGTGAGGGCCCATACTTCCCGTGAATCAAAGCTTGGCATCTTATAGATGTCATATACAAGGAAAACAAGGCAATGATCCACCAAATTCCGGTCCATGAGGGCCCATAACACCTCAAGAACCAAAGTTTAGAATTCCTTCAAATAATGACTTATGCAAAGCAATACCCTATCAAAAGTAGGTATTCTATCAAGGCATCTATCAAAATATCATACATATCTACTATAAAATCTATCACAACAACATGAAATCGCTAATTCACCTTAAATAGAATGGTAAGACTGCATGACATGTGTTTTCTATAAAGTGTCTATATGTTGCATGAGATGAAATACCCTCATATCTTTGGGTTTCAACAGAAATAGAACCTCAATAACATCAATAATAACAACAAAATACATGTGAATCACCCAACGGTGAAAATAAAATCAACTATAAAATTGAAAAACCAGAAAAATTGAAATAAACGAGGTAAATTGGATTTTCCCTATACACGGGTTAGCTACTCCTGGGAATAACTTATTACCAACTACCTATTCCTTCATATCCCTGGATATAGGCTCTAAACAGTAAGTCAAGAAGAAAATAATCCTCTGATACCACTTTGTAACATCCTGGTTCCAGAAGCCGCCCAGAGGTGCCCAGTACCTGGTTGGTCACATGGGCTCAAGTGCATTCCCCCAAACACCAAAGGCTACCAACTAGAAGTGGGAGACTTGGGTGTGACAGTGGGGAAACTATGACCTCATTGGTAGAGTAAAACAATGGAATTAAATGGATATACAACAGCTGAAGCAGTAATAATACCATACATCAGCAAACAGTGGAAGACTGAGGTAATAAACAACTGGAGCACATATATATAAATTATGAATTATAAAATTGTCTAGGAAAGAAGCAAAAAAAATTCACAATACTAAAATACATAAATAACCAAAGTATAAAAGAAAATAGATAAACTTCAACAACATCAAAAGCCTCAGCTTTGTCTCATGCTCTCCAACTCCTCAGCAATTCAGTACCTAAAGTAGAAGGGTGTTTTCCCATGTCTATACCTATAGCAATATAATCTATTTGGCCCCAAAAGCAAGGCCCAAATAGGGTGTGAGACTAAATCCTAGTAGGCAACCACCCAAATATTTGTTCCCAACAGTCAGTGAATATATATGGCTGACAATAATCAAGATGAAGCAGTAAACAAGGAAGTACTCAAAAGTAACCAATCCTATAGTTCAAATGAATTCAATTTCATATATCAAATAAGTAGCTAAAAAAATTAGGTAACCCTCTGGGAGTACTCACAACCTAATCCCTCTAGTTCAACCAAACAAGAACAAGCAACCCTCTGGGAAGTACACACAGTCTAACCCCTCTGGTTCAACTTAAGAGTAGACTCTTAGAGGAAGAACTTACCATAAATTCTCCCTCTAGTCTTGTATCGGTAACTAAAAGGCACTCTGGGGAAGCACTCAATGTCTCATTCCCCCTGTGGCCCATGTTGAGGAACTACAGACACTCTGAGGAAGCACCTACGTTAATTCCCCCTATGGTCTCACATCATAACAGTAAACATACACTCTGTAGAATCCCTCAACATCCATTCTCCCTATGGTTTACTACACCAGGTTCTCATGGCCCTATGTAAGTCAATCGAGCATAGAAATTCATAGCATCTAAGGTAAACCTCAAGAAATACTTGTCTAAACAGTCTATATCATAACAACATGTCAGAAAAAAATAATATTACTCCATCCTATCAGCACTAGGAATGGAAAGCAAGCAACCTAACAGGCTAAGAAAGACCAAATGGTCTTAAACAAAAAAACATGGGAAAGACATCCATATCATTGCAATTAACCCTGTTCACATTCAATTGACCACTGCTCAAGAATATAAATTATAGCAGGTAATAACAGGTTTAAAACCGTGAACACGCAATACCTTGTTCTAGGTTATTGGGAACTTTTGCACATAAAATTCAAAGATTATATATGGAAAGGCACAAGCCACCTACCTCAGTGTTATGGGATCTTTATATGTGAACCTCAAGCCTTGAATCTCCCAATAACACCTCATATCTACAAAAAATCTAAAAATTATCAACCGGGGATAACTCTTGAAAGAATAGGAATTAGGAAACGAAGATCTAGAAGAAGGAAGAGCTTACCGTAGTGATCCCAACACAATTGACGGAGGCCGAATTAGAGAATAGATGATCGATCGGGGGATCGGGGAAAGATCGACGACGTACAGACGCTCTCGACCAAAGAAGGTGAAGAAGAAGATGCTTTTTCCAATTAGATGCAACCCTGTTCTATTTAATGAAAAAAAGAAAGTACACAACATGTACTTTAGAAGTACATAGTGTGTACTTGCCCTTACCAGCCCCCGCATTAGGCAGTCTCTAGGTCACCACACATGGCCATGTGCACGGCTGTTACACGGCCAGAACATGGCTACCCATGGTAACTGAGTACACTGAGTATACTTACAAAGTACACGGTGTGTACCTAAAAAATTTCCAACAACTCCTCTTTTTCTCAAGAACACCAGAAAAAGGAAAACATACCAGATAAGAAGATCTGGGTTCTTACAGGAAGAATCTCAACGATTTATGCATAATCGACTTAAGAGAAACATCGCACATGACGCCTCAACTGGAATGCTCTGAACAGTGTGAAACTGTCCTAGAATGACATGGGTATATGGGTAATGATTACACAATGAATATCATTGGAGTCAATGACATCAAATTGAAGATTAATGATGGCATGGTACGAACCATCCAAAGAGTACCCCATGTGAAGGTCCTAAAAAACAAAATATTTTCTTTCAGAAAATTAGATTATATCGAACACATGACTCACAATAAGAATGGAGTGATGAGAATAATGAATGTTTCACTTATAGTGATGAAGGAATAGAATATCTTGAAGAACTTGTATGTGATTATGGGTGAAATGTAAAAGGAATATTAGATAGTTTTTGCATCAACTACCTCAATGAAAGCATTGATGATGTTATGGTGTCAGAGGCTTGTCCATATGTCAGAATGAGGCCTGAAAATTCTTGTAGAAGATAAACTACTTCCTAGTCTCACAAATATATCCTTACCATTTTGAGATAATTGTTTTAGAAAGAAACATGGTTTACAGTTTGGTGAATTAAAAATAACAAGCAAAGAGATATTAGATTTGATCCATTCTGATGTTTGGAAATCACCAGTTATATCTCTGGGAGGAGCAAGGTACTTTGTATCCATCATTTATGATTATTATAGGAGATGTTTGGTGTACCCAATAAAGAGAAATGTGTATGTTTTTTAATCCTTCAAAACATTAAAATCAATGAATGAACTTGAATATGGAAAGAATATCAAGTTTCTATGTACTAACAATAATAGAGAATATACAAGTGATAAGTTTGATATTTTCTGTCAATGAGAAGGTATCATTAGAGTGTTCATGGAGGCGTACACTCCTCAAAAAATTGGAGTGGCTTAATGCACGAACAAAAACATGTTGGATAGAACAAGATAAATGTTGAAGACTCTATAAATTTTGAAAAACTCTTGTGTAGAAGTAGTGAATATCATCTATTAGGTGATAAATAGATCTCCTTCACTAGATATTGATCTGAATACCCCATTGGAGATGTGGACTAGTGAAACTACTGGCTATTCTCAGTATCATACTTTTAGAAGTCATGTATATGCATTGTTTAATGATAAAAAATATCGAATTTGGATTCAAGATCCAAGAAATGTATCTTCTTAGGGTGTGCTGATGGTGTGAAGGGGTATCATTTGTGGGATCCCACTTCCCAAAAACTTATCATCAGTAGATACTTAAATTTTATAGAAGAAAATGTGAAAATGAAAATTGATAGATTCCTGGAGAGAGAGAGAATAAATAAGCTAAAATAGTCTAAGAACAGGAAAAACAAAAGGAAAAGTCAATTTCCTCTGAGGTATTACCAGAGCGGAATGATCAAATATAGGTGGAGTCTGGAATACACTGATCAAATAAAGAGAAAAGATCACCCATTTGGAACTCATACTACGTTACTGAGAGAAACATTTTTTGCTGCTTATTGGAGGAGGATGGGGAGCCATGTTTTTCTTTGGAGGCTCCCTAGATTCTATATGTATCCTCATAGATGGTGGCAATGCAGGATGAAATTTAAGCCCTATACAAGAAAAATACTAGGGATCATGTTCCATTACCTCATGGAATAAAGTCTACCGGAAACAAATGGGTATTTAGGATCAAGTGGAATAAAAATGACTGTATGGAATGATATAATTACAAACTAGTGGTAAAAGGATATTCTAAGAAATAAGGTATTGATTTCAATGCAATATTTTATCTTTTTGTTAGATTGACTTTTATTCAAATAGTTCTGGTGATTGTGTACTACATACAGTTTAAATCTAGGGTAGTTGGATGTGAAGTCTGATTTTCTAAATGGTGATCTTGATGAAGAGATATATATGCTTCAGAAAAAAAAATTCCTATGAAATAAAATAGAACATGGTTTTTAGGTTGAAAAAATCTATGTACGGTCTCAAATAGGCATCAAGGAGTTGGTACAGGAGATTTTGTTCCTATATCAGAAGCCTTGGATACAACAAACTTCATTCATATCCTTGTGCATATTTTAAGGGTTTGTATGGTAATGATTTCATGATTATTATGTTTTGTGTGGATGACATGTCGGTTTCAAGCCCCAAAAATGATCAGATCTAGGAGATGAAGGAACATTTGGCTATGGAGTTTGATATGATGGATTTTGGTCCCACAAAAAAGATTCTTGGGATGTAGATTTACCATGACAGGAATAATGGGAATATTTTTCTATCACAGAAGAATTACATATAGAAAGTATTAAAACAATTTATCATGATATAATTTAATCCAATATCTACCCCTCTTCCTATTAATTTCATTTTATCCTCTATGATGAGTCTTATTAGTAAAGTGGGGAGGGTGGAGATATCTCGAGTATCATATACATCAGCAGTGGGGGGTATAATTTTCATTATGGTTTGTACTGGACTAGACATTGCACATGTAGTTGGGAAAGTTGGTCGGTACATAAAGAATATAGGATGGGAGTGTTGGAAAATATTTAAAAGTATCCTGAGATATATCAAGGAAACCTCAAATTTTTCTTTATGTTATGGAGGATCAGATTTTACTATCATAGTATATTTTGATTCAAATTTTTCTGGTGATTCTAATTTGTGTAAATCCACTACTGGTCATGTGTTTACTCTTTTAGGAGGAGCTGTGAGATGGATTTAGAAGTTACATTCACTAGTGGATTTATCCATGATGGAAGAAGAATATGTTGCATCTACACAAGATTACAAATCTATGATTTGGATGATAAAGTTGTTGGAGGATATTGAGTATAGATATGAGAAGATTACAATGTTTTTTTATAGTCAGGTCACCTTATAAATTCCAAGGAATATATCTTTTAATTCCATAATGAAACACATTGGGGTAAAATATAACTTTTTCTGAGATGTGGTGGAGGAAGGAAGTGTGTACATGTAGAAAATTCACACTAAAGAAAATGTGTATGATTTCATGATAAAGGATATTGAATCCGATAAGCTCATATGGTGAAAATACTCAAGAATCCATGTAGAGATGTGAGAAACACGGTTTGGAAGATAGAAAGGATGTGTGGAGATATAATTGGTCTAATCAAATCTCAAAGTGGGAGATGTGTTGGAAGTATTTTTCCATGGACAGTGTTTCCCCACAATTTTTGAAAGGGAGACAGGATGGTGGTAGATTAGGTAGGTGTTTGGTGGGTCTCCAAACACCCCCAAACCCACCAGTGGAAGAAGAGGAGGCAGGGGAGAGGTATCCTATAAATGGGGATCTCTCTGAATGGTTTTATCATCAACTTCATTGGGTATATTATCATTAGTTTTTTATCATTGTGTGGCATTTTGTGAGGAATTTTCCACACATATTCAAGAGGGATATTTGCAAGGGTTTTATACTTTTAATATATAGGGGTGTGTATCCACTTTTACCCATGGTTATCCTACTATTTACATGATGTTTTTTACCACTTTAATTTTTTGGGGTTTTCCATGGTACATATGGTGTCCATTTATTTCTATATTTTTTGAATTTATTTTATCTCATAATTATTGTTACACTAGTGGGCCAATCATTTTTAGTCCCAACATGCTCAACTAGACACACACCCACCATGCATTTAACAATGAAAAATCTTACTACATCACCCAAAACCTCTCAAGATCTACATTCTATGGCTTGTAGAATATGTTCTACCAACTGGATGTCAATACACCCATGGTGTACCTTACTCTCTATGGAAGGAGGATAATCAAGATTCTGGTGATGGTGATGTCGTACCCATACATATTTGGGAAATTTTACCAATTCCATTATGTTTTTTATGGGGAGAAGATGGGTAGGTAGCATACAAGAAGAACATGGGGTGGATCAAAAGGCTTTACACATTCATGGAACCATATGTTTCTTGGTTTTTGAGGGTTACGTATGTAAACTTCTAGGATGTTTACATTAGGACCAAAAACCATTATGGTGGCTCAAGCTATCCGTAGGCTAGCATTTTGGTTGAGAATGAATTCAACCAAAACACCCAGAAGATGTTAAAGGTGAAGATGAGGGTGGATCTAGGAATCATCTTCTGGAATGAGAAGTGTGTTCTAGTTTTTCAATGGGTACCCATTTACACCCAACTCAATTTATACTAATTGTGTTATCTATTTTTTATAATAAATAAATCTCTTGTCTCACTGGCACTGATTAAAGGTTTGTGTGAATAAAAAATATATTTGTAACATTGTGTTACATTTTTTGGGGGAATCGTTTATTTTCCAGGTGGTTATGGAGGCAATTAATAATCAACTTGTGAATGAAATTAATAATTAACTCTTGGAACTTAATAAAATACACTCAAATCATCGGGTTCTGATGGTTTCCATGCCTTATTTATTTAAAAATGTTAACACATTATCGATATGAATATTTTGAGTCTCATGAAGGATCTATGGATAGGTAAAGCTAATTTTCACTTGGTTAATGAGAAACTTATTACCCTAATTCCTAATATTAGAAATTTGTATTTTTTTCATTGATTTTATACCCATCAGTCTTTGCAACATCACTTATAAAATCTTCTCTAAGATTATTTAATCAACTTTGGATATAGTTTCCCTTTATTTCTAATTAGAAACAGGTAGTTTTTGAACCCAGGAGACTTATTAATGACAATAAAATTATGGATTGTGAGATTTTTCAATCCATTAAAACATGTAATAAATCCAATAAAGATGTTATGGCATGGAAACTTGAGATGAAAAAAACTTATGAAAAAGTTAAATGTTCATTCCTTCGATTTGTGATGACCAAGATGAGTTTTTTCTCAAAATGTATTGAAACCTTTATGTGTTTTTTTGATTCTTACAAGATTCGGATCAGCGGTGGACTTACATATAGATTTACCCCCTCCATAGGCCTTTTCTAAAGGGAAAATATCTCCCCATTCCTCTTTATATTATTTGTTGATGTATTTTTTCAATCATATGTCTTTACCCGTTAATGGTAACCTCATCCATGGTGTGAAGATGTGTCGATGGGGCCCCATATCCCCCAATTGTTTTTTCAAATGATATCCTTCAATTCCCAAGGTCCACTTTGGTATAATGAAATTATATTTTCCAAATTATCCATATGTATGAGTTGGCATTGATAAAATCTGTCAATCACTCAAAATCTAAAATCTATTTTAGTTCTCCTATTCGACAATCCCAGAAAGAGAGTCTTTATCTTTCATTTGTAATTGAGTGGTGGATAAACACCATAAATATATTGGTTTCTCCACCACTTTTGGGAAATCAAAAAAATAAGTTTTCTCAAATATTCTTGATAGGGTGGATAAGAAAATTTAGGGGTTTGGATAAAAGAATTTTCAATGAGGGTAAAGAATTATTAATTAAGAAAATCACCCACTTAACCCCAAATTATTTTGTACCACTCTTTAAAATCCTTGTATTTCTTATTGATCAAATACATTCTCATCTAGATAATTTTTTGTGGGGAGCATTTAATGTGTATAATAAAACCCACAAGATCACTTAGGACAAGATATTTTATCCTAAAGCTTGCAGAGTGATGGGATTTCTGGACATGTGATGTTTCAATTTTTCTATCCTTTCTAAATGAGGATAAAATATCATATATAACCCTAAGTCCCTATGTTCTAGAGTCTTTAGGGATTAGTATTTCCCTTATCCGATCTTAATTGGGGAATCCCTTGTCTCTTAGCTCAGCTTCTTCTAGAGATTCCTCTGGGGCGTGTGATATTTTCTCCTTAGGGGATTTATTGAAGTATTGGTGATGGGTGTTCTAATAGAATTTGTAAATACCCATGGATCATTGATGGTGTTATCTGATTGGACACTTCTTAACTAGCTGAGGGATGGGAAGATGATATTGTCCAATAGTTACTCAATGAAAATGGAGATTACTGGTGTAATGAGAAACTAAAGTAGAGGTTTAATGACAAAGATAGATTTATTATATAGAACATCCCTTATGTTAGGAATCTTGGGCATGACCTCCTCTACCAGTATTTGGATATATCTGGTACGTACTCTATTATATTGGTCTATATAGAGGCACTTGATATGGTGATTACAAAACTAGATGCTATTTATAAATTTATTTATCAATATATAATCCCTCTTAAAGTATGGTATTTTGTATGGAAACCCTTTTCTATATTTCTTCCTATAAAATATTACATTTTCTTGTTCCATGAAACTAGAGACTCCTCCTGTACAATTTTTCTTGATGTTGTAGGGTCACCTTTTCATGATGTCTCTCTTTTCCCTGGTATGAGGGAGGTGCGACATGCATTTAGTGTGGATGTGGATGTGATTCTTGGAATGGAATCAAACTTGGCGGCTCCTTTTATAAAATAGTCTACTGATATTCCTATATAAAAATGATTCCATCAGGCACATTTTCATGGATTCTCCAACTTGTAGAAATGACATTATATTTAATTAGGTGACCATGTTGTTCTCCATTTGGGTTGAATGGGAAAAACTCTAGCAAAATTCATGGAAACCATTTGTCCAGCTTCATATGGCCCCTACTATGCTTCATCCTTCATGTGTTTGGATCCTACCACCAATGGTGTTCCTTAAGATTAATGTGGAATCTTCTTTGTCTAATCATGGCACTTATGGTATCAACTTCATCGTCAGGGACTTCATCAGCTTTGTTGTTGCAATTTTTTATTCATCCTTCAATGCAAACTAGACACCACCAGTGGTAGAATCCCAAGCCATCCTTTCTGGCCTTTCTTTACCTCTTGAGAGAGGCTTTACTTCTCTAATATTAGAGTTAGACTACCTTCCCATCATTGATGTTATCTCCTCTTTGGATTATGGGCTCCAGTTGTTTGGTCTGATTTTCATGGGGATTTGGTCTCTTCACATGAGGTTCCTCACATGATCATTCTCTTTCGTTAAAAGAGATGGGAAAAAGGTGTCACATATACTGGCTATGTAAGGATTCTTTGGTGATTCTCATGTTTGGATGGATGATTTCCCATGTGGGATTTCTTTATTTGTTTCATTGGATTTTTTATCATCTAATTAAAGTTCCCTCATTCTAAAAAAATCATTAAAGTATGTATATATAAATATATATACTATTTTAATTATATACATAAATACTACTGTAATTATGTTTTTCACTCATAATATTTGATATAAAATATTCTTTTCAAATGGGATGAAAATTCTAATCTGTCACCACTAATGTGATCATTTCATCGATACAAATAATTCTAGGCCCATATATATTACTATTTTTTTTATTCATATACAAATATGAATTTTCAGTGTAAATGTACGATATATTTTTCAAAAATTATTAATTATTATTTTTTGTACAAAAAAAATATGTTAAAAAATTGATATAGATAAAAAATTTAGAAAATTATTGAGTATACGGGTATATATATATATATATATATATTCATGTATATACATACATATATATTGATTTATATTATTAAAATTACATTCATACAAATTACTATAATTATTTTTAAATATACATATCTATCAGCCCAAGAAACTATATGTATGTACATTCATGCACCGTGAAAATATAAAATTATATACCAATATTATTACTTATATGCATATATAAATATAAATATATGCACACTTACATACATATATCATAAAAACATATGTATATACACATAAACATATATATAATTATACAGAAAACATAAATCTTATTATATAAAATTGAGAATGTATTTTATTTGTATACACTTTTTGTAGTAATTAATTTTTTTTATACCAACATATCAATAAATATATATAAAAATAACTGGTCATTCACACATGCATATATATAAATAAATGAATATGTATATATATATATATATTAATATAAAATATTCTTTCATAATTACATACACACAATGGAAATATATATAAATGAATATATATACAAATTAAGTTCTATATGTACTGTATAAAAAAATTCAAAATTCACTTATATTAATTATATAAAATAATAAATTTGTATAATCATAAATAATTACACTAATATATTTATATGTATTCATGTTTATATATTTTTTACAATGTTATATGATATATTAATCTTGGAGATCTGCTGTTACAAATTCATGCACCCACGAAGAGAAATGATCGAGCAAGAGATGGTTCATGCCTGAAAGACCAGAAGAAGATAAATGATGGGCTTCTTCCTTTCCTTCCCATTTGATGAAGGAGAAAGAGAAGGATGTGAAGCTTTGACTGAGATACTATATTTTCCTAATGAGGAAGCCAAAAGATTGGAGGCCACCATCATCAAACCTGATAGCATTGGTGATAGTGAGACAGTCTGATTCAATGTGAATAACATCCCTTCTAAAATATTTTACAAAAGTTAGCCCGGAAAGGAAAATGTAGGCCTCAGAAACAGTGGGCTCCCAAAGACCGTGGTAAGACTCCTGTTTGGCAACAATGACATGGACCTAGTGGTTCCGAAACATCAATCCAATTCCAAAAATTTCATCCTTGAAGAGAGATGAATCAATATTGATCTTAAGGATTACTTCCAGGGGACACCATCTTGTAACAACTGTGTGAGAGCCAAAGACCACATTCTGATTAGGGAGTTAATTCCACCCCTCAATACAGGAGGTTTCTCGTCCAATACAGAATACAAAAGTCTTTGAAGTGTGGTTAAAGATGAATTCATTTTTTCTAATCTATATGATTCAAGCCACGATGCACAATAAAGAAACTTCATTAGCAGTGAATGAAGAAGACCACATCATCAGCAGTGCTGGGAGGTCCAGCGTCTTATCCAGTAAAAGTTCTGTAGGAGATCCCCAAGCTTTCTAGATCTCCTCCACCCCAGGGAACTGGATGATAGCATGCACAAGTGATTCCAGGATACCCAAACAAAGGGGACATTGCCTGTCGTTCATAGCATGATGAAAATAGAGGAATTCCAGAGTGGGAAGAATATCGGTGCACACCTACCACCAGAAATAGTGTATTTTTGAGGGGGGGACCTTTAGATTACAGATTGTTTTCCAAAGTCCCTCCCTTTCCTCAAAGTGATCATCAAGAGTGAGCCTATAACATAATTTCACTGTATAGGATTCAGAAATGTCATTTAATTAATAAATATAGTCATGTACCACATCCATCACATAGGGGATGCTAAGAATAATTCTTTTGTCCCTTTAATTGAACCATGAATTAATTTTTTCCATACACCAACCACTCCCAGAGTCATCAAAGAGGCAGTGGACAGTGGCATTCTCAAATCCAGGTATAGTTGGGGAAGTATCCAGCATGCTATCTTTATCAATAAACTAGGGATCATTGAAATTTCAATCCATCCCCAATCCTCCAACCCAAAACATTATCATGTAATTTTCATCCTCCCCAAATATGTCTACATAGAAAGTCGGGACAGGGCCAAGAGAGGAGTTCTGGAAATCTGAGTGGGGAAAATATTTTTCACGAAGTATCCGCGCAGAGAGAGAAGAATGATGAATCATGAGGTGCCACCCCTATTTCGAAAAAAGGGCATCATTAGAAAGATGGAGGTCCTGAAAACCCATTCTTCCACCTGTTTTAGGGGCACATAGATATTTCCAAGCAATCCAATTAATTTTATTCCTTCCATTATTATGTCCCCTCTAGAAGTTGGTGATGCGAGAGTGTATTTGGTCAACGATAACACTAGAAAGATTGAATAGGTACATGATATAGCCGGGGATAGACTAAAGAGATGCCTTGATGAGAGTTTCCTTACCCACTTTAGAAATTATTTTCGGAGTCTATCCTTAGATTTTTTCCAGATTTGATCCACCGTGGATGAGAAAATTTCTTTTTGTGATCAGCTGAAAATCATGGTTAGTCCAAATTATTTGTTATGCTTATTGAAAATTTGAATACCTATAGTGAGACAATGTTTCGCTCTCTTGGTCTATGGGACACCAGTACTGAAAGAAATTTCTGATTTTCCCTGATTGATCTCTTGTCCAGAAGCCCTCTCATAAAAGAGAATCACATTGCAGATAGCATGACATTCATCATTTGTAGCCCTTGAAAATATATGATATTCATCCTCAAAGAAAATATGCGAAATAGGTGAGATAATCTAAAAAATATTTTCCCCATGAATCTACTTAGAGGAAGCTACCAACGAAAGGAGGTTAAAAAAACATCAGCCACTAAGATGAAGAGAAAGGGGGAGAGGGGATCTCCTTGGTGAAGGCCTCGGGTGGGTGATAATCCTTGGGTAAGTCCACTATTAAAATTAATCTTAAAATATACAGTAAAAACACATTGCATGATCATATCTGTCCATTTTGAGTAGAATCCCATTTTCATCATAACAAACCGAATAAAGTGTCATTCCACTCTATCATGAGCCTTGGTCATATCTAGTTTCCAGGACATAGTACCTCTTTTTTTAGCCGATCGTGTTTTCATAGAATGAAACACCTCAAGGGCTACAATGGAATTATATGTGACAATAATTTTTTCAAGAAAGGAAATTTAATTTTTTGAGATAATAGTAGGTAACCACATGCACAAACGATTGGCCAAAATCTTGGAGAAAATATTGTAGGAGACAATGCATAAGATGAATGGACGGAAGTCCAAATCCAAAAGGGGTTTCTTAGTCTTTGGGGTGAGGGTAAGAATTGTCTCATTAAGGGAGAAAAGGTTGATCTCCATATCCCAAATACCATTCATATGATCAGAAATGTCTGGGATGAAAATATGAAAATATTTCTTGAAGAAATGAGCATAGAATCCATCAGTACCCAGGGCCTTTGTGGAATGGATATGTTTAAGAGCCCGTAAAATCTCATCATCTGAAAAAATATTTTGTGAGTTTGTGATTCATTTCATCGGTGATCACAGGTTTGTTGCATGACTCAACGTCAGCAGAAATTGTGGGATCCCCTACATTATTAATATTTTGAAAATAATAGGAAATAATATCATGAATACCTTCAACATTAGATATGGTTCTACCATCAGGGTGGAAGAGGCATGACATAAAAATTTTGTGACACATATTGGAAGCCTTCTGATGAAAGTATTGGTTGTTTTCATCCCCTTATTTAATGTGGTATTTTCACGCATGCATTTCCCAGAATATTTCCTTAATGAGAAGAGCCTCATCTAGTTTGCTTTGGAGAGAACCAATTCTGTATAGAATATCATCAGTTGGAGACTGTGCAAGAAGAACATTAATCTCTATCTCTAATGAGTTACATTGCTTGTCAAGTTGATGAAATTTTTTGTTGCTCTATAACCTCAGTTTAGTTGCCACCTTCTGGAGGTTAAAACTAATGTTTTTATTTCCTCCATCCCAACATGAATGAATAATGGATTCACATTCACAATATTTTTCCCAGAAGCTTTCAAATCTGAAAGGTTTCCCAGATATTGGGTTACGACCACTGTGAAAGAAGTTGATGAAAATAGGGCAGTGGTCCAAATAATTTGGCGGTAGGTGGGTGATATGGAACATTTTGAAAATATTGGTTCATTCCATTGATCCCAAGAATCTATCTAGGCGCTCAACAATGCGTGTGAATTTTGTATTCCCACGAAACTAGGCGAAGGGGATACCTGTAAAGCCAAGGTCAGCCACATCCGCTATAGAGATTGCATCCCAGAAGCCCAACATCGAGGAATAAGACCAACATGTGCCTCTGCATTTTTCATTTTCAAACAAAATCTCATTGAAATCACCACCAAAGAGGATAGGACCCAGATACCCTTGTCATAGTGAACAGAGAAGGTCCCACAATTTCCATTTCTCATTTTTTGATGGCCTTCTGTAGAAGCCCATAAATGTCCATGGTAGAGAGAGGGAATCATGAATGGATATATCCACATGATTTGAGGTGTAAGAGGTGATTCTGAAATCAACTTTATCCTTCCAAAGAAGACACATTCTCCCAGAGTGGCCTCTGCGAGGGACCGGGAAGCATCCCTGAAACCCACATTTGTACGCAATACTAGTGTTGTCCTTGTTTTCCAATATGGTTTTGGACAAGAAAAACATATCAAGGTGACTTTTAGCATAATGGAACTGGATAATCCATACTGTACATGGGTTTCAAAGCCCATTTCAGTTCCAAAATAGGATCTTCATTGATCTAGGTGGGGTTGGGACATACCGGTCTTGGCCTCTATAAATGCAAAGAACATTCCGTCACCCACTGCTTTCCACCATTTTGGAAGGCTTTCAGTCAGCTTGAAATCCTCTAATCGCCATTTATGCTCCCCAGGATATGCATTAATAGGGTCACCACCCCTATCTCCACGATTAAAACTTTTCCCCATATGATGGTTTAGAGGGACTAATGACGTTATCCTAGTCATATCAGTTTCGTCCTGGGAGGTGGTACCTGGTACAATATAATTTGGACCAGGAGTAGTCTCTTATGGTTCGATAAAAAGTTGGTTCAACTCAGAACCTAGGTCCGGTGGTTCCTTAGCTTTTGATGTCAGTCCAACTGGTGGTAATACACTATCTTTCATAGAAGCAGGAACCCGACTTAAGGTGAAAGTTAGGTCCGTGTTCTGACTCCCATGATTTTCCTTAGTTTTGACCCCGACCATTGCGCTGCCCAAAGGCCCTCCTCCCACCTGAAGATCAATGTGATTATCCTCAGAAAAGTCGGGTGGTCCAAAAATAATGACATTATTGTGATCTGGTTCAGCCTTATTAGAGAAAGCCTTCACCATTCGATCTCGATCCTTTTGTTTTTACACTTCAGAAATTAACGCGAGTCCAGTAGTTTTTGCGCGAAGCCAAGGACCGTATTGAAAAATGATGTTGCCTTGTTCATTCTCCTTTTTTGAGTCACAACCATTATCTAGGTGTCCAATACAACCATAGTAAAAACAAAAAATTGGAAGCTTTTCAAAACTCAAAATATATCCTGATGTTACACTCTTTAATTGATAAGAACATACCCCTCATTAGTGGTTGTGTCACATCGACCAAGTCCCTAATTCACACCATGAGTCCCCAGTGAATTGTATCAGATCGATCCCAGTGAATAAATTGACCAATGCATCCTCCAGTTTTCCACATAACATGATATGTTGGACTATGAAACAGTATTTTTTTGATTTGTATCCAGAAAGGTGACCAATTCAAGTTAATTTTTTGAATATCAACCCCACCTTTAAATTCATCCATGATAATGAGCTGGTTATCAAAATACCATGGCATGCATTTTAGAAACTTATCTTTATATTTATAATTAAAGAATTCAAAGACAAGAAATCCCTCTCCCACTTCTTATATGGAAACGCCATCCACCAATCTCCATAATTTTTTCATAGTGTTTTTAAGGGACCCTTGATTGAATGAATGTTTTGTTAAAATTTTCCCAACCACTAGAAGCGACATGCGATGTGATAGGAAGGCGTCTTCATCTTTTCATGTGGTAATTGATGATTTCTCTTTATTAGTCAACAAAAGATTCTTCCACCAATTTTCCAGGTCTGAATCCATTTCAAAAGAACCATGGTTTTTTTCACGACGGTTTTTTTCATTTCTTCCTTTTTTTCTTTTTTTTCTTCCGCCGCAAGAGCCAATATCCCTGTGCAAACCAAAAAACATCCCAACCAAAAAAACCATCTTCATAAACGGGACTCCCCTACGCAAACCAAAAAAACCCTTCGCAAACAAACTCTACATGACCCCTCCTTCTCGAATCAGCATCATAGCGAACCAAATCCTTCGCAATCCACACCCTTCACAATGCCAAAATTGCCCACCGCGAACCACACCCAACACCCTGCGTGAACCACACCCTGCACAAGTAGATCCTTGTGAGCAGAATCCTTCATGCACAGATGCATCCATGAACCACACCCGTCAAAGATCACAAAACTCTATCACCAATTGTCGCAGCACACAAGTCTCCATCGCAAAACCGTCGCAAGTCACTGATCCAGAGCCGAAGCCTACAAATAGAGACCGTAAAAACCGAAATCGTTGAACCGAAAAACATAGAACCCAGATCAAAGCCGAAAACCGCAGATCCGAAACTATTGAACTGTAATCATTGGACAAAAAAATCTCAAGTCCCATATCCCAGATTGAATTCTAAATCTTTGAACCGAAATCACTTAATCGATAAACACAGATCCCAGATCGGAGACATCGCTAGGTGCAGATCAAAGTCGTTGCAAATTCGACGGAGATCCGTCAAAATTGAGGATCAGGAAGGCCACCAAAGAAACCAAGAGGTCACTGAACATCACAGATCTCCAATGAATGCGAGAGAGCCCGAACAATGCCAAAACATATGAAACAATTAGGACTCACATCCACGTGCAGATCTGCCGCAAGTCCGTAACTCTCACAAAAGACGCCGCCCCCACCACCAGCGCAGCAGCACACCGACGAAACCCATATACCCTAGGAGAAAAACCTCTCAATGATGGGAGGAAAAATCAAAAGGAACATGATGTAATTTTTATATTAATGTGAATGTATGTACATGTAATAATATTTAGATGTGTGTATGTACATGTTTTAAAATATACTTATAAATACTCATATTTTTATATACCTATAATAATTATTGATCACACACATATATAAAAACCAAGGAATATACATGCACACACACACATACATGAATACATACATACATATTAATATATTTACATACAAAAACATAAAATACATCTATATATATATATATATCTATATCTATACATAAAAATAATATATTCATATACAAGCATAGTTCAATACATATCTATATGTATAAGTACATATGTACATACATATAAAAATCTATATTAATATGAATGCTCAAAAAAATATTAATATGAGGATATAAATATATATTATTGAATTTATATGAAAATATAAATAGTGTTATTATTTAGATAAATAAGTACACGAATGCATACGAACATACATATATATACAAGCATATACAACTATACATATTTTTATGTATATTTTAATACAATTACATAAATATATATAAATCTTATTATATATACATACATACATATACATACAATCATACATATATATATACATACATATACATACTCATACATGAAATCATATTTTAGCATACATGACTACATTTATATATAATAATGTAATGTGGGAGATTTTCTAGACAAATCCCCTTAGGGAGATTTGTAGGAAAAATCCCCACCATGAGATTTTCCTAACAAATCCCCACCGAGATATTTGTATGAAAAATCCTTACAAAGAGATTTACTGGAAAAATCCCCACATAGATATTTCCTCAACAAATCCCTATCATGATATTTTTCAATGTTCCATGTACATTTGTAAAAACTTATAATTGTGTATATTTATTTTTGTAGATTCCTATATTTTTATATTACATTTACTAATAATTACATTAATATATATGCACGCATGCATGCAGGTAATTATATTTATATGTATGTATCTGTTTTGTGTTTGAGTTTTTATACACTTATATATATACACATGCATGTATATAAGATTTTGAATACACATATATATATATATGTACGGTAGCATGTATGACTAAAATATTTAAATATATGTATGAAAGAATGTATATATAAAATATTTAAATATATGTACTAAATCATGTGTATATAAAATATTTGGATGAAAGCATGTATGTATATGCATCACATACTTATATATAAATATATATATATATCTCTATGTGTGTGTGTACATATGTGTAGGTATATACGTCACATGCGTATATGTATGTATGTAAGCACCCATTCATTTTCATAATTTCATATACACACATATACATATATATTTTATGTAGTTATATTGATATATAATCAATACAATATATATAAATGTTATAATTAATAAAAATTTAACTAAATATTGTGTATTTAAGTAATTATAAGCATAGAAAAAATAATTACTTTAATTTTATAACAACATATATATATATATATAAAGGTTTATACACATAAGTGTAGTAATAAATATGCAAGTGTTAGTAAAAAATAATTGTTAATAAACTAATATAAAAATGTTAATCTATAATCATTAATATATATAAATTGTAAAAAATATTGATATGTATTATTGAAATTGTATAAAAATATAATTAATTTATTTATTTAAAAATATAAGTACATGCATGTATACAAATATACAACTATATATAGGCATATAGAACTACAAAAACTTTTCAATGTATTTTAATACATGTGCATACATGCATCTAAATATTATTATATATAAATACATACATATACATACAACCATTTTTAAATATAAATACAAATATATACAAACATGAATGTATTTATATATATTAATGTAATATGGGAGATTTGTAAAGAAAATATTCAATGAGAGATTTGAAGGACAAATCTACACCAGGATAATCGTATTACCAACATACTATGTAATATGAAAAAATTAAAATTCAAAATAATGTATCATATATGGTTAAAAAATTATTCATATCGATGTAATGAACACATAGTTGGTAACAGATTGAAATTCTGATACCATTTTAAAATAATATATTAGATCAAAGATTATTAGTGGGAAAAATGAGGATAGGGGATATGAAATGAAATTAGCATTTTACATAAGGGTATTCAAGTAATTATAATTATTACTATTAAAAAAATAATTGATTCGCATGGAGGATATCCTTCCACATGTGTTTTATCCATGCGGAATCATCTAAAGGTCTAAATTAACCCAACATTTCATATGGGTAATTGAGATAATGTGGAGTGGGTTAAATGGATAGTTAATAGAATTGGAATCCTAAAACTGAATTAAAAAACCAAAATGGTATTAATTTTAAAAACTAAAACCAAATTAAAAATCCTGAACATTATTAACATTCTATGGTCAATTTCCATTTTTTTGTGAGTTTTGGTCATTAATATTAATAAAAATAACCAAATTTATACATTTTTTACTTTTCTTATTAATCTTATGTTTTGAATTTATATTATTAAATTAAATGGGTTGGTAGGGGTTTATGTGAAATATATATTAAAATTATATAAATTTAACTAGAAAAGGTATTTCTAACACCAAATATTCCACATTGATTATTTAATAAATTATATTCCAATATTGAATCTCAAATACATGATGTGAAATATGTTTTAACATTAATAATTTAATAACCAATATAGAATATTGAATGCATAACTTTTTTCCCATTGGATATTCAACTAATGTGGAAGGTATTTACAAATATATTTCACCATAGTTATTCCAATAATTGATGGGGAAATTTTTAATATATTGAAACTCTAACCCTCATTTTCTCACATTGACCTTGCCCATTCACTCAAACATAAAATGTTCCCCTATCCCACTTCAATGATTTTCCTCACAATTCCCGTGACCATTTTGACATCGTTTCCTCAGACATCTATTGTTCACCTTCTCGATTCTTGTTGAAATAAATTAAATCAAACTTAAAAAAATAGGGTTTCATTAGCCTCCAGTGCATTACATGAGATCCAAAGTCTAACATTTAAGTTCAAGTGTAAATACACAAAGTTTTTAAAAAACTTACCTCTTTATAAATCAATTTCAATGCATATCATAGGACCCATTTTATTTCATAATAATTAAAACCTATAAACAAAGGATCTTTATCTTCTAAGTATTGAAAATGTGACATCCATTTTTAAATTTATTACCAAAAATAATTCAACAAACATGTGGATCCTATAAACGAGTTAAAATATACCCAAATGGGAGTTCCAGGGATGACTGGGTCCTTTATTGATGAATTTTATTCCCTTAAATAAGAAAACTATTGGTAACAAGTTGTTTTTATGTGTTTGTGAAGTTTTTAGATGAAACTGGTTTGTTTGAAGAACTATTTTTTTATCTTTGAAAAAATCACCCAACTTTTTAAAAATTTCCAACAATAGTGATCAAAAAAGATTTTTAATTTGATGAAGGCGATTGGAAAAAGTTATAACCAAGTTGATCATATTTGAAAAAGTGTTCATATGTAAAAAATTTCATAAATAGGATATCAGATGTGAAAAAGTGTTCGGACATCCAAAAAGATCAGATGAGGTTTTTGTAAGAAATTCTATCAGTTTAAGTTTTTGTGCCAAAATTTTGTCCTCAAAATTTTCAGGAAAACAAAATTTTATGATTATTTTATATTATTAAAGTTCACAACATCATGAGTTATGAAATATATCATCATCTAATAATTTATTATAAAGGGGGAGAAATTTATTTGGGTGTACAATGTTCTCATTTCGATATTCTATGGAATTCACTAGGCAGTCAAAAATCAGACAGAGTCATATCTGAGGAAAGTAATTTACTAGGTTTATGATGTTTATGAAGTTGATGATGACTTTGAAGTTTAAGAATTTTGGAAGTTACGACTTTATGAAATTTTTGATGCACACATGAAAATTCTATTAGACAGAGTAAATTTGTTGAAGTATAAAAGGGGGATGCTGAAGAAGGTAAAAATGATGTATTCAGATAAAATACACCATAAAAATGTTTAGTGAAATGTCTTTAAAAGTAAAAATTTTACAAATTTGTAAGGATATTATTGTTATAAGAAAATCGGATGAACCATGTGTTTGAGATTTATGAATTTCGTGGATGAGAAGAACATTTTTGAAGTATAAAACGATGATGAAGAAATAGATCGGATTAATTTCAATTAGGAAATATCATCAGAAAAAAATTAGAAAATGAAATTTTGGTACAATGTCCATCATGAAAATATGTATGATATTGTGAAGTTATAATTACTACAATATGATTAGATGAACTTTTTGATATAAATTTCATCAGATATAGGTTTTTATATAAAGTTTCAGAAAAGTGGGTTTTGATGAAATTCATCATATAGAGGTGCATTAGACAAAAGAAAAGTCATGACGTTTAAACAGATGAACTTTTAATTTAATGTTTCAAATGAATTTTGTTAAGTAATAATCTAAAATTGATTCTTTATATGAATTTTTTCTTTCAAATTTTTCATACTAGACAAACATTTAGTGATCTAATTTTTTACCATTCGAGGGTTCTATATGAATTTTTTATAAAGATAATAAAAGTGAAGATGCGTAGATGGTATTTTAATGTTCCAAATATCATAGAAGAAAATCGTGATACTCACCAATTTCAAATTCAATTTTAAGAAGTTTGAAATCATTTAAGATTCTCAAATTTATTTGAGAAGGTTATAAATTTTTTGAGACAATTTTAATGAATTGTATCGGTGAGATTTTTGAAATTTTAGTTTTCATTGAGTTAGAAAATAAATTGTTTTTCTCACCTATTCTCATTACAATGTTAATATATTAAGGGGTGAATACACAGTATTCATGTATTGTTCATGTTTTTGAAAAAGATGAACTGGTGCACAATTGGATTCATATAGAGACATCATAAAAACATATATCAGTTATATTTTTTAGTAGGAATGTTTCCAACCAAGTAATATCTTGGTTGAAGATGAAGGAGGAGAAGTTTTCAATGAATAGTGAATTTGTGGTCAGGAACTTTAAAAAAACTCACCTGAAAAATATTTTAATTATGTATGATCAGATGATCTGGTTATAAGGAAGTTGTTGAATTTTTTCAGAAGGCACCATATAAACTATATGGATAAATTTTCTGTATGTGATTTTTGGTAAAACCTGTTAGATGAATGAAAAACTAATTGAATAAGTTCTTACTAACTACTGGGTATGAAATTGATTAAGTGTTTTTAAATAATGAGAAAAGTGAAATTTGTACAAGAAACACAGTGAAAACCTTCTAATCATATTGGTGAAGGATTCAAAAATTTATTATGAAATCGTTGTTTCATATTTATCTATGCATAAATCAAATGCGCTATAATTTTGATAATTTTTCAATAAATGTTTAGAGATATCCCATACTTTCTTAAACCACATAAAAGGATTTGTTTCTAGTGGATTTTTTGGAATTTTATTATTTCCAAATCGTGCTAAGGACTATCTACTCTTATTGAGTAGTGAACCTTTTAAATACTTGTGTTACCATGGTTGTGTTTGAATTTTTATTACATAAAATTCATAACTCTTTAATATGAGGTGATGATTGTTTCATAAAAAAAAATTTAAAAAAGAAAAAGACTATTGATTCTCCCCCTCTCCGTCCCAGCGATCACAAAGATCATACTTATGCCTTTCAATTGGAATTAGAGTGAAGGTTCCCTTTGATGTCTCTTTGTGGATGTTGGATGGAAACAGAAGTTACTATAGATGTTCAAAATTCTATGAATATTGGGAGGATTCCTATTTTTAATGGAAATAAATACCATATCTAGAAAGGTATAATGTTTCTATATCTTATGTATCTTCATTATAAATTTATTTAAGTTATTATGGATTGATTTCCTCCTATTGTTGATAATGTTCCCCTTAAATATTCTGATAAGATGAATTTGGAATGTGATGAGTGAGACATAAATGATATAAATTCCCCTCTCCCTAATGGTGAGTTTCTTAGAGTTAATGGGGTTGGAATTACTGAAGAAATTTGGGAGAAGTTGAATCACATCTATGAAGGAAATAAAAAATTTAAGAAATCAAATTTAAAAATATAGAAACTAAAGTATGAAGATATCAATGTGGTTTATTATGACATATTTTGTATATCTTTTCATAGGATAGTTAGCTGACCAGCCCTGCGAAGGTGAAGTGTTTATATCATGGCATATGTTGGGGAGGATCAGTTCCAAGTTGTCTTGTCTAGGTGATTCTCTTTAATACCTACCAGTCATGTAATTGTCTCTAAGCATTTGGACCTTGTAAGGGTTCAACCTCACCCCTTGAAAGGTGGATTAGAAAAAAAAAAGGACCTTCAGGCCATTCTGACTGACTTATTTACAAGGTTTAATATCATTGTATGAACCATAAAATTTCTTGGTGAGAAGTTGGATGATTCTACCATAGTTGAAAATATCTTATGAATTATTATTGATAATTTTAATTCCAAAGTTTCAACTTTATAATATAGAGATTGAAAAACTCTATCATTGAATTATCTACACAACACTCTCATTGCATATGAAATGAGAAGAGAGAAATTTATGAAGAGTAAAGAGAAGGTCAATCAAGAAACATCCTTCAAAGCTGTTATGAAATGAAAATATAATAAATTTCAAGATGATGAAGAAGTTAGTGACTCTAAAACTAAATATGTGGTTAGTAAAAAAATTATGAATTTATGTCCTTGTTTTCTAAAAATGTGAAAAGGTGAATAGTGATGTACAAAGGAAACTTACCTTGGAAATATTTTCGTTGTAGACCTATTGGGAACTTTGTTGAAAATTTCCCTCAAAGGGTTGATGTATAATTTTATGGAGACAAAAAAATCAAGAATATTATTTAATAATAAAGAATAAAAATCTAAATATCATTCCAAGGGAAAGGATAAAAATTTCTCTAAATCCAAAAAATTTAATATATTTGTATAAAAGTGATAAAAATGATAATAATGAAGAAGAATATGAAAATATTAGTGATGATTCTTCTAAATAAACTCTTATTTATAAATTGAATGATGAAAAGTTCATTATTGATGAAATTAGTAGTTATAATGAATAAGAAACCTAGTTGTAATTTTCACTATCAAGAGGGTTGAAAGTTTGTCCTCAAAAGATTGTAAGAATTGAATGGGAGATCAAAAAATTGAAAAAGGGAAATCCTATAGAAAAAAATCAAGAATATTTTCTTGAATAAAATAAAAAGTTTCTAAGAGATATTGATAATATCAATAATTTTTTTTATGATAAGAAAAACCTCAATTTCGATCTTGAAGGAAAATTAAAGGTAAATGATGAATATTTAGAAATTACTCAATAAAAACTATCTAAATATGAGAAATGAAATTAAAATTTATTAAACATTAAAAAAAAAGATTGTGAAAGTTTTGAAATGTAAAAACCTAAGGAGGATCAATGAACTACATCCCTCAAATCACTTTCATGGACTCTTAACACACAAATCTAAATGAATTCAACCTCATTTAATTGACTTGAAGGTCAATTCCTAATTACTGAGAATGTATAATTTTATTTTCATAATTACAACCTGAATTTGATGCTCTAATATACTCCCCATTATCTAAAAAATCATCATGAAATATTCATCTGAAAATATCTTCCCAAATCTAGCTCACATGAATTTACTATGAAAAACATAGTGCAGCATTTACTCAACCTCATAGGTGAAGTATTTCACTTCACGGACCATGTTATACACTTCATATAGCTCCCTCGTAAGCTTCCTCTATTCATCATGTACCAAACATGTATAATATGAACTCCTTTTTTCATACCACACTCTATACTTCATGAACCAATCCCTTTAATCCACCATTTAGAGTGTTTTTCTTATGAGTTTTCTGAAAAAAAATAAGTCTAGGTTAATTTTATTTTGAAAATTATTATAAAAATACGGCTAAAGATTTTCCACATTTTGGTTAAGTGGAAAGGAAGCAAAGCCTCTGCCTCCTTTCATCAAAAGTAAAAAAACTTCTTTTAAATATACATGTTTTTATATTTAAAAATATATATTTTCTCATATTATGATATATAAATTGTGTTTATTTTATTTTGTTTAGAATTAGGTCATTAATATTTGAAAGTGAAAATGTTATATTTTTAAGCAATAAATTCTGTGACATGTAAATTGTATTTAAGTTATTATATTTATGATTTGGTTTATTTTCAATTATATTTTATATTTTGAGCCACTTTCTCAAATATATATTAGATTTTAATTATATTTTATAATTTTTATGATTTTAAAGTCACCAACATGAAACATAATAATGTTTGAAGTTGGTGTATTTGAAAGTCTATAACTTTTAAAATATATATACAATCTAAATGATATTTTAAAAACATACTAAACATATAAAAAATAATTCCAAATAATAATAATTTCTTAAAAAAATTAATGAAAAGTAATTTTGGTGTCATAATATTTTTTATAAACCATCACAATTGTATTTATAATATATTTTTACATTCCTTTATTTTTTAATTATTTATTATATTTATGAAATTCATTTTATTTTCAATTTTTTTTATAATATTATGATATGTTGAAATTATTATTTATATTGTTTTATAGTTTATATTTTATAATCTAATAAAGTTACCTACTTGAAATTTTCTTATATTTTAGGTAGTTGACTTTGAAAGCTTATAAAATATAAACTATAACTAAAATAAAAATAAAAATTAAAATAGTGGCTAAACATGTAAAAATGGGTGATAGTAAAACGAATTTAATCATTTTAATAGACATAAAACATACACAATAAGCATTAAAGTCTCTCTCTAAAGCGATGTCTCATCCCACATTCTAGTGTGCAAATGGGATGCCCATATTGAGATCATTGACCTCTCTGATGGGGTGGAGTATGATGACTTAGAGAGGCATATTCCTTGGGAACTAGAACCTCGATTTTCGAATTCACATTCTATGTCTCAATGAGAGGTGGTGTCAACTGGGTGTCATCAGGTGCACCTGATCTGTCTCCCTCTATGTGAGTAGAAGGACCTTCCATTAATGCCTGGGGGGAACATACAGGCTGTGATGACTCTGGCAAGAAATATGGAGGCATGGGAAATGACACTTGATAGAATCTTGTGTAATCTACACCCATAGAAAACTATGGATATCCTTTTAACATAGATGGATCTCATTCCACTTGATTCACATACCCAATATGATGAGTTTGGACTACTAGAGGACCTACCTCTTCTTATAGAATAGGTGAGGACTCACTTGCAACACAATGTGTTTTATATCGCCATCGTCACTATGCCTCATTAGCATTAGCAGTTGTTGGAGGAGGTTCCTGAGCATGAACCTACACTCCATGTGTAGGAGCATCATCTCCCTTGGGTGGATGATTTAATATACTATTATGAACTACATGATAATCTAGCTTCATCACTAGCATTGTAGTAGGGATCACTAGTAGGCTAGAAACCTCCTCATCCTCTAGATTATCCATGTAGATAATCCCCTATAGTTTTGTATGATATAAATAGATTCATAATGAATTATAAAATATTACAATAACCAAACTAATGTAAATTTATTGACTTACCAAAATCTTGAATCCCTCTACCATGTGGGGTGAGATACGGTATAGACTTCAGTCTATACCTTGGATCATACTCGACCTATTGTGATAGATGGAACAACATCATGCATACACCCTTGATATTAAGCGATGATTATATTAACTTGAGTTTGAGATACTCGACATGTCTTCGATTCTATTCGATATCTTCCCTCCCCATCAACTTCATAGAATAATGCAATGGTGACTGTCTTAGTGTAAGTGGAATGTTTCTGAACAAATTCAAATTGGTGCATGACTCAATCAGGATAGTGCCACTCAATAATATGAAAGTGAATGAGAGGTGCTACATCTATAGCATAATGATGTATAATAGTGTAGTACGTAGTAAAATCTTTTAATAAATCCCAATATGGCATCAATGTAATCTTAAAAGAAATGTGATATTTTTCAAAAAAAAGGCTAATAAAACTCAAAAATGATGATATTATGAAATTGGTTTGTCAATGAAAGATTTTATATACTTATGTTGATGGGTAGAATATTTTTCAGCATGAGATGGTATGCACCCAAATAGTGTTTTGGGGCACTAATAAAGTTGTTTTCCTCACTCCAAATATAAAATACATCATCGAAATTGATAAATAATAAGATATTAAATTCAATAACTCCTAATAGCAGTAGAAACCAATAGAGATGAGTGATCATACTATTTTCCATGTATATCATCATGAAACACATCTATAGATATCTTCTAACTATAAACAATAGTGGATAGGGGTGTGATGGACTCTCATACCCATATCTGAAGAAGGATGAAACATCCCCCGAGATCTATTCGATCTGAGTGGCATTCTATGTATAATGCTTTGTAAGTGTAATACAACCATATAGATCCCCTACTATATCTCCTAGCCCAATAAAAATCCTCTAGTATCCCCAGATACATCATGTTCACATGCATACCATAGTGATCAACACGCAGTACCCCTCCAATGATCTATACGATCTATGTATGGGCATGACGCATAATAGTATGCTCGTCAGCATCATTAGGTAACTATAAAAAATGAATCTCAATTCACCTCATAGATATTAACCCTCTATCTAAAGCATATCTCTTAGGAGTGTCAGACTAGTTATGAAGCAAGGCCCGTTATCATGCACCAGTTCCAGATCGAGTCTTGATCATTGCAGTGTTTTCGAGTTTTTCCCATAGGTAAATATGTGCTAGAGCCACATCCACTTGTAGTATCTAGATAGAGATTTTATTTCATAGATAACCACATAATCATTATGATACCAAAATTTTAGAATGTTCTCTTATATCCTAAAAGATGACACTAATGTTTTGTAGTACAATTTTTAACTTTCCAAAAGGTATGTTCAATGGTTTATAAATAGAATGTGATCCATCTAAAGAATATACATATATATTAAAAAAATAGGCATTTAATAAGGTATGAATCGTCTAAATTGTGGGAGTAACAAATTGTGTGTGCAGTTAAGCCTCATAGTCATCCTGTTTTTCATCTTTCATCCTATGTTTAGTCAATATTAATACAAATTTAATCATTAGTTAATCATTATTTAATCATTCATTAATCATTGATTATTCATTGGTTAATCATTATTTAATCATTGGTTAATCATTAATTAATCAGTCTTTAATCATTACTTAATCATTAGTTAATCATTATTTAATCACTCTTTAATCATTCCTTGCTCATTCTTTAATAAATAATTAATCATTACTTAATTAATATTTAATCATTAGTTAATCATTATTTGATCATTATTTTTTCATTCTTTAATCATTCCTTGATAATTAGTTAATCATTAGTTAATCATTCTTTAATCATTTCTTAATCATTCTTTAATAATTACTTAATCATTCTTGAATCATTATTTAATCATTAGTTAATCATTCTTTAATCATTCCTTAATCATTATTCAATCATTATTCAATCATTAGTAAATCATTACTTGATCATTCCTTAATCATTCCTTAATCATTCCTTAATCATTCCTTAATCATTACTTAATCATTACTTAATGATTAGTTAATCATTAGTTAATCATTAGTTAATCATTAGTTATTCTTTAGTTAATCATTAGTTAATATTTCTTTAATCCTTATTTAATCATTTCTTAATCATTGTTTAATCTTTAGTTAATTATTCCTTAACTATTCTTTAATCATTAGTTAATTATTATTTAATCATTAGTTAATCATTTGTTAATTATTATTTAATCATTAGTTAATCATTCATTAATCATTCTTTAATCATTCCACATTCATTATTTAATCATTCCTTAATCATTCTTTAATTAGTACTTAATTGTTAGTTAATCAATCTATAAAAATTATTTAATCATTAGTTAATCATTACTCAATCATTAGTTAATCATTAGTTAATCATAATTTATTTATAATTTAATCATCACTTAATCATTGCTAAATCATTAATTTATCATTAGTTAATCATTGCTAAACCATTAGTTTATAATTAGTTAATCATTCTATAATCATTACTTAATCATTCTTTAATCATTAGTTAATCATTCTTTAATCATTCTTTAATTATTCGTTAATCATTCATTGTTCATTAGATAATACTTAGTTAAAAATTACATAATCCTTAATTAATTATTCCTTAATAATTAGTTAATCATATAGTATTTATTATTTAATTAGTATTAGTTATTAATTATATTTAATCATTCTTTAATATTAAATTATTCATTAGTTAATCAATACTTAATAATTAATAATAATAACTATTATTTATTAACTATATATAACTAACTAAACTGATAAATAAATAACATATTTAAAACTAACTAAAAACAAATAAATTAATTAAATAAATAACTTTAAAATAAATAATAAAAAATACCTCTAAATGATGCTTCACAAAAAATTGGCACTTTTTTAGGGCCACCCAAACCGCTTCACACAAAGAAATATTATTTTAGAGAGAGAGAGAGAGAGAGATTGGAATTTAGAGGGATGGTAGAATTTTGAAGTGAGGATGGGGGTTCACTTTTATAGAAACTTAAGGTAAAGGTGTCACCCCTACCACCTTTCATCTTTATGTTAGGTGAAAGGCAGCTTCTTTAGGGCTGCCTTTCACTTTACTTTCGGTGAAAGGTGGCAAGCCCTCAACCGCATTTTCCATGTCATCAATCTATGTCAATGGGAGGCGAAGGTGTCACACCCCACACCACTTTCAATAAATAGGGAGGGTTTGAGGGCCCCTTCCTCCTTCCTAATACATAATTCAAAAAAAATTATTAACCTACTCTTATTTTTAATAAAATCAGAAAAGGCCTAAAAAACTCCCTTATAGACCACGTAAATAACCTTGTGGATTACACACTCCTCACAATTTTTATATAATCTACTCCATGTGTAATCTCATTTAAATTTCCTTCATGCTCACCTCCTATATGCACCGGCTTCATGAACTAACTTCGAGATACTTACTTCAGCTCATAGATTCTCTAATTTTATCTCAAATCACTGGATCTATATTTAACCTTTTATCAATAATTAATGAAAGGTTTCATGAGGTATTTGCAGGAAAATCTCCCATAAAACATGTTAAACCTTGGAATTATAATTCACGTCCTATAAAAATATCATTATCAACACTCAAAAAATCATTGTCATGTGACAGTATACCCCACTAACGACCACGCACTCCACTGCTCAATCACATAATTGACATTGTTATTAATTGATCCTATTCCATAGAATATATTTCCTATAAATCCCATCTCTGGATATGTATTTCTTTAATAGTCATTCAAAAAACACTACCTTCTGACCATATATTATCATGCGTACTGCGTACATAACTTAACAGTTGAACATGCTCCTTCATAAAACTCCCATTATCAAGTAATGTACTTGACCATGCAGGATGAATTCTTGACCATGTGAGATAAATTCTTGACAATAGTATAGACTTAATTATCCTTTAAAACTTTATTAAAATTCAATAGAACTGCTAGTTTTTCAGACCCAAAAATTTTAAAAACACTGGAAATTTATTCCATTGAACAAACTTCATCAATTACCCCAATATGGCTCCATTTTATATTAAACAACTTCCTATATCTTCAAACTCCTTTGATGAACCTATAAATTCATTATCAAAAAACACAACATCAACATCAAATAATATCCCAAATCACCTTTGTTACAACATATAAATATGATATAACTTTCAATTATGTAAGAAGTCTGTTTATTAATATTTTTGAATTAATAGAGTTTAGTATTTTCATTTTGAAGGAGTGTATATTTAAAGAGTAAATAAGTACATGAGTTAATGGGCATGTTGGTTAGGGTTTATGAGTTATGTTTTATGAGTTAAGAATATAATTTAGGGTTGTATGGAAAGATATCGTGAAAGGAAAAACAAAAAAATCTATTAATAAACATGTATACAATAATGAAAATGTTAAGTAATATATTAATTTTTGGGTATTTTTTCTTATGAAGTGTAAAAGGTTTTTTTTCAATTCCCATAATGATATTTTTATTACAATATTTTATTTATAACACAATATTTACCATTGGGTTTAATTTTTATAAATTACATAAACATTTGGAATTTTTAAGTAATAGTATGAATTTCTGTCCAAGTATGACGTTTCCTATATTTAGATATTGGATCATGTATTGGTTTTGTTGGATTCATTAGCACTAATTTTAATTAAATGTGTTCATTTAAGTAACTTAGTATAATGTAAATAGAATATTTTAAAGGGAATGAAATTTTTTAGGTTAAAAGTATAAAACTATAATTTCCCGCTCAAAATAGTTTTTGATTGAAAAAAATATTTCATTATTAAGTTTAGAATGTGGTGTTTCCTTTTATTTAGTAATTTAAGAATTTCTTGATAGTGTGTGAATTTTTTGTGTTAGTGGTTAGAATTTTTTTAAATGTGTAATATTTATTAAAATTATTATTTTGAAATAAAAATTATTTATAAATTCATACTTTAGATAAATTGCTAAAGATATAGGGTAAGATGATTCTATCAACATAGAGGCCACTATTTGAGATAAAGAGTTAACCAAATAATGTGAAATAAATTATGAATAAGCATGGTTATTTGATTTTATGTCTTCATTATGATAATTATAAAGGAATTCATATCAAAATCTTTAATTTTATTCTATCAATTGAGTTATGTAATGAAATTCACATCTGAGTATTAAAAAAAATTATGATAATAATAAAATTGTAAAAACATAAATCCTTGTTACAGATTGAGGTTATGTTTAGAGAGAAGTATGATTATCCAAAACTCTCACTAAGATTTAAAGGTTAAATCCTAAAATTTATGATGGATTAAAAATATATCATGATTTTGTCCCTTTAAATGAATATAATTATATAAAGTGTTTTAAATTTGGGATTGGGGTTTTAGAGAAATTCTGGATAGATTTTGTTTCCTTTTATTTAATTTTTAAGAGTAACTAAAATATGTGAAGAAACTTATCTCAAAAAATATAAAGTTATTTATTTTATGTTGAGATGATATTAAAAAGACCAAGAATTAGAAATATGATGATAAAATTAAATGTTATTAAATAGTAAATTCCCTATCATTTTCACATTATATCTAACTTTTAGTTTCATATTTAATTGATCCATGTATTTAAAGTTACATTTTTGTGATCTTATCAATGATACGATCCTATGGTATAATATTTTGGCCATTAGAGACTTTATCTCTCTAGGTTTAAGTCTATATAAAGTTTTATGAGGCAGCGGATATGGTAGGGAATGAGGGTGGTGTTTTTCTCTTCTAATATTTAATCATACGGAATCAAAAGTGTTGTGATGTGAAATATATATTAGTTTACTAGACATAGTTTATTAAAAAGAGAAAATCCTTAAACTAATCAGTCTGATGAATAGTGTAGTGACAATAGTCATCTTCATCTCATAAAATTATTGAGGTATCTTATCTTTAAAAAATTCATCATTCACCAACTCCAACATCTTTTACATTTCTTTATCTATAATTCCACATTAACACTTGATATGGTGCAACTTTATTTGAAAGTATAATTTTGTATATTTGCTACACCCTTCATACATAAATCGATTTCCATCATCAACTAATTCAAAAAAACTCATTTTATTACTCAGTTAGCTTACGTATTGTATTAATCTGTGAAAATTCAGAAAGCGGCCCCACTAATATGTTGAAATATTTTTCATGCTTTGTTTCAGTTCCTAAATCATCATTAATCATGTTATGAATTTCATTATCCACTATCAAAGCAGTAGGTTGTTCATTTAGATGATGGTCACATGTCATAATTTCTACAATGTATAATTCCCCATGCCTAGTCCATCTCACATATCTAGTACGAAATTACATCTATATCACATTCTCATAAACTTAATGTATTTTAAAAAATCATATGAAATTATAATTAAGACATGTACATTTTATTCTTCCATATATGGATTGATTTTCAGTTGAAAATTCTGAAGATTCCACTATCCCTTTAACAAATTTATGTGTATTAAATATCAAAATAATCCCACTTTCACCCATTTTTATCCTATTGATAAATAAATTTATAAAAACTATAAATCATATTAGTCAAATAAAATCATGTTAAAAATAAATCATAAGATTCGTGGAATAACAAACATTTATATAAAAAATATCATTTGAAAATTTTAATCAAGAACAAATAATTAAATAAATTAGAATTATAATAAATTGATTTTATGATTTCCTATTTATTATATTAATATATCATTAAAAACATCCCACCGTTTGTGGTGTGGTGGTATGGGTTTGGGGGGTAGGGGCAAGTCGCAGGGTGAGGTCCTTGAGCCTGCATGTTTACTGTAATTTTCTTCCTTATGTTGTGTTTTTTGGTGAAGTATGTAATCAACCTATTATATCATAAAACATTTAGAAAAAATAATACATCACATAAACCGAAACCACAAATTTTTTATTGAAATCATATCTTATTGTTTAATTGAATCATAAGTGAACATCAATTCTACTTTTTTCAATTTGTCCTCCTTACTTTAATTTTATGACTTGAAACTATTTCATTTCAAAAAAAAATTATATCCATGAAGATTTAAAATTAAAAACAAAATACAATCATATAATTAGAGATAAATAAAAATATAAAATTAAAAACATTGTGTGATGAAATTAATAATAAATCATAAAAAATCATAAGCTTTATTCTATAATCGCATAATTAATGAAAAATAACTTAATAAAAAACATAGAACACTTATTTTATAAATAAAATAAAATTAAAAAAAATAACTATGACTACTAAATAAAAAAAGTACATTTAAATATTAAAATAATGACAACTCTCAAACTTATTAATAGAAAATAAGTAAAAAAATAATAATAGAACTCATGAATGCATCAAAAAACATTTAAAAATGATCCAAAAATATTTACCCTAATAATCCACTAAAAAATTAATAACATATTATATAATCAATAAAATTAACAATAATTTAAAATTTTAACAAAATTAATATAATGATTCATATTTCTCTTACATGAAATTCTTAGCTCATTTGAGAGTTTTTGAAGCCCCGTCCCTTTTAGAAGGGTGGTGGTGGTCAACCCAGCCCAAAGGATTTCTAGATTTTTATTTATTTTTGGATAATTCCTCTTTTATGGGTTGAGGGACACTAACATGACCCCTAGGCCTAGTATAACAAGGCTCATTACATGACCCAAATTCCCAAGATATGATAACACAAGATCTACCCCTCCCCATAATCTACATCATTGAAGGTGTCTAGCTCCCCACCTCAAATGGTTGATTGGGTAGTGTTGCCTCATGCAGAGCTATATGGGGCCTCGAACCGATAGAAGTTTACATACCATATCATCCTTACAATCTATCTATATCTACTCAGGTGGATGATACATTCTCTAAATCCTGACATAGGGACTGCTCCAATGTGATCTTCTCAGGCTACCTCTGGTCCTTTTGTGTCTTGGAGGATTGGTGGCCCAAAGGCCGTGTGCCCCAAAGTCCATTGGTGTCCCAAAGGACCTAAGAACTATAGGCCCAAACCATTGTCCCAAAAACCCAAATAGGATGAATAGTTGTGGATTCTATAGTACCGCATAGTACCTACTATAGTAACTAATACAATATTTCTACAGTATCATAAAAATTCACCCTCAATTGAATCTAACCCTCGGTCTTTAAAATGCAAAGAAAGATCGTCTACCACTTTTGTATAGTCTTTTTGGATCCTTTTTGAGTGGTAAAATGGTGATTTTTACATCTCAAATGACCTCAATGAAAATTTATTAGGGTTCTGCAAACTCCAGAATGTTGAATTTACCCTAGGGTAAGAATAAGGTGAGATTCAGTGTCTAGTGATTTATTCATAGTATATAACATTTATTAAATAAATATTATTCAAATTTTATGGGTTCAAATGTTTATATATCTTAAATGAAACTCCATTTGAAAATTTTGACTCTACGGTTAAATCATTAATGAAAATTTTTTCCTAGATGGGGTCTAATCTTCATTCGAAATCTGGGCCAAGGTTGGGTCCATTTAGTGGGGTTTTATTTTTAATTAATTAGGGTTTTAAATTATACTAAACCTTTTCATTATCCCTATTCATTCATTATGGTAAAACCTTATCCCCTTTATTGATATCATGATGGAACTGAGAGAGGGGGAGAGAGGTGATCAAGGTTATTTCATTTAGAGGTGATTAGAGGTGCAGATCAGGGTGTTGTGACCATGGATTTGGAATTAGAGGAATGTGATCTAGAAGCTCCAATGATATGTCAATAGTTAGGTCATTTTATTTCAATTCCAGATCACTTTGATTCATAAATTAGTCTTACTTTTCATATTGGATTATGTATTTCATGGTTTTTATTTTCCATTGGGTCTTGGTTCAAATTCATGGTGTTCAATATAGATTTTTGTAGATTGTAGGCAATATTCATATAGAAATCCTGACTACATGTCGTTTTTTCTCAAGAACATACACCATATAGATGGCCGATGTGTATCATGGTGGAGATGATGAACATAGGACATATTAGATTGATTGACTTTCTATGTGGGAACTAAGGGCACAAAACACAGGGCCTATCCATGTACAATGTCAAACACTCATGTGTAGCACATGGAATGTACAACTATACACTATGTCAAGAACATGACACAACAGTGGTGGATGGGGCACCCTGATTTGCAAATATATCTCCACCACTGATAACATGGTCAAATTTCACATTGTCGATGTCAACGGGAGGATCACGGACTGGGGGAGCATGGAGGAGGACTAGTTCCAGGAAGCTCAAGAGGTGGCAGCTGGGTCATGCATCTATATTGGTAGCAAACATATCTTCACATGAAACATTCATCTAGATCACTATGAAAATGATGAATTCCACTAGTAGATATGAGCTGGATATCCATTGGATTTTTAGATCTCCCTTCCTCAACTAGCTTTGGGACCAGCCTACATTGATGAGGAAACGGTTCTTGGAGCTGGGTTTGGAGAAGAAAAATCAGAAAAGATAAGCTGGTTCAAAACCGTGATTTATGTCTTGGATTTAGGGAATGGGAAAACTTTCTAGGATCTACTCAACTGGACCTATCCCCTCTAGGTAGTTAACAAAGTAAAATTTGACTATGTGACCTAGTCGCACTCGGAATCCACATTCTCTCACATGTGGAAGTTGTTATACCAACTGGAGTTTGATTCAACTATTATTAAAACACTAGGATTCATGGTGATTGAATGGTTTGAAAATAACTAAAAGAATGAAAAATAAAATTATGAAAAGAAGAGCAAAAAACACAGTGATTAACATTGTTTGGTAGAAATCCGTATGTCCACAACGATGTAGACAAATACACTAATTTCAGGATCATAATTATAGGGAGATAATGATAGTTTCAAACAAAAAACCCTAGCTCAAATGATTTAATAAAGAAGATGATTGATTGTTCTACCATCATTAGAGTAATTCTATTGTGATATAGTGCCACTGATACCCAAGTCCAAGCTATTACAATGTGCAACCACCAAATTCCAAAATTCTATAGTGTCTTTGGAAAGAAGTTTTTGAAGATACAGTATTGATTTATCCAAATTAAAAGATGTTACAGTTCCTTATCAATGTCACATATTCAACTCTACTATGGTTCCATGTCGAATTCCAAACTATTGTAGTGAGAGTTGTGGTCTGGTGTGCATTATAGGCTTCTAGCATTCAACCCAACTTCATCCAAACCAATTGGGCTACACCATTTCATCAATATTCTACTTAGAGCCTAATCCTCTATATTTACCTTCTTCAATGATACTAACATAGAAAACACACATAATCTGAGATCCTCATCTTCTTCACACACCTATTTCGGCATCAATTAAAAATATTGATTTATGATCAATGAAAAGCTAGGTATTTTCCCTTTTGGCTCCCATAGTGTTCTTCCATATTCTACCTCACACCCTCCATTCATTAATGGAGACAAATAGAGGAAAAAAAGTTCCTCGAGTTCTATATTACCATCATCTTTTTCAATATGTATTCTATATTTATGGTTCAATGAATCTTCAACAATATTAGAAACCCATCCTATATCAAGCCTCAGATAAAATGGTACTTCAACTAAATTTTCTTCATCCAAGCATGAAACCCTAGCTTCTTTGCAAGATTTATAACACTATGAATGTCATAGTGAAATAAATTTTCCTATTACTTTCTATTCAAATAATCTATTAACTCTTCATAAAAACAATATAATTTCCATTTTCTATTACTTTAAATTATTATACCTATATATTGGATAATTACACCACATTCTACAACTTAGATTTCCATATTAATTTATTTCTTCCATAGGTAAACACAAAATTTGTAGAACTCCACATACTATCTGTCTTACTTTATTTCATCCATAGGAAAACACATAATGTGTGGTAATCCTCCTACTATCCACATAACCTCCAAGGTCAGCATCCATATACCCCTATAATTATTTTCCTTTTCAAAAACATAGAGATACTTCATTTATTCCCTTCGGATACCTTAGTATTCACTTCACAAATTTCCAATGATGTTTTATAGGATTATCCATATACCTTATCATAAATCCCACTATATGATACATATCAGGTTTATTATAGACCATGGAATACATCAAGCTTCCAATAACTGGTGTGTATAAAACATTTTCCATGTACTCAACCTCATCTATTATCTTTAATAATTACTCAATTAACAATTTAAAATAGATTTTTAGGGAGGATAGACACTATCTTTTCTTCCAAAATACTAAATACTCTCTGAAAATTTCCAAGGTATTTAGCTTATGATAACATCAAGGATCCTACTACATAATCTATTTTGATCTTCATCACCAAAATCTTTCTCACTTATATAAGATATTTCATCTCAAACTCCACATCCAGCTTCCCTTTCAGCTCATCAATCCTCTGTATACATGATCTTATATGATAATGTCATTAACATGCAGAAGTAGTATAATGTATTCGTCACCAAAAGATGTAGTCTATTAGAATTGATCTACGACACACCATTTTTATTCATTTTTAGTCATAAATTCAAAAAAAAGTTCCCCTTCCTGGGTTCCTACTTCAACCCATATAAGCTCTTATGGGGTTTTCACACTAGTTCGTCCTTCCCTAACTCAACATATCCTTTTAACTATAACATATAAACATACTCCTCTAGATATCCATGAAGTAAAGTCACATTCAAATCAAGATACTCAAGAAACAAGTCTTATGATGCAACAATATTGAGAACCACCCATATTGTGGTAAACTTCACTATAAGTGATAAAATCACAGTGAAGTCCACATATTCCTTCTATTTAAATCCTTTCACCACCATCATTTCCTTATACCTCCTCTTACCATCATATTCTTCCTATACCCATTACACACATTTTATCTACAATTCTTTCTTTCCTTCCTTCATATGTGTCAAATACCAAGAATTTTTGTCATGTAATGAAGAAATATCCTCCTTCATATTCAACTCCCAGTTTCTTGACATCTTTAACTGAATTTCCTCTAAAAAAATTCTAGTTCTCTTCTATAAATTAATAAAAAATGTGTGTGTATAGAATACCTTTGCACAGGCCTTCACATCCTTTTTGAACTCCATAACTCCACTTAAGGAGTATGCTCTAATGGTTTTGGTGTTATATGCTCAGCTATATATTCAATATTCACTTTCACATGGAACTATAATTCATTATTGTCATTATCAACATCAACTAAATCATATTTTTTTTATGTGAAACCTTTATTAAATATCACATTCTGGATTCTGATGATTGTTTTGTTATTATCATCCCAAATGAAATAGCCAAAATCCTCATCATTGTAGCCAATAAAGAAATGTGGTTTGGTCTAAGAATCAATATTATCCCACACTTCAGCATCTATATTTACATATTCCAAAAAATTAAAGAATAAAAAATGTGAGAGTCTTACCTATTTTCTAGACCATATCTTCTTGGGTAGGCATTATCCCATTAGTACCAATGGACTCCTATTGATGAGATGTACTACCATATTCACTACCTCGACATATAAAATCTTAGGTAACCCTGAGTATAACCTCATGCTCCAGGAAAATTCATTCAATATCATATTCATCAATTCATCTACACAATTTTTTTTTGTGTGCCTGGAAGTGTCTTCTCCCACCAAATTCCATTATTTTCACTAAATATTTGAACTCTTGATCCACATAATCTCTATCGTTATTACACCTCAATAATTTTAGTTTTGATATCAACTCAATAAACACCATTGTATTACACTTTTGAAACACCTTAATAACATCATATTTTCATTTCAGAAAGTAAGCTCATACCATCCTTATTGACTCATCGATAAATGTCACATAATATAGTGAACCTCCAAAATACTGTACTGTTGAAGGGTAAACCAAGTCCAGCTTCTCATCCTTCATTTTTCTTCCTCATTTCACAAAGTATACCTTCTTTTACATGACAAGGATATAATCTTCACATAATATAGCATCCACTAACTTCAATGTTGGTATCATTACTTTTGTTCCCAGAACCTGCATCCCCTTCTCACTCATGTGACCTAGCCTGTAGTGCCATAGTTTTTAATACCCAACTAAATTTACTGATTTAAGATTATCCATGAAAGTTTCTTTAATGTTATACAGGGTACCATTACTTTCTCCCTGATCTATGACCATTTCCCATTTGGTGATCTTCTACGAACCACCAATGAATGTGGTACTAAAACTTGTATCATTATGTTCTCTGGATGAAATAATATTTCCCCTTAAAATAGAGATATACATCACATTTTATAGAACCATAAAACTCCCACTTTCAGTCTTGATCCAAGAATCACCCTTCCCTACAATCTAAAAGGGTTTATCATCAATAATATGTACGTTGCCAAAATTTCTAGAAATGTGATTATTAAGGAAACCCTTCTTCGATGTACAATGTAATGTTTCCCCTGAGTATAAAATCTAAGATTCTATAGGGATATATATTATTAACAGAAACACGTCATTTTTTTATTCATTCATTGTGTCTATTGCATTAGTTTTAGGTGCCTTCTATTTTTATCTTCACTCCTTAACATGTACTTTCATTACAAAAATTTAGTAAGTAAGACCTGGACCATTTACCTTATCTCAACTATTTCCTCATGATTTTGATCTCCCTCTAGGAATATATTATTGTGTATATCTTTCTATTCCATACACATTCAAAGAAGAATTATATAATCTTCCTATTTCTCTTATTAAAATATGCTCACTGAGAATTAGGTCTCATTGATCCTTCAAAACCAGCTTTGTATTCCCCAAAAATTTGCTCATGGCTATTACAGTCACTTTCTAATTATCAAGTAATGAAGAAAGTAAAACCAATGAACATTACCCATAATCAAGGTAAATTCAAGTTGATGTTAACTAACTTTTGATGGTGTTCATTTCAAATATTTGATCTATAAAAATCCTCCCTCCAATCATTTTTAGATTGAATAATTGTCGTATCAGGTACACATTGTTCAATGCATATGGGTTATCATATATATTCACAAGATCTTTTATCTTCCAAACCAACATATTCTCCTCTATGATGTTGAATTCCATGTTGTTTTCAGCATAAGGCTCACATCTCCTAAAACCCAATAATCTAGTAAATCCTACTACTTATACTCAATTTCCATTGGTTTTACACCCAGAAGTATCAAATATATTTTCTTCTGGTAAAGGTAGTATTTGATATGCATCCTATAGTAACTAATGTCTGTTCAATTAAAGCTACTAATATTCATCTTTCTTTCTTCATTATTCATCATTCAATTCTAGAAATACAAACTCAACCTCTGATACTAGTTGTTTTTGGAAACATCAAGAGTCGAAATGACAATATGGTTTGTAGATAAAGAAAAGAAGATTAAAAGGAAAAAAAAGGACAAGATGAAGGAAATAATGATTTATAAAGTTCTAGAAATATCCCTATGTCCACAGAGATGTAGAATACATCACTAATTTTGGGAGAATAATTATAGGGATATAATCAGAGTATCACATTGAAACCCAAAATTGAATAATCTAATAATGAAGACGATGAGTTGTTCCGTTAACCTCACTATAATTCCACATTTCTATAGTGAAAATACCACTCAATTCTAATATTATATAGATCCATAACCAACCAATTCTAATATTCTATAGTTTTGATGGAAAGTAGTTCATGGAGATATAGTATCACTATCTCTAAAGTCTGAGATGCTATAGTTCCCTGTCGGCATCGCCTGGTCTGCACTACAATAGTTCCATGTCAAAGTCCACATGGATATAGTTACCATTCAATGTCACTGGTCAATATTACTATAGTTATTCATCATTTATATATTTCTAAAATTTGGGCTTAGGGCCTTCAGCCTCGGACACCTAGAGCAGAGGTGTGTTTCCCCAACAACCCCCAATGACTTCACTAAGGAGGGTGAACAACAGAGTTATGGTCTACATTGTAGTCTAGGATGCTAACAGTCAACCCAAATTCATTCAAATGGAATAGACTACACCACTCCAATAAAACTAATGGTGTACCTTTCTCCCAATGATGGGAGGAGGAGCAAGTTTCCAGTGGTGGTGATGTTGTACCTGTACATAGTAGGAAACTTGTACCAATTCTAGTATGCGGAATTTGGGGAGAAGATGGGAAAGTATCTTACGAGTATCACATAGACAAGATAAAAATGTTTAATACATTCATTGATCCATATGGTTTGAGGTTTCCTAGGTCCACTTACATGAACTACCGAGATTTGGATATTATTACTAATAATCTTATAGGTTACAAGAGCTACTCATTGTCTAACATTTGTAGAGATATCTAATTTAATGGAAACTTCCAGAGGATGGAGAATGTGAAGATGAGTGTGGATCTAAGTAAATTCTTCCAAAATGATCAAATAATTTTAGTCCTGAAAGTTTGATAATAAGTGGAAAACCCACCCAAATAAATGTCCCTTGTACTTATTTTTCAATAATGTTTTACAATTTATGAGTAACCGTAATGAATTTTAATAAATAAATCATCACCCATTAATCATTTAATAAAATTTATGAGTTCCAATAGATTTATAATTATTTTTTGATTCATAAAACTATAAATTTTTATCTCATCAAATTAAAAAATAAAAAAAAAATTAGTATCTTTTAAATTTTAGAGGAAAAAACAAACATTAATTTTCAAGGGTGTTTGAATTATTTTTTTATATCTAATCGGTCAAGTGGGGATATATACAATATATATATATATATATATATATATATATATCTGTGTTTGTGCGTGTGCGTGTGTGTTATCAAATTTATATAAATTTAACTAGTTAATGATTCTATGCAGTACTTACTAGTGAATATGTGATGTGAAATAATTTTTTGACATTAATAATTGAATAACCAATATTGAATATAAAATACACACCATATTCCATATTGGTTATTAAATAACCAACATAGAAGGTATTTAAAAATATATTTCACAATATTTATTCAAATAATTTATGTGAAAAAATTAATAAATTAGAACTCTAACCCTCATTCCCTCACACTGTGTTAACCTCCCCTTACTCACTCAAACATATCATTTGGTGAAAACACAATCCCATATCGGTTCCTGCAATGAGTGGTGGATAACATATAAGTTTGTATAGTAAAATTCTCATATATCTAATTGGTTTTAGGATGGAACTCCATAAGAGATTATGAATTGGGCCTAGATGAACTAGGATAGCATTGAATCTCCCCCCAAAAGTGGTATTATATCCATGTTGTCACCGAGGTTTGACGTGGCTGGTGTCTGTGCATGTGATTTCATGTATTTTTATTTTATTTTGATTAAAAATCCTCTCATGGTTTCTTAATATTATCATAAATTAAATTGTTTTATTATGTTAAATTACAGGTTTTAATCTTGTTATATTTCATAATACCTTGAATTTTATATTTATAAAAGTCTTTTTAGATTTGAGTATTTCACAAAAAAATCTTAAAAATCATTCGATTTCATGTTTTGATTTGTCATAACATATTATAGAAATGTATTATAGTGTTCCTCGTTTAAGTATTTTATTTTGGCCATTAAAATATAATTTATAATTTATTTTCACTATTAAAATATAGTAACATCATTATACACAATGTATTCAAATCATAATCCACATAGACAATTTAAAAATCATATATCCAATTTGTAAACCACAAATATGATTTTATATAATAAGTTACCCTCTCTATTTATATCATATCATGAAATAAAAATATCCAAATTGGTTTATTATTTTCTTCAAAAAAGATAAAAAATACTATACATTTAATTTGAAGAAATAATATTCTTAATTGATATCTATCTTATTAAAAATTAGGTTATAAGTTAATGTATTTTTTCAATCTATTTTCTACAATTTTCCAAAACTATTTTAATCCTACTTTTTTAGCATACTTTGAGTTTTATAATTCTAAAAAAATTTATTATTAATTATTTAGAAAAATAATTAAATTTTATAAATATAATTCAAAAGAACCCAAAGATGATTCAATCTAATTATATGTCTTTTTTAGCTTTGAAATTTGAGAAGTCAATCTGTTTACAGTTTTCAAGAATCTCATATGTGAATTTTTTATGTAAATAATTTTCTTATGTGAATCACCAATATTGTGAATTACTTATGTCAATTAATATATTTTTCTAATTCTATTACATGGAGAAAAAATCCTACGTAAAAAACACTTATGTGAATTTGGCTACATAGTTCAGTAAATATCTACATGTTTTTCTAAAATCTTGAAAAATGAATTGTTTTACATTTTTTTCATATTTCTATTTTCTTTAAGTTAATTTAATATATTAAAATTTTTATAATGAATTTATAAATTCATATTAATTATATATAACCTTCTTTAATAGTATTTCATTGTCTAAAACATGCTTTTTAAAGATCAAAAGTGGATTTATTTTCATGCATGAAACATACAACTTGAAACTCAATAATCATTTTTATTATTTTATGATGTATTTATTTAATTTTATTATTTATAAATTAATATTAGTTGTTATTAAACTCATTAAAACTTAATTTAATATCATTAATGAGGTTTTATTCATTTTTGATATTCTACACATATTTATTTTTTGTTTAAAGAGAATGTTTTTGAATTTTGAATTTTAAATTTAAACATGTGATTTTCATGGGATAATTATGTGACCTTTTATTATGGAGGTAGTTTAAATTATTTAATAGGTGATTTAAAATTGGTTTTTATTATTCTTCATTATTTTAATTTCCAACATTGATTTGAGAAATTATTATGCAATAATATTATTTCACTCTCTCTCTCTCTCTGATAATCCAGTATTATTCTTTATGAATTTTAAATTTTCTAAAGATTACTAGATTGTGTTAAGTTTATTTATTTTAAAATGAAATTGAGGATTAATTATGTGTAGAAGACTATAATTTAAATAATTATGATATGATATATATTTGAGGGTAGCTTCCATATTTAAAGTGATATGGTGCGAAGAGCACAGTTATGTTGATAATGTGAAGTGTTGTACATTCTACTTTTGTTAAATATTTTGCACTAATACGATATGATCTTTCATGGGATGAACACCATCTTCAATGAATTATTCTAATGCCTTGATTATACAATCAAGATGATCAACCACTCAATAACTAGTACCTATGTTTTATTCTTCTTCAATCTATTTCATTCTGGTTGCTTGAGTCTATAACACTTCTTTCTATCTCTCAAATGCTTTAAATTTTTCTTTATTATTTAACATACAAAATAATTTTCTATATTTAGATTTTTAATTCTGGATTCTAAATTCAAGACAATTTGGGTTGTGAATCCTGGTATCTAAGTTAGGGTTGTAATCGGGTTGTGAATCCCTATTCAAAATTCAGTTGTGTTTTGGTTATACTTACACTTGATAAAGTTGGTTGTAATTGTGTTATGATTACCCATAAAAAATTAGTAAATTCACAAGATGGAGGGAATGAATAAAAACGATTCATGGATTCCTCATAAACTACCTCACTTTGATGTAAAGTACTATGGTTAATGGAAACCCATAATGGTGGATTTCCTCAAGAAACTAAGCATAAAATATTGGTCAATCGTGATAAAATTGTACACACCACTAGAATATGATCCAAATACTCATACTATAAATGATGCTACTAGATATGTTTTAAATTACAAAGTTGTGAATATTTTATACTATGCTATTAAAAATTTTGTTTTTTTCATGTGTCTACTTGTAAGACAGCTCATGATATGTGGAAGATTCTTCAAGTTACTCACCTTATCTCAAAAAAATGATTTGAACTAAGATTATAATGCCTCAGGATGAGTACCAAGACATTAATATGGACAAATACCAAACTATAAATCAAATGGTACATTGATTCAGAAGCATTGGGAAGGGGATTAATTGTCTTGTAGAATCTTTGGAAAACCCAATACTAGTTGAAGGAGTCTTAAGAGCTCTACCTAAGAAATAGAATGTAAAGAAGGTTGTGATCAATGAAAGTAAGAAAATCAAAGATTATACACTGGATGAACTCATCATATCACTTATTTAATTTGAACTTGAGTTAAATAATATTGTGAAAAAAATACTTAAAAGAAGAAATAAATTTCTTTCAAATCACATATTATTATTTTTCCAACTCTTAATAATATGAGGAACATGAAAGTGATAAAGGTGAAATTGAGAATATAAGAAAAGTTATTTACAATTTGATGAAGAGAAAGAAACTTTTCAAGAAGTGACCATATAAAGATCAAAATAATGATTGTAATAAAAATAAGGGTACCATATATGGTCTAGATGTGACCTGTTATGAATATAGAAATAAGGAACATATTAAACCTATCTATCCAAAGTTGAAGCAATAAAAAAGAGATAAGAAATGGAAAAATGAATTGAAATGTTCTTGTCATGAAGGATAGAGTTAAACTGAAGTATTTGACTCATGTGATAATTATGAAAGTGAAAAAAATATAGAAAACCTCTTCTTAGTGGCAGTAACTAAAAATGAGGCAAGTAATAATTTTAATTCTAGATATTATTCTGAAAGTGATGGTTACATATTTGGCACATGAGCCTCATCCCGGTTGGTGAGGAATCTTAAGTGAATTCAGGCGATCTGTGATCAAATCCAAGAAGAGACACAATTTTTAGTACTATAGTAGTACAGTAGTAGGTACTATAGCGAGAACTATAGCAGGCATTATTTGGCACTATAGTAGTTGGGAATTTTCCCCTGTTTGGGCCTTCGGGCCACCGATTTGGTCCCCGAGTCCTTTAAGGCCATCGGGCCACCCAAGAATTCAGGCCAGTAAGGCCTTTAGGACACCTCAAGGCCTTTGGGATACCTTTAGTGTAGATGCAAACCAGAAAACCTACAAGAAACAAGCTCTATAAGAGGATGAGCAAGGAGCATTCACCATAGCAGAAGCTACCCTGATTGCAATAATGAGAGGGTATGGCACCTGCCATCGGGAAAAGCCTGTGCATGCATTGGATAGCCTATCTGAGCAGCCATGCGAGGTTGGAGAGCTGATTTAACGATGAAGATGCTGGGAGGAGCAGTTCCAAGTAGTTAGTCTGGGTTGTATGTAATGTTTGAAGCCTATAGGCAATGAATTCCTCTAAGGCCTACACGGCCATGTAATACTTACACCTACAGGAATTTTAAGGGTTCCACCTCACCCCTTGAAAGGTTTATTATCAAAAATCAATAAAAAAAATGAAGGCCTTCGGGAAATTGGATGGATGGTTACATATTTTCTGAGATATATGTAAAAAATGAAAAACATAAAAATCTTGTTTTAAGATTTACCAAGTTGTATAATGACTTAAAATAAGAAAATAAAAGACTCATCAAGTAAAATAATAAATTAAATAAGAATAATGATGCTCTTAAGTAAGAAATAAGAAAATATTCTTTATGTTCCAAATATAAGATCTTTATTTATTTTGAGTCTTCTTATAAGAAAAATGATAATCTTAGAATTGAAGTTGTAAGCTTAAAAGAGATGTTATCTACTCTTTTCAAGGAAAGGAATATAGAGATAAAACAGTAGCTATGATGAAACCAAATAAATATAATATTCGTTTTGGTTATTATCCATAGATTCTTAAATTATAAAATACAACTTTTATTAAAAAAATCTGGGAAAATTTCTTGTGTAACATGTTTTAAATTTGGTATCTAAGGACATTATTATAATAAAGTTTATCTTAGATATCCTTAGTATCTTATTTATAATAATACTTTTATTTCAATGACTTTATCTTCTAGAGTACCTTATAATAAGTGTTTTAAATCTGTTTGGGTGCCTAATAGTTTTATTGTTAACCAAAATGAAATCCAAATAGCATGGGTGCCAAAAATGTTAAGTAGTTTATTTTTTTATGAAAAATGACTTGGATATCTCAAGAATGACACATGGTACATGGATAGTGGATATTCATGAAGCATGACTAGTGAAAAATCAAATTTTTTATCTTACACTAAATATAATGGAGGCTTTTTCACTTTTAGAGATGACTATAATAGAAAGGTTAAAGGTTTTGGTGAATTGGGTAATTAAAATGTTGTTTTAATTACGAATATTTTATACATTTAAGGTTTTAAACATAAGTTAGTTAATATTACACAATTATATGAAGATGGTATGTATGTTAAATTTAAATATAATAAATTTTTATTATTTAAATATAATTCTATATTATTTTATGATAATAGAGAGGATAATATATATTATATAAATTTTTATAATATATCTAATAAAAATATCATGTGTCTCAATGATATATAAACAAATGATGTTCTCTGGCATAGAAGTCTTGATCATACTCAGTTTAGAATGATACATATTTTATCCAATCATGGACATGTTTTAGATTTACTAATGTTACTAGAAATTGGAGATTATGTTTTTGATTCATGATTAAAAGCTAAGAAATACAGGGAATATTTCAAATCTATGAATCATTTTTCTACTTATATACATCTTAAATTATTATAACTTTATTTATTTGTTCCAATGAAAGATTATAGTTTAAGATTAATGAAATGATTTTTGTTATTGTTTATAATTATAATAGATTTACATGGTCTTATTTTAGGTCTCCTAAGTATGAAACCTTAGATATATTTATTAAATTTCGTATGATTATTAAAAATAAGAAAGTTTGTTTAATTTTTTATATAATAAGTGATAATATATTTGAATTTTTTGAATAAAATGGCTTTACTCATTTTTTTCTCCTAGAACACCATAAAAAATGGTGTTGTGGAATGGAAAAACAAAAAAAATCAAGAAATAAATCGAACTATACTTGGTAAATATAGTTTACCAAAGTATTTTTGGGAAGAATATATTAATACTACATTCTATAGTATGAATATATTTTATATTAGATCTTTTTTGAATAAAAACCATTATGGATTATTTAATGGTATAAAACCAAAGGATGGTTATTTTAAAGTTTTTGGTTGTCAAACTTTTATCTTGAATATTGATGATAATATAGATAAGTTTGATGCTAAGAGTTTTGAAGCTATCATTATTGGTTACTCTTCTAATAGTAAATATTATAATAAGCATATCACGATTTTTTAAGAATATTTACATATAAAGTTTTGTGAAACTTGTGATGTTGGGAAATATGTTTTGGAAAATATTTAAAATGATTTCATGGATTTAAATTTTGAGAAAAAACACTAGATAGTGTATCTATTGAGATGGGGGAAATGTTTCTCAATTTGAATATAGAACATTAAGGATTCATAAAGATCATCCCATTAAAAATTCCATTGGTAATTTTGTTTCTGGTATGAAAACTATAAGTTGTACTTTAGACATATTTTATAAATCATATTTTATTTCTAATAATGTTCCTACTAATGTGTTTGATGCATTAAATGATACAAATTCTATTATTTCTACTCAATATGAGATTAATAAATTTTTTAGAAATATTGTTTATACTTTAGTTGAATTTCCAAAGGATTAGTAAGTAATTAGAACTAAATGGATCAATAAAAACGATATGGATTAATTTGAATGATTTTCAAAAATAAATCCTAACTTTTTGCCCAAGAATACTCTCAAGAAGATAGTATATATTTTGAAGATTAATTTACACATGTTTTCAGGTTAGTGGTTGTTAGAGTATTGTTATATTTTTATTGTTTTCATGGTTTTAAGTTATATAAAATGGATGTTAAATGTTTTTTATTAAATTATTTTGTTTCTCAAACCTCTATTCTTGAAAATCAAAAATTTTCTAATCATGTTTTTTAATTTTCTAAATCTTTATAAGATATTAAAGAAGTCACCTCATTATTAGTATGAAAAAATTTCTTTGTTTCTATTGAATAATGGTTTCAATAAATTTAATGTTGATTCTATACATTTTATTATAATAATTTATAATGATATTTTAATTCTGAAAATTTATGTTAATGGTTTTTCATTATTCTGGTGAATTGCTTTGTAATGATTTTTCTACTTTGATGTCATCTGATTTTGACATGAGATTAATGGATGAATTAAATTTCTTTCCTATACATCAAATTCAAAAAATGAAATAATGGATATTTGTTATTAAGTCTAAGTATTCAAATGATTTTGTTAAAAAATTTGGTCACCATTATTGAAAATCAATAAAAAATCCTATGGGTACTAGTTGTAAATTAGATGTTGATGCATTTGGAAAATATATTGATTCTCCCCTATCCCTCCATGGGAAATCCACCTCCAACTCCATACTAATGTAAACACCCTCTAATTCATCCTAAACCTTCACCTTGTAGTTCCCCATCACTTATCAATGATTCCTACATCCCACCACCCCCCTAGACACTCGCCATCATGATGACAACCAAAGAATCCCATGTCTAGGACACCATTATCTATGCCCGACACCATGGCCTATAGGTATGGGTTTAGAGTGGTAGGTATGATTAGAGGGGATCTCCTCTATGGCCCATGTCTCATTCATGGTTATTGAACTCTTCTAACACCGATCTATCAACATTAATGTGAAGGTTCAGACTGTATGGGTTAAGAAGAGTGAAAAATAATGGTGATCTTCACTAAAACATTGGAACCCATTATCGCAGCATCAGCTTCCCGATGGGGGTCTTCTGAATGTTTGTCAAGGGCGGGAACATCAGTGACAGTGGCTAGGGAACCTTGATGCATAGATACGGTCTCCTCTCTAATAATATGATTGATTCTCACATCGTCTTCACCAATGGGAGGATCATGGACCGGTAAAGCAAGGGGGGACCTATTTCGGGCCATCTAGAAAGGTGATGAAGGGATATTTGGATTCATAATTACTTGGAAACTGAATCGGTATCTTGTTCCTTGAGTCAAAACCATGTTTATAGTGAACATAACTGATGAGGAAGGCGTCAAAGTTCAGGCATCACTATCAGTACATAACAAACAGACTTCCACAGGAAGTGTTTATCCGGATTACCGCACTACTACAGATTTTAGTTAAATTAGAACGTGATTTTATCAGTGCTAAATAGAAATCACTAATAAAGGTATCTTTTATCAGTGCTAGAAAAGGTGTTGGCAAAGATGTAACCTTTATCAGTGCTTTTTTAGCACTGATAAAAGTGGGTCTCTATTAGTTTTATTCTTAGTGATAATAAAACAAATAGTGTTTATTTCTATATATTAAGTAAAAAATGCATGTTTACAATTAATATAAATATGATATATTAATATAATTTTTTTAATAATTCAAATATATATATAATATTTTAAAAAAAGTATTTATAAAATTATAAATAAATAAATATATAAATAAATAATTATAAAATTATTATAAATATATTTAAAGAGATATATATATATATTTAAATAATTATAAAAGTATAATAAATATATTTAATTAATAAATTATTTTATTATATTTACAATTATATATATTTATATATTAATAAATATATATAATAATATAAATATATTTATTTATAAATATAATTATAAATACAATGTGTATATATATAATTATAAAATTATAATAAATATATTTAAATAATTTATATTTCTTATATTTATAATTATATATACTTATATATTAATAACTATATATAATTATATATATACATTTATTTATTTTATTTTATTTTTGAGGAAAAAGGAGGAACTCATACATTAAAAGATCAAAGATAGGTAAAACAAGAGAAGATATCCAACTGGGGAAAAAATACAACTATATATGTGAGCCATTTGAGAGGATTCTAGTAGCTAAATGATGAGCCTCCATATTACCCTCCCTTTTGGAAAAGGATAAGGAGAAATCCCTAAAGTGGAGCTGTAGTGACTAGATCTTCGAGGTTAGAAGGCCAAAAGGCTAGAGGCTAACCTTCATAACACAGATAGCATGAATGATAGTGAGGCAATATTATTCCAAATTATTAGACTTCCAATCTTGTTCTAAAGTGAATTATATGGAAAGAAAAAATTCTTGTGCTTCTAGGTTCATAGGTAAGAGAGACTCCCTAAAAGAATAAAGAATAGTTTTAATGATTAACCCATGAGATTCATGAGATATGGTGCTGAAACTTTTGATGCCTTTTTCTAAAGGTGGTGCATTGATGTAAATTTTCAAGGTGCCAGTAATTGGGGGCTTTAGGTACAAGGATTAGGCTTGATTGATGGGTCATCAATAATATGATCATTGTGGTTCAATGCTAATAACCAGTGGGATGCATTCTCAACCCAAAAGGTTCATGTCTTGAAGACCTTCTTAAATAAAATATAATTTCCCCCCCACCCAAATGATTCAGGAATCTATGCAATAGTAAGTTGGGACCTTAGTGGTGAGATGAAAATACCATTTTGTGAGAAGAGTTGTGAGATCAGAAGCCATGTCTATGAGGTTGTCAGCATGAGGGTTGGAGGTTCCCTAGACATTCCTCACTTCGGGGTAGTGGGAAATAGTGTGCATGGAATATTCATACTTGGATATGTAGATAAGTAATGTTGGGATGTCTAAAGTTTGGAAAGAGGAAAGGAACTCTGGAGAAGGAAGGATCCTAGTGCAGGCTTTCCACCAGAAATAACGAGCATTATGGGGGATTCTTAGGTGCTACATATATTTCCAAAGACCCTCCTCCTCCAGAGTCGGGGTGGTTGTATCCAGAGCATGTATAGATTTAATAGTGTACATGCCAGAGTTCTCCCTACTCAAGTATAAATGATCCGGAACCAAATATCTAACCACTAGAATACTAAGAATAATCTTCATATCCCTTTCATTGAACCAGGAGTATATTTTCTCAGCACACCTTTGATTTCCTTCCTCATTAAAAAGGGAGACAAATTTTTCATATTCAAGACCTATAAGGGAGGGGGAATTTTCTTTGAGCCAATTTCTATCGACCATCCATGGGTCCATCCAAATATTAATGGAATATACATTTCTAATTCTATAGTAAATCCCCCTTAGGAGGGTTATGTGTGATCCCCACATGCTATTTCAGAAGAAGTTGGGGTGGGGACCAAATGGAGTACTACAAAAATCATCATATGGGAATTATTTATCCTTGAAAACCTCCAAAAATAGAGAATGAGGGCGTTGAATGAATTGGAACCCTTCTTTGGAAAGGAACACGTTGTTGAAGAGTTGTAAGTCCCTAATCCCCATTCCCTCACGGGGCTTGGGTTTTCATATTTTATCCCAAGTAATCTAGTGATCATTGTTTTTTTCTTTCATTGAGTGCCCACCAAAAAATTTTGAAGCAGGAGTGGAACTAATTAAATATGTAAAAAGGGATATCAAAGAGGGTTTATAAAATAGGAAGGGATGGATTAGGTGACTCATTTAATTAGGATTTCTTTTCCTAATTTAGATACTCTTTTGTAACTCTAACCTTGAAATTTTTTATCTACCTTCTCCAAAATTCAGAAGAAAATTTCATTTTTAGAGTGAATAAGAAAGGAAAATAAAAGGTCCTTCTCAGAAGGCCTTGGTCCTTTGATAACCAACTGATCCTAATGAAGGATCTGGAAAATAGTGAGGTTTCATTGAAAGTGTCCCTATCTAAATCACCCTATTGGGTTAAGATTTTGGTCATCCTTTACTGGTCCAAATCTGAGTGCATCATGAGAGAGATTTGATCTCAAATCTTTGTCTTTATGGAATAGGATTGATCAGACCCTATTCTATAGGGGGCTTCCACATGGATAAGAGTCTTGATTGATGTTGTTTTTCTCTCTTAATGGGTTCCTTTATATAAATAGATAATTAAAAACCCCGGATCGGTTTTGAGTATGAAAATATGCTGGTCTTTTATTCCTTTTATGGACACGTAGGAAACATGGAGAAGGAGTACACCTAAAAGATAGCTGATGGGGAAGTTGATGTTGTCATGAATTATTTCCCTTGGCTTCGTGCTAAAAATATTGGGAAAAAACTTGTTCCAATGTCCAAAAACATAAATATAGATAGAAACTCACCAAGGACCTAAGAAATCACACCATCAGTGACAAAGAAATGACTATATTACTAAGTACTTTGTGATTTTAAATAGAATCTAATGATATAGTGCAACCAAAGAAAGTAGGGAATTTATCCCCCCATGATGGCCATTGGGCCTCTGGGAGCACCTCTATCATCCTGAACAAACACCTTGTGTAGATGAAAACATTGTCTCAATACAAGCCTCGATGGTAAAAGGATACTCTTAAAACACCATCTAGTCTAAAATACATATATACAGACCCTCCATACATGATTCCTCCCTCAGGCATCGAACTTCCACATCTCACCTACCATGTTAGAGATGAAATGAAAGGGTATACATCAACTGGTGAAAAAAATCATAGTTCATGGAGAATTATAATTAGAGGGAATTTGAGAATTAACCCCCCCCACACACACTACATAACATTGTGGACACAAGTGAAAAATGGATTCATCTATAGGAAGTGAGAGCCTCCCAAAAATATGGAAGGCTGTAAAAATGGATTGTTTACTAAATTTTCATATGCATAGGATGGTATAACCCAACCCCACCTATCCCAATGAAAATCATATGTTGGATATTTCATGGGCTTGGAAACCCATGTAATGTTCGTATTCTCTGGCATAGGATAGCTCTAAGTCACCCTAGTGAGGGTTTTTTGTTCGCAACCATGCTCGAAAATAAAGATATGCATGGAATTAATTCCAAAGTGGGTTTTGAGGGATGCTTCCCAGTCACATTCCACATCCATGCTAGAGGCCTTGTCCTCCTATAGAAGGAGTGAGTGGACATCCGGATTAATATCTTCTCACTGAACCATATTGTGGCCTCTTTCCATCAGTTGGACATGCATGTTTAGTCCTATGTTTGTTTTTATGGTTGGACCACAAAAAATGATAAACATAATTCATGGGAAATCCTTAAAATTATTATTAATTGAATCTCAGGACCTCTTCTCATCATAGGGAATTTTAACAAGGTCATGTTCCAAAGTGAAAAGATAGGGGCACTAGCAGGACCTCATCCCATGTGAGAGACTTCCTACAAGTGCTTCAATGAATAGGTCTCAATGACTTGGTTCATGTACGTATCCCATTCACATGGTACCATAAATCCTCGGAGAATACCCTCACTAAGGAGATACTAGACAGATTCATGGAATCTTCCAACTGGTATTCCACATTCAACCTCTTTCATGTCTCCAACCTCACCCTATCGATGTTGGACTACTGCCTGATTATCATTCACCTTAATTTTGGCCATAAAAATTTGAAACATCAGAAACCTTTTATTTTTGAAATATACTGGATGAGGTAAAGGGTTTGATAAGGAGTGAATAAATTAGGATAGACTATGAGTGGACCCGATGTTCATGCTAAAATTCATCAGGTCGCATCTAACCTCAAAAAATGGAGTGGTTGGTGGTTCCACTAACCAGCCCAAATGGCCCAAAGGCCTTCATTTTTATGGATTTTTGATAGCCCCCATTTAAAGGGATTAAGGGGAACCCTTAAAATGCCTGTAGGATCATAGATTACATGGCTTGTAGGCTTAGTAGATTACATGACCCGAAGGTCTTAGAGAATTCAAACAGACTATCTACAAGGAACTTCCCCTCCCTAGCATCTACATCATGATAATATCTCTCCACCATTATATGGCTATCTAGATAGGCTTCTCATGCAAGCATAGGCTGGTCCCGATGGCATAGTCATATCCTCTCATTCTGAAAAATCCATTTGGCTCTGCTCTGGTGAGTGCACCTGCTCTGAATCCTCTTCTCAAGCTACTCTTTTTTTGTTTTCTATCTGGGTAAACTGCTTGTGACCTGAAGGCCTTGAGAGTGTAAAACCATTTAAAAATACTTGCAAAGTTCCACTCCTTCCCACTTTCATCCATGATCATTTATAGAATGGAAACACTGGATACTGAACTCAATGAAACTGTCATAAGAAAAGAAATCCACTAGTATATGTGTGATCTTTACATTCACATCAAAGAAGGGGACTTAAATACACATTATTTGCACCAAAAAGAATCTAGAAGGCATCGAAATAACCTTATTTCATGTATTATATCACCAGTTGGAAGAACATTCTCAAAAGAGGAGGAGTTTCATGGACTTGTCCTTTGTTTTTTTCATGATCTATACATAGCTGGTGAGACCTCCATCCCCATCAATGTTTCCTCCTATATTATTCTTGTTGTTATGGAGGTTATGAAAAATAAGTTCTCCCAGGATATTACAAATGATTAAATCCTCTTTTCCCTAAAAAAATACACTCCAACAAAGCCCCGAGCCCGAATGGATTTCATGACCTCTTCTTTAAAAACTTTTGGCACATTGTGGGGCCTGATGTATCAAGCCTAATAATAGACCTCTATCATAGAAAGTTTGACTTCATCTCCATTAATAAAACCCTCATCACTGTCATTCCTAAAATCCAGATACGCTCTCGTGTTTCCAATTTTCAACCCATTATCATATGCAATGTCACCTATAAAATTTTCTCCAAGCTTCTGGTTAACCACATATACACCTTTCTACCTTCCATTCTCTCTGGAAAAAAAATTCCTTCATACCCAATAGGCTTATCTCAGACAACACAATTATTTCCCATGAAACTTTTCAATCTATGAAGACCCTCAATTTGTCCAAATGAGGCATCATGACCTGAAATATGGACATACCAAAAGATTTCGACAAAATGGAATGGAATTTCATCCAGTTTGTACTGAGAAAAATGGACTTCTATAAAATATGGGTTGACATAATTATAAAATATGTTTCATTTGACTCATTCAAGATCTGAATTAATGGAGGACTTTCATAGATCTTCTCCCCCTCCTTGGTACTTCCATAGGGAGACCCCCTTTCCCCTTCCCTATTCATTTTAATGGTTAATATATTCTATAATATTATTTCTATGGAAGATAAGAATAATTTTGTTCATAGAGTGAAGGACTACTACTGAGGGACTACCATATCCCATATAATTATATATATATACATATATATATATATATATATATAATTTTATAAAATTTTATATTTATAATTATAGCATCTTGGGTTTAGACTATTGGTTAAAAGGAACCTTGTCAGACTTCATCAGATTAGGGATCAAATCACACATGACTCTAATAAGGGGATTTTATATGTCTACTTAATTTAGGTTTAGTGTTTGGTGGGCCACTTGTAGCTTTGTAATGGTGGGATCCTTACTCTATATCAAGATTATGGATCTCAAAATGGAGGCAGTGGGCTGGAAGACGACAATGGTGGAGCCAAGGAAGCATATTGGTTAGCACAAAATTTTGTGTGGAATGAACATAAGTGATGGCCCAACTTGAGGGGGTGCATAGAGGATTGGCGTCGACATCACCGAGGATGAAATGTTTGTGGTGGGGCGATCAAAATTCATTATCTTGATTGGGTGTTTTGGAATCCTATAATTATCAATGATCTTGTCTCCTATATTTTTGTTTCCATTAAGATGGATGAAAACACTATTGAAGGGAAATTTGTATACTTTTTTACATCCCTTACGGATGATGACATGCTAAAACCATTTTCTGACTCTACAACTTTTTTGGAAATTAGTGATTAAATTGAAGTTCATTTTGAATATGAATTTATCCCATAATTTTGTAATTTTTTCAAGGTTTTATGGAATGAGGTATTCAACTGCAAGAATATTTGAAATATTTAGATCAAGCATGTAGGTACCTTGAATCCTCATGGTAAGAAATATCCTTCCAAATTTATAAGGAAAGAGGTTGTGAATGATCACACCACTATTGAGATAGGTTCCAAGGGAACAAATACGGATACTATCCTAAAGGCGAAGAGTATTGACACACCTGTTTCATCCCAGATACCATTATAAACACTCTCTATTAGAAATGATTAATTTACTTTTGGGATGGATGAGCGCTTGACTGGACCACCTATTGTTGATGTAAATAAACCTCCACTGACGGCTAAATGAAATCAGGACGTTGAAGATAGTAGAGTCTCTTTTAAGGTTGCCCTCATTGGATGTTCCAAAAATGAAGTACCCAATAAAGGATCTACTATGGATATGGATGGGTTTCAACTAGTCTCATATAAGAAATTGAATCAATATGTCTCTCTCAAGATGGGACAGAATGTTCTTTCCTTGGCCCGGACAGATTCATCTAGAATTGGAATTCTTATGAATGTTACTCCTTTTCATATTGACCCATATGGTCCAAAAGTGGCTTGTGAAGCTATGTTAGAGGCGTACATGAACATAGATAATGATAAGGTTATTTTGGAGGGTGGGAATGTACCATCGGATTTTGTTCGCATGATAGACAATATGGACGTTGAGAAGAAGAACCTAAAAGAACTTGGCATTAAAAATCATGGAGATGGGGTAGGCATCCAATAGGTTGCGTTTGAGGACATGGTAGAGATGATTGGGCTACATCATGAGGGTGTTCCAAAAATGTGACAACCAAGTATTCTTCCAAGGAATTGAATAGCCAACTCACTCTAGAGCAAGAAAAGATCAAGGAGATGTACTCAGTGATCTTCAATCAAAGGGACTCATAGTTAGAGTGGGAAACTACTAATGATGAGGATGACTCTAACCACGATTATGGGAATGATCTTGTTCTCGATTTGTAGTTTTCCCTTATGGATGAGGGCATGAATCACTGTTTGACCTCATCCATCCTCGTCCATTTATCATCTTTATTTTTCTAATATATTTTTTAGGAGTGGGCTTTCTAGTCTCCTGAACCTTTTGAGTATTTTTAAATATATTTATTTATAATTATAAGTAGAAATAAATATATTTATATATTTAAATAATTATAAAAATAAAATAAATATATTTAAATAATATTTATATTTATTCTAAGTTTATAAATATATATATTAATATATTAATAAATATATATATATAATTATAAAATTATATAAATATATTTATAATTACACAAAAAATCTTTATAAAATTATAAAAAATAAATTTAAATAATAAATATATTTATTAGATTTATAAATTTATAAATATATATAATAATATAAATTTATATAATTATATAAATATATATAATTATATAAATATATTTATAAATATATACAAATTTTTATAAATAAATAAAAATATTTTTAAATATATATAAATATTTTTAAATATATTTTTATACAATTATAAATATAAATATATATATATATATATATATATATTATGATTAGATCATTATTAGTGTTTTTTTAGCCCTGATCGTGATACCCCTTTATCAGTGCTTTTGTAGCACTGATAAAGGGGTATCTTTATCAGCCCTAAAAACACTGAGAAATAGTCATTTTATCAGCTAATTCTATTTTAGTGTGGACAAAATGACTCTTTATGATGTATTTTTTGAAAGCGCGGATAAAAACCTTACGTGATCTTATAAAAAGGATTCTAACGGACTACAGTCACCGCTCATACCTTCAAGCTCTTGTGTAACCGTACTAATGTTTTTGTTTATCACCCTTTCATAGATCCATATCATCTATCCCTACTATTTTTGTCGCTCCTTTCATTACTGTCGCTCCCTCATAGAACCTATCCCTTGTGTAAATGAACCCTCACTACTCTTCACCAATGAATTAATCATCACAGGGTCTAAGTTATGGGATTATTTCTTCTCATATTTTTTTCTCCTATTAATCTCTTTATAATGTGCAAGCGATTCTCTAGGTTAGATTCATTGTGCCTCCATTTCATTCATCTTATAGGTTCTTGGTTATTATTTTATTTTTTATTTTTTATCCATCTTGTATAATTGTTTCTCTATAATTTGTTAAAAAATCATTCTTAATAGTTTTTACATATTTCATATTCTGTTAAAAAATTTATTGATTATTTTATTCAACTTTTATTTGATTTAATCATTTTTATTCAGGATTTTTTTAATCTTATAGTTGTGTTAACTTATTATGAATCATTGTAAAAATGTTTACTGGTGTTATGGGATGTCTTTTGTCAATTGGAAATATTTTTTTATTATTTTCTTATATTGGAACTCAATATCAATATTATTTATTATATTTTTTCATTAAAAATATTTATTTAAAATTGTGTTATTAAATTTTTTATTTTTGAAAACATTTAGATAAACAACCAGGCCATAACACATTAACTACTGCGGATCTTTTATTATAACTACAATTTACTACAATATATTTTGAATTAACATTTAATAAAAATATGCATTAAAATTTTGACATGAAATAATGAATTTTCAACTATTGAAGTTTATAAAAAAATATAATCATACATGTTTTCAAGAGAGAAAAATAATGAAAATATATTCATTAGGCCAACCTAGTGTCCATATCACCAGTTTAGATCAAGTCACTTGAGTCTTTGGGAGTTTCCTATGATGATTGGGTCCTTTTATTATGTTATAGATGATTCCATCTTATAATCTATTTGTATCCCCAAATTCACAACTTCATTACATGGAACCATCACTAGTGTTGCAATTTACATCACTTATTCAATCACTTATAAAGTTTTTGTGTGTGAGTGTTTCCATGTTTCTATGTGATATTGAAAAACGTTTTTAAAAAATTCAGCATGGAAAAAATTATATAAGTGATAAGTGGTATAAAATAAGTGATATCAAACAACTCTAAGCAACACTACCCACTAAAAAGGGAATTGGTGACTTTGATTTCATTTGATAACACATAAAATGGTTCATACCTCTCATTACTCTTGATAATGTGATTTGAAAAAAAAATGATGTTTGTTTTGTTTCTAAAAAATAGTTCCATTTAAAATTATAAAAAAATTAAATAAGTGGTAGAAAATCATTATTTTTCAGAAAAAAAAATAGAAATCATAAAGGGGTAAAAATAATTTTAATTAGTATTTTAAAATGCATCTTTATGCTAATCTTGATGAAATTACACAACATTTATCAATTATGATAGTTATTTATTAAAAAAATATCATTGTTTTTTAAATAGTATTTATAATTAAACTCATGAAGAAAATTATTCAATGTATACACTTTTTTTATATTTCTTTACTTTTGTACTTGTTATTTTAAGATGAAAAAAATTGACTATGAATTAACCAAACATGTTGCATCATTTGAAACATAGTTTAGTTTTTTTAAAATATTTTCAAAACCTCATTATTTAATATTTTTTAGCAATAAAAATGTCTTTTATTGAAAAAATATCTTTTTATGATTTTTTTTCTTTTTTCCTTTAAAAAATGAATTTTAGAATAAATCATTTTCTACTTTTCAAAAATTTATATTGATTGTATTTTTTTCCTTAAAAACCATTTTTTATTAGTTCTTAAAACTAATTTTATAATTGAAACTATAGTTTTTTATAATTTAAATAAAAAATATTTTCTTCCATTTTCAGTACCATTTTTTAAACTCTCATAAAGTTAGTTATGTTTTTTAAATTGGGAAAAGGGTTTTGCATGAATTAAATTATTTTATTTGTTGGAAACAATTTTATTTTATTTTATAACAATTTAATAACACTTATGCATTTACAAACTACATAAATAATGAAAAACACAGTTTTGATGACCAAGACTCTAAGACCCTTTTATTTAAATCCACTTACCTCAATAATATCCCATATAAGATAAAAATTTCCAAAAAATCTACAACTGAACACCCACATCCAAAATTAATAATATTTTAAAATATATGGACAAGAAACAGTTACACTTTAATAATGATGATACCATATTTATAGTGATGTATATCGAGATAAAAAACTCAAGAAAAATATAAAATAAAAAATTTTAACTAAAGAGAAAATATATATGACAAACTTATTCAAATAGATAAATCTTTTATAGATTCATAACCTTATTATTTAATCATTCTAAAACAATATTTAAAACTGGATTGTACTCTATCTCATTTCACTAATTTAAAAAAATGGAACTTGTGATGATAAACTTCATTAGAAGATGATGTTAGTGACACATAAAAAATTCTAATGTAGATGATTCAAAAAATGTTGTAAAGAATGTTCTTATTTTAGATATATAGATTCCATGTCTTCCTATACATGAAAAAATATTTCAAAATAGCTTTAAAAATGGTTGTCTATAAAATGATTTATGGAAAAGATCATCAGGAAAAAGGGAATATGTACAAGATTGTTTGTATAAGGATAAAAGGAAAATGTCATCTGAAATAAAACATAATATCTTCAAAGACCATGAAAGATAAATTTGTGTAAAATAGGTATGAAAGGAATAGAAGAAACAAAGTAAAATCTGAAAGCAACAACATTGGGGGGAGGGATGGAGAGATACTTTTAAGGTTTCTAGGCTTTGACACCTTGTAGAAAGAATAGGAAATAAAGTTATATTTAATAAGGTCAAAATTTTATTTATAAAAATTGATAATGAGATATAAGACATGAGATATATATAAAATTAAAAATTCAAAATAATAGTATAGTGATATGATGGACCTATTAAAACGGTCATATATAGATCACTATCTTAAATCATTAAGCATCCTAAATGATTTGTAAAACAGACTCCTTATGCAATTCAACATAAACCTTGAAATTTATTGTTACCAATAATATCCCCACTATATTGTAAACTTTATTAGTGTGATATTTAAACTCCCCTCCCACACAAAAAAAACATAAACCTTATACCAATCTTACCTATGAGTCTTCACCAATAAGTATATACCACCATCAAAAGGTGAATTAATGTTTAATTCCATTGTAACTCCTAAACCTGATTTTCATCCAACATCACCTACACGGCTTAAATCTGGGGAGTTATCCACAACTATATCTTCTCTCTGATTTAGTGTTATCTTCTAAGGGTTGATATCAATTAAAATGTGAGGAAAATGGGATGAGTAACTATTATATTTCTTCAATTGGGAAAAAGGTTGAAACTAATTGAATTAGTAATAATATTGATAATTGTTGGATTTTTTGAATGGTATAGGTAATCCTTGAAGCCTAATCCAAATCTTGGAGATGGAGGGTATCACTTCATGTGTAAGGAAAAAAACTATATGAATCAGTATAAAATAGAGGAATCCACTAGCCATAATGAAACACCCATTTTTAATAATAATTTTAATAAAATAATTTATTGGTAAAAATAATGGGTAATGATTTTAATTTTTAATTTTAATTAAAAAACATTTTTGGTATCTATATTTATAACTGAAACGGGATGAGTGGTATATATATTTATAAATTAAAACATGTGTAATAAAAAATGGTGGTATCTATATTTATATGATCATATAAACATTTAGAGGCCTCCTAGATACACAGAATATCACCACATACATAATATAGATTGATAATGACACCATTGAAATGGAATGTAACTAACTTCATCCAACCCATTGGATATCTATCATGAATCCACTCCTATAACCTTGGCCTCATAGGAAAAAAAGTTCTACTGAAATTCAATCTTTAGACCAAAAGCCTTTTCATTTTCATGGGAAAATTTAATGATTGTTTTGAATGTTGAAACTGAAATAGTTGTCTCATCAAGAGTGTGTGTAAGACTATCCATCATAGCCTTCTCATGGCCACACCAATCAAGGATCTCCTTGTAAGGATTAGATTGTTATTGCTTCTTTTTTAAACATTAAATATAAAACTAATAAATGTTTTCATGTGCTTATGTGACTCCCTAAACTGAGACCATTTATATTTAAGTAGAAAACTATCATTATCATTAGCTTTATCTCTCAAATAGTTATTATTTTATTTTGTTTCCTGATACTCGTCCCCCATATATTTTAGACATGCACATATTTTTCTTGAAGTACCCTGAGCAGTATTCATCCCATACCAGGTACCAATGATCATTGTGGATGAATTTAGAGGATAAAAACTACCACTAGTGTAGTAATTATTTTCATAAATTCAATTACCCCTTTACATTAAATCATTCTGAAATTATTTGAATCATTTGAATTTTGGGTTTCCCTTATTTGAAAGGCCCTTTTGTGTATTTATTTATTTATTATATTACTATTACCAAATCAAACAAGATGGTAAGAATAAAAATGTATGGATTAAAATCGCATGGAAAAATTGTATGAATATGGAGTGAAAGTTTTTATCAAATTTCAAAATGATCATGAATATAAACCTTATCAAATCCTTTTTTCATGTTTAAAATATTTTTATTCAAGAATAATTAGTCTAGAGTAGTTGGAAGAACACTTGATCTATCACATAATAGATTGAAGTTATAAATGTTGGACTAAACATGGGGAAAAGGTGAATGTAGCTGGTGACTTGGATAGAACTATGTTTTATGGATCATATGATATAATTACAATTGTGTAAAATGAATAAGACTATATCAAGGATGTGATTATAGGTCTCAATGATAATGATGATCATATTGAGGAAATCATAATGAAATTTGAAGATTAACTTCATGATTATCCAAAATTGATTGATAAGTTAAAGAGTTTTGAAAAAGACACCATTGTATACTAGTTGTACTAAATATAAAACATTTTCAGCCATACTAAAGTTTTATAATTTAAAAAATGGAAATAAATGGATTGAATCCAGTTTTACTAAAATAATTTATCTCTTGAAAAATATTATTTGAGAAGATATTGAGCATTCTAGCTGAACATATGATGCTAAACGAATGCTACGTTTAATGGGTATGATCTGTAAACAAATACATGCATGTCCAAATTACTATATACTATTTATAAAGGACTCCAAATCACTTAATGAATGACCAAATTATGGTACTTATCAATACAAGAAAGATGAAAAATGTCATAAAAAAGTTCTATGGTGCTTTCCAATCATTCCAAGGTTTAAGAACCTATATAGAAGTGAGGATACTACAAAGAAATTGATGTGGAACATATATATAAGAAATAAAGATGGGAAACTTAATCACCCAAAAGACTCTCCTCATGGGAATAGAAATGATCATGAGTATCTTTAATTTGAAAATAATATGAGAAACCTTCATCTTGCACTATTTAAAGATGGAGTAAATCCTTTAGGTTTTTAAATCGTCACTCACAATACATGGTTGGTTCTGTTGTTAAATTATAACTTTCTATCATGTTTATGCATGAAATAAAAAAACATAATTATATTTATGATTATATTAGAACAAAAACAACTGAGTAATGATATTTATGTTTATTTGGCTCCATTCACTGAAGAATTAAAATTATTGTGGGATTCGAGTGTTCTATTGTATAATTATTATATAAATGAATATTTCACATTGAGATCCATGTTATATAGGATGATAAATGATTTTTATACTTATGTTAATTTGAGAGGATATAACATTAAAGGAATTCAAGGGTGTCTCATTTGTGAACAAGGTACACAGTCAATTAGGTTGAAACATTCATCAAAAATTGTTCTTCTAGGACAACATAGATTTATACCATGGCGACATAATTACCAATATTGGATGACATCACTATATTGGAGTTTAGAGGAACATAAAACACCATATCCACTAATAGGTGATCAACTCTTTGATAAATTAAAATATATGGGCACTACATTTTTTTAACATATTTTGAAAAACCATACAATAACCAATTTTAAAAAGATGTCAGTTTTCTTTAATTAACATACTATAATTTTCTATATGTTATGGATTTTCATGATGTTATGCATGTTGAAAAAAATGTATGTTATAATTTAATTGAAACATTATAAATTGTACATGTCAAAATAAAGGGTAGAATTAAGGCTAGGAAGGACATGATAGACATGGTAATATAGGAAGAGTTGGCACCATTGAAGGGTTTAAAGCATACTCATCTTCCTCCAACTACTTACACAGTTTCCAATAAGGAGAGATATCAATTTTAAAACTTATTATGTGATGTAAAGTATCCAAAGGGTTATTCATAAAATATCAAGAATATTAATTCAATGACATATTTAATGTTAAGGGTTCTAAAATCACATGACTTTCATGTTTTGATGCAAGATCTAATGCATGTATCTTTATGTTGTATTTTTTCAAAAAATATACATCATACATTCACTAAGATATATTTATTTTTCAATGATATATGTAAAAAAACTTATACACTCAGTAAAGTTTCCAACTATGGAAATGGAAATTTCCACCATATTATGTGAATTGTAAATTTTCTTCCCACAAACATTATTTTATATGATGGTTCACTCAATTGTTCACTTGGTAAGAGATTTTTTACTATGTGTTCTTATACATTATATATGGATGTACCCCACTAAATGGTATATGATGATTTTGAAAGGGTACCTCAAAAATAAAATTTGTATGGAGGGATGTATTGCAGAGCGATATATTGTTGAGGAAGTCGTCAAATTCTCAACCAACTACCTGTTTTGTTTAGAAATCATTTGTATACTAAAATATCATAACATTGGGTGACTTGGTGGTTATATAATTTCTAGAATATATATTTTCAAAATCAATATTAAATATCTACAGTATTCTCACATTTACATTTTTTATAACAGTTTAGAGGTTTCCCCATATGTTGAAACCCACAAAAAAAATATTAGGCATTTGAATCCATCAAAGGATAAAACCTGGATATCAAATTAACATAATTAATATTTTATAGGATGATTTTTAATATTTTTAAGCAGTCACATGAAAATCCATATTCAATTTCATAATTAATTTCATGTCTAGCCAGAGGACCAAGTTCCCACATATAAAATTATAATGGTTTTGTAATTTATGGTTATATATTCTATAAAAATGAACATGATGAAGGAATTACTATGAAAAATAGTGGAGTTACACTTGCAGCTTAAGTGATGCATGTATATGGTACCAAGGATATAAATTCAATTTATGAGAATATCTCGTACTTTGTAATCATCAAATAGATATGGGAGTTGGATTATACAACATTCCAAGTGATGATTTTTCAATTATATTTGGTTGATAACAGAAGTAGTGTTAAAATAGATGAATTGTGATTCATGAAAATTGATTTGAATCTTGAAGGGTAGAAATATGAACCATTTATAATGGAATCATATGTAGTACAAGTATTTTATGTTCTAGATCCTACAAACTGAAAGTCTTAAATTGTAATCTTGTTGACCAAAACCACTGAAGGTTCAGATAACAATTCAACTTACAGATGAACATTTCATTAGTATATCACAATAATTTAACAATTTTTAGAATATAGATGGGGTAATATATATCTAAGGAAACTCCAATGAATGGAATTGGATACTTGCTAGAGGTGTAAAATTCCTTCAACCTTTTAAAATTAGAGTTCAATAATATCAGGTTAAGTTTTTTTGTAATATACATTTTGTAGCCTCATATTATTATTTATTCACTAATGCATTTATGTAATCTAAATTAAATATTCAACCACTTATGTAGATAATTAATTATACACATGTTGTTTCTCTCAATCCTATAGAACAACAGGTTTCCCAAACTAATTGTGTTTCCAATGCAGAGGAACAAAAAACATCTACACATAGCAATTCTACCAATACATAGGGATAACATATTGATGATGTTAAAACTGAGGAAATGGTAGATGGAAAACAACTGATATCCCTAAAAAAACAAAAGTTCTCTATAATGATGATATTAGAAAAAATTATTAAGGTGAGAAACAAAGGTATAAAATTTGATGTTGGGTAGAATGCACATGGATAGCCTATTTACCCCAATAAATCCATGTTCATTAGTTTCATTAGGCTAACCACTCTGCAGCACGTGTAGATTTATATAGATTCATGGAACCATGTTTTTATCACACTTAAGACAATGATTTGGGAAGATATTAGGGTGATAGTATGATATCCTTTCTTTGTTTTAATAAAAAAACAAAATAAATAAACATTGACTTACTCTTCATTATCCCCTACAGAGTTCATTTATAATATATGACTCCTAAAATAAATTTGTATTAATTATTACTAGAAAGGCTCATATAGGTTTTCACACAATTCTAACAATGTTTTATCTCAAAGATACAAAAGGGAAAATAAACCCTCACCCACTGCATATGAATGAACACCTGATAAGTCAACAAGCATGGGATGGGTTTACTAGCCATCATGAGGAGAAATCTTTTCAGGTACACAGTAGTCGGTAATAATTTTTTTGATAATATGTGTCTTATTAAATTTGATTAAGAATTTTTAATTTATGAAATAGAAACTGAGTGATGAAAATAAGTAATGGGTAGTAAATCCAACATACCTCTACCATAAATTAGGGATGGGGTATGCTTTATTTGAAAAAAAAATTGGTATGTATTTTAAATATACTATAATACTTTTATGTGACATGAAACAACAACATAATTTTGTTTCTCCATTTATATTCATATTATTGAATTCAAATATGTATCCACTTTCATCACATATAATGTGCTATGGAAAGAGGTATGTGTATATAAATATGGGATACTAATAGATGAAAGCACCCAAAAAGTTTTGGAATCATTTTTAAGTATGACATAATAAAAAAATTACTTTAAATATCTATTACATAAAAGTGATTATGTAATTTTCTATATTTTTTATCTAACTTAGTCACAATAATAATCATTAGTTGTACCAGATGAATATCTACTATCGGTGGCCTTGAAGCAGCCAGAACAGTATGGATTCGTCATAGTTACAGGTTTTGGGGTGACACTCCGAACATATTTTCAGAAAAAAAAGATGGGGATAAAGATAAACAAATTAAAGAGATGAAAGCATGATTAGCTTCTATTGAATAAAAATTTCATTAGTAGTATTTTTCACTAGAAAATTTTATGAGGGGATGAAAATAAAAGAAACAAATCACTAATAACAAATGTGTGATGATGCCCCCACACCCCCACCATTTTTGAGGTGATCCATTCACCTCAAAAATCTATCTTGGATGAGGTAATCAATATTCTAATAATTTTTTCTGTGAAATATGAATCAGGAACAACACTAATATTATTCCTATACTGATATTACATAGGGTGAAAATTATTGTGATTTCTGTCCATCAACACCCACAAATCACCTTGATATGGTGGATATTGTGGACAATATCAAAGAAGAAACTCTACATAATAGACAAATTCCAATAGGACATGTCAGAGTGGGGATTATCATATCTCACGATCCATGCACTGAGATACATGTTCTACTTTATGAAACATATATTCATACAATTGAGCAATATATTAAAGCATTCATAACATGGATGCCAGATCTTATGAAGAAATATGTCGATAAGGAGGTATTCATTTCAAATTTATTTTTTTGGAAGAACCTTTAAAAATTAATGAAAAAATGTCTAAATTGAATAATGTCATTACATAAATAAAAATAGAAGGGGGTGAAACGAAAGGTCAAATAAAAATGAGATAAAAATTCAACCAAAAATTCAAAAATAACTTCCCAAAGAACCACTACCCTACCTGTTCAATATCTATATTTACTAACATTGAATGTTTATGAGAATACAAGGTTACAAAGTGTTAGTAATCACATAGTTGATGTAACACCCAATAGTTTTAAAAATAATTTGAAATGCATGAAACTTTCTTTTAATTATATATTTATAACTATCCTTTAAACATAATTTTTTCATTTTTATGTTTTGAATTTCGAAACACTGGCATCTACAATTGTGTTCAGTAAGTTATTTGGAGTCTGATGGATCCAACTTGATTTTTGGTGAATAGTAACATACCCTTATGAATAGTAATATGACCCTAATGAATAGCAAATTTTATTACTATTTTATTTTCTTAATTATTTAAGATAATGACATCTTAGTTAATTTTCAATGTGATTTAAAAGCAGTTATAGAATTAAAATTGTTAATTTTTGAATAAAGTATGATTTTATTTAAAAATGAAATTAATAATATTTAGAAAATTATTTAAAAAAAATGGAGTCCATTTTTTAATTCTAGATGTTAAAAAATGGTTAGGGTGAATTTTGGGGATTTTTCTAAAATTCTTGAATTTTTGATGAATAGTGAAATATGGTAAAATACAGTATATTCAAATTATCAGTTAAATGCACTATTTATGACATCATAAGTGATGTAAGAACACTTTGTTTGAACTCACATGACATTATTACTATTTTGGGTCAAATTAATTAAGATTATCCATAGTATTGAGCAAAAATATTATAATAATGATTAAAATAATGAAAAATACCTCCTCTCCTCCACTATAAATACCACCCCCATTCCCTTATTCCTCCCACACCTCTCAAGCCTTGAGAATTACCTAAGTTATTCCCAATACTCCTCAAAAGGATCTTCCCCACGTCCTATATCTTCTGGTCTCACCAAAATGCCAAAACCAAAGGACTTAAGGAGGATCTCAAGGAGAAGAGATCAAGAGGTAAACATCCTCTTTTGTTTTCTTTCCTTTCTTTTCAACTTCTTTTATATTCTTCTTATTTCCTAACTTACCCTTATACAAAAGGCATGAATGATACAATATCTTAAATATTATTTATTTCATCATGTTTATGTTATACACACCATTATACTTCTTCTCCTATCCCACTTATTTAAGAAATTAAAACATTGTTCCTGATGTGTCGATTTAATGACATCATGGAAGATGCGATTTCAATTTCTTTTACTTCATTAAATACTGACCATGAAACCATTTTTATGGTTTAAAAATATTATAATTTATTTATTATATCTTATATAAGGTTCTGGAATCATTTTGTACACATGTTATTAATTTATGAAACAAAATGAGTTCATTACGATCGAAAATCGCCAAAATGACCTAAACAAATATCCATAATGTTTTAATTTATGAATCATATTCATGTTAGAATTAAAAATTATAAATGGAATAATTTATTGTACTCAAATACAATTACATTCCAATTATATATTTTTACTTCCAATCGACATGAATATCCATCGTGAACCGATCATGGGAACCATGTAAAGAACGCACCCAAAACAATGCAAGGAACAGAATACTAACAATTAAAAGGTGAAATGATGTAATAAAATGATCATATAAGGTATTATAAACCTAAATATGTTCCTTTAAGATATTAATAACACTATTTTAACCATTATATAGAATTTTTAAAAAAGTTTTAATTAAGACAAACTTGAGGTAAGGGAATTCTTAACCTGATTTCCTTTCTTTGTGTTAACCTTCTACTTCATTATTTATGTGGCATTAAAATTTTTTGTGTGGTGAATTTTCTTTATATTATGTTTATTTATGTGAATTTACAGTGTATATACATATTAAATCCACTCTATTAAGTCTCACTTGAATTATATAATATTTTTAAGGGGCTTTTCTTTTAAAATTCTGTTTTATGAAATTCAAAAGCAATGTTTTTATGCAATTTTTCATGTTGTATGATTGTGTTATGATTCTTGTACATTTTTTATGATGAAGGGTGGGACCTATATCTACCTAAAATTCATTGGGTATGTGTCTTTTGGATTTCGGTTGTATGGTTACTCCAAATGTAACTGCGATGGTTACACAAATTGTAAGGTATCCATGAGGGTTACAAATTATAAGGTAGTTGAGAGGGTTACAAGATTATGTAAGTAATTACCCAATATACCTTTATGGTTCTATTTATGTTACTATTTTTTTTGGGGATCTTGTGGAAATCTAATGTTTCACAATGTAAGTATATATGGGTGACAAGTATATCTTTTGAAAATGATTTCATATGTTACAAGTATTCATGGACTAATGTGTTATTTCCTTCATTTTATATCTCTTACTGAGGTTTTTGTGCTCATCCCAAGTTTTAATGATTTTCATAGGTTATAAGTATGTGTATAAAAAATAAATAATCCAAGTTAAATTATTGAATAATTGTCAAATAAAATCATGTTATATTTGAAAAGTTTTATATTTTGGAAGAAACAAATACTATTTTTATAGTATCCACTCTGTGTTAATGTGTAATGTTATTAATCATTTATTTCTCAATTCTCTAAAGATATAAACTTGAAAATATCTTCAATGTTAAAGGAATTTATTTCATGACTACATTCAGGATTATGTAATATAATAAGGTTGGGTCCTTATAGTTGGTATCAGAGGATGGTTTAGATAATTTCAATGGTTAGGGTGATGTAAATAGAATACCATAAATAATTTTTTATTTATGGTTAATTTAATATGTTATAGAATTTAAATATTGCCATTTTTATTCGAATAATATATGTTTGTTCATAATGGTTTTCCATGGAAAAGTTGGGAAGCTGAAGAGGAGAGGCACCGACAGAACGATGCCCTTCCAAATCTGAAAAACAATAATTGTAGGGATTGGAACTGAGAAGTTTGTGACCATAATGGCTCAGATAACACAAGAAATAAATTTTGGTGGAATCCATGCCATATAAAAACTATAGGTACCACAATGTAACATGACAAAAGTGTAACTTTTTATGAGACAACACCCTCTTACTTTCAGTGGATTTTCTGACCCAATAGTAGGTGAAGAATGTATTAAGGACCTTGAAAATATATTTGATGTAATGGGTTGTTCAAATAATAAAAATGTAATTTTTGTCATTTATCATTTTAAATGTGAATCTAATCAGTGGTGCCCAATGGTAAAAAAAATATCAGGGATAGAGAGTATATTGATGCCTTAGAGTGGGATTAATTTAAAATTATTTTCCTTGAAAAATATTTTCTTAAGTTGGTTTGACTTAGGATAGAGAGAAATTCCTTAAATTGAAGAAAAAGGAGGAGGATTCAGTGGCTATGTATGAAGAGATATTCACCTAACTGGCAAGGTATGCTCCCAATCTCATTCTGTATCTTGATAGAAAAATCAACCGCTTTTACTTAGGATTGAAGCCAAGGTATTGAAGGGAATTGACCTCCCATGAATTCAAAAATTACGAGAAAATTGTCTGATGTTCTGAGAGAGTAGAGATGGAGTTTTCTAATGATCACATGCACTTCTAAAATGAGGAGAAGAAGAGGTCCAGATAGAAATTGATGGGTAATAATCAACCAAATAAATCTAATGGTAAGAAAATCCAGTTTCTAGTTTGTGAAAAGTGTGGCAAGAAGCACCCTGGTGAATGCCTTACCAAAACTGGGAAGTGTTTTTGATGTGGTAAGTCTGTACATATGGCCTAATATTTTAATTAAAATTATCCTAAAACTAATCATGATAAGAAAACTATAATGTGTTTTAAATTGGTGAGATGGGTCATTATGAAAATGCTTTACCAAAGAGAGATTTGAATGACGCAAAGAATCCAGAGTACAAGAAGAAAGGTGTAGTGAGATCCTTTGAGACTACATCATAAGATGTTGGGCCATCTAATGAAGTTGTATCTGGTAATTTGTTTGTTTACTCATATTTTTCTAAAGTTTTTTTTTATTTAGGGTCTACACATTCCTTTATTTCTAAGGAATTTTATGTTAAATTGGAAATATCACCTCAACAAATGAGATCAGAACTTGTTGTTAAAACACTAGGGGATATATTATAGCAAAGAGGAATTATGAGAATATTTCTATTATGGTATGTGGAAGGAATTTACCTAAAAACCATGTTTTTTTCCCTTAGTATAGTTTGATTTCATTCTGGGAATGTATTGGATTTCTGTTTATCATGCTAAGATTGATTAAAGAGATAAAGAAGTTGTTTTTAAAAAATAGTTTCAATTTGTATAAAATAACAAACCCATACAATTTATAATATATCAGGAAACTGATAAACTATTGAAATATGGAAATGAAATTTATCTTTCTCATATTGTTGAAAACAAGGGAACTGTTTAGATTAATTTTTTTCTACTGGTAAATGAATACCTTGATGTTTTTCCTGATGAGTAACCCAGTTTCATACCTGATCGGGAAGTCAAATTCACAATTGACTTATTTCCTGACGCTAATCCAATTTCAAAACACTCAAATATAATGTCTAAAATGGAACTTATTGAATTGAAAAATCAGTTTCTGTATTTTCTTTATAAAGGCTTCATTCATCCTAGTACTTCACCATGGGGTGCTCCTATTTTTTCGTTAAAAAGAAAGATGGTTCCCTGAGACTTTTCATTGGTTATAGAGCATTAAATAACATAACTATTAAAAAAAGTATCATTTTCCTCATATTGATTACTTTTTTGATCAACTCCAGGGAGCTCAGTACTTTTCCAAGATTGACTTGAGATCTGGAAACCTTCACCTAAAGGTGAAGGAGGATGACATCCAGAAAACAGCTTTATGAATTTTTTGTTATGCCATTTGGGTTAACTAATTAACATGTTGTATTTATTAATCTTATGAATAGAATATTTCATGAGTTCTTGGATAATTTTTTGTTTGTGTTTATTGATGAAATTCTGGTATTTTCTAAGAGTAAATAGGAGAATGAAAAGCATATAAGGGTTGTTTTTTAAACCTTAAAGGAAAAGAAACTGTATGTAAAATTCAGAAAGTGTGATTTTTGGTTGAAAAATATTTATTTTATTCGGCACATTATAAATAGGGATGGAATAACAGTTTATCCTTCCAAAAAAAGGTGGTTGATAAATGTACAAGACCCACAAATGTTACGAAGATTTAATGTTTTATTGGATTATCAGTTTATTACAAAAGGATTGTTAAAAACTAAGCACGGTTATCTAGACCACTAACTAAGTTAAGTAGAAAAGGGGTTAAATTTATTTGGATAGAATAATGTGATGCTTGTTTTCAGGAACTAAACAAGAGATTGGTTAATGCTCCAGTTTTGGCCTTGCCATCCTGAAATGGTGAGTTTTTCATCTACAGTGATGCTTCATTGAAGGGACTTGGTTGTGTTTTGATGCATAATGAGCAGGTAATTGCTTATGATTCAAGGAAACTAAAACCTCATGAGTTAAATTATCCCACACATGATTTGGAATTAGAAGCTATGGTTCTTTATTTAAAAATTTGGAGGAATCATTTTTACGGAGTGAAATGTCAAATATATGTTGACCATAAAATTATAAAGTATATATTCACTCAGAAGGATTTAAACATGAGGTAGATAATATGGATTAAACTAATAAAGAATTATGTCTGCGCAATCAATTACCATCCAGAAAAAGTAAACAAAGTGGTGGATGCCTTGAGTCGAAAACATCAGGCATCATTAACCATGTTATGTTTGGAACATGATCCCTTGATTAATGAATTGATGAATTTTGGCTTAGAATTTGTTGGTGTATGAAATACCTCTATTTTGTTTCAGGTTTCAATGGAGTCGTCATTAATATATAGAATTAAGAAAGCAAAGAAGGAAGACTGTGATCTACAAAAAAAGGTAGAATTGGTAAAATTGGGTAAGTTTCCAAATTTTAACCTTGATAAATATTGTGTTTTAATATTTGGTAAAAGTTTGTGTGTGCCTTATTATTCCTATTTGAAGAAATATTTTTTGTGTGAAGCTCATAGTTCTCCATTTTCAGTTCATCTTGGAAGAACTAAGATTTACAGTGACATTTGGTAGTACTACTGGTGGTATGGAATGAAAATGGATATTGCTGATTTTACCATTAAATGTTTGACATGTCAACAGTTTAAAATAGAGTGGCATTTACTAAAGGGGATGCTTCATCCTTTTTCTGTGCCAGTGGAAATGGGAGAATGTATCCATGGACTTTGTGGTGGGACTACCAAATACTTCTCGAGGTAACAATGTGATTTGGGTTATTGTTGATCGGTTGACAAAATCTACACATTTTCTTTCTATTCAAGATATAGTGTCGTTGAATCAGATTTCTCAATTATACCGCAAAGAGATTTTCAAGTTACATAGAGTCCTTATTTCCATTGTATCTGATCAGGATCCCATGTTCACTTCAAATTTTTAGAAGGGACTTCAGAATTTGTTAGGAACAGAATTAAATTTTAGTACAGCTTTTCATCCTTAATCAGATGGTCAGTCAGAACGAACGATTTAGACTTTGGAGGATATGCTTCAAGCTTGTTCAATGGACTACCAGGGAAGTTATGTAACGACCCGAAATTTTTTTTTAAATAAATTTTGTTTCCTAATTTTATGTGTTATTGTTATACTCAACAAAAATGTTTTATTTGATAAACATGATTATAATTAAAATGAGATCAGTGGGTTTTGACTATTATATAACCATCGGTCATCATGACCGCTGTGAACAAAATGTTTTGATTATTGTCTCTAAATTTAAGTAATCTTGGTTAATTATTATAGAAAGAAGATTTGATGGCCTCACCTAGTAGCCTTGGGCCGATCGAAGCCCATCTAACAGAGATTGGGAAGGAGGTAGCACCATTGGCCTTTTCTCTGGACCAAACCCAAGCCGCACTTCATCATGTGAAGCTAGAACGGAATCGCCTTCGCGAGAAGTTCAAACTGATAGAAATTACTACTCGGGCAATGTTGACCGAGCCGCCCCAAGATTCTATCACCCTAGCACACCTTACTCTTAGGTCCTATGCTGGTATTATAAGGGGCTATGTAACGAGACCGTAATTGCCTTGTGTAATCCTTGTTTTAAATAAAAATTGGGATTTCTTCTTATGATGAAGTTTATGAAATTTCAAATGACTGGATAAAAATAGTATGCATATTTTTGATGAATTTTCAAAAGGATATTTTAAAAAACAAATGTTTGTGTAAACCTTAAATAATTTAAAATGTGTAATGATTCTCAAAAAATGGTCTTCTACAATTATGTTCAGTACAAAATTTAGAGTCTAATAAGATCAACATGATTTTTGATGAATAGTAAATTATGAATAGTGATTTTATGATTAGGATTAGTAATATGACCAAATGGATTAGTAATCTTACTTAAATAAAGTTTTAAAATAATCTAGGCACCTTGATTAAGAAATGTGATTCAATAAAATAGTTAAATAACGGTTTCATAAATTATTATTCAAGTATTAGTTTTTTCGGATGAATAGTGTTTTTTTAATTAAAAATTTAATTAAAAATAATTAGAAAATTATTTTTATAAAAATGACTTTATTTTTGAACTCAGAGCATCGATATTATGTTATGGTAATTTTTGGGGATTTTTCTGAAAAAAATGAATTTTCGATGAATAGTGTATTTATTTAAAAATAAAATTAAAAATATTTAGAAAATTATTTTTATAAAATGGAGTTCATTTTTGAAATCATAGCATTGATATTTGGTTAAGGTGAAATGTTGGTATTATTCTGAGAAAGTTGAATTTTCGGTGAATAGTGAAAGTATAGTTTTTAAGTTACGGGTTTTTAATGACATCATTAAATGATGTATTAAGTATATATTCAATATGGTCGAATTATGAATAGTAAGATAAGGTGTGAGGTGTCCCAAGTGGCCAATACCATGGGCAAATACCATGGGCAAGCCCATGGTTTTTCCAAAACCACTAGTGAGGTGTCCCTTGGCCATTAATGCCTTGTCCCCTCACTTTCCCTATAAATACCAAGCCCTCCTCTCATCCATTCGACTCCCCACTCATTCCCAACGAATTTCTGGTCTCATTACCTCCCAAGGAGTCCTCCCAAGGTGCCCCCAAGCCCTCAAGGTCCCATCCTTTGAGGTTTAAGAGTTACATTTTAAGGTAAGGGATCCGAACCCTCTCTTTCTTTTCAAGTGATCTCTTTTATGTCAATCCTTTTATGCTCCATGTTCTTATTTTGGAGGATGTTCTTTTATACTCCTCTTACTGCCCTTTTTATGTTCATATGATGAAATACCCCCTCTTACTCTCATCATTTCCTTTTAATAATGTTTAAGTGGCGCCGTTAGGCTGCCGAATTTTCAAGGGATTCATTCACCTCTCTCTTTTTCAAAGTTCTACTTTCATGTCAAGTCTTTCAAGTTCATTTTTATTATTTTGGGGTATGATCTCTATATTTATCATACTGGTCTTTTATGATCACATGATGAGAGACCCCATTTGATCTCTTCAATTCAGTATTTTGATGTCTTAAGTGGCGCCGTTAGGCTGCCGAATTTTTAAGTGGTTCTTCACCCTTCTCGTTTTGAAGTTCTACTTTCATGTCAATTCTTTCAAGTTCCTTTATATTATGTTGGGGTATGATCTCTATATCTATCATACTGGAATCTTATTTTCATATGATAAGAGAACCTATTTGACCTTGTCAATTCAATTTTGTTGAAGTTTAAGTGGCGCCGTTAGGCTGCCGAATTTTCAAGGGATTCATTCACCTCTCTCTTTTTCAAAGTTCTACTTTCATGTCAAGTCTTTCAAGTTCATTTTTATTATGTTGGGGTATGATCTCTATATTTATCATACTGGTCTTTTATGATCACATGATGAGAGACCCCATTTGATCTCTTCAATTCAGTATTTTGATGTCTTAAGTGGCGCCGTTAGGCTGCCGAATTTTTAAGTGGTTCTTCACCCTTCTCGTTTTGAAGTTCTACTTTCATGTCAATTCTTTCAAGTTCCTTTATATTATGTTGGGGTATGATCTATATATCTATCATACTGGACTCTTATGTTCATATGATGAGAGACCCTATTTTACCTTGTCAATTCAATTTTGTTGAAGTTTAAGTGATGCTGTTAGGCTGCCGAATTTTCACAAGAGAAATCTTGTTTTGTTTTCTTCCTTTCATGTTCTTCATTTCATATGGTATATTTTCAAATTTCATTACCATGTTCATAAATCCCTTATATTTTGTCCCTCTACTATTTTATGGGTCATTTATGAATGTTTGACCCATGTCCCCTCTCTTCTCAATGTTTTCTAAAACCTTGTAACATAGCCGTTATGCTGCAGAATTTTCCCCTCAAAATGCCTCTCTCTTTTCTCAAAAATTATTTTATGTTATAAAGTGAATACTCAAAGATCTTATTTCTACAAGGGTATTCACATATATATCAAAATGTTCCATTTTAAATTCTGGTATTTACATACATGAGACCCGCTTCCCTTTCCGTGGGTTTAAAGTGCCGTAAAGATCATGTCATTAAAGCAGTTTTTAAAATGTTATGATTATGAAATGAAACCCATTTATTTTATGCTATATGGGTTATTTATGAAATGTTTGATGATGATATATGTGGATCACATGATAATAAAGGCAAATTTAAGGGTGCGCCCTGATAGCGCTCCAATGCATTGGGTAAAGACTTAATCTCTAGAGATGACCATTTTAACGACGCCTTGGTGAATAACCTTGGTAATTTTTAACGACACCTTGGGGATGGACCTTGGTGAAACGAAACGATTGCCAATATTAAATGTTTCAGCCACATCTTCAAGTTATGAAAAAGTTTTATTTTTATTATGATATGCCTCATGATTTCATTTTCATGCCTTAAAGTTCTTTTCATGACTTTATTGATGTATCCCAAGTTCATATGTAAAATGTTTCACTTGTTTCCCTTTCTGGGCCTTCTGCTCACCCTTTCTTTTGATGTATGTCCCCAGGTTATGAGATTCAGTAATGAGCCTAGGGTGAACATGAGGAGAAGCATTTCAAGTGTTTAAGAAGAATTCTTTATGTTGTTTTCATGTTTTAAGTTCCTGGTTTCCAAGACACTAAACCTTAAAGATCCTCGGTTTTGTAAAATGTAATTAAAGTTTATGTGATAAAAAGGTGGGATGCTATAGTTGGTATCAAAGGATGGTTTAGTTATTTGTGGAAATTAGGATATGAAAACTCTAGGAGTAACCCTATAGAAATGTTTAATATAGGAAATCTTCCTGGTATTTTGGTGAGTATTGAGTAAGGGGTTGCCAAGGAAATACATCCCTGTCTGGATACGAGCAGGTAGAGGTGGCTCTGGCACAGATGTACATAGGGGTAAAACCCGAAAACACCGCTTTGAGCTAGACTCGAACGGGAACTGGTACACGACAACGGGCCTTGCCGCACTCTTGGTTACGACACTCCCGGGGGATATGCTTTGGTAAATTCATAAGCTTGGTATGAACCATTATTAAAGGAACAAAGATAAAATAAAATAAAGATTCACATAAGAATATATGACCATGGATAACGTAGATGGGAACCTAGGGGATCACAAGTTAGGGTATACTTTTCTTCTACAAGTTATCCTTATATGCTTTAAGTTCCTTTTCATGATTATTGGTTAAGTATTTAAGCCTCTAATTATACTTTATCTTCTTAGTTAATGGTGGGAAATGGAATAACGTGTCCCAACAACCAATGTGATAGGAAATGCGACAATTTCCGTATTAATATGTCAGAGATGATTAGGGGATTAAAAGATGATTATTATTTTTGGAAGGCGTTCACTATTTTGAGGACCCTATATGATCGAGGTAAATAGATTACTATATTATTTTCATTGAGGAGTAAGGTTGACTTATATTTTGAAGAATTGATGAATTTAAGGTGGACTTATAGTAATTTAGGTTACTTTTGGGAATGATTAACCTATCTTGGGTAAAATATGTTTATGTTAGCTACTTTTGTTATAAGATGTTAGGAGTGGTTGATGTTGTCTGGAGATGAACAATGAAGTTGTTTTGGAAGACTATGTTATCAAATCCATCTTGTATTTGGGTTTCAATCTTAGTTTGGTTTATTTTGAGGAATTTTAAGGACCGTTATTTATGGAGTGGTCTATGATGAATGTTGGGTAGTACCATGGAACTTTGAAGATTTAAAAGTAGGTTCTATTCCTATGGGATTCTTTCTTTTTGAAGAGTTGTTTTACCTTAACCTTTTTGTTTTTGGGATAATGTTTAAAGATAGAAGAAATAGATAGTTAATCTTTTATAGATTATGTGATTCTATAGAAGATGATTCTTGTGCTTTTATGAGACCAAGTGTTTTTGAATTCTCATCATTTGGCGAAAAGATTAGTGTTGGTAGGGACTTGTTAAAGGATGAAACTCTACTTGAAGGTAGGTATATTTTCTTATGTTTTGTTCTATGTAGTAAATGAAATCCTCAAAATTATGAAAAGAAACGTAAAACAAAAATGTTTTTGGTTTACGTTTCCTACTAGGTAATCAAAGACCGTTTACACACATCATAAGTTTGGGATTTTCTCATGGTTAACTTTCTCCTAATCATGTTCTCTATCACTCTCTCTCAGAACTGACCCTTTGTTTTTTCCTCCATGTCCATGTTTTCCTACATGGAACCCGAGTGTGGGTTAACTCGGGTGGCCTTTGTACTTCCTTTTATTTCTTTTAAAGTAATGGTGTTACTGACTCTTTTTCCGATGTGGGACTTTCAATGAAATTTCAAAACCCAATTTTAAAATTGCGAGGACGCAATTTCTTAAGGGGGGAAGATTGTAACGACCCGAAATTTTTTTTTAAATAAATTTTGTTTCCTAATTTTATGTGTTATTGTTATACTCAACAAAAATGTTTTATTTGATAAACATGATTATAATTAAAATGAGATCAGTGGGTTTTGACTATTATATAACCATCGGTCATCATGACCGCTGTGAACAAAATGTTTTGATTATTGTCTCTAAATTTAAGTAATATTGGTTAATTATTATAGAAAGAAGATTTGATGGCCTCACCTAGTAGCCTTGGGCCGATCGAAGCCCATCTAACAGAGATTGGGAAGGAGGTAGCACCATTGGCCTTTTCTCTGGACCAAACCCAAGCCGAACTTCATCATGTGAAGCTAGAACGGAATCGCCTTCGCGAGAAGTTCAAACTGATAGAAATTACTACTCGGGCAATGTTGACCGAGCCGCCCCAAGATTCTATCACCCTAGCACACCTTACTCTTAGTTCCTATGCTGGTATTATAAGGGGCTATGTAACGAGACCGTAATTGCCTTGTGTAATCCTTGTTTTAAATAAAAATTGGGATTTCTTCTTATGATGAAGTTTATGAATTTTCAAATGACTGGATAAAAATAGTATGCATATTTTTGATGAATTTTCAAAAGGATATTTTTAAAAAAAAAATGTTTGTGTAAACCTTAAATAATTTAAAATGTGTAATGATTCTCAAAAAATGGTCTTCTACAATTATGTTCAGTACAAAATTTAGAGTCTAATAAGATCAACATGATTTTTGATGAATAGTAAATTATGAATAGTGATTTTATGATTAGGATTAGTAATATGACCAAATGGATTAGTAATCTTACTTAAATAAAGTTTTAAAATAATCTAGGCACCTTGATTAAGAAATGTGATTCAATAAAATAGTTAAATAACGGTTTCATAAATTATTATTCAAGTATTAGTTTTTTCGGATGAATAGTGTTTTTTTTAATTAAAAATTTAATTAAAAATAATTAGAAAATTATTTTTATAAAAATGACTTTATTTTTGAACTCAGAGCATCGATATTATGTTATGGTAATTTTTGGGGATTTTTCTGAAAAAAATGAATTTTCGATGAATAGTGTATTTATTTAAAAATAAAATTAAAAATATTTAGAAAATTATTTTTATAAAATGGAGTTCATTTTTGAAATCATAGCATTGATATTTGGTTAAGGTGAAATTTTGGGATTATTCTGAGAAAGTTGAATTTTCGGTGAATAGTGAAAGTATAGTTTTTAAGTTACGGGTTTTTAATGACATCATTAAATGATGTATTAAGTATATATTCAATATGGTCGAATTATGAATAGTAAGATAAGGTGTGAGGTGTCCCAAGTGGCCAATACCATGGGCAAATACCATGGGCAAGCCCATGGTTTTTCCAAAACCACTAGTGAGGTGTCCCTTGGCCATTAATGCCTTGTCCCCTCACTTTCCCTATAAATACCAAGCCCTCCTCTCATCCATTCGACTCCCCACTCATTCCCAACGAATTTCTGGTCTCATTACCTCCCAAGGAGTCCTCCCAAGGTGCCCCCAAGCCCTCAAGGTCCCATCCTTTGAGGTTTAAGAGTTACATTTTAAGGTAAGGGATCCGAACCCTCTCTTTCTTTTCAAGTGATCTCTTTTATGTCAATCCTTTTATGCTCCATGTTCTTATTTTGGAGGATGTTCTTTTATACTCCTCTTACTGCCCTTTTTATGTTCATATGATGAAATACCCCCTCTTACTCTCATCATTTCCTTTTAATAATGTTTAAGTGGCGCCGTTAGGCTGCCGAATTTTCAAGGGATTCATTCACCTCTCTCTTTTTCAAAGTTCTACTTTCATGTCAAGTCTTTCAAGTTCATTTTTATTATTTTGGGGTATGATCTCTATATTTATCATACTGGTCTTTTATGATCACATGATGAGAGACCCCATTTGATCTCTTCAATTCAGTATTTTGATGTCTTAAGTGGCGCCGTTAGGCTGCCGAATTTTTAAGTGGTTCTTCACCCTTCTCGTTTTGAAGTTCTACTTTCATGTCAATTCTTTCAAGTTCCTTTATATTATGTTGGGGTATGATCTCTATATCTATCATACTGGAATCTTATGTTCATATGATAAGAGAACCTATTTGACCTTGTCAATTCAATTTTGTTGAAGTTTAAGTGGCGCCGTTAGGCTGCCGAATTTTCAAGGGATTCATTCACCTCTCTCTTTTTCAAAGTTCTACTTTCATGTCAAGTCTTTCAAGTTCATTTTTATTATGTTGAGGTATGATCTCTATATTTATCATACTGGTCTTTTATGATCACATGATGAGAGACCCCATTTGATCTCTTCAATTCAGTATTTTGATGTCTTAAGTGGCGCCGTTAGGCTGCCGAATTTTTAAGTGGTTCTTCACCCTTCTCGTTTTGAAGTTCTACTTTCATGTCAATTATTTCAAGTTCCTTTATATTATGTTGGGGTATGATCTCTATATCTATCATACTGGACTCTTATGTTCATATGATGAGAGACCCTATTTTACCTTGTCAATTCAATTTTGTTGAAGTTTAAGTGATGCTGTTAGGCTGCCGAATTTTCACAAGAGAAATCTTGTTTTGTTTTCTTCCTTTCATGTTCTTCATTTCATATGGTATATTTTTAAATTTCATTACCATGTTCATAAATCCCTTATATTTTGTCCCTCTACTGTTTTATGGGTCATTTATGAATGTTTGACCCATGTCCCCTCTCTTCTCAATGTTTTCTAAAACCTTGTAACATAGCCGTTATGCTGCAGAATTTTCCCCTCAAAATGCCTCTCTCTTTTCTCAAAAATTATTTTATGTTATAAAGTGAATACTCAAAGCTCTTATTTCTACAAGTGTATTCACATATATATCAAAATGTTCCATTTTAAATTCTGGGATTTACATACATGAGACCCGCTTCCCTTTCCGTGGGTTTAAAGTGCCGTAAAGATCATGTCATTAAAGCAGTTTTTAAAATGTTATGATTATGAAATGAAACCCATTTATTTTATGCTATATGGGTTATTTATGAAATGTTTGATGATGATATATGTGGATCACATGATAATAAAGGCAAATTTAAGGGTGCGCCCTGATAGCGCTCCAATGCATTGGGTAAAGACTTAATCTCTAGAGATGACCATTTTAACGACGCCTTGGTGAATAACCTTGGTAATTTTTAACGACACCTTGGGGATGGACCTTGGTGAAACGAAACGATTGCCAATATTAAATGTTGCAGCCACATATTCAAGTTATGAAAAAGTTTTATTTTTATTATGGTATGCCTCATGATTTCATTTTCATGCCTTAAAGTTCTTTTCATGACTTTATTGATGTATCCCAAGTTCATATGTAAAATGTTTCACTTGTTTCCCTTGCTGGGCCTTCTGCTCACCCTTTCTTTTGATGTATGTCCCCAGGTTATGAGATTCAGTAATGAGCCTAGGGTGAACATGAGGAGAAGCATTTCAAGTGTTTAAGAAGAATTCTTTATGTTGTTTTCATGTTTTAAGTTCCTGGTTTCCAAGACACTAAACCTTAAAGATCCTCGGTTTTCTAAAATGTAATTAAAGTTTATGTGATAAAAAGGTGGGATGCTATAAGTTAGGATCATCATCTTTCTTTAGTTGAGTTTTCTTATAATAATATTTTTCATTTCAGTATACAGATGGCACCTTTCAAGGCATTGTATGGGAAGAGGTTTATAACTCTAGCTTTTGGGGATAAAGTCAGGGAAAGGAAGTTGATGGGACTAGAACTTGTAGTGGAAGTGGTTGAGAAAGTTAAGATGACCCAGCAGCACAAGATCACAGCTCAGAGCAGGTAGAAAATTTATGCATATAACAAAAGGAAAGACTTCTTTTTCATGGTAGGTGACCCTTTTTTCCTTAAAATCTCTCCTTGGAAAGTGTTATGCATTTTGGTAAGAAAGGAAAGCTAAGTCTGTGGTTCATCAGTCCTTTTAAAATTATAGAGAAAGTTGGACCAGTTGCATATCGAGTAGCTTTTCCTCCAAGTTTGTCACTGGTACAAAATGTTTTCCTATTTTGATGTTGAGAAAGTATGTTCCAGATTCAACTCATGTCTTAAGCCTGAAGCAGCTCATCTAGAAGAGAACATTTCTTATGAAGAGAAGCCACTTCAGATTCTTGATTAAAGGGAACAGGTATTAAGGAATAAGGTTATCCGCCATGTAAAGGTTTTTTGGAGAAACCACATGGTTAAATAAGTAACCTGGGAATCTGAAAATGCTATGAGGGAAAGGTACCCTCACTTGTTTAATGAGTAAATAAAATTGTGACGGAACAATTTCTCTAAGGTGTGGATAATGTAACACCCCAAGGTTTCAAAAATAATTTCAAATGAATGAAAATTCGTTTTAATTAGATATTTATAACTATCCTTTAAACATAATTTTCCACTTTAATGGTTTGAATTTAGACAAATGGTCATCAACAATTGTGTTCAATAAGTTATTTAGAGTTTTATGGAACCAAATTTATTTTTGGTGAAGAGTAACATACCATTATGAATATTAATATGACCCTAATGAATATTAAATTGTTTTATTATTTATTTTCTTAAGGATTTAAGATAATGACATCTTGGTAAATTTTTCAATGTGATATAAAAGCAGTTATAGAATTCAAATTGTTAATTTTTGAATAAAGTATGATTATATTTAAAAATTAAATTAATAATAATTAAAAAATTATTTTTAAAAAATGGAGTTCATTTTGGAATTATAGACATCAAAAAATGGTTAGGGTAATTTTTGGGGATTTTTCTAAAATTATTGAATTTTTTATAGTGAAATACGGTAAAATACCGTATATTCAAATTCTAAGTTAAATACACTATTTTTGACATCATAAGTGAAGTAAGACCGCTTGGTTCAAAATCACATGTCATTACTACTATTTTTGGTCACATGAATTAATATTATTCATAGTATTGAGCAAAATTATTATAATAATGATTTAAATAATGAAAAATACCTCTTCTCCTATACTATAAATACCACTCTAATTCCCCTCTTCCTCCCACACCTCTCAAGCCTTGATACTTAACTAAGTTCTGCCCAATACTCCTCATAAATCTCTTACCCACTTCCTAGAGCTTTTGGTCTCACCAAAAGGCCAAAACAAAAGGCCTTAAGGAGGATCTCAATGAGAAGAGATCAAGTGGTAAACATCCTCTTTTGTTTTCTTTCTCTTCTTTTCATTTTCTTTTCTATTCTTATTATTTAATCACTTAAGCTTATCTAAAATGAATTAATTATACAATATATTAAATATTCTGTATTTAATCATGTTTCTGGAAGACACGCTATTATACTTCTTCTCCTCTCCCACTTATTCAAGAAATTAAAACATCATCTGTGATTTGTTGATTTACCGATATCATGGATGATGTGATTTCAATTTCTCTTACTTATTTCAAGACTAGTAATGAAACCATTTTTATGGTTGAACTAGATTATAATTTATTTATTATATCTTATATAAGTTTCTGGAATCATTTTGTACACATGTTATTAATTTATGAAACAAAATGATTTCTTTACGATCGAAGAATCACCAAAATGACCTAAACAAATATCCATAATGTTTTAACTTATGAATTATCGTCATGTTATAATAAAAAATGATAAATGTTATAATTTATGGTACTTAAATACTCTAATTATAGAGTTTCACTTCCAATCAACAAGAATATCAATCATGAATCGATCATGGGAACCATGTAAAGAACACACCCAAAACAATGCAAGAAACAAAATACTAACAATTAAAGGGTGAAATGATGTAATGAAATGAACATATAACATATTATAAACATAAATATATTTTTTTAAGATATTAATAACACTATTTTAACCATTATACATGAGGTTTAAACAAGTTTTAAGTAATACAAACCTGAGGTAAGGAAATTTTTAACATGATTTCCATTCTTTGGGTTAACCTTATACTTCATTATTTATGTGGCATTAAAATTGTTTGTGTGATGAATTTTGTTTATATTATGTTGATTTTTTTGTATTTATAATGTACATAAATATTCCATCTACTCTATTAAGTCTCACTTTAATTATATGATATATGTAAGGGTCTTTTCTTTTAAAATCCTCTTTTAAAATTCTATTTTACAAAATTCAAAATCAATGTTTTTATGAAATTTTTCATGTTGTAGGATTGTATTCTGGTTCTTGGGAATTGGTTATGATGAAGGGTGGGACCCGTATCTCCCTCCAATTCATTTGGAATGTGTAAGTTGGAGGTCTTCTGAATGGTTACTCCAAGTTTAACTGTGATGGTTACACAAATTGTAAGGTAGCCATGAGGGTTACAAATTATAAGGTAGCCGAGAGGGTTACAATATTATGTAATTAATGACCCAAGATACCTTTATGGTCTTATTTATGTTCTTATTTTGTGTTTGGATCTTGTAGAAATATCATGTTTCACAAAGTAAGTATATATGAGTGACAATTATGTCTTTTGAAAATGATTTCATATGTTAGAAGTATTCATGGACTAATGTGTTCTTTCCTTATTTTTATATCCCTTACTAAGCATTTTTGTGCTCATCCCAAGTTTTTAAATGATTTTCATAGGTTATAAGTATGTGTATGAAAAATAAGGAAGCCGAGTCAAATGATTGAAGAATTTTCAAGTAAATTCATGTTATATTTGAAAATTTTTATATTTTGGAAGACATGAATACTATTTTTATAGTATCCACTCTGTATTAATGTGTAATGTTATGAATGTATTATGTCCTAATTCTCAAAATCTATAAACATGAAAATATCATCAATGTTAAAGGAAGTTATTTCTTGACTGAATTCAGGATTATGTAATGTAATAAGGTTAGGTTCTTATAGTTGGTATCAGAGGATGGTTTAAATAACTTTAGGGGTCAGGGGGATGTTAATAGAATACCATAAATGATTTTTTTACTTTATGGTTAATTTAAAATGTTTTATAATTTAAATATTATCATGTTGATTTGACCATGATTTGTTTGTTCAGAATGGTTGTATACATAATAAATAGGGAAGTTGAAGAGGAGAGGCACTGACAGAACGAAATCCTTCCAAAACTACAACTCAGAATGGTTGGAATTGGACCTGAGCAGTTTGTGACCATAATGGCTCAGCTAACATAGGTAATAAATGGTATTGTATTCTATGCAAGAGAACAACCAGAGGTACCACAATGGAACATGAAAATAGTGGAACATTTTATGAGACAACACCCTCCTCCTTTCAATGGATCTTCTGGATTAATAGCAGCTTAAGGATGGATTAAGGCCCTTGAAAATATATCTGATGAAATGGGTTGTTCAGATAATCAGAAGGTATATCTTTCCATTTATCATTTTTAAGGTGAATCTTATTAGTGGTGGTCAATGGTAAAAAATATCATGGATAGAGAGGATATTTATAACATTGATTGGGATGAATTTAAAAGTATTTTCCTTGAAAAATATTTTTCTAAGGTGGTGTGACTTAGGATGGAAAAGCAATTCCTTGAATTGAAGAAAAAGGAGGAGGATTCAGTGGCTTTTTATGAAGAAAACTTCACCCGACTAGTGAGGTATGCTCCAAATCTCATTCTGGGTATTGATAGAAAAATCAATCTCTTTTACTTAGGATTGAATCCAAGGTATCGAAGGGTATTAGCCTCTGGTGAATTCAAAATTTACGAGAAACATGTCTGATGTGCTGAGATGGTAGAGATGGAGTTTGTTGATGATCACGTGAACTTTGAAAATAAGGAGAAGAAGAGGTCTAGATGGCAAGTGATGGGTAAGAATTAACCAATGAAATCTTATGGTAAGAAAATCCAGTTTCCAATTTGTAAAAAGTGTGGAAAGAAGCACCTTGGGGAATTCCTTAGCAAAACTAGGAAGTGTTTTCCATATGGTAAGTTAGGACATATGGCCTGAGATTGTAATGAAAATTATCCTAAAACTAATCCTAACAAGAAAACTTTAAATTGTTTTAAATGTGGTGAGATTAGTCATTATGAAAATTCCTTCCCAAATAGAGATCCGAATGATGCAATAAATCCAGACTACAAGTAGAAAGGTGTAGTGAGATCCTTTGTGAGTATGTCAGTAGATGTTGGTCCATCGAATGAAGTTGTATCACATACTTTGTTTGTTTACTCATATTTTTCTAAAACTTTGTTTGATACGGGGTCTACACCTTCTTTTATTTCTAAGTACTTTTTTGGTAAATTGGAAATATCACCACAACAAATGAGACTATAACTTGTTGTTAAAACCCCAGGGGGAAATATTACAGTAAATAGGAATTATAAGATTCTTTCTATTGTGTCCTATGGAAATACATTACCCGCAAACCTTGATGTTTTACCCTTAGTATAATTTGATGTCATTATGGAAATGGATTTGCTTTCTATTTATCATGCTAAGATTTATTGTAGAGATAAAGAGGTTTTTTTTCATAAAGAGTTTCAGTTTTTATACAAGAACTAACCCATACAATTGATAACATATCAGGAAGTTGAGAAACTGTTGAAAGATGGAAATTAAATTTATTTTTCTCACATTGTTGAAAACATGGGAATTTTTCATATTAATGATGTGTCAGTGGTAAATGAATACCTTGATGTTTTTTCTAATGAGTTACTCGGTGTCATACCTATCGGGAAGTAAAATTCACAATTAACTTAGTTCCTAATGCTAAGACAATTTCAAAACCCCTATATAGAATGGATAAAATGGAACTTATTAAATTGAAAAATTAGTTACAGGATTTTATTGATAAAGGCTTCATTTATCCTAGAACTTCACCATGGGTTGCTCCTGTTTTTTTTCATTAAAAAGAAAGATGATTCCAAGAGACTTTGCATTGATTATGGAGAATTGAACAACAACACTGTTAAAAACTAATATCCTTTTCCTCATATTGATGACTTGTTTTATCTTCTCTAGGGAGATCAGTACTTTTCCAAGATTGACTAGAGATTCAGATTCCATCAACTGAAGGTGAAGGAGGATGACATCCTGAAAACAGCTTTTCATACTAGATATAGGCATTATAAATTTGTTGTTATGTCCTTTGGTTTAACTAATGCACTTGTTGTATTCATGAATCTTATGAATAGAATATTTCATGAGTTCTTAGATAATTTTTTGGTTGTTTTTATTGATTACATTCTGGTATTTTCCTAGAGTAAAGAGAATAATTAAAAGTATCTAAGGGTTGTTTTAAAAACCTTAATGGAAAATAAACTATATGGAAAATTCAAAAAGTTTGCTTTTTGGTTGCAACAAATTTCTTTTCCTAGGAACATTGTAAATAATTATGGAATAACAATTGATCCTATCAAAAAAAAGGTGGTTGTTGAATGACCAAGACTCAAAAATGTTATAGAGATTCGAAGTTTTATTTGATTAGTAGGTTATTACCGATGGTTTGTTAAAAAAATCACAGTTATCTAGCCCGCTGACTAAGTTAAGGTGAAAAGGGGTAAAATTTATTTGGATAGAAGAATGTGATGTTTATTTTTAGGAACTAAAGAAGATATTGTTTAATGCTCCATTTTTGGCCTTACCTTTTTGAAATGGTGAGTTTTTCATCTACAATGATGCTTCATTGAAGGGACATAGTTGTGTTTTGTTGTAGAATGATCAGTTAATTTCTTATGCTTCAAGAAAACTAAAACCTCATTAGTTAAATTATCCCACACATGATTTGGAATTGGAAGCTATGGTTTTTTCTTTGAAAATTTGTAGGAATCATTTATATGGAGCCAAATGTCAAATATATACTAACCATAAACGTATAAAGTATATATTCACTCAGAATGAGTTAAACATGAGGCAGAGAAGATGGCTTGAACTAATAAAAGATTATGACTAAATGATCAATTACCATCCTGAAAAAGAAAACAAATTGGTGTATGCCTTGAGTTGAAAACATCAGGAATCATTAACCATGTTACATTTGGAACATGATCCCTTTATTAATGAATTGATGAATTTTTTCCTAGAAGTTATTGGTGCAGGGACTACCTCTATTTTGTTTTTAGGTTTCAGTGTAGTCATCGTTATCAGACAGAATTAAGTTAGCACAGAAGGAAGAGAGTGAGCTATAGAAAAAGGTAGAATTAGTAAAAATGGGAAAGTTTCTAGAAGTTAACCTTGATAAAGATTGAGTTTTAAGATTTGGTAAAAGGTTGTGTGTGCATTGTGGTTCCCATTTGAAGAAAGATTTTTTGTTTGAAGCTAATAGTTCTCCATTTTCAGTTTATTCTAGCAGTACAAAGATGTACAGAGACCTTTGAAATTATTACTGGTGGCATGGAATGAAAAGGGATATTGCTGATTTTACCATGAAATGTTTGACATGTCAATAGGTTAAAGCAAAGCGACAGTTACCAAAGGGATGCTTTAGCCATTTCCAGTACCAGAGTGGAAATTGGAGAATGTATCCATAGACTTTTTGGTGGGACTACCAAAGACTTCTCGAGGTAACAATGCAATTTGGGTTATTGTTTATCGGCTGACAAAATCCACACATTTTATTTCTATTTGATATATAATGTAGTTGGATTAGATTTCTCGACTATACCTCAAAGAGATTGTATAGTTATATGGAGTTCCTCTTTCTATTATATCTGATCAGGATCCCAGGTTCACTTCTAATTTTTTTAAGGGCCTTTAGAAATCATGGTGTATAGAAATAAGTTTTAGTACAACTTTTCATCCTCAATCAGATGGCCAGTCAGAACGAACGATTCAGGCTTTGGAGGATATACTTCGATCTTGTTCAATAGACTACCAGGGAATTTGGGATCAATATCTTTCTTTAGTTGAGTTTTCTTATAATAAAATTTTTCATTCTAGTATACAGATGGAACCTTTTGAGGCATTGTATGGGAAGCGGTGTAGAACTCTATCTTTTTGGGATGAAGTCGGCGAAAGGAAGTTTATGGGACCAGAATTAATAGAGGATGTGGCTGATAAAGTTAAGATGATTCAGCAGTACATGAGCATAACTTAGATAAGGTAGAAAATTTATACAGATAACAGAAGGAAACACTTCTCTTTCGAGGTAGGTGACCATGTTTTCCTTAAAATATCTCCTTGGAAAATTTTGATGCGTTTTGATAATAAATTAAAGCTAATTCCATGGTTCATCAGACCTTTTAAAATACTAGAGAAGGTTGGACCACTTTAATACCAAGTAGATTTGCCTCCAAGTTTGTCACAGGTATACACTGTTTTTCATGGATCGATGTTGAGAAAGTATGTTCCAGATTCAACACATGTCTTGATCCCAAAAGAATTTTAGCTAGAAGAGAAGCTTCTTATGAAGAGAAGCTAGTTGAGATTCTTAATCGAATGGAACAGGTATTGTGGAATAAGTTAATCCATGAGGTAAAGGTTTTGTGGAGAAACCACATGGTTGAAGAAGCAACATGGGAATCTGAAAATTCTATGAGGGAAAGGTACCCTCACTTGTTTAATGTGTAAATAAAATTGTGAGGGCGCAATTTCTGGAAGGTGGGGATAATGTAACACCCCAAGGTTTTAAAAATAATTTGAAATGCATGAAATTTTGTTTTACGTAGATATTTATATCTATCCTTTAAACATAATTTTTCCACTTCTATGTTTTTAATTTTGAAAAACGATCATCTACAACTGTGTTCAGTAAGTTATTTGGCGTATGATGGAACCAACTTGATTTATGGTGAATAGTAACATACTCTTATGAATAATAATATGCCCCTAATGAATATTAAATTGTATTATTATTTTATTTTCTTAAGGCTTTAATATAATGACATTTTGGTTAATTTTTCAATGTGATATAAAAGTAGTTATAGAATTAAAATTGTTAATTTTTAAATAAAGTATGATTTTGTTTAATAATTAAATTAACAATATTTTGAAAACTATTTTCAAAGATATGAAGTTCATTTTTGAATTCTAGACTTTGAAAAATGGTTAAGGAGAATTTTTAGGATTTTTCTGAAATTCTTGAATTTTTTATGAACAGTGAAAAATGGTAAAATATCGTACATTCAAATTATAAGTTAAATACACTATTTATGACTTCATAAGTGATTTAAAACCACTTGGTTAGAACTCACATACCATTATTAATATTTTGGGTCAAATTAATTAAGACTATTCATTGTCTTGAGCAAAAATATTATAATAATGATTAAAATAATGAAAAATACAATCTCTCCTCTGCTATAAATATCACCATCATTCTCCTCTTCCTCCCACACCTCTCAAGCCTTGAGTCTTACCTATGTTCTCCCCAAAACTCCTCCCAATGATCTTCCCCAATTCCTAGAGATAATGGTCTCACTAAAAGTCCAAAACCAAAGGCCTTAAGGAGGATCTCAAGGAGAAGAGATCAAGAGGTAAACATCCACTTTTGTTTTATTTCTTTTCTTTTCATTTTATTTTCTATTATTATTCATTCCTCACATACCCTTATTCAAAAGGCATGAATGATCCAGTATCTTAAATATTCTTGATTTCATAATGCTTATGGAAGACACACCATTATACTTCTTCTCCTCCCCCACTTATTCAAGAAATTGAAACACCATATGTAATGTGTCGATTTGCAGACATTGTGTACGATGTGATTTCAATATTTTACTTCCATAAAGATGGTAATAAAACAATTTTTATGGATAAACCGTGTTATAATTTATTTTTTATATTTTATTTAAGGTTCTGGAATCATTTTGTTCATATGTTTTTAATTTATGAAACAAAATGAGTTCTTTACGATCGAAGAATCGCCAAAATGACCTAAACAAATATTCATAATGTTTTAACATATGAATCATCGTCATTTTAGAATTAAAAATGATAAATGGTATAATTTATGGTACTTAAATATCATTCCATTCCAATTCTAGAGTTTCACTTCCAATCAGAAAGAATATCCATCATGAACCGATCATGGGAACCATGTAAATAACGCGCCCAAAACAATGCAAGGAGCAAAATACTATGAATTAAAGGGTGAAATGATGTAATTAAATGATAAAATAAGGTATTATAAACATAAATATGTATCTTTAAGATATTATTAACACTCTTTTAACCATTATATAGGAGGTTAAACAAGTTTGATGTAAGACAAACCAGAGGTAAGGGAATTCTTAACCCGATTTCCATTCTTTGGGTTAACCTTCTACTTCATTATTTATGTGTCATTAAAATTATTTATGTAATAATTTTTGTTTATATTATGTTGAGTTATGTTTATTTATAGTGTATATAAATATTCTATCCACTCTATTAAGTCCCACTTTAATTATATGATATTTTTAAGGGGATTTTATTTTAAAATCCTATTTTAAAATTATGTTTTACAAAATTCAAAATCAAAGTTTTTATGAAATTTTTAATATTGTATAATTGTATTTTGGTTCTTTATAATTGTTTATGATGAATTTTAGGACCTATATCTCCCTCCAATTCATTGTTTTTTTGTAGGTTAATGTTCGTCCATATGGTTACTCCAAGTGTAACTATGATGGTTACACATATTGTAAGGTAGTCATGAGGATTTCAAATTATAAGGTAGCCGAGACGGTTACAAGATTACGTAAGTAATGAACCAAGATACCTTTATGGTTCTATTTATGTTCTTATGTTTTTATTAGATCTTGTGTAAATCTCATGTTTCACAAAAGTAAGTATATATGGGTGACATGTATCTCTTTTGAAAATGATTTCATACATTACAAGTATTCTTGGAATAATGTGTTATTCCCTTCTTCTTATATCCCTTACTGATATTTTTGTACTCATCCCATGTTTTTAAATGATTTTCACAGGTTATAAGGATGTGTAGGAAAAAATAAGGAAGCCAAGTAAAATGATTGAAGAATTTTCAAATAAAATCATGTTATATTTGAAAAGTTTTATATTTTGGAAGAAACAAATATTATTTTTATAGTATCCACTCTTTATTAATGTGTAATGTTATGAATGTATTATGTCCCAATTCTCTAAAGATATAAACTTGAAAATATCCTCAACGTTAAAGGAAGTTATTTCTTGATTGAATTCATGATTATGTAATGTAATAAGGTCGGGTCCTTATAGTTGGTATCGAAGGATGGTTTAGATAACTTTAGGGGTTAGGGTGATGTCAATAGAATACCATAAATGATTTTTACTTTATAGTTAATTTGAAATGTTATAGAATTTAAATATTACCATGTATCATTGACAAATATATGTTTATTCAAAATGGTTTTCCGCAAAAGAAACAGGGAAACTGAAGAGGAGAGGCACCAACAGAATGACTTCCCTCTAAATATGCAACCTAGAATGGTAGGGATTGGAACTGAGCAATTTGTGACCATAATGGATCAACTAATGCTTAAAATAAATGGTGGAGGTATCCATGCAAGAGAATAACCAGAGGTACCACAATGGAACATGACAATAGTGGAACATTTTATGATACAACACCCTCTTACTTTTAATGGATCTTCTGACCCTATAGCAGCTGAAGGATGGATCAAGGCCCTTGAAAAGATATTTGATGTAATGAGTTGTTCAGATAATCAAATGGTAAGTCTTTCCATTTATCTTTTTGAAGGTGAAGATGATCAGGGGTGCTCAATGGTAAAAAATATCAGGGATAGAAAGGATATTTATTCCTTAGAGTGGGATAAATTTAAAATTATTTTCCTTGAAAAATATTTTCCTAAGGTGGTATGACTTAGGATGGAGAAGAAATTCCTTAAATTGAAGAAAAAGGAGTAGGATTTAGTGGCTGTGTATGAAGAAAACTTCACCTGACTAAAAAGGTATGCTCCAAATATCATTCTGTATCTTCATAGAAAAACCAACAACTTTTACTCAGGATTGAAGCCAAAGTATCGGAGGGTGTTGGCCTCATGTGAATTAAAATGTTATGAGAAACTTTTCTGATGTGCTGAGAGGGTATAGATGGAGTTTGATGATGATCACATGAACTTTGAAAATAAGGATAATAAGAGTTCCATATGGCAAGTGATAGTTAAGAATCAACCAAAGAAATTTGATGGTAATAAAATCCAATTTCCAGTTTGTGAAACGTGTGGAAAGAATCACCCTGGGAAATGACTTACCAAAACTGTGAAGTGTTTTCGATGTGGAAGGTTTGGACATATGGCCTGATATTGTAAGGAAATTTATTCTAAGACCAATCCTAATAAGAAAACTGTAAACTATTTTAAATGTGGTGAGATGGGTCATTATGAAAATGTCTGTCCAAAGAGAGATTTGAATGATGAAAAGAATCCAGACTACAAGTAGAAAGGTGTAGTGAGATACTTTGCGACTACGTCAGTAGATGTCAGGTCATTGAATAAATTTGTATCAGGTACTTTGTTTGTTTACTCGGATTTTTCTAAATTTTTGTTTGATACGGGGTCTACACATTCCTTTATTTTAGAGTAATTTTCTAGTAAATTGGAAATATCACCTCAACAAATGAGTCCAGAACTTTCTGTTAAAACACCTAGGGGAAATATTATATCAAATAGGAATTATAAGAATCTTTATATTGTGGTCTGTGGAAATCCATTACACTACTGGAAATTCAGGCTATAGCCACGGTTCTAAACCGTGGCTATAGGCCCTCAAACCGTGGCTATAGGTAATATCCACGGTTCCTTGAACTGTGGCTAAGTCTGGCGTGGCTATAGGCCTAGACCTATAGCCACGGTTCCAAACTGTGGCTTTAAATCTATAGACACGGTTCAAACCGTGGTTGTATACCTATAGCCATGGTTAAAACCATGGCTATACTAAAGGCCGGACAGAATATATTGCCACGGTTTAAAACCATGGTATTATGTCTATAGCCACGGTTAAAACCCGTGGCAATAAACCAATAGCCATGGTTTAGAACCGTGGCTATAGGGTGTCCAAATCCATAAAAAAAAATACCCCCTGGACACCCCCTGGACACCCCCCTGGACACCCCCTGGACACCCCCTGGACACGCCCCTGGACACCCCCTTTACACCCCTAGACACCCCTTGGACACACTCGGGACACCCCCTGGACACACCCTAGACATACCCTGGACACCCCCTGGACACCTCCTGGACACACCCTGGACACCCCCCAGACACCCCCCTAGACACCTCCTGCAGACCCCCCCAATGAGTGCTACATGAGATGAGGGAATTATGGAAGTAATTTCATCTAAAACAGCCAAAAGTAGACATTGAATTTCCATCACAATACGCTGATCCGGTTCAGACGACATGTGCAGAGGATGAGGATGATCTGGTTCGGACAACATGTGAAGAGGATGAGGAAAAAGAATAATTACCGAACAAATATTATGTGATACATGTACAATAAAATATGCCAGACAATTCCAAACCAATGTTTTCAGTTGAATTGAGCCTTTGTACCACCTGCTATGCACGTTTTGTGGAAAGATGGATGAGAGGCAGCGCTGAGAGGAGATATAGTTTAGGAATGAGGAAATACGAAAAATTATAGAGCTAACCATTCAATGTTTCTATAAGGAGGAGTAACCGCCGCAGGGTGTCATCCTGGAGCAGGGCCAAATCGTGGCGTGACTGCGGCGTGACCGTGGCATGACCGCGGCGTGACCGCCGCAGGGTGTCATCCTGGAGGAGTAACCACCGCAGGGTGTCGTCCTGGAGCAGGGCCAAATCACGGCGTGACCGCGGCGTGACCGCGGCGTGACCGCGGCATGACCGCCGCAGGGTGTCGTTCTGGAGGAGTAACCGCCGCAGGGTGTCATACTAGAGCAGGGCCAAATCACGGCGTGACTGCGGCGTGACAGCGGCGTGACCGCAGCGTGACCGCGGCGTGACCGCGGCGTGACCGCGGCGTGACCGCGGCGTGACCTCGGCATGACCGCCGTAGGGTGTCGTTCTGGAGGATTAACCACCTCAAGGTTTCGTCCTAGAGCAGGGCCAAATCACGGCGTGACCGCGGCGTGACCGCGGCGTGACCACAGCGTGACCGCGGCGTGACCTCGGCGTGACCGCGGCGTGACCGCAGCATAACCACGGCGTGACCATGGCGTGACCACCGCAGGGTGTCGTCCTGGAGGAGTAACTGTCGTAGGGTGTCGTCCTGGAGTAGGGCCAAATAACGGCGTGACCGTGGCGTGACCACGGCATGACCGCGTCGTGACCGCGGCGTGACTGCTACGTGACCGCGGCGTGACCGCCGCAGGGTGTCATCCTAGAGGAGTAACCGCCGCAGGATGTCATCCGGGAGCAGGGCGTGACCACGGCGAGACCGTGGCATGACCGCGGCGTGACCGCCACAGGGTGTCGTCCTGGAGGAGTAACCGCCGCAGGGTGTCGTCCTGGAGCAGGGCCAAATCACGGCGTGACCGCGGCGTGACCACGGCGTGACCGCGGAGTGACCGCGGCGTGACCGCGGCGTGACCGCGGAGTGACCGCGGCGTGACCGCGGAGTGACCGCGGCGTGACCGCGGCGTGACCGCGGCGTGACCGCGGCTTGACCGCGGCGTGACCGCGGCGTGACCGCGGCGTGACCGCAGCATGACCACAACGTGTTGGCCCGGTCCAGCGACAACTGCGGGGCAACATCTTCCACTTAGTTTCAAATAGGATGATATGGATGGCATGAGAGGATGTTTTCTCAGAAGATTTAAAGAAATGAATGCTAATCTGTGATGACTAGAGGATTTGATGACCCCTGATATACCTAATTCGGTGAGGTTTGGAGATCTAGAAATGTGTAGGAATACCTAGAGGAATACCCCATGGGATCAGGAAAATCATAGGTTACATAACATGTAATCTGACATTACTGGTACTGTGGGACCCCTGGGCTATGGAACTGGGCTTTTGGTTGGATTTAAATATCACATGCCATGTGACATGGTCACACAACATGGGACCCATCTTAAAAGTCTAACGGCACTTAAAGATTGTCTTGGTTCAAACAATTGTTTTAATAAAAAGAGGGAAACCCCCTACAGGGATATAAAAAGGGTCAAGTACGATGTTTGCTTTATGACTAATAATGACATCAAGTATAAGGAAAACATCAATGCAATAATGTTAAGCAAGGTATACCACTGTGAGTTTTCGCAGATAGTGCACCTCCGTTGGAGGGGTTTTATTACAAAACCAGGACTTATTTATCAAACAAAACAATTATCTAAACTAACACTTATTCAATAATTTCAATTTAATATAAACATGAAAAATTAAGAAGGCAACTAAATGAAATTTAAAACATTCTCGAATTAAATGGGCTAGGAGAGGGACCCTACCTCAACCTCAAGGCGCGTTTGCTTTTGACGATGACAACTCGAATCTTCCTTTTTTCTGCTTGCACGCATATGCAACTTAACATATATGTAAGGACACCTAGCCCCTATGTACATATTTTAATGGCCAAATATGCACAAGGGGGGCCTTAGATATATGTTTATACTTGAATGTACCCCTTTATACTTACACGCGTATGCATTTTTCATATCTATATATAAGCACACCGAGCCCCAATATATATATTCATACTGCCATGAGTGAATATATATAAAGGGGGAACTTATATATGCATATTCCTACCTATGCATACACATGTAAGCCTTCGTCAACGGCGATTCGAATCCACCTCAATGAAATCCAAAACACACGACAAAAATATAAAGAACCCAAGCCCTGGACACCCCTTCCAGTACCCCCCCCCCCAGACCCTGGACACCCCTGCCAGTCCCCCCCCCCCCAGACCCTGGACACCCCTCCCCCCTGGCTGGATAGCCCCTCCCCCTGTTGGACACCCCTCCCCCTACTGGACACCCTTGCCCCCTGCCCCCTGCCCCCCGCCCCTACCCCTTGCCCCCTACCCCCTGCCCCCTGCCCCCTGCCCCCTTCCCCCTGCCCCCTACCCCCTACCCCCTTCACCCCACTGGACAGCCCCCATGCCCCAACTGGACAGCCCCACTGGACACCCCCTGCACCCCCTGGACACCCCTCCCCCCTCCTGGACACCCCCCTGTCAGACACCCCTCCCCCTGCTGGACACCCCCCCATGCCACTGATAAGTGCAGAATTGTACAGAAATTCTGCAAGCCATCCTCTATTAATACTTCGTTGAAAGATTCTCTGAAAGGGAAAAATATTAATACCAAACACTATGTTAGAAAAAAATACAAAGAAGGTTAAAAAGAGGTCACCTGGGGTACCAACAACCAACATACATGAATCAAGAAATAGAAAATAGATTGTTCCCAACATTTTTTACACAACCATAACATGTCTAGGACCATCATTACAGACCTCACCCTATAGGTTACACATGACATATACTAATAGGGCTTCCACATTTTACTCTACCTACTATTACACCTATTCATGCTTCTTCTCAGCTAGACATTCCTCAAGGAAACCCCTCCCCCCTGCTGGACAACCCCTCCCCCTGCCTGGACACCCCTCCCCCCTACTGGACACCCCTCCCCCCTGCTGGACAGCCCTCCCCCCTACTGGACACCCCTCCCCCCCTGCGGGACAGCCCCTCCCCCCTGCTGGAAAGCCCCACCCCCTGCCTGGACAGCCCCTCCCCCTGCCTGGATAGGCCCTCCCCCTGCTGGACAGCCCTCCCCCCCTGCTGGACACCCCTCCCCATGCTAGACACCCCTCCCCCCTACTGGACAGCCCTCCCCTGTTGTACATCCCTCCCCCCCATGCTGGAAATCCCTCCCCCTACTGGACAGCCCTCCCCCTGCTGGACAGCCCTCCTCCCTGCCGGACAGCCCCTCCCCCTGCTGGACACCCCCTCCCCCCTGCTAGACACCCCTCCCCCCTTCTGGACACCCCTCTCCCCTGCCGGATGGCCCGCCCCCCTGCCTGACAGCCCGCCCCCTGCCGGACAGCCCGCCCCCCTGCTGTACAGCCCTGCCCCCTACCTGGACACCCCTCCCCACTGCTGGACACCCCTCCCCCCTGCTGGACAGCCCTCCCCCTGCTAGACATCCCTCCCCCCTGCTGGACAACCCTCCCCCTACTGGACAGCCCTCCCCCCCTACTGGACAGTCCCGCCCCCCTGCTGGACAGCCCGCCCCCCTACCGGACACCCCTCCCCCCTGTCGGACACCCCTCCCCCCCTTCTGGACACCCCTCCCCCCTGCTGGACAGCCCTCCCCCCTGCTGGACAGCCCCTCCCCCTACCTGGACACCCCTCCCCCCTACTGGACAGCCCTCCCCCCAGCTGGACACCCCTCCCCCCAGCTGGACACCCCTCCCCCTACTAAACACCCCTCCCCCTGCTGGACACCCCTCCCCCTGCCTGGACGGCCCATCCCCCCTGCCGGACACCCCTCCCCCCTTCCGGACACCCCTCCCCCCTGCTGGACAGCCCTCCCCCTATTGGACAGCCCTCCCCCCTGTTGGATAGCCCCTCCCCCTGCCTTGACACCCCTCCCCCCTGCTGGACACCCCTCCCCCTGCTGGACACCCCTCCCCCTGCCTGGACAGCCCATCCCCCCTGCCGGACACCCCTCCCCCCTTCCGGACACCCCTCCCCCTGCCGTACACCCCTCCCCCTACCTGGATAGCTCTATTGGTACTCACACAATTTTTGGGAAATTTTCTCAGTCGTGGGGAACTCAATTTGGTTGGATATACATACTGATAACCCAAGGTTTGGACACTATGTGATAACCCATGTGAATGTGGACAGGTATATAATGATTCCAGAAGAAGTAGTCTTAACTAACTAGATGAATGTATAGACTTTCTGATCCAATACGAAAGGAAACCACGGTTCTACATGAATTATATGTTTTTTCCATCATTCTCCAGAATGTAATAGGGACAAGGAGTGTTCTTTTTACAATATAAAGGGGAATGATTTCTCTAACTATGAAAGTTGGAACGGTAAGATGAATATTCCAATATATGACTTGGAGAGAAAATACACTATTGTCCCTTATAATGTGGATAAGATAGGGGTTATATCAGTGTATAAGGATACTGGGAAAACTACAGACTTAATCACTTCAACATCACCTTAGGATGGTCCTTATAATGAAAAAAACATGGATTATTATCAGTGTGTTGTATTTACTCTAGAGGGCCCACCCCCGGGAAAATCCTTGAATGAGGACAATGTACCCCTTCCTGATAGAGAGATAAACATTGGATAGAACATCCAGTTCAAGGGGCATGTATTTTGGGGGCACCTTTCCCTGATGTTTTGTACAGATCCAAGGGACTGTAGGTATTTTTAACTTTGTAGGAAAGCCTAATTTAAATACTCACAAATGGGGAAAATAGGTAGAAAGTCAATGTGGACCTCTGTACAAATGTAGCTGGTCTTGAAGAGAGTACTTCAAATTAGGCAACATTTGATGGCATGCCTACATAGAGGTGTTGCTTTTAGGATGCTTTACCTAACCTGATTTCATCTCATGGTTCTCAAGTGGTGAAAAATGGGAAAAAATTCTTGCAGGTTCCTACCTATCATTAATTGATGATGACACATTCTGAGGGACCCCTCATGCAAGTTTCATACATAGCTATCTAGGAACAATCCAGGAAGGAAACCTCACCAGGTTCGCTGAATATGAGTACACCCAAGGATCATCAAAATAAGTTGCAGCAGAATCCCTTACCTACTAAAAATAATGATCAGTATGGGGTTTCACGAAAGTACCTGCTGCAATGATTACTAAGAATAAGGCCTCTATAGAGTCACAATCTTATCCTAGATAGTATATGGATAAATTTACACACTTAAGTCGTGTATTATGGTATGATGATGATGAGGAAATTTCAATCATTTAGAAGGTTATCATCACCTCCAATATGGTAAATGAAGATGAATATCCAAAAGCTAAATACATGTATGATAAAGGCATGGGTAGTGACCCAAAATTAAAGAACAAGAAAAATAATTGGAGTAATGGTATGGAGAAAATGCCCCCTGCCCCCCTCCCCCCTGCCCCCCTGCCCCCCTCCATCCTACACCCTACCCCATTCCCCCTGCCCCCCTCCACCCATCTCCTTAGCCTGCACAACACCCCCTGCACCCCCCCCCCCCCTACACCCTCCCTGCCCCCTGCCCCCCTCCACCCCCCCTGCCCCTGCCCCCTGCCCCCTGCCCCCTACCCCCCTCCACCCTGCCCCCCCTGCACCCCTCCACCCTGCCCCCTACCCCCCTCCAACCAGTCCCATATCATACTTCAATACATCCCGAAGATATTATCAAAAACACTTCAAGACATAAAATGACTATTTTCAACAAATATAACAAAAGACCAAAATATATGATTCAAGAACCACAAATCAAAGACCCCTCTCAACATACATGATGTAGTATGGTAAAAAGAAATAAATTAACTTACCAAAATGTTACCATCATACAAAATGGTGCCCTAAGAGTACTTTGGGTGCATATTTCTTTTTCACCCTAATCTTATATTTTACCTACAAGAAATAAATAAAAAAAGATCAAAATAAATCAGAAGTAATTATGTAGAGAATAAATAATTGATAAGAAATATATTTGTGTTTATGTGCCTGAATACAAACATGTATCCTGCAAAAATAGTAGATTCAAGAACCACAAATCAAAGCTTACTTGAGAGGAAAATGTTTTTTTTTGAAAAGTTCAACTATTAGAAATTAGAGCTTCAAAAATTTCATCACCAGTTGCACCCTATCTTCATCAAACTGTAAAAGGTTTATGGAAGAAAGAAGGTGATATAATCATATCGAGCACAACAATTGAGTACCGTAGAATTCAGCTCATAAAAAAGATTTTAGAATTGGAACCATAAAACTATGATTAAATTTTTATTTTATGTTTGTAAAACTACATGGGAACAAAATAATATGTTAATATCGCTCTAATCAAAACCAATAACTGAGAAGTGAAGTTCACATATATGCCCATTACCAAGAATGGATGTTCCCCCTTGCTTGTCGGTTGCATGCCAACATGCCCTCATTTGAACCAATACCAACCACCTCGTCCTATGGTAGAAATGATTAATTAGATATATGAATCAATTTGTAACAATAAATATTTTTTTTATCTAATTACAAACAAAGCATATAACTAATATATTAAAAACAAAATAAATGAAGAACATAGAGTTCAAAAAATCACACAAAATGCATGAATGATACCCACTAGTTACTATATTAACAACTTCAACACATATTCATGGATTTTAATGTAGATGCATGTTAACATTTGAAGTTCAAAAATGATTTTTAGTAGAACATTAAAATAAGCATACACACCAGAATTTCAATACAAAAAGGTAGTAAAAAAGGAAGCAACAACCAACAGATTTAACAAGATGATTTCAGCATACAAAATTTATTAAAAGGAAACTTCCAGCCATTTATTTCAACTAAAAAAAAGAAGTGAATTTTCAAGTTTAAGTATAAAAATCACAGAATTTAAACTATTACTCCCATGGTGTAGATGCTCTATTCATTTGAGATCATTGGAAAAAATTTCCCTTCTTTTCTTGTTGAATAAATACCTTTGGTTTCCAAAATTTCATCTCCTATAAGTGTAAACATATACATTAATTTATAAAATTTAAAGTTCAAAATAGAACAAAACTAGAGTAAAAACTAAGGTAGATTAGTTCAAAGTTACTATGAAATATAAATTATCTAGATCTATAAAAATCGTTGAATCTATACTTCAATAGGATGTGAAATTATGCTCACCAAAGTACTAAAAAAATAGAAATTATAATGTACATTCACTTATTATATGTGAATAACATAATTTTTTTAATAAAAATCAAAAAAAGGAATGTTTAAACAATGATTTAGAATTACAAAATTTAGGATTAGAAAAAAATTGTGTACCCTTACCTCACACTTAATTTGAAGTATATAATAATAATTTAAACTCTTAAAAATTTAAGGATGGAAGGAAACAACCTGAAAATTTTATTAGAGTGAAAGAAGTTACTCAAAATGGGCTGCCATGTGAAGTGACCCACCTAACTTCCTACAAAAAAAGACCTCAATCAAAAAAACTTTATTAAAGAAGGTCAAATAAAAAAACTAAAAAAATAACAAGATAATCTTGGGTTTATCCCCCAAGGGGTTCTATATTTAGATTGCTCACAGTTGAAAAATCATTGATTCAACCCCAATTAGATGGAGGATGTGTCTTCTTACTTAAGAACTAGCATAAAATCTTCTTTCTAGCTATAGTAATCAACTCAAATAGTTTTTTAACACCCCATTTTCATATACTTTTAATTTCACCACTTTGAAATTATAACTTCCTAGGAGTAGTGGAAAGGGGGTAAAAGGGGGTATATTCCCTCTTCTTCAACTTGAGGAGTGATGTGTATAAATAGTAAAAATTCAATTCTTGGATGTGATTTTTCATCCGATTCAATATCCTATATAAATTCATTATTAAAAACCACATATGTATCAATATACACTTTTTCATTAGTGCGCAACTTCAAAATATCCTCTTGCTCTTTGACCACTCCCAAACTTTGAATTAAAATTAGATTTTTTGAGTTTCAAAATTTTCTCATCAGGTGTATTAATAACCTTCTCATGTACCTCTAGTAAATCATGAAGTTCACTTGAATCTACACAACATACATAGGGAGAAGAGAAATCAAAATCATACATAAAAAAATCACAATAATATAAAAAGAAAATCTTGTTCAATTAAATAAAAAACTTCATTAATTTGGTCATCTTGCTCTTTTTAAAGAAAAAACGGTGATCCTAGGAGTGTTTCTAAGTTAGAAGTGATTTATTCAACCTCCTCCAACCTCTTATCAAAATAAAAATCCTCAATTTTATAATTTTTTAAAGTAAAGGAAAGGGTATCTTTAATTGGTTCATCATCTTATGATTTCACAAGGATTTTGAAAGGGTTATTAGGAATATCCCACTACTAAAAGACCACCTTGGAGAGGTGGGTTACATTCCTTCTATTTTTCCTTTGACATATTCATAGACCTAGTCCCCATTAGTAGAGAAAAATATGAGTAATCCCTTTTATCTTTCTAGTTGACCCTCCCTATCTTACTCTTCTCATACATGGATACATTTAATCCTGAACCTCGTCCTATAAATCACCTAAAAACTGGAAAGAACATTCATCACATGACCAATTTTCAGGGACCTGCTCCTCTCCAACGGTTCTGACCAGGTATTGTTCAAAATTCTGGACTAGTTCATCATATGACAAAAGATCAAAATGGTTATCCATCACAATACCTCCCACTTCTATAGAACTCTTCATGAATGTGGCCTCACTCCCTTAAACCTATTCTGGTACATTGCCGCTTGTTGAAAATGAGAAAACAGAGGGATTCTTGGGACCACCCTCATCCATATTCTTCAGTTCCATAACCGAGTAATGCTCACTAACACCATGGAGAGGAGGGCGCGGCGTGGAGGGCACGGCGAGGAGGGCACGGCGCGGAGGAGGCGTCGGCGGGGAGGCGTCGGGGAGGAGGGCGCGGCGAGGAGGCGTTGGGGAGGAGGGAACGGCGAGGAGGAGGGCGCGGCGAGGAGGGCGCGACGAGGAGGGTGCGGCAAGGAGGGCGCGGCGTGGAGGAGGCATCGGCGTGGAGGTGTCGGGGAGGGGGAGGGCACGGTGAGGAGGAGGAATCGTGTGGGGGAGGAGAAGGATTCTGATGGGTTTGGGAAAAAAACGGGGCTGCTGGATATAGCCACGGATGAAATAATTAACTGTGGCAGTATAAACGATATAGCCACGGACCTATAAAACCATGGATATAGGTCCGTGGCTATAGCTCAGATTTGTAGTAGTGTTACCTAAAAATGATGTTTTTTCCCTTATTAGAGTTTTCTATCATTCTAGGAATGGATTGGCATTCTTTTTATCATGCTAAGATTGATTTTAGAGCTAAAGAAGTTGTTTTTCAGAAAGAGTTTCAGTTTTATACAAGAACAAACCCTTACAATTGATAACATATCAGGAAGCTGATAAACTGTGGAAATATGGAAATGAAAGTTATCATGATCATATTGTTGAATACAAGAGAACTATTAAGATTAATGGTGTTCTAGTGGTAAATGAATACCTTAATGTTTTTTCTGATGAGTTACACGGTGTCATACCTGGTCGGGAAGTCGAATTCAAATTGAATTAGTTCCTGATGCTAAGAAAATTTCAAAACCCCCATATATAATGGATCAAATGGAACTTCTTAAATTGAAAAATCAATTGCAGGATTTTATTGATAAAGGATTCATTCATCCTATCACTTGACCATGGGGTGCTCCTGTTTTTTTCATTGAAAAGAAAGATGGTTCTATGAGACTTTTCATTGATTATAGAGCATTGAAAAACATCACTGTTCAAAACAATTATCCTTTGCTTCATATAGATGAATTGTTTGATCAAATCCAGGGAGCTCATTACTTTTCCAATTTTGACTTGAGATCTGGATACCATCAGCTGAAGGTGAAGGAGGATGACATCCTGAAAACAGCTTTTCGTACTAGATATGGGCATTATGAATTTTTTGTTATATAGTTTGGGTTAACTAATGCACCTATTGTATTCATGAATCTTATAAATAGGATATTTCATGAGTTCTTGGATAATTTTGCGGTTGTTTTTATGGATGAAATTCTGATATTTTATAAGAGTAAATAGAAGTATGAAAAGCATCTAAGGTTTGTTTTGAAAACTATAAATAAAAATAAACTGTATGGAAAATTCATAAAGTGTTATTTTTTCTTGCAAAAAAATTATTTTCTTGGTAACATTGTAAATAAGGATGGAATAATAGTTGATCCTACCAAAAAAAGGTGGTTGATGAATGTCCAAGACCCACAACTGTTACAGATATTCGAATTTTTATTGGATTTGCAGGTTATTAATGAAGTTTTGTCAAAAACTTTGCACGATTATCTATCCTACTAACCAAGTTAACGTGAAAAGGGGTTAAATTTATTTGTATATAATAATGTTATATTTTTTTCAGGAACTAAAGAAGAAATTGATGAATGCTCTAGTTTTAGCCATGCCTTCCCAAAATGGTGATTTTTTCATCTAAAGTGATGCTTCATTGAAGGGAATTTGTTGTGTTTTGATGAAGAATGATCAAGTTGTTTCTTATCCTTCAAGAAAACTAAAACCTCATGAGTTAAATTATCCCACACATGATTTGGAATTGGCAGTTGTGGTTTTTGCTTTGAAAATTTGTAGGAATCATTTATACGGAGCAAAATACCAAATATATACTGACCATAAATGTCTAAAGTATATATTCACTCAGAAGGAGTTAAACATGAGGTAGAGAAGATTTCTTGAATTGATAATGGATTATTATTGCATGATCAATTACCATTCAGGAAAATCAAATAAATTTGCAGATTCCTTGAGTCGAAAACATCATGCATCATTAACTATGTTACATTTGGAACAAGATCCCTTGATTAATGAATTGACGGATTTTGGATTAGTAGTTGTTGGTGTAAGAAATACCTCTATTTTGTTTCAGGTTTCAGTGTAGTCATCGTTATCAGACAGAATTAAGCAAGCACAAAAGGAAGGTTGTAAGCTACTAAAAAATGTAGAATTGGTAAAAATGGGCAAGTTTCCAGAATTTAACCTTGATAAAGATTGTGTTTTATGATCTGGTAATGGTTGTGTGTGCCTTGTTATTCCCATTTGAAGAAATATTTTTTGTGTAAAGCTTATAGTTCTCCATTTTCAGTTCATCCAATTAGTACTAAGATGTACAGATACCTTCAATAGTATTACTAGTGGGATGGAATGAAAAGGGATATTACTGATTTTACCATGAAATTATGGACATGTCAACATGATAAAGCAGAGCAGAAGTTACTGAAGTGGATGCTTCAGCCTTTTCCAATGATAGAGTGGAAATGGGAGAATTTATCCATGGACTTTGTGGTGGGACTACCAAAGACTTCTAGAGGTAATAATGCGATTTGGATTATTATTGATCTGCTAAAAAATCTGCACATTTTCTTTCTATTTGACATACAATGTCGTTGGATCAGCTTTCTCGATTGTGCCTCAAAGATATTGTCAGGTTACATGGAGTTCCTATTTATATTGTATCTGATCAGGATCTTAGTTTCACTTCTAATTTTTTGAAGGTAATTCAGAATTCATTGGGCACAGAATTAAATTTCAGTACATATTTTCATCCTTAATCATATGGCCAGTCAGAACGAATGATTCAAACTTTGGAGGATATGCTTTGAGATTGTTCAATGAACTACCAGGGAAGTTGTGATCAGCATCTTTCTTTAGTTGAGTTTTCTTATAATAACAGTTTTCATTATTGTATACAGACAGCACCTTTTGAGGCATTGTATGGGAAGCGGTGTAGAACTCAAGATTTTTATAATGAAGTTGGGGAAAAGAAGTTGATGGGACCATAATTAGTAGAGGAAGTGGCTAAAAAAGATAAGATGATCTAGCGCACATGATCATATCTTAGAGTAGGCATAAAATTTATACAGATAACAGAAAGAAAGACTTCTCTTTTGAGGTAAGTGACCATGTTTTCCTTAAAATCTATCCTTGGAAAAGTGTGATGTGTTTTGGTAAAAAAGGAAAGCTATGACTGCAGTTCATCGATCCTTTTGAAATCTAACAGAATGTTGGACCAGTTGCATACCGAGTGTCCTTGCCTCAAATTTTTTCTCAGGTACACAATGTTTTTCATGTTTCGATGTTGAGAAAGTATGTTCCATATTCAACTCATGTCTTGAGCCCAAAAGCAGTTTATCTAGAAGAGAAATTTTCTTATAAATAGAAACCAGTTCAGATTCTTGATCAAAGGTAACATGTATTGCGGAATAAGTTAGTCCACTAGGTAAAGGTTTTTTGGAGAAACCACATGGTTGAAGAAGCAACATGGGAAGATGAAAATGCTATTAGGTAAAGGTACCCTCACTTGTTTAATGAGTAAATAAAATTGTGAGGGTAAAATTTCCATAAGGTGGGGATAATGTAACACACCAAGGTTTTAAAAATAATTTGAAACACATGAAACTTTGTTTTAAGTAGATATTTATAACTTTCCTTTAAAAATGATTTTTTTACTTCTATGTTTTCAATTTTGAAAAATGGCCATCTACCATTGTGTTCAGTAAATTAATTGGATTCTAATGGACCAACTTTATTTTTGGTGAATAGTAACATGCCCTTATGAGTAGTAATATGAATAGTAATATAACCCCAATGAATAGTAAATTGTATTATTATTTTACTTTCTTAAGGATTTATGTTAATGAAATCTTGATTAATTTTTCAATGAGATATAAAAGTAGTTATAGATTTAAAATTGTTAATTTTTGAATAAAGTATTATTTTAATTAAAAATTAAATTAATAATATATAGAAAATTATTTTTAAATAATGGAGTTTAGTTTTGAATTCTAGACGTCAAAAAATGGTTAGGGTGTATTTTGGTATTTTACTGCAATTCTTGATTTTTTTTATGAATAGTGAAATACGGTAAAATACCGTATATTCAAATTATTAGTTAGATACACTATTTATGACATCATAAGTGATGTAAGACCACTTGGTTCAAACTCACATGCCATTATTACTATTTTGGGTCACATGATTTAATATTATTCATAGTCTTGAGCAAAAACATTATAATAATGATAAAAATAAATTAAAAATACCTCTTCTCCTCCACTATAAATACCACCCTCATTCCTATCATCCTCCCACATCTCTCAAGCCTTGATACTTACCTAAGTTCTACCCAATACTCCTAACAAGTATCTTCCCTACGTCCTAGAGCTTCTAGTCTCACAAAAAGGCCAAAACCAAAGGCCTTAAGGAGGATCTCAATGAGAAGAGATCAAGAGGAAAACATCCTCTTATGTTTTCTTTATTTTATTTTCATTTTCTTTTATATTATTCTTCTTTCCTCACTTCCCCTAATCCAAAAGTCATGAAGGATCCAGTATCTTACAAATTATGGATTTCATCATGTTTATGTAAGACACACCATTATTATAAGGACCCGACCTTATTATATTACATAAACTTATTTTTAGTCAAGAAATCACTTCATTTTACATTGAGGATCTTTTCATGTTTAGAGATTTATATAATTGGGACATAATACATACATAACATTACACATTGTAATAGAGTGGATACCATAAAAACAGTTTCCATTTTTTTCAAAATATAAAACATTAAAGCTTAAAACATGATTTATTTAACAATTATTTTAAACATTTAACTTGGCTTCATTATTTGTCATACACATCCTTATGAACGGTGAAAAAAATTTAAAAAAACTTGGGATGAGCACAAAAATATCAGTATGGGATGTAAAAGAAGGAAAGAGCACATTAGTCCATGAATACTTGTAATGTATGAAAACATTTTCAAAAGACATAATCATCACTCATATATACTTACTTTGTGAAACATGAGATTTACACAAGATTTAAACAGAACATAAGAACAAAAATATAACAATAAAGGTATCATGGGTCCTTACTTACATAATCTTGTAACCCTCTCGGCTACCTTATAATTTTTAACCCTCATGGCTACCTTACAATTTTTGTAACCATCATAGTTACACTTGGAGTAACCATACGACCGACCTACATCTTACACATACCCAATGCATTGGAGGAAAATATAGGTCCCACCCTTCATCATAAAAAATTCCCAAGAACTATAACACAATCATACAACATGAATAATTGCATAAAAATATTTCCTTTGAAATTTCATAAAATAGAATTTTAAAAGAGGATTTTAAAATAAAAGCCCCTTACATAAATCATATAATTGAAGTGAGAATTTTTAGAGCGTATGGAATATGTATATACACTATAAATACAAATAATAAAACATAATATAAATAGAACCCATCACACACAACAATTCTAATACCACATAAATAATGAAGTAGAAGGTTAACCCAAAGAATGGAAATCAGGTTAAGAATTCTCTTACCTCGGTTTTGTCTTTCTTAAAACTTGTTTAAAACTTCTTTATAATGGTTAAAAGAGTGTTATTAATATATTAAAGAAACATATACATATTTATAATACCTTATATGATCATTTAATCACATAATTTTACCCTTTAATTATTAGTATTTATTTCCTTGCACTGTTTTTGGGTGAGTTCTTTACATGATTTCCATGATAGGTTCATGATGGATGTTCTTGTTGATTGGAATTGAAACTCCAAAATTGGAATGGATTGGTATTTAAATATTTATATAATCCATAAATTATACCAATTATCATTTTTAATTATTACATGAGGATGATTCATAAGTTAAAACATTAATGATGTTTGTTTAGATCATTTTACTGGTTCTTTGATAATAACGACCTCATTTTGTTTTATAATTTAAAAACATGTGTAAAAAATAATTCTAGAACCATGTATGAGAAATAAAAAAATATATTATAACCTGTTTCAACCATAAAAATGTTTTCATGACAAGAATTTAATGAATTAAATAAAATCAAAATCACATCGTCCGTGATGTTGGTAATTCGACACATCACAGACAATCTTTTTAATTCCTTGAATAAGTGAGGGAGGAGAAGATGATTGATGAGAAATTTTTCATGAACATGAGAACTTCCAGAATATACATGATTATGGAGCTTTCATTCCTATTTTATAAGATTAGGTGAGTAAAAATGAGAAAGGAACTCGAAATGAAAGAAATTTTGAGAAATCTCTCACGAAAATTCGGCATCCTAACAGTGTCACTTAAAATTTCATAAAATAATTTGATGATAAAAAGGGATATCTCATCACTTTTACATAATATGAGAAGTAAGGTAGATCTGTAATGACATATCCCAACATAATCTAAATAAAATTAAAAATAATAACATAAAATGAAAGAAATGAAAGAAAACAAAAGAGGATGTTTACCTCTTGATCTCTTCTCCTTGAGATCCTTCTTAAGGGCTTTGGTTTTAGGATTTTTGTGAGATCAGAAGCTATAGGATGTGGGGAAGAGACTCGGGAGGAGTATTGGGTAAAAATTAGGTAAGGTTCAAGGCTTAAGATGTTTTGGAGGAAGAGGGGAATGAGGGTGGAATTTATAGTGGAGCAGAGGAGGTATTTAACATTATTTTTATCATTATTATAATATTTTCACTCAAAACTATGAATAGTCTTAATTCATGTGACCATAGATAGTAATAATGGAATTTTAGTTCTAAACATGTGTCCTTAAATCACTTATTATTTCATAAATAGTTTATTTTACTGATAATTTGAATATACAATATTTTACCGTATTTCACTATTCATAAAAAATTCAAGAATTTCAGAAAAATCCCAAAAATTCACCCTTACCATTTTTCAATGTGTAGAATTAAAAAATGAAGTCCATTTTTTAAAAATAATATTCCAAATATCATTAATTTAATTTTTAAATGAAATCATACTTAATTCCAAAATTAATAATTTTAAAAACGATAACTACTTTTATATTGCATTGAAAAATTAACCAAGATGTCATTATCTTAAAGACTTAAGAAAATAAAACATTAATAAAAATTAATATTTATTAGGTTCATATTACTATTCATAAGGTTATGTTTCTATTCACCAAAAGGACAAGTTAGTTCCATTTGGCTCTAAATAACTTACTCAACACAATTATAGATGACCGTTTTTCGAAATTCAAAACATAGAAGTGGCAAAAATATTTTTAAAGGATAATTATAAATATCTACTTAAAACAAAGTTTCATGGATTTTCATTTATTTTTTAAAAAAAACCTTGGGGTGTTACAATTATACTTCTTCTCCTCTCCCACTTATTCGAGAAATTAAAACATCGTTCGTGATGTGTCGATTTACCGACATCATGGACGATGTGATTTAAATTTATTTTACTTCCTTCAAGACTGGTCATGAAACAATTTTTATGGTTGAACCAGATTATAATTTATGTATTATATCTTATATAAGGTTATGTAATAATTTTGTACACATGTTATTAATTTATGAAACAAAATGAGTTCTTTACGATCGAAGAATCACCAAAATGACCTAAAAAATATCCATAACGTTTTAATTTATGAATCATAATCATGATAGAATTCAAAATGATAAATGGTATAATTTATGGTACTGAAATACCATTCCATTTTAATTTTATATCTTCACTTCCAATTGAAAAGAATATCCATTGTGATCATGGAAACCATGTAAAGAATGCACCCAAAACAATGCAAGGTACAAAATACTAACAATTAAATGGTGAAATTATGTAATTAAATGATCATATAAGGTATTATAAACATAAATATGTTTCTTTAAGATATTAATAACACTATTTTAACATTTATACATGAGGGTTAAACAATGTTTAAGTAATAAAAACCCGAGATAAGGGAATTCTTAACCCGATTTCCATTCTTTGGGTTAACCTTTTACTTCATTATTTATGTGGAATTAAAATTGTTTGTGTAATGAATTTTGTTTATATTATGTTGATTTATGTGTATTTATAGTGTATATACATATTCCATCAACTATATTAAGTCTCACTTTAATTATATGATATTTGTAAGGGGCTTTTCTTTTAAAATCCTCTTTTAAAATTTTGTTTTACGAAATTCAAAAGAAATGTTTTTATGAAATGTTTTATGTTGTATGATTGTGTTCTGGTTCTTGGGAATTGTTTATGAAAAATGGTGGGACCTATATCTTCCTATAATTCATTGGTAATGTGTAAGTTGGAGGTCGGTCATATGGTTACTCCTAGTGTAACTATGATGGTTACACAAATTGTAAGGTAGTCATGAGGGTTACAAATTATAAAGTAGCCAAGAGGGTTACAAGATTATGTAAGTAATGGACCAAGATACCTTTATGGTTCTATTTATGTTCTAATGTTTTATGGGGATCTTCTATAAATATCATTTTTTCACAAAGTAAGTATATATGGGTAACAAGTTTGTCTTTTGAAAATGATTTCATACGTTACAAGTATTCATAGACTAATGTGTTTTTTCCATCTTTTTATATCCCTTACTAAGATTTTTGTGCTCATCCTAAGTTTTTAAATGACTTTAACTAGTTATAAGGATGTTTAGTAAAAATAAGGAATCCAAGTTAAATTATTGAATAATTGTCAAAGAAAATCTATTTATATTTAAAAAGTTTTATATTTTGGAAGAAACGAATATTGTTTTTATGGTATCCACTATGTATTAATGTGTAATGTTATGAATTTATTATGTAATAATTATCTAAATATATAAACTTGAAAAGATCCTAAATGTGAAATAAATTTATTTCTTGAATTAATTAATGATTATGTAAAGTAATAAGGTCGGTTCCTTATAGTTGGTATCATAGGATGGTTTAGATAACTTTAAGGGTTAGGGTGATGTAAATAGAATACCATAAATTATTTTTAGTTTATTGTTAATTTGAAATGTTATAGAATTTAAATATTACCATTTTTCTTCAACTAAGATATGTTTGTTTAGAATGGTTGTCTGCAGAAGAAACAGGGAAGATGAAGAGGAGAGGCACCAACAGAATGACATCCTTCCAAATTTGCATCCCGAAATGGTAGGGATTGGAACCGAGCAATTTGTGACCATAATGGCTCAGCTAACATAGGAAATAAATGGGGGTGTCATCCATGAAGGAGAAAAAACAGAGGTACCACAATGGAACATGACAATAGTGGAACATTTTATGAGACAACACCCTCCTACTTTCAATGGATCTTATGACCCAATAGTGGCTGAAGGATGGATTAAGGCTCCTAAAAACATATTTGATGTAATGGGTTGTTCTAATAATCAAAAGGTAAGTCTTTCCATTTATTGTTTTGAAGGTGAAGCTAATCAGTGGTGGTCAATGGTAAAAAATATCCGGGATAGAGAGGATATTAATGCCTTAGAGTAGGATGAATTTAAAAGTCTTTTCCTTGAAAAATATTTTCCTAAGGTGGTGCGACTCAGGATGGAGAAGAAATTACTTGAATTGAATTAAAAGGAAGAGGAATCAATGGTTGTGTATGAAGTGAACTTCACCCGACTGGCAAGGTATGCTCCAAATCTCATTCTGGATCTTGATAGAAAAATCAACCACTTTTACTCGGGATTGAAGCCAAGGTATTAAATGTCGTTGGCCTCCCATGAATTCAAAAGTTACGAAGAACTTTTATGATGTGCTTAGAGGGTAGAGATAGAGTTTTTTGATGATTTCATGCACTTTTACAACAAGGAGAAGAAGGGTTCTAGATGGTAAGTGATGGGTAAGAATCAACCAAAGAAATCAGATGGTAAGAAAATCCACTTTCTAGTTTGTGAAAAGTGTGGTAAGAAGAACCCTGGGGAATGTCGTACCAAAACTGGGAAGTATTTTTGATGTGGTAAGTTTGGACAAATAGACTAATATTGTAATGAAAATGATCCTAAGACTAATCCTGGTAAGAAAATTGTAAAGTGTTTTAAATGTGGTGAGATGGGTCATTATACAAATGCCTTTCCAAAGAGAGATCTAAATGATGAAAAGAAGATATACTACAAGAAGAAAGGTGTGGTGAGATCCTTTACGACTACGTTGGTAGATTTTGGGCCATCAAATGAAGTTGTATGAGGTAATTTTTTTTGTTTACTAAGATTTTTCAAAAGTTTTGTTTGATACGGGGTCTACACATTCCTTTATTTATGAGGAATTTTATGGTAAATTTGAAACATCACCTCAACAAATGAGAGCAGAAATTTTTGTTAAAACATAAGGGGAAAATATTATAGAAAAGAGGAATTATAAGAATCTTTCTATTATGGTCTATGGAAAGACAATACCTGCAAACCTTGTTTTTTTCCCTTAATATAGTTTGATGTTATTCTGGGAATGGATTGGATTTATGTTTATCATGCTAAGATTGATTGTAGAGATAAAGAAGTTGTTTTCCAAAAAGATTTTTAGTTTTTATAAAATAATGAACCCATAAAATTGATAACATATCAAGAATATAATAAAATTTTGAATGATTGAAATGGAATTTATCTTTCTCATATTTTTGAAAACAAGGGAACTGTTCAAATTAATGAAGTGCGAGTGGTTAATGAATACCTTGATGTTTTTCCTGATGAGTTACCTAGTGTCATACCTAATTGGGAAGTTGAATTCCCAATTTACTTAGTTCCTGATACTAAGAAAATTTCAAAACTCTCATATAGAATGGCTCAAATGGAACTTATTGAATTGAAAAATCGGTTTTAGGATTTTCTTGATAAAGGCTTCATTCATCCTGGAACTTCACAATGGGGTGATCCCGTTTTTTTCATTAAAAATAAAGATAGTTCCATAATACTTTTCATTGATTATAGAGCATTGAATAACATCACTATTAAAAACAAGTATCATTTACCTCATATCGATGACTTGTTTGATCAACTCCTAGGAGCTCAGTAGTTTTCCAAGATTAACTTGAGATCTAGATACCATCAACTAAAAGTTAATGAGGATGACATCCCAAAAATAGCTTTTCGTACTAGATATGGGCATTATGAATTTGTTGGTATGCCTTTTGGGTTAACTAATGCACCTAATGTATTCATGAATCTTATGAATATAATATTTCATGAGTTCTTGGATAAGTTTGTGGTTGCGTTTATTAATGAGATTCACATATTTTCTAAGAGTAAAGAGGAGCGTGAAAAGCATCTAATGGGTCTTTTGCAAACCATAAATGAAAATAAATAGAATGGAAAATTTATCAAGTGTGATTTTTGGTTGCAACAAATTTCTTTTATTTAAAACATTGTAAATAATGATGGAATAATAGTTGATCCTGTCAAAACAAAGGAGGTTGATGAATGTCCAAGACCCACAAATGTTACGAAGATTCAAAGTTTTATTGGATTATCAGGTTATTACCAACGATTTGTTAAAAACTTTGCATGGTTATCTAGATTTCTAACTAATTTAACCGGAAAATCAGTTAAATTTATTTGGATAGATGAATGTGAGGTTTTTTTAGGAACTGAAGATTAGTTTGGTGAATACTCCAGTTTTAGTCTTGCCTTCCCAAAATGGTGAGTTTTTCATCTACAGTGATGCTTCATTGAAGGGACTTGGTTTTGTTTTGATGTAGAATGATCAGGTAATTGTTTATGCTTCAAGAAAACTAAAACCTCATGAGTTAAATTATCCCACACGTGATTTGGACTTGGAAGTTGTGGTTTTTAATTTGAAAATTTGGAGGCATCATTTATACGGATCCAAATATCAAATATATACTGACCATAAAACTCTAAAGTATATATTCACTCAAAAGGACTTAAACATCAGGTAGAGAATATGGATTAAACCGATAAAGGATTATGACTGCATGATCAATTACCATCTAAGAAAAGAAAAAAAATGTGGCAGATGCCTTGATTCAAAAATATCATGCATCATTAACCATGTTACGTTTGAAACATGATCTGTTGATTAATTAATTGATGAATATTGTCTTAGAAGTTATTGGTGTAGAAAATAACTCTATTTTTTTTTAGGTTTCATTTCATTCATTATTATCAGAAACAATTAATCAAGCGTAGAAGGAAGACCGTGAGCAATAGAAAAATGTAGAATTGATAAAAATGGGTAATTTTATAGAATTTAACCTTGAAAAAGATTGTGTTTTAATATTTGGTAAAAGGTTTTGTGTGCCTTGTGATTCTCATTTGAAGAAAGATTTTGTGTGAAGCTTGTAGTTCTCTATTTTCAGTTCATCTTGAAATTACTAAGATGTACAGAGACCTTTGGGAGTATCACTGGTGGGATGGAATGAAAAGAGATATTTTAGATTTTACCATGAAATGTTTGACATGTCAATAGGTTAAAGTGTAGTGGTAATTACCAAAGGGGATGATTCAGTATTTTCTAGTTCTAGAGTGTAAATGGGAGAAGGTATTGATGGACTTTTTAGTCATACTACCAAAGACTTCTCGAGGTAATAATGTGATTTGGGTTATTGTTGATCGGCTGGCAAAATCTGCACATTATCTTTCTATTTGAGAAATAATGTCATTAGATAAGCTTTATCGACTGTAACTCAAAGAGATTTTTAGGTTACATGGAGTTCATCTTTCCATTGTATCTGATCGGGATCCCAGGTTCACTTCTAATTTTTTGAAGGGCCTTCATAAGTTTTTGGGAAAATAATTAAATTCCAATACATCTTTTCATCCACAATCAGATGGCTAGTCAGAACAAACGATTTAGAATTTGGAGGATATGCTTTGAGCTTGTTCAATGGACTACCAGGGAAGTTGGGATCAGAAACATTCTTTAGTTGAGTTTTCTTATAATAATATTTTTCATTCCAATATAAAGATGGCACCTTTTGAGGCATTGTATGGGAAGCGGTTTAGAACTCTAGATTTTTGGGATGAAGTTGGGGAAAAGAAGTTGATGGGGCCAGAATTAATAGAGGAAGTGGCTGAGAAAGTTAAGATGATCCAGTAGCACATGATCATAGCTCAGGGCAGGTAGATTATTTATGCAGATAACAGAAGGAAAGACTTCTCTTTCGAGGTAGGTGATCATGTTTTCCTTAAAATAGCTCCTTGGAAAAGTTTGATTCGTTTTTTTAAGAAATGAAATCTAAGTCTACGGTTCATCGATCCTTTTTAAATCCAAGAGAAAGTTAGACCAGTTACATACCGAGTAGCTTTGCCTCCAAGTTTGTCTCAGGTGAAAAATGTTTTTCATGTTTCGATGTTGATAAAGTATGTTCCAAATTCAACTCATGTCTTGAGGCAGAAGCAGTTCAGCTATAAGAGAACCATTTTTATGAAGAGAAACCAGTTCGGATTCTTGATCAAAGAGAATAGGTGTTGTAGAATAAGGTAATCTTCCATGTAAAGTTTTTTGGAGAAACCACATGGTTGAAGAAGAAATATGGGAATCTAAAAATTCTATGAGGGAAAGGTACCCTCACTTGTTTAATGAGTAAGTAAAATTGCGAGGGTGCAATTTCTGGAAGGTGGGAATAATTTAACACCCCAAGGTTTTAAAAATAATTTGAAATGCATGAAAATTTGTTTTATGTAGATATTTATAACTAACCTTTAAACATAATTTTTTCACTTATTTGTTTTGAATTTCGAAAAACAGTCATCTACAATTGTGTTCAGTAAGTTAGTTGAGTATAATGGAACCAACTTGATTTTTGGTGAATAGTAACATAACCTTATGAATATTAATATGACCCTAATAAATAGTAAATTGTATTATTATTTTATTTTCTTAATTATTTAATATAATGACATCTTGGTTAATTTTTCATTGTGATATAAAAGCAGTTGCAGAATTAAAATTGTTAATTTTTGAATAAAGTATGATTTTATTTAAAAATTAAATTAATAATATTTAGAAAATTATTTTCAAAAAATGGAGTACATTTTTGAATTCTAGATATTGAAAAATGTTAGGGTTAATTTTTTTTATTTTTCCAAAATTCTTGAATTTTTTATGAATAGTAAAATACGATAAAATACCATATATTCAAATTACCAGTTAAATACACTATTTATGACATAATAAGTGATGTAATACCACATGGTTAGAACTCACAGGCCATTATTACTGTTTTGGGTCACATTAATTAAGACTATTCATAGTCTTGATCAAAAATATTATAATAATTATTAAAATAATGAAAAATACCTTCTCTCCCCCACTATAAATACCACTTTCATTCCCGTCTTCCTTCCACACCTCTAAAGCCTTTATCCTTGTCTAAGTTCTACCCAATACTCCTCCCAAGGCTCTTACCTACTTCCTAGAGCTTCTGGTCTCACAAAAAGGCCAAAACCAAAGGCCTTAAGAAGGATCTCAAGGAGAAAAGATCAAGATGTAAACATCCCCTTTTGTTTTCTTTCTTTTATTTTCATTTTCTTTTCTATTATTCTTCTTTCCTAACTTACCCTTATCCAAAATGAATGAATGATAAAGTATCTTAAATATTCTGGATTTAATCATGTTTATGGAAGACACACCATTATACTTCTTCTCATCTCCAACTTATTCGAGAAATTAAAACGTCGTCTTTGATGTGTCGATTTACCGACATCGTGAACGATGTGATTTCAATTTATTTTACTTCCTGAAATACTGGTCATGAAACCATTTTTATGGTTAAACCATATTATAATGTTTGTTTTATATATTATATAAGGTTTTGGAATCATTTTTTACACATGTTATTAATTTATGAAACAAAATGAGTTCTTTACAATCAAAGAATCGCCAAAATGAACAAAACAAATATTCATAATGTTTTAACTTATCAATCATAATCATGTTAGAATTAAAAATGATAAATGGTATAATTTATGGTACTGAAATACCATTACATTACAATTCTATAGTTTCACCTCCAATCTACAAGAATATCCATCGTGAACCGGTCATGGGAACTCTGTAAAGAACGCACCCAAAACAATGCAAGGAACAAAATACTAACAATTAAAGGGTGAAATGATGTAATAAAATGATCATATAAGGTATTATAAACATAAATATGTTTCTTTAAGATATTAATATCACTCTTTTAACCATTATACAGAAAGTTTAAACAATTTTCACGTAATATAAACCTGAGGTAAGGTAATTCTTAACCTGATTTCCATTCTTTGGGTTAACCTTCTACTTCATTATTTATGTGGCATTAAAAATTTTTATGTGATGAATTTTCTTTATATTATGTTTATTTATGTGTATTTATATTGTATATATATATTCCATCCACTCTATTAAGTCTCACTTGAATTATATGATATTTGTAATGGGGTTTTATTTTAAAATCTTCTTTTAAAATTATATTTTATGAAATTTAAAAGCAATGTTTTTATGCAATTTTTCATTTTGTATGATTGTATTATGGTTATTGGGAATTGTTTATGATGAAGTTTGGGACCTATATGTACCTCCAATTCATTGTTTATGTGTAATTTGGAGGTCGGTCGTATGGTTACTCTAAGTATAACTGTGATGGTTACACAAATTGTAAGGTAGGCGTGAGGGTTACAAATTTTAAGGTAGCCAAGAGGGTTACAAGATTATGTAAGTAATGACCCAAGATACCTTTATGGTTCTATTTATATTCTTATGTCTTGTGAGGATCTTTTTGAAATCTCATGTTTCACAAAGTAATTATATATGGGTGACAAGTATTTCTTTTGAAAATGATTTCATACATTACAAGTATTCATGGAATAATGTGTTCTTTCCTTATTTTTATATCCCTTACTGAGATTTTTTTTCTCATCCCAAGTTTTTAAAATTATTTTCACTGGTTATAAGGATATTTAGTACAAATAAGGAAGACAAGTTAAATTATTGAATAATTGTCAAATAAAATCATGTTATATTTGAAATGTTTTTATATTTTGGAATAAAAGAATATTGTTCTTATGGTATCCACTATGTATTAATGTGTTATTTTATGAATGAATTATGTCATAATTCTCTAAAATTATAAACATGAAAAGATTCTCAATGTAAAAGGAAGTGATTTCTTAACTGAATTCAAGATTATGTAAAGTAATAAGGTCGGGTCCTTATAGTTGATTTTGAAGAAAAATTTTATGGAGAGTACATTTCATGCTTTATTTCTCTTGAGAATGTAAATGAAGTCTTCAAGTATTAATGGATAGGAGTATCAGTTGTAAATTTATACCTTAGGTGTGTTTTCATGATTTTTTTTCCAATAGGTGATCAACTATGTAAATTTTGACTAAATATAATTCATATGTTTTGTGGACATCTATATCAATATTATTTGAAGTTAAATACTATGAATATAAATATGGACTCACTAGTCCTCACATCACTTCTATAGACCAAAAAAATGGAATCAGCTAAAATTGATGAAATAGTGGAAAAACTAGCCGCAGTAATTGAAAGAAAACTTATGGATTAAAAACTCTTCTTATTTCCAATGATTCATGGGTAAAACTCAAAAATTTAATCATATAAAATATATATTCATTTCTTTCATTAATTATTAATTTTTTTAGGAAGAATTGGGTACTCATTTTCATTAATTGAGATAGTACAAATATTTATTTTCTAGATTCACTATATGGATACCCAATAAACTGACCATACATTATAATATTTGTCAGTTTTTAATATACTAAATCCAAAATTTTAGAACTAAACATCAAGTTATATATTTTATAATATATTTTTATGAAAATTATATTATGATAGGGTAGTGTTAGAATATCATGAAAATCATGGCATGATGATAGTCCAAGCGAACATGGTGCATGTCGACTTCTACATGTGGATAAGTATTAGGGTATATATGATAAGATTTCACCATCAAAATGCATATCAAAACAAATTACTTATTTTTCTAAATGTTTTTTACAGTTAAAAAAATTGAAAAAATTATTGTTAATATGTTTGAAATGTTATGTGAGATATCATATTCCATCAATAAATTAGCATCCCCTAAGAGATATTGTTTAAGATAATTACTAATTATTTTAAAATATTTATTAATCCTTTTTATATTTATATTTTTTCAATAATACCATGACTATATAAAGTCCTTATATTCATAAGATGAAATATATTTGTTTATAAATGACTTGGAAACATACTTGACGTCATAATGTACACATATATCATGAATATGTAACTTCCTACTACTTATTTAGTTGATTTTCTCATTAATTTATCTATTATTTTAGTTAATTTCCTCATAATTTTTATCTGATACTTATTTTGTTTTTTTTTACAAATACCATGAATAAATTACTTCATCAATGAGGATGATTCACTCATATACTATAATCATGCACAGTAGGATAAAAATACATGATGGAATCAACCATACCTCAATATGAGACATTGTGTACTCAGTATGACTAAGATTGTGTGGTTTCAGTTTAAAATTGACATTTTATTAATGAAATGTTTCATATTTATGTTTAATTTATTTATTTATAGTATTAATAACATATTAATTTATTTATTATATAGGTTTATTCCTTTTGGAAATCATATTTTTCTTTCAACTGCCTGCAACGATACAAAAAAGAGAGAACATGTTGCTTTTGGATGAGGCGTTACAAGTAGCATGGGGTTTCCTTTTCCGTCCAAATTGAATAGTTATATCTTTTCCAGATTGGTGAATACAATTAAAAAAACACACATCCCAAACTCATCCATTTGCACCTCAATCTGATATATAGTGTACTCAGTATGACTCGAGCTATATGTTTTTAGTTTATAATTTACATTTTAGTTCAAAACACGCATCACATACTAAAAAATAAGAAAACTTAATTAGATGGTTTTGATACTATAGGAAAATAATCCTTAAGTTATTTTTTATGTGTAAGGATCAGCCTCACCTCAATCAGACACATGGTGGGACCGGTATGAGTCCAAGTGTGTCTTTTTTATTTAAAATTGCCATTAATTTTAGTAAACAACATAAGTGACATACTCAAAACTGAGAAAACATGTTCTTATTTTTTTGATACATTTTTAAAATGATCCATAATTCATTTGTGACATGTAGGAACCACCTTCACCAAAATCTGATGCATGGAGTGAGTCTTATGACTCCATGTGTGTCTTTTTATTTAAAATTGAACTCAATTTAAGTAAAAAAGACACCTGAAAAACTCAAAACTAATCAAACACATTTGGATTATTTTTATAATATAGTAAAATGATATATAAGATATTTTCAACATGTAGTAAGCATCTCTACCTCAATATGATGTGATATGTTACCGATATGACTCCAAGTATGTCTTTTTTTTAAATTGACATTAATTTTAGTAAAAAATTTAACTGACATACTCAAAACTGAGAAAATTCAGTTATAATATCTTCATGCTTTAGTAAAATGATCCAAAAGTCATTTTTGATGTGTAGGAATAATCCTCAACTCAATCTAATACATGGTGTTTCTAGTATAACTCAAAGTGTCCATTATCATTTTAAAATTGACATTCTAGTTCAAAAAGTGTGTCACTCACTAAAAACCAAGAAAAATCACTCCATTTTGACATGTAGGAATCAATGTTACATAAAACCGACACATGATATGATCTATATAAACCAAATTATGTGTTTTCATTTTGAAATTAAATTTTAGTAAAAAACAAAAGTGACATATTGAAACCCAAGAAAACACATTTAGATTGTTCTGATACGTTATGAAAATGATCCAAAATTTATCTGTGGCATGTGGGAATAAAACACACCACAATCTAACACACGATGTGATCATTATGACTCCAAGTGTGTCTTTTTATTTAAAATTGACATTATGTTTAGTAATAAGGAAAAGTAACATGCTAAAAACAGAGAAAATTAATTTGGATTGTTTGATACTTAAGGAAAACAATCCATAAGTCATCTGTGATGTGTAGGAATCAACCACACCGTAATCTGATACACTGTGTGATAGTTATGACTCCAAATGTGTCTTTTTATTAATAGTTGACATTAATTTTATTAAAAATTACAAGTGACATACTCAAGACTGAGAAAATGCAATCATATTATGTTAATACTTTATTAAAATGATCCATATATCATTTTTTATCTATAGGAATCAAATACACCTCAATCTGATTCATGGTGTAATTGGTATGACTCCAAGGGTATCATTTTATTTAAAATTGACATTAATTTTATTAAAAATGATAAGTGACATATTAAAAACTATGAAAACACATTCGGTTTATTATGATACTTTATGAAAACAATACATATGTAATTTTTAATATGTAAGAATCAACCAAATCACAATCCAATGCATGGTGTGACTCGTATGACTCCAAGAGTATCTAGTTATTTAAAATTGACACTAATTTTAGTAAAAAGGAAAACTGAAATACTCAAAATTTTACAAACACATTAAGATTGTACTGATACTTTAGTAAAATGATCCATGTGTCATTTTTTATGTATAGGAATCACCCACAACTCAATCTGACACATAGTGTGACTGGTATGACTTCAACTGTGTCTTTTTTATTTAAAATTGACATTAATTTTAGTAAAAAGGACAAGTGACACACCCAAAACCAATATAACGCATTCTAATTATTTTTATACTTTAATAAAATGATTCATAAGCCATTTTTTATGTGTTGAAATTAGTTTCACCTTAATTTGACACATGGAATGCTCGGTATGACTCAAAGTTTCCATTATCTGTCTAAAATTATCATTTTAGTTCAAATTGTGTGTCACTCACTGAAAACTAAGAAAAGGTGCATGGATTGTCTTGGTACTTTAGTACAATGATTCTGAATTCATTTATGATGTGTAAAAAATAGTCTCATACCATACTAACACATGATGTGACTTGTACGATTCAAGGTACATGTTTGTAATTTAAAATTACATTTTAGTAAAAATGGAACGTGAAATACTAAAAAATGAGAAAAAGTGTTTTTCTTTTCTTGATACTTAAGGAAAATGATCCATAAGTTATTTTCGACCTGTAGAAATCAACCCCACCTCAATCTAATGCACGGTGTGACCGATATGTCTCTAATTGTGTCCTTTTTTTAAATTGAAATTTTATTAATTTATTCTTTCATATTAATGATTGATTTAATCTTTTATAATTTTACAAATATATGATTTTTTTTCTTATACATGAGTATGCTTTTTCATGGGTTGGGGTGGTTTTATTGGGAATCAATACTATAGTGGGGATTTTTTAAGAGGGGTCACGGGTGCCAAAGATGATGAAACATTAATGTTTATAAATGTTTGTAGATAGTAATTTCTAAAGTAATTATACATAACAATATTTTAAATGTATATAATAGTGTTTTTGTATTAATTATTTATAATTTATTTTAATTAAATTATGTATTTTCATATAGTTGTATATGGGTGTATTTTTTGTAGTGTGTTGTTATTTTCATGAACCAACCTAGGTCAACCTCGAACCAGTCACCCGAGCCAGTCCGTGACATGTCCCAAGGGGCATTCTTGATCCCCACGGGCTGAAAACTAGTGTCGGACATCAAAACCTAATCTCTAGGAATGATTTGGCCCAAAAAGATAAATAAATAACCATGAATAAATAGAATAACAAAACTAAAATCGATCAACAAAAAAATAAATAAATAGAACAGATCAACATACCTCCATGTGACCTTACAGGTCACCTCCCAACCAAAGGCCGACCTTCCTCCAATAATGAGCAACTCATCCAAGAAAACCTGAGCAAATGAAATCTGTAACTGAAATGATAAAATAGACGGGAGCATTTAAATGATCAGTAGGGTTGCCAAGATAAACCACAGAATCCAACATCTCCTTTCCTGAAACAATCCATTAACACAAGTTTGAAATACAAATATAAAATTAGGGTTTTTACTTTTTAAAATAAGCAATATGTTTTTCCCATTCAAAAATCCAAAAAATGCTATATTCTATTTTAATAAAACCATTTTTATTTTTTTTAATATACAAAACCCAAAACAAAAGATACCAAAGCTGGGCTAAAATGATATAGGTAAACAAGGAAAGCTATAAATAAACTAGTATGATAGAAAGTAAACAAGCAATGTAAATAAATGGGTAACCATGGGTGATCCTAAACATACCTAGAAGACACCCGAATGTACTCAGTTTTAGAACCACCTATTAGCATATGGTGAAGCTCCTAAGTCTATAACCAATTGGCCGCCCTATAACTAACCAATCTAATGGAAAATCCCATATGTCCTAACAACCAATCCAAGGGGTACCAACCCGTCTAATTAGGTTTGATCAGAAACCTTCACTCGATCATCTAAAATATTCCTAGGAACCCATGGTGGTTATAATAATTCTATGTAAGTTGGAGGCCTGTAGGATCGAAATAACGATGTCGATGCTCAATATACAAGAAGGGGGTGAATTGTAAACTTTAAAAAATCCTTTGAAACCTTTAAAGGTGATTACGGATAACTATGTTTTCCTTAGACAAGGAAAAACTAATTTTAACAAAGATAAACTAAGAAAATTCACAACACCTCTAATCACCAACTTGAGAATTAGAACCAATGTTAATCGATATAATATTCTACCTTAGAGTGTATAGAATCTAAACAAATCAGAGTACAAGTATAAGGAAGTATAATAAGGTTATACTTTCCTTATAATAAAATATGTAGCGAAAACAAACAAGTAGTAACTACAAGTAACAAACAATAACTCTTTTAACCCAAAGAGAAGGGTATCCAACAACCTTGGATAAAGGTTGCTTGATTTATACTTTCAAGCAAGTCTGTCTTACCCACACCAGGGTAAGCTCTTGATATGAAGATCGAAATCTCTGTCTTGATATCCCTACAATCCCTCAACTTCAAGGTAGTTGGAACCTCTGTCTTCCTCAGCAAGGAAGCCCTCGAACTTCAAGGTAGTTGGCACCTCTGTCTTCCTATCCCTGGAAGTCCTCGAATGTAATCACCAACATTCGGAGTTGCACAAAGCAATCTGAACGAGTGGTTCAGTACGCACAAGGCATGAAAAGCTTCTCTCTCCAAAAATCGCCTTAACAGTGTGTGTTGTCTAGATCGATCAACTTGTTCTCTTGAGCTCTTTCAAATGAGCTCCTATTTATAGGCAAACTTCTAACGGTCGGCTCCCTCTTCCAACGGTCATATTTTCCTTGAAATTCAGAGGGACCTGTACACGTGTAACTCAACCAACGGTTAATTTGAAATAGAATAGATGATATAGTTTTATAACAAAACCATGTATAACTGAATGCACAACATCATTTTGAAATGAAGCATATGTAAGTAAAACCTAATCAATAGTTCAGAGTGAAAGAAAAAGTTCGGAGTCTAACCAAAATGAAATTCGGAGTCTGTGTTAAGAAATTTTCGGATTCTATTTTATAGGAATTCGAAGTCTGGTTTTCACCAAAGATCGGAATCTGAACTTGAAGAGTTCGGAGTCGAACTACTTAAGAGTTCAGAGTCTAACTACTTAAGATTTCGGAGTCGAACTACTTAAGATTTCATATTCTAACTCCTTCAGAGTTCGGAGTCGAACTGCTTAAGAGTTCGGAGTCGAACTTCTTAAGAGTTCGAAGTCGAACTGCTTAAGAGTTCGGATTCGAACTCCTTAAGAGTTCGGAGTCGAACTTCTTAAGAGTTAGAAGTCGAACTGCTTAAGAGTTCGGAGTCGAACTGCTTAAGAGTTCGGAGTCCAACTGCTTAAGAGTTCGGAGTCGAACTGCTTAAGAGTTCAGATTCGAACTACTTAAGAGTTTAGAGTCGAACTGCTTAAGAGTTCAGATTCGAACTACTTAAGAGTTCGGAGTCTAACTGCTTAAGAGTTCGGATTCGAACAACTTAAGATTTTGGAGTTGAATTTCTTAAGAGTTCGGATTCGAACTACTTAAGAGTTCGGAGTCGAACTCATGAAAGTTCGGAGTCCAGAATTCGGATTATAACTTCATTACAGATCACATCCAGAATTCGGATCCTAAAAACAGAATGCTCCAAATCTTTTCATTATATGGCTCTGGGATTTTGGGTATGAATCCAGTTGTTGTACTTAAGAAAATATGGCTATGTATAAGAAAATCTAGGTTAGGGTAAATTTCCTTAAAGAAGTATATTTTCCTTATGGGGGTAAAAATAATATTTTCTTAAGTATAAGGTGTTTGTGATTTTCAAAACAAGAAGGAATGGAAAAGTAATAAGGAAAACCTTATTGACTCAACAATATCCCCCTTTTTGGAAAGCACAAACAACCTTTCAAAAAAGCATATAAGGATTTTGAAAAAAAATCATTAGACTTTGAAATAAAAACTTATCTCCCTTTGTTCATGGATAAAAGTGAATACAACTAACTCCCCCTTAGGCATTGAAACTCTAAGGATTGTATTCTGAGTTTCCGGAGTGGAGTTTTCATTATTGTAAGAATGAGAAACCTCGTAGTGGGAAACTCCCCCTTTCTTTAAGGATATTTCTCTTAGAAATTATTCCTTTATCCTCCTTAGGAGTACTTCTTTTTCCTTCTCCCCCTTTTTGATTTTCAAAAAGAATTGAAGGGAATGGAAAACAAATTATGGTACCTGAAACATTAGTATATAACAAGATACATCCAGCCAAATAATATTTCATTAGAGTTGGGAAAATTTTACAAAGAAAGAGAAAATACAACAAAAGATCATAGAGTTCATTTTTCTTCCTTTTCCTTCGAAATAATCTTCTTTAACAAGGTTTTGAGTTTCTTCATGTCCCTTTGATCTTCCTCACCTTGCTTCTCCAAGGATTTTACCTTTTCTTCTTGGACTTTTAAAGCTTCTGCCTGAGCCTCCAAAGCTTCTTTCTGAAATTTTAAAAACTCATCCTGTTGAACAACTCTTTTTTCAAGCTCAATCCGGAGATTTCTGTCATTTAAAAGATTTTGATCCAAAGAATTTTCTTTGTAATTCAGTTCCTTCACTTGTTGACTCTAGGAACTCTGATCAATAATCAGCTCATCTTCAAGATTCTTTCCTTTTTATCTGCTGTATCAAAAGCTTCTTTCACGTCATTCTGAAAATTATCATACACAGCCAAGTCTTCTTCAACTCTCTTAGACCACTTTGTTACCTTACTGCAAGACTTTCTATATATATCATAATCGATAAGAAAAATTTTCTATTCAGCTTCCAGCTTTACAAACTTATCCATGACCATGGATAAGGAATCCGATTTCTGATTCATACTTTGTTGCAGCAACTGGAATCTGGAATTTATTTTTGGTAAGATCGGAATGGTGTCCACCAACTTCTTTAGAGATTGAACCACAAAGTCATGCCCATGAGATGATGATTCCAAATCAGAAACTTCTCTTTGAGATTGCTCTTCTTCAACTTGCACTAGCTTCCTCCTAGAGGTACCACCAACCTATTTCCTCCTGATGATATCTTTTATAGGTGTCTCCATGAGATCTTTCTTCCCCTTATCAGATTTCAGAATGGGTTCCACATTAAGAGATACTTTCTCGAATTCAGAAACTTGAATGATCTGGTCTTCATCTGGTTTCTATTTTTCTTGACCTTCCTCAAGAAAATTCCTCTCATAGGATTCTTCTTCATCATATAAGACATTTTCTTCTTCTTCTTCTTGATGTTTCTTGCTAGCTTCCCCATCTCCCTTACCTGTAGTAACTAACTTTTCAGATTCAGCCTTATCTTTTTAGTCTTGTACTTGTTTGATCAGGGTATCTAAATCTCCACTTTCCTCTTCTTCTTCTTCTTCTTCAACTTCATCCCCTACAACTTCAGCAACTTCCTTCTCAACTTCTTCAACGACTTCTTTACCCTCTGATAGATTTGAATACATTAAACAAAAGTTAGGAATGATAACTGTAAGGTAATAATTATTTATTAACTTCTTGTTGAACAATTCTCCTAACAGTAATAAACTCCTTCTCATAGGGGGAGTACATTTGAATGTTAGTGTAACTAAAATATTTCGGAATCTGTTTTTCAAAAAAAAATCTTAGTTAGTTTTTCAAAAAAAAAATTAACAAACTTTCCGGAATGGATTTTTTTATTTTTGAAACAAAATTTCCAGAATAGGAATTTTCGGAACTGAAATTTTCAGGACTGAAATTCTCAGAATGAGAACTTTCGTAATGGAAATATACGTACTGAAAACTTCCGGAATGGAATTTTCGTACTGATAAGTTTCAGAATGGAGATTTTCGTAATGAAGTTTTCAATGAAACGTTGTTGGTATTGGTAATATTGTTCTTTTAGGTAAAACTTTGATTTCAAATGTTTTATTTGTTAAGGGTCTTAAGCACAAACTCATTAGCATAATTCAGTTATGTGATGAAGGGTACCTTGTGAATTTTAGAAATGATAAGTTCTTAGTACACAATTCCAAGGAAAAATTTATTCTCTCAGCCAATAGGAAAGATAATGTTTACACTTTGAACTTAGAAGACCTAAGGATCCAAGATTTACCTTGACTAAGTGCAATGGAAGATCATTCCTAGCTATGGCATAGAAGACTAGGACACTGTAACTTTAGAAACTTATGTAAACTCTCTAAGAAGAAACTAGTTAAGGATCTACCGAAGCATAGATTTGATTATTCCAAAGTTTGTGATCATTGTCAATATGGAAAGCAACATAAATCTAGTTTTAAATCAAATGGTGAAGTCTCAACGACTGATGCATTACAGTTAGTTATCATGGATCTTTTTGGTCCAACACAAACTGGAAGTATTGGAGGCAAATACTATGTGTTTGTTCTAGTTGATGATTACACCAGATTTACTTGGGTCTATTTTCTAGCAAAGAAGTCTGAAGCTTTTTCTTATTTCAAAATTTTTAGAGCACAAGTTAAAAATGAGAAAAATCTTCCACTGAAAACTATTCATAGTGATCATGGAGGAGAATTTCAAAATTCTGATTTTGAAACTTTTTGTAGTAGGAAAGGTATTACTCACAATTTTTCAGCACCTAAAACTCCTCAAAAAAATGGTGTAGTAGAAATAAGAAATATAATTCTTCAAGAGATAACTAGAACCATGTTGAGTGAATATTCTATAGCTATACATTTCTGGGATGAAGCTGTAAGTACTGCTTGTTATACTATAAATCGAGTTTTGATTAGACCTTTTCTTAATAAAACTTCTTATGAGTTATGGAATGGTAGAAAACCAAGACTTTCCTACTTCAAGGTTTTTGGTTGAAAAGTATTTATTTTAAATAATAAAGATAATCTACATAAATTCACACCAAAATCTGATGAAGGAATTTTCTTAGGCTACTCCACAACTTCTAAGGCATATAGAGTTTTCAATAAAAATACATGCACTTTTGAAGAAACAGTGCATGTAAAATTTGATGAGTCAGATCCTTTTATTTTTAAACCTTCCCAATCTACATCCTCAGATGTGTTTTCAAAAACTGATTGTCAACCCTTGATAGAAGATCCTTCTGATAAGTAAAATGTTCAAGAAGATACTTCTGAAACATTTACCCCAGAAGACTTTTTACACTATGTTGATGAACAGGTTTTACAAAACCCAAATCAGGTGTTTCTTAAGAATCATCCCAGTGATAGTATCATTGGTGATGTAAATCAACCTGTAAGGAATAGAAGTTTCTTCAGAAATGAAGTAGAACATCTATCATTTCTTTCCCAATTAGAACCAAAAAGCACTGATGAAGCTTTAGGTGATGATGATTGGATCAAAGCTATGCAAGATGAACTAAATGAATTTGAAAGGAACAAAGTCTGGACCTTGGTTGAAAGACCTAAGGAAACTTTTGTTATTGGAGTTAAATGGTTCTTCAGAAACAAGTGTGATGAAAATGGAGTCATAGTAAGAAATAAAGCTAGACGCGTTGCTAAAGGCTATAACCAGCAAGAAGGAATAGACTATGAAGAAACCTACGCTCCAGTAGCTAGACTTGAATCTATTCGTATTCTACTTGCCTTTGCAGAATTCTTCAATTTTAAACTTTTTCAAATGGATGTGAAATGTTCTTTTATTAACGGTTATGTTCAAGATAAAGTTTTTGTTGAACAACCTCCTGGCTTTGAAGATTCAAAACATCCTGATCATGTTTTTAGACTTACCAAACCTTTGTATGGTCTTAAACAATCCCCACGAGCATGGTATGATAGACTCACAGGATTTTTGCTTCAAAATAACTATGTTAAGGGAAATGCAGATCCAACCCTTTTTATAAAGAAAGATAAGAAATAAATTTTGATTCTTCAAATTTATGTTGATGACATCATATTTGGTTCAACTCAGAAATCTTTAACTGATTCTTTTGCAAGTCTAATGAAATCTGAGTTTGAAATGAGTATGATGGGTGAGTTAACTTTTTTCCTTGGTTTTCAAATTTCTCAAAAACTAGAAGGAATCTATATATCTCAACATAAGTATATTAAATATCTTCTCAAAAAGTATGTTTATGACAACACTAAGAGTATAAGTACTCCTATTGGTACCTCAAACTCTTTAGATCTTGATAAAGCTGGGAAACCAGTAGATAAAACGTCTTTTAGAGGTATGATAGGAAGTCTACTTTACTTAACATCTAGTCGACCAGACTTAATGTTTTCAGTGTGCTTATGTGCAAGATATCAATCCAATCCTAAGGAATCTCACTTAAAGGCAGTAAAAATAATTTTTCGCTACCTTAAGGGAACCATGGATATAGGATTATTTTATACTTATGGAAATGATTTTGTTCTAAAAAGCTTTTCGGATTCTGACTTTAGAGGATGTAGAATGGATAGAAAGAGTGCATCCAGAACATGTCATTTCTTAGGAGATTGGTTAGTTTCTTGGTCCTGCAAGAAGAAACATTCTGTAGCACTTTCCACTACTGAAGATGAATATGTAGCAGCTGGAAGTTATTGTGCTCAAGTGTTGTGGATGCAACACACACTCACAGACTATGGCCTGAGTTTTACTAAGACTCAAATTTTGTGTGACGACACAAGTGTCATTGCCCTAAGCAAGAACCCTGCACATCACTCTCATACAAAACACATAGATATTAGGCACCACTTTCTTAGGGATCACACACTTAAAGGAGATATCATTCTTCAGTTTATTGGGACACAAGATCAACTTGCTGATATTTTCACAAAATCTTTACCCCCCCCCCCCTCTTGTATATTGAGAATCTACATCGTTATTTCGATCCTACAAGGCCCTCACACGCGTGACTCATCTCACTGCACTTGCCTACCCCAAACACGGACACCAATATATGATAACCCTTATGGGATATCCCTCCTATAAAGGTTCCCCATATTTATATACATACATTTCATATCACATGAAGGTTCCAAACAGGATTCCATACCATTGAACATTTAAACCATTTCATAAAACACTCAAACTTTCCAACCGGAAATACACTTTCACCAAAACACAATCTTCTTTAAAATTTGGTACAAACATTACCCTTGGGTCAAAGTTCCAAATGGGCCTTCACGTCACATCATGTCGAAACCATTTTTTTTCTAAAAAAAATTAAATCTCCAACTAGACACACACAATTATCTAAACCACATCCTTTAATAAAATCTTAGTCAACGTCAACTTTTAAGTTCAAAGTTCCAAACGGTCCCTTGGATACCAACCACACCCAAATGTTTCATATTTTGCAAATGATCTCTTGTCCTTTATAGGCACACACCAAATCATTTATCAAGGCCAAATGGGACAAACCTTTGAGAAGTTAATTTGAAGTCATTTAAGGGAACCACTCCAAAGAGTAAACCTCATTTAGGAAAAACTATAATTATTTGAAAAACAAAGGATTTAAATAAACACCATTTCAAAGGTGCCATTATCATTCATGAACACATCCATGTGTACACCTAGTGCACCAATGGATGTGCCAACATCCAATGGAACAATAAACAACCAAGGATATATCTTAGATCCATTTCCACCAAATACTAACAGCTTTAAAACCAAAGCCAATTTTTCATATTATTTAAGAAAACATGAACACCCTTCTAAAATTTGTAAACCCTTTCCAAAACATTTTAACATGAATATCAAGATATGACCTTACCAATCCATAAAATGACCTAATCAAACACACACCAAAACTATTCCAAAACATTATTTTAAATCACTTACATATTTTTAATAAATCTTTTAAACTATTCCAAAACATGATTTGAAATCACTTACACAATAAGGATTCCCGCCAATTACACAATCTAAATCCTATTTTGAAAGAAAACACACACCAAGGAACTACCAAAATAAGTTTTTCAACTCCTGCACAATTCATGAAATGCTACCAAATGGCTCAACCAGTTTACTAAAAAAATTTAAAGTGAACATACCATACAAATCACCGGATTTCTATCTTCTAAAATCTAAACTGAAATTTTATCAACAACATTAAAGGTACCAACTCACAAGCATGATTTAAAAAAACTAATTCTGGAAAATTTCACCAATAGAACACACTATCTAAAAACTAGTTGAATTCATAATTAATGAGCGAAAAACATTATAAGAAAAATTAATTAAAAGAAAGAAATTATTTATGGAATGATTAGGAAAGGAGAAACACATGAATTATCCTACCTCAAACACTTGAGAAAGCAATGAAACTTCAAGAAAGGTAGAACCACACCCCACAGACTAACCACACACTCTAATAAACGAGAATAATGTGCTAGTTACAAATTGAGGTTTTAAAGTATGGTTAATTTGAGAAAAAACACCAAAAAGAAAGAAATATACAAAGAAAGGTGCTTGCACTACTAGGAACAGGTCGGAGGGTGGCCGTCGGGATGTGGTGCAAGGGGCGGTAGGGTGCCGAAGTAGTGCGGAATGACCGCTAGAGTAAGGGAGTTAACTGGCCAGAGCACGGAACTCACAAGAGGGTTTGTTCCACTACTGGTTGGATAGGGAAGAAGGATAGTGAGGGGTATGGTGTTGAGGGATCCAAGTGCACCATCGAAGGGGGTTAGGAGGAGGCACATTGATGGTGGTGTGGTGAGGGGGTGAGGTAGGTCGAAGCATACAGGGAGGGGTGATGACTGTGGTGTGCCTGGAAGAATCCAAGGATGAGGAAGAGGGTGAAGTGCAGAGGGAAGGGTGAGGCCAGAAGTGGCAGAAGAAGGTTGGGAGAGTCATCGATGTGCCAGAGGGCAAGGGGGGAAGGTCGGCGGGGGTTCAGAGGAAGGAGGAGCGAGCAGGGGTGCTAGGTGCGGGGAGAGCCAAGACACATCAAGGGAGAAGGGAAAAGGTGGAGGGAAAGGGGAAAAGGTGGAGGGAGAGTGCCTGGAGTAGGAGGTGGAGCGAGGGTGAGGCTAGAGGTATGGGTGCATCGCTGCTGGAAGGAGAAGGTGAGGGTGGCTGGAGCGCAAGGGAGACCCCAAGGGCGACCTGGGCGCGGTGCACAGCGGGTTTGTGGGGGCCTAGGGTTTTCCCTTATTTTTTTCATTTCATTATATTAATAATAATAATAATACAATAATAATAATAATAATACGAATAATAAAAATAATAATAATATATAATATATAAAGAATAAAAAAAATAAAAAATAATAATAATTATAATATAATAATAATAGAAATAATAATATAAAGAATAATGACAATAAAATTAATAATAATGACAATAATAATAATAATAATAATATAAAAATAATAATAATAATGATGATGATAATGGGAAATTGCACAACACTTGGGCCGGCTACGCGGCTACTGCCAACTACACGGTGACCGTGTCCAGGCCCGAAACCCAGTAAAATCATTAAACATCAAAAAAATTAAACTAGGACTCAGCCCAGACCTTGGTATGAGAACCTAGAGCAAAGAAATAATAAAATAAAAATAAATGTAAAAGTTAGGGTGTGACAGTTATTCAAACAGCACACTACAATAGTAGGGCCTTTATCAGCACTATTTCTAGTGCTGATAAAGTCCCTCCTTTATCAGCACTACAAAAAGAGATCATAAATGGTTTTGTTTATCAGTGCTAAACTAACACTAATAAAAACCACCTTAATCAGTGTTAACAAAATCACGGATAAAGGAGTCCCCCTTTAATGGTTATGAGGAAAAAAATAGGTTTTTATTTATTTTTAATCCCTTTTTTCACACTATTAAAGGGTTGAACTGTGGTAGTGTTGCGACAATGAATAATTCTAATTTCGGATTGAAACTAATGATCTAAGTGATATTCGGGACTCTTCATCATATAAATCCAAGACCTAATTCCATTGATGAGGAAAAGGTTCCTATAGGTGGGATTAAAGGACGATCACTGTAGGGATATGATCTATTTTAAACTATGCTTTATTTCTAAAAGTTTAGGAAAGGGGAAAATTTTTAAGATCTATTCAACCAGACTCACCACCTCTAAGAATTTAACAAGGGTAAATCTAATTATGTGACCCAACCCCTCCCCGAACCTGAATTCTACGGCATGTGCAAGATTTTCTACCAGCTAGAGAGAAAATCACCCATGATGTACATTACTGCCTATGGTGGGAGGATGATCAAGATTCCACAATAACGATGTCATACCCGAACAGAGTCAAGAATATTTACTAGTTCTGTACTCACTCAAAGTCCATTTTCACCCTTCACTGGTACCAATTCTTTTTATATTCCTATGTCAATCATGTCCAACCTAGACTTAGTTCCATTTTTTTGCGTTCATTTATAAACATTCCAATAGCACTATCACATTCATTTTTTCAATATTCATAACATCAATAAAATTCCAGACATACATACATTTTGAGTGTGGTAATTTAAAAAAACTGATCTCTTTTTTCAACCAATTTTTGTATGGTTTTTTGAAAAAGGATTACCAAAATTAGTGTCCATATATTTTACATTCTCAGAAATTTGATCACCTATTAGTGGAGATGGTGTTGTAAGTTATTATGAACTCCTATCAAATGATGTCATCCAATATAGGTACTTATTTCACTAGGGTAGAAATTTGTGATGTCCTAGAAACATAGTCTTCACTGAATGTTTCGATATAATTTACTATATACCTTATTCATGAATGGGGAACCCTTGAGCTTCTTTAATTATATATCCTTATAGGTTTCAATAACCAGGAAAGTAATTTATCATCCTATACAAAATGAATCTCAA